>OY720635.1:74716274-75996621 GCA_963169105.1 Ceriagrion tenellum
TATAACGTCCTAGATCAATTTTATCTAATATTATTTAAGCTTTTCTGTCAAATAGCAGTTCGCTCCAATTTGGCGCATGCTTTAATGAGCGTACTGACGTTCAGGATTTTGATACAGAGCTATCAGTAGACTCCATTTTCAATCGAATACAATCTTTTTTCCAGACCAATTTTCTCATGGTGTATTTCCTGCTTCGTCCATCACTGGTAATCCTAGTGTTGAGATTTCAGAACTCTTTATTTAGCTCGTGCCTTTCTCTGTGCAGGTCTGATGGCGAATCTTTATTCACGATTTATTCCACAAACTATAATGATGATCTTTTTCTCAAGGATATGTAATGTGCATTATCTCATAGTATTTTATGCGCGAAGTAAATGAGTCAAAAGAAAGTAAAGTACGAAGGACAACCGCTTGCTTCGTCAAACAACTACATACAAACTGAAGGTGTTATACATTATATGGAAGGACTTGTAAGAGAACCCTAAGTGATTCGGAGGGAACATACTAGGCTTAGGTTTCTTGAAAAATTCATACCGGACGAGTATTGGTACGACACGAAGGATATTGCTTTGTCCCCGCGCTATTTCCCTAGCAGTGATGTTTACCAAAAAATGAGGAATACGCTGCCGAACTGTTTGGTTAGATGATTAATTCTTTCCTTTTATCATAGTTATTAAAACAAAAGCAGCTTGGCATTGACATAAGGCACATAGCTACCATAATTATAATGTTCTCTGTTCACACTCAAGATATGAACATAGTACTCTTTATTGCAATATTTTTTTAAAGTTACAACGGGGTACCTAAGGAACTTATACACCCATTTTTCTCTGAATCACTTTTTTAAATTCTTATATAGTTTAATTTAAGTTTTGATTAATCGATAATTTTTTTTATAAATATGTGTCAAAATGTGCTTATTTTTTTTCTCTATATGTAGATTTCTTGCGACGCTCGGTTTATTTCCGTACAAAATTATTTTTCCACGTATTTCTTGATTTACAGAGTCGCATTCTCCTACAAATCCTCTTCTTTTCTTTCCTTTTCTTCTTCTCCTCCTCCACTCATCCAGTTCGGATCTTATTCCGCTTCCCTATTTTTTCCGATTCTACAATTATCAATCTGCAGCTTCAGCCGCCTTATTCATGTGAATTTAGCGAGGTATTTTTAAACGGGCTGTTCAGCTCTTTTCTCTCCTTTTCCCCATTCCCTCCCCTTTCATGGTTGGTGCCGTTGAGGTCTGCCACACGTGTGTACGGGTATGCATGTATATAGTATTCATACACAGATCATCATTCTTATGAGATTTTCTTTGCCACAGGATGGAGTTGCTATGATGTACACAGTAAAACAGGCATGCACATTAGGAATTAGTGTTATCATCATTTTATATTTAAATTCATTGAACGTGAGCTTGAACCGTGGATACGCCTTTGTTAAAAACACGGGGTGCCGTCGTAAAAACGTTCAGTGGAAGGAAGGATGAGCGGTGGAAGTCGAGGGGATGAGGGGTAGTTGAATTGCGAGAGGAGTCTATATGCAACTAGTGGCGACACTCAGTGAGACACGTACTCTCCGCTCCGCCATTCCACTCACGGCTAGACCACCTGTGCACAGTACTCGTCGCTCTCTCTCTGCGCCATTCATATAGCGGCAGGGGTGCTTAATCCATTCCTATCTTGCTCTCTGGGAGCAAGAGACGAGACGTGCACCCAGACGAGAGGCGGTATTGTGAACCTATAGCAGCCCCGCCCCTTCCCTCTCATTCGTGACGCTTCATTCGTGAAAAATATTTCTTAGTCGTAGACGCTTAATGTGGCAGGAGTGACTTTCGCATGTCTACAGATTTGTGTGAAACTTTGAATGTATGTTCGTATTAGTGATATCTATGGATGAAAGAGAAATAATTCCATCATACTGTTTTTTTTTGGTGGAAATGTATAGCTATTTTAACTCATCGCTTTATGACACATGACATATATGTCGTTATAACAAACCGTACGGTTTCAGGGTGAATAATGTGAAGTTTTTCCATGTAAGAAAAACTATGCGAATTCCACTTAGAGAAAATTTAATACACGACCTCGGTTTCAACACATTATGTCATCTTCAGGTCCGGGTCGTGCATTTTATTTTCTTTAAGTGGAATGTGCATAGTTTTTCTTTTCTTACATATGTCGTTATATTTTGATTGTCCTATTCCATACTTTACATGTACAGATTTTCTAAATAACGTAGAATGATACATTTCTCATAATTAAACTGTTGCTAACAAAAACCAAGGTTCAATTTAAAAAAAAAATTCTTATCATTTCGTCTAAATTCATATGCATCTCTGATAACTGTAGTCATGACATGCTTTAATTGAAGAAAAAAAATAAAATATCGTGAAATGTCTATTTTTGCCTGTATGGTGCGTACCAAAACTTTATGAGATGCTCATTTCTGCAATGGTCAGATAATGTTTTTTCAACTCACAAAATAAAATATTTGAATATGCCCTCAATGAACCACGATTATCACCCAAGACACTTAAAAAATTCTGCCATCGTTGCTGAAAAGAATTCTCATCACCATTCCTTAACTCATTTATTAGTATATTAATTTCCTGTACAAATAAGTTTAAATGCTGTCATCACCTTTTCGCCTCTATTAAAAATAATGTACTCCTTTCTGTCTCATTTTTTAGACATCTGATCACATACTTTCTCCGGGAAAAAACATCAGTGAATTTGAAGTGCCATCGGAAATACTAAGAAAAGAGTAATGAGAAGGATAGACGCACGATGATTGACTCAGAGGAAGTCCCTTCTTTCGAGGATTTGTTGACATTATCCGTTTACACGGCAGGTGTCATATAGCTGTATAAAATATATGTGTTACAATTTATGAAATTACGTTACAATAAAATACAACGTTACAATAACTTGTTAACGAAGGCCTAATAACACAGTATTCATTGCAAAAAAATGATTACATTTTCACTAATACAGACCTTATGTCATTTCTTCGAGAATCACTCGGTAGTATGTAGGATCTAAGTCTTTCCCAGCGAATGCGTAGAATGAAGAGTTCTCGGATTTCCAGCTGGGTTATGGCGTTGAACTGCACCAACGTGTCAATGACGTAGTCTGACATCGTATTCCGTGTGAATGATTTTCGCCAGAATTTTCATTTATTTATAGGGTCGCAGTTTTGGTCAGGTTTGCTCTTAATGCTCTCTGTGACCCAATAAATATGTGACAATTCTGGCGAAAATCATTCACTTGAAGACGATGGCAGACTACATCATCGACACGTCGGTTCAGTTCAACGCCATAACCCGGCTGAAAACCCGAGAACTCTTCATTCCACTTGGTGATATAATGCTCGAAATCTGCGCAAATACTTTTTGAGTGGACCAATTTTCGCTTAGGAAAGAGAAAGTTCCTTATCGTGCGCCGATAATTTGTCTGTACCCTCTCTCTTAACCAATGAAAATTCGAAACGCTACCTTACCTTCCGTCGAAGGAGGTGAGGTTGGTCTCGAGGGAGAAGATTGAGGAAGGGCTCAATTTGGCGAGAGTGGAAAGGAAAATTATTGACAAGAGTTTTTAGAAGACATAAAAATTTGATGGAGGTGTATGAAGAAGTGACGGATACGCTCTCGAAAATTATAGAGGGAAGAATGTTTGAAAAGCGCGGAAGAGGAAGGAAGAAAATCGAAATATTTGACATAACGAGTTTCTAGAGATACGAGAAATTAAGAAATACTTGATAGCTTGCAAGTAATCTGTAGGAAAGTATTGAGATTACCCCGAAAGAAAAAGTGAAGAAGCATATGGGCCAAAAGATGATCAGCTAGAAGCTTACTATATTACAAAAATGATAAAATTTGGTTAGAATTTTTCTCCAAATGCCGTAATTATTGGCAACACTCGTCCAAAACCAGAATATTTACTGTGTTGGTTTTACGGAAACTTCAGTGACCAACCACAGCCTCTCAACCAGAAAACCTCTCTGTGGTTCATAACGGGAATGTTAATTCTTTGCCAATGACCTCTCACAGACACACACTCGACCCAGAATGGGATCCTTCACAGGGCTTAGGAGACCCTGTTAAGGATTCCTGGATTATGACCACAAACACATTATCTGTGAGTGTTTACAAAAATGATGATCCTTTTCATAGATTCAATTATTAAGTTTATGTAAGGTTTTTATCGGCAAAATATGTTAACTAATTTGATTTTTATCTTTGCAGGTATGTCTGATTCGGCATCTGTGGCGTTGAGACATGGTTCCTCCCTGCGGTATTTACGGTAGGACAACGTACAATGTTATGTCATGCTGTGAATGAATTTGCAATGAGCAATTTTGGCCATGCAAAAAAGGTGGCTGAAGGATATACTGAGCTGTGTTGCAGAGGTTTTTATGTGGAGGGGAAAACGCTTCTTTAGCGCGAAAGGAGGAGAATCGATGTTTTGAATGATATGAGGTGGGGCAAAAGGTATTCGGAAACAGTCACTGGATGACAGGAAAGTTAGGTAAATTTGGAGCAAGACTAAACTTTTTTCTCACTACTAAGATACTTCTAATTTAATTCAAATTATTTAAGAAATGATAAAAAGTGAGTAAACTTTTTTTGTATTTTTTGAGCTGGCATTTATAATTGTCTTGCATGGGTACCGAAATTTTTTAAAAACTTACCTAATCCAAAACGGCATCTCGGTGGCTTGACGTCGCCACACAGTGTTACATCTATGCCTTACAGGTATTCCAATCGGAAGGATGATATCAGTATTAGCTCACCGTCTTCCGCGTAGGAAATTGAAACAATTTCTTTAAATTATGAAGGACAAGCCCAAATTCATTTGCAAATAGCTGGCTTATAACCCTCCGAGACACCACCAACCGAGTTCCCAATGACAGAGTTTCCAAGCAGACAAACGGAGAATTTTTAGGAAGAAAGTATTTCAGAATACATACACTTAACTCCGTCGTTACTCAGTGGAAATTGGAATATTCTTCATAAAGAAAGAGGTAGCTTTATTTGAGTCCACTCTAAATGCTTCAACCGACGGCGGTTTCGGTTATCGGCATATTATTCAATTTTAAAAGTTTTACGAAACCCGGGTCGATAGGAAAAATTATGCATGGAATCAGATAAAGTTACCTCTTTCATTATAGAGAATATTTTAGTATAAAGCATTATTTTATTTAAAAAATAACTTCCTGAATATATAAGACTAGGTAACCCGTGCGAAAATTTCGCACTTTCACGCTATCAGGGAATAAGTATGTTAACGAAACGGTGTAATTGGGTTTTAAATAGAGAAGAAGGTGTATCATAAAGTACTTTCTTTATACTTGTTTTCTTGCAAAAATATACAAAACATATGAATACAATTCAGGCAAGAGAGTTTGGTACCAGAAGGAACAATCATGACGTCTGTTACTGAATAATGGCACGCAATTTACAAAACTTCTTTAAAGACAATATTAGAAGTAACAATGTTGTCTGTAAATTTTTGGTTATGAGTTTCTTTAACACAAACATAAATATCACGGAAAGTGCGAACTCAAGAAAATGCTACATACAACTGTCCATGCGAAAAAACAGGTTCTGGCTAGTACAATCCGGCTCTCTGAAGAGTCTGATCCTGTGCTTAATTAATTGTAATTGCAAAGGCCTCTTTCCATTGTATAGTTCTATAACATTGAACAGGATGTATGCATGAGCAAGTTATGTTCATAAATGTTTACAAACTATTTTTGTAAGCGAATATCATATAAATATGGAATCAAAAAGTTTTAATTGCATTGACTTACCAGATGACCATTCACCCATGTACAATCACTATGTGCATTTCGTACTATTTTCATTTTAAACCTTTTTTTGAGGTTTAGAATTAAAAAAAAATGTGTGGAGTCGATATACCTCGAGCGAGTAATCGACATGGAAAAATCGAAACTTGTAAGTCAAATTAATGGGTAAATAGTGAAATTTGAGATTGAGATTGTATTTTTCGTCAGAAGCGGGTGATTAAAAGTTTAAAATGATACCTCATTTATCACTGTTGGTGCAGTATTAACGGAGCATATACGGAATAACAGAAAAAGACCTTTCTGTAATAATATATATGATACTTATTTTACAAAGAGTAATATAATAAAAAAAGACATGTTCCCTATTGTGTGCGAGGAATTTATGTCATAAAGATGACTTCGAAAACGTGGAGGCTAAAGGCTGTGATAGTTTAGAACCTACCCATGGGATGGGGTAAAATCAACATCATTAGTCGTTCAATTCTAAGATTGGTTGTTTGCAGCCCTACACCCTGCCCTATTTTATGCTAGTTCCCTTTCTTCTGGTCGCTCTTCCTATTTACGTTCCTCTTTATTTGGTCCATGATTCCTCGATCTTCCTGTGGGAAATTTTCCCTCAATTTCAACTTTGTGTTCTTCAAAAGTGTTGTGTCTCAGGTAGGGATGTTAAACGAAACTCAAGTCGTGGTTCCGGAGCAGTTCAGAGTGGGTTCAGATAAAGTTTCGGTTCATATCACTGAACCGAAAGTAGGAACGAAAATCTCGGAACGAACGTGGTTTCAGAACAAAATTGTAACGAAAATACTGAACGAAAAATTTTGAACGAGACTCTCAGGGTGTGACTAATCTATCTGGAGCTTCTTTTCTGTAATTGTCCCGTATGGTCCTTTCCTCTTGTACTCTACGGTAAACTTCATCATTTCTCATTTCCTCCGTCCATTTCATCTTCAGCATCCTCTAGCATCAGGTTTTGAAGGCTTATAGTCTCTTCTGGTCTGGTCCATGGTCTGGTCTGGTCAATGGTCCATGCTGACCATTTGGACCATACTTGGGTCAAACGATGATGATTAATTAATTTGTATTTAAATCGAAGTCTGTTCTATTTCATGATTTTATCCGGGGAAGGCCAGGCGTTCCATTGCAGACAAGTCTGAGGTGCTTCGAGACGCGACGAGTTTGACAATATTGGGGAGTGGAGATGGGAGAGAGCGGTTGAATAAGAAGTGGGATCGTCCTTTGGGAGAGTATGAGGCGAGAGCAAGCGGGCTTGGCGACACGGCTCCCGACTCTCGTCTCCGAAGGAGTTGAAGAGAAAATACGCGCTGGAACGCGGTCGTCTTCTTCATCGGGGGGAATGGCGAAGGCGGCGTATAGTCTTGCGTCCCACACCACGCGCTCAGTCACGCACGCGGATGAACGGGGCACATTTGGATGAGATGGGGACTGACTGAATGAGACTTAAATGTGGGGCGGCGGCAGTGGGCTGACGTTTAAGTTGGGGAAGGTTATTGGGGTGTTGGAGCGCGGATCGTGAGTCATTGCGTATACATTTTAATAATTTATTTAGTATATTGAAAAGACAATTCTTGGGCCACACTTCACTTAAGTGCATGCGTTAGAGGTGGAGTGTGAGATATATGGGATTGAGATAAACCATAAGAAGACGAAAGTGATGATATTCTCTAGAAGTAAGAAGGCGGGGATGAATGTAAGGGCGAGAGGGCACAAAATTGAATAAGTCAAGCAGTTTACATGTCTGGTTAGGATTTAAGAGGAGAATGACTTTAGTGGTGGGAATATAAGATGTAGAATCTCCCTAGCTAAGGAACTTTCTAAGAGGAGGGAATTGATGAGTGAGGTCTGAGTAGAAACGTAAATAAAAGCTTGATGAAAACTCTAATAAGGAGATTGGCGTTGAATAGGGCGGAGACGTGGTCATTACGGTGGGAGGATATACGTATACTCGAGACGTTTGAGAATTGAGTTAGGAGATGTATGGAAAGTGTGAGCTGGGTAGCGGGAAAGACGAAAGGGGAGGTATTGTAGGTATATGGTTGGAGAGGAGAGAAAACTAGTGGTGCAGGTTCGGAGGAGGCAGAAGGGATGAATGGAGGAAGTATTGAATGGAGACGGAATGTTGAAGAGAATAACTGATGGGAGAACAATGGGGAAGAGCGGAATAAATAGTAATCCTGGACGAAATAAGTAGATTTAGACGATATGAAGAATTTAATAGGGATCTAATGGCGGATCACGTATGAGAGGGAAAACAGAACAAAACAGAAGGTGCAACTTGAAAATGGTATATGTGCGCCAAAACCATTTGTAATATAACCGTATGAGGTAACTGTATTAAATTAATTGCTCTGCGTTTGAAGCCAATATGTAATACAACCTAAGTGGTCTTGTGGGGCACTTCAAAGGTCACTTACTCTCGTTCCCCGCTTCTCTCGTACGTACCTTTCTTATCTCTTTACACGGCTAACCCCGTCAATAAAACGTATGTCTAACTCAAACACATGTTACCATTTATTTTAAACACAGAAATGTTATGATAACCATATTTGTACTATATTCATGCATTTCTGAATGAATCCTTAGGCTTATGCACATTTCAACATAGAACTTATGGAAATCAAATTAACAATGTAATATTGAAAAATATGCGTTAATTATCACTGTTTTTTAGTTCCTTTTGAGTCACTTAATACTTGAACACATTAATATTCACACATTCACCTTTTAGGCCCATTATCTCTTTCATAAGTATTAAACAATCAAAATCAGACCCAGAAAATTATAATACAACATATATAGTTACGACAACTCCGTCCTAGACGACACAGGTGGTCATCTTTACCGTGTCTGCCTTACCCCTCGGACGAATTACTGTGGCGTCCACTTTCCTCAGTCAGCAATGGAGTTCCCTTTCTCTCTCTAATTCGGCCGCTTGGTTATACTGCCAGTCTCCCGATCAGCTGTCTCGGAGCCTGCAGTTTACAGCTTATGCCTCGTTTAATGCTCAGCTCAATCTTTGACGGGATTCCCCGTCTTTCTCGGCCCTTTTTTACAAGAGCACTTTCTTTTAATTCTGATTCGTTCCGTGGCTGATAGAGAACTCTCCTTCTCTTCCTCTAATTCTCCGTCACGTGTTTTAATATTCTGATGCGATTGGCCCCGGCGTCTCCTAGCGACTAATTTACGGTTTGCTTTTGCTTTCCCCCTCCTCTGCGAGCACGTGGGGATAAGAAACGCCAAATATGGCTGTCCTCTATTATTTATTCTCCTCTTTCGCACCACGTCGGGGAAATCACCGTCAAAGATGGCGGTCCCACCGTTATATTACACATTGTTTGGTTTTTTGTTAAGTAATGTGTGGAATTAACTAAGTATTTTACTTGTTAACAATATCTGAATGAGTACTTTAAAAAGTCAGAAAGATTTTGCAATTATTGAAGGAGATATTTGTATTTATAACTGTGAAAAAAACTGCTCTTAATAAATAATATCTATATGGTGCAGAAAGGGTTAAGCTAGGTCCTAATTCTCATTGTAAGCGGGGTATTAAGTTGCGAGGGATATTAAAGTAGGGCTGTGGTTATTGGACAGGAGAGAGGCGGCGTGTGGAATGAGATGGGGAGGATGTTTAAAGTGGGGCATGGATGAGGGGGGGGGGGCGGAGTGCGGTTGTTGCATCCGGAGAGAGGGCATTGTCCTCCGAAACAGAAAGATTGGGGCGCACGACGAAAGCGCACGACGAAAGCGCACGACTTGTCACGGGGTACATGATGGATTCACGGCGTCTCGCCGAAAGTGTGCATATGTTATTCTCGGGCCCGTGTTGTTACCTTGCATCAAGGGGGTTTATTAGCCACGGAAGTCGCCCAGATGCGATTTTTGAGACGAATACCATTCTGCCTTTCAAGTAAGCTTTGGAACTGTCATAATATCGAAAAGGGAAGTTTTTACTTGGTAGAAGGACGTGATAGTGATCAAGATGCAGTTTTTTTACTTTCTTAATTTATTTAAGAGTTACCGACCGGTTTCGGCTGTCTTGTCTATAGCTATCAAGTGTAAAGTTGGCTTGGCTAACCTGAAGATGGCCTGACAGCCGAAACCGGTAGGTAATTTTTAAATAAATTGTGAAAGTCACAAAGTTTATCTTGATCAATTGGAAACTGTCGGTATAAGTATTCCTTCATAACTGCCGCGTTTACAGCACATACCTTACATAATACCATTTTTAAGCTCTGCACGATTTCTATTACATACCTATGTACGTCTTCGTTTTCTATCTCGAAGAGAATGGAGTACGTGAAGCATTTCCCACTGTGTATACATCAAATGTATTGTGAATCTGAATGAAATCAGTGATGTAATATTTGATTTAGAATGCTAATACAATTACAGAAACTCTCTTCTGCCACTGACGGAAGAGGAAGGTCACTTCTTTTGTTTTCACCTCATGATCTCGCTGCAAATTGCACGGAGCATTTTCTGATTGGTCGGCTGCAGTAAATACGCGAGTCGGGTGCCAACTCTTTAATTTATTGTGGTTTCATGATTCCTATCTGATAATATCTGTGATTTAAAATATTCGTGTATTATGGATTCGAGTTGTCTCGAATTAGTTTGAATTGTTTTACACATGCCCACTTTGAACAATCTTTTAAGACTTACGATATACCCATGTTCTTACCATCTCATCCCCATTATCCAAACGTTCTCCATCTTATCAGTACTTTCAGCCCTTCTGCTCTCATCTCCAGCATCTTCTACTTTACCCTCCCGTCGAGGAATTCGTCCAACAACTTCCTGTGGTATCTCTATCATGCAATCCTTTCTTTTATCCTGATTTAACCGACCATTTTCTTCATCATTCGCCGATCTAAGTAGTTTAAAGACTCAATTGTGATAACGCAGCATTTTCTGAGTTGTTTGTTGCTGGGTTCAGAAGTGGCACTGACCCCGTAGAAATACTCTCACCGCTACCTTTAGTGGTATTGATCATACAATTTTATGAATTGAAGTGCAACTACTCTGAATCCACTCGGAGGAATCTGAGTTGAACTCAGTGAGTTTCGTTCGTATTTATCAATCCTTATCGTTCGGTTCCATCCTTATTCCTCCTCTATCTGTCTGAAAAAACATGTTGATAAGCAGCTTTTATTCAGGTTTCAAACCTTACAATTGTAGGTGTTGCTGCTAAGGTGACTTAAATTGATTGAAATTTTTAATATTTCTTATTTCCTTTCAAAATAGTAAGATTATCTAGGTCAAAGAAAGCGAGACTGGTCATTAAAGTTGGAGGACACGAATTCGAGCAAGTAGATAATTTTTATTTCTTAGGTAGCATGCTAGATGAAAAAGGACATAGTGGAAAAGACATACGGAAGACAGTAGCGTCAGATAAGGAGGCGTTTAGTAATAGAAGGGAGCTGATGACAGGGACGTTGGGTCGGGATGTGAAGAAGAGGCTGGTGAAGAGATTGATTTGGAGCGTGGCGTTGTATGGGGCAGAAACGTGGACCCTCAGAAAGGAGGACGGGCATGGGCTGCTGGCATTTGAAATGTGGGTGTGGAAAAGGATGGAAAAGGTAAGGTGGACGGAGAGGAAGACTAACGAGGAAGTGCTTGAGATGTTGGGCGAGGAAAGGAAACTTCTGAATGAAATTCGAGGTCGGCAGGGTAGGTGGCTGAAGAACTTAAAAAGAGCGATGGGTTGCTCAAGAATGTGATAGAGGGAAGGATGTTGGGCAAGCGGGGAAGGGAAAGAAAGAGAATAGGTTCCATGGACAGGATGAAGAAGGGTAGATCGTATGCTGAGACGAAAAACTATACACTAGAGTTAGATAGGCCCCGGAAAGTGTAGAAAACCGGGAGGAGATTCTTTGACATTCAACGAAACCTACGTTATCCGGTAGAATACTTAAATAAATAAACAAATTTCCTTTCACTAGTTAAACCTTTTCGTTTCAAAATTAGAATGGGCAGTTCTGAAGCTTTTGATGACTATATCTTGCTCCAACTAATCTAACAAAACACCACGAATTCCTCCATTTTTAGACGCAAGATGCTCGAAATCAATACCGTACTGTTGAGATATCTCCATAGTGATGCATTGCGTAGCCAAAATAATAGCTCTCGGGGGCGTTGATTGCATTAGGGCAGAGGAAGGTGAGAATAAATTTTAATCGAATTTGTCGGAGACATTAGTACAACGGAATAGAAAGTGAAATGTAATAAATGTTGTAGGATACTTAGTTGTTATTCCTAGGGAAAAATATGTTTCTGCCTCTCATGTGTGGTTTTTCTCTTGTGTTAAATTTATTTTGCCTCATACTTTTCAATCATTCATTGTATCTTAAATTTTTTTTCGGCAAGGAGACATGTAGTGATAGGCTCACATAACTATGGAATTCCGCTTGTTAATTGAAAACGGTAAATTCTCCATGTTTACCGGGAAATCGCCCGTTTCGATTCGGTTTCGCCTGCTTTCATTCCAATTTCAGACGGTGTCACTGTAAATATCGCTTCAGCGGTTCCTTAAATTGATTGACGTTAGTTGCGGATTAGGAACGTTAATGCCGAACACTTCCGTCAAAATAATTTTCCTCGTCACGCCATCGACCCTTAAACGATTTTCCCATGTATTCCAGCGCCCATTTCGCGACTGAAACGACCGCAGGATGAGGGAAACATAACGACGCCTTAACTACATACCGTCTGAAACGAACTGTGTTATTTTTCCGCCGTGTAAACACAGGTGCACCCGAATCGTGCGCCGGAGGCGCCAAGTATAGTTCCTTGACTCCGCTCACAGGTGGCGCGCATTGGCCCATTTCTCCGTCCCCGCGGCAACGATCGCCAGGAGCGGCTGCCTGCTGGTGCGAAGTTAGTGCACCGATATTTCTTATGGCCTTCAGTGGACGTAAGCAACGCAAATGCGTTCCTCTCGCCGGTAAAACTGGTTGTAGGCGGAGATAAAAGAGGCGCGAAGCTCTCGAGGCATGAGTTGACATAGGCTTTCTTGCCACGAGCGAGAAACCTCACGAGACATGCACGAAAACATGCCTCTTTTCCACTCGACGATTACGATGATGATTTGAGGAGTGCAGTGTACCTCTACAAAAACTGCATCTCTAGATGGAGTTTAAGCCCGAGTTACCGGACTTTGGGTCATATCCTAATATGCTTCCGTATATATTTTCGCAATACTTAAGTGAATAGATTGAATGAAGTTTGTAATGTACATGTATAATACAAGCTTTTCGCGAAGCCTTTAAAGTGATTAATATTAAGTAATCTACTAATTAAAAATAGGTTTTAATGGAATTAAGTAAAAATGCTCATGATTTGTACAAGGGCATGGGTCTCTCTTCCTCTGTAGTACTTCTTCTCTGCGAAGTTTCCGCTCCTCTTCATCCCGTCCATAAAATTTTTTTCTCCTTTTCCCCATATCCGTGTACCCAAGATCTTACGACCTATCTCGGTATTTATCAGACAATCTCTTTTCTCTACCTCTTCCAGCCTCCTACTTTGCTTCCTCCTAATCCCATCCAGAAATTTTCTCTCCTTATTAACCATACCAAGCATTTCCTCATATGTATTCCTTTCCGTCTAACACTCCCTGTTCGAGTATATTCTCCTATACATCCACACCTCGAACACACAAAGCTTATTGTCGTCGTTGACGTGATACATAAAATGAATTTATTGTAACCGATCGCAGTATACGTTTTTAGATACTCTTTTAATATCTATTGAAGTTCCAGAGTGATGGAGTGGGTTATAACCTCTGGTTTACAGTCGGGATGAAAAATCAAAGCTTGTACTTTCTCTAAAGCTTGTACTAGGTGAGGTGATATCGAAAACCTGACTCCTCTGATAAAATTAAGTCAACCTGAAGAATTCGTCATCTTGCAGCTAATCGTATCCAGTTGTTATAAAACTGTGTGTTAGTAGCATACCCTCTTTAGGCTTCCGTAGTTCTACTCATGAAACTCAGAATTGATAAGATTTTTAAAAGTCAACGCTGGTATTCTCTACAGTGAAATCCTCCTGAGTTGATCCTTCACTCATCGTCGTCTGGAAAGAGCATTAATGTGTAATTTTATCCCGCTATGCCCCCTAGACTGCTTTGATCTAACTAGGAAAGGAAACGAAATACCTCACTTTTAGTGGAATGAAGCGGCTGGAAGCAAGTCGATGTATGTACAACTGGCCGTCAATATCTGTGGTGGCGAGACAATGGGCCAACGCTTTTCTGCTTAAAAAAAAATTGCTCCGGAATCTCTTTCCATTGCCTTTCCAGTGCCTTTTCGCCGATAACCGAGAGATCTATATTCTCTCGTTTTCCGTTTTTTTCAAATTCTCTATTCGCGAGAATACGACTCAATTTGAGTGAGGTCATTGTGAACAGAATGGACGAATGCAGTTAAAAAATTATATGATCGTAATATTAAGAACATAATCGTGGATTATATTTGAGCATTAATATCCTAACATGTAGCTCATTCAGTTAATTCAGCAACTCGCTGCTTTTCCATGCGCGTAGGATGCAATTTATTTGGCAATTCGAAAGATCATTGGATGTCTTCTCAACCGGCTGGCGTTCGCGAGTGGTGCACTTGTCCTAATCAAGCTGATTAAAAGGCTATAGATTATCAACTCAAAGAGGTCGTATGCTCGGTCCTGATGAAATAGCCGTTGCATATGGCATTGATAGCTCTGGAGAACTGTAATTCACCATAAAAACCGTTAATTATTCTCGAATTATTTTTAACGGGCATGCTATTTTTTATCGGAAAATGTGATGACCGGTCGCGCGTGACTCCAGGCTTTCATCGTTTCTTTTTGAAAATCTATGACGTGCGTGGGAAATTTGTTGCATTCAGTGGGTGAGCTATAAATTTATGCTTTTAAAGGGGACTTCTTTTAAAACCCACAACAATTTATGATCTTTGGAATAAAAAAAAAGAGAATAAACATCTCGGATTTCCATGAATATTTCCATACATAAACGAGATGCGTTTTAAGCTGAGCCTCACAGTTGAAGCGAATATAGAATACACCCTGTCACAGTGTAATGGATGTAGGCCATGGAAAGGGTCCCTTGTGTCATTTTGTTTCCGGCAGAATTGATAAGCTCCCTAGTGCATGGGAAACATATGGGTGGGAAAAAATTAAGCCCTGGCGGATAAAAAAGCTACTAACTCTGATTGGGAAGGCTTAGATTTTGTGGAATCATTTATCTTTATCATCCAATATTGAGAAATTGGAAACGTATGGAATTCAAGTGAAAATAGTGGCGATTACGATGGTGGAGGAAGTGGTTGTCTATGATTTGATGCGCAGTTAAAAATTATTCAATGGACGGATTCGCTGCGCAGAAAAATCAACGTCAGAACTATAAATATTAACAGTTTGATTCAGTTGATTCTGACTCCTCAAGAGGTGTTTCCTTAAAACAGGGAGAGGATGTTTAGAGTAGTTTGAGTGTGATGTAAATACGCCTTGAATTTGATGAATTTGGTCTCAATTTTCAGAGAAAAAAATCTCACCTTTACAAAGGTACCAAAATATCTATCACTTACCGCACTACTTTTGAAAATATTTACCGAAAAATAGAAGTTGTTTTCTATGGGATATGGTATGCGTATGCAAGTCAGAGAGACTTTATTTGAAAACAATGAGGAACTTTTATAGCCTATGTCTTATCAGTTATTTAACAGTTTGTATATCTTCTGAAATATTTCAATGATATATTAACTACCCGCCGCCTTAATTTTTAGGGAACCTCTGAAAAAAAACCGTCTGTGATGAAGGCATTATCACCGCCACGCAAGAAGATAATGAGTCAAGCTAACGTCTTAAACTGACGTGTTTATTTAATTAATAAGGATTCCAGCTTTAGCTATTTTTTTTAACTCTTCATAACTATTTTTATCGTAAGTAAGATTGCTATATTTTCTTCATGGGTCTTAGAGCTGCTGGAATGAGAAAAATAAAATCCAAGTTGGGGCTCTGTTATGCCTAGGGAAAAATCTAGTTCAAACTACTGTAAGAAATGTTCACGTCGCAAAAAATCTCGGACTGGATGCTACAGAAGCAGATTAGTGTATGGAGAGCTTCACAATTAGTTTACCGTATGGGCCATTGGGGTAGCTAGAGAAGACGCTTGCTATTGTGGCCAATTCTAGAAGCAGTTGCGTCGGCGCGGCGGTCTGTTCGTCATCCTAATTAACACCGATTTTTCTTCAGCGATTACGGGCTGAGGCAACAATTTTGCAATTGTACAATGTTTACCGTCAATATTTTACAAGAAATCAACGTGTTTTGATATGCATTTTCCTCACGTTTACTTTTTTATTTACTTACATTAATAATAATCTTCATTACAGGTGAAAACTATGGTAAAATAGAGAAAAATCCATAGTACCAAGTAGTCAATATATGTTTCAAGAATTACTTGCCGTAAGTGTTGAACAGATGGTGGATATTCTTGCTTTAAATCCGCTAATTCGCTCATTCTGTCGTGATATCCGTAGGAAAGTAAGGAATAAGCAGGGTTACCATTATGTTTGCATTTTCGCTTGTCAGGCTGCAGTTGGACGGCGTAATCCCCCCTCCATGTACCTCAATGGTATGGGCCTTATGGAGAACGTTGCTGCCAATATGCATGCCAACTTCCACGCCACGTAGGTAATCATTTTCAGTTCCGCACTAAATATTACTTAGTGCATTCAGGGTGTAATATTTTTACTTTGGAAGGCTCGTGAATGCGCAATTAGTTCTCTGTTTCCAGTACTTAATGTGCTACTTTTCGCAATCATGATTAAATATGATCGAAGAGGCTCTTCAGTAAAAGGTAATCGTAAGCTTTAAAAGAAATGGAGCTCTATTGAAATTGGATCCAAAAATGGAAGAATGCTGGATGTGGAAATTGAAGATGAGGGATAAAGTCTACATTTGTAGAAAAATAGCCTGTAGTTACTGTTGCTCCCGCTCTCCTGAGTGTCTATTTATGACCTGAAAATTATGCATGTTAGTACGTATCCATGTGCAATTTTAAGTTAAATAATGGTTGTTTCTAGATGAAAATGTATATTTTCATCAGAACGTACGTTTCTATAACTATAAATGCCGGTCGCTACATTTTACGCCCTTATGGAAGATGCGGAATATACTGATTATGGATGAGAGTTGAAAAATGAGTATGTATGTAAAATGTAGTATTGCCCTCACTCCTTTAGGCTAGGAAATGTATTAAAAATCATATTGACATCAAGATAATACTTTTGACCTGAAAACAATAGTTTTCCTCCAGCTAGATGGGTAATTTAAGGACAAATTAGTGTTTACTTGGTAAAGTATTCATCAGTGGAGGATTTATGGGACTTAATGAGTTACTTATCGATTACTATACTCAATCTGGATTGTAATCCGGACATAATTAAGGATTTGATTTTTAAAAACAGGAGGTTCGGGCTTGTATGAAGCACTGTGTAAGGATAATTGAAGAATAAGAGGCACGAGAAGGAAATTGCTAAATTGGAGTCGGCTTTCTTGATCTATAACGGAGAGTTAAACTTGTTTGAACCCCAAAAGATAACGGCGTGATGGGTATTTTTGTATTTGATTGTTTTACTCATTGCTAATTTGAGGAATACAATATTCAAAGTAAAATGCTTTCAGCGAATCATTTCAAAGAAGAGCGAAGGAAAAGATAATGTTCCCAAAAGTTGTCACTCGAGGCTGTACAAAACAGTCATGGTCCATTGGATGAGGGTAAGCTGCTTGTTTTAGGTTTAAAACAGAAGGACATCAACCGCTGGTCGCGTGCTCTACCAACGCCGCCAAGCGTGTCGCGCGCTGACGGATGACACCACACCGCGCGAGTCTTGACGGAAGCCTGTTATCTTTATTCTCGGATGCAAGCGACTTTCCTCCCTCTCCGCTCTCGACGTGTGGGCGTGGATGTTTTTGTATGCACCCATCCTTGCGCGGGCAATCACATGACTCGCGGCCGAGGGAGAGAGGGAAGGATATAATACCACTCGAGACGAGAAGAGGAAGGAGGATAAAAAAAGTTTTTCGTGCTCTCTTCAGCGGTGGAAGTTTGCCCATCTTGCTCCCACTCGTCCTGTGTGTGGGAATCCTCCTCCTTTCCCCAACGACTCTTCTGGCTGCTCTGACCGGACCAAGGGGAGTACGCGTGTTGGGAGAGAGGGAGCGAGTGTGGGGCAGAGAAGTGGCTGAAAGGGCGACGCGCCAACAAGACGGGCGCGGTGCGGCGGGACGCAGTCCATCCCATCGGGTGCGGTCCGTCGCCAAGGGCGCAAAGATTGGGCGCGGGGAAGTGTTAATTCCATTTTACACGACGTATTTCACTTCGCATTCTAATGCTCCTTAACTCATCGTATTCTAGGGCAACTTGGTGCGTATGACGTAAATTCATGAATCGCATTTATAATATAAAAAATTTAATGAGATTTTAAAGGGGATATGGAATATTCATGTGTCTCACTAGCAACTGGAGCAAGAAAACTCTTTCAGCAATCTTGGAAGTACCATCACGTGTGATGTAAGGAGGAACACGGACATCAAGCGGAGAATAGCCCAAGCTAAGAAGGCGATAATGGTAAAAAGACTAATGCTTTATTCGGAGACAATTGAACGACAAACTAGGAAACAATATGTGAAAACATTTGTTCAGGAGCGTGGCACACTATGGTTCGGAAGCATGGATCATTCGAAAAGCTGACCAGAACGTACTAGAAGCCTTCGAAACCAGTAATGGTTGAGGATTTTGAAGATTTGAGGAACGGACAAAATAAGAAATAATGAAGTGCACAGAAGAGTACTAGAGGAGAGGTCCTTATGGAGAACAATACAGAAAATAAGAACCGGATAGATTGGACACACCTAAGACGCAACACGTTTAAGAAGAACGAAATTGAAGGTAAATGTCCCCAGAGGTATTAAATAATGCATTATTATTGGTGCAATAATATATTTTTGCATGAATAAGATTCTAAGTAATAAAATAAAAATATCAAAAAAAGTCTTCATCTTGATTCATTTTAATCAAGCGGTACGTGTTAAACTTCTTCACAATGGAAAATTTTTTGAGATCCTGAAAAAATAACTGCGGTAACTTGCGGTTTATTTTCAAAATTAGTTGAGAAAACATGCACATTACTCACTGTTTATTTTGTGACAAGATCTAGGTGATAGAAATTCCTCATTTTTAAATAAGGTCTCTCTGGAGTACATACGCGCACCATTTCCCATTCAAAATGACCTTTCTTTCCTACATTTTTCCTCAAAAATCTAGGAAAGTAGTTCGGCAAGGGGCTGATATTGTGGTATTTTTTGGAGAGTTGAGATATTCTTCTGTAAACTAAGACCAAATTCTTTGATTTCTAGGTAAAATGATATTTCTCTCAAACTACCTGGATGAGGAGGTAGAATACGTGGTTGGAACGGGTAATGAGAGGCGAGGAGATGCTGAAGGGATGTGACAGATGAGAGGTCGTGAGTGAGTATGGAGGGAAACGAGAATAGGCTCTATGGATGGAGTGAAATGTGAAGCTAGCGTCTTGCAGTTGATTTAGAGAATTTAGGGGATATGTATCTTTATCTAAACCCTCGCTAACCGGTAACTATTTCTAAGAAACGCGATTTAGTTGTCATTTGAGCACCTTTTCCACATAACGTTGATATACCCCATGTTGTCAAGTGGCTAGGATATCTGGATATCTCTTAGAAAGCCCGGGTTCGATTCCCGGCATGGAAACTTTTCTTTTTACGTTGCCTGTAAACTAAGGCCAAATTCTTTGATTTCTAGGTAAACTTTTCTAGGTGGTGACAGGGTAAAGTCCTCACCTGCTAAACCGAGGTCGCGGCTTCGAATCCCCCCTGGGTGGGATTTTCACCACTCAGGGCATGGGTAGTTGTGTTCGTTTGCTGTTGTTATTCGCCCTATAAAAATTGGCTAAATTCGCAGTATTCGAAGTAGTGAAGATAAAATTAAATAAAAAAATAAATTGAATACTATCTTAAAACCAGTAATTTCTTGAGGGCAGAAAATAAACTAATTCTTGCACAACGTCGTTTGCGTATTGCAACATGGGATTAAGTTGTGTGTCAGATATTGGAGAGAGAGAGTGTTTATTTGAAGCAACTGCCTTTGAGCTTTGAACTGAGGTTTAATTGCGACTAAATATTATTGAGAATTTCAATAATTCAAGTCGACGGTATCTGAAGTAGTTATTTTTGGGAAGAAATCAATTGTATCAGAACTAAACCTTCTAAATATCTCCATTTTAATACTACCCGCGAGCAGCTGTGAACGCGTGGAGTACCAAATATTAGGAGCGTTTTACAAGATATGGACTAATCAGAGAGGAGTGACATCTCTTTTTCACTTTTTTATCATAAGGCCTTCTTGTTATTTCCTTGATAAGTCCTAGTAATTTTTTCTGCGCCGCTAGTGTTACTTATATGATACCTTAACATTTGGTCTTAAGTTTCGGTACTGTCTAAGTTTTTGACTCCATCTGATTTCATATGAAACGCTTGATGAAATCGTTAACTTTTTTCCTAAACTGTTGTTTTCTCTGCCCGAACTGTAGTTCAAGTATATGAGTATTTGCATGCTTAGTGGTGTAAACCAAGTTCGTTCAAATCGTTGGTGGTTTCCGACAATATTTGTGGAATTTTATAAACATTTTGAATGAATGGGGTAAACTTTGTTTTTCCACAATAAATTTAATGACTTACAACCATGGTTTTGACGATTAACTTCATCAGGTCAGGTCATCTTGTAATCGTGTAAATCATGGTCGTAAGTCATTTAATTCATTGTGGAAGAACAAATTTTACCCTATTTACTAAAAAAATCGTTCAATGTCGATTGTGTTCTTCCTCCGACATTGGTATTCACGACGTACATAAATCCGCCATTGATGCGCTTGTTTTTCTATATTCTCCATAAGCAGAGTATAGGTTGTTCGACGTTTTAGTTGGCAGTGCATTTGTATTCGAAATGACAACTTGTGCCGCATATTCGCAGATTTCCTTGGTTGTGTTATGATTAATTAGCACATTAATGGCGGACATGTGGTGGAAATGGTTGCGAAGACCCGTATCTAAGAAAGAATACAATCGTTATCGAATGACCTTGGTGTAAAATAGTCATAGGTCAATTTAAACTCAAAACCTCAAGACCTAATTAATTCAACTAGTTAAATTGGGAGATCTATTCCGTGAATTCATGGGCGTTTGCTCAGTCATAGACGCAGTTCTCTGCTTCATACGCCGTGATTTTATACATGCCTGCATGCATCGGAGCGCTGGAAAAAATGCCGGCTCCTGTAAATCAACTTTAACGGTCGCCGCTGCGGATGCATTTGTGGGAGGCAGTGTGAGTGGGATTGTGAGGAACTATTTCCGGGCATGGAATGCTCGTCAAATGGCGGGGGAGGTTGAAAGCAGTGTAAGCTGGTGTGGGTTGTCCGTGGTGGAGGCTCTTTCTAAGCCGAAGGATAAGTGCAGCGGCGCAAATTGATTCCGACTGATGGAGCGGCGAATGAGATTAGCCGCGCAACAATGGGGACGGATGATTGACTGTTGCGTCACAACCCCAGCTTTCGTCGTCGATGTTCCACCGAGGATGACAATGGAAACGGAACGGAAATGTTTCGTTTCATCTCGGAGTAGACATCAATGATGATGGTAATGCGTCTAGTTTCGTAGCAATGCGAAAAATGAGATAATTTTGCTAGTTTAGTTTCGAACCAAGTCGGAACTTATCTTTCAGTTGTTTGGTTCCGAAACTGGTGGAAACGAAACTCACGCATTTTAGCTTTAGACTCGAGTCGTAACTGAACTATTTCATGTAGTTTCAATACGTGTAGAAGTTAAGTAATAGACAGGTAAATAGTTTAATTCCTTAGGGAATGTTTGGATATGTATCTGAACGATAATCTCAGAATAGATTTCCGATAAAGTTATCGGCTTATGCAAATGCCGCTTCACCAACGCACGCACAAATTTATATCAGCTGTTTATTGTACAGTGTTATGCTTAATTAAACGAATTGTCTCCTACATAAATCCATTTGGTCTCATCATGAAGAAAAATACATATTTTTACAAGAATACCATAATATCAGCCACGAGCCCTGATCGTTACACTTTTCGACATATTTGCCCATAAGTAGTTCCAATTTTCAAGAAATTTTCGACAGCTATGTGCCTCAGAGATTATCCCCACGAATATTTCTATCAGTTTTATACCCCTCTTAGTGCGGCGAGCCGATATATCGGTTGTATCTCGGGCGAAAAGTGTTCCGGGCCGACTTATGCGAAAATATTGTAAAACTTTAGTAAACTAATATAATTACAATTACTTTTTTAGACGATGTAAATATCTATTATAATTGTTACCTAGTACAATTTATATACAATAAAAATGATTATTAATATGTGAAACAATAACTTCATAATATTTTTATTTCCTGAGATTATACATTTCAATAAATTACCCTCCGTATTTCTCTATAGTGCCGCTGCCAGGAGGCAGCACTAAGAGGTTTAAATAACTTTGTTCTTGGGCCTTCTTTTACTTTCGACCTAGGCTAAGTGTCGTCCTTAAATTTTGTTCTTTGGTTTTCGTTTCATTTATTTACATTTTGCTCCTTGCTTCGGAAGTTATGACTTTCACCAATTTTTACTTTCGTTTCCCTTGCCATCCCTGGTTAAAGCTCGGAGGACCGTGCTCAGGAAAGGGTGAGAAAAAAGAGATCTGCGGGGTATTACATCGTAAAGAATCGTCGGCGGGATGATCACGCGATATCGCAATTCGATAAGTATTGGTTCTGCGAGCCTCGCAGTCACGCCAATGGGCTGGCGAGTATTTTTTTTCAGATGGAAAATTTTGAGGATCGGGTTTCTTTCTCGATATCTCTGGCGTCTATCGAAATGGGAATGGTCAATGGCAGCTCTCATCTGTTGTCTAGGTAGTGGTAGAAAATATGGAATGGTCCTAGTCCTGTTGCTAAAGGTACACAGTACGATACATCATTCTCTCCCTCCTTTTACCTCGCGAGTACCACACCAATTCGTCCGCAATATCTTCTTTCTGCCCTTGTTTCCTACCCTCAGTGTCTTATATTCAGACTCTAAAGAGCAGGATGCCAAAGTGATTTATTAGACATTATTGGGAAAAATGTCGATGATTGGCGTTGATAAAAGTAAGGGCTTCCTAATATTTAAACAAAAATCATCATAATCTGTAGTCAATTTTATGAAGATTAGTTTGGAGTTGCTCCATGTTCCATTTCTCTTTTCAGCTTGCGGTCTTAGTAATTCTTCATTAACACCCTTCATAGTTTTCTTCGTGTTTTTCATGCCTCGTTTCTCTTGGTAATTCTTTCAAGTCTTAAAATTCCATTACAGTTTAGGTGTGCTGGCTCGTCACAGATATTTTTATCATTGCGATTCATATGGGCGTATCAGTTTTCTAGACTGTATTTTAATTCATTTGGTGCTTCTAAGCATTGGAAGAAATATTTTTGGTGCCTTAAAAATGGTTAGCATTCTTTAGAAAAAGATGCACTTATACAATCGAAACGTGTCCAGATTAATGAATTTCAGTGGCCACCATTGACTACGTAGTACTGCAATAACTTACATTTTTGGGCATGAGTTTTTCTAGGTTTCCTTTGAATAGATTGAGGGGAGTTTCGCTAGCGTTTCTGTTAGTGCACGATGTAATGTCGTATCCAGGTTCCAAGCAATGTTCTGACAACAATCAACGTTATCACGTCAAATTTAAAGGGGAATATCTCGTCAAAAAAATATAACTCCAGATTACATAGTGTCTCCGAATGGCGGATGAAACATTTTAGTCAAAGATGAAAGATGTGCTTTATCTATTCCTGGAACTGGAGGTTTTCCATTTAATTTTTCAGCTTTCTTTATATACGTTTTAGTGAGAATGTTGATATCACTCAATGTTGTGAGAAAGTACGCCTTCGGCACCTTCTGCAACAAATAGGAGAAGGGTGGTCAGTGTCCCCTTGTCCCTCCAGTATTACGCCTCTGTCGTGGAACAGACCATGGTGACTGAAAATGGGTTCTCATGGATGTTGGGGCTAGTCACGTGGCCTCTTGGTAATGGATGGAGAAATGAGGTCGCTCGTCTTCGGTCTTAAGAAGGTTGAAGTAAATTTAGTCAATGTAAAGATTTTCTCGAAATGTAGCATCTATTCACATAACTTGCTCACGACGACCCACACTCATTTTCCCCTTTGGAGCATTGTCTCTTGCCACTTTCACCATCCATCGATAGAAGTGAAACAAATCGATTCATATCGACTATTTTTCGGAATTTGCTGTTGTTTCAACTGTTAGCCTAATGGGTAATGGAATGTATTTATCCTTCTTCTTCCACCTTTCTTCCGAGGCTTGTGCCTATTTCCTTGAGTACGTTTCCTCATCCCACATCCAGGTTACCCTTCCACCTTTTCCTTGGACGACCTACACTCATTTTCCCCTTTGGATCATTGTCTATTGCCACTTTCACCATCCTCTGTTCATCCATTCCGTCTGTGTGTTCATTTCATTCCAACTTCCTTCAACGAACCCACTGATTTATATCTTCCTAGCAGCACACTCTTCTTATCGACTCACTCCTTTCCCTCTCAAACAATGTTTTGTCAGCAATCCTCCGCAAAATTTTCATCTCCGTGGTTTCAAGTAACCTTCTGGTTTTGGAAGTATCTGTTTTTGTCTCTCCTACGAATGCTAAGATTGGTCTCACTACAACCTTGTATATTCTGCCCTTTGTTTCTTTCCTTATTTGCTTGTTTCGCCAGATTGTGGCATTTAGGCGGCCAGCAATCCTCATTGTTTTGTCACTTGCTCTCCTACGTCCTTCTCAATATCCATCGAGTTTGAAAGCTCAATTCCCAGATATTTAATGGACATTTCTTACTGAATGACTCTCCCATCCATCTCCAGTTTACAACGAAGGGGATCTTTTGATTTAGTCATGCATTTGGTTTTTTTGGGGGAGATAATCATATTATATTTTTTTGCTGTAGTGTTAAATATATGCAGGAGTCTTTGTAAACCATTCTTAACAATCTGCCAAAAGTACTTCATCGTCAGCATAACAAATAATTTTTATTTCTTGGCTTTCCATTCTGTAGCCTCTTCCATTTTTGAACCTTTTTAATTATCTCACCCGTTAACTATATTGAATAAAAGGGGGCTAAGAGAGTCGCCTTGTCTAATACCATTATTAGCTTGAATAGGAATTGTCAGTTTTTGGTCTAATTTGACTTGAACATAATTTTCTGAGTAAATGTTTCTGATCGTGTAAATGAGGTTGGTTGGTATTCCACGGTCCTGTAGCAGCTGGATCACGTCTTTAAGTCGGATTCTATCAATTGCCATCCCTAAGTCGATTGAACAAATATATGCTGGTCTATTGAATTCAATGGACTTCTCTGACACCTATCTCAAGATGAATACATCTGTACAGGATCGCCCAATTCCTAATCTTTGTTGCTCTTCTTCTAATGTGGTGAGGGAGCTGATTTTCTTCGTGATTAATTTTGTCGTGGGTTTGAGTGCTGAATCCAGTAGGTTAATTCCTCTGTAATTTGATGGTTCCCTCCCGTCCCCTTTGTTAAATAAGGGAATCACAGTGCTAGTTCTTCATTTGGTTGGTATAGAGTGAGAGCTGACAATTTTATGTATTAATTTCAACAGGTCGTTTGTCAGTTGGCGTCCTCCATATTTAAGCAATTGATTTGGTATTTCGTCTTGGCCTGGTGATTTTCTATTCTTTAAAGCTTTCATGCCTCTTCTACTTCTGAGTAATTAACTGTTGCTTCATTGTTTTTGATGTTATTATTTAGAGCGCTCTCGTTGAATGAATTTGTGCTTCCTTCGAGTATTGCAGTTCAATATGACACCCATAATTCTTCTGTTATGTGACTGACTTCTATGAGGTCATCGACTCCCTTTCTTTGTTTCCTAAAAATCCTCCATATTTGTTTCTGCAGTCCATATAAATCGCTTTCCATTCTTCTCGAAAATGTTTCGCAGTGTTGGTTCTTCAGTTTCTTAACTAAAGATTTTGTTTCATTTCTTTTTAAAAATTATTTTCAAGAGACTCTTGTGTTCTGAGAGATTTATAAGTGACATAGGCCTTTCTTTTTTCTTTGCATTTATCCTTTGTTTCTTTACAAAACCAAGGTGTTTTACAAGTCATTTTCCCATTTGTTTTTCGTGACCCTAAAACTTCAAGAGCGGCTTCTTAGTTTTCTTTCACCTAGGGATGTATCTAATAATAATTTTTTAACAATAATTTGATTTTATATGTACTTGTTTTCCCCCAGAAGGGGAATTATGCGTTTCTATTCATAATTGTTAATGGCAAAAATCAAGGTATCTCACTGGCTCCAGTACTCCAAACATTTTTTCAATATTGTTTCATCTAAATTTGGAATACCGCGTCGACCCATCTTGTCCTACCTTAGGGATTAATATAGAAAGACAAATAACATAAGATAATTGTATAAAGTCCATTACTGTCGGTATGGCGAGTTCCAGCGCGTAAACCATTGCACTTAAATGAATCATGGTCCGAGAATATTTTTTACTTAAGGTGGTTGGAGCAATTTACGTTTGTGTACAGATTTGCGTAAAACGCTGCATATATGTACTTATTAATAACATGAATAGATAAAAGTGAAAGAAATGCATGTGACCAATTTGGTTTGTTGGAGTTTAATGCTATTTTTACACGTATATTAAGGTATGTAAAATATATGCTTCGAAAGAAAATGCTTCAATTGAGACGAAAAATTTGAACATATATTTCTTGCATCATTGATTGTACATCAATAATGGTTATTTCTGGCGTATTAGATGTGCGTAAGTGAATTGTGGCCCATGAGTTTTTTTCTACTTGAAAAGTTATTAAAATACTCACTAACGGACTCACAATTCGTGCTCCAGCCGCTTTAAAGAAATTATTGCAATGTGCTTCGAATGACCCGCGACTCCAACCATATTTAGCCTGTTTTGCTGAAACTGTGAATAGTGGGACTCCTTTTTTTTAAAGTATTGTACCGGTTAACGTAGGCTTTGTTGAGTGTTAGAGAATCACCTCCCGGTTTTCTACACTTTCAGGGGCCTATCTCGCTCTTGTATATCCATTTCTGCCTCAGCATACGATCTACCCTTCTTCACCCTGTCCATGAGACCTATTCTCTTTCTTCCCCTTCCCCACTTGCCCAAAATCTTACCCTCTATCACATTCTTGAGCAACCCATTGCCCTTTATTACATCCTTCAGCTACCTACTCTGTCGATCTCGAATTTCTTACAAAAGTTTCCTTTCCTCGCAGTAGGGCTATATGTTGACTTAATGGCTTGCGTAACAAATCGGCTCAATGTTAAATATCATCAGTTGAGTACTTCAAGAAATTTATTTTGTGCCAAATGCTCGATATAAACGCGGGATATACTGCCGTGTATTAATTATCTCTTTCCTTAGTCTCTGTGATCTGACTCTTGCATTCCTTCATCTTGTAGGCAAAGATCTCTTGGTCATTTTTCATCCTTTGAACTTCGAATCCTCTCCAAGCGTCTCCGCTTCTTACGATTTCAAAGTCCACCCATGGACAGAGGTCAGGCAGGCAAAGGGCCTTATCGTCATTCCTTCCCCCTTCACCCTAACTCGCATCGCGTGACTCGACATAAGCTCTCAAAATGAAGCGTGGGGAGAATATTTTCGTGGACTTCAGCTTTTGTCAGTCGTAGAAATTAGTTATGCTGGATGACTTATGAATAATGATCGATACACTGCGTAGTTTCTACAGTCATTTCATAAAGTATCGCGACACCCTACGCTAGCGGTTCGTATAGTTTAGCTGTCGAAGCACGTAATACGTTGGCTATACTGGGCCAATTCCGGTTACTATGGGAACTTGAGGGTACTTGATTTAAGTGACTTGCTGGTACTTAATTGAGCTTCAACAGCCAAACTTTACGAACCACCAGTGTAGTGTGTCGCGATACTTTATGAAGTGACTGTACATTAGCAAGCCTTAGTGAAAGCATGCTGATTCCTTAAAGGGTCTATATGTTATATGCTCTAATTAGCGTAGTTAGAATGGCAGAATCACTTCAGTTGAATCTTTCTGAGATTAGTGAAAAAAGGCAATGACATTAAATCTACATGTAATTTTCCTCGCGTGCTTGTCGCTATTTATTACAGCTAATATATGAGTTAGTTGCCCAGTTGGTATTTGCTATTGATGCTATCGGACCGGCATCAACTGTCACAGCTTTGGGCGATAGTGAAGTTCACGTAATCGACCGAAGTACTACAATGTGGAAGGCAACGGGGAATCTACCACATTAATCTCCATAGAATATGCAGCCCTGCATTTTAACTATAGGTATATAAGACGTGATGGCACTCCTCCCAGTAAAATATACTGGAGGTAAAATAGTCCCCCAATTGGATCTTCGGGTTGGGACTACTGGGAGGGGTACATCAGTCAGGAAGGATAAATTGATGTGCTAATCAGAGTGATGAATGGTAGTTAGAGACTGGATTGAAAGGCGGTTCTTGGCTTTTGAGATATCCTGGCATTCGCATAGATATTTTCTTGGCACCCAGTGTTCTAAATGGATTCATTTATTAGAGTTTTACGAGTCCAGGTAATACTCAGTCCATGGAATTGGACTTCAAATTGTGTACCTCTTGGCGATTTTTTTTTGCCATGAGTCGGGTTATGCGAGTAAGCCGAAAATTTACGTTCAACATTTTTAAATTTTTTTCGCTGACCCCAAAACTGTCAAGCACGCGCCTCTTAAGGTACGCGTATAATTGGTGCGTAACTTGGTAGCGGTTACTTGCGCCAAGCATGAAATCATATGTTGAAGGCTCTAGTTGTAGGAGTTGGCAAAGGAGGGGATGGGAGAGAACTTCATATGTCGACAAAGCTGTTAAAATAATAGCACTAACACTGAATGGGAGGAGAAGTGTCGGCAGTGCGTTGCACTGCAATGTTTGCGAACCAAACAAAGCTGTATCAGAATGTGACAGTGCTCGCGACCAACTTTAATGATATGATTAAGAGAAGCAGCATTTTTTTGTTTGTGAATAACAGAAAGAGCAATTTAAAGTTGGCAATTATAGAGTGCAACCTTGGGGGTGCTATTCGTCAAAGGCGATCATTGCGCGACTCCCAAATTCTGATTTAGCCCTTAGCTATGGACCCTTCCACTGAAAAGAGACTTCTGACCAAGTGTCACTTTCTTTGCTGCGACAAAAATTTTTCTGGAATAATTTGATATATCTATTGCATGTATGTGCAGCATCAAAAAGTAACAATTTTAGTAATGGTGAACTTTTGATGGTTGGTCATTTTGACATAAATTGCACATAAATAACAAGTCAGCAAGTTGCCCTCTTACGTGTCTGTTAATGTAATGAAAATTAAGGTGGCTGGAGCTAATGTCGTGAGTGTTTGGGTGCTCATTTCAATAACTTTTTGAGTCGAGCAAAAATTCTTGTATTACATTTGGCTTAGACTAAAAATTCTCAACTGCAGTTGTTCTATGCTTTAAAATTCACCATACATACAATAATGGACATAATGTAATGATGGGAGTTATACTACAAATTTTGTCCTTAATAAAAGTATGTTATGATTTGAGTTCTGACTTAGGTGTTGTCGTTAACTCCTCGAGGATTGAAGACGTCAGTGAGAGAATGATCTCGATGAGTGTATGCTCTCGTCATATCGATCTGTCCTTCATGTCTTTCAACCGGCAATGGAGAAGGGAAAAAGCGTGCTTGCTTCTCTAAGTTTGCCGACGGAGAGGAAGCAATTTAGTCGTGGATGGCGGGCACTTTGAAGAATGCCGACGACGACGGGCCGGAAGAATGCTCCAGCGCTCACTCAGTTGAATAATCGGACGAAGGCGACCCTTTGGTGGGTTGTGGGGTGAGGGAGGGAAGCGAGCGGTCTTTTTAAAGATCCTTCGACGAATCCCGGAACGTAGTCATGCGTTGGAGAATGAAAGATCATAGCGACCTCATCAAACTCTTTTAAAAAATTGTACGTATTGCTAGACGTTACTTTTTGAACCGTGTACATTGTTTCCTTTATTCAATTTTTAAGGCGGGTTTACACATGGAAGTCACTTCAATGACAGTAGCCATGGAAGTTTCTTGCAATCGACACTTCTATGTGTAAGCACGAATTTCCATGGCAGTGGTGGTAATAGACCTCGGTTGCTACTTGCAAGGAAAATAGGCTGGTTTCTATTTTGCCTGCAAGTAGCGTATCGATTCTGCGATAAAAACGCATCGCATCCGGTTGAATCTTGGTCACATGGCAACAAACGGAGATTAAAAATGTAAACAGCGAATATCTTAATAGGAGGACTCATTGCTGCTTATGTAAATATTCATTTGTACTTGAAAATATGTTAAATGCGAAAGAAATTCTACGGTAAGCTTTATGACTTATCTTATTTGATAATAATAATTATTATTATTGTCATAATTATCATACTTGATATGATGTAATAAAGCACAATTAATGTAATTTATACAAATTTATTAAGTCCAAGAATACCTATGGGTCTCAAAAAGCTGTATAAAAACGCAATTATTTTTTCAAATTTGGGCGATTTTCGTAATTACCATAGTTATTGTTAACTTCCGTCATCCATTTGTTTTGGAAAGGCTGGAAGTAATGTGCACGCAGAACAATGACCTGCAAGTGGCGATACGATTTGAGATATTTTTGCACTTGTTACTTCCATAGAAGTCAACTTCCATGTGTAAACCCGCCTTTAAATTCATTGGGTGGTACGCTGAACTTCAAGAAAACTGTTCCTACGCATCTACCCTCCCAATCATGCGTTTACTTCCCGTTTAAAGGTCATATTATTTTTCTCCGCAGTGGAAGACTTTGGTTTTAGGTTTTGCGACTGCCAGAGTTATTTTCCATGGTAGGTGTATCCAAAGGTATTACTCTTTAGGAAAATACAATTTACATTCTCTAGGCAGATTTCGAACTCACGATCGTTGAGTTGCCCGACCTGTGCATATCCGATCCCGTTTCCAAGGCCGGGTGCATAACTTCCTATCAAGTAATGAATCCGGACAGCCGATCAATCGAAGGGAAGTGCTAAAATACCTTTTCATTTCTCGTCTCGCAAGAGTCGGCACTTGTACCCTGTCGAAAGCCTTGGTGTAATGTCAACGTTTATATCAACTTAATAGTCTGCGATTCATCTTTAAAATAAGTATTAACTACTGTCATTACTTGGAAGACGTTTCCTCGACTTTGGGACGTGTACAGAAATTATTCTGTGGGAGGACCTGATCGGAAGGAATCGTGAGATGGAAATTTGCACAGTTGGGGTAATAACTGTGTAAGAAGTTTACATAGTTTTTACCCCTAGTGTGCCAATTGCCATCTAACTCTATAAGCTATTCTGCTACAAGAATTTTCTGCCTGTCCAGTGGTTGATTTTTGACTATCTTTACGCCTTGATATCGACCATTTATTTTCTCCTCACCGTATTTCCACCACCGTATCACTGTATTAACTTAGAGGGGCAATTTTCTTTCCACCGTATTTCTTTTCACCGTATTGCCCGTTTCATACTACCTACCTCTGCAATCTTTGGAACAGTAGTCTCGCGGAACTAGTGCTACTCATTCAAGCGGAGACAGAATACGAAAGTGACTCCGTGGATGTGCTCGCTTAGATTTTGGTGGATCCTGCAGCGAAGGAGTCTATTTGGGGACGATAACGGATTACTTGTCGATGGAAAAAAAATGAAAAAAATTCCTATACTCGTTAGAATTTTCTACATTGGGCGTACTCAGCTGTGGCGGGGCAAAATGGTGCTGATGAACTAGGCACGCTAGGGTACACCCAAAAGGGTCCTGTCGGACCGGAGTGGTCTAGAAGAAAGTGAATAGAACAGCGTTGGGTGAAGTCAATTAGGAAATGTATGTGAGTAATGCTATTCGAGGTACGCGGACTTACCTATCGCACAAGTCTACTACATCAAATTTAATACATTCAAGGTACATCAATGAAAAACTATTAAAGATAAGAGAACAAATTGGCGGTAATCATATCATTAATTAATAGGTTAGCCAATCTTTTTAATTATCAATTAAAGTAATTTATTCTGCGGATATTTGGTGCATCACCATTGGCATGGTTCCTTAAAATGTGTCAAGATAATTGTATGACCGTTTCATACAAACTATGAGGTCATTCAGTGAATAATTTGTAATACTGTATGCGGGATAATTTGTTACGTCTCGTGAAAGTATATGCAGTTTCAAAAGGTGGAAATCAAAGTATTGGCGTAGTTTTAACAGTATTGCTATGTAAATTTCATCAAAATAAACACTCTGCAAGATGCCGTCTTACTTGTCTGCATTTACGATGAAAATTTATGTGGCTGACGCGGTAGTCGTTGGTCATTGATAAAAGTTTGGTATTTTTTTACCAAGTTGGAAAAAATTCTTCAAGCAAATCTATTTTATGTGTTGAAACTCGACTGACAGGCAGTAGTGAAAATGATACAAAATATTTTATACAACAGTTTTTCTATTGAAAGCTTACTATGACGACAGTTTTTGGCGTAGCATTCGAAAATCAGTTGAAAACTACTGATTTATTTCTGCTGGAGTAGGATGCTGAAGATAAAATGGACCGATAGAATAAGAAATGGTGAGGTTGACAGAGGATTAGAAGAGGAAAGGACCATATGGAACACAATACAGAAAAGTAGAACCAGATGGATTAGACACACACTCTTAGACGCGATGGGCTTTTGGTACCCTCATCCTGAGACACAATGGGTACCATCACGGAGGATGGAAGAAGAAAAGGGGCATCAAGTGGAGAAAATCCCAAGCTAAGAAGGCGTTCATTGTAGATGAACAACTGCTCTATTCAAGGACAATAGACTACAAACTAGCAAACAACATTTGAAAACATTCGTGTGGAGCGTGGCACTCTATGGATGCAAATCATAGACCACGGAAAATGCTGATCAGAACAGACTAGAAGCCTTCGAAACCTGGTGCTGGAGGAGGATGATGTAATATGGACGGAAAAAATAACCAAAGATGAAATGTGGAGAAAAGTAGAAGAGGAGAATACCATATGGAACTCCAAATAGAAAAGAAGAACCAGATGGATTGGACTCGCTCTGAGGCACGATGGGTTTGTGAAGAACATAATTGAAGGTAAAATTGTGGGAAAAGTCCCCAGAGGAAGAAGTTCATGGGTCAAATAAAGAGGAAAGTACAATGGAAGAGATACCCGGAGGTAAGGGATCTAGCATTTGATAGGGAAGGGCGGAGGGCTGTAGTCAACCATTCTTTGGATTGAACGACCGATGATGATCTTATTCTTGGCTTAGCACTTGGCCATCCAGCCTCAGTGTGTACGTCCAATGCTGGAGCTGAGACAAATATCCCAGGAGGGAGCATGGCCTATCGCCCATGTGGCGACGAGATGCAGGGACGTAGCGGATGAGATGGTGGCACGAAATAAGACGGGAATCGGGAAAGAAAAGGGTTAAAGGATTGGATATGGTGTGGGCGAGGGAGAGAGTGCGAGAAGGGTTAAAGGATATGAGGAGGATCAGCGAGGGGGTTGTCTTTCTGGGTGGCAACGGGGAAATGGACGTTCGATTGATGGGATTGGGAAATCGATTGGAAGTCGACTGGCGCCACCTCTTGCGGCCTGGAAAATATTTGCTGTGACTTTTGCGTTTCCATTGGCGAAAAAGCCGAAAGATAGGAGGCAATTTGTGTATAATGTACTGGATTTTAAAGTTTTAGCGAAACATGGTGACGTCTGCGCATAGGGCCCATTTCGCTGCAAGGGTCCATCTTTTAAAGCGAGTTTACGCGTGGAAGTTGAGTTCTATGGAAGTAACGACTGTAGCACTATCTCGAATCGTATTGCAACTTGCTGGGAATCGTTCTGCTTACATATAAATTCCGGATTTTTCCAAACAAATGGATGGCGTAAGTAAACAATGAATATGGTAATTACGAAAATCGCCCTAATTTGGTTGGTATTTCGCTGCTCGAGTCCCATAGGCATTCGTGGGTTTAGGAAATTTGTATGAATTACAATAGTTATGCAATATTGCGTCGAATCATTTGTGTCCATCAAGACAATAATTATTATTATCGAATAAGATATAAGTCATAAAGCTTACCGTAGGGGTTCTTTAGCATTCAAAATATTTTAAAGTACAAATAAATATTTACATGTGCAACAATGAGTCCTCTTCCTACTAAGCTATTCGTTGTTTACATTTTTAATCTCAGTTTGCTGTCATGTGACAAAGATTCCACCGGATGTGATGCAATTTTGTCGCAGAATCGATATGCTGCTTGCAGGCAAAATCGAAACCAGTCAATTTTCCTTGCAATTAGCAACCGTGGTCGATTACCACCGCTGCCATGGAAGCCGGGCTTAGGCATCGAAGTGTCGCTTGCCAGCGATTTCCAAGGCTACTGTAATGAAAGTGACTTCCATGTGTAAATCCGCCATTACGAACTGACTCCTAACAAGGGAGTTAGCTAGCCCCTGTGTTCATTTCCCAAAAGGTCGTACATTTTCTTGTCAGCTTTAACAATGTCAATCTGCTGTTTATGTCAACTACCAAGTAATTGATCGTGCTGAATAGAATTGTTCATATTGGCTTCGCCGATGGGTTGCAAATATAAGCGGCGTTTTTCGATCCAGCTTCTCTTGGGTCGATAAATATGTTGAGGAAAATGCTGATGACTCCTTCCAGCCGTATTAAGATTGTTTGCAGTGTAGCTTATCATGTGCTGTCCTCTCTCTTCCTCTCCTTATCTAACCTCTTACACACGAACTTTCCCATCCATGACGTCACGATTTCAACATCTACATCTGCATACTACCCTGCGTGCCGCCGCCTGGGCGTGTAGCAGGGGGTATTAGGACACCAACCGTGTAATGGTGTGAAACAAGAAGTTTTCGGAGGTGAAATGGTAAAGTGTATTGAGGGAGTGCTTTAAGTGGAGCTCCGGTTTTATCATACACTACATTTACCTATCGAACTCAGATCAATTTGGCCGGTTTAGCTCGGTATGGTAAACGCAACGGGCTAGCGAGATCGATATGAGAAGCGAGCTAACTCGGCTTTCTCTGCCAGTCTAAGATTTCAAATCGCTATAAACAGATTCAAATCGATATTTCAATGGATATCGCATCGGTATACCATGCCTTCCGAGTCGGCTGGCTTAGAATGTTCAAATCGGTCTGAGATTATATCGATCTGAGTTCGATTGGTAAACGTAGTGATAGTAACTTATTGTGCGTAGAACGAACGAATTTTTATATCTATCTTTTCGACAGTGTTTCTCTTATTTTATCGCATTTGTCGGACTAAGAGATGTAGAAAGGCTTCATGATAATATTCTCCGTGTCGGTGTGAAACCTACAAGTTCTGAATTTCTCAAGCAAGCTAAGCCTAGCATGTAGCCTCCGAGTCTCTAGGGGCTCCTTTCTTCGTCCCTCTACAAGTTGTGAATAACCATATGTTCACTCGTAGTAATTGTTAACGAAGCGTGAAGCTTTACTTTGTAATATATTAATTTTTTTGAATAAATATTTATGAATAGGGTCCCAAATGCTTGCAGCATATTTGAAGTGAGGCCTAACCAGAACGAAGTATGATCTTTCTTTAACTTTTATCCGAGAATTAGTGCCTACTGTCGGTGCAAAAATTATGTAGACTCGAGTTTGGACACTGATAAAAAATGAGCCGTGGTACCCACATGAATGCGAGTTACACCAAATTTTAGCTTGTTTTATTTTACGTTTAACTGTGGTTGTCTATTAATTTTACATTACACTCTCGATTTTTTATTCCGGTGAGAACAAATAAAGTGTCGGTTTTTTGCCGTTTTCGAACGGAGCGCTCCCTTTGACATTTAATAGTGAAGATACTAAAAATTTAATCGCAATAAACCTGTAATATTGTGAGGGAAAAATATATTTAAACGTATATTTAAACGATCAGTTCTTTCTATTTTGCCATAAAGAAGTTATTAACAAGTTTATGAAACAACCTTTTCTTGGTTATGAAAAGTAGTAGAAGCAAGATCTTGGTCTTGTTTTGGAGCCCTTTTCAGCAGTATTTCACGACAATTACCATCGTAAACTCTCATTGCGATATCGATTTTTAACGAGTTGATAAACAACCGAGTATTTTAGCGGGCTCGAGCTAGCGATGAGGCGGCCTTCTTCGCTTGAGGGGTGGTGAAAGTTTGAGCCCTATTGCCACTTGCGGGTTGCGGGCCGAACCCGTTACTCATACGCTCCTTCTGTGCATTACCTCGAGGGGCGAGAACAATCGCTGCACACGCTCTTTTCATGAATTTTATTTTAGGTAGCAATTGTTATCTTTATAGTGTCCAACCATTTTCCATCACCTTTTACTCATAAGGGCCTTTTCTCGATGCACTGAATTTCTTAAATGCACCCAAAGAGATTTCAATACTATGGACAATCGATATCGCAACCGGCAAATTGCAACAGCGCTCAAACTTTCACCACCCCTCAAGCGAAGAAGGCCGCCTCATCGCTAGCTAGAGCCGACTAAAATACTCGGTTGTTTATTAACTCGTTAAAAATCGTTATCACAATGTGAGTTTACGATGGTAATTGCCATTAAATACTGCTGAAAAGAGCTTCAAAACAAGACCGAGATCTTGCTTCTACTACTTTTCATAACAAAGAAAAAGTTGTTTCATAAACTTGTTAATGATTTTTATGGCAAAATATAAAGAACTGAACGTTTAAAGATACGTTTAAATATATTTTTCCCTCACAATACTTCAGGTTTATTGCGATTAAATTTCAAGTTTCTCCACTATTAAATGTCAAAGAGAGCGCTCCGTTCGAAAACGGCAAAAAACCGACAATTTTTTTGTTCTCACCGGAATAAAAAATCGAGAGTGTAATGTAAAAATAATTGGCAACCACAGTTAAACGTAAAATAAAACGAGCTAAAATGTGGTGTAACTCGCATTCATGTGGGTACCACGGCTCATTTTTAGTCAGTGTCCAAACTGGAGTCCATATAATTTTTGCACCAACAGTAGGTGTTGGATGCCAACTTTTGCTGCCACTATAGCCGCGTCTGCTTTGTGTAGTTTCGATGTACAGCAATGAAGTCAGTAACTTGCTAATATTATAACCTTAAGTGGTATTTTTTGACGGGGTCGGTGATGTTGCTAGAGTTGTGGTTTCCAATCACGATGGGTCCGGGCTCTATTCCCGGCTTTAGTGGAGATTTTTTGTACAAATCCCGATTCCTTCTTTAAGTGTTTGGAGGATAACTTTTGAAGAATAAAAGGTCCTTTGGTAAAAAATTTAAAAAGTCAAATATATAAACGGGGACTTACGTCATGAATCGGACTCAGAGCACTATATTGGAAATCTGCCAAAGATTTTTTAAAGATATATTTGAAAATATTTGTTCATGTATTAATGTGAATGTTCTTGGATTTTTTGTTTTTGGAAATGACTGGTTTTGAGCGATTTTCTAATTTTGCAATGTGTCCACGTGTCCACCAAGTGATTGTCTCATTGATGTTCTGTTATAATGTAATGAAACCGAACAACCAACTGACCGTTTCTTTGTATATTTTTTGCTACTGTAAAGAGACCTAGGGTAGTTACCGTTATCTTGACGGACGACTTCCAGAGGACTGAATCGGGGGTTACTTTCTTTTACTTGGACTTACGGGGTTGATGCTGCGTAATACTATTATATTCATTCTGTTTTGCACGAATCAGGCAAAGACATTTGGTGGAAGGTGTTTGGGTTAAAGTCAAAGGAAGATGGAGGACAAGAGAGATGGATGGCTCTTCGAAGACTGTAACAAAGGAATTAACGGTTTAACCGGCGGCTGCAGTTCTCTTCTCATGGAACCCTAATCGAGATCGGATGACAACCGAAAGATTTCAACCACCAACGAAACTCGAACTGCGACCATCTGCTTGGAATGTAAGGGATATAGTGACTTCATCTATCTAATTTCCAATTACCCAAGAAGTATCCTCCTCATGAGATACCTAGTTAGAATGCACTCTGAAAGATTGGCATGATGCGTGAAATGCCGTAATGGTAACCTCGTTAGTGTTACGGACCACTTGCAACGATTAGGATGGGAATCACTTTCAGAAAGTCGATTAAAAGTTAGACTTAATATTTTGTGTAAATAATAAACTGATTTAGTTTCTGACAACGTCATTTATATCTAACTAACTCATGCTGACTATGGTAGATCATATCAAGAGTGTAAAATTAGGATAATAGATTGCCGAACAGATAGGTTAAAAATGTCTCTTATCCCACGATCAATTCGCGACCATAGTGGCTACGAGTGTGACTATGAAATTAGGTCGTCGTTAGGTATTCTTGTACTGAAATGGATTACTCATAGCCCATTCTTGCCGTTATTTATTAATAATTGCAGAAACGGAATTCGTGTGCAAATTGGATGGTTGATTTATATTTATTTCCCAGTTTTATATGCTATTGATGCAGCATTACGCGCAAAAATAAAACCCAATTTTATTGTTGTTCAGTATCGAAAATTCCCCAATATCCTGCCTGACTGTGCAAGACCTGTCGTGTTATTTGCTTATCTCTTTCTAAAGTTTGCTGGAGAGTATCGATAATTCAATATTTATAAAAATCACTCCTCGCCGTCCTTTATAATCTATCGCATCATATCGGCTTGGCTCGTTTTAATTTAGTATCCTCTTTCATTCCAGTGTCCATCCTCATCAAGCCAGCTCCCCTGTAATTTGGTTTGCCGGCGTTTCAATTTCCCTCTGAATAATGCTCTTTTTATCTCACTATGTTTGCGCCGGCAATTCCGTGTACCTAATTCTCTTTCGAGAAAAACAGGACACGCGAGGGGTCGGGGTGTTTTTTTCTCATAGTTTTCGATTACGCGCCGTCAATCTCCATTATTTTGGCGAAATTGACTTTTCGCTCATCGGTTTGGTGCGATTTGCTGGCGGATGTGAGTGAGATCAGAGAGTAAGAGAGCCCTTTAGCTCCCTGGCGTACACCGTTTGTCAAACGCTGTATTGCAATTTTAATTGCCAAATAAGTGCTGCTTTAAACAGAAACAACAAACTTCTCGGAAGAGGTTCTTCGCCGTATGAAATTCGGTTTCTCATGGGAGGAAATATTTTTTTGCTGCCTGCTTTAAAGTACCTGAGCCATCGAGTATTATCGGGTTGTTGGATTCCCTGAATGAAAACATTGACATTTTATTGAACGATTCTAGAGATTAGTCAATTTACTCCCTAATGCCTGTTTCTTAGTTAATAATTTAAAGTTAATTTAATTTAATTTAATTAATATAATTAATTAATTTAAAAATGGATAGTTAAATAGAGGATATAAATTAAATAAAAGTTAAATAAAAGGATTAAAATACATTTTGGTACTTTGCAGTCATTTGTGTTCTATGAGAAAAACTGCAGCCATACCATTACGTCCAGCTTCCGTTCAATAATTATTATCCATGAACGTCCTAGTACGTTCAGCGTCCTTCTTAGAAAATCTAAGAGGACGTACCATAGCATTTAAAGTGTTTAAGTACCTCAGCCCCATCGAATAACATCGTTTTTCTTGGGTTGTTGGTTTACCTGAATGAATTTAATTGGACACTTATAGAGATTAGTCAATTTGCTCCCTAACGCCTCTTTCTCAATATGCCACTTGGTACTAATCTCACGTTTCGCATGATTCCATCGTGATTCTTGTACCTCATTGCTATATACGTCGAAACCTATAGTTTCTGTAGTATTGGAAACATGCTTGTTGTGGAGTGCATGTTAGTGATAACTCATCCCTGGTGAGGCCACACCTCGAATACGCCGCGAGCATTTGGACCCTGGCATTAAAGATTTAACAAAATAAAATACAAAGAAAAGCTGCAAGCTGCACGTTAAAAACTATTATGACTAAACATATAGTGTTTCAAAACTTTTACAGGGATTAAGATAGGAGCCCCCAGAGACTCGGAGGCTACACGCTAGGCCTAGCTTGTTGAGAAATTCAGAATTGGTGTGTTTCAGAGCGACACAGGGAATATTATCGTGACGCCTCACTACATCTCTAGGTCTGACAGAAGCGATGAAATAAGAGAGATACTCTGCAGATCAGATAGGTACAAAAACTTCTTCTTTCCGCGCACAAAAAGCGACCGCAATAAGAGCTGAGCTTCACTAAATACACTCCCATAAAACGCGTCATCTTGTCGCCTTCCAAAGCGTATCACTTAAATCTTTTCACGGCTGGTGTCCTATGACCCCCTGCCACATGCGCATGCGGCGGCTCTAAGGGTAGTTTGTAGACGTAGCTCTCATAATATCAAGGAATATATGCTTTCGACTTCTGAATCATTTAAAGAAGAAATATAATTATAAGATTATATGCTATTCAAGGCCATTTTTGATTGTCAATGGCTTAATTCAGCATTGGAATTAGTTCAGCGCAAATTAATTTGCTATCGAAGGGGTTGGAGTTCTCTTTCATGAATACATACTCTACATTGATGATGTACTTATAATTAATAAATACTTACCTATGAAATTTTTAGAATAATTTTAGCATCTCATTAGATTGGCATGATGATCAATGTTGATATATCCTTGGTATTAATTTCAGCGATCCCTATTCTTTATTGCAGGTCAGTTGGAAATGTTTCTCCTTTTTCACGAGGATCCAGACCGTCCAGAACTACTAAGTAGTGAGTGCTATGTTCTATACTTTGGGTCCGGGTACACGCTAGAGATGGGCAAACCCGTTCATTTTTGGCAACTCGTTCACTCTGGACCGGTCATTTTTGGGACCTGTTCTATTTCACTCGTTCATCGTACCTTTTTTATCGTTGGTCATGTATTTTTATTTTCAACATGTTCCTCGCCAGCGAAGAATGTAAAAAACCGAATACCGTAATGACAACGTTTAAGAATGTTGGATGAAATAAAAGATTGAAGGTAATATTACCAACTTTTTTACATGGCTTCGTGTCTAGGTTTAATTTATAAAAAGAAAAAAGTACTGCTAATTACACCGCTAGCCTCAGAAGCTGATTTGTTTGGGGATTACAAAGAACATTTTATCTCTTAAAGATAGGAGCGAGGATCGAAAGTAATGACGTACCGAAAGGAACGACGGACTGAAAGGAACTATCGACCGAAATGAACAACGGACCGACTGAATGAAAGGGACGAAAGGCGGAAAGGAACGGTCGTTCCAAGTCGGTCCTCGGTCCTCCAGTTCAAACCATGGAACCGTTCCTTCGGACCCGTTTGTTCGCGAACGACCCACCTCTAGACCCCTCGGTAAACTGAATATTTGGCCATCTTAGGGCCATCGACTCCAGTCTCTCAGGCAAAATGTCTCGAGGGTCGACAAATTGGCTCATACTTGTTGCGTTCATGCAATCTTCACAGCGAAGTACTCATAGTTTTTGGTATTCCTTTTACGTACAGTGATATTATAAGTAGCATTTACTCAAATACCAGGAATTAAAAGTAAAGTTAAAATCAATCTTTCAAAAGATTACTAGACAATGTTGTTATATTCTGTAGATTGCCATTAAACATTCCCCTGAAATTTCTCTGCAGTACCATTGCAAATGATGGTACCTGCTATGAGAGTGTTAAAATTGAATAGTAAAAAGCTCACAGCGTAATTGAATCGAGATAAGACGTCCGCTTTAGCGATATCGCAACAAGTTTTTTATAGACTTGAACATACCAGAAGGAGTCCTTAACCAGTCGGCATCATTGACGGCCTAGCAGATCTGTTGACGTTAAGATGGGTACACGTCCGCTGTAAATTGTATTCATTTGAACCGGACAAAAAAAACATATTAGCGGGAATCACTCCTTCGCCGCAATTTCTCCGAGCTTGTCCAACATTCATTTCATTCGTTTCCCTCCTTCCAGCCGTATGAATTTTTTTTGTAAACATCCCATCACGTACGCGGAAGCGTAAAAACGATTTGGGTTTGCGTATGTGTGTGCACAAGAGCGTTTTTAACGGCCTGACGTTCAATCTTTCTTAACGGCCTCGTGTGGGAAATATTAGGAGGGTAAGCGGAGGGAGGTATCTGCTCCGATGTGCCGGTCGAACCGTAAACAAAAGAGGCCCGTAGCTCCGGGTGAGGTTTGTTTTGGTGGGGGTAAAGGGCTTGAAGGGCTCGGACGATGTTGTATAGGGGCGGAAAAGGGTTGTAGGAAGAAAGGGAATGTTGAGGGGATGGATTGCAGGTCTCGGAAATGGGTTGAAGGGGTCCGGGACACGGGTACGGAATGAAGGAAGGGTGTGCGGAATGGGTTTACGAGAAACCGAGGTCGGAGGCATATTGATAAAAATATCTATGTATCGGAATTCGATGTATTAAAGGATTCTCTCGTTCATCTCCTGTTTCCTTCACGTGGCGTATCGGAAAAATATCAGGATGCCGATATTTCGTCCAGTATAGTTGTAATAATTTTCCTTTATACGTTCTCTTTGATGGGGTTAGCGGGAAATGAGAAGATAAAATTAGACGACGTTTAATTTATAGTTTAGATTTACTCGCGTGAATTTCCCTTTCTTAAACAAACACACTGAAAAAACCGAAAATGCTATTCATTATTTTTAAAACGAAAAAAAACGAATCTCTTTTTCCTCCACCTTTAATGTGTAATGCAAAAATGAAAAATAAAGTTTCGGCTCACAGAGTTATCTTGAATGATGACGAACGTCCACTATATTAAGGCTGAATCTTAGAACTTTATATAGTGAGACCTGTATTAAGCGACCTCCGACGGTTCCGCTGAAAGATGGTCGTTAAGAGGGTTGGTCTTTTGACAGGGGTTCAGTTTCTAGGAGTACATATTATGCTAATGAACGAGCGGCTGATTAGAAAGAAATTGGAAAAATTCTTGAATCGACGGTTTTGATAAAACCTATACTGATGGCGATTGTTTTCGCATAATTTTGTTGCTCTTGGGAAATTTCAATGCATATTAAATTGATGTACACGTGTAATGAAGCTGAATTAAGGAACCATCGACTGAAAGATCATCGTTGAAAGGGGTGGTCGCTTGATTGGAGTGGTCCTTAAGAGGGGTCTCACTGTACATAGATATATTGAATTCTGCTATTGGCACTTGTTTTTCACGTATACGTTAATTTATTTTGGCCACTGCCTATTATTTTTTGACATCAATCTTGTATTCTACAGTAGTATCTAAATTGTTAGTGAGTTTGAAAATCAGGTTTATCAAGGAAACGCATTGTGACAAAAGTTTGTAGTGAAATCCAGGAGAACAGAAGGTACATATTTTTTTATAGACGTAAAACGGCGATTGGATCAATACCTTATTGGTATTTTCACATCCAACTTGATTTGACTCCATTGAACTTGTTGGATCAATAAAAATAGGCCTAGTTAAACATGCTTGTTTTGCGTTTGAATCAGATTCATTCTTCGGCTGGATGTACTTGGTCTTTTTTTTTCGTCAATGATTTTTTTCTAGGCAACTCAAGTGTTTTGCGTTCAATGGGGAATTGTAAGTTCATATCTATGCGGAGTAAAAACATAGGGGAATACAATCGCTTGGCATATTTTTGTGGCTCAAACAAAGCAAGTAGAACTGAACTGGATTGGTTCCTCTGTGAAACTTCGTTCAAATAAAAGACGCATTGAGAGGGTAAGAAAACAAACCAGATGAAACTTTTACTGTGAAAAATAGCTTAAAAAACATCAGAGTTTCAACAAAACATTTCCGTATTCATAAATGAGAGCGTGTTTGTTCCTTTGACTCGGGATACTTTATTCTGCATAACGTGGACGATGTTCCCTTATTTTAGGAGCTGCGGTTATCCGTAAAGAAGACTTTGACGAATACCGAGGGCAAAAGTGATACATATGATTTTATTTTCAATATTTAGTTTCAATCATTGCGCTTCGTTATATGTCTTAGATGACAATTCCTCTATTACTCCCGATTGTTGGTAATAATTTAGAGATGGTGGTCCTTCTGACAATTTAATGTAGGCTCCGCGAATGCTAGATTTTTAAATGTACGCACCTTTTGCAGACCTGATTGATTGTTCGTCGCTCAGACGATTAGGAAATCATAAGATATCTCCGGCGAGTGATTAAAATTATTAAATTTTTACTCTCTCTTGATCAGCTTGACTTAGAAATGACCGAAATTCATCTTTGGTGATTGAAACAATCACCGAGTGAAAGTAAATTTGTCCGATTGCTGCTAATAACAAGGTCGCGAGATCATAGGACATTCATTTAATTTGAGACATCTAATGGTAAATCTCTGTTTTGATGAACACTATATTGTCTATTCAATCAATGAAATTTAGTTTGCAGCAAAAATTTTTTCCTTAAAATCAGGAAAGCATAGCATCGGAGCGCCATCCGTAATATTCAACCAGTCTCGCGCCGAAAAGTCCCCTCGTTCAAGCGTGGCGCCGAAATGTCCGCGCGCCCAAATGGTCGGCGCACACACTGCCGGAGGCCAAGGGTCCATGCAACGAAACGGTTCGCGACGAAACGGTTTTAATTTTTTGGCCTTAAGAGTTATTTTTAGCTAATACCACGTTTGTATGTACTATAAGATTGTCGTTTACCCATATGTCCTTGAACGTATGGATAAAATTCGGGTAAGGACATCTTTATTTATCAAATCACTTGTGTAATCGAGTATCCAATTTTTTTATATTTTTAAAATACTTATTTAGCTCGAAAAAATGTCTACAGACCTAAAGCCCTCCGAGAGTCCCTCTCCACCCCATCAGTTCACTTCTGACTCGGACTATAGCTGTGAATTACTCTTTCTTTAATCATTTCAGATGATCTGTGCAAAGGTGTAATCACGAACGGTGAAAAACTGTCGGTGGACATGTCAAAGTAGTTTTTTTCTAGAATGCAGTTACAACAGCTGTCGTCTAAAATGGTTAATATAATGCCAGTAAACTTTCAACGGTACATTGCACCATAAAGCAGAGCTTAAACGAGGGCAACCTCTAACGTTTCCCTCTCGATGATGGGCTTGAAATATTAATTCCCTGCTGTCATCTTGGTGGTGCGGCGTTAGTTGAGGATCGCAGTGCCTTGAAAGCGACAGGTTTTCTTCTCGGCTCGGCGTAAATGGGAGAAAATGGAGCGTGTGTTGAGTAGAGTGAAAAATAATCGCGGGGTATGGATTTAACGTGGCGTGGTGAAATGGTTCGGACGAGCTTACAGCGCGCAGATTTGAGACCCGTCTGCGGGGATCTCTCTTAGGATTACCCGCCTGTCATTCCCACATATCACGGGGGTGTATTGAGCAAAAGGGAGTCCGTCCGAACGGGGGCGCGTGAATTAATTCCTTCTCAACCCGCTTTCAGATCGAACGAGACATCGAATACTTCTGGAGAAGACATGATGGACTCCTCTTTTAAGTCAGTTTGGAGAATGACACCCTCGGTGGAATCTCCTTCAGACATAAGCTCTAGAGAGTTCATTGAGCCATATTGCTTGTGTGAGGCTCGTGAGGGCTTATGAAAGTGTCGAACGTTGCCAACGCATGCATTGCGGGTGTTCCGTGAAGTTTAGTCATGTATTATAGGAGGTTCAATTTTTGAGGTTTTTTAAATAATTAAATCCTTACATATCCATCACACACATACCTATTATATATTATCACATCTATTACATATGACAGCAGAGTGAATTATGAAAATAACGGCCCCGATAGCAAATGGGTAAAGTCCTCGCCAGCTAAACCGAGGGTCCCGGGATCGGGTCTTGACTGGAAGGAAAGCTCACCGCGAAGGGCATGATATTTGTATTCGTCAGTTATTGCAACTATTCAACTGATTTAAACTGACCAATTTACTGTCTTCTATCCAGAGCTATATCTAAGAGCTATATCATGCCGGAAATTGTATGCGAGGTAATTAAACAACAACTTTACCTCAATAGGCAAATTTGTAGTACTAATAAGGATGTTAAAATCTTTCCAGTAAGTAAGTTAAGTTGTTAGCACGAGTGCAAAAACAACTTTACCTGTTGATGGTCAAAGTATCATAGGACTGTTATATCGCAGCTTTAATGGTCCATAATTGTACTTGGAAAAAATAACGTTCTAAATCTATTGGTTCTGCATTCTATTTACTTAAAATTATGTTTGTGATCGTTCCCATCATAATATTTTGGCTTTAGCAAATATATTGATATGTTAAACGTCTGGCAAAAAATAATCTACATCAGTCATACTCGTAGGGTTTCGTATTTGGTAGAGGCAGTATGATGAATTCTTTGTTCTTTGCAGAATGACCACTTTGTTCTTCAATATAATTTAGCTAAAATTCGTCATGATGTACTCACCCAGGGGAAAAAATATGTTTCTGCGCAGGTTCCGAGTACTTTTTAATCGAAATCTACTGACGTCGTTCTCATATGCAGATCAGTGTATCAATCACATGGGTGAAAGGGCACTTGCTCCATACCGAGCTGTTATCGGTCTCTGGCGCGGTCGCGTAGTTCGGCCACGTTGTTACATCGTCGTCAATTCTGGACTAAGAAGAATACTTAAATTTCAAATTGGTTAGATTTTTATGAACAAGATTGATGCATATCGCATGATTTATTAATACATCGAATATCGCTTTGTTTTTCGCGTGATATCGCATCATTGACAGTAGTCATGAGTCTGGAGAGTAGTTTGCCTATTCTGCTCACTCCCCTCTCCTCTCAGATAGCCGTTTTGTTCCGTTCTAATTCAAACAATTTCCATCGTTAGAAATATTTGAATGTTGAACTTGAAATTCCTTGATAAATTCTTTATGGCAATCAAAAAACTTTGTTTTACATTACATCTACATACTACCCTGCGAGCTGCCACATGGGCGTGTGGTAGGGGGACACCAGCCGTGTAAAGATGTAAGGGATAAGGTTTTTGGAGATGAAATGGGGATTAGGGGAGTGTATTTAGTGGAGAGCAGTTTTTTGTGGTCGCTTATTGTGCGCGGAAAGAACGAGTTTATGTGCCGATCTGTTCGGTAATGTATCTCTCTTATCGCTTCTGTCAGGCCTAGAGATGTAGTGAGGCTTCATGATATTATTCTTTATATCGCTCTGAAACAACCCAGTTCTGAATTTCTTAAGCAAGCTACTCCAAGTCTCTAAGGACTCCTACCTTGATCCCTCTAGAAGTTGTGAAACACTATATGTTTGATAATCGCAGTTTTATCATTGATTGGTATCTCTTCGGCGATTCTCGGCAATATTTCTGAAATATGATTGTATTTTTACCCATATCTAAATGTCGGAGAGCCATATGGTCCATTATATGGTGAAGAAAATCCAGATGGGTAGAGTTTGTCCTGGGACACAGCGAGCTGGACACAAATAGAGTAGAAAATCAAGTAGGGAGTCGAACGAGGTAGATGAAATACAGACTCATGGACCAACTCAAAGGGGAGTGATTGGAGGAAAAACTTAGGATGCATTTGAGAGGGAGGGTCTTGTCTTTTCAATTTATTTCCCTATGTCGTGTTCATCGGTTCCAAAACAAACCTGGGGCTTAGCCGTGGCAATAGTGAGGATTCCATTGGGGATAAAGTTGTGTTCCACTCAGTTGTGAGTTTAAACTGTCAGTATAAAATTGGTATTCCATAAATTTATTTTTTTCGGACTAATTCTGACAAGATTCTCACCCTTCTAGATAAAACAACGATATGAATACTGGTTTACTGGAACTGCCGGAAGAGGTTCCACAGATATTTTATGACAAATCTATGGATACTGCCATTGTTGTCGTGACTTCTCTCTTTTTCCCCCGAATTTTCTGTGTGAGCTTCATATTTTTCGGACATGGAGCAGGATGGAATCGAGGGCTTCAAATCATTGCTCAATAAGTGAATATCTAATGCTGACCTTTATCTCGAGTGTTCCGGGAGAATAGGTGAAGTTTTCCATCCGAAGGGAGTGGAGTGAGCCATATAAAGTACGTTAATCCATATACTCCCACTTAAACTTTGTTAGTCTATATTAAAGATATGGGTGTTTGAAATTTTTGCATATAAATTTATAAAGATGTGAAGAATTCCTAAGATCTTGATCGATTAGATTTATATTAATGTAAATTATGTTATACATAAGGATAAAGCGATAATGATTATTCTTGCTTTGGTAATCGCGATTGAAATGAAGCTGCCGTAAAGAATTGGTCGAACGCCGATTTCTTTTTTCGATTTTTCATCAGAAGATTAGCTCATTAGGGGGATCAATAGAGAAATGAAAAGTGAAATTTGCAAGAAATGTGCAAAAAAGTTAGTTTTGAGATTTTTAAACCGTTTTCTTGTAATTTTTTGTCTATATCCATTTAGATATAATTTCCAAATACTGTTTCTGAGTAAACGCACCGTTTTCGATTTTAATTGCTGGTCTTTGCGATCAATATTTTATTCGTACTTGTAGAAAGAACCGGTGGGCAAAATTTCCACATCTTTCTTTACCTCATATTGTTTCTTTTCATAATTTCGCAAGTTTGGCCCCCATATTCTATTTCTTTCTTTTCTTTGACGTAGCGGAACGTGGCGTACATCCATCAGCGCCGTTAATAATTTTTTATGAGCCATTATTTTTCGGTGATTTATAGGAAGTGAGATGCAGCAGTTGGTAATCTGGCTGAAGATACACTCCTAAGGAGGGTATTTTCCCTGATATAAAGTGACTTTTCTGCTGTTTCCAATTTGGCTTCTATCTTAAAAACTTTCGGTCAGCTTTCTGATTCCCTGTTTCTTCCGTCAAAAAGTGAACGTTTGAACGAACATTTGCCCCGTTGTATTTCACTTTACTACATCTCAAAGCACATTACTCCACCGCCGCCGATCAATAGCCGAAGCCTGACGCACGGAGGAAATAATTTAAACACTTTTCATGCTTCTTATTAAGCTCATATTACTAATGATAGAAAGAAAAAAATTGGTCCAGAGGGGATTCAAAAAATACTTAGCATTCATGTCGTCGCGGGGAAAGGACGCGTCCTTGCGCCATAATTTCAATCGCCTCCCGTCACGTCCGCTTTATTTGCTCTCGACACCTTTCCTCCCACGCACCGTCATTTGTCTGTCCCGGCAATGATGGCGCTTTTTGGAATTCCGCGCGTTTCCCTCATTTGGCAAACGCGTCGATATTTCCCCCACAACCCGGGCCGGAAGGAGGGCGGTTCATGACTTCTCTCCCCGACACGAGCTATTCACTTCAACCAATCCACCCGACTCACTTCCTCCTCACGTGCCTTCCCATAGTACACTCCTCTCTCGCCCTCCCTCTCTTCCCTCCCTCCCCGATCGACAAAGAATTCGGCAATAACGGAAACATTCGCGCATCGATCACATGGAGACACGTTCGCAACCTCTCGTCGTCAGTCTCTCTCGAACCTCCCTCGGCTTTAAGGCGGCTTGAGCGGTAATCGTGCGTCATTGAGAGCACATTTTAATAATTCTAAAATCAAGACGAAAAAAAAATTATATGACTACACTTTACCTCAGTATATACTATAATTTTGCAAGTATAAGTAATGGTAGCGTGGGTGACTTCGTGGAAATTCTTCATAGTAGGAGCGTCTGAAGAAATTACAACTTGGCTGTTTCCACATGAGGTTTTATTGTTACCGACCATGGTTTCGTTACAAAGTAACATTATCGAGGTGACCTTGATAATGTTACTCTGTAACGAAACCATGGTCGGTAACAATAAAACCTCATGTGGAAACAGCCAAGTTGTAATTTCTTCAGACGCTCCTACTATAATTTTGTTATGTGTATTGACTCTTTGTCTTGAAGGTGCCCCCGATGACAGGCAAATGCCTTCGGGGTCACCTCAAGATCCCGTAAACTATTTTTGTTAGATGATTATGTAATTCTTGATCATGTCAAGGGCCAATTAACTATTATTAGCAGCTTTTGAAAAGATTTAACATGGAAAAAACATGGAAAAACCTGTAAACCTTTAAATACACCTATTGAAATGAAAATGGATAAACATGGTAACTCTGAAGATATAGAAAAGAAACAGCCATATAGGGAGCTCGTAGGGTGTTTGTTTTATTTAATGCAAGCAACCAGACCTGATTTAAGTGCAGCAGTAAACTACTTTAGCAGATTTCAAGGAAATGCGAAAGAAGTACACTGGAAGGGACTGAAAAGGATACTTCGGTACATACGCGGAACACTTAATCTTGGACTGATATATACACAGAATAATGATAGAATTCTGGTTGGTTATGCAGATGCTGATTTTGCCAGCAGTGAAGATGGAAAGTCAACAACTGGTTACATATTTGAAGTTTATGGTGGAATAGTAGCATGGACTATCCGGAAGCAACCAACAGTAGCCTTGTTAACCACAGAAGCAGAATTTGTCTCATTAGCCAATGCGACAGCAGAACTACTCGGGCTAAAAAGGCTCTTGGCAGACCTGGATGTTGAAACAAAAGACCCAGTGGTTGTGTATAGTCAACCATCGAGGCATTGGAAAAGTGGAATCACAAAAGGCTTAAGCATATGGACACTAAATACTATTTTTTTCAAGACCTTGTCAACAATGGAACCCTGGAAGTGACCTACATTCCTACAGAGGACTATAAAGCAGATATCCTGACCAAAGGGTTGCCTGGACCTCAGTTTGTCAAGCTGCGGGGATTATTGGGGATGGGGAGCACTAAATTCTAATTTAAAAAAAACCTTAATTTGAGGCGGAGTGTTGAAATCTATGATTTCTATATAACAAATTATGGTTTCCCCATGTTCTCAGGCAACACGATGTTTGCAATTGTTGTTGTTTATCTTTTGCCCTTTTTACCTTACCTTGACTTTCTCAAGTTACTATTCTATTAAAAGCTCTTTTTCCAATCACAACAAGAGTTCATTCCATATTTACTCAGTATTTCAACTTTGAAGAGTCAAGATTAATATCTAGGGAAATACGCTATCACCCAAGATTAATCAGGGAGACTATAGAAATTGCAAAGAGACCGGAGAACGTCAACTGAGAAGACGGTTACAAGTTGAGCGGCAGTCTAAAACGAATTTTTCAAATTTAAATTCCGGCAACAATGGGAGTCCAGACTCATATATATAAAGACGAGCGAGAATAAGATGTCAGTTCAGTTAACCTGATGAAGCTGGCAGGAGGACTAGCGAAATATTGTTGTTTTCTTAAAACATACATCGCGGAATGAATCCCGAAAAAAGTAACAGTTATTATTAGTAGTATTATTATTATTTTATGTTTATACTGTGGAAAAAAACCATGCATTTAGTAGCATTAATCATTCAAGAATTAAAATGTTCATCGTAAATAAAGCATATTAATGACTTATATTACGGCGCGGACTTCAAAATTTAGGCAAAAATTGAATGGAAATAAGTGTTTTTTTGGATCCGCATGATACCTTAATACATGCTATCGAAAATTATAATAATATGACACGTTAAACTCCGGGTTGATGGGGATAATTAAAAATTAAGGCGGGGAGTTAATTTTTTCTAGTAAACCAAGCCTGTAAAGTTTTTTTTTGTTTAATTTGCTCCAATAGTTGCCAATTGACGACTGATGTCATTTTAGTTCATTACGGCCATTGGAGATTTTTCTTCAACAGTTTACATGGAGAAGCCGAGGAGCTCAACTTTCCTAATTTTTTTAAAATTAGACTATCGATTACCTGAGCTGAAAATATATAAGGTACCTCAAGTGCATGTTACGCAAGTTTTTGAACAAAATTATTCTGGCGGAAATTGAGAATTATAAGTTATGTGAAGAGATGCCATCGCAATACTATTAAGACAGAAGTTTAGCGTAAAAATACAAAGTTTTAAACTAATATAGTATGTTAAATGACCTATAACCTAGTAATACTCTCACCCCATTTGGTATTAGAGGTCTTACATCCGGGTACTTTATTGGGCAAGCCTGAAATGAGGTTCCTACTCGAGCATAAAAATTCATCATTACCATGTGAAAATAAACGTCTAAAAAAATTCTCAAACGGCTACCAGCAGCATTTAAACTCCATCGTGGAAATTGAGAGCCAGGTTTCGTTTTCAACTTTTGTTCTCACCACCATGCAGATCACCACCACCAGAGTTATAATTAAAAATCTGGGAGAGGCCAAAAGTAAGACTTCACCTTGATCTCATCTCTACCCAACCACAACACTCCTCGCCTGACTCATATCAACTCCTCGTTCTAAATCTCCAAATATATCAGGCTATAAATAAGGCTGTTTGGCTATCTTCTACAAAAGACTTCTTAATTATCCTCATAAACGCCTCCTCAGGCGTTTAAGGGGAAGAGTCATAAGCGAGCAAAGTCAGGGGAAAAGGTGAAGGATCGCCGTGGAATGCTAATGGAAAGGTTAAACCATGGCAGGGTCTATTGTCTCCCATCCTTTCGTTCCGCCTTTAGGCTTAGTGTTGTTTGAATGAAACGACCATGATGACTGTATTTCCATAGTTGTGTAAAAAAGAGACACGAGAGATAGTAGGCTTCAAAAGAGAATTCGTAAAAGCTGTGTGTGCAGTGATAATTCTACCTTTAATACCCGCTAGGAATGTACCTCAATAGCTCGCTTAATTCTTTAAAACCAAGCACAATTATGGAGACTATTCATGTTAATATTTAGCAGGAATGTTCGTTTTCAGGTAGACCAAAGATTTCTGATTTGGAAGATTGCCAACCATAATGTAGAAAAATATTAGGATTTTCTTTCTATAAAAGGAATGGTAATTGGTTATGTAAGGAATATGCTAAGATCTGAAAATATTCGAGTTCAGAATCATGAATGACAACAAGACTGACAAACGACGTTGTGACTTTGGGAGAAGTTCAGAAAATAATAACACAGTAGCACCCTGGTCCAGCTCTTACAAAAATAGAATTATTACACATTTCTTCATCAGATAAGCGGCAAATTAATGAAACAAAGGTATGCCTGAAGAAATGCGTTATGAGCTTTGGCTGATAAGCATACTATAAGGAAAATTTTAAACGATAAATGCAAATTTTTCATGCCCACAATGGCACCACTTTGAGTCGCAAAAAAAGGAATTTACAGTACTTTTAGAAGTGGCGAAAGGGGATTAGATTAGCTGCCGATTAGCTGCAGCATCCAGCTCACTCATTCACAAAGAATAACGAAGTTTTTTGAAATTCAAAGAAGACTTGAATTCTTCAGGGAGATCGAAGACGTGATAGGCATCAAAAAAATAAAGAAAAATGAAAAAATCTTTGAAAATCCACAGTATGTGTTTAATGAGAAAAAACGATATGATTTGCATTTTTATTTGACATCATTTGATCTGTGATTTTATTTTTTCGACGCAGGTAATTGACTAAAATATAAACCAACAAAAAATTACCCTAACATTATCACGGTTTTGGCGCTTAGTAATTGTGAAATATGCTAATTTAAAGCCTTTTAAAGCGGTCGCTTTGCCATTTAAAAGTCTTTAAACGGTAACAGAAGTTATCAATGATCAAAGACTCATCCTAGTCTCAAAGTCACCAAAGATCCAATCTAGAACAAAAAGAAATACATAGAACTATTACGACCATGTCGGCGTGACAGTCATCTAGTTAAGTAGGTTCCATATAATTCGATAATGCGGGATTAACGCTTAAAATGCCATTCACTCCTCCGACGGACGCATCACGAAAGTTAAGGAATTATGTAAATATAGGTAAATATACTATGTGGGAGTCTAGAACTAACGAAATATTGAACTCAAGTCGCGATAATTTTCTCAACCTTGGGCTCATTAGGACATAGATTTATCTAATCTCCAATCTTCTCAGTTGTACAATTCCTTTTCTTATTCCTAATTTACGAGTGGTACAACATGAGCCAGCTTCATGCCTTCTTGTTCTCGTGAGAAGCTGTTTGACCGTCTTTTTATCCTGGCCTAATTATTAGTAAACATCAAGAAATTTGCTATTATCATAGGACATCATTTCTTACTTTCTTTCAGCAGTTGCTGACTTGCCAAAGAGCCTAATGGACAGAGTTAATAAAGCATAACGTATTCCTCATGTAGTTGAGAGAATATGGGCCTTATAGTGAGCGATGTTGCCAAACATACAAATCAAATATCCACCTTAACATCATGGAGGCAACCATTCGCAACAAAAAGCAAAATTTAACTGAATCACCTTCAAGAACAAAATTCACACAATAGAAGGCTCCTTAATGTGGTGTTACTGTACTGCATAGGATGTTGAACATTTTCCTCAAGATACTGGCAACATCGCACCTCCGGCCGCAAAGGTATTTATACGAGAAACGAAACTCCATAAGATCCCATACAGACAACTAGATTTGGAAGGACCTATAGCCACTAAGGGAAAAGAAGTGTAATGGATAGTATGAGTGGAACTAATTTGGTAGGAAATATTCGGAAGGGGAAGAAAATATGGATAGAAAATATGGATAGAGATACTGAGAGGTCGTTCAACTGGACAACGTATGGAAGGATGCTACGTGAGAATGGAAGAAGGATGAGAATTGACATTCTGGAAGAGAGAAAAGTAAAAAGAACTAATTTGTAGCTTAAAAACGCATGAAAACAAGGCATCAAAAATTTTGTCAGCCAAAGCCAGAGATAACTCCGCAATGAAGTAAATAAATAGGAACGGCTAACAAACCCACCACTCTACCAGCAGAGCGTCTGATAAATGGGATGTTTTATAAAATTGTCTCAACATAATCCTTTCTCTCTCATTCTCCATTGATCAATTTGGATTAAAAATTCGTTTCTCAACTAGGAAGACAATTTTTAAAATTTACACTTGGTGGTCTCAATAGGCGAAAGAATGATGGCAGATATCTATCAAAAATATAACTTAATCACTGATGCTTTTCCGAGGACTCCTCCACCATGTCGCTAACCTGAAGGCTTAAGAGAATAATACAAAAGATAACCAATTTCCAAATAGCCGCAGAACGTACAATATATGTGGTACTCAATCATGCGCCAGAGTGCAAGGATATACGCCAAAGAATGAAACTCGCGATGAGAAGATTATTTTTTCCGGAAAATGTCATTCCTTCGATGCATTAAAAAAATGTATAATTCAGCTGGTAAATTTTCTACGATACATAGCCTCACGTACCTCTCAAATTAACCACCATCCACCTAAATGCGCCCAAGTATAGAACGGGTATCATCCAGACCTATTCGATACTCTTCCAGTCCCAACATTATCATCCCCTTCCACCAATCTCTCACCCACTGAGTTCACAATAAAGTTCCACCACCCTGCACTCGCTTCCCATTCACTCACCTGTCCGTCCCTTTATTCTTCTTTCTCGGCCCCCGTCCCCAGAGACCTCCACTCGCTTCTCCTTCCTCCGAGCGAGCCTTCAAACCAATTCGAACCGTCTCTTTCCCCCACCCCTCTCGGTCACACCACCCCTCTCCTCTTCCTCTCAAGTCCCTCTCATCCACTCCACGGCGGGATCCTCCCCCACATGGCCCACAATGCCCAACTATGGGGCGTAATTGGAATGGGGGATACCGGGTACAAGAGCCGAGGGGAAATCGATCGACTCCGGGGATACCCTACCTGACTATTAAAGCCACACTCAGGGGTGGTCCCCACCTCAAACCCCTCATAGGGTGCTCTACATGCGTGGCGCCAGCAGTGTGGGGCAAAGATATTTCACAAGTGTGGGCAAAGTTTTCTTTGGCCACCCCTAACAAGGAATTCATTTATCGATTGCTATTCGTTATTCAACGCATTGATTAATTGGATACCTCAGGAATTTCCGAACTATCGTCACAGCCTTTACGTTCCCTATCCCACCATAAACCCAATTTTTAATCCCAAATTGTCTCCAACCCTCAAGCTCTACGAGGAAAAGATATTATACATAGGTTATTTACATTATACCTACGTCTCGAGGGTGGGTATAATTTCAATCGTAAATTTTGTGAGATTTCAACCACAGTTCCTTTCAATGAGTTGCTTACAAGAATTCCAATGAAAATAATTGTTAGCAAAGAGGTTTAACAGCATTTTTGATGAAGTTAACTAGGAGTGTCGGTCAATTTTATTACAGACAGGGAAATATAGTATACTATCACATTTCTTCAACACCGAGCAATTCTTTTTAACTCGGGCATATCAACTTTTCTACCTCTATCAGCTTTCTTATTCTAAATATAGTTGAGCAACAAAATTCACAACTGGCAGTTAACATAACCATTTATAATGTAATAATACGCTTGTGGGACACAGCAAAAGCTAGAATTTATTAGCTCTCGTGGCATTTGTATTAGCGCGCTGGAATAAAATCCGCTGAAATATAGCCAATCTCTCAACTCCTGATTGGGTTTACAAGAACTCGAGTCTGATATCGACAACTGGACTTCAAGACTACTTTGACTTCGTCAGGGAAGTCCAGCATTTCTTATCTAAGGGCTGAAAGGATTTATATGGATCAATGACATCGAAAAAGCGTGACAATTTGGATGTCAAATGTTACCTTTGGTAATTTAAGTAAGCATTTAGAACGCAATGCTTCAATTGTGGGACGCAACATAAGCAGGGTTTCATAAGCACTCCATTTTGTTGTAATTAGCGAGCTGGGATATATTCCGCGCCGGCATTTCCGAGTAGTTAACTCTCGACTAGTGCTACAAGAACTCAAGGCTAGTATTAAGTGCTAATATCCTTGCTTGCCGCCAAGGTCCTGTGTTTGCATCCCGCCTGGGACGGTATTACACAATCCAGGGAATGGTTGTGTGATGAATGAAAAACAAGTACTTGATTATGATTCCACACTTTATTTATAGCAACACGACCTAGGTTTCGACAGATCATGCCATCATCAGCCTGATGCCATCTGATGATGGCATGATATGCCGAAATCTAGGTCGTGTTGCTTTGAATAAAGTGTGAAATCATAACCAAGTACTTGTTTTTCATTCATTATGAAGGACTTCCACCGAGTAATGCCAGAGACAGTGTCTTATACTCAAAATGGTTGTGTGTCTGTGTATTATAAATCTGTTGATCCAATGGGAAAAGCTCTTGCCAAGTTCCATAGATATTTATTTCTTGCGACCGGTTGCTATAAATGGTATCATCATTGGCATCAGGTGCCTGTTTATGATACCTTGTATCGAAACCGGTCGCAAACGTATCGTAATGAATATCTGTGGAAATTTTCAAGAGAATTTCTTTTTTGACCAATCATTAGGGAGTTCTATTATGTTTTGCCTGGTTCCATCGAGTCTATAAATAAGCAGTAATCGGCGAAAGCTTTTTCATATCGATATATTACAATCGTATAAATTTTACTCAATTTTATATAGCAACAAATTTGGCAATCTAGGAATTGGCCAATGATTTGATTGAATCCTGTGGTATGTTCTGCGTCGTAGGTATTAATGCTTTTCGGTGGTATATTTGTGTGTATGTGCTGGCTTCAATGTAAGTGGTGTGCACGATAAATGAGTTCCCTCAAGAACTCAAATATTGGATGCGAAGCGATGTAACGGCGTCGTCCTTGGACATAAATAATTTCCTTTCAAATGTGCTTAAAATCTGGAAAAGTCTATTTTCTGAAGAAAGTCTCTTCGATGAGCGATTTTGTGTTCCGTTTTTCCTACTCGAAGTTTGGTCAAAAACCAATGAGTTGTGACAGTGGTATCTAAATGCTGGCGGTTGTGAACAATGCACACCGTACATTCGCTGGATATTGTTAAGGGTGCTCTATGTTACAATTGGTTGCGGCAAGATATTTGGTTAATCAATTGACAGAAGAAAACATGAGTTTACTCATGTCATCGTTCATAGATATGCTATTTCAATATCTGCCTTACACATAACGCTCAGATACTTGAGAAACTTCTTTTGATCCGCGGTAACCTTTTCATGGTCCCTTATTTTTATTTCAGGAAAAGAGTTTACTGGTAACTGCATTTTAGAGAACTGTAGCCATCTTGTGCCGATGAAAAATTACTTATCTGATAAAATAAACTTTTTTCATGTACTATAAGGACGGAAATACAAGGAATTACTGCCTGAGTGCCTTATTTAAACAGAGAAAGGGGCTATTACTTTTTCGTCAGCTGCACCTCGATTCAAAAGATGTCTCACTTATAGAAGAAAGCTTGTCGTTGGAGCGGAGGCTTCTAAAGCACAATTAGGTTTCATTTGTTGGGAATTCAGCTGCGTTTAACGGGAAATAGTCTTTTTCCATTCCACGGGTCGACATGACTTTGAAATGAGCTTTAGTTACTCAAAAAAGTATTGGATGTATTTGCGTATACATCTGTGAAATTCACTTTGATCAAGGAAACCTGGAATGGGGGAAACTGTTGTTTGTGAAACATAGACCTACGCAGCTACATTCCCTGATAATGGAGCCCAAAATTACTTATCTTCAAAGAGAGGGATTATTCAATTTTATCTTATCTTTATATTCATCCATAACGAAAATTGCACGTTTGTAAATTATGCGACAGAGAATATTATTTCCTCATATTTTTGCACTTTCGTGTATCATTCGATTTTCAACGAGCGTGTATAGTATGAACGACTTATCTGTGTGAGGATGATATTTATTTATTTCCTCCTTTTCTTTCTTGGATCACATTTCTCCTTTTTCTTTGCGCTCTTTATTATTCATAAATCTCCACTGAAATGCTCCTATGCGTGGGTCATATCCGAGTTTCCTCCTGGACGTGTTCTCTCTGATGCTTTCTTTTTACAAAGTTCTTCCATCGTTGGGCGGAAGGTCCTGCTTTTGTCTTTTCCATATCATGGAGAGGATGACGGTGACATCTTATAGATGTTGTCTTCGTTGGTGGGCCTCGGAGGAAATGGAAGAGTATTCTGACCGGGATAGCCGTAGCGCTTCAGTCAAGAAGCAACGCTGCAATGCCATTATTTCAGGCGTTTCTTTGTATTGCTTTTGTTTTCTCACGTTCACGTGAACACGGTACGCGCAGTGTAGTCACGAATAGTCAGAGGTAAGGCAAGATTTTTTGTTACGACCGTTTTTAAGAGCTAAAAATATAAAATCCTATTGCATTATCGTTATATTTCTCTAGATATATATTGAATAATGTCTTAAGACAAGCGGCCTCCAAGAAAATTAGTGGTGACGTTGACGAGCAATACTTTAATTATGATGTAGGTAGTTTGAGTGATATATCATTTCACCTAGAGATCACAATGAATTTGGCTTCATTTTTATAAAGAATAGCATACCCTTCCAAGGTTAAAAACTTTTAGAATCTTACGGAACTACTTTACGAGTTTGTTGACGAAAATTACCTGTATTCTTACATGGAAAATGATACGTGTATGCACTTCAGGAAGACATTATTTGAAAAATGAGGAATTTATAACAAGTAGACCCTTATATTTCTGTTTCATTTCCCATTTTATATGACGAATGTAACCAGCCCTCCGAATTTATGTATGACTCTATACCTGACCTTGCTTTCCCTTCCACCATTCCTCTTATGAGGTAATCGTGTCTCATTGGGGTGGGGTGGAGTCCATTTAAATCATCTCATTCCTCGAGTGCTCTGTATTATTTGCTCTTCTCTCATATTCTTCTGTTTGATTCCTCGTTTCTGGTTTCATCCATCCATTCGTCGGTCAGATCCGAAACGTCTAGCACAAATGTACATAAAAATTGGAGAGAAGAGGAGTGAATTTAAGGTTCGGACCAGGAATTGAATAAGAAGTGCTTAAGAATCAGCCAACCCCTCAAGATAGGGTATACATTACAAATTTACCTTCGGCTCCTTGCTCTATCTTTTAAGCGCCAAACGGTGGAAACAGTAATCATTAATCGCCCGGTGTGCATTGATGATGATGGGATTCCATGGTGAACTGAAAACGCCACGTATGGCGTCATATTTTCACCATTTCATTTAGAGAGGGTTTACTAGAAAAACAAATCGTGCCTCTTTTCGCGAATATAAAGGTCAAATTCTCCGCGTTGCTAGTTTTGGGCGAGAACTTTGCTGTATTTTGTCGAGAAAAAGCGAAATTATCGATAGAATGTCATTCGGGGATGACATTTTCAGGGAAAGTGTGGCGGCGGGTCTTTCACTGTCAAGGTACCTTCCCAAGTTTCCTTTGCGAGAGATTTTGGGGGATTTTACTCTGACAACAAAAATTATAATTTAGCGTAGTTCCTGATTGGTTGCTGTTTACTTTGGCTGCAATACGCTTCTACGTGTGACTAGCCGAAACTCTTTTAAGATCTGCTGGCGGATTTTCAGAGCCGATTACCCATGAAATTAACTTCGATGGTCGCAGCCTGAAAGTAGCTTGTGTGACAACCTTGTCATTATAAGCCCAAAGAATGGTGTATATTGGATTTGTAATGATTATTTTGGTAAGGATATTGTTTGTGTTGGATATTATTGTTTGATTTATTATAGATTCTATGGTTCTTTGGTTTTTATATGCGTCGATTTTCCTCCATTTTTATTTTCAAACTCTATCAAAGTATGTAATTGAGTAACCAATCGTATTGGTTATCTACTGTAAGGAAGTCCTGTCCTGGTTCGAATACATTACTATTAACTCACATTACTCTGGCGCTAATTTCCATATTTTAGGGTATAAAATACTGAGCCTACCATTACATTTTGCCGTCTTTACACATCATAATTACTGTGTTGGATATAAATTTATCATTTTGCCATATTCATTCTAATTTTTTTGTTTCCTAAGAGTAAATCTTGCATGTATTCTTTTTTCTGCGATGTTACCGTGAAACGCTTTCTGCGAGACTACGTGGAGTTCATATCATTTCACTACTCAGGCATTACATGACGAGAATCAAGTTGTCAATATTGATTCATTTTGGGGACAAAAGAAAGTCATTTTAATGTCTACCGTTTATAGAATTTGAGCATTCTATTTCCTCTTATTAGAATCATCTACAGTTTTATTCACCGTGAGTGATTCTGTATTAACGTCTGCGATGATTGTTCAGCGGCGTCTTAAAATTTACTGCTGCTAAGTTCTCCATTACTTTTAAGCACTCTTTTAGGTTTTGTCAGGTGATCAACCGGGGAGTGGTTCTATGTTAATCGAGGTTTCAATGACTGTGTATTGTGCTTTGTAAAGACTTAACAAAGTCACTTAACAAAAATTACCAGCCGTTAAAGCCGCAGATCTTGCTTTTTCTGTACTGTTATTTTGTACAAAAATTTTAATAAGTGTTTATGCGCAACTAAAGATATTATCTATTGTAATTGGACATCACTCTCTATGTGCCGAATAATCACCCCGTCACTGCATCAATGAGGTTAAATCTTATCAAAGGCTATGAGGTATACTATAGGCATCAATGGGTTTAAATCTATCTAAAAATAATGCATTTTTCGTAGGAGAGCCATAGAAATCATAACGAGTTTCGCAAAAGATATAAAAAATCACGAAGGTTGTACCTACCTACTTCCAACTGACTGAACGCGCGAGTTCTTACCCGTCTTTTCCATTCCAGGTCGGTGGTCATATATATTTCATGGCCCTGCCCTATGCAATGCGATTCTCTCCTGTTACGTCGTCCCGGCGAAGTCTGGAACTGCGCGTAATTGCACTCTTGGGGGTGCTTCGGTAAACATTGGTCCGCCTTACCCTAGCAACGCTCAAGAAGAATTGCGAGTGGGAAAAGAGAAAATTCGCCCGAGTTTGACCGCGATCTTGGTCGAACGATGAGTCGTCCTCTCTTTTCATTTTCAATTCCAGTTTTGCGTGCGGTCGCGTTCTGTCCCCCACCCATTCTCACCCGCTACCCCCCAGACTGATGTAAATCGATAATGGAATTTATTTTCCCCTTAGTGAAGTGATCGATATCGATTTACCAGAAACAACCTGATATTTAAATGGAATAGTAAATGGCAGTGCTTACTAGACATTTCATGCTCCTTTTCAGTTGTTCCATGATCTACCCTGGTGGTTGGAAAATAGGTTTTTTCATAAGATCTTTTAGTTATTTCCTTATTCAGTGGAGTATGTAAAAAATAAGGAATTGAAAGCGGAAAATTCTAATCTGGAGACGGAAAAGATGTATAAGAAATGTGATGCAGCACTAACTAAGAGAACGTATGTGATTATGATGAGAAGTATTATGAGATATAATATTAATATTTCTGATTATCTCTGAGTTACTACTACCCTTAAGTTTCAAGGAAAATATACTTATGCATTCTGTGTTACATATTTGTTAGCGATTTTTCATGGAAAGCAGTTGAATAAGGAATTGATGCAATATCATGATGAGTACTACTCGACTTGGTTCTGATGTACAGTTGGAATGCCGTTTTACTAAAACTAAAACTTCGAATGAAACCCAAACTCTATCAAAAGTATTTGTGCCTGAGTTTAATATTCGAATTTTGATATGGAAACGCCCCAATTAGTTTCCCGATGTAAACTTCCGTAAATCCTAACTCGAACGATTAACGCCGCAGAAATGTATATGCACTTGTGAACACTCATTTTCTCTATTACTTCCGATCATCAAACATTTGAAATCTGTTGTCTCTAGCGTTACTCGGTGGAAGTTGCTCAACATTGTAAATGAAAATATGACCTTAGTTATACCACATTAATTTGCTAACAGACGGCTTGCGCTCAGTCTTCAATTAGTGGTAAGGTTTTTAATTATTTTTAGGCATTTAATACGATCCGAAATTCTCTATCTTGTATTTCCTGAAATATTATTTCAGTGTGACAAGGAAAGATAGTTAAATACGTAAAAATGACGTGAAGTTGAGGAAAAAGTTTGACTGTGGCACAACGGATAAGGGTGGAATCTAAGGTTTTTTCAAAATCGAAGATTTTATTATTTTCATCGTACGCTCATACCCGTGGACTTGAGACTTGAGCGTGGATTGATGGACCAGTTTAAACCTCCTACAGTCCTGTGATTTATTGACCTGGACATTGGAGGTAAAAGGGTTCGACAGGGTTGAGAGAAATGGCTTCGGGGGCAGAGGGATATCGGGTCGAAGGACTCAATGATCGCGTGATCGAATAAGGGCGAGGAAGGGAAGGAAGAAGGTGGGGATAGTAGAAATAAGGACGTGTGATTCAGGCTAGTAAAAGGGAGCGAAAAGCTTCCCTGTGCATGAGAGAAAGGCTTAGGGGAACCCGGCCGCCCGCGGGAGCTGCATAGAGAGGTCGGGGAAATGAACGCCCGGGGCGAAGGGATCTTAATATTAGGTTACGTGAAAGAAACCGTGAACCCCTCCGGTGAAAGGTTTTTATCGCCGAGTTCCTTCGCGCTTTTAAAGGGATGTCATTAGAGAAGCTAGGTACCCTTTCTTACTGTGTTCAATCAGGTCTAGCTTTTAAAATGCTACAGCTCTTCTAGGGCTACATAGTATAGTGGTAGCAAAACATGGTTGCCATGAAGTTAATGAGGGTTCGCGCGTGAGGGATTGACAAAGGAGCACAAGAGAGAGGGCAGCATATAGCAGGCAACTTTTTCAGTATAACCGCCTTGATAGGGTGGGGTATATTTTTGGCAATGAACTATTGCTGAATAAGGAATCACGAAAGTCAACTGTGCAGTCTACCTTACTCTCCAGTGCGGAGCCAGATCGTAGGGAATGGACTCTTCTACTAAATAAGGCCAACTGCAAAATTTCCACTATGTCTACAAAGGACTATATAAGGTATTGCTCGACAGCTATACCCATGTAGCCTATTCTGCGTCTTATTTTTCACATGCCCTCAATAAAATTGAAGATTTCAAATATTGTGCTCTCAAGTTTTTCTTGAAGTAATTTGACATAATGGTGTACATTATTCCTATCATCATTAATTTCCGAAGTCATAAAAAGTGAAGATGCAGTGGAGGTCTCATTGTCAGCATTTTAAAACTAAGAATCCTCATATGATTTTCTCAGTTGTTCTTTTCATAGCTAACGCAACTACGTATTCCTCATTCATCTAATTTATATTTCTCTTTATTTGACCAGTGTATTTTCTACGTTGAGTTACCTCTTCTTTATCTTCCTATATTATTTTCCTTAAAAAACGCTATTTATCAGAGAGCATTTCACTTGACTTGATGCAATCCAGCTCGTTTATTTCTGTTGTTTCGAATTCGTAATGAACTGGTATTCCTTTTGTTTATTTTTTAAGTTAAACGGGTGTCTGAAATCCGACTCTCGAGTTTTGAATATTTATAATTAATGTATAAGTGGATTTATAATCTTCATACCTCTTCTCTATGTTGCGTAGATTGTAGTTTTATTCCCGTAGGTTGGTAGCAAGATTGGTTGAAGCGATTGACATGATTTGCATTTTAAATAAGCAACTTAAGTCTTTTGATTCGGTATATATTTATTCACATACATACGACGATTAACTCCGGTTTTCAACTTTGGTCTTTTTTAAATGCATAAATATTTTTGAAATATTTTTCCTGTGGTTCAATGCCATTCTGCTGTCCAAAATATTTATGGGATTGATTTCTTGCTTGTATTTGTATCTTATGGGAGTATAGAAGAGTTTTTTTTTGTTAAGAAAGTTCAGATGGGTTGACGGACACGTTACTCGGAAAAAAGGTGATGTTGTGGGAGAAACTGTGAGGAGCATTTACGGTTCGTATCGTTTCTACGTTGCTGCAAATCAAGTGAAAGAAATTGTGTATTCAGCTGCCCCGATCTTAGTTTCCCAATACGAAAAGAACTCCCTGGCAAAGTAATTTAATATTGGATTACGTGAAAGAAACCGTGAACCCCGATGAAAGGTTTTTTTATCGCCCGGTTCCTTCACGCCCGTAAAGGGGTGGCGTTGAGTGTGAGCGGATGGGTGAAAAATGGAGCAACCGGATGAAAAAAATGGAAGGGCAATAACTTAATTGGGCGCATTGAGTTATACCTAATAATCTCCTTGATGGGGACTGAAAAGAAAGAAAAAAAAATCTTTCGATGAAGTCAGAATTTGGTGTGGGGTATGATGGAAGGGGTGGATTGAGGGAGTTGGGAAATTAAGCGAGGATGATTTCAATGGGTATGGCTTGGAAGGAAATATCCTAAGAATACGCTTTCTTTCAAAGGCTTTGGGGACGTTGGAACTAATGTAAAAAGGGTTAGTTCTCTTTCACGTAGAATACTAATCGTGCGAGTGCGCTCCGTATTCTAATCATATGAACATTTTCTTAGTAGTCGTGTACTTTTAAGTATTTTCCGCATAAATCAGACAGGGAGTAAAGGAATTAGTGACGTTGTTAAATGTAGAATTGAGGACAGAATCCCGTGGCCAGCTTCAGCGTAATCTTTACTAAGGATGGCGATGTAACTGAGTTTTATGGTACAATCCAACTGATGGAGTGCATTCATTGGAGTTTTATCCCCATTACCTGTGAGCAAAAATGGGATTACTAATAGAATAATACCATTATCGTCGGTAGTCAGTACCTTGTCGTTTGCATGGGAGGCTAATACTCTTTCCACGGTTCCAGTTCTACTTCTGGGATGTTAATATCTTCCGTAGCTTGGAATTAAGGGAAAAAGGAGGAGAGTTAATTCATTTTCAGAAAAGGGTTCAATTTATGAGTTTCGGGCTTGGAGAAGGGTGTAAATTTTAAGGTAGACGGACAAATAGACAAAAAAGTAGTAGCTGTAGTAGGACAGGAAAGAAAGTTGCCGAGGAAGGCAGTAAAAGTAAATGGAGAATGTAGCTTGAGTCAATGGGACTTTGGAGACCGCAAAAGAAAGGAATATATCTTCAAAGAAAGCGGAAAAAACGAAAATAGCGGCCATTTGGAATGAAGTGGAGTTAAAGATGTGCAGATTTACGCGTGGAATGGTGGAAGTTTCTTTCGTGTAGATGTTCATTTAATATACCACTCCAGTTTTCGGTAGAATATTCATTACTTACAAGATTCTTCAGCAAAAAGGTCAGTTTTATTTGTGAGATGATGAATTCACTTTGGAACCAGCTCAATGATGCATCAAATTCTCATCTTAGGTCTTGGGGCAAATTACTATCCCTGTGTGACGCCCATGGTTTCGGCCTGTTAGAATGGAGACACGGAAAATTTCAAAGCTTGCGTGCAGCAGACCGTGACGAGAGGCCTCGTATCATCTACGTACTATTCTGATAGCCTACGATGCTTGTGTCAGGGGGTGTTTGGATATCAGGAATGGAAGGGGTGGGAATTAATAATAAGGTGTAGGAGAAGAAAAGGTGACTTGTGTGTTCACAGTGTACCTTATGTTAGTTCTTGTTGTAATCACCTATGGCGCATGTTAAGAGGGTATTTTTAAACGGTTGCGTATCTCTCTTATTTTATTGCTTCTAGGAATAGAGTGTGGTATCAAAATACATGCTCCACTGAATATCGCCTGTTTAGTAGTATTCAAGTAACCTTAGTTTAGCGTGAAGCCTCCGGGATCTCAATTGGCTACCAACCAAGCACTTTCATCAGCTGTGTGACCTTTTCTGTTCAATAATTTAGTTTTTTTACCGAAACATGCGGCTCAATATACTTGGAACCTGAGGTCAGTAAGTCAGTAATCTATAACCCATAATAATGTAAGATTTCAGGCTTCCCCGGCAAATGCATAGAATGGGGTACCCCGAGGACGATGGCAGACTACTTTAAAAGGTTGGTGCCATAAACCACCATCTCCTGATTTGAAACCAAAGAGCTCTTCATCCATAATAATGATCATTTACACCTGTTTTAGCATTCCAATTGGGAATTTGCAACTAACTTCTGTGAGTCATCCTCTTATCACTTTGTACTCTGTCCTTTTCATCTCTGGGCGATGTGAAAAATGCATTCGAATGGAAAAGGACAAACTTTTAGGTGAAACTCGCGAAGTGTTAACGGTGGTCCATACCGTCGTATAAAAGTGTCTGTGTGAGCATCCTCGGGCCACTTTGGCCGTGGGGATAGGATAAAGACATTATTTTGGCGGGTCCTATTTTGCGTTCCATTCCCTTCCATTAGTTACATTTTTTCCACTCGCAGCCACGGTGAAAAACAACTACGCCAGTTCACAACCGGGCGTTAATGGAATATCAGTCTCGAGGATCTCCTCATTTGAGAGTCGGTGCTCGGCTTCCGAAGGCTCATTCCGACGGAACGATGAAGGGAACGGGGAAGATGGGCAAAGGAAAAACTCGCAATCTCCAAACACAGAAGCCCCTCAACTCAAGGGAGGAATCAATATTTTTAGTTCCCCAAGAGGGAGAGAGAGAAGGAGATAAATAGATCGAAGGGGATTGTGGAGGGAGGGAAAGGAAGGCGACCGGGAAAGGGGGTGGAAAAAAACGGATAAAAACGGATAAATATCCTAGGCTTTCCCGGTGAATGATATATAAATGAACTCTCTTCGAGTGTCGCAGAGGGTGATTATTTTTCATCAAAATATACACATGGCCAAATGAATCAAGTTGATTTGATATTCGATACAATCCGGAATCATTTGATATACTCTGTATTTCAATATCGCAATGTAGCTATGACATGTATTTTGCATCTCGTATATTTTGGTACAAAATATTGATCGTAATGAGTTACTGGAATTTGAATATTACACGGGCGACGCTCACGGATGTTTTAGACGTAAGGAGAGTTGCGGAAGACTAGGGGCCTCCATTCTATTGATGGTTTTTTATGACCAACTACTTTGTATGGTCAGATTGGCATAAGGTGACTTTTTGTGGATCAAACACGAAAAAGACTTCAAAAAAATTGAGTGACAACTCACATTTTTCGTTTCAATGTTTTTTTTATTTTTTTGTTAAATAGACGTAAGGAGGGTTGCGGAAGACCAGGGGCATCCATTCTATTGATGGTTTTTTATGACCAACTACTTTGTATAATCAGATTGGCATAAGGTGACTTTTTGTAGATCAAACACGAAAAAGACTTTAAAAGCATTGAGTGACAACTCGCATTTTTCGTTTCAATGTTTCTCTATGAATACGGTAATACTTTCAGTTGTGTAAGTAAGTCGTTGCTGTGATGAGTTACGTTGGTTTCAGGTGAGATATGCGTTGGCTTAAGGTGACGTTTTTGTGTGGATTTAATACGAAAAAGGGTTTAAAACTACCAAGTGATGTCTCGTAACTTTCGTTTTAATGTATCTATTTGGATACGGTAATAATTTCAATTGTGTAAGTCGTTGCTATGATAATCAAACGCCATGTCACATGAGTACAAAATTGAGAAAAAGTGCCAATTTCCTTTCACAAAACAGGGCAGAACAACAAATTATTCATTCAGGTCTGGCAAAAGTATGTATTTTATATCACATCAGCAACATATCTAACACAAAGTGTCCGCAAAATATTATATCATGGTCCATGGCATAATCCAAAAGTAAAAAAAATTATGGGTACGAGACATGAGGGCAATTAGTAAAAATTATAATCATATGATTTCGTGGATGATTGTTTTCTCCACTCTAAACTGCTGGAAAGATCAATGCGCTATCCAATTTTTTGCTCAGTCGATTCCCAGATGCAATATTACTGCATACGCATAACCTTCGACTTTTTGCTCGGAAGGACCCGATTTGTATTTATTCGGTGTAAATACTGCTATGGTAATTATATTTTGACTGGGAGAGCACTTAAAATACAGTAACTCTTGGTATGTAGGATTAGAAATACGCCGTGGTCCATTTTTCGTGTTTCGTTACGCTGTCGTTATATGTAAGTCTAGAAGATCTAATTGGGGAGAGATGGCTGGATTACAGTCAGCGTTTTAGATGCGACGGAAACGGATGGAGGGGCGCGCAGAGCTTAGGAGTTGTGATGCAATGAAGCCTGCTTAACGATGGCCAGACGTAAACGGCGCCGTCAATGGACGATGGACGAACCTCACCGAAGTCTAACTTTTCCGTCTCTCTACCTCTACGGTAGACAATCAGAAGAAAGCTTTTTATCAAATCTCTTTTTAATAAAAATTTCTATTTCCAGATTATCTATCTGACTTTTTAACCTTACGTTGTGACATAACTAACATTTAACGCAAGGTTGTTGGAAGCTTTAATTTTATTGCCGTCAAGTCACACTTTCTCTCGAAAAACTGTATTTTTACTATGCGCTTTGGCTTATCACAGTCACTTGATTGATTGTATCCTTAGGATGGTAATTAAGTACATTGACTTCCTAAGATGGTTTCCGTTTTGGATAACGATAACGACTACATGAAAAGATGAATCTGTATCCCACCTATCCACAAAAACGGCGGGCAAAAACGGCAAAAATACTCCCGTTAATCCTTATACACACCTTAAGATGGGTAAACACCGTCAAGTTCATTGCGCAAGTTACTTTTAGAAAGCAACTTTTGTCGTGAACTGCTGGTGTAAAGTGCTCAAGAAGTCCGATTTTCGTCCAGGTGCTTGCAGAGGCGCATGTTGCTAGTGCAAGCGGCAACCAACATGGTTCTGCACTAACTCGACAGAAGTACTTCGTGAGAGTTACATCTCCCGCAAATTATTGCAAAAGAAACTTACGGATTAAACTTGCCATTGCTAACCCACCCACGCAAATGACAGGAAGATGACGGAAGACTGTACGCTATCCGTTCGTTTCCGTCACGTCAGGAAACGTCCACCGTAAGTCCGCCCATATCATCTGGCACCGCTCGATTGAGGATAATGCATTATCCGAGATTGGACCACCTCGCTTTCCCAACTCTCGGCGTGCGGTCGCCGCCACCAGAGTGAAGTCAGGAGACAAGCAAAGCGATCGGGGAGATTCACTCGGATGTGCGATGGATACGGCGTCGCGGTGGAAACGAAGGAAGCTGTGATGAGGGAGGTGGAAGGAAAGAGAGAGAGGTGATGTTGCTGGCATGGGGTGGCGTGTTGGGAACATGTGGTAGGGAGAAGGAGAGAAAAGGGACTGACTACTGAACAAGGGGATCGATTGGGAAGTGGAGGTTGCGAGCGCTCTTGGGTGAGGTGCATCCCCTTTAAGCAGCAATGCGACTCGCTCATCCCTCATCCCTACCTCTTTCCACCTCTCCCGCCCGTCCGACTGCCTCTCACCGTAATCTTTCATTCCTCTTTACCCACCCCACACTTCCCCAACTCCCTCCCTCACAAGCCTTTCGTTCCTCTCCGCTCTACTCCGCCCTTAGATTTTTTTATACCTTAGTAAATTTTTCTTCGCTTTTTTTTCTTCCCTTTCCGTCGCCAGGACGCCCAAATATCCTCGTCAAACTCGGGAGGAGGGATTCCCTAGGCTGTGTAAATGAAATCTCCCGCGGTCATCTACTCCTCGCCTCCTCTGGTTTCTCAGTATTTTTTGTTCAAGAGTCTTTTTTGCGTTCATCTATCTTTTCTTCTGGTGTTTCTGCCACCTTTCTCTCTCACTCTCTTGCCGTTACTACCTTTTTCTCTTATTGCAGCCGTCATTTGGTTGCATTTGCATCTGCTCCGTATAGGGACGTCCCGCAGCGTCTTTGGGAGGACGTTTTTCGAATCCTTATCTTGGAAAAATTCAAATCATTGCGAAATGTGAAAATGAAATCTTTCGCAGTCACCCACATGGGTGCAAAGGTATGCTGAATAGGATTTGCCATGAATCACCTCTTGAATCGAATTGTATTCGAACATGTACCTCCAAATTCCCGGAGAGATGTACCTGCCATTTAAACTAGCAACCTATCTTAATATCAAGATGAATATTAGGTGATGACTTAATTGTTTTGGAAGCTATTTTAATCTAGGCTTGTGGGTGCGAGTACAGCCTTACTGTATTTGACTTCTTCTAGCGTGTAATTTTGAGGCTGAAAGAATTTTCAAGGAACGCGATAGAGAAAATCAAGGAAATTCTGCAGAAAATTAAGGAAAGGTTTCGTAGGTGAGCGAAATTGGGATATGAAATGGATGGATTGCCAGGGCATTAATGAAACTATCAGAGGGGGATACGGTGGAATGGAGTCAACTAATCATGGATTGAATGACTAAGAATGTTGAGGTTACTGTCGAGTGGGCTCTGATGTGGAAACTATTAGACAGCATTAAAACACAGTGGAACTGTACATCGTTTTCATTATGAGTTATTTTTATAGAAGAATACAAATATAAAAAGAAAAGATAAAAAATATAATTGTGTGAAATTCATAGTGGAAAAATCATTCGCCTGGACTGGGAATCGAATTCAGATCCCTATATTTCGCGCCGAGTGCTCTAACCAATTAAGCTATCGATTCCCAGTCCAGGCAAATGATTTTTTCCATTGAATTTCACACAATTATGTGATCACTAACGGGTGATTCCGTTCAAGTAACTGTGCGGCTTGTTCCGTGGTTCTTTGAAGATAAAAAATATACTTTTAGGTTGCAATAGGTGTCAACGCTGCCGATTAGTTTGAATCATTGCACATATATTTCTTACACGTTGACTATATGCAAAAAAATTTTGTTGCAGCCACAATACTTCCAACTGTGTAATAATGGAATGGAGTCCGATCACTCAGGCCAGTGCAGGTTGTAGATTAATCATCCTCTCTTTCTTCTTTGCACCCTTTCTTCCCCTTCTCGGCCTTACCTTCCTCATCACTTCCACCCTTCTCCACAACCCCCTCATCTGGACTCTTTAAGAAGGTTTTATGGTCGAGAAGGGAGTCTTCTGGAAGTTCCGCGCCGTGAGGAGGGTGCTCGACTGTCTCAGTTCCCGCCGAATAAAGTCTTAAGCCCGGCTTGCAGTGTGGGCCCATCTCCCCCCTTTCACACTTGGCTTCCTCATTGAAAATTTCTCTTCTTTCTCCTCCCTCCCATCTCTGGACATTGTACCCCTTACTCCCTTTTTACTGCTTAATTTTCCTTCCCTCTTCCGTGTCTTGCCTCTTCTAAGGTTCGTTCTTCTGCTATCTTTACCTCTCCTTAAATACTCGCACAGTCCCCTTGGGCCATTCATAGTATTAGCTCTCTACGAAGAAAGTTCTTTTGCGGACCCAAACAAATGTAGTGCTACAATAAATTTGCATTAAGAGTACACATACTCGTGTGAGTATAGTTTTTATGGGGTTTGAAAGTTAAAATCTACCCCAACTTCAAGTCTCTGTTACTTAGAAATGATTAATAAGACCCTAATAATAGTAAGCGCTTACTATACAAATTTTTGACCAGCGTCTTTAAACCTGTGTGGTCGCAGTCTAAAAGCTGCTGAGGACCATACCCGTAGTATTTTACTTGTGTTTTGCGTTAGGCAGAAATAGCGATCTTAATTTTGCAAGTCTGATTCAAACAGATTTCTTTTGATGCAGTGTGAGAAAATAAATTTCAAATACTTGGTAAAATTGAACACGGCACGAGTCTCTTCAGCTATCGTCACTGCGCTGGCTCAAAATTTTAATCAGTTATTATTAACTTTTTTCGTAAGTTTTCGCAGCTCTTGATTTAATCTTGTGAAATTTGTGAAATTCAAAGATTCGTCTTGTGAAATTACCATCATCAATTGGTCTCAATAGGGGTGGTCCATAACGTGTGCGCTTGCGTTATCGTATTATTTTTAAATGTTGCACTTGAGAGGGATAACGTGATCAATATTCTCGAAAAATTGTGAGGTTCTTAAAATAATTTATATGTTAAGATGAAATGAACTCTTAGGATAATGAATGTATGTAGAGAGGCTCGCATTTCAGAAAATGATAGCGACAACGCGAAAGAAGGGACCAGAATCCCACTTGTAGGATGTTCAAAATCAGCACATCGACTTAAGGCGATGTATGATTTCTTTAATTTTTTCTACGCTCAAAAACATATTCTATCGTGACCAACGTTCCTGAAATTTGATTATTCTCTCTCATTAAGTACCTTCCCTTCTTTTTATTCATAGTTAGGTACGATACCTGCAATAAAATTGTAAATCATCCGAGATAATACCTTCAAGTCCTTTGCAACTCGGCTTTCAAAATCGGCTTCGTGTCCTTTCCGCCCTCTCAGCGCTGCGCCAGTCACCTGGCTCTGCTGTGACCCTAACCTCCCACACTCCGACCAACCCGCCATTTCGTACTTTATATCTCCCCTCTTGTGTATATTCTTTTCCACGAATTTCCTCAGCTCCCTCATCCTCTCCCTACCCTTTCCCCCAATCCCTCTACCCTCCCTCCTTTCTCCGACGTGTATTCTTGGTCCACCCTGGGGGGCTATTCCCGGGTGAGAGAGGGGAGGGTGCTGGACGGGAAGGGCCATGGGAGGGGGGCTGAAAGGGGTAGGGAAGGAGAAGCGGAGAGGAGAGGATATACTATAACCGTTTGGATGCATGAAATAGTTATTTGGGAGAAATTGAAAAAAAAATCACTTTCCGTTTTTTCCCATCGTCCTGATTTTTGTTTTGGAATGGGAACTTACTCTTGAGCTCGTGCGCTTTTTCAAAAAACATCGAATACTAGCTGTGCTCGGCCTGCATTAAAATGCCCTTTTCTGGCTTCAAACACGTCTCCTAAACGAATTTGAGACCTATTCCAATGAATTACTCTTACCTACACAGGAATTCGTAACGCACGAATGATGGTATGAGTTTTCATTCCGTGCCTATGCTGCGGTTTCCAAGTTAATTAAATATTCTATTGTTGAAGTAGTGCAAACATGTAAGATATTCAAGCCAAAAAAATCAATTTTAGGAAAATTCGAAGCGTATGCAAAAATTGAATGCAATGATAAAAAAAGTCAAGAAATAGACCACTGCACCAAATCTTATTCTACGTACAAATTAACTATGTATCTTTTGACACAAATTATGTCTCACTGATATGATTCTGATGCACGCGATATTATCTCACACTCATACGATTCTGATGCACGTGATTGAGCAACTCTTAAACGATCTTCTTCGTTGCTTGCTTGTCCTTCGTCGCCTGTTTGAGAAGCTCGTGTGCCAACACTCATTTTTTGAAACGACTCGCGCTCCACCTATTGTACAATGAATGTAATAAATGAGAAATCTTCGCGGGAGCGCGCATAACTACTCACCAAAGTTTCTTCGCCATCTGATGAATGGTTTTGGAACGCACTGAAGAGGAACAAACAAGCATTCATTCTTATAAATTAGAAGATAGAAGATAATCCGTAGTAAAATGTAATCTTAATTTTAGTCAAATGGTGGTTACTAAATCGCTCTGGAGATATAAGAAGAAAAGTATTTGTTTTAGCCTCATGCCACTAAGCTGCAAAGTCGCAGAGGAAAAGCAGCTTTATAAACTGATCAGGATACCCATATTTACTGAAGTGGGAAACTTGAAACTCCGCAGGCATATTAAAACAGCTAGGATTCATGTTGAGCTGAAATTTTGTATTTGACGAAGTGTGCTGTGCAATAACCAGAGGTCGAAGTTACGCATGGTGCTCTAGCGTAGTTTGAAAATTTTTTTAATTCGTTGATATTAATTCTACTCAGGAATTGAATAAATTAAAAATATGATGTACGTAACGTGAAAATACTAAGTATTGTCTCGGAGTTACTAATATTTTAACTCGAGTCTACAAAATTTTTGCGCAGACAGGACGCGCGCGAGTGCTGTGTGGCGGTTAAGGCTTTTCACCAAGAGATGCGAACAAAAATATATGTTATTTGGTTTTAACCAAAACTAAATGACATATCGAAACCAAATTCAGCCGAAAGATTATATCCCATCATTTCATGCAAATCTTTTTTAGCCGTTTTTGAGAAAATTAATCTTAACATATTAACAGAAATGGTACGTGTAACAGTTTAAGATATGCGTCAACTACTAGATAATATTTTATTCAGTTGCTCACAAAAACAGCCAATCGTTTTTATTGCAGATAGGGAATAAGTGAACGAGAGTGCTAGAGAGAAGGCTGAAGTTGAAACGATATGTATATATGTGTCAGGTGAAGAGGATAACATTCGGATAATGGATTGAGGAGAAGATGTAAAGGGGAAGGGAGATGGAAGGGGAAAGTGTGACGTGTTATGGGCGGGGGAAGGAGGAGGGAGGGAGGAGAGGTTGATGGCCGTGGGCCATTGTCTGTGGATCTTCTCTCTCAGGGGGACAGAGAAGAAGGGGACGTACGGGGGGAGAGCGGGTTGGGAGAAGATTTTGGATCCCATATGCGTGCGTAGGGGGTACCATATTGTGTTCCGTTTACCGACCTCGGTGGTGACGGGGTAATTTCCTTCCTGTGAGGCCTCGGGTTCCAATCTCATATGGATGGTTTTCAATAATAAGGAGTGTTGCTTTAGCCGTCAGCAATAGTACCGATCTCATAACTAAGGAGAGACGGTATACAGTGTCTAATGGTACAAGTTTTGAGTGCATTTGATTCACTCTAATGGGCAACTAAACGTCTAATATATTTATGATATCTAATTCTAATGGATAACTGAACATCTGATATGTAAACTGCGTAATTAGAACAACAATCGCACTTTTTTACAGATTTTTATTTTATGATATATTTAGACTGATATCTGTCACAAGGTGAGGATCAGGTTGGTGTGGTGGCTAGAGTACTGGCTAACCATACGGAGGGCCAGGGTTCAAACCTCTGCAGAGGAGGATGTTTTTCAGATAAAGATCTCTGCTTGTGTCTTGTGGAGGGCACTTCAAGTGCAGTACTCCGTCAGTCGGATGAGACGTTAAGCTGTGGTCCTCTTGGCACCTATCGTCTAGAGCAGGCTAATGCCGACGCCAGGTTTCTATCTAACCTGCCTCACTTACCTGTTCCCTATGGCGCATATGGCCCCAGCTGTCAGTCGCCTCTCCAAATAACCCATTCTATCCATCGTACAAGGTCTTGTACCTGATGCTGACTCCGTTAGTCGAAACGCGTAGAGTGAAAATGTTATATCCCTGAAAAGGTCCTATTGTTCTCATTATCATCACTAACTTCCACTTTGTAACGCCTGGATCTGTTTTACTGAATTCTACGTCTGTAAATGGAAATTTAAAACCTGTCAACGATATTCTGGTGAGAAAAACCAGATCGCGAAGCCTGAGGGAGATTTTTGCTATTAGATTAAATACATCATAATCTCGAACCTTTCGTTATTGTTCCGCGTAATTTCTTAGTTTCATGATGGGAAATATCTTGATTGGTCCAAATATAATCCGCTTGATAACATTCAAAACCAAACTGAAAATATGTTTTGTACTTTTTCGCTGTTATTTATTAAATTAGCTGCAAAACGCGTGGTACTATTGCAATAAATAACTGGAATATTACTAAACTGATTTACAACATGGATTGGAATATAAAATACTTCCACAAGTGACGCCTGAAAATGTAAATTTAAGTGAAAATAGTTTTGCGTGTTCTTCTAAAAAATACGACTAATATGAAGTAGTTGGGGATCGGGTTGGTGTGGTGGCTTGATCACTGGATAAATATACATGGCTGGATGGCCAGGGTTCAATTCCCTGCTGAGGCTGATATTTTTCAGAGTAAAATCTGATCCATGCTTGAGTGTCTTGCGAAGGGCACATTAAGTGCAGTACTCCGTCTTTTGGATGAGACATTAAACAGTGTTTCCTTGGCGTTTCGTTAACAGCAGGGTAATGCCGACGCCGGGTTTCTCTCCACGCTTCCTCCCTTCGCGTAAATGACCTCAGCTTTCGATCGCCTCCCCTAACATCCGATCCAACCAGGAAGTAGTTTGCGAAAGCTGTTGACTTATTACTCATTATTAAGAAATTATAACTATTATAGTTCCTCCTCCTGCCTTAGAAGAGACGACCTTTTGTACGTGAAATTTTCCAGTAACACCATCTTAAGCCTCCTGGAGGTGTGAAAATGGAAACAGGCTAATTCTAAAGGGAACGGGTTGGAAGAAATGGGATTACTAGACGAAGAACTTTTATGTGGTTTCCATAACGTAACGTTCACCAAAAAATTAGCGCCAGCATTTTTTTTAAACACTCTTGTCTCGTTCGTAAAATTCATAAGGGCAAACTAGAATTGGAAAGGTTTCATCCACATATTACTCTGCAAGCCACCTCTAGGATCTTCTCCGAAACCTTTTACGATATCTTTTACGAAAGTTTTATGTTGACCTTTTTTTCCGGGCGTTCAACATATTTTGCTAGAGCCAAACTATTATGGTAGAAACGGTCCCTGGTATAAGATTATGGAAATAGACTGCAGAACCGATTGATTTAAAATGTTGTTTTTTCCACGAAAAATAAGGGATCATAATAGTTGCGATAGATCAGTTCTAGATTACTGACTAGGTTAAATAGGTTTTTTTGGTCGTGCTAAACATCTTAACATGATTATTTGATGCAAGCATCACAAGAAATATCCGGCAGGATATACTCTCGCATGTTTTAGTACCTTGTAGAGCTATTTATCTGTCGCATTAATAATACTAATCAGTACATGTATATTGAGTAGTGTACTGCATGGCAGCATGTTCTTCTACGTAGCACTCTCCTAGCTTCTGGTCTTTCCGCGCACTGTTGTCGTGACTGCTTTTGGCCTGCGTCTTGCATCCGGGGAACGTGCGCGGTGCGGATTTCAGCTGGGATGAGTGCTGCATGCCTGGTGTGGAATCACCCCGTGCCACACCCCCTAGTGATGGCTTACGTTTCGTAGATGTACATGTAGGTGAAGGATATGTGGCAGAGGGTGAGTAGTTTCGAACATTCAAACATGCAGTACGCATTGTGCCCTAAAAAGGTAAATATAGGTAAAGCCATTGATGTATCAGCACAAACATGCTAACTTTTATCAGAAGGCAAAATTTCGCCAGCGTGCCCTGCGCTACAGGCATGCCACCAATGTTAGAGAGGCTGTTTTTATTAATGCTTGTTGCAAATACAGAAATTTACAGAGGCACTAGAGTTATTCTGGAAACAGAAAGTGGAAGGTGGTAGATAAAGATACAAACATTTTGGAGATAATCAACTAACCAGCTACTATACATGTTGACAAACCTAGGTAAAAGTTTCAATGGCGGCTATTATGATCTGTTTTCGTTCGCGGTAAAAAGGCATTTTGAAAGTTGTCGGTTTTTCTGTCATTTGTAATTGTATTTTAACTTTTATTACATCGCTTACTTTAGGAATAAAATGATCCCCGAATATGGAAACTTTATTGGTCTAATGCGCGTAATATTTACCTTTCATTAGCTTGGGCATATTTTTTTGCGAATGCTATCATTTTAGCCGCACCTAAGATTAGGTAGAATTTCTCATTTGCTGTGACCAGCTGAAACCGGCGAAAGTCTTTCTTATAATGGTGGCTAGTTAGAGAATGAATGAGAGGAAGAGGGAGGTATAGAGGATAAAGTGGGGAAGATATTCGGAGGACCGTTGGGACGAGGGTAAAGATGAAAAGTTATGGCACCCGAGGTGGACAGGCTGCGATTAGAGAGAGGATTCAGTGAACTGGGTTGCAGATGTGGAAAAGCCGTTTCCATTTGGCGGAATATCTAAATGTCTACCTACCCTTTCCTGGGCAGTTATTTTGTCGGCACATGGGGGACGGATTTGATTTTGATTAATGTGCTTGAATCAGGTGAGACGGTAAGCCTCCTCTCCACCCGTCGCTTTAGCCACTTCTGTTGCCTGCAGAAAATAGAGGGGTTGTGGTACATGTGATGTGTATAAAGTTGTATTTTAAGTGAATCAATGCGTTGGTAGTGCTCTGGGAAATGAAAAATAGTAAATTACGGGACAACAAATCGAGGAATCAAATGGACATTCTTCTCCGGAGATTGACCATGCCTCTCTCTGGAGCAGGAATATGAATCCAAGCGATACATTTTAAATGTGTTTGTGTACCTATTAGTTTGCGTGGTCCTTGGTACCTTGTCTGTGCTCGGGGAGGTTTATTATTCTGCTTAAATACAATAAACGTTGGGCACCAGGCAATGGCCTCTTTCTTCCCTGCTTAATGCGCTACTTCCCACCGTTATATAAAGATGCTGTCGACCATTCGTTCTAAACGAAAAGAGATTCTAAGTTTCTTTTTTCTCAGATCAAAATAAAAATAATTTTTTGATAGTTAAAGCTAATGATTATTGCAGTGAATTATGGGAAAATATAGTTTATTTGCTTACTGAATGATAAATCATCTACTACAACTTCTGAATGTAAGCATGTTCCGCTGGCTAGGCCTGCCGTCCACTTATTTTATATTTCTAGCATAAAACTTAATCTTAATCTAAATCTACTGCTTTTCCAATTAATTTTATTTTTTCTTCGTAAAGCATGTTTCACCAACGTGGAGCATCATCAGGCACATCTTGTTCCTCTGATACTTTAGTAACTCCCTAAAAGAGTTATTCAGGCTATTCAGTCCAGTGTATACGAGTGGATGGCACTTGTAGCTATAGACCTCAGGACTTGAGATTTAAATTAGGGTGAAGCCTCTTCCGATATCCATAATTATCTTCACAATTCAGTTTTATGGCCTTCAGAGCTTTGAAGATATTGTTCTAACTCACCACTACATCTCTTTAACTGATAGACGCGACAAAATGTGAGAAAAATATTATCAAACTGATAGGTATAAACATTTATTCTTTCCACGAACCATCTACATCTACGAAATGCCGTGCAAGCCACCTCTAGGATGCGTGGCACGGAGTGATTTCACAGCAAGCATGAAGTCCTCATCCCGGCTGAAGTCAGAACCGTGCACGTTTCCCCGGAATACCAGTCACTGGCCAAAAGCAGTCAGTACAACAGTGCGCGGTCAGACCAGATACTAGGAGAGTGCCACATGGACGAACATGCTATCATGCAGCACATTACTTGAGGTACGACTACTGATAATGATTACTGCGACAGATGAATAATTCTTCAGGGTACTCGATCATGCAAGAGCTATATCATGCCGGAAATTTCATGCGAGGTTAGTAACTAATAGTGATGTTAGGATATTTAACACGTTCAAAAACCTATTTTACCTATTCAGGGTCAAAGTATCCTTGAACTGATGTATCTCAATTATTATGGTCCCTTATTGTACGTGGAAAAATTGAAACTATTGTTGCATATAACGAAGACAACGTGTCTCCGACCTCGATTGAGTGTCAACAACTTGTCTTATGTTCATAATGCTCATTGTTCACCTACACTGAACTTTTGTCCTTTACTCCCTACTTTGCCCTATTGCCTCTCCTACCATAGGTGGTGTCCTAACAGCCACTCCTACATTCCTCTGCGGCGGCTCGCAGAGTAGTGTGTAGATATAGGTGAAGGTTTATGTACTCTTATACAAGTGATTTGATTTCTTTCACCTTCGATAACAGTCTGTAATGCTACGCAATTCGTCTGCATTGATGCTTAAATATATTTTCAGTGAACTTCTACACTGGTAATCCTTGTATACGGAGCATGCTAAGTTTTTTCGAACGCTCTGCGACCAACTGTCAGACATGAAAAGACCTCTCCATGATACGAGAACTCAAAGGTCCAATGGGTCGAGTGGATGGGATCCAGGGAGGATAGGGAGTTAAGGCTGGGAATTGTAACCACATCATCCTAAGAGTCGACACTTTTCAGAACATCATTCACATAGACCTGAAAAGGACCATCTGAGAAGAGAGCTAAGAAGATGTGCAATAGGCACTTACGCCCTAGCTTACCAAGTGATGGGATGGCCTTTTATACCAGGCGCTTGGACCTCTAGGGCAAAATACCTCCATAGGGTATAAATCTTCGTTGTAAAAAATGTACAATATTGGTCAGTATAGAGATTTAGTGGAAAATACATAAATGCTCCTACTTCTGCTGGATTATGACCCTCTCTGATACATACACGCCATAGTCAACGTCGCGAACGTTGAATAACATTCAACGTTCGCGACTTACGATAGGGCATTTGAGTATCTATTTATAGACAGCTAGGTATCAAGACTTTTACCTCTCGTTTCATATATTGGGTTTACGATCCTTCGAAACAGTGTCATATATCACTTCCATCCATACATCATATACAACCTTCATCAAACTGCTAGCGTGATGTGTTTGTGCAGCTTGCTACATTTTTTCCACGCACCATGTTTGTGCTGTCTACTCCGCTTTCCAAGCGAAACTTTAAAAACCTAGGCACTGTGCGTCAAGAGCATTATCCGCGACGGCGTATTATTCCATGCGATCCCAGCATTTAATCTCTGGTGTCGTTAACATCGCATTTAGCTCCCATGAAAAGCACGCTTCAAACGTCTTCTAGATAACGCGATGCTTGATTTCGGCGTGTGTTATGTTTCCGCAAGCAAGCATTTTCTTCCTGAATACCCTACCGTTCACCTTCCTCCGAGTCCTTGTATCTTCTCCAATAACCTATGAGCAAAACTACTTCCAATTTTGCAGAGAGGGAACAATTACGCCGCATGTTTATCTTTCGCTGAACTTGTTTCCAATGTGCGTCCCATAGTTTTATTTTTCACTGTACTATCTCGGTTGCATTCGATATTGTCTTGGAATAAGTATGTTTTCCATTATACTCGTGAATAGGCGCCTTTTTTGACTTACCATCCTTGAATATATCAATACACCTCGTCATGGACTCCCTTCCTTCTCAAGTAAACATGCCGAAGTAACATTAATGTAATCATTTCATTACTGTTTCTCGAAGTTGAACTACTACACAAGTTAAAATTTACTTATGCATACCAGTATATAGAATGGAGCTGTGTGCTTGGCAGTATGTTTGTTTCTTCTCGAAAATTATGGAGCCAATTTAGCTGAAACTATTTGCATAGTTCTAGCGTATACATGGAGGAGTGCTCTGGGACTATTGGCGTTTCAAATTTGTGACAGTTGCGGAATTTCCCCATTTAAGTCTAATAAAACATTAGTGTTTGTTCAACAGACTTCCTAATGTCGGATAGGATATTCATATTTCCGTTTTTTAAAAATCGACCTCAAAATCATTATTTATAACTAAAACTCTCATCAACTATTGCAGAGTAGGAGAGTGTGTTTGCAGAATGGTATCCGTTTCGAATGTGTGCTACCTGCGCCACTAGTGACTAACTCAAGTGCGAGAATTGTGGTCGGTATTTGAATGTGCGGTATAGAATATACGACAGCAACGCTGCTCGGTTTGATGTTTACTTAGAGAAATCACTATTTTGAACTTATAAATTTAGTACAGAAAATTGAAAGGATGTTATTTATCCTCCACATTATGATCAATATTTTCATCCCCCGTTTGATTTTAAGGAATGCCTTCTGTAAGTTTACAATAAAAAATTACTAAATAATTGGCCCACTCAGGAACTCTACACTCTGATCGCGGTGGATGTAAATGAGATGAATGGTATAATTTGGCTGAAAGCTGGCCATATGTTTTTCAGGCGAGTGACGCTTTAAAAACATCCCCATACAACGTGTCACGTCGAAGCATCCATATTTTCCGGCATCGATCGCCAAGAAAGCAGGACGCGAGGAGAGAGTACCCACATGGGATGGTCGGTTAAACTCTGGAAGAGGTGAATGAACGTGCCAGAAGATCATGACACGGCAGATGTGAGATGAGAGGAAAGGAAGCGCATTAGAGAGGTAGTCTTAGACATGACTGAGCGTGGGAACATGTTACCTGTGAGCCACCATCGATAGGGTTACGCAGTATTGCATTGTACCAAATTCGATATCTGTAGTCTATGTATTTAAACAGTAATTGGTCCTCAACGCTATGCAATTGCAATATACGTTATCACTACATTAATACTAGGTTTTGTTAAGCGTATAATAGGAAGGTCCCAGGATGAAAATTTAAAAAAGATATGCTACTTCGCTCTGGTTAGGCCACACCTCGAATACGCCACCAGCATTTGAGACCATGGTCATTAAGATTTAACCAAATTAATTAATAGGATACAAAGAAAAGCCGCACTCTTCGTTAAAAACTGCCATAAGCAAGCATATAGTGTTTCAAAGCTTTTAGAGGGATTTAGTGGGAGCCCCTATAGACTCTGAGGCTACACGCTAGGCGTAAGTTGCTTGAGAAATTGAGAACTGGGGTGTTTCAGTGCGACAGAGAATATTATCATGGCACCTCACTACATCTCTAGATCTGGCAGAAGCGATAAAATTAGAGATACATTGATGAACAGATAGGTGCAAGAACTCGTTCTTTCCGCGAACTATAAGCGGCCTCAGTAAAAATTGAGCTCCACTCAATACTCTCCCATAATACACGTCACCATTTCACCTCCCAAAACCTAACTTCTTTATATGACTAGTGTCCTAACACCTCCTGCCACATGCCCATGAGACAGCTTGCAGAGTTGTATGTAGATGTTTCTACTCTGTTTGTTGTTATTTGCACAATAATACATTTAACCCTGACAGCGAGTGAGGCTCAACAGAGCTAGACAAGCCAGCAACTTGTGCGTAGATATAGAATAACATACAGTGAGACCTCTTATCTAATAGAAAGCATTAGTCCATAATAATATGTCCCTATTTGAGAAGTGTCCTTTACAGTTTTAAAAGGCACATTATTACACAATATATTGTCTCATTGATGCAGTCAATGTATCATGAGAATCTAAGGAAAAAGAAAGTATGGATGAATCTGAAAGGAACTTACAAGATATTTTCATGGAATCGTTATCGAAAGCATAAAGAATCTTAAAGTTTTCAGGTAAATGAAATGCTATTGTTAGCTGCAGAGCAAATGCTTAAAGACTTGTGACGATATCAATGTGATGAGATGCGATACGCGACAGTACAATTTTTCGGCTACAGTAAAATCTGGCTCCTTGTGTCCTTTTTTGTAATTTTTTTGACTCAGTCTCCAAACAAAATCCATACTATTACTATTTTTAAGTCCTGATGATCATTTTTATATTACACGTTTATTTTTTATGGAAAAGAAACGTGGGTCTTGGGAAGACGAGAGAAGGATAAGGTCAATTCTTGTGAGATGTGGGTGTGGAGGAGGCTAGAGAGAGTGAAATGGGTGGATAGAGTAAGAAATGAGGAGGTGCAGGGAAGATTTGGGGAGGAAAGAATACTACTGAAAACAATACAGAAGAGAAAGGAGAACTGGATCGAACATATTTTAAGAAGAAAGGGGATTTTTAACACAAAAATCTCGGGGAACAGTGGAGGAGAAGTGGAATAGGAGTGGAGGAGGAGTGGAGAAGAGGAAGAAGAAGATTGAAAGTGGCAGACGAGGCTAAGATAAAAAGGAGTTACAAGGAAACCCAGGAAGAGGCCCGGGACATGACACATTGGAGACAGCTTTGGTGTTTGAGACCTGCCAGTAGGCAGAATACCAATTGGTGATGATCTTCAATGGGAAAGGTTGAGGAATTTCAGCTTTTTTGACGTAATTCTCCAGTTTTGGAGCAGACCAATGTTACATTTATGCATGGGTAACTTTTCCCCTTTAGGTTATTTGGCTTTTTAAACAAATTGCGTAAGGAGCGGAACCTAAGGTTGCATTGAGTTCGTAATCAAACTTCAGACGATAAGTGAAAATATAATTTGGAATCGCATTATTTTTAAGCTAATACGGTAGGGATGCGATGTAATGCGACTTGCGACATCATTAAATTATTTTATATATCGTGTGTATGGCGATAAAACTGATATATCACAGCTGGATATCAAATTTCCAATATGGTGCAGCTCTCTCTTTTTCAGGGTTGTGGAAGGGAGTCCTCGTCCCGGCCGGAAGCATCGCGTGAGAAGGTAACGATGTGGTGTGCGTTCTCTGCGCGGTCTCAAGCCGGTAGGAAATCCAGAGATTCCTCCGGAAACCACGTCCATCCCTCCCGCGGCTCCTTGATCCTCCATTCCCATCTCCTGAGCACCGCGAACGTATCCTCTTTATCCTCCATAAAGCCCCTATTACTCCATCGCTGTTTCTTCTCCAGCTGTCTTGTTGTACCGCGATCAATGCTCCTCTTTGAAAGGAATATTTTTTCCCCAGAAGGGTGTAGTCCTCGCGGGGTGAACCACCTTTCACCGGCAAACAGAGGGACTGGGTGGATGTGATAGTTTAGACTATTGAGGTAGATGAAGAGGGCGATTTTAATATTTGCTAATGCTAAAAGCTGTTACGTGGGCGTGGCCTGTCCACCATATTTGTTAACACTTTTAAGATAAGATGGTAAGAAAGTAAAAGAATAATTTTTTACTCAACAGTTTTGGTACAATTTTGTTTACAAATATCACTGAGCCTCAAAGATCACAAACTTATGTGTAGATTGCCTTTCATAAATGAAATTTATTGCTGCCATTAAACAAAATACTTTCAGAATCATCTTCTTTCTGATAAAATAACTTTTGTGCCTTACATTCATCATCTCAGCCATGCTATGTAACTGCTGGCGCTCAGTATTTTATTTATAACCCTTCAAATTTTAAACTGCAATAGTCAGGGCAGAAGGAGAATAGACAGAAGAGATTGGCCTGCGAAGAGGTGTAAGACAGGGATGCTGCATATCCCCGATATTATTTAACATCTACTTCAGAGAAATATAGTTTGAGAATGCTATGATGGTAAGGGTGGATTATGTTTAGGAGGTAAAGAGTGTTGGGTGTGTAAGATGTGCAGATGTCATGGCAGTTTTAGCTGAAAACAAAGAAGAATTAACAAGAGTGTTAGAGGACCTTAACTCCAAGAGTTTGGAATAAGCTGAGCTATAAGAAAACGATCAAGAACAAGAAAAGCAGAGACACTATTAATAATTCAGCTTGCCTTCAATTGTCTACAACACTAATTATTGCTAGTTTTGACATAGTTTAATGTTTGTTTTCTTTTAACACTTACGAGCTGATGAGCTAATTTTGCATTATTGCGATGTGTTCCGTAGGTAACTTAATATAAATCAGCTTGTATTTATTTCTTGAATTTGGATTCTCGTTACATTATTGTTTATTAATTTAATGTATCAATAATACTCATTCCTGTTGTAAACTATAGGGAAATGGAGTAGAATTAATAGCCCTTGGTAACCAAAGTATGTTTCAAGAGTTACTTGCCTTACATTTCATACTGGTGGTGGATATTTTAGCTTTACGTCCACTAATTCCTCCATTCCATCGTAATATTTAAAAAAAAAGTTAGGAAAGAGCTATAGTAACCCATATAGTCGTTATTTTGGTTGTCAGGCTACGGTATGATGACGCAATGCCCCATTCTTCTACCTTAATTTTTAGGACAGAGGATTCCCATCACCTGGGATATATTGAACCATATTTTTTTTGCATTTGACAAGGTATATCTAAAAAACTGATGACTTTTAATATAAATTATGTAGGGTAAACGAACAAATAATGGTAAGTTGGATACGAGATTTTAAAACTGACTGTAAGCAAAATGTAGAAATCGATGGGGTGGATAAGTTCCAACATGGTAAGAGAGACATCCTGCGTACACCTGGCCTCCTTCAAGGAAGAGTGATCAGCCCTCTCTTATTCCACATTTATGTGCATATAAAAGGCATTACTGCTAAATCAAGTGATAAAATTAGATTCTTGGAGGATGATGTAGGAGGAGAAATTGCCACAATTGCTGAATTAGAATGCCACTTATTGGACCTCAACTACGTTAACTCGTGATGTCCTGAGCGGGAGTCCAAACTTAACCTTTGTGAATGCAGGGAAGTACTTGTCTTACGAAAGTTATTGCAGCAATGCCATGTGAATAAAGTGGAAAAGGTGAATGTAAAGGAGGCAGATAGAGACTACCTGAAAAATGAAAAAAATATGCCTGGGAATCACCTTGACTTCAGACTCATGGCTGGAGAAGCCGTCCCTTGGGATCCGAACCCGTAATCTTGGCGTCACTAACCTTGGTCTTTCAGGGATCAACATGGTCGGATACGATATGATTTATTCTTAAAAAAGAATGAGAAAGCGAAAGGGTAGGATTTTGGACAGCCCCAAATTATTCTTTCCCATGTTGAGGTTGAAGTTTATAAAATCTTCAATTATTTTATTTTACTCTTTATCTAATGAATTATTTTTCGTCATAGCACTGGTTGTTGGAGCCCCCTAAACCCGCCTATTTCAATGACGTCAGTTTCTCGCCGCATTCTGATCGGGGCGAGAAAGGCATGGAATATTCTGACATGAAAAAATAAAACTGCGTTTGAAGTTGTTTGATGGAGGAAACCAGCTCCGGACTAGGCAATCAAAATATATCTGTGATCTAAGTAAAGCTTGTACTTAGTCATTGTAATTCCTGATTAATTCCACTCATGTGAGCAAACATCTCTCCTCAAAAGATTTTCCCCCCCTTCGGCTCAAAATCCTCTTCGCGGGGGTTGAGTAAACTTTCGTCGCCGGGCGACCCGCTTGCGGTTCGCCGGTTGTGTCGGGGAAGGAACGCGGGTGGGAAGGAGGAGGAAAGAAAGTATGAGGAGACCTCCGCTGTCCCCCAAGGGGTACGTATTATTTGTGTGGACTCCTCCCATCAGAGCTTATGCCGAAGTATTTCAGCGCTTGCGGAAACTTCTGGGGAGGTTTTCACGTAGCTCGAGGCCTCCCAACTCGGCACGCACGCGCTTCCAAAAACAAAGTTTTACGTATTCCGGTGCCGTTCCACGTCTTTCTTTCTCTCTCTCTCTGTCTGTGCGCTCTTTTCTGCATCCCCTCTCTGCGTTACATACGATCCCTCGTGTTTCCTCCCTGAATCTTTTCCATCCTATGTTAATCGAGTAACAAATATTTTACTTTTTTAATTTACGCAGTCATTAAGCAGATTTTTGGTTCGAGTCTTCAAGACTTTTCTCTTATTTTCTCACTTTTCTCTTTGAAAAATTTCTCTCGTTACTTTGTTACGAAACGTTAAGAAAGTTTTTAGCGCTACCGAGGTGATATACCATTGAAGGCAGATTTTAACTGAAGAATAAATGTTTATTAGGTTTTATTAAGGCAAGCCCCTTTCCACGTTTACAATTTCTTTATCTCAGCAAATATACCACCTCTACTCATTCCGTCCGTATCTTTCGATTCTATATTGAAAATAAGCCTTGTACTTTCCCACAGTTATGTTTTTGAATAGTAAATTCAACAGATTCAGGCGAGATATCGTGGAAGTTTTTCATAATGTAAGAGAAACAATTGCACTTTTCCACAAAATTGTTTTACAAGTACAAGGCTTATTTTCAATATAGAATCGAAAGATACGGACGGAATGAGTAGAGGTGGTATATTTGCTGAGATAAAGAAATTGTACACGTGGAAATGATGATGGCTCTGTGAGCCGAAACGCGTTGTACGCATTAAAACAATTTTGTGAAAAAGTGCAATTGTTTCTCTTACATTTTTGAATAGTACTTATTCAAACGTCCTAATTTATGGAATATTCCTCCGTATTCACTCATATTATGCGCGCAAGTGTGATATGAATTTCTCATATCATACTAGAGAATGTTTTTAATTAATGAACGATATTCGTAAATTTAAAAAGGCGTAAAGGACACTGCAAGTTATATTTCAATATGGATTCGAATGTGAAATACTTCCAAGATGTGACGCCTGATGGTGTAAAGATTATTATATTTCTTTATCTTCTCCGCTAACCCAACATCCTTTCCTCCTTGGCAACATTCAGAAACCTCTCTCTCTTAATCTCCCCCAGAAGTTTCCTCTCCTCATCCACCGTAACAACCACTCTCTTCTTTGTACTCCTTACCGTCCGCTGCTCCTTCTTCATCCACCTCTACACTCATATCTCGAGGTTCTATATGTTGATACTCTCTTCTTGTCTCTTTTTTCTTACTTAAGGCCTCGTACACATTTCTGTAGCCGAGTTTCCTATGTAATATAAATGAAATGTTTAAATTCTGCCTGATTATTGACTTATTTTCACATAAAATTTTATTTTTATTTTAATTTTAATTTTTTTAATTCAGATAGAAGCCCTTTAAACATTTTAATCGTATGCTAGTAAGATGTAGTATTCGAATTGCTGGCCTATAATCGGTGGAACCATTTTTACGTGGCTTAAATCATTTAGAAGATATCACCCTGATTAATTATATATGGGTATCGAGTAGGGTATTCTACCTGCTGATTGGTCGGATTTTGAACGGTACTTATTTTCACGTCCTATTTTCCAGCATTTCCGTCGTGTTCACTCTTATTGATGACTCATACATGTACGGATGTACGATATGAACTCCTCATATTATGCCTGAGAATGTTTTTAATGAATGAACGGTATTTTTAAATCTAAAAAGGCTTAAAGGACACTAATTAAATCCACATAGAAGAAACACACTTTGTAGCCATTTTTTTCGTCGTAATCGGTTCATAAATAATCAAAGTATTTCTTAAGTATTTTTAAAGCCAAACGAAAATTGATATTGAAAAGTGGCTGGTGAAGAGCTGGATATGGGGCGTAGCGTTGTATGGTGCAGAAACATGGACCCTCAGAAATGAGTACGAGAATAGCCTGCGGGCATTTGAGATGTGGTTGTGAAGAATGTGAGGTGGACGGATAGGACTAACAAGGAGGTGCTTGAGATGGTGGGCGAGGAGAGGAAACTTCTTAATGAAATTCGAGATCAACTGAGTAGGTGGTTGGAGAATTTAGTAAGGGGCGATGGGTCGCTCAAGAGGTAAGGGAAGGAAGGTAGAGGGAAAGATATTGGGCAAGCGAGGAAGAGGAAGAATGAAAATAGGTTTCATGGACAGGATGAAGAAGGGTAGATAGTATGCTGTGGCGATAAAGGATATACTAGTACAAGATAGGCCCCTGAAAGTGAAGAGAACCGGGAGGAGATTCTCTGACATTCAACGAAACCTACCTTAACCGGTAGAACACTTAAAAATGGGTTGAGCTGTTAGTTTACATAAGAAGTTTTTTGTGACCACCTGGGATGAAATTAAGGAGAGGCTTGAAGAATTGGCGGGTTTGAGAATTTTGGACTTTCATGACGTTGTATGAGGTGTTCTATCATCCTTATCTTTCACATCATCATCACCCTTGCGTTATAATATAGTACTCGCGAGCCACGAGTTTTTTTCCTGCTTGGAAGGGAGTACCTTGTTTCATTCAACTCTCCGCGTTCCATATAGCAAGCCGTAGGTTATCCCATCCCCTTCCACTCCATTCTGAATTGACCTATTTTACCTCCCATCTCGCCCACCGCTGGGCATCCCTCCCTCTTCGCCACATTCCTTTAGGCCTGCTCCTTTCTCTCCCCGGGTTGATGATCCTACTCCCGATGGAGGTGGGTCTGTGCGTAGAGGACAGATCGATAGCCTTTAATAAAGTTGTTTAGCGCCCTGGGACCCCGTGTAGAATATGTTAAGACCCATTTCCCTCGCCATTTACCCACTTCCTTCCGCTACCTGTCCTCTTTATTATGAGCCGATACAGTGTTCTTTTTTTATGCAGGCCTGTGTTATTTTCAGGTCTCTCCCTGGAAATATTCATATACGTTCCATCTCTCTTTTTTATCTTCGACCCCCTCCATTCATGGCCTCTACCACCCCTTTTTGTCGGCATAGTCTTCCATAATGTGACCCGTTTTCTTTTCTACGATGATCCCTTTTAACCCTTCTTCCCTTTCTCCTACTAGCTTATCTTATTCATCTCATATCCTTTCCCATTTACTGTAAAACTTTCGCAGCGTATCCACGAAGCGGAAGAGAGCAGTTCGTGTTTCATTCCAATTAAAACTTTCGCAGTGTTTCGCCGGCGATGCGATATATTTCATTAATGTTTCGACTCTAATGGGCTGAAAACCGCTTACCACAAGAGATGTAAACTGTCTGCGTTGTATTTGCTCAAAATTGATCATAAGCCCCTTTTTTTCAATACTGGTAGTGCAAAATGATTTTGTCTGATGTAGTATGTATCGATTGTGCCCCCACGTTCACTATTTGTTTGCCTTACCATTCTGATCTTATCCCTCCGCATTTTCGCAAGCAAACTCAAGGTATGAATGGATTTTTTGTGTACTTTAAAATAGTTGCACAAACGGACCCTGTAGATGGTAATAGATATATTTATGAGCGCGAGCTTTTGTTTAGAATTATATAGGATTCCTGTACTGCAAAATAAGGCCGGAAATATTGACGCGGAATTATCCCGAAGATGAGTTCTAGCATAATAGTTTTTTTTTCGAAAATCGATGCATTGAAATTTGTATATGTACTATGCCGTTTTGCCTTCTTAGCTTTTCCTCTTCGTCTTTCGATCTCTTTCGGAGATTCTGTTCCCTCATTCCCTCTCCGATGGTAATATGATTTTAAATTTTAACATAAAATTGACTTCTCGTATCTCCGCCCAGTCGATGGAGTCACTTTTGGGCGACTAACTGGACTTTTTTCTCTCTTTTCTTCCACAAAAATGGTGGAGCACGCGAGGTATTCAAAGACACCTACCTTTCAACCTTCCCCTCATTTTATTCCCGTTCTCGTCTCCTCTCCATCGCAGAGGGAAAGGCTTCTCCTCGTGGTTTCGGATATGGGCGGCTGTAACGCTTGGAGGGGTTGTTGGATATGGGTCTATTGATCAAGCACGTTGTGAATTGTGGACGTGTCTCTCATTTGATGGGGATTGGAGGGTACTGGAGCTTGGGGAGAGGGGACATTCATGTCTTCTTACCTCGTTATTAGTCGCGCACCTCCTCCGCCGTGGTTTCGGGAGCCGTCGACATATCTCGCAGTTGTAGTGTGATGAAGACCATACCATCCTCATGTTTATCTTTTCTGCGTGCATTAATGGCTTTGTTTGCCGTTTTGATTCAACGTGTCCTTGACAGGAACGAGAATTTCCTATTGTCGAGCATGAAATAAAAAGCAGAACCATGCAGGAGTGCACGTTAAAATATATCCTAAGGCATGAAGGTAACGCTATATAGGGCGCTTAATGTTCCTGTCACGTCAAATATCGTTGACGGTTGTGCAAATGTTTGAGATTTTATGACATTTTAGTACTACTCGTGGTTTATTTTATTTCATTTCCTTACGGTTTATTTAACCGTTTTTGAATTTTAGCTAAGGGTATTCTTTTTCCGAAGATTTATTCTGATGGAATTTCTTAGGAAGGGATTTCAATGAAGTATGAGCTTTTTTATACTGATCGCGTATAGTAAGATTTGGAGGTTGTTGATGGATACCACTGATTTAAGTCTTTATTTTATTTGCATTAGAATAAGCTCGGCCAAGAGAGCACCCTTCTGTTTACAAAAAATCTTCATGACAATTAGGGTGTTGGGTTTTTTCGGTGGCCAGAGCCCTGGCTTCCCATCTGGGAGGTCTGGGTGGCATTGACGTTTTAGGGGAAATCTCTGCCCTATATGAGTACGAACTATGGTTTAACGGTTTCTTGGTATGAATACTAATGCTGATGTGTTCTCCCTATACTGAGCATAACACTGATTCTCTCATGTATAAATAGATATTTATAATCTTGCTTGTTCTAGTTTGAGTTCCGCTAGAACTGGGATATCCCTATGTTCTCTCCGTGCACGATTGTTCCTATGAATATTGTTTTAATATTGAATTGGAATGCCCTTCACCGGAATGAGAACATGTTTTTTTCTGGTAAAAGAGCAACTGCATCACGTCAGCTCAAATCAATATTTTTTTCCTTTAAATATATCTCCTGGATTTCTTGCTGAACTTCTGACGGTGACATCACTTTCATTGTTTTTTATTCATAGTTAATGGCACTAGCGTGTGTATGTTAATGATACTTAGTGTAATTTGTTTTGATTAGAGGTTTGCGTGTAAGAGAATCCAATTGTTGGTAGTCCCAGTCGTAATTATCCAGATCCATCTGTTTAGTGACTAATTTAAATACTCCACCGGTCGAAGGGCAATACTAATGCAAAAAACATACGTTATACATATCAACACAATCATTGATATAAGTGAGATCATTCATAACTATCATGAGGTGAGTTTTTAAGGTAATATTGAATGGCATGCAAATAGTCCTTGGGCTTTGAAAGTAGTTTAAGTTGACAGAAGTTCCCAAGTAAGAGACTGTACTTTGGGAGCGATTCTTTATGTGACCTCGTCAAAAATATTGGGGTATCATTGTATAAATATTGCGTTTCTTTTCCGCTTCCTTTTCTATTACCTCTTTCTCTTTTTATGAATTGTGACTTAACACCACCTCTTACTCGATTGTACATCGGATTTCTAGGCTCATGGGAAACAAACTTCCGGAAATTGAATATTATTTTCGATCATTAATCTGATATCATGTCGATAATTAATTAGTCATAATTAGTCGTTCAAGCGTAAGATTGGTTGACTGCAGCCCTCCACTCTGCTTTCTCTAATGCTAGTTCCCTTACCTCCTGGTATCTCATCCTATGCACTTTCCTCTTCATTTGGTCATGAACTTATTCCTGGGTCTTCCTCTGGGGACTTTACCCTCTATTTACCTTCAATTATGTACCTCATAAACCCATTGTGTCTCAGGGTGTGTCCAATCCATCTGGTTCTTCTTTTCTGTATGTTGTTCCATATGGTCCTAAATGTATTTTTAGTTTGTGTATTTTTTTGCTAGTAATAGTTTGGCAGTAATTTTTAATTAATGTATAATTATTATGACGCCCATCACCTGTAAATATGGAAATATGAGTCTGCGTTGATGGTTAAACTATCATAATATCGTACGGAGTACGCAGAGAAATGGACACTTTTATTTCAGAATGTTCATTCTTTGGGTCATCTATAGATAGTGCGACGGGAATTTCCTCATGCTGGGTCTTCCCAGCCGTCCTCTCCAGACCGACTCCTCTATTCATATCGCGAGCGCGCGATTTTATTAGACGATTCGTGATTACACTGTCTTCGCCAAAGATTTCCCGCGCACCCGATGCCCCGTTCTGTTTTTAGATTGTGCATCGGGGGCAGTCCTGAAGGCAGCGATATATTTGAACTCATAGCGGACCGAGGAATGGGTAGAGGGGGACGCTGGAGCTGGTCCTGCCTTTTGCCGACTATCGCGCATCTCTTAAAACCAGCTCGTGTTGAGATTGAGGATACGACTTAAGGTGGCTGCAGCGGTTATCCTGGGTTTCTGCGTGTATATTTAAATAAATTTCTCAACTAAGTAGAAAAATAAATTCTAGGGCCAAATTTAATTTTCGTTTGTAAATGTATTGATGTGGTGGAACTCACTGTACATGCCTATAACGTAGTTGAAATGAAATAATTACTATCGTATTTTAGATTTTTAAATCAATTTTAGCATGTTTTTGGTATGATGCATTTTCGGTGCCGTAATAAAAACTTATGCGGAGGTAATATTTAAAGTTTTTTTTCAATTAGCGACTCGGCGTGGCTTCTTGATGTTTATTTTCTAATATAATAATATGGAAAGTGTAATTTCCAGTTAAGAAGGAAACCTGCACACTTGTATTTGAATAATTACGAATTCAATCCTAAGTCTGGCAAAGTTACGTGTGAAAATAACATTGAATCGGCATGATTCATAATTTTTCCTTTATCTATAAAAATAACTAATAGAAAACGAATGTAATTTTTATGTACATCTGCTCAATTATACACAATGGCGAAATAATATACTTTAATATGACTGAAAATCTAAGTAATTACACAAAAATTATTACATAAGTCATTAACCTACTCGTTTTTTTCGCGCGGTGCGTAAAAAACTCTCTAAACGGAAGGTTCATTTGTAATCCTTAAAAAATTACAGTGGTTACAACATGATTTATTTTCAAAAATTGTTGAGAAAATATACAAACTTCATACCCAATTTTTGACGAGATCTAGCTGTTAGAAATTCCTCATTTTTTAAAATGATGTCTCTCTCGACTGCATACACGTACCATTTTCCATGTAAAAGGGCTGGTATTATTAGTCAAAAATCTCAGAAAGCAGTTCGGTAAGGGGCTGATATTTTTATATTTTCCGAAGGGTGAGAAATTTTCTTTAAATCGAGGCCAAATCCATTGATTTCTAGGTGAAATGATATTTTGCTCAAACTACCTTGAACCTACCATAGCCGGTAGGTTACCTACATGAATGTAAACTTTTCCTTTCGTGATGAAAATCGACAATTGGGGAAAGGGATGTATGTAGAAGAAAAAGGGTATTATTGGCCGACTTAAGGAAAGATAAAATTATTCTAATCGGTTGCTTTGATAACTTTTTTAGGCGATTTTAGCCTAATCTTAAGTGATGCTTTATTCTTGCTCTCAGTTTAAACTGGTGTTTACTTTCAATGCCTCTGGGGAATACGACTTGCATTTTCGGTTCCTGAGGTTTTCTTTACGGCCCTCGACTCGCAAATGGCCCCCAATAAAATCTTCATCGCTCCTAGGGCAGTGGTGATAGCACTCGTCGTTAATGGCGCCATTTTTTTTAAACCTGCTGAATTTAATATCCCCGTGCCGTAACGAGAGACTTCCGACGGCGGTTTTGAATGGGCGAATCCATGCCATGTAGATGTCGTCATATTCTATTCAAGGGCGCCGGGAAAGCTTAATCGGATCGTATTGTTGTTTATCATGCCGCACATTATTCAAAGAGAAGGCAGGGTGAAGTGCTGCTTTGGCGGATGAAAGTCGAGAAAGCTCTTTCGTTCTTCAGAAACTTCTTGCTAGAACTTTCTTCGGTTTATGAATTCCTTCTCCATATCTTCGTGGCGTTGGTGCGACTTATTAATACGTGCCTTATTTATATGTTACTATATTTCCTAGACTTTAAACCTGCGCTTATGGACCTTTTCATAGTAATGTCAAGACTAGTTATTTTACATTGCGCAGCGAGTGCAGTATAGTTGCCCATAGCGGATGCGGGCGGCGTTGAGCGCACAAGCGGAGCGATTGCGATCAGCCGCCAAAGTTGCGCCCGTCGCTGCTATCAGGCACTCATTCACACGCTATAATTATCATAGGCGCGTAAAAATCATGAATATAAATTAATGCAGCTATTAAATAATGCTCTTTTGATGAGATAAGATAAGCCGTGAAACGCACGGGGGAAATATCTCGATAATAGTCATACTGCTCAGGCTGCTAAGAAAAATTGCTGTTGTTTAAATATGAAAAAGTTGATAATTTTATTATTGAAAGTGTAATATTTAATGGAAAACGAATGGTAGAACAAGATCAATTGCAAGAACTAAATATGTGCTTTATTCTTTCTGGCATCCGATAGTGTGTCCGCGCACAATAAGCGACCACAGTAAAAACTGAGCTTCAATAAACTGAGAACTAAATACACACCACCATAATACACATCTCCATTTCACCTCCCAAAACGTTATCCCTTACATCTTTTCACGGCTGGTGTCCTAACACCCTCTGCCACACTTCCATGTGGCGACTTGCAGAGTTGTATGTAGATGTATATATATTGTACTAATTTAAGCCTTATATTGTGATTGCAAGTAATTTATAAAAGCAAAAGAATAAACTTCTGCTCTGATTCCAATGATTTTGTGATTGGAGTAAAATCGGGGCCAATTCTATGGGCCTTGGGGCCTTTGCAGCCCTGAGGCCTTTGGTGTAATGGATTCATTTATCCTACAAGCCTTAAATGCCGAATCTGTGGAGAAACGGTTCGGTAGTTCTCGAGAAAATATGTACTCGCCTTTATACAGAAGTAAGAGAGAAACATAACCGCAAAGAGTGCATGATTGCATAATTAGCGCAAGGCAAATCCCCTCATTTTATGACATTTTCCCAGCCTCTATGCTAAAAATTGAAGTTCCTTCATTTATTTTTCTTTACCCGTTTGATTTTTTTACCATGTTTGATTTATTTTAATTTGCACTTCATCGGAGTTTCTATCATGCTGACTTGAAAATCAATGCCAGCTGGACTGTAATTCTGGTTTTCGAAACACAAAAATTTTATATTTGCGATTTCTGTATAATTTTATGCAAGTAAGTACCTTGTTTACGATAGATGGTAAATATTGATGAAAATATTTACGTGGTAAGTGATTTAGGAAGGAAATTTGTGGGAAGTATATATTTAGTCTCGCTCTTAATCCTAACCGAACCTACCATACTTGTTAGCCATATTATATGAAAACCCCGTGAGTGAGGAAGTAAGACGGTGTTCAGAATTTTTAAAGTTTTTTTGTATACATTCGGAGCCATTCCGCGATTTTAGAGGTCCTGGTTGGATCCTTTAATGCTAGGAGCCAAATGATTATGCCATATATTGTAGTCATGTAGTTGAATCATTTCATAATTCAGGTTGATAATAACAAATTTTCATGGTGCAAGTTTAATAAACAATGCTTAAGGTTTTATAACATTTGTGTTGGCGTAGAAGAAAGTTGTCAGGCATGAATAATCAGGGAGTTTGTCAGGAAAAAATTACTCGAGCAAACTGAGTGGAAGATAATCGTGCACTATTTTAATTGTACGCTGGAAGTTCAATTATTTTTGGCAAACTGTTTCTTTTGCATCTGAGATCACATGATATTGGATCATCTCCATCTAGCTGCGTAACATATATCGTCACGATATTGAGGCGGGCGGTGAGATGAAAAATGTTTTATTTTGCGTCTTTTTGTACCAAAAGTTTTCTAATAGAAAAGAGCACGCCAAACTTGGCTCATTCTCAGGTTTCGCCAAACTTGAAGCTCTGAGCGATGTTCCGCGCTCTAGAACTTAGGTTACGCCTTTCTCTCTATCTGACTTTTCGGGGTGTAATGTTCCGGGAAATACAAACATCCGACTTGCTTTCGAGGGATTTCATCAAATTTCCACTATTAGTCATATGCTTTATTACGTTTATGCTATAGTTTTTAGGCATATATTTTGATTCTCGGCTAATCCAAATGACTATGAAACAATTATAAAATGTAAATTACTTTTCTTCTAATTACGAATCCATGAACACTTTTTTTCAGAATATCTTACTTGAGTTGAGGGGAAATTAGTTAAGGGAGGGTTGTAAGATAAGGTTGTTGCATGTCTCAGGTACTATTCAATATCTACAGGGGAGCATTAATCGAAGAAGACATGGGTGTTGTTGATAAAGTTCTTGTTGGAAGAGAAAAAGTGAACTTCATAAAATATGCAGATGATCAGATGGTAATAGCAGAGAGTGAGTAACAACTACAGGAATGGTAGATAACATCGGGAGAGTAGGGAAACATTTTTGAATGAAAATAACATTTGGAAAACGGAAGTAATGAAGGCATGAAAGGAGTAAGGAGTTCTATAGGTTATAGAGGAATGATGCAAAACAAATACCATTATTTAGATACCTCGGAAGTGTTATCACAAAGGAAAGAAAATTTAACGGAGGAAATAAGATTTAGAATATCTCAGAGAAAGGCAGAGTTCAGTTAAGTCAAACAACTACTTCCAGCCAATCAATCAACGTAAGGAAAGGATTTAGGAAAAGATTTTCAAGTGTTTCATGCGGAGTCTAGTACTTTATGAAGCAGAAACATGGCAGGTCAGGAGGAAATGGGAAAGATAGAGGGGTTTGAAATTTGCCTATGGAGAATAATGGAAAAGATAAAATGGAATGATGAAGTGAGAAAAAGGTGAAGCTGAGAGGGAGAGGAAGACGAAGGCATAATGAGTTGACGGACAAAAGGAAGGGCAGGAGTTAGGACGAGCCGAGGGAGGCAGCACAGTACAGAGCAGCTTGGATGGAATCGTTCAGATGAAACCTCTCAGAGGACAGAGTTACCCTAAAGGAAGACTTGCCTGTCCTACACTTAAATGATTTCTTCATTATCATATTAATTCATGAGTTTGATTTTTTTTATTTTCTCAAGTCACATTACATAGGATACATCAACTGACAATAACGAAAGATTGTGAACACCCAAATCCGTGAGTGGTGAAATATCCAGCAACCTAGAACTCAAACCCACGACTATCGTATTAATTATCAAGCTCTTTATTCCACCAAGTGGACGGGAAAAATACGAAATGTTGAAGTGTTTAGAGGAACTGAAGAGGAAAAGACCATATGGAACACCGTACAGAAAAAAATAACAAGATGGATTGGACACACCCTGAGAAACAGTGGATTTGTGAAGAACGTAATTGAAGGTAAAATGGAGGGAAAAGCCCCCAGAGAAAGACCAGGGAATAAGTTCATGAATCAAATGCAGAGGAAAATACATAGGGAGAGATACAAGGAGGTAAAGGAACTAGCATTAGATAGGGAAGGGTAGAGGGCTGCAGTCAACCAATCTTAGTTTTAACGATTTAGATTTAACGACTAATGATGATGATGATCTCACCGCAAGCAAAAATGCAATCAGCAGGGATAACCAATGAATGAAATAATTTAATTGATGAGCTGAATTTTCAAGTAAATATGAAACAAGGAAACTCGTACCGTGCCAAATGAAGTCATGCGTGCCATGTATAGTTTTTAGTTTTTTTTTTTAAACGAACAACTTTTAAATAACTCAACTGCGAAAGAGATTTGCGGAAAGAAGTGACGTCGTAGGGAAAGAAAGGAATTGGATGCTGCGATCGAATACAGTGGAAAACTCGGGAGTGCTCTCGACTGAATGAGCTTCAGATGATAAGGAAGCGTCTGAAACGTGATGTGAAAAAATTGACGAAAAGCACATTAAAATGCTTGAAAATGAGTCTGGAGTTTTAATTCATTTTGATGCGCCGCTACCGCTTGAGAACGATCATTCCGCACAAGAGAGCATCAAAATGTTAAGGGACCGTATTCTCGTAAAGTAAAGAGGCGACGGCATTCAGACATTTGCCGATTTATTTCAGTGCCGGATCTGGTTGTAGCTCATCCATCTTGTTCTCTCACATTTGCGCGAAAATCAAAGTGAAAAAATCATTCGCCTGGACCGGGATGTGGACCCATAGCCCTCGATTTCGCGCCTAGTGTTTTAACCATTAACGCTACCCCGGCATCCTGTTGTAAGGAGAATCTCATAGGGACTTTGAGGATCAAGTTGTGCTCTCAATGTAATTAATACTAGTACCTGTATGCGAGGGCTAAACCTTGGTAAATCCACGGGGTAAAGTCCAAATTTAAACACAGAGATGTTTACTTTAAACATTTTCAAAGAACTGCGAAACTGGAAAAATCACACCATTGTGTGACCACTGGCGGGTCATTCTTTTAAAGTTACTGCGCGGTCTGTTCCGCCGCTCTTTAAAAACAATTTATTCCCATTGATCCTATGATTTTTGTCGCAATGTTATAGATTTAGACGTTCCATCGCAACATTAGCTATCGCTGTGAAGTTTCCGAACGAAATTGAATTCGCCCTCGACAGAATATGAAATCTGAGCATAACAACTAATAGAGAGCAGTAAACTTTAATGTGACAGTAACCAATCCAGTGGATTTTTAATAACGGCAATATTATAGAAAATTAAATAACGCACAATCCAGCCTCAATCAATCTCAATTAGCGACTCGGCTAGCGCACCAGTAGCAACCAAAGTGACGCGTTAACCAGCGATGCTGGTTCCCCATAACGGGTGGGCTCGATTTTTCGTCTTTTTTTAATGGAGCTCATGTGAGTGAAAATTTTATCGTAATTGTTTTGAAAATTAGCCAGGTTTACTTTAAAACTCTAATTTTAATTCATGAGGTGCATTCTCAGGATAGAGTCTGTGAATATTTTCTATCTCGAACGATTTGCGTTGCGAATAAAGATAACGAACACGCGAATGAAGGAAACGTGATCCAGCCCGTTTTAAAAACGGTCAACAATAACGGCTGATACTCCTGTCAGTCGAGAAACTTTCCTCAAGGTGGATTTACACTTGGAAGTTTACTGCACACATTACTTCTAGTAAGCGACTGTTGACTCAAACTTCAGGTGTAAACAATTTTACGAGTTCGCTCGCAGGAAATTGAAAAATTTTGTCTTATTGGTTGTCGATACGAATAGCTGCTAATGTAAATGCAATTAATGCTTTGCTCTAACTCGTGAAAAATTTTACTCTTCAGAGTAAACTCCTCTTCAAGCACTCGCAGAAGTTAATTGCGGAAATAATTTACCAGTAAACGGCTTCATAATGGTAGTCACTCCTTTTCTGGGAATGATAAATTGTTTAAAAATATTGTTTATACGTAAAGAAATGAAAAATTTGTTTATATATAGAGTATTAAGAACTTTTATAACCACAGTGGTTGACTAATTAAGACTGTGGCTTATGAATTAAGATTTAACAATGATTTGCTGATTCCGAGGCCAAAAAAGAACTATATAGGCAATGTTACAACCATTCGGGACCAAAAAGTTTCTGTTTACTGACACCGGATTTGTCTAAAGCAGGAAGTGAATAGAAGTTTCTTGAAGGAATTAGAAATTTGTTGCTGCAAAATGGTAAGGTTGAGTTTTGCTCGCTCTTGGGGAAGAAGATCTTGCCAGCGACATATGAATGGTGATGTAAGTCTTTATGTGAAGTGCGGTATTTTTTCCTTTCAGTACATTTTCCTTTTGTGTACATTGTCACTCTTTGTATGTTCTTGTTATAAATGTGCACCTGCATTTAAGTGCTAACTTACTGAATGTAACACTGATCAGACAAGTTCATAGTCAAGGATAAGTGAGTGGTTCAATTCAGAATGGCGCGCTACGAGACAGTGACGAGAGGGGAATGGATCCGTGGAAATAACTTCCTAACCCTATCGAGGATAGGCGACACTTGGGGGTGTTCTCCATAATGGAGATAGATAGGGATAGGAAAGAAAAAAGGGACGAAATTGCCGGCGATGCGGGTGGTGATAAGTGGGAAGTGAAAGGACGCTGGTTTCGTTGTATATACTGGGGGGGAAGGGGAAAAGGGCGAGGGATGGTAGGGGTGGAAAGTCTGAGAGGCCGTGGGGTTTGCATCACCGGGCTTCAAGGGGGAGGACCAGGGTAGCAGTACAGTACCCTATCCGCTCAGCGCTCCCCAAAAATCTCATCACTCTCTCCGAATTCCAGCCTTGTTTACCTTTCAAATGTGTTCCGCCAATCGCCAAGAGCGCGAGAATGAACGTATTTTTGGGAGGTTTTGGTTTGCTAATTTAGGGAGTTAAAATAGGACTGCGAGATTAAAAGCTGATTAACGGCATTGGTACGAGGGTGTCGAATGAAAGTGTGACAGCTCTTACCAATAAAACTGTCCAACGTTAGGTTAGTTCAGATTCATTCTATGAAAAATAAAAGCCATTTGCACTTCCAATATCGTTTTCAGCAGGCTATTGAGTCGCAAATTGGCCCCCAATAAGTTTGCCTCTTCTCCTTCTCAGAATGTATATCTTCATAATTTTCATATATGTGATTCTTATTATTTTTTTGCCTGAGTTGAAATTACTTATGCCTGCTCCAGAGGAATTCTTTCCTAGAGCCAATAAATCTTATATCTTAACTTATCTTATCTTATAATTATTTCTTCCAATACTTCGGTTAGGGATTCCACTCTCAACATTTTCCTCTCTTCCATCTTCGACTTTCGTGTATTTTACTTCCGTTCACGAGTCTTCCTTTCCTCATTTGTATCATTTCTCTCCGTATTTCTTCCCCTCTATCTTATGACACTGCCTTAATTTCGCCATCTTCTTCTCCTATGGATCGTCGTTTGGTGGGCTATTTTGGGAGATGAAAGATAGCTGAGGTTATTTGCGCCTTAAATAACAAGTAATTTTTCCACCGAAACGCCTGTCTCTTTCTGAATTGAACCGCTACTGAAGGTTTTTGTTACTGACTGATAAGGATAATCTGCAACTTTATCACTAAATTAAAGTCAGCAAAATGGAATGAGAAAACAAAAAACAGCGGTTGGAATCAATTTAAAAAAATTTGAAATGAAGACATTTTATGGAATGTGGATGCAAGGGCTCCGGCTTAACACACCTGAGAAGAAAAAGAGGGACCAGGATGAAAGAATGGGGAGATTTCGGGAGTTGAAGAAAACGAAGCCAAGCTAACCGCTTGTTTCCCACGGGCAACAGTATACCAAACTCGAAAACGAAGCAGAGGAGGGGATTTTGTAGGATAGGAGAGGAAGAGGTAAAATAATACGATTTTAGATGGGAGCATTAAGAGTTTAGAATGGATATTACGACGGACACATGACTAGATTTGAGACAGACTTGGATTGATGATTTTGGGAGAAGGGTAGATTGGTAGAGGGAGATTGGAATTTAGGAGATGGGTAGAATCTTCATGATGATCAACCAACAATGGTGTGACCCTAAAATGATACTTATAAACTAACGTGTCCAATTTTGCGTCTCAAACTTTCAAACTCTATGAAATTAACTAGATGCAAGTATATAAGATAAGATAAGAATTATATAAGATAATATCCGTGGGTCATTCTACGTCAGATCAGCAGTGAGTTGACCATTGGTGTCACCGATTCGAACCAAAATTTTTGTGTGGATTCCTTCTACCATTTTATGAAAAAGTGTAGAGGCGTTTTGGAAAAAAAATTTTGGCATGTATAGAGACGATCCAAGTTTCGACCGTTTTGCGCTTACACCTTTTTTCTCATCGCTATATCTCCTAAACGAAAATAGCTATAGAAATCGATTGACATCTTATTCTGTTAGAAATAGAATGTAAAGCAACAGTGTGTGATCAGTTTGGTAAATAAACTCAATTTTATTGAAATTGTTTAAATCTGTAATGTTTAAATTTTTACAACAAGAATACAGCCATTTTTAAGTTTAAATTTTTGTTCTAGTTTGACACGTTAGTCTTTTGTCTTACCTCAGGAACAAATTTGGTCTTGGGCAGTTCACAAACAACCGAGATATTAAACTTCAAAGATTGGAGTACGATATCTACAGCATTGACTTTCCACCAAAAGTTACGAGAGTTAATAAGAATAAAAAAAATCGCAAGCGCAAATTTTTATAACGCAATTTTGTTGTTAATGAACCCAAATGTTTAAACATTATCTAGTCTTACAATTAGCATAGAATCAAAAATTATAGCCAAGGAAAAACTTATTTATTTGTTTGTAATTTTGATATGATCCGAAAATACTTGATTTATGCGTAGTATAAATTATACTAGATAATTCTGAAAATATGCAGGAGTGAACGATTGCTGCGTTGCCACTTCTTGCGCGCGCAACCCAAAACGAATTTTTGGACGAGCTGGGTTTACTGCGATTGAATCATTTTCCATCGAGCTTAAGAAACTATTGGGGTGTTAAATGAATCCCAGTTTCTTGTCAATCAATCATATAGACATACGTATCATGTTAATTCATTTACTAGTCTTCGACGAAGGTCCTCCATTTATCTGTTTAAGAATTCTACTCGCCTATTTTGCTGGACCCGGGAGAGAGAATTAATGTAAACGACGGCTGAAAATCACTCTTAAAAATCACATGGGCAGCCTAGAAATGCTATCTCTTGCCTGTCTTCGAATCCATGTGCACAGCTTTGATGATTCAGACCCACGAACCCCTCCTCGCGTCCCAAGCCTCTCGAGGTGTTTACGCTAAGAAAAACGAGTTTAGCGCGTGTCCGAAAACACTATATACGTGGAATACGAGAGTAAAATTTCCCTGAAAAGACTGCAGAAAGGTTGTAAATACCATGTATTACCTCCATTCGAACTCCTATGCATTACTTTGATGATACGGTCTCATTAACCCCCCTGTGAGCCTCTTTTTTTCTTTGCGAATGCAACAAGTATAAACAGAGCATCCTCGTTTGGTTAGCCATCTTGACAGAATGAAGTGTGGCAATTTTTAAAAAGGACGACCTATCCACGGCACAAGTCGTGTTGTCCGCGGCGTGGGTTCAGCAATGCAAGGCGCCGTGCCGTCCACGACTTGCGGCGTGAAGTCGATACGTTTGAACCTAACTTTAGGCCTTATTAAGAACACAATCATCTCTAGAGTATGCTTGGCACAGGACTCGATCCCTATACTTGAGCATTACTTCATACCCTTTATTATTTCTTTGAGTCTTTTGAAGATACTGCCTATCCATCTCGGGGGTCCGTTTTCAAATCGTGGCAGTACAATCCCAATCCTTTTCTGGGATCATTGCGAAGAACACAACTCGATCCTTCCAACGCTCATTTCTTTCACAGAAGGCTAACGCTGACACTAGATCTCTCTCCATCAGTCCACCGCTCCCCATGGTATTCCTTTCCAACCTACCAGCCCATCTATCCAGATAACTCAAGGTTTTTGCCTCTCTAAATAACATGCTTACCACCGAGATAAACTTGTTTTGACAGTGCAAATGTAGTAATCATCCTATTAGGTTTGTTCCAATTCGAATTTTTATTAATGAGATTTTATCGTATGATGGCTTTGCAAGGACTGCTATGTGTGAATGCTTGTATTAACTGCATACTCTAATTCAGATAGTTTTAATCCTTTACTTTAATGTTTCTTTGACCGTTTTATTTCCTAAAGATAGGTATTCATCCTAGCTAATGTATATACCTTTTTCCCCCTACTATTCCTCCTCCAATGGCGGACTACGGCTTCCTGTTGGCTCATATTACCTCTCCTTATTCCCTCTTCTGTACCTTTAAAATTTCTTTCCTTCCTCAATGCCAGGAGACACTTTCCTTCGTATTTTGTGGGAGGGGGGATTACAGCGGCAGAACAAGTCAACGTCCGTGTTGGCACTACCATTCATATCCCACCCACCGGGTATCCACGTTTCTGCGACCTTGGTACATTCGTCTATGTTCCCCTCCAGCCTCAATATTTTTTACGATGACGTCCACACAAAGCCCCGCCGTAAAGCATAAATCTCCAGCAGGACGTATTTATAGCGGAGCGGAAGGCGTATCCTACGGTTTATCATCGCATCGCCAACAGCTTTTCTGCCTCGATGAGAGTTTAACGGTGGTCCTATCCCAGCGTGACATCTCATCCGTTGCTCACGCGGTATTGTTCCGCATAAATCCTCCTGTCCAGAAATTGCCACTAATTCTGCAAATCCTCTGCCGTTTCCTTTATATCCACGACGAATTCTCACTCTCTGTTTTTTTATTGCTTTCAATTCAGTCCGAACCTGCGTAGCGGTCTTGTTTTCATTCCAAATAATTTGAAATCATGAGGAGAGAAAATGTGCCTTTGTAACGATAAACTTTACAATTATTGGGGCCTGTATGTACGTGTACTTTATTTTTATTTGACATTTGCTCTTCGTGAATCACGCAATCACTTTATCTCTGATATTGCTCGAGTTTAACTACAATCGCTTCTCGCTTCCTATAGCCTCGTGTTGTTTCTCCTTTAACTTTTTTCCATTTGCTTCCTCTCCGCTTAGAATTTTCTCTCTTTTTCAGAACTTCCAAATGTTAAAAACGAAAATGTTTATTATCAATTCGTTTCCATATATTTATTGTTTTCTATGTTTGGAGCCTGCGTACGCTATAGCTCGGTCTTTGAAAAAACGGAGAAGGTAGGAATTTTTCAATAATTCTTCTCCTTCATCATGCGGGCCGATATATCGGCTTTTTGTATCTCTGGTGAAAAGTGCAGCGGGCCGATATATCGGCTCATGCGCAAAAATTATTTAACTTTTGTATGCTTCTATAATTACGATTATTTTTAGACGATGTAAAAATCTTTTATGATTATGAATTTCCTAATCAAATTTATGCATAATAAAAAATCGTGCGTGGATATTTTAAACATTCACTTCATAATTTTTTTATTAAAATGATATATTTCATTAAATTACCATCCGCATTTCTCGCTAATACCGCTGGCTGGAGTCAGCACAAAGAGGATTAAAGTAGGCTACAGCGGCCTATATCTTTTGGTTGTCGCACCACATTTTCTTCAGCGGATCAGCGTTTCTATTACCTGTGGGCAGTTTATCACTTGCGATGGGAACTAATCGGTTGCTTTTCATTATGTATAAATGTCTCATAATTATTTTATTTTTCATTTCAATACCCAGTTATTTATTTTTTCTTCGTCACTTAATTTCATTGTATTTTAACTTTTTTCTCTGTCCTTGTATTACTTTACAGTCCTTTACAGTATTTTCATCTCTGTGGTCTTCTAGTTTTGGATTTATTTGGTGTTTTTTCTGCTATAAATGCAGTTATTGTTTTTGCTCTTATTTTTATAAATGTTGCATTTTATTTTTTAACTTTGTTTGCATTTGTTTTTCCAAATTGTATCATCAAGGCACCCTGCTGCTAATTTCCCTCAATGACTCGCTATATTACCTCATCTTTCATATCTTCATTACATGCTATGTGTATGCCTAGGCATGAATATCGTTAGGAAGGTGAGGAGAGGATTTTATAGTTTGTAGGTTGTCGCTGCCGGTCCCAAGCCTTGATTTAGGAGGAGGATTGATGGGCCAGGTCGGAAGCTTATTTTTTACTCATTTGAGCATTATACCAGCTGATAGGTAGATTCTTGGACGGTACGTATTCTAACGTCCTTATTTCTGGCACATCTCTCTGTTTTCAACCCTAAGGCTAATCAGCTGTTAGATCCCCTTTATAGTCTTTATATCGTCTTACTCTACTTATTTTGTCAAGAATTCCTATCCTCTTCCACACTTGCCCAGTCATCTCCCCACTATCACCCTCCTCAAGATTCTCTCTCCTTTCAAAAGGTCCTCCATCCATCTCTTCTACCTCCTCCATACAGCCACTACTAGCTTCCTCTCGTTTACAACCATATCTAATGTCTCCTCGTTTGTCCTTTTCGTCACCTAGCTTACCCTCTCCATTCTTCTCCACACTCACATAATAAAACGCCTGAAGTCTACGTACATCCTCCCTTCCCAAAGACCAAGTCTCCGACCCATACAGAGCATCTTAATAGTACTTTTATCAGCATTTTCTTTGTGTCTCTATGTTGACCCCTCCCTCATCCATTTCATTCTCCGTGAAAATGCTTCTTTAACCTGGTAAATTCGATTTAAACCCTACGCATCGAAAAACAAAAGAAAGATCAGAGTACAGATTGTAAGCTTCAAAATATGACTGATCGGAGGAGATTATTCCCGCGCGAATTTTTTTTTTTTGCGCGACAGGTATATTTTTGTTACACCTCACGTGTGTGATGCGTGGAGGCTGTCCATTGTGTCCGACTCTCTGGCTGGCTCCTCAATGACATCAGCTCTCCTCCATCACACCCTTACGCTCACCTCCCCTCTGTTATCCGCCGGCAGAGCTATCAGCCCGCCCCCCAGTGGACACTTGCCACAGCTGCGTCTCCATCACGGTCTCATCCGAGCGGATTTGAGTCACGTGTGAGCCAAATGGACTGCAAAGTGACCGCCAGACCTCCCAACCCCCAACATCCAGCTATCCCACGCCTCCCTTCTCCGCCCATGCGTCCCATCCATCCAATCCAACCTTTCTCCCTATGTCTTTCGGATCACTTGGACTCTCAAACCTTTCCCATGTCTCTCCTCCTATGCCTTACCCTTTCCTCTCTGTAGCAATCCTTTTGATCCCGGGCTCCTCTCACTGCTTGACCTTGACATATGGGTGAAATTATAGCCTAAGGGACGACCCCCCATGGAATGGGGGGCACTTAAACCCTAATTTGTGCCGGATGCATAATTAATTTCGGTAAGTACAGAAATTGTCTCGTGCCGTTCATCGTCGGAAGGATAGAATTAACATCTTTATTAGTACTCTTTTCGATCAATATTTTATCAGATTTTTGGTAATCTACCGGTTAAAGTAGGCCAAATGACAGTGAGTAAAAATCCTCTTAATTTTTGCACGCGCAGTACATATGATCAGTCTGCGTTATTCTGTTCGGCATGTGTCCTAATTTCTGTTACTCCATTTAAAAATCATATTCTTTTTTTCCTAGTATTCTGCCTCTAGCACAAACTTAACAGCCACCTTTACGTATTACTCGCATAAAGGTGGCATATCCAATCGAGCGAGACAGTATTTATTTCTGTTATATAATTCTTGAAGAATATTTTCGGCCGGAATACCATCGTTGGAAAGTTACATAACCGTTTTGCTTCCAGGTATCCCATTTTCAGGTTGACCATCAAGGCGTGTCCTCATCTAATACCGGACTAATTTGGCGTCAGCGTACCTCATTGGGAAGAACTTTGAGCTACACTTCAAGCAAAGCGATCTAGTAATTAAAGAAATTCCGTATCTGGACCGATTCCGCCGTAGTTTATAGACTTTACTAAATCTTATTTTTATTGCCAAAGTTTCTGTTATATCTTTCAAGAACAGCTAATAAATAAAAGGGAAAGTGGCCTAATCTTCCCTTTTGGGGAAGCTTGCTCATTCTTGGAAATAGCATGTACTTTAGGGTTGCAGTCAGTCAGAAAGGATCCGTTGGGATAGTTTTTATGTAAGTTTTTAAGTAAGAATCTCATTCATCTGAGTTTCCCTTTCGGATTTCTTGACTCCTCGTCCAACGTAATTCTACGTCTGCCATGGAAGTCACGACGGACATCTTGAGTCTTGGCCTAAGGGTATTATCAGCCCGACTAAAAAATGAGTGTTTTCGCCGTCAAGATCCGTGCTTGCGGGCGTGTTGTCAAGTCTTGGTCGTAAAATCTTCTTTTTTTCGAGGAACGAAAAAGTTTTATAATCTTTGGTTGGATGTTTTAAAATTTCATGACAATCTTGCTGCAGTTCCCAGGCTGTAATCGCGCTGGTCTGACAGCCCGAATGCCGTGGGTTCAAATTCTTCCTAATGAATAGTTTTTCTGTTTACCAGTGGGTTAATTGTTTATCAGTGGGTAAACAGGGCATTTCTCGTTCCCTATTTGAGTCATTTACTTCTTTAGAATTCTTCTAAAAGAACTTCTTGGTATCTTTTCCAACTTTCCCGTCGGACCGGAGTAGCCATTATTGACTTAAACCTTATTTCTTCTACTTCTACTTATTACCCTGCAAGCCACAACAAGGGTGCTTGGCAGGGGGTGACTTATCACCAACATGAGCTACAGTGAAGGAATTTCCTTTCACCAACATACACCACATAATGGGTGAGCTATATATCCTACAGATACCACTAAAATAATCAGTAATGTAACTACGTAAATATGACGCAAGATTCATGCCGGGAACATGCAAAATATGGAATTAGCACTATTCGGCAGATTTAGAAACATGCATTATTGGGCATATGAACTAATTAGCTGCACTATCTGTCAACTAACCTACTTCTAAGTCTCAACGCAGCCACTATGGTCTCTCATCGATCGCGGGAAGAACGACATTTAAAACCTTTCTGTTCCACAATCTACTTCCCTTATTTTATTCTCATGATCTGATCTACTTTAGTATGGTGGAGTTCGTTGGATATTGATTATTGAACTTATGAGACCATAATGGAGCTTTTGACTAGGTTTGACGATAGGTTGAGCGGATAATTAGTTCTTTGCTCCTAAATTGTTATATCCTTATCTACTACCTAGTGCCGTCTTGCACGTGTCCTCTATAACTGATGAATCTAGATGCATTTAAGTAGCTGAAAATAGACATTGATACAAAGTCTCTCTGGCATTGGTATCTCATCTAAAAATTAGCGCATTTCAGTAAAATTTCGCTTCCTTGCATGTATGAGCCTGTTTTAGCTAAGACATCAATATTTGTGTGTTAATTTAACTCAGGGTAAAATGGTATGCAGTAATGCATGCTGGTGATAACTCATTACCTTACCACATACCCTTGAGGTGGCTCTCATGGTGTGTGGTAAATATGGCGATGTAGAGCCTCCAGTTACCGCACTCTGTGACGTTCGTTCCGTCTTCTTAGCGAGGAGATTTTTTTTTTTGAGTGGTGGGTCCCGAGGAAGAGAGATTTTTCCTTTTCCCCTCATGCCATTCCACTCATTTTGATGTTTACCTGATCGCCGCCCGCAACTCCTCCCCCACTACCCGCCCTCCCTCTCCCTTACGACGAAGACGAAAAGTCGACTTCAAGGCCACCTCGACTCTTTCTGCGACTGCCTCTCTCCTCGCGCTCTTCACATGCGTAGGCGCGCGTGATAAATTGATGAGGGCACAGGGGGGGGGGAGGGGAAGATGGAAGTGCGAGAGAGATTACTAAAGCAAATAAGGGTCCTTCCCTGCGCATCTCCGAATCTTCTTCCGACGTGTCCTCCACAACCTCCCTCTATCTCTCTCTTTATGCCTCTCTCTGTTTCGCTCATGCTATATCTCTCCGTCCCTTCCTATCACGACCTCCCGGAGGCTGCATCATCTTACCAATTCCTTCCCTTCGCCTCTCCCAGATTCCTCGCGCTCAATTCATATTTGTCATAATAATAATAATTATTATATTTATTGGCTCTAGGAATAATTTCCATTGGAGCAGGAATACGTGATTACAACTCAGACAAATATATAGTAACAATCACAATAAAAATATGTCACTGTGTTGCAAAAATGTTATCACATTCACAGTGCTTGTTCACAACAAATATTAACAATTGCAAGCTCAATACATTGTAGTAATCAAAGAGACAGTATATTCATAAATTTAATTTAAGATGCTTACCTAAATATCATGTTTTGTTGATATAATAAGACAATAAACATTGACTTTTTTAATCTTTCTGTCGGCTTGATATTTTTCAACTCATGCGGAATTTAATTTCATACATTACATGATTTTACATAAGAAGAGTTATTGTATATACATAGTGGTCCTGTGACAGGGTACTTTTAATTTATTTTTATTTATGGTTTTTCTTGTTTTTTTAAACCATTATCTACATAAGACTGAAAAATGTGGGATGAAGTTTCAGTTTTCAATAGTTTATGCATAAATATACCCATTTGCAATTTTCTTCTATGTTCAATTTTAAGATTTTTTTATTCATGGTAATACGGTTTAATATTCTCATTATATGCTACCTCGCACACATAACGTATTCTGTTATTATTCAGAGACCTATCTACCTCATACAAGATGCTTATGATATATCTCTGGAAAGATTGCTGAAAAATGCCAAATTATTGAGATTAATATGAACAAAATAAAGTACATTTGAGTGGGAGGGAGTCAACAGGATCTTATTTTCAGGAACTGGTCAGCTGATAAGGCGGTGAAAAGAGTAAAAAATACTATGAAATGAAAAAAACACTCGGGTTAAAAACTAGATACAGGTATAAGGGAACGGCGTATTCATTGCAGAAAGGTTATAACTCTCGTGAATTGTTTTATTACGGGACCATTGTGATCCGGAATGAGACAAACACAGAATATACAGTGCCATCATTAGAAGCGTAGCTCATAGATGTGAAGTGTAGGCGATAAAATTATCCGTAAGATTTTTATAGAACACCATTCATTTATTCTTTCATTCATTCATTAAAGTGGTCTACCAGTTTAATGAAATTCAGTATAAATTCTCCGGAGTTTTTCACGTGCAGGGACCTATCTGCCACAAGTAGGAAGCCGTACTAAGACGGAGGTAGAGGTCCAATCGGCGGTCAACAGCGCGGGGCGCTTAATCCCAAAAATCCGAGTCCGGCTGGAAAGGAGGGGCTCCGAACCATAGGTAAAAAGGGGACATGGTAGTTGGGTAGGTTTCAGAGATCACCCCTAAAATAAATTACGGTGGCCGAGACTCACTCAGTGAAACTTTGTTTTGTTTTTTGCGGAATGAAACTTGGTTCATACTGATATAAAACTACAGTCCATGCGTCGCTTGCTTTCTTTAACCCCGGCTGTTCGCCGCAGTCAATCACGCCTCCATTAAGGTGGTTAGAGTGCTATCGTGAGTCATTTAGTGCCCATTTTAATTACTTTTCAATAAATTTGATAAATAATTCTTGGAACACACCTCGCATTAGTACATTTATTTACGCATTGGAAATAACCATACTTACATCTACATCTACATACTACCCTGCGAGCCGCCGCATGGACGTGTATCGGGGGTGTTAGGGCATCAGCCATCTAAAGATAAGGGGTAAGGTGTTGGGAGGTGAAATGGTGACGTGTATTATGGGAGTGTCTGTAGTGGAGCTCAGTTTTTACTGTGGTCACTTATTGTGCGTGGAAAGAATGCGTTTTTATATCTATTTGTTCTGCAAATCTCTTATTTTATCACTATTGTCAGACCTAGGGATGAAGTGTGGCGTTATGGTTTTGAAACTCTATATGTTCAGTGGTACCAGTTTTTTACGAAGCGTGCAGATTTTCTTCGTATTTTATTAATTATTTTGTTTTAATCTCTATGACCAGGGTCCCAAATGCTCGCAGTATATTCGAAATGTGACCTGACCAGAGTGAATTAGAATCTTTATTTTACTTTTTCATTCGAGGACCTTCCTATTGTACACTTAACAAAACCTAGTTTCTTTAATGCTGGGCCGCATATGTTTTGTATGTGTGTTCCCCTCGCTATATAAGAAGTTAAGGTAATTCCAAGATAGTTAACTGTATCTGAAGATTTTGTTTGCTCAACCTACACAAGTAGGTGTGGCATTTGTTTGATGACCTAAAGCCAAGGCTACGGAGGAGTATGTGTAGGGAAGAAGAATAAAAGAGACATGGAATGAAATGAGAGCCAAAGGATTAGAGCCGAAACTCTCTGGGAAGACGGTGACGTATGGATATTGGGAATCGAAGACGCCGTAGATCGTTGTAACCCGACTCTATATATAAATTAGGCTGTGCGAGGTTGAGATTTCAATTTCGGGTGCTTAATCTGCGGAAGTGCTCTTAATAAATAACAGGCGCGTAATGCGTTTATCACTGATCCTGACCCATCAGACGCTATGTAATTTTTTAAGGTTATATTATAGGAAAAATATATTCTAATCGATATCCCTTAATGTCAATAGTTTATTGGAAGAGAACGGGAATAAATATGCCTCTAAAAATAACAGTTGTGCCAAAGTTATCCGTCGTTTAGTTCCATAGCCAATTGAGTGATGGAAAGCTCCACGAGGGCTGACGCAATGCAATTTGTGGTGAAAGTAGAGAAAGAAAAACTCCAATGGCAGCGCGAAATGGAATGCATTAAAACTTAGCGTTTCAATCTCCCAATATTCCTTCCTACATTGGGGGATAAGGGATTGGAATGAATTACCCAAAGAAGTGTTCGTTTTTCCGCGATGTTCGTCGCAAAAATGGTGCCGTGACCAGGATTTTGGTCGAATTGACACGGTGGGAAAGGAGTCAAAATGACCAATACGGAATGATTTCCAACAGTCACACTATATTTAACATAGTAAATTACAATTAGGATTACACAACAACGCCCGCAGGCTAGCTGCCGAAACTTGACGAACGACGGGTGCTGTCGAGGTTCACACACCGGTGGGTAGCAGAGGAGAGAGCCGCTGCGACGAATCGCCCGGTGACCGTCGTCAAAGGAGGGGAGGTAGCTCTGGATCAGTGGAGAAGGGGGAAGTAGGGGAACTGTTCGTCCAGCCATTGGTTGGGACGGCGGCGTAGAGGATCACTCTTGCCATAAAGTTCCGAAAAGAGGCCGCTAGATGCGAGTTCACTATAAAAGTAGGGCACCTTGATCTTGTCGCGCAATATCGCCGACAACGCGCAATATCGCCGACAGTGCGCACTTTGAAATCTCCCTACCGCACTTAGAACATCTCGCGTTATGTCCGGCTCGCGACGATGTCCGCGAGCGAAAATGTCCGCGGCGAAATTATAGCCAAATTTGTGCAGAAAATTCGGCACACTGTGAGGGTATTTCCCCTTTTTTCTGTTGTAGTGTCTTTGTTTTCTGGTAATGTCTTTGTTTTTTTACATACATGTATTTTGCAATTTACTCAGTTCATACCGATCTATGTTATCACCCGATCATATGGTTGACTTGTAACAATTTCTTCTTAATAATAATAATAAGTAGGCCAATTTTAGGCCGTGTTTATGAGTGAGACAAGTGCGTCTAATTAACTGTGGAATACGGTAACAGCTTTAGAATATCATGTAGAATAGAAAAATAGAATAAATAGGAACAAAAAAGGAACGGTACCAATCGTTATCTTTTGCATGATTGCTGGTTTTGGTCGGAGCTGCTGTGATCCTCAGTCAATCGTGGAAAGAGTTCTTATCGAAGCTGTTTGTTGTGAAACCCATCTAATTTTTTTTTGCGCGAGAACTAATCTACCGTTCAGGCATGGAAAATACGTGACCAATCGAATGTCGCAGAGCATTGCTTGTCAAATTGATTGCATAGTATCGCATGTGTATTGGGTATGGCATTGCAGTACGAATTACCAATTTATCCGGACAATTAATGTCGCATATCGCTGACGACCCGTGGCTGTATCCCGTAGTCTTAATTAAGTATTGCATCAAAAAGATTTTTTATTCCATATCAAATGATACCACATTACGTCGCATATGACACTGAATCAAATTTTACATTATCTCCTTATCTATCGCAATAATAAATGGTAACTCATTCCACCACGGTAAAGCATATAGTATGGCTAAGGTGATTGTTATATCAAGGGGGTTGGGTTGGTGTATAGGCTAAAGTACTGGCTAGCCATACGCACGGCCAGGGTTCAAAGAGGAGGATATTTTTCAGAGAAAATCCGATCCCTACTTGAGTGTCTTGTGGAGGGCACTTCAAGTGTAGTACGCCGTCTGTCGGATGAGACGTTTAACCGGGGTCCACTTAGCGCCTTTCGTTAAGAGCAGGCTAATGCCGACTTCCGAGTTTCTTTCCACCCTTCCTCCCTTACCTGTCCCCTATGGCACAAATGGCCTTAGCTATTGGTCGCCTCCCCAAGTATTCAACCAAATCCTTGTTATATCGATGCAATATTTCTAGTCTATCTTGAATTGTAGTGGATGCATCCTTGGGCGTAGGCAGGGGGAGGCAGGATAGGGGGCAGGTGCTCTCTTCTGGACGAGACATTTCTTACCAAATCCGATATATGGAGCCGAACAGAATGACATCCTACCCCCTCCGGCATGTATCAACAGCTACAGCTACGAATGGGTGTCTTCTCCCCTCCCCCCCGCATAAATCCTGGCTACGCCCATGGATGCGTCGCAATCGCGGGTAGGGAGCGGGAACTCGGTTCTTTTTCTCCTTTATTTCCCTCTCATCTGCTTCTTTTGTGACTCGGAAGCTTATTCGAGGTGAAACTGTGGAGGAGGAAAGGGGAAAATTGGGGGTAAAGGAAGAAAGACGAAGTAAGAGTTCCTTTCGCGTAGTATGGGAATAAAGGCAGCAGTTGGAGGGAATTAGACGTTGACTGGATGGATGGAGGAGATAATTTGATGGTAAGGGGTTGTTGACGGTGGAAGAAAAGGGTTCGAAACTGTGCTGAAGAACTTTGAGATGTGGGTTAGGAGAAGGATGGAGAGAGTAAGGCAGACGGAAAAGTCAAACAAAGTAGTGCTAGAACTTGGTAAAGGAAGAGAAATCGTTGATGGAAATTAGGAAAGAGAAAAGGTTAATGAAGGAATCATCATAATCTTGGGTTGTTCTGCCGCTTGGCAGGTTTATTCATAATTGACCAACATGCCTGTCTGTCCTGTGCCAGTGTCTTGGTTTCTTCATACATAGCAAGCAGTGATTCTTCATGCAATTTCCTAACTAGTTCATCTTTCTTCTCTTGATTTTGCTCTACTAATTGTGCCTCTTCTCCAATTCGTTGTAACACGTCCTCACTCTTCTCTCGATCCTCCTATCTTATTCCTTCCATCCTCCTCCAGGACCACATTTTAAAAGCCTCTATTCCTTTTACTTCATATTGCCGCGAAGTTCATTTCTCTGCTCTGTTCAGCATCACTCTCCAGAAGTAACATTATGCCAATGGAGGAAAGATGAAAAAATAGTAGATTGGGCTACAGGAAAGATGCTAAGAGAGAGGGAAGAAAAGGATAGATTTTTCAGGTAGAGTAACAGGAATTAGGGCGTTTTTTTGCTTTTATAATATATATCTTAATTTTTGGAGTGTTATCGGTAAAAAAACTGTTAATCTTCGTTATTTTTGGATATAATCTGATCCCAAGCATTAAGCGCTCATTCTAAGCCATCTCAACGATGTTAGTTATCTCAAGGCTAAATGGCTAACCAAAGCTTTGTCAACCTAAACTCCAACTTACATAAGCTCTTCCCTATCATTTGACCTGACCACAAACTTCTTCCACGTTTCTTTTAACATCTTCGTTGGAAAAAATTAAATTTAGACGACATGAAAGACGTTGTCTTTTTTTCCTGCCTGACGCTGCCTATCTGACTTCAGCACCCACAACAATCACCCGTGAAGCAGTGCTGTAATATCTTACTAAATGACATTCCGTGTATGACTGAGCTTTGTGTCAATCAATGACCACAAAATAAATAAACCATGCACATTTTCTCTGATTAATTCAATGATCGATTGCTTTTGGCCACATCTTCAGGTATAAAAAACCAGGGTACTTCAAATTCACCAGCGAAAATATCCAAAGTTAATACTTACAGGGCGTTTATTTCGGTTTACTTGCAGTGTTTCTTGTAAGATAGAAAAGTTCAAAATACGGAGGCACTCGTTCATTACCTAAGGCGTGACTGAGATAGGTTTTGACCGTTGTAATGAGAGAATGCAAAAATATAATTTGTCGATTTCGCTCTGTATTTAAGAATTTAGTTATATTCGTGCCATTAACAGGGCACAAGTTGTCGACACCTTGGTGGGTTCAATTCTTAAAAAATGTGAAAAGATAACTGTGCTTCTATCGAAGCCTTTAATTTTGACGGTAAAATTTGTTGAAATGGAATACTTTTTTCGTAAATACTGGCTTTTATTTTAGCGGTATACTAACCAACAGTAATAAGTATGAATAATCGTTTCCTGCTCTTGTCTTTAAAGGCCTCTTCTTCTCTTCATTACTATTTTAGCGAGATATTCTTCGCCTTTGCGCAGATCTCCCACCCAATCTCACTACATAAAAGTCGAGGAAACAAAAAATATATATTTAAAAACCGCTGAAAAATCATTCCTTTCCATTCTCTTCGTTCTCCTCTCAACTTTTGCTCGTTTTTTCTGTTTTCTCGCCTCGCTGTATCTCCCTCTCCATTCTCTCCTTTCTTCATTCGGCCTTTCACTTTTTTTACATTTTATCGCCGAGGCTGCCTTAACTCCCCGCGGGCGTTCGCCTTCGTCATTATTCTTTTGTTATTCTCGTCCTAATGGCTGTACATATGCTCTTTTTCTCAACTAATCTCTCATCTTCACTGCGTTCAGACGATCCTCAATTATTTGTTGGAGTGGGTACTTAATAGTGCTTAGCGCATCAACTCTTCCCATTGCTCCTTTCCTATCGTAAACTTGTTTAATATATTTTGTGCCACTTCATAGCAATTTGTCGCTTATCTGACAGCTTATAATAGTCTACAATTCAGCTTCAACCAATCTTCTTTGGATTATGGTCTCGACTCATTTGTAAATGATTTTTTTTTGTATTCTACCGGTAAAGGTAGGTTCTAATGAAAGTCACATTATCTCCTCCCGGTTTTTTACACTTTTAGTGACCGATCTGCCTCTGGTATTTCCTTTTTCACCTCAGCATACGATCTGCCGTCTTCTTTGCCTGGACTGGAGCTCAAATTTAATCCCTCAAAAACTTCGGAGTGCTTCAGCCTAGTTTGCCTCCGAGGCAGATATTTTTTTTTCATTTTCAATTTACCACGTAGGCTGGTATCTCCGCAGCGAGTGACTGCTTGAAAATTCACAAATCTCTTATTTAGGTTTGTGAAAGGTTTATTATTCCATAGTCAATTGATCACGAACGTACTTAAAGTTTTCTCGGCATGTGACAGAGTACTTTGACAATAACATTGATTAGATGATTTTAGTTAAATTTTACCCTACATTGTGCATATTCGGTAAGGCTTTTTTGTTTACTCATGGCTTTCTTAATGTGATAAACCTTTGTTATCAATTTTGTGGTGCCTTCTGCCCTTAATTTCTCATCGATTAGCGGAAAACCTTCAAAGTTTATAAGTTTCTGTTTTGTTTCTGTTCTATAATATTCTGATTTGCGCGTGAGCTGAACGCTCCGTATCTTTTCTGAAGTTTTCCTGAGTTTATTCGTGCCTCGTGTATAACGTGAGTAATCCTCCCTTTTGTTGAATATTGAGATATAAGCTATTCTATAATTAAGGTAATTAAAGAAGTAATCAAAATTGTTTTGTAATTCAATTAATTTAGTATAAAGCGTGGTGATCATGTGCTACAATAGCTTTACTGTAAATACAACTTATGGCGGTTCAGCCTTTTCTTTAGATATGAAGAGGTTAGACAATTACATTATTTTCATGGCATTCTCTGTTCTAAGAATCTATAAATATATAAGGCCATGAAATCTTTCTCTGATACTTGCTGCATATCAAACAAGCCCTCTTTCATTGATAATACCTGCTTTTCAATTTGAAAAATATAATCAATTCCGACAATAGGTTTCTCTTTGAGTCGGAACATTCCTTTCATATATATCTTCATACCCTGCCATGTCCCTGATTTCCTCGGAGTGACATCCATAACTAAATGTTTTACTTGGATAAGGAAATTCTCCAACTTCAGTGAAATATCCTTTCCGTGTTATGTTTATATTTTATCACAAATTTTCTTTATCTGGTGTTATGAATTTTTATTTCTGAGTCTCTAAAACTCATTATGTTTTCTTTAGCTCTTGTAAAAATTCTTCTATTCTAGCGCAGCAAACTAGTAGTTAAACGTGTTGCCCTGTATGTATATTAATCTTCACTTATGTTGCTTTTGATTGCTGGTGTATGTACCATTCAAATAAAATATTTATTTTGTACCATTTGTGCTTATTTTGTACCATTCAAATAAAATATGAGCTTTCGTTCCAGTGTTTTAATCGTAAATGCATTCCAGGTTGAAACTGGAGCAGATTATTGGCCGCAGTTCTAAAAATAAGACTGGTAGATACTTATTGCTTATATTTTCTATTCATCGGAATTCTGAGCTTAATTTATGATCATTACATTATCATGATGAAATTAAACGCTCAGAAATCCTTCAGATAAAATTTTATGCCATTTCCACGTTATCAAATCCTGACCTGATGATACGTTGCGATGATGCGTTGAAACCTGGTCCAAAAAATGTTATTTTAGAATTTCCGGGTGCTTCATTTTGCCATGAATCGCCTCCGTTACAAAGAAAACCAGCTACCCATACTACCTCGTATATCACTACCTGAAGTGTTTGCGGCATACTTAAAAGGCTCACATTTCCTATATTCATTTGCTTTCAACCATTTTTCATTCGCAATTAACTATCTTCGTCCCATGATTATTCTCTTGCGTGATTTTTTTCTGGATTTTCTTTTCACTGTGAACGTTTCCCGATGGCGCTTTTCCTACATCTCCCATACGCGGCTCCTGCGTAAGCCCCCGACAGCTGGTGGCACTCGGACGTGCGTAGGGCATTTTTGGAGTCAAGGTGGTGACAAGCCATCCCACGCTCCTTGTCTCTCTCCCGTAGTCCCCATCAAGTGGCTTAGACTTCCCTCTTAATACTCTGTCCCTTTCTTCCTCTTCTCACCAATTTGAATATTCTCTTTGATTCTCTAATAGGGCGCCAATTCCCATTTCCTGCTACTTCTCTCTTTCTCTTTCCCTTTGCTGTTTCTCTTCTTCTGACTTCGTCCTCCTTCCTGGCGTCTTTGGTCTGCATCCGTCCTCCTTCGTGTAGTTGCATCTATCTACCTTCTTGGGGATTCAAGTGGTTGAGGACTCTCTGGACCGGCAGTCCACGTAGGGCATCCGGCATCGTTTCCCTTGGTTGAATGGGTTTTACAAAAGTCATTAGTTTCTTAAATGCTCCTAGTGGCGATTCGCCGAATTCAAATTGCATTACGGCTTGTACAACGTGACGCCTTGCATTAAGATCGATCGGTTTTTCTTTGCATTCTTGTGTCGGGATTTACTGCTGTAGCAGTCTCCCCTCTACTATGTAGATAGCAGAGGTGAGGGCATAATTATGAAATAGTCTTAATTCTGCAACCTAATGATGCGGTTATAAGCGAAACCTAGGTCATAATAAATTTGTACTTGTGGAATTTGCTCGTTTTGTGATTAGTCTGGTTATGACTTGTTGACGATGATTACTAATTGGAGAGCGCTTGAGTAGGATAGAAGCGAAAGGAAGAGGATAGGGGTTTTTGGTGGCTTGAGGAGAATTAGTTGGTGTTAGGAACTTAAAAGAAACTTGATGATCGCCTACCAAAGTCTAAGAGCTTGAAAAATCCACCACAATTTTGGGAGGTTACAAGATCGAGAATATCAAAAGATCTTATTCATAGCTGGTGTTATACTCAGTGGTGATGATTTTACTATTTGCAGTTAGTATTTTTTCTATTTTGTTATTTCAATTGGCTTGAATTATATGCTGATTTGTTTTTTTTGTCTTTGCAGGTATGTCTGCTCCGATAGCGTGAGGCGATAAGAATTGATTCTCCTTGCGGTCTTCACTGTAAGACAACGTTGGATTATTGCTTGGTCGTAAGTTGTTTAACGTGCCCTTAATTTTAACTGCAAAATAAACATTTTGATTCACCCAAGCGGTGTGATTTATGCATTAGTTACTGAAGACAAGCCACCAGTATTCATTTTAAATCATACTTCATAGTGGAGTCGATTAGCATATGAAATTCTCCCGCTTCAAGTTAAAATTTTTAAGTCAAACTTTTATATTGTTAAGGTTTATGGTGAAGTAAATTTATTTTTATGTTGTCCTATTGATACGTTGTCTTCATATTTCCTAAAAAGTATAGTCATGTTGTAACAGTAAAATTTATATTTCATTTTATTTATGTCGGTACTCATTGACCGGGAAAAAATAAAACAAGAATCTTATTCGGCGAATCTAGAAGTTTTTTTAAATAAGCTTTGAGCTTGGAGTGACTCTGAGACTTTTGTTTGAGGAAAGGAGAGATATGCTGTGTAGTTTAAGAGCCTAAGTGAGCCTTGGAAAAGGGTAAATTATACATTACTGTTTTCCACTAATTTCTCTTGATTCCTCGTGTTTTCTCTCCCCGTCCACAAAAAAGAATAAATATGAAGATGCTTACGAGTCTTTAACTCAGTCGCCGCGGAGAGTCTGCGGACTGGTGACATTTGAGAGCACTGCTGGAGAAGGATGGAGGAGGACTGCTGAAGCAGGGTGGAGATGAAAGCAGTGGATGAGCGATGAACAGTTACAGTGAGGGCATTGAGTGTACAGTGGTACAGTGGTACAGTGGTACAATTGAGACAACTAAGGTACTTTAAAGGAGGCATCAATATGTTGCCTTGGAGATACGGATGAACACAGTCTGAGCCTTTTCAAGTGGAGCTTTCATAAGTTCCGTTACTGAGCTCAGTGGCAGCCAATCTCCAATTTTGACCATAAAAAAGTACAGCCGGATGTTCACCTGTTCAAAAACAAGAGCGCGGTTTGTCGGTTGAGTGTAGAAGTGATAAGGAGTTCACACAAAGGCCCGCGGTATTTGTTATTCGCGCGCACAGAGAATAGGAGAAGAACCCTTTCTATCCGCCGGCTGCGGTTTCCCACGCGGCTATCGTGCTCCGAAATGACAGTCCTCTTGTGGTGGATATGGGTGCCTGTGGAGATCACGCGAGTGCGAAACCAGGTGCTGAGGTTGGAATGCTTTATTCACAAGGACGCGAGTAGTCTGCGGTCATTACTAGCGACGATGAAACCTTTTTTTATACTTTGCCGTTTGGTATTCGGGAATCATAAAAACTGTGTGTGCATCATACCAAATTACTAAATATTCGATTCATTTCTTGGACGGTGTGGCGTTATTATTTTACTTCACTTTATTTGCGGTTTTTTGTCCTAACCACTTCGGTCATCCATGGTTGCTATGAGTAGTTTTATGTTAATGCTTTTAGTGATCTTTAATGCTAATATTTTGTTCTTGTTTCATAGCAGTTATTTTTGGGCAGTTTAAAATTTATTAAATTGGGTTTAGCGAAATAAGTTGCGGAATAAATTTTAAAATATTCGACAGTTTGAAGTAAGCAATCACCTAACACTCGCTGTCATGGATTCCATTAAATTTTTTCGCAACCCTTCAACTATACTTACATTTTTTTCATATCAATTTTCTTGTAAAATATCTTTTAAAAGAAGTTGCAAAATTCTTGGAACTGGTAGCCATCATTTGCGCTTCGAGTTAATCTGGAGATGTGTGCGTTGTTAAAAAATATATATTATCCACCGAATATTTTGCAAAAGTTTTTCTTTCTATCCGAGCGGACTGGAGTTAGATGCCTCGTGAAAAAGAGGAGATTGGCGTAGAAAACTGGCAGTTACTCAGATGGAAGAAATCTCGGATAAATTTTTCCAATTTTTGCATCTCTGTTTACCATGATTTTGTGAGTATGCAAATATTCCCGAAAGAGCTCGCCCATGGCTGAATTCTTGGTAGGTACTGATTCCTTTCATGGCTGTTTTGATTCCATCATTTTTCGGCACTCTCCTCTTTCTCTCTCTATGACTTGAATAAATAGACGAACCTTCTCTTTAGTACGGCCATGCATTTGTTCACCTTTTATTCATTTTTACGAGATATTCTTCTCAGTTTCACTCTCTTTGAAAGCAGGGAAAGCGAGAGAATTCTCCGCCGGCGTCCTTGTACACGTTCTCTGGGAACCCGACATGGTCCCATACGTTTCCCGTTGCTCGTCCCATATGAAAAAGACCCTTTTGTTGGCAGTAGTCGAGAGAAAGCGAGTGAAGAAGAAATGGGAGTGTTGGAGAGTGAGAGAGATAGAAGGAGGGCCATCTTTTCATTTCCCTTTCCATTTCCTCTGACGCATCGATTCCTTATACGCGACGACCTCTCGTGTTCCTAACGGGCAGTATGCTTCCACACCTTGTATTCCTGAATTGGGACCTTTTCGTTGCTTTCTGTTGTTTTTTTATGCAGATCATTCACTAGCAAAGATTCGCCTCCTGATTTTTGGAGTTTGAAATCCATTTGTCGTAGTAGTGGTGAATCTTTATATTAAAATGTCGTCGGAAAAAATTTGCACTGGGACGAACTCAGTCAGCCGCTTGTAATTTGTGGAATAAAACCCGGATTTCTAAGCTTCTTTATTTGTACTTGAGTAGTCTGCCGGTCAAGATCGGTTTAAAGACTAATATTAACATCTTTCTTTCAAATACACATATCCTTCTGCCATTCCTTTCTTCATCTCAGCTTCCTGTTTGTAAAATCTCTTGTCCTTCCTGCCTTTCCACGCTTACCCAGCAAACTCCCTCTATCACGGCCATCAGCCTCTCTCTTTACCTGCTCCTACCATTTTCTCTTCCTTCACCTAATCTCCTTTCGAAGTTTTATTTGCTTTTCAATTTAACAGGGTGAAATCAAGAATTTGAAAAGGCCAGTTTGTTTTAGAAGATCAAAAGTTGGGTGACATCTTTGGCATTATAGCCCAGAACTCGTCCGAGGACTCCATGGATGTCCACGCTATCAATGTACCCCGATATTGATCGCACTCCATCAGAATATGTAGATAAATCATGACTTAGACGCTGGACTTCTCAGAGGTATGATCAAGGGAACTAAGTCCAATCGTTTACAGAGTGGTAAAGAGCTCTTCCCTGTTAATACTCCTGCTGGAAGTAAATCTCGCTGATGTTAAATTTTAAGACCATTTTTTACTATTTAAGCATTTGGAGGTTTTTTGTGAATGATATGATCATTCGAAGGGGAATTTATAACATTATTCTGTCTTGTATTTTTTTTCGAATCGTGGTGACAGTTTTTAACGATTTAAGTAGGTTTAATGGTGGAGAGTGTAAATACTCTCATAATACGTTTTACCTCCCTCCATCTCGTCCAGAAAACCTATTCTCTTTTTTCTCCTCCTCAGCTTACCTAACACCCTCCTTTCTTCCATTATCTTCAACTTACATTCGCCTCTAATTCCCTGCTTCAGATGCCACTCCAAACCGACCATACCCAGCCTTTTCTTGTCGTTGTTTCCTTTTATCGCACCTTCTCAATTTTTCGTTGCTAACATTTCAAATGTCTACCGCCTGAAATCGTCCACAGTTCGATTAATGCATCATACAACGCTACATTCCATGTTAAAATCTTCACCAGCCTTTTCTGTACAGTGTTCCGAAAGGTTCCTGTCATCAGCTCGCTCCTATAGCTGAGCGTCTACTTTGCCAGTGCAATCCATCTCCAGGTGTTCCTGCTTCTATTCAAGTTTCTGGTGATTTTATTTGCAGGCCCTTCCCTTCGACTGCAATCTTGATGTAATTGAATGGCATGATTCGATGAAATCTAGAGCTGGATTGGTTGCCCACAATAATGAAAAGATCCATCCTAGACAGGTTTAAGGGTAGGAGCCAGATGTAAAGAATTTCACGTGATAATTACGCGTAAATTAGCTACATACATCTCTAGTGGCGTAAAGCGTGATTTTTCATCTTTAATAATATTCATACGTGATTTTCTTGAAAAAAGAATGTTTTATAGTCACCTGATTTAGGCCACCGTTCACAATTTCATCTTTGTATTAGGTGGGGAAATAAGTTAAATATATGAGACAATTTGTAAGATTTGAGGAAATGTTGGTGTTTGATCTAGTTAGAAGTTTGAGGAAAGCGCATAAAACACCGTTGGGCATGGTAAGTTAAATCCCTCCCCTCAAATGAAAAAATCTCTAAACATGGAAGTGCATTTTTTTCGGAAAAATATGAAAATTCATTTTTACCACATCGTTTTTAATTCGTACTCTTTGTGCACTGTGTGCAAATTTAACGCTCCGACGCTTCATCTAATACCTCGAATGCCTTTATCCTGTTTTTTTTTACTCTCAATTTCCTGTCTTGTTTCTCTTAACTCGTGTGCCCTCACACCCTTTTGACCCTGTTATCCTTACCTCTCCTAACTAGGGTATCCTCTCTCTCTCCCCCCTTCCGTCCAATGCCCCCGCCATTGTTTGATCTGCACGCCCCGTAGTCGCCCCTGCCGCTCTCCACCGAGCACTCCAGAGCCTGGTCCACGGCGGAGGCTGAGTGCGCAGATCCAACCCTCTCCACATACTCTCGACGGCTTGCCCCGAAAGCGTCGTGCGTCGTAGATGTGGATCCTTGTCGCTGTGGGCTCATCGTTATGACCCTGAGGCTGCAAGTTCATATCGTACCTCGTGTCAAGGGGTCGTTTATTTCTGAAGTTTGCAGCTATATGTCAGACGGTTTGGCTAATTAATTAGAGTCCGAACACCTAAAAAGTCGTATATTTCTATGATTTCTATTTCGTTTCATTTAATTACGTTTGGTGTGCGGTAGATAAACTTCTGATAGCTCACATTCTTTTCTTGCTTGTTGTTTTCTTGTTTTTGTTGTTTTCTTGTTTGTTGTCTAAATGTTTGAATACATTTTCACCATAATACAACATCTAGGGTTTTTCATATTTACTTTTGTAATATTTTTTTTACAGTTATGGTGAAGTAATCCGTCTTGCTTACCGCTTCAGTACTATTCAACATGCTGTTAAAGTGCTTGTTGTCATAGTCGTTACTTGTTGAAACTCTGGGCCCGAGAAGAGATTTCTTAAATACCAGAAATTGAATGCAGTATGACTTAATCAAATTGAGTGAAAGGGTTTTATCTAATGGAAGACCGAAATATACTTATCAGCTCAGAAAACTGAAATAAATACGATAATTATCTGACATATGCTATATCAATCCAAAGACCAATCACACGCAAGCAGACGTGTCGAGGATTCCTAGAGAAAACCCATTGTAAAACTAGGATCTATCTAAATAATTATCGGAAAAAAGGGTTGCACTGTAATGAAGGAAACGATCTCTCGTTGAGAATCACAGAACTGGTTCACTCGAGCGTGTTTAGAATGATTGTTCAAGAATATAGTACGCATGCCAAAACATTTCGGGTTGATTTATTTAGGTTCTGCTTCGTCTGAAGACGACGTGCGACGTCGAAACCTGGTCGTAATATAATAGGAAACCTAGTGGGATCACCAAGTTTTAAGTGCTGAATGTCTAGTTATACTGTGGAATAGAGAGTTTTAGTGCAACTTATTTTCCAACTCGAACTGTAAAAATTTTCAATTTCTCCGAGTGTGTTTCTTGGTACACACTTTTTCCTTCGTATCTATTTTTGTCCGATCATGCGTGCACGGCTCTTCGCTCTTGTCTGACGCGTCTCCACGTCGTCACGTGGCCGATTTTGCGCTCTCGTTCGTCCTTGATATCCCTGCCTTCAATCACATTCCTCCTTATCACTCCTTGTTTTCCACTCCTCTCCTCCCCTCTGAACCCCCTTCCCTCATGCACTTCACTCCCTTGACGCGACCGTGTTCCATCTCGTTTCTCTCGAAAGCGTTTTATTTCGTCCCTCTTATCCATCTCTCCCTCTCTGTCTCTTTCCTTCTTTCTCTCCTGCATGCTCGTCCTCTCCTCATTTCGTTCCCCCAGGGCCCCGCCATAAGAATGGTTCCTCTTTAATATAGCTATTCCGTCTCACGCTCATTCGGTGTTCCAATGTCTGCTTCTTCTGACAGCTATGAATATATATTTTTTGGCATTATTTCACTTGGGTAGCATTCTGGGCGAATATGAACTTTGTAAAAGGATATCTGGCGGATGATTATGTCAGATATCGAGGCATTTACTGATGTGAGTGAATTAATGACATGAACCCCATGTTAATGTGTTAGGAAAAAGTTAGTGAAGCGTGGAGCTTGGTGCTGTATGGTTTCGAAACTTGGACCCATAGGACCCAGGAGAAGAAATTGGAAAGTGAAAATTAGTAATGAGATATTGGGTGATTTGAGTCAGATAAAGGGGCATTTATTAAGAGAAGGCAGTGAATTACTGGGAACTTTGTTATAAGGCTAGTGAGAAGCCTTAAATGGGGCATGGCGCGATAAGATTAAGAGGCCCTGAGGCGAGGTACTAGAGGATTTTGGGAATCCGGAACCGGAAAGTAGAAGAATTTAGTCAGAAAATAGGCCTTTATTTACTGCAGACTGGTAAATGTGGTACGAAAAGGCTAGTTTGAAGCCTAATGTGGGGCAGGCGTTATTTGGTCGCGGTACTTAACCATAAGATGAGGTACGAGACTGAATTGGATACATGGGTGTGGAGGGAAATGGAGAAAGCATGATAGAGGGACCAAAAGAATGACAAGTGGAAGAGTCCTCGTCATGTCGGGGAAGAATGGATATTATTTAAAGAAATTAAAATACGAAGAAGGTTGATGGAGCGGTTATATGGCAAGAGGGAAAGGATTCTGAGGCCATTTTGAAATAGATTAGCAAATGTGGAATGCTGGGAAAGATGGATGCAAAGTATAGCAACTGAGAATCTTGTGAAGAAATGTGGGAAGTATGTTCAGTGAAGAGGGAGATCACGTGAGGAAGTATTGCTGCCACAGATGGGGTAATATTAGAGCACCTATACTCCATCCTAACCATTTAAGTGGATGGAGAGAGCGCTTGCAATTGTGGCCTATGGCAGAAACTGTTACATGGGCGTGGCCGCCTCACCATATTTGTTTACCCCGATTTTACTTTCACTCATGGGCTGACGCGCTAGCTTTGCAATTTAACGGTTTTCAATGGATAACTTACTATAAATCAGCGGGAAATCTTTTATGTGCTTTCTCCTCGAACGTATTTTTTATTCATTAAAATTAATAATATTATGGATTTCTTAGACAATTTTGGGAAGATGGAATAGAATATATAGCACTAAGTAGCCAATAAATATCTCGTGAGTAACTTGCCTTTAGTTTTAAACCATTGGTGGGCAATCTCACTTTGAAACCGCTAATTTGTCCATTAAATTGTAGCTCATGGTTGGGTGAAGATTCTTGGCACTATAAATCGCAAAATATGTACAGTGAGTTTATCTAACATTGTCACAAAATTTTCCATTGTACCTTTTTTTTCTCTCGAACTCTCAGTACAACTTTTTCCGTGGTTGTTTTCTCCGTTCATTCAACCTTCACCAATCTTTGATACCTCAATTTCTCCATTAATGTCCATCTCTTTTTCTCTGCTGCTGTAATTGTTCATATTTTATAGTCATATAAAAGTATGCTCCTAATATATGCTTTATTTAAGTACTTCCTCACGTACAGGTTTGGGTTACCAACTGTCAGCCGACACCTCTTCCGGCATAATGCTTTCTTTACTTGGGACATCCTGTTTGCAATCTCTCTTGCTTTTTTCATCGCTGGTGATTCTGGTACCCAGATAGAAAAATTCTCCCACTTCTACAATTTTACTTCTGTCCATGTTTGAGCCCAGCAGTAATTTTTTTATCTTCACTGGCACGAATTGTTTTTTCTGATAGGTTTGTTGCCGGCTCAAGTTTTTTCAGGTTGTATTAAATAATTTCAATGATTAAAATTTACTATATTTCAGTCTTTCTTTGTATAGGTCTTATAGGGTTGGATTTTGAGTTTTATCTGTCGTTATGATATTTTTAAGAGCTATTTTCCTTCTCATAAACGGTTGAGAAATGACCGTGCGAAATTAGTCCTCTTTGCTTACGTTATATTCGCCATTCTTAAAAAAATTAAGCGTTTCAATTGCAAAGGAATTTGGAACTAATTGTTTTAATGGAGAAATACAAGTGATTCATTTGGGTTTCTATGCTTAGCACAAAAAGGCACAGTATTATTCTTTGTCGAATTGGAACTTGTATTTCATTTAGAACAATTCAGGAACATTTGGATGAGGAGAAATTCGAGGGGTGGTGTTGGTTTTGGGTTCGGAGATGGTACCCAAACAAAGAAGCATCGAATTAAGAAAGACATGGCGTCTTCTTTACCCTATGGTGGAAGACATTACTATTCCATGTCCTTACGGTGGCTTTGGGTTTGTAGAATATGTCACTTTGGTTGAATATTGTCAAAACTACCGCGATAAGAAAAGAGCGTTTGTATGGGTGGATCATTCGAATGCATTTACATGTGATTATTTACAGTAGGCGTTCTATTCAGGAAATACGCCGCATTTCAACCAAATGAACTCTTTTGTATTGTGGAATAGTGATTCAGGCAAAACCAAAACAACCCTTTTGCATGTGTTATTTATGGCTGGTGCTGTACTCAAAGCATTCTTCAAAATTTAGCTGACGGAACTCCGGCTGTTGCAGAATACTGATTCAGATGAAACCACAACAGTCCTTTTAGTGAAGCAGTGTAAACATTTTACGTTCCTAGCCATTCTGCGCGCATTTATTTCATCGAATGAACGTGGTCGGTTTGATCGAAAAAAATGATCGTGGACAAATATTCTGCCGGAATAACACACCACGTATTCTGTGGGAACACGACCACGCCAACTGAGTTTGGATTTAAAAAGAGAAAAAAATAAGAAATTTACATGAATGTGTTCAAGTATCTAGCTTTCCGCGGTAACTTTTCGAGCGGGTGGGCGAATTTTTCTCTGCACCCGCTCGCATATGGATTGCCGTAATCCTCAAGGGGATCAGCCAATCCCGGTCTCTCTGATCTTTCCCCGTCACATTTGAAAACCGTGCTGTGGCCGCTGCTTCTTTCATATTCCGTTCGATTCAAATGCTCTTTTTCCGTGCGTGCTCGTCCCTTACCTCTGTGAAAATACACTCACAGAAGAAAAAAGCTGATGTTCAACCCATGATTCCCACAGTTTATTTCACGGGCTGAATTCATCTTTTCTCGTAATATATTTACTACCTGCAGCCGCTCTTTGAATTCCAGACCTTTATATATTATGCATATTCCATTCCCCGCACTCCCTCAGTTGTTTCAGAGTAAATGTTACATTAACCGCTGACGTTTACAAATCTCCTGGCCACCTTAAAAGCCATTTCTTTGATGTTCAATGGAGATGGAAAACGCGCTGTGAATGGGATATATATATATATATATATATATATATATATATATATATATATATATATATATATATATATATATATATATATATATATATATATATATATATATATATATAGTATAAGATATAATATATATATATATAGTGATATATATATATATATGTATATATATCTTATAGAGGAGGAAACTTACAGGAAACTTACAGGGGGGTAAAAAGACGAGAGTAAAAAGAGTCTTACTTAAAAACGTTTCGGGTGTTAGCCCTTCCTCAGTCACAGAGAGAAAGTGACTCTTCTCTCTGTGGCTGAGGAAGGGCTAACACCCGAAACGTTTTTAAGTAAGACTTTCTTTTTACTCTCGTCTTTTTACCCCCCTGTAAGTTTCGTCTATAATTGTGTATATATATATATATATATATATATATATATATATATATATATATATATATATATATATATATATATATATATAGTGTATATCTAAATCAGATTTTCTTCATAATTTAAGGATTTTTTGGATAATTTACTGCGAGCATGACAGCACAAAATAATAACGCTAAATACTTTTTAGAAGGTCATCATCGAGCAACAGGTGATGTAGCTGTATCTGAAAAAAGTCAGTCTCTCGTAAAAACAGATTTTTTTCTGAATTACGAATGGATTTAAATGCATCTAGATTTTCCTCAACTCATTTCACGAAACGCAACGGCTTATTTTGGCTTCACAAATGAGTTCAAGCTGGAGAATAATACATCAATGGATTTGAAAGTTGATTATTTTATGATTTTTAAATTCCGAGACTGATGGATTCAGGGTCGTTCTTCTCGAGTTTAGTCTTAAAGGGGTTAGAAATATCCATGATATCCAAGAAAAGTTCCCTGGACGTAGTATGCGCGATTTGTATACTTTGTGTGCATTTATGAATCAGTGAACTCTGGCGTAACTTTTGGAAGGAAAGTATTATCATTATGTATTCTATGTACTCTGAAACTTCCATATTTACAGTTTTAGAAAAAAATAAGGTAAAGCTTGTTTCATTGAGTGTATTATATTTATTTCATGGGAATCATAAAGTACACAAGTTTTCACCCCATGATGCCATTGAAAGTGAAGCTATCTGTACCTTGAAATTCTTCTATCGAAACTGTGTGTGCGAATAATAGCGCGTTTATTTTTCATTACAGCTGTGAATGTTGAATCAAAGCCTCGATACAGTGATAATTTTTTTCATATTACTGAAATTTCCTCTGTACATATGAGTGCTAGATATGACGGTCATTTCGTTGCATTGATTCATTTCTGTGATGCTTGTGAACTTCGAAATAATTATGTAACCGACCATATCTCTTTGTTCTTAAGAAACGCGTGATATGCATAAATATTTTTATCCAATTCGAAGTTTTTCCTATTTCTTCAGAGTAAAAATTTGGCAAATATTTAATAAAAGTGTAGCTGTTGTAAACAAATTTACGTATTTGATATTGTAACCAAAATAGTTGAGGCATTTGGTGGTGTGATCAACATCAAGGAATGGTCATGTTGATATTTCTTAATGGTCATCTTGGTAATGACTAAATTAAAGGTAGTGAGTACATGATAATTTCATGGTTTCTTTATCTGTTTTAGCTTCACATAAATGACTTAGATATTTCAATTTTGACATTTATAATTCGATTTTATCAGATATTAACAAGACCTGAGATTTTAATGTAGTGAGTGTTTGCCATAATTTCAAGCAGAACTATATAAACATAATTAAATTTATGCTACATTAACATTTAACCAATTAATGCAAGTCAATCTGAATGAGAGCAAGACTTAATGGGCGCGCTGGAGCGGCTGTAGTCATGTGGTCCTTCAACCGAGGGAGACTCTGTAACGCACATTGCCCTTCTCTTTTTTTATTTCCTCGCACCAACGATCGATCGTCTTACAGGAAGGAGAACAGCTTTCTCTCTCCCCCCTTCTCGATAAATTAAGCGGCTTTAAGCATCTGCTCATTGGCCCTCGTCGTACTTTTGTGGCTCCGGGCGAATATTTTAATGCCGAAAAAATAGGGATGCCATGGCATGAGAAGGATGATGTGGTTAATGCTGAGTCGCGCGAAAACGCTGACGATCCTTTGACTTCTTATTATAAGCCCTTTTTCATTCTTTGTATCTCTTTCCTCTCTCTCTGTCTTTCTTCTTCGAGGGAAGAGTGAAGTCGGAAAGTCTTCCCGTATGTCACGTATCGCGGTATCTTTGCGTGTCATCGTGGCCTATATCGGTGATAATTCACCTTTTTCCTGGTCTTTGTTCTCTCCGCTTCTTTGTTAGAATATAGGGGTGAATGGTGGGAATAAACCTTTGAAGTACGATTCCTCGTCCAAAAATTACAGTTTTTCATCCCAAATGAAGCTCGAATTACCAGTAAACACAAAATAAAATGTAGACAGTATTTGAATTCTATGGTATCGTTGTTAGCCGACCTGAAAATTTCTTACCCAAGTTGATGAGAAGTTACTAAACAAGTAGAATTATCATTTAAGAATCGAATGAAAAAGTTGAAGGAAGATTTAAAACTTTGGTAATCATTTTGTAGTGTGTCCACAGCTTTTAGTGAGACTTTAGATTTTCATTACCAACTGTGTTGTTATTTAGTTCCAAATATGTTGGAACTATAACAGGATCTTTTTCACAGGACCCCCCGGAGATGTATCAAAAAGGGGAAAATCTGTTTATTTTTTCAGTTGCTTAAATTACTTCATTTTTTCGTAGAAGTAATAGCTTTTGAATTTTAGTTACTCTTCCAGTCGTGATGTATGTGAAAAACTTGTCATTGGATAAGTGTGATGAGTGGGATTTAAGATAGCGAATTTGATTTAACGAGGTCAGAAGTGCTTTGGGAATATTAGTGGAGGGTTTTTTTATGGGCTAGTACTCGTTATACATTCATATTGGCACTTGTCGGGGAGTTTAAGCGGTATTGCTCTCTATTCACGATAAATAATTTCATTCCACAATTCAAGCAGGTGCGAGAGGCACGAAGTGTGTGTGTTTATGTATAGGGAGGTGAATGTTGTAGAAACATTGTTTTTATCAATGAACATCTCAGTTCTTAACTTAACATCTATGTCTGTGACTTTAACCTGACCTTTTGGTCTAACACCTTACGCTGGAAACGCCTTCAAAAATGTATTTTTTACGAGTTAAATGTAACACTCAAATGTACCGAATTAACGCCTTACGCTGAAAGAATCTTCAAAACTCAGTTGGTGATATTTTTCTGTCACTTTAACGTCGTGCCTCTAGCCGTTTTCAATGCGGACAATCACCTCACATGGTCAAGAATGGAATTGAAAAATTGAAGTAAGTAATTTCCACCAAGTGACGCCTGAGACCTAATTTCCGGAAAGTTTCCGATTTTTTTATGTGGTAATATCTCACTCTGACTTTATAAACAAGGCATTGAATAGTCATTAATTTTTCGTCCCCTTTGCGTACTTTTGATTTCACATTTACGTGGACGCATACTTGCTAAGTGTTTTCTATGTAAGAATCTTTAACCGTTACTTTGAAAGTGGTATCTTAAGCTTTATCTCGGTTTAGCCGAAGTTCTCCACTCGAGAACTCCACTCCACTACATCACGAGATCTAGGCTATATCATCATTTGCTCGTTGACGCGACCTTCAGGCAGACTGTTATCGCCCGAATGAGGGGTTCAGATCATCGGAGACACGTCGCCGGCGAAGCCAAGAGCCAAGCCTCTTCGTCAAAATTGTTGAGGCGTGAGGCGGAGGTTGTGAATCAAACCCGGAGTGAGTGAGTTTCGAGGGTGGATGGAGGAAGGGAGAGGGGTTTGGTGGCGATATTGAGGGTAAACTGGGGGAGGACGAAGCATCGCGGAGGTGTAAAGGGGCGAAGGGTGGGGAAATGAGGCAGAGGTTCGGAAGACAAAGCTGTTTCGGAGGACAGTTTTGTTTTGTTTAAAGAGTCGCTCGATGAGTTATCGCAGACGCCGGGGGGGATGTGGCGAATTGGAAAGGATGGCGTTTTGGGAGTGGAGCGCTTGAGAGGCGAGACTAGGACGTGACTAGCGAGAGGAGGAAAGAGGAGAGCTGAGTGAAAGTGATCTACATTTATGTAATACTTGGCTAGCCACCTGTAGGGTGCATGGCATGGGATTTATTTTCACCCAGATGCACAAAATTTTATCGTGCATTCTACAAAGTCTAATAAAATTAACCAAACTCTGACGGATAATGCATCGGTGAATACTTACAAAGGGCATAGAAGACCGTATTTTTCTTGGGTTTAAAACTTTTGATTTAATGTTCAAAAAAGATTCCAAATCTCAAATTTGAATGCAGTAAATCCATTTTTAAAGTTTCAGGTTTCATTGTGAAATTTCATCTCGGAAATTGTAAAACAGAATACTTCGTATACATTTTCATTCGATATTTTCTTGTCAACCTCGGTTTTGATGCTATATATCGATTTTAAACGCAACAACTTTCAGTTCTCAACTCAACAGTTATATACGTAATTTCATTGTAATACCTAATCCAGAGGCGTAAGATGGGGCAAGGGTTGTGGGGAAGGAAGCTGATTAGGGGAAGACATACGTTCAATGGGACTGGAAATTGAGTAGTTGAAGAAAGGATGACAGAGGTGAGTCTAATATTCATAAAGTCATTAATGCGGGCTGTGTTGGCATAATTTATTGTAGAGGAAATGTCTAATTGTTTAAAAAAATCCAGCTCGTTACCTTTGTTAAGAATATTTGAAGTGTTTCGGATTAAAAACTATATGGTGGCTGACCTCAATAAAATTTTTAGCGTAGTATGATTTGCCGTATTGGAAGGAAGGGGACAAGAATTCTGGATGAAATAAGAAGAGGAACTCGATATGATGATTTGAAGAGAGTTCTGATGGCGGAGCACCTATAGGACGGAAATGCCAGAAATTATAACATTAGGATATGTACTGTCAAAAACCTAGTGATCAGCTCGTAAATACCTAAATGAGTTACTAAAGTGTTGGAAATGACACTTGGGCATCGAATCCGCGATCGATAATAACTTATCTTGTGGAAATGCAAAGTATTATTTCTTCAAATACAATTTAACCTACATTTACAATGCAAGCTACCTCCAGGGTTTGTGTAATGTGTTTGTGTAAGGCACGGAGTAATTCCACCCCAGGTTAAGTTAATTAAGCCAATTAGTAAAGCCATCAGTTAAGCCAATATATGGCGGAATTTCACTCGCTTATCGTTTGCTGGTGATTGTTAGCAAGGGAAGTGTTATATACGAGTAATATTGATCTACAGAGGATGGAAAGAAGATCGAATCTTGCTGATGTATTAATGGGCCTTTATACATGTAGCTTATTTCTGTGACAGTAGCCTTAGAATGCCGCTTACTGGTGGTTCATAAGTTGTGTAATCATAGAATAATATGCCTCTCCGTTCGATAATGGAAGTTTTAAGGGAAGAGGTGCGGATTTTGAGTGCGTCATTCACTGTCTGAATAATCTTATATTAAGCCTAAATATTTAGTCACGCTAAAAACTAAAAAATAACATAAAAATTGACCTGGCGAAGCCATGAATTCTTCTCCGTGGCCTGAAGACTTTCCAAAACCAAAATGATTCCACTGGCAAAGAAGCAGGGAGCTAAGAAGTGTGAAGAACATCGAACAATCAGTTTGGTCGTCCTCCTCCTGAGAGTGATTAATAGGAGAATGACAAAAATAATGGAAGAGAACACCGCTGAAGAGCAGTTTGGATTTGGGAAGGGAATGGGGACTAGGATGCAATTAGAGTTGTTAGATTAATTGTGGAACGATACTTGGAAAAATATGGAGGAGTTTTCCTCTGCTTCATTGACTTTGAAAAGGCCTTTGATTGCCTGGTGTGGGAAAAACTATTTGGGAAATTGAAGAGGAAGGGAGTTGATTGGAGGGAGAGAAGACTGATAAGTGGACTGTATATGAAACAGCAAGCAGCTATGAGGGTAGGAAACAGCAGAATGGAGTAGTTTGAAGTTAGAAGAGGTGTGAGGCAAGGATATAGTTTATCTCCAACACTTTTTACCATCTATATAGAGGAAATGGTTGAGAAGTGGAAAGAAGAAAAGGAGTAAGCAAAGATAGACGAAAAATAAGAACAATTAGATTAGCAGATGATATAATATTCTTCGCAGAAAGTAAAGATGATTTGAATTAAATGCTTGATTACCTAGCAATAACAAAGTAGGGATATGGACTCAAAGTCAATAAAAAGAAAGTAAGACGATGAAAGTGGGGATGAAGCAAGAGTTAAATATTTATGTGGATGGAAAACATCTGGAGCAGGTAAAACGATTCAAGTACTTGGGAACCGAAGTCACGGAGGATGGGAAGTGTATAATGGAGATAAGAACAAGAATTGGTATGGCTACGGAGGCATTTAGGAAGAAAAAGACTATACTGAATAGTAAAATGGAGCTAGAACTGAAGAAGAGAATCGTCAAGTGTTTTATTTGGAGTGTGTTTTTGTATGGTGGGGAAACGTGGACGATGACAGAAAAGGATAGAGAGTATATAAATGTGGATTTGGAGCAGAGTGCTTAACATCAAGTGATCTGATAGGGCTAGGAATGAAGAGGTGTTGGAGAGAAGAAAAGAAGGAAGAAAGCTCTTAAAGACCATTGAAGATAGGGAGAAGAACTGGATGGGACATGTACTGAGAAGGAAATGCTTGCTGGATTGGATTGGATATTTGGGGAGGCGACCGACGGCTAAGGTCATTTGCGCCATAGGGGATAGGTAAGGGAGGAAGGGTGGATAGAAACCCGGCGTCGTCATTAGCCTGCTCTTAACAAAAGGGGCCAAGGGGACCACGGCTTAACGTCTCATCCGACAGACGGAATACTCCACTTGAATTGCCCTCCACAAGACACTCAAGTAGGGATCGGGTTCCTCTGAAAAACACCCGCCACTGCAGGGATTTGAACCCTGGCCGCCCGTGTGGTAGGCAAGTACTCTAACCACCACACCAACCCGATCCCCTAAATGCTTGCTACGAGATGTACTGGAAGGATGGTGAATGGAAACCGCAAAAGAGGAAGATAGAAAAGAAAGATGATTTATGACCTGAAGGATGGAGGGTGTTACAGAGATTTGAAAGGAGAGCAGAGGACAGAGAGAGATGGAGGCACCAAGGACCTACGAAAGCAGACGACAAATGATGGTGATAAAAATTAGAAGACGCAAGTCGTTTATGTGTTTTGTAGTTGTGTTAGATACTCGCAATTGCCGTGGTTGTGTTGTGTGGGAAATGGTTTTAAGGCGGAAATTTGTTAATGTCTTGCCACGTACGGTGAAAAATGAAAGAAGTGATGATATTGATTGAATTATCAATGAGTTCTCGACGCTGGACAGCGTAACACTCACGTACTTAGCGAGTTATACTCGTGAAAACGTTATGAAGTCTTTCAGGCGATGGTTCCCTCGAGGCTGGTAAAGAAGAGAAGTTGTTTCTTACTACACGACGATCAAGGTGTTACAAAATAAATGGAGAATAATGAAGTTGTCGGGTCGAAGTAAAAGGTCATCGACGGAGAGACGTCGAGAGGCGGGTGGGAACGTGAGGAGGACGTTGTTGGTGTGAGACGGAAGGCTTTTTTGGTGGAAAGGGTAGGAACATTCGAAGGAAGTAGGGCGATCGGTGGTTGTAGTGGCTGTGGTGGGGGAGGAAAGGGACTGGTTATGGCAGGGGTATAGAGGGCATTATGGGAAGGAAAGGGCGGAGCCACGACGTCGTCTCAAAAAGTGACAAGAGAATCGGTAACGGACAGGTACTATCGAGGCGATTTCCTCCGCCTAGTAAGAATTAAAAAGTTGTCTTTGGAAGACAGGCCTAAAAACCGTGTCCGGATTCCTTCAACACATTTTTGTCCAGTCATAACAAAGAGCAAATTCCAGTTTTTAGTTTTTTTAACTAAATACTTTAATGCGAAGAAGAGACGCGTTTGTGAAACCTTGTGGGTTTTGCAGTCGTGAAATGCATGAAAAAATGTGTCCTGAAATCTATTATACTGTGACCTTGAGGATTAAATTAGCTTATTAGATTTGTGACAGTAAGAAGCTGATGCAAGAACTAGACGAAGGGTTCTATCAAGTGTTCATTTTTATTCCATACTAGTACTTGTTAGGGTAATTAGAACAAGATATTTTTATAGTCTTTATTGAGATTACATTCTAATTTTGTTTCAGAATGTGAGCTATTTGAAAGGTCTTGAAGTATAGATAGTTATATTAATGACACAATGACTAGGTTTAATGTGAGTATACTTCTTAACGATTGAATTGTTGTACATAATTAAGGTTTTTTACGCCGTCCAGACCAACTTTTTTACGTAATTTTATGAAAAGTGGTACGGTGAGAAATAGTTTTATTTAAAGTTATTCGGAAAACCTACGAAATACGCTCAGATACATTGGCAACGCAATCTTTGCATCTTAGCGCCCTTGTTTTTTTTCAGTTATGTTTCCCAATCCTGAATTCCGTTGAAATGAGATTTTATCTTTTTTACAAATGCCTACCTATCTCAAGAACTGTTGTGGTAAGTGGCTAATATTTCGTGGTGGTCGAAAATATTTTATTATTTTTCTTTACTGGAATTAGAATAAGTTGATCGAATTTACATCTGGTGATATGTCGCATAAACTGCCTAAAAAGGCCAATTCACATTGAGTAAAAGAGCCTAATTTAAGAGCAGTGCATAATTTAAGCTCAGACTACATTCGTCCGTGTCTTTAAGTCAACCTACGCCAAGATGAATGCTTGTTCTTTTTCTTTAAGTTAACCAACTATTGAGCATCAGATAATCTCAACCCGGTTTTCTAGACTGTTAGGGCTCTATTTATCTCTAGTATTTCTTTTTTTTTTGCTCTTGCATACGATCTACTCTTCTTCATACCTTATTATGTCACCTTTCGAACAAACAAAGCCATCAAGTAGGCCTGTCCGAACTAAGACAAATTATCACCGGCAACCATTAACGACATATTCGGCATTACGTATGATTCGTTTGCTTCATACAGGAAGAACTAAAGAGGAAAGTTTATATCGCTCCCTTAAAGAAGTCATTAATTGGCAAAGGTGAACGACCACTTTAAAAATAACCCATCATAAATATTCTCAAGGGAAATTAAGGTGTATTATCACGGGCTAAGGGACGGCTAAGTATCATGAACTAGGAAGAGCAAAAGCTACTGCAATGCAATTGCAGTATCTTTTGCTCTTGCAATGTTACCTTTACCGACAACGTTTGCTCAGCGATAGCCATCGATTGATTAAAAAAATCCCCAACCAGCACCTAAGAAGGTCGTGTCTGCGGGGCATCCGATATGGCCCACGGCTGGAAAAAACGGCCACCCACCCACGCTTTAATTAAATATGGGGCACTCATGAGAGAACCCGAGAGCAAATCCCCACTCCACAACACACTCACCAATTATACGACGTAAAACATAGGATCGATTTGGCGAAGGAACGAGGAGAACAAGTAACGACGAGAAGAAAAAAATTAATACGAATGAGTTATTTTCGTCGTGTTTTCTCGCGATTAAATTTAAAAGAGACCAAAAAAAGTACCTTGAAGAACCTACGATTTGATGGAATAGGAAATAGGAAAATGACAAGAGTTTATGAGCCAAGGCGGCACCGAATACGCCAGTTAGATGAATATGTAAATTTAATGGTAGCTGTTCTTAGGGCATCAACTTTCTTCTTGGAAAAACATTTATTCAGGACAACACTAGTTGGAAAAATGGTCTTGCGTAATGATCAAGAGGTGAAATCTCTACTTTTCGGAATTCCAAATGTTAGAATAAGGATCTATAAAATATTTACTGAAAAATCAATAACTTGTAGGAATTGAAGATATTCCGTGCTGAAAAATTGGTTTATCCTTTATCCTTCGTTCCAATATGGGCAGTGTTGCGATTTATTTGACCTTTTTACTCAGGTTTTGTCTTTTTTTTGGGCCTCAGGTGATCTTATTATGCCCTTATTCAATAAGATCGCCTTTTGTGAGGTTTCGCCGCCTATGCATGAAAACGAAGTACAACGTGAGTTCAATCTTTGGCGCAAAAAACCCAAAGTTACACCATCGAACGAACCCTATGTTTGATGGGCGCTGAGCATATGAGAGTCAAATGTGAGTGTATGTTTAAGATATCTCATTTTTAATAGTTCATTTTTCAAGCCTATTTCCCTATTTTCTGGTTGGTTACCTGTTACTTATTGGGCAATAGCACTAGCACAAATATTTTGGCTAGAGAGCCAGAATTCAATGTGGAGGAATGTAAAATTCTCCATTTTCACCCATTCCTTATTGCTCTCATGACAATGTTTCTTTCTTTACGTCAGCCCACATAGGTTATTTTCGTCATTTTCGGGGCATTTTTTGTTGGATTTTGAATTTTTCTCGACGATACTATGAAAATTTTCTATGTAGTTATGGTAATTAGGGTCAATAATTGGCTTTCTCACTCAAATGCAGTATGTTCTATGTATACTTTTAAATATTTACTGTATGATTTCTGATGCGAATGTTATTCGAATGAAAAGTGTATGTCAAAATAGTAATAGGGGAAAATTATTTGCTTTTTCATTCATATGCCGTTTGACCTATTTGTTACTGTGGTGATTTCCTGTACGATTCCTGCATTGAAAGTTTTTGAAATTAATCATGCTCTTCTTCGGAATGCTTCCTTCTCATGCGCAAATCAGTTTCTTTCCAAAGTGAATGTTCCATCCGGAGACATGGCCGGTAATTGTGGCTTAGGCATTCAAGCGATTTAATGATATTGCAGCTCTAAGATTGATAACCAGTATCTTTTGCTCTTCCTAGTTCATGATACTTAGCTGTCCCTTAGCCCGTGATAATACGCCTTAATTTCCCTTGAGAATATTCATGATGGGTTATTTTTAAAGTGGTCGTTCACCTTTGCCAATTAATGACTACTCTAAGGGAGCGATATACCCTTTCCTTTTTAGTTCTTCCTGTATGAAGCAAACGAATCATACGTAATGTCGAATATGTCGTTCATGGTTACCGGTGATATTTGGCTTATATGAAAGTGTACCGATAAACAGTGGAAACATTTTATTTATATTGGTCAGAGTATTTACTCATTCCAAGCGCTTTATTTTGGCGGTCCTACTTATCGGATACTCTGTAGTCATGTTAATAAATTGGCCTTCAAGTGGTGAATACTCTTTAGGGTTATTTTTGCTATCGGGTAATTGAAGAAAATGTTACCTTTTGTGAAAATATTACTGCATGTGATGACCTTCGCCCTCTGTCAAAGCATCCAGTTGGACGCTCCTTCCGCGTGTTTCAGATTGTGACTCAACGATTGTGAAGTCACCTTTCTTCCCTCTTCGACATTTTTACTCGCCGTACCGTCCCCCGCTCGATTTTCACGAGTCGTGTGTAGAGCCACGTTTCCATGGCTTCTTCCTCCGTTGCCGCCTGTTCCGTAGCCTAGTCGCACCCCATTCCTTAGCCTACTCTCTTAATATCCCGCTCTCCCCCTTAACCCTTGCGTCGATAACCGGGCATCTAGGTGCCTACATCAACTTTTTCTTGAGTTTATTTACTTTTCAGCATTTTTATGAAAATATCCCGGATCTCATCGATTTAACCTTTTTCAATTATGTATGTACTTTCATTTCTATAACCTTCCCTTCGGAGATAAAACAATCTTGCTGCAAATTGTGAGCTTTTATGCTAAAGAATCGGGTGAAATTATATTCACAACATGTTATCCCATGAAAAAGTAATTTAGTACGCCATGCAAGTGTTTGATGTACTTTCTTGTAAGCTACAAGTTATTAATGTTCATTATCATTTCATCCAATTTCGACTGCAGAATAGCTGAATGAGCCTTAAAAGATGCTTGGTCCAAGAAATAGACCGTGCTGTGAGTTGAGATGTACAATGGTCTTTTTCATTAAATTGATATGGCTACTGTAATTGGTTAGAATGCATTAAAACCTCATGGAGGTGTCAGATGACAAATATAGGGCGTAGGAAATGTGGTAACAATATTATATTTTAAGATACACAGTAATTCTTTTGTTGGGCACACGGATATTGAACAGCATAGTATATTGCGGTCACTGACATGGGAGTGTAACCGGATGGATTTTGGCGGAAGGAAACAGTGTAAAAGGGTCTTTTACTCTCGTTGCGTCTGTGTGGGGATCCCTTAGTATGTGAATCGAATAAGCTCGGGCGCCATTCCAAGGAATCGTGCCCACGTATCCAACCAATCTTGACCCGACGCCAAAGATTGGTTTATTATTAAGAGAGGAGAAGGCAAACATTCAGCCGCGACGGTTCCATTCTTCTCTGCCACTCATGAATATGCGGGTATGGAAAAAATGTGTGAAAAAGCTGTGAAAACAGCCGGAAGGTTGAACGAAGGAGGAATAAAACGGAAAGGACATTGTTGTGAACCTGAATCGACACAACGCCATGCAGCCCAAGAGGCCTTTCTATTTCGCTGGTCCGGTTGTTTAAAGTTTTCACATCGTAGAAAAAGGTCGCTAATGAATTTTTTGCTGCCCACGCAAATACCCTTGTGTGTTTCCTATTGGTCCCCGCTTATTAAGTGGGCGTCAGCGGTTCCACATAAACATAAATCTGCGAGCCATTGTTCATATTCTGGATAAGAATTCGTAAGGCGAACTGTGTTGTGATTGCATAGTTGATAGTCATAGAACTAAGAAATATGGGAAGAAATGATTTTTGAGCACGAGTTGTTTTTTTTGTTCAATTTTACTTGACCAAATACATCCGATTTTGCTAATTTGAATCGGGTGAATAAAAACAACAACAGACAAATTGCCTGAGTTGGATAGCCTGAGTGATGAAAAACACACCCAGATGGGGCTGGTACCCACGAACAATGAATTAGAAGGTGAGGTAACCACCGTGGCCAGGATTTGGCCATAAATGGACTGAATTTCGAGGCACATGAATATATAATTACTCAGAAAACTAACCCCTAAAAAACTGTATATTTCGTTAATTTCCTCTTCCATCCTTTTCCTAATATCTTTCCTTCCTTATGACTGACATCATTATAACTTTCCACGCACACATCCGGCGGCTTTTGGGCTATTACGTGATAGCGAAAAAGTTAAGAAGAAGCTATTATGGTGAGAATTAATGACAGGAACCGGGGATAAGTAAAGTACTTAAAAGAAAGTACGGGTGGCGAAGTACTATAGACCTGTAAATGTTGAGATGGAATGAGAGATGGAAAGAAAGAGGATGAATATGTATTGAAGACGTATATAAGATTTAAGAAGAGGAAGAATAGAGGTAACAAAGTGGGGATATAGATGATAAAAACTGAAGTCCTTGGCTTGCTAAGTAGTGAAAGTAATTTGCTAAAGGATGATTGGGGCGAATAGATAGCGTTTTCAGGGAACTTTTCGATGAATTGTGTTTTTGTTAGTGGTGCATTAATTGGCTGTTCAATTCTAAGATTAGTTGACTGCAGCCCTCCACCCGTTTCTATCTTGTGATAGGTTTATCTGATATGGACAACAAAATGTTACCGTTCTGAGCAGTTTTTGCGCAAGTAGAGCTTGTAATCAACTGCCTTGTAAGGGAAAAATAGGAGAAACAGGAGAAAAATTAGTATTTTTCTAACTCATATTACATCCATTTTCATGGAAAACTTTTCAAGAAGCGTAAACTCACGGAAAATTGTTTAAAAATAAATACGATACATCTCACCGCCTTAGTTTATGAGTTATTTGCCAATTGCCGAGAAAATTTATGCCAAAATGTGCTATTTCCATGAAAATAGCGCTGTTGTGGGCGTCTGTGTCCTTAATAATGTGCTCATTAAAAATTTAGTCTTGGAATTATCGGTATTTGTCGTGAATTTTGGTTTTTATATAGCAAACGCAATGCATCAGTGAAAGTAGGATGTTTTAAACCATTTTACCAAAAGTGGGAACTTAGTATTTGTTTTGACTCGCACTTTCCCGGTGGACCCTCCTTAGGTTGTTTGAGCGAGTTAGTTCCCTAGTCATAATGGAGACTATATTAGAATTATACGTTTTCATTTCAGAAACACGAATCAAATGTTGCATTCTTAATTGTGCAATAATATTACTCATTAGAACCGAAATTCTAAGGCATTAAATTGAAATATCTGTGTATGTCTTTAGCTTGACTAATTTTTTCTCGCGGTATGTTTAAAACTCCTTTGCATAGGATGGCTTTTTGTGATCCTGAAAAAAATACTGCGGTGAAAATATGATTTATTTGAAGAAATGGTAGAGAAAACATGCAAACTACGCATTGTTAATTTTTTGACGAGATCTAGGTGTCATAAGTTCCACCATTTTTAAATTAGATCTCTCTGGAGTGAATACGCGTTACATTTCCCATGTAAAAGAGCTGGCATTTTTCGTCAAAAATCTCAGAAAATAGTTCAGTAAGGGGGCTGATACTTTTATATCTTCGAAAGGGTGAGATATTTTGCTCTTAAGTGAGACCAAATCGAGTCAAAGAAAAACTACTGAAACTACCTAACTGGTTTCGGTGTTACCACATAATCTTCAGATATCTGAAGAGATGACCTCTGGAGATAGTGTTGTAACAGTAAAACCAGTTCAGTATTAAAAAAGTATGAAAAATACGATGTCATTTTTCTTTTACTATGTCTAAATTCCACAAGGTACAATCGTCTACAATCACGTGTACCAAATCGATTGACTTCTCGGTGAAATGATATTTTGCTCAAACTACTTTTTACTACTTACAGGAGGAATCTTAGGGTTCTGAAGAACTTAAAGAACCATTTGAAAAAAGTTAAAATTTAGTATTTGTTTCGACTCTACCAGTCGCGTGAGGGTAAAACTCGCCAAAATCTCCAACCGTTCGTTGTTTTACCACGTGACCCCCTATTTACGTGCTCGGAATCACTCCGAGTCGTTTTGAACTCGACGTACCAGCTCCACCTTTAAACTGTACCTTAAATTGCGATAATAATGCCTACACATGGTTTCTTTCCTCCTTTCCTTTTTCATTTAAAATTGCACCCGACCCACATAATCCACCTGCTTGAAACGGCGCAAACGATCCCGCGTCTTCACTAATGACCACCAGGACCCGAGATTTTGGAATATAGGTCGCCGGAGGCATCATTCCAGAGATTTTTAATTGGTATTTATAGATAATTTTGGTTGCCGTGTTACGATATTACCAGGAAAGAGCAGTGGTGGTGGTCTAAATCCATTTCCATCGTCAAATATTTGATGCATTATCTATAGGCGATGATACATCAGATTTTGCTTCTTAGCCTGGCGGTGATGCTGTGGAATCGTGCGCCTCTCGATCTTCTCTTTCTTTTTAAACGTGTCCCTTAGTTTATCTCTCCAGCGGCTGTATGCGACGACATTTTTCTTGCCCAGAATATTAGTTGACGCTCGTGTGCAGAGGTACAGTAACGCTAGGTGCAGTAAGGAAGATTTAGGGACCGGGATAGTCTTTTGTCGTACCCTCGGCCGTATGCCATCCTTCTCTATTTCCACAATTTTTTTTTATAGCAACCCTCGAACCGCCTAAATTATTAAAAATAACTCATACTTTTACAGCTATTTTTTGTGAATTAAATGTTACGAATACGGTCAAATTTACGTCTATTTCACGTATGTTTTGATGTCTTTTGAACGAAAGTGACGTTCGAAGATACATCAACAACTCTATTAATTGGAAAACAATCTAGCTGTAGTTTAAAAATTGGCATGGGGCGTCACTACAAGGAAAACTATTTCTTACAAGCTATGAGCACTTAAATTATTCCTTTCTTTAGCTGGCATTTTCTCTTAAGGAAAAACATAATTATCTTTAAACTTATGTTCATCCTCTGTTATTAACAATTTGCATATTCCTTTAGAAAATATGTATGTGTTAAATATGAACCGACCATGGGGTTTCGCGGTATCCTAATAATATTGTCGAGGGCTAAGCGTCCTTTCAAGGCAAGAAACCATTGGTATCAGGCACCTCCCACATCGTCGTGCTGCTGTTTGAGTGGCTTGATTATGGGCAAATTAGCCGTAGGAATGTGATCAGAGGGAAGTTTATGATGAAAGTGTCCAAGAAACCATCATATGTTAGCATAGTCAATAAAGAAGTTGATTATCCCTTCTATAGGCTTAAATATTTAAATAATTTTGATTTCAATAGGCTCAGTCTATTTACTAATTTATAATTTTTTATACTTGCAGGTATGTCAGATTCGGCATCTGGGGTGATGTGACTTGGTCCTCGCTGCGATCCTTACGGTAGGATTTTTTTTAAGGAGAAATTTTTCGAGACTCTCGTTTTTGAACAAGTTAACATACTGTGACTTTTAATGCAAATTACAGTCCTATCAAGTACCTCAATGTAACAGGCGTTGACCACAAATGGAAAGGCTCAGGTAAAAACCTCATCTGATATTTCGCTTTAAGTCTGTTATATTGGTCATTCAACCTCAAGATATAAGTTCCCATTGTAGTCTATGCTTTGGTAGCTAAAAATATTAAAAATCTCATTGCTCAAATAGTGCAACAATTAACGATTTTGGCGTAAAAAACTCAAATTTTGCAAAAGTAAAGCTTGGACGAAATTCAAATAAAAAATATTAGAGTTCATATTTCAGTCATCCGATACTAAAAACTTCAAGCCTGTATCTGACAGTTATTTCATATAGGATAATATAAACTTCTAAAGCGAATAGAATTCTTTGCCTATTTGAGTTATTCATAACAATGGAAGAATCCTATAATTATTTGAATGTAACGTACGTATACTTTTGTGTCCAAAGTGGCATTTGTGTCACATTTTATTCGAGTCTTTGAATGTCTTTAGCGTTGGAACAAGAAGAATTTCGCTTTATTGTATATAGAAGGTTATATGTTGTAATATGTGAAACGCGAATCCCCAATTAACTCAAAGTTAACGGAAGAGCTACGTCATCCTACGGGTAATATTACCGAGGAGTCACTAAACCGGTCCCAAGTACTTTACTTATGATTTGTCACCTTTTCTCGTAAAAATTCCCCATAAGTGTGTTTCAAGATAATTCTGCTTAAAAAATGGCCCGGAAACCACAGAAGGGGACCTATTCTCAATCTATTTGAAGTATGCACCAAATATGACATTTATCTAAAATCGTAAACTGAGGTTGAGATCTGTGCGAGTAAAGTCGGCCGTGCCTCTGGTTCCTTTTGATTAAAAACAATAAAAACCAGAGTCTGGTTCCTTGACATGGAGCTGGGGTGCCTGTCATCGCTGTTTTGTTTCTCGCTCGGGAGAGAGAAAAAGTCAGGCGAGGAATTCTTTTATTCCATGTTGTTCGGCCGGCGCTTGAAATTTCGAGAGGGCTGTTCCTTGGACAAATCCTTGCCTCACTCTCTCTTCGCGACACTCCCCTGTCGCGCCTCACCACCTATCCTCTGCATTCCCCACCCTCCTGTTCCCCCGCAGCATACTTCCCCCGGATTCCTCCTCTCCGATCTTCCCCGACGTTCCGCGTCCATCATCTTCCTTTTCAAAAATGCATCCTCGGAGCGTAATGCGAGATGAGGAACGGAGGCGGACGAGGCCCGTGTATTTGTATGCGCCGGGGTCTGAGGGGAGGGTTCCGTGTAGATCGTTGCGCGGACGGCGATGGTAAAGGAACGGAGGGGTTGGTAGAAGAGAGGTGAAAGAAGTATAGGGGGTGAGTGTGGAGAGGGAGGGGGCTGGTCGAAGGGCACTGGACGGGATTGGTCGGTGACGGTGCTGCCAACCCAGGTTGTTTTTTGTGAGGGAAAGAAAGGTTGAAGCTTTCCCATTGAATGAGAAAACACGAGTTAATTTTTTCAGCTTTTCTTCTTTTTCAAGCAAAAATAAATTGAAAATATGTAAAACATTTAACATTGTAAAATATAAAATTGGCCGCGACTCTAGTGCACATGTTAAGTGCTGCCTCCCTCAATTTACGAGCGTTTACCCTGTGCTTATCGTTCCATTCACCGTCGTTAGTGTGCACTGATAAGGATCGATAAGCACTTACTTTAATAAACAGAATGGAAAACTCCATTTGACATCCAGGGGATTGTATCTCTCATCACATACGCGTGTATAAAAGCAGACATTAACCTAGATGCACACATGTAGTCACGCACATAATTGGCTATTGTGTCTTTATACGGCATTCACTGCCACCTCCTATTTGCCACCTCCTTTTTAAGCTGAATAGTTAGGTGTCAAAAAGCTAGGTATAATTCCTTTTATCTCACTCTTCTGGATTTAAAAAAAGAGAGACGTTTCCTCGTTTGCTTCCCTTTCAACCGCTAGAATTCCGCACCCCCCACCCACCTTCCGAGGGCTTCTTCGCAGTCGTGGGGTCCATCATCCGGATTTAACCAAATTAATTCCGCACGCGGTCCTTTCGTATGGTTCTCTCCTCCTGGGCAAACCTTTGAAGTGTGCACACACCTTTGCCGCCTTCATTATTATTAACACTTCATTGAGCTCCCCGCCACTTCATTTCTGATGAATGATCCTCAGTTCACAACTCTGTTTTATTTGAAATAAAAAAAATATATAGCTGACGACGGAGAATGATTTCCTTAACATAGGCCGTGTCTTTTTTTTACGAGATCCAAAAACACCTTTCAAACGTAAATAGCCCCTGAAGGCCTGTTATTATGTTCCTCCGATGATTTTCCTCAGGTTAATGGGAAATTGCACAGAACGGATGTGAAGGGTAGATTTCTCTCCGAGTAACTTAACGATTTCGTCAAGATGCCCTCTTCATCAAGAACTTTATTATGCTTCTAGATAACTGAAGGGAAGATTTTCCGTTTATATCCATCATACACAAAAGTACAACTGAATTCATTAGAGTTTCTTTGATAGATTTTAGTATAATTTTCAGTTTACTTTAATCAAACAGAGTATTTAAAGTCAATCCATCTCATATTGAGTAAAAATATTGCTTAGTAAATTCTTGCTGGCTTATTAAGTTGTTTACCATTCGTTTAGGTTTTTTCCATGATATTCCGAAAAATATCTTGCCTTGTCGTTAAAAAGTCTTCTTTTTGAGACAAAATCAAATCTACTCTAATGATGGAATCTTAAACAATAAACTAACTATCTTTGCACCACCGCTATTTATATAACTATTTACTTTTCAAAGTACTATTATGCTTGGCTGGATATTTATTACCCCAAAAATATACACTGAATTGGGCGCTATTAACTTATAAAACATTTGTCTAGCTCGGGATAGGATCTTCTTAAATTTAAAACAAAAATTGACAATATAACTGTTGACAGATTTAATAATTCTTTACCATTATTTCAACAAGCCCCATTGCTCCAACGGCGCACCTTTTTATCTCGTCTCACCGCCGTGCCAAAATCTTTATGGGGATTTTATTGCTCCCAAAGGAATCACACATGATCCGGTCTCCAGCCTCCAATCCCCTACCGCCTCCTCCGGTCTCATCCCGCGCCAAGGAAAAACAACCAATGCCATGTACCCAGCGGCGATTCGACCGCTCTACCCCTCCTTCGACTCTACGCACCCTGAATCTTGGGTCACCCCTCGCCCACAGACCCACATTGAACACAATCCTCCCTCGCTCGCCTTCAACCTCCAACGCCTGGACTTCCTCCGATGCTACCAAAACAGCACCACGAACCGCAGCTAACCCTTCCGTCAAAAGATCCCTTCCTCGCAGCGTTAAATGAAAACGAAACGATCCTCGCCTATTCTCCAAGATAATTTTGTTTTCTCCTTGAATTAGTTGGTATCTCGAAGTATTCATGAATTAAGAGAATCAGTAATACCATTGAGTAATAGTACATAAAGTAATACCATATACTCAGTGGTAATACTGATCAGCCGCAGTTATCTTAAGACGTGCTTTCACGAATCATGTACCCTATTCGTGTAGATGCGTGAACACATTACCCGTTGAATTTTCACCGTGTGGACACGAAAACGTACGAAAATGTGTGAACGCGTTGCCATGAAATAGCCCTTATTCTACATTGTAGCATTTGTTCACGTATTTGTCAAGATATACTTGTGTGGAAACATGATCGTGTAAACATGCCTCAAATCGTGAACTACATGCTAGCATGTTAGCCAAATTAGCACTCCCATAATTTATAATGCGTCTGTTCTTAATTCTCCTAGCTGCTGTCTGGTCCTTACCAATGAGCGTGCTAGCTGTCATTTGAACTGGGACGACTACTGTATTGCTGGTGCTCAATCACTCTGTGCCACACCCCCTGGAGGAAGCTTTTGCTGTACTTCGTAGATTTAGATTTCCTCGGGAAAACGATGAAACGATGAAACTATTCAGTACCGAGCGTTACCCTCCATGCTAGTGGCCTGCAGTGTTTAAAATTGAAACTAGGGTTGGACGACTAGAGAGCATTTAATAAGTGTCTAGGAAAGTGAATGACGACGAATATTATATGTAATCCATAATGTAATTACTTAAATTAACATTCAAATTATAACAATTCAATGACTTAGGATACTTCAAACAAAATGAGGGTAGGTCGAGCTGACAAGCAATAGCAGCGGATCGGTAACGAATTCAAAACAAGTGCGCTTTTGTAATTCGAAGTGATAAGTCCACTAAAACTAAAAGCTCTCAAATTTTAACCCTAAAGATATTGCGATTCTTAGTGCCTAGCAAAGCATGCCTTCTTGGCACAAAATTAATCCCTTGCGCTCCTTTACATGATTCACCTTCGCCTTAGATCGTTAACCCCCATGCCTTCTCCATGTCCATTGAACCTTCTTACACAAGATAGTGGAAAGCTCTAGTACAAACGAGTATCCTCACAATTGTACTGGATCGGGTATCGAGTGTAAAAGACTTCTATCCTAATCAAACTAATGATTCCCGAGGGCGCATTGCAAAAAAATTGGCCTCGCAGTTGATAGAGTCGATAAGTTGCTGCGTGACACAACCCCGTCATCGAAGACACTCAAAATGTTGCATAGAATACTCAAAAGTCATCCAGTAATTTATAATTCTCTTAGCCCTAATAAATCTATCATTTATTTCAAATCCATGTTACTTATTTCCACGACTGTCATTTGAATCAACACACTGTTTGGATCCTTTTTTCCTTCAAAACTACATTCTTCCCTCTTTCCCTCCCTCTTTATCATTGTACGTTGAGAAAAGAGAAGAAGGAACGGGAGAAGAGAATTGCGCGCGACACCCATACGTGAGCACGCCAACCATACACAAAACCAGGATTCGCCCGATCGACCGTCCTCACCCTGTCTCTTCACCCGCCTGACCACCAATCCTAGGGCCGTATCGCCCCATCCGAAACCACCCCTACCTCACAGATACATCCCTGTTCCCTGATCCCCTTGATTCAATCTCCTACACCACAGCCTCATCCCTTTCCACCACCCATCGGGGTCGCCGAGTGAGGGGAGTGGGCGTGGACCAGGGAACGCGTCAGCCTCTCCCATGAGAGAGCGCTCGCCCCTTTAAACGGAAAGCGGTTAATTAAGATTAGGCCGTCGAGATTGTGGCCTTACACTACAAGCTAGGCGTGGATGATTCGTTTTATCTATTTGCACATGGCAATATATACACGCTCATTGATTCAAATATGCAATATCGGGAGTCATTTCGAAAATTGGATACTACTAACATTTCAAAACGGGATTAAATAGACTGTTATTTGCTAAGTATCCCATGAACTGGATTATCTAGTACGAACTTCGTCGATTTAGTTTCTGATTTCCAAATCCCCGTCATATGTAATTTAGCCTCACTTTTTCCTTTCAATTTAGAACTACATATTCATTACATAGAATACACAAAAGTCATTCCGAGAATTATCGTAATTCTATTGAGGCCCAAATAAATATATCATTTGTTTCAAATCCAGGATATGTCAATTTACTTTATATTACCTATCTAATGTTACTTCCCTTACCTCCTGGTATCTTTTCCTATGTACCGTCTTCTTTATTTGGTCCATGAACTTATTCCTGGGTCTTCCACTGGGGACTTTTTCCTCTTTTTTTGCCTTTAATTATGTTTTTTACAAAACCATTGTGTCTCAGGGTGTGTCCAATCCGTATGGTTCTTATTATTTCTATGGTGCTCCGTATGGTTCTTTCCTTTTCCACTCTTCTGTACGCTTCATCATTCCTTATTTTGTCTATTAGTATATTATTCTGTATTGGTGTAGAAACCTTTTTACCACAACGTAATTAATAGTAAATTATCTAGGGAGTGCAGAAGGGATTTACAACCCGCATGATATTCTCACTATAGTTGAAGGCGAGAGTGTAGTAAAAAAAAGGCGGGTTTCTAAGTACTGATTTCTTTCCATGTTACTATTTGATTTTTTTCCGCATCTTAGAGGAAAGTTTTATAAGAATATGCTTCGTTTATAACTGAAATATATCGTTATTTTCTCTGTCAATACTTCACATTTGGTGGAAACTGAAAGCGGCAATGTTTTTGACAGTGATTGGATTTTTTTTTCAATGAACATTAGACTTATTTCCAAAGTATAACATTACACCGATTGTATCGACCCACTGTTTTTTTTCAGGTTAAACATACTCTGAAATACTTCGAGCTCCCAAACCAAATCTCCGAATTCTTGATCGCCATTTTTTAAGTCTTCCGATAAACTGATTAGTAGATCTAATTTTACCGTACCAATTATTCTCATTGAATCTTCAATCTATCTATTTCAATGCGGTAAGACTTTCATTTGGGTATGAGTCTTTTCTAGGACAACCAAATACGATGTAACATGTATACAACAGGGAGCAAAAGTGCCATTTTCCCCCTAAAAAAAGGATAGAGTAACGAGCTTTCAATCTTGGTGCGGAAAAAAGCTTTAAAGAACCTGTTTGATGAATTAACTGAAAATGTTCCCACGATCAACAAACTCTCATCCGTCACTGTCACCATCGACAATCAAGGGTGCGAGTTTGTTGAAGTTATTTTCTTCCCAACGTACTCGAGCACACACCAACTCTGCTTCCGATATGTTTTTGAGTGCACTACTTAGTGCACGGAGTCTGACCTAAAAAGAAAGCGACTGCACTTTTATCCTGCAAAGTGAGAAGCGCACTAAAAGAAATGCAAAACGTCTAATGATAGTCCTTTGTTTGATGTGTTTTTGAAAACTTTTTCTGTGACTATCTATTTCTCACAATTTTTTATATAATAACGCTTCTCGTGCGTTTCTACGGAACAAGGAAGGCTGGAAGGATTCCGTAGGCATCTCCATGAGGTTGTTTAGTGACGAACAGTGTACGGCCAATACTGCTGTTTTACGCATACTTACATAGAAGACTCCGGAACTAAACTTCAATTTTGTGCGACAATCAGTTATCTGGATGAAAATGAGGTAATACTTCGCTAAGTAAAGTTCACTTTCTAATCATAGCCTGTGCTGAGTCCCCACCTTCAGGCATTTATAGTAATTTTTTTCATGAAAAAATCGAGAAATAATGGAGACAATCCAACATTCGAAACTTAGTAAAATTTATTGCGAAATTTCTTACGGTCATTGTATCAAATGATACCTACTGTATCTAGAAATAGCCGTCTTCTAAGTAAATATCTCAAGGAAACTTGCGACGTAGGGAATGGGATTTGGTTACAGTTTTAAGATTTTGCTATAAATTTTTGACCTACTAGTGTTAATCAGAGTATATTTTACTATGTACATCCGTTGAGAAAATTAAATTACAAACCATGGTTTGTAATTTTATTTTCTACTAGTATAGTAAACTGTAATAAATATTCAGTCACGTATAGCTTTGTTTACGATTTCATTACGATTGTTTTCGGTTCTAGTTATTAAATTTAAAATACTCAAACTCGATTTCCTCTAATTATGGAGTACCCGAAATTAGAGCAAGTATGTGAGCTTGGCTTTAAGTACACTTCTTAAAGTTGCCAAGAGATATGAAAGTCTCCGCTCTCCTTTGAGAGCCCTTAGACTTGTTGGCATGTGCTCATGAAACGAGAGGAATGTTGGCGGCAGTGTCGGCGATCGTAAAAAGAGTTCAAATAATGCGCCTCTAGGAGTGGAGCTAGGTCAGCAACCACTCTTCTCACCGTCTTCTCAAAGCAGTCAAACACAAGTAAGTATACGCGTAGTATTACTCACTCAAATAAATGAATCTACGACGATAATTAATTACCGGCCCGAATCTTTTATTCTTCGAATGGTTTTATTGACCTGGAAAGTATTTGTTTCCTCATAATTTCCATCTGTAGGCTTCTATAAGTAGGTTGGAAAATTTTGTATTGTGTAGTTCATGATGGTATATCGGCGGAATAGTATTTATCCGTACCTGTTGACTCTGGAGAGGTATCGGCGAATAGTAATAGCATCCGAGAGAATGTATTTTTTCAGTGGAGTTTGTTATAATATTGAATTTATTCATGTCAGGGATGAGGTTAGTTATTGTATTCACTCTTAAAATACAGTGTGCTTTTCGGATAACGATACGGACAACGCATAAGAAGGAAATGCGATTCCGCGCCAGGGGCAGCGTTGATATACTCTACTCGATATACTATATAAGTGCGCTCAAGAAGATACTAACTTCATTACTTGGATCCGCGATTTTTTTTATTACTTTTATTTTCACTAAAGTTGCCAAACATGAGTAGGGTGAAGTTTGGTTCACTTTACGGTATAGAGATTACCTTTTCAAGTAATTAGCCTGAATGTATTCGTCAACTATTTATTAACATTATCCGACATCAGACTATCATCAAACATCCGACTATGGGAGTTTCACATAATGGGTGTTGAAGTTAGAACACATCAGTGTTAGTGTTAGTGTTTAGATTGGAACACATCAGAGCATGTAAGTGCTTACGAAAGACTACGAATGTTACAATAGGTGCTGGCGATATATTCGATAACTTGTCCTTAGGTAGCATTCTTCAGGTTTACCGTGGTCGAGGCCGAAACCTACCTATATTGTGTTATGCGTTAAAAATACGTATTAAATATTGTAATTTTTGAGTAGTCACAGATTAGTTCTAAATTTTATAAATCCATGTTGACGCCTTAACATAAAATCAACACGAGAACAACATTCCAGGGTGCTACTATCGAAGTCATTTTTTGTCCAGCGCATATTAACTCTAATATCGATCTGTTTTTTCATGTAGCTTCGTAGTGTGCAGGGTCTGAAACGAATGTTTAGCAAGCGTCCATTTGTATTATTAATTGGCCAGCACATTAGGGTGAATGGGAAGCTCCCTATCGAGATGGGATCATTCTAAATTTTGGTATGTTTTCTGGGGAAGGGATCTCCTGAGCTGATGTTGGAGGCACGGAAATTGGCATGAAAATCTGATTCTTAGAGCACAACGCTATAAATGGGATTCAAGGAAATAGCAAGCAAAATACCTTATTTATTTGGGAATTTAACGGTCTCAGGCTGAAAAATGTGGGATTTCTCCATTGAGGAAATAATGAAAAAGAACTTCCACTTCAAAATATTTAGTGTTTCATCTTGGTTTTAGCAGATGATAGTTAAACTCTTCGAAAACTAGGTCAAAATGAGAAAAATTTTCTTAAGCATATTTTTAAATTAAGCATTTGAGATGTGGGTGTGGAGAGGAATGGAGAAGGTGATGTGGGCGGAGAGGAGGACTAGCGAGGTGGTGCTTGAGATTGTGAGCGAGGAATGGAAACTTTTGAATGAAATTCGAGACCAGTAGAGTAGGTGGCTGGAGGATGTAGTAAGGGCTGAGGGATTGCTCGAGAATGTGATAGAGGGAAGGATGTTGGGTAAGCGAGGAAGAGAAAGAAAGAGAATAGGTTTCATGGACAGGATGAAGAAAGGTAGATAGTATGCTGGGGCGAAAAAAGATATACTAGAGGGAGATAGGCCCCTGAAAGTGTAGAGAACCGGGAGGAAATTCTCTGACATTCGACAAAACCTTCCTTAACCGGTAGAATACTTCAAAGAAATTTTACATTTCTTTTTTTTTGTTAAAACCTTGTTTTTCCTTTTTATTCACCCGATGATATCAAGAACTACTACTTAAGTCTCGGAAGACTCTCAGCGACGATGGCGATGCATTTAAAATTCCTTCCCTGCGCTGTAGGGTTGTCCTCCGTAGTAGTGACGGCGCGTAAGACACACCCCGAATCTCCCAGTGACACCACCGCGAGAGAGAGAGAGAGGGAGAACGTAAACTTGGTCGTGGAAAGTTTCCATTGCTCCCTCTCCCCGGCGTCAGTCATGCAGTCAGGGGTGAGATTGAAGAAGAAGGAGGGAGGAGAGTTGGAAGCTGGGGAGGACTATGGGGAAGTGGAGGACGGTTGGATTCGAGAGGATTCACAAGGGGAAGGTAAGAGTACGCGGGAGGAGAGGTTCCGGAGTGGGATTAAATTGAAGGAGAAGGGGCATTGGAGAATGGATCGTGTCAGAAAAGAGGCGAGGGCGAAGGTAAGAAGCGGCAGGAAAAAAAGGAATGAGAGGAGAAGGAGGGAGAGATTTCAGCTGGAATGCGATTCGTCGAAAATATCTACATCCACATGCTACACTATGAGCCGCTAAAGAATGATTCGCGTAGAAGGGGGTGCTAGAACTCCAGCCATGAGAGTGTAGGGAATAGAGAAAATAATGGGGAAGAGGACTCGGGTGAAGTTTAATTTTTCGTGCGGGAGTGCTCAAAAGATGATGGTTTCATGCTTTGGCATTGTTTTGGGACTTATTCATAATTTAATTTATTTGTTACTTTTATTATTTTTAAAGAGTTATTATTTTCTTATTTGGAGTAATATAACGTTAACCGCTTGATATTTTTATTGCCATTGTCGCTCAAATAGCTAATGTTGCCAATGTAAGTTCAGTCGTTATAAATTCACCACCCATTTTTGGTGTACATACCCATGCTTGAAGTATATATTTGTTAAACCTTTTTACTACTTGTTAAATGTTGTTTTAAGATTTATTAGCTTCTTAAATGCTTCCTGCGATGCAAAAAAGTTTGAGCTTTTAATTAAATGCGTAGTTTAGCCACTGATGTCAACTTAGGTCGTTGTTTTCAAAATTATGTGTACCTACATAATACTTTTTTAGTCGTATCAATCGTTGTGGGATTTGATCTCAAAAAGAGTCTCACGAAGTTTTATATAATGTTAGACTATTAATGTACCTCTGATGTAGGGAAGGTTTCATGTGATTAGAGTCTTGTAATGACTGGTAACTCTGCTAAGTCCATTTGAAAATCACTTAGAGAAGTCTGTGTCAGATAGTATAATTTTTAAAGGTTTTATTTAAGGTAGAATGAGCGAAATATCATTTTAACCAGAAATAAATGATTTTAGTCTCATTTTAAAGAAAAACATTTCACCCAATTCCAGATACCAAAATATCAGCCCCTTACCATACAACTTTCCGAGATATATGCCAAAACCTCACCCGCCATTTTACGTGAGAAATGGTACATATATGCACTCCAGAGAGACATTATTTAAATAATGAGGAATTTTGAGTACTTATATGTCGTCAAAAACTAACAGCGTATGGTTTTTTTATGTTTTCTCAACCATATTTGAAAATCTTATTGTTTCCGCAAAAATATTTCCAGATTCACAAAAAAATCTTCCTCTGTGAAGCAGTTTTAAATGTACCGCGTTAAAAAAATGAGTCAAGGTAAAGGCTTATATTGATATTTTTATTTAATTTATTCGAGTTTCAGTCATTCAACGGTATAAAATTGCACTATTAATAATGCAATATTATATTATTGCTTTCTACAGCTGCTGAATTAAAACTCCTAGCTCGAATATGGTCTCCATTATGACTAGGGAACAAGGATTGGATTGGATATTTGGGGAGGCAACCGACAGCTAAGGTCATTTGCGCCATAGGGGATAGGTAAGGGAGGAAGGGCGGATGGAAACCCAGCGTCAGCATTAGCCTGCTTTTAACGAAAGGCGACAAGGGGACCACGGTTCAACGTCTCATCCGACAGACGAAGTACTGTACTTGAAGTGCTCTCCACAAGACAGTCAAGTAGGGATCGGGTTCCCTCTGAAAAACATCCTCCTCTGCAGGGATTTGAATCCTGGCCGTCCGTATGGTTAGCCAGTACACTAGGGAACAGTCTCGCATAAAGTACATTAAGTATATCTGGGCATTAGGTAGTACTGAGGTGAAGTTTATTTAGGTATGTAATATTTTGTTTTGTGTTACATCGACCGAGTTGAATTTTATTCACCCTACCGTGATTTTTTTCTCATTTTTCACTGCACTAATGTGTCTTGAAAGAGTCGGCTACTCCAAAACAATAAATTTTTTATCTGAAATGCCTATATTCCTTATGCTGTATGCGGAAATGAAAATATTCATATTCTGTAATGGAATGCTTTATTGGTAATAAACTGATTATTTTATTTAACTGTATATTTACTATGTGCCTTACATTAATGATTCGCTTTGTTTTTTGACATTACTAATGGCGCGAGGAAATAAAGTATTTGTGTGGCCGTCAGTGCGGATATTTATCTCTTATTTTGTCAATCATATCAGTTAAAAATCATAATTGTGAGAAATCCAAAATATCCACAAAAGCAGGGGAAAAGGACTCGTATTCATGCATTTCGGCCATCAATGTGACTATAGACTGGGACCTCGAACTCTTGGACACATGTTTGTCCCGAGGCTTAAACTCCGAGTACAGTTTAACCAATTGGTCACAATGGTAATCGAGATGCATGCATAGGAGTCCTTTTCCTTTGCTTTTATGGGCATTTTGAATTCATTTGTATTTCTATTTAACATTTTTGCCTTTTGCTACCTTTTATATTACATGTTTCAGTTGTGGAGATGTATCACCGAGAAGAAATATTATACTTCGTGTCATGCTGAAACCCGCCTTGTCTTAATTTTTCAAGCAATATAAGTCTAACGCGTAGCCTCCGAGTCTCTTGATGTTCTCAGCCTTGTCCTTTATTTTTCTGTTTCGCACCTTCTGGTCCCTAGAAGCAGTTATGAGAGTTCTGTTAGGGCTGGTAACTTTGCAAAGTCCATTTAAAAATCACTGAGAGGAATCTGAGTCAGATAGTATGTTATAAAACCGCATTTACTTCGCTCGCAATGTTTTAGTCAATTCTTGATAAATATAAGTGTGTCCATGGATTGCAGTAACTTGTGGTGAATGAGGTGTGTAATCTCTGATAGCTTGGTTGAGGGAAAGGAGGAATGGGTTTTTGGTAGGTAATAGAGGAGGCTACGAGCAGAGAGAGTTTAAATTTGATATATTTTTTGGAGAATAGATGGCTATCTGAAGGGAAAAGTTGGAGTAAACTACTTTGGGTGAAACACTAAATTGCCCAGGACGTACTATTATTTGGTAGAATATCTCTGATAATTACACAAATGTTTAAAATCCCAGTGAAGAAATTCTTTGTGTGTTACCTCGTCAGAAAACCTCGCTCCACCAGCTCTCCGGGAAGTCCACTGAGAAAGAGGAAGGATAGGTGGCTATACTGGCTTGAGCACTCATGTCTGCGCAGTGGGTGCAAGTTCCAATTCCAGTTCAGGATAAAGGCGTTTTCACTGCAAATTTCTCAACTTAGTGTGAACAATACTGGGTGACGCTATGAAACGCTGGCGGTTCCGTAGTTTTTTTAAATTGAGACGATGATGATCGTCCTTATTTTTTATGCAGAACTTCAAATGATTTGAATACTTCCAAAAGGAATCGAATTTGTATTCGAGAAAATGTACGATTCGTTCCTCCTGGATGAAATGTGTCCTCTGGCTTGTGTTGAGGGTCGTGAGAAGGAAGTAATCACTCTCAATATAATAAATAATAATACAGAAAAATGAGTAGCACACTCCCGAGAACCTTGTAGAAAATGTAACTGTGTTAAAGAAAATATTATATTCATCCCTCCTCCAGTATTTTAAATGTCTTGTGTCGGATTGCTTGCAGAGGGTTGAAATCTTGAAGAAGGAAGAATTGCAGTAGAGGCGGGTGAATGTATAGAGTGAAGTAAGAGGAGTGGGAGGACGATCAGGGTCTGTCTGCTGTGTGTGGGAAGAGGGGGAGAAGAGGGCGAGGAGGAAAGAGGCGGATTGAAGCCCCACCAATTCACTCCGCGCCGCGGGGAGTGCTGCCTGGAGACGAGCGAAGGGAGTGGATGCGCAGGTCCTTAAAAGCTTTTATTTTTTTCTATATTTTTTTATTATCTTCTCTCTCGCCCTCCACAACCCGATTCCGAAATAGAATTGGCGGGGAGAGAGGCAGCGGAAAAAAGGCGTCGTGTCAGCTGATGGGGACGCCGCGTTCGTGGGGCGGAGAGCGGTCGCGCGTCACCATGTCGTCTTCGGAGGTGGAGGATGTTCCCGCGGTCGTGGCGTCAGGTGGTGGCTTAGGCGATCCGTCGTGCGGGGAAGTTCTCAATAGGTGGAACGTTTTATGTTTCGGCGTTTTCTTTTGGGACCTGTTCATATTATTATTTTTTGAACTTTTATTACTTAAAAAGAGTTGCTATTTTCTTATTTGCAGTATTATTACGTTAACGGCTTGATATTTTTCATTGCCATTGTCGCTCATTTGCTAATTTTGCCAATGTAAGTTCAGTTGTTATAAATACACTACCCATTTTTGCTGATCTTGATTGGAGTCACTCGTTATAAATACACCACTCATGCTTAAAATGTATATTTCTGTTAAACTGTGTTACTCCTTATTGACTGTTATTCTATAATTAATCAGTTTCTTAAATGTTTACCTGCGATTTAAAACATTTGAGCTTGTTATGTGATGCCCAGTTTAGCCACTTATGCCAACTTTCGGTTGTATTTTTCAAAACTATGTACCTATATAAAATACTTTTCAGTCGCATTAAGTTTTACAGGATGTGAGCTCTAAAAATAAAAGTCACACGAAATTTTATGTAATATTTGACTTTTATAATTACCTCTATGTTGAAAAAATATGGTATACCATATTGTTGACAGTCTAAACTAAATAAATAGAAGAGGCATATAGAAACAAGATAGGAAAACCTATACATCTATCAATAGATTTTTTCAATCTGAGAGTAACGGAACTAGAATTTTAAAGTTTTACTCTTTATTTGAAAGACAAATATAGTTGTAAGTGCATTCGTAGCTTATGCGATTATTATATCAACCTTTCAAGTTGGTTCATCTCTCTTAAGAGATCATAATTTTGAGGTACACCTACATATATCAGCTCTCAGAAAAAGAAAATTACTGCGTGATGTTCGCAGTTCCATAATACACGGGCTATAACCAGTCGTTCTCTCGCTTCGATCAACGGTCGTAAACGCAGAGTTCGTGTAGATGAGCCCTCGCGAATGTTTACTCACGTCCCTCCCTTCGCTGACCTTCGCAGTACCCCTCCCTTCATTCTCCCATTTAAGCGGCCGCCTCTCGGCGTGCCGCCGCCACGTAGATGATGCACACCGCGGAGATCAAAACCCTGTCAGCGCTATCGAGCACTCTCACCACGCGTGTGTCGCAAGCGCCTCGCCCTCCGAATCCGTTTCGATCGCTCTCATAATTTTGCAACAACCTCCTTCCTTTCCCCTCCCACCCCCTCATTCTACCTCCCCCACCTTACGGTACCATGTGTCACCATTCCCTTTGTTTTACCTCCGCGGATACAAAGGTACTTAGTCAGATATCCACATATTTGGGGAGACGATATGTATGCCTACATTACAAGAGACTATTGAGACTATATAACATATGCATAATGAATTCTAGTAGATGCAATAGAAATATTTTAATTATTAAAACCATAAATAACTCTATTATATTATTGAATATAAAATGACAATGCGAACATTATTTCAATCCACAGTGTTTTTTATATTTTATTATTGGTACAACTAATTCCAACGCCACTGCGTCATCATCAGGTATCTTACCATTTTTACCAATAAAAAACTCTGTGGATTGAAACATAGTAGGTATTGTCATTATTAATTTAATAATGGGCTTCTACAAGGTTGCGCCTGAAAGGATTGAATTCAAATTATATTATCTCCATTTTTGGGTTTTTATCAAAGATATTACTATTGATTAATATTTTTGAATGGTGTATTAATATTATCGAAGAGAGTGAGACATTTTTATTTTTGGGAGGGATGGAGACCGTATCTTCACTAACTGATGCTATAGAGACTGTGTTACTATATAAATGATACATTTTAGTAAGCGCATGATAATTTTGAAAATCGATAAAAACTGTAAACACACCATGCTCCATTGTCTCCAATTTGTCTCTCTCTGTCTTAAAAATATGTTAAAGTAAACAATAAAGATTACTTACTCGTACTTCAATATCACAGTACTTTTGATAAAAATTTAGGATTTTTGGTATAAACCCAAGTGGAAATTTTTAGGGAAGGAGATCGCACATTTACTAAGAGGGCGCAAAAAACTTGCACAATCTACTGACAGCTGAGCTAAGGATTACTGTAGAAAATTGCCATTTGCATACTGAGCTGGAACATTTAATTTATTGCTTGTAATATGTAATGAAATGCAAATGCGTGAATCATTATACCTATTGTAATTTTTCATGGATTTACAATTTATAGTGGAAAACTGTATTGTGCAATAGATAATTTCCATCCCACTTTGTATTTTTGCCTAAGATTGTGTTCAAGGGGGTTTGAGGAAGACCTATAAATCCATGTATTTGGCCTCATTAAAAGAGACATTTGAAAATGTTCAAACATAGCAGGGGAATGTTTTGAAGAATTGCCATGTGAAAAATTCGGCCTGGACCGGGAGTCGAACCATGGTCCTTTGGTTTGCCGGACCAATGCGCAGACCACTACGCTATCCAGGATTCCTATTTCTCATGGCAATTTTGACCAAAGGCCCGTGGTTCGATTTCCCGTTCAGGCCGAATTTTTTACATGGCCATTTCTTTAAAAGAGACATATCTCACCTTTCCAAAGAAACCGTAATATCACCCTTATACTACACTGCGTTCCAAAATAATTGCCAAAATGTATCCGCTAGTTTAAATAGAAAATGCGACGTGTAAACACTCCTGAAAGACAATATTTAAAGTGTAATTTCTGACTTCTAGATGTCGTCAAGGAAATAGCATTGTGCAATTCGTATGCTTTCATTACTATTTTATAAATAAAATCCTGTTGTCACTGCGTATAAATAAAATCCTGTTTTAAACGTACAGCGTGAAAAATGTTAGTCATTTAAAGACTTTTGAAGATATTTTTATTTAATTACTGTGAATTTGTCTTTAATTGTGTATTATTGCGCCATTGATATTAAAATATTTTCTTCATGCGTATTTTAGCTGATGGAGAACGTAATTACGAATACTATCTCCATTATGACTAAGGAAATATCCGTCAAAAACTGCCTAAAGAGAGAAAGACTATAGAGAGAAAAGGAGATGTTTGTAAATGTGGGGGGAGATGAACGGCAGGGACGTGAAGGAAATGCAACTGTGCTGTGAGGCGGGAGGTAGGGTGAGGCGAGGCCGCCACACGACCTTTTCGGCTTTCACAGCGCCGCACGACACGGCAACCTCTCCTTTGTGAGGGAGCGCTGGAAGGGAGGCTCCTCACACCCACCCTCTCCTACCTCTCTCCCTCCCGTCCCTCCTACTTTCCCCGCCCACAGAACCTCCTCTTCCCCCTCCGCACTGCCATCCTCCTCCACAAGACTTCCACAAAGACAGGCGCCCCTCCTCTCCCATTCATATAACCTCTTGACAGACCTTCCCTCCCCCCTCCCGACTCTCCGCCTCCTTAGACTCTGTGTTATCATTACCTCACCTCCCATCTCCCGCGACCTCTCCTCACCTCCCCTTATAACTCCTCTACTCCCTTCTCTCCACCCCAACCAATCCCCTCTACTCCACTTATTACTCCTATCCTGTCTCTTCTTCTTCTCTTTTACCTTGCCACAAGTCCATACTTCTCCCCTGTGGATGTTTTGTGTCGATATATCCACCGTATATCGTAATTATTTCTCGTTCACAGTCACCATGTCAAAAATTTGAAGGAACTCAATGTAGAAATATATCGTCGACAGGGACGAAGTGCATTTTTGTTTTCGATAGCTCGATTTCGACGATCTGAATGTCTGCTGGATGTGGACGATAAATATCATCGATTCATAATGAGAAACTACTATCATCAGTTCGATATGAAATTAAATATGAACTCCCCGATGTAATAGCTGTGATTAGCTGAATACGGTAGATAAATGCCGTCACTTCGTCTCTACTAACTAACGTCGTCACTAATCGTCAACCCGCTGTATTAGACGATAATTGTTGTTTAAACATTATTATCTTCTTCAGCTCCGCATGAAATTAATTATTTCCTCTATTCTCGGTTTGATTATAGCTAGAGCTTATGAGAAATAAGCACAAAAATAATGGCACACAGTCTATCGAGAGCATTTTCGATTATATGGTCCATTTTCGTTTCGATAATAATTTTTCACATCGATTCGAATATATGAATGATCACATCGATGTGTTGACACCTATCGTTCATATCGGATTGATGATAGTCCTTTTGATAGATAAATGATTAGTGTCAGTACATCGATGTGAAGATTGTTAATCTTCGACTCGATTTGAAAATTTAGTATCTACAAATTAATGGACTTTATAATCGAAAATGCTCTCGATGTATTGCATGCCATTATATTCGCGTAGAAATATCGTCACTAACAAGAAATTTTTCGCATTATTAAGTCCATTTACGTCTCAAAAATCAATCTTCACTTCGAGTTGAAGATTATCAATGTTCATATCGATGTTTTTATCCCTATCGTTCTTATCGGATAGCCGTATAGATAGAGAGATAGATTGATAGGTAATTTGTGTCAGCACATTGATGTGAACATTGATAATCTTCGACTCCATTTGGAAATTTAGCATCGATAAATTAATGGACTTCATAGTCAAAAATGCTCTCGATATATTGAATGTCATTATTTTTGCGTCGAATTGTCGTCAATAGCTGGAAATTTTTCGTATCGACGGTTGATAAAAAATAGTGAATGCCACTCTATTTTACTCCGCTCCCCTACACCCCTCGTCACTCTTTCTCACCACTTCGTTCATGCAATCTTGGCTCTCACTCTGTCTCCCTTTCCATCTTCAGCCATTATCACCCTTCTCCTCTATCTTCCAATCTCTTTCCCCTTCCTTTTCCACTCTCCCCTTCCTCCTCTTCCACTCCGCTTCCTCCCAACCAGCCCACCCCTCCTCTCTTCCTCCCCCCCTGTCCTTTGTGCTCGCGTGGAAGAGAGGAAGGCGTAGGAAGGGGAGGGATCGGAGAGGAGGGGTGGGGACGGGAGGAACTCCACTTCTGAGAGCCCGAGGAGTCAGGTGAGAGGAATGGGACGGGGCGGGTTATGGTTTTGAAGGACCGAGGGGGGTGGGTGGGCGGTGACGGAGGGAGTAGGAGGGGGTTCGGGAAGGGGAAGGGGTTGTTAAGGGAGAAAAGGTTTTGTGGAGAGTGTGGGGTGTGAGGGCTAGCGATTGTTAAGGGCGATGGCTAAGGGGTGGGGTTTGTTTCCTTTACAATTTAGTTTTTTTACTCCCCCCCTCATCTTGATGGTGTGGGTATGGAGAGGGGAGGGACGGTTTGAGTTTTAGTGCAGCGACTAAGGGGTGGACTGGGTGAGAGGAGGGGTTTTAGATGTACAGATTGGCGAGAGGGCGGGGAGGGGGTGTTCGTCGAGGAGACGGGAGGGAGGAAAGAGGCAAGGGTGTGTGTGTTATAGGGTTTTAGGGCAGTGGTGTGAGGGAGAAAGGGTCGAGAGAGAGAGGAAGGAGAAGAGAGGGAGAGAGAAAGACTATCTCCTTTCGGCGCAGGATTGTCTCCCTCAGCAAGCGGGCAGTCTCTCCCTCTACACGCCTTCGCAGTGGATGTCTCTCTTCCCTTCTCTCCTTCGTCACCGTGCTTCTTCCACCTCCGGGCCCGGATTCGAGGAGAGCGCCGCGCAACTTCGCTGCAACGCATCGCCCCCGGAGTTATTTTTCCCTACCCCGCCGGAAGAGGATTTAAAGGAGAGTTTCACCTGTTCACCGTGGACTACCTCCTGCCCGGGAAATGTCCGATCTCAGGGTATGGGGACACCAACCGCACTTACTCCTTTTTGTAATCTATTTACGCAATGCAGATTAGTCACGCGCGGAGTTTGAGACTGAGCCGCTCTTTGAGTTGTGAAGGGGATTTTGAGGTGACGACGAATGCGATCGCCCCCGCCCACACGTCAAAGTCCTTTAGTGCAACGTGTTCGATTACATTGGTGGAGAGTTTTCATGTATTATCATGGTATGCTTAGTACTTTTCTTACATACCTTCTACGTATCGTTTGAAGTTTTTTTTGAACTTTTGAAGTGGTAGGATTCTTCTGTGCTCTCTGTCTAAACTTCTTGTACTTTGGGTGCTATATTTGTCCTCTCTGAAGAAATAATGGAATGGACTGGAATTCTGCACCTAAATAATCTTTGGAATGACCACTGTTATTGATACGGAGTGTTGCAAGGCCAGGGAATTTCGCTTGTGTTTTCTAAGCTAGTATGAAACTTACTTTGTTCTGATGAGAAAGTTTGATACTTCTATGTGGTATTCCTAATATATTATCCTTGATTCGGACATATAGTTTAAAAGTGGGTTCAGTGTTTGGCTGTCCCGTCGTATTCCGTAGACTTTAATTAGTTTCAAAAGTTTTTTGCATGCTTCTTTTCTCAAGTTTTAGCGGTGTCTTCGGTGAAAAAGTTCGGTGAAAGTGTATTTTCCATCTGAGTGGGCCTCAGTTGTCAGTTCTTTCGGTTCGTTTTCGGCATTGTTAGTTGCGAATCGTGCCACGTGTTGTCGATGAAGGTGGTTCGATATTTTATCGTGGAATGCCTTGACTTTTTCCTACTCCTCCCTTCAAGGTGCACGAGGATATTTGATGGTTTAACTCCGTTGTCTAAGCCTTGATTTGGTGGCATTTACTGAACATTGTGAATAATAAGATTTATGAAGCTATTCATCATAAATTTATTCATAGATGACCCAGGTTTCGACGTGGCATACTGGTCACTGTGATGTTAGTGTTGGTGTAAATCCTTGTACCTGATGATGACGTGCCACGTCGAAATCCGGGTCGCCTCTGAATACATTTACCCATAGTAACTAAGTCAATTTCTTCATTCATATTTGATTGTTGGCTGCATCGTTTAGATTCTCCTACGTGAAATATGCGTCAGGATTTCTCTGAGTGTGCGCCATGTCGTCATTAGCAGACCCTCGAAATTGCTTCAGCGTGGAAGTTCGGTTTCTTAGTAACAAGTCGTACGATTCGGAATTTATTGGTTATCAACAACGTTATCTGTGTGGTTACAACGCTGGGAGTAAGATGTGGCATTCCTTATACTATTTCCTTTACTTCTCACGTTTGCATTATCGGTTCAATTGGGTTATATTTAGGGTTTAATATACGACAAGAGTTCTTTGGGCATGCGTCGTGTCGTCTTTTAGGAGACTCTCGTTGTCTCCTTAGCGAGGAAGTTGGGTTTACTATTTTTCATGAAACCCTCTTAGCACTCAAATTCTTTCTTAGGTACGTGCATTGTACTGCTATGTTACAATGGCTGGCGCTCGTTGTTTTCCGATGGTGTAATTTGAGTTAATTTTCATTTCCTGCTTATATGGTTTTCAGATTTCCGAGCGCGTTTAGTTGTTGGCTGAACCACTGATTACTTTGGGTGCCTTATTTCCGTCAAGAGTTCTCCAGATGCCATGCCGTCATATGAAGACCCTCAAGGTGTGTCCTGCGAAAGAATTCAGCTGGTTGCATTGTTCGTCGTGCAAATTAGATAGCGGAATTTGTTGAGTGTTCGCCACGTCCACTGTGCAACGTGCTACTTTTAGATGTAGGGAGTTTGCTTTTTAATTAAGGTGTTATTTTTATTTCTTAACTTTGCTTTTCCCGCATGGATTATCAGCTGGAGAGCGCCTTATGTTCAATCTTATGGTTCATTTTCCATTGAGCGTTTTCTAGATGTGCTTCATGACGTCTAGTAGAAGACCCTCCAATTGTCTGCGACAAGGAAGTTTATTTTCTTTCTGAGTCTACCTTACAGGTCCAGTGGGAATGAGTTGAAAGCTTTCAACTTTCTTTAGACTGCTTGCTGTGGTTCAATGGAAGAAGTCCGTTTTTATATAATTATAGCATAAATTTGTGTTTTTCACGCTGTGTACATGGACTTTGGGTTCTAGTTGAGTCATCGGATGCTTTTCCTACGTTCCACTTCTGTGCTGAGTCCTTAGTTCTCGTGGTTCACTCCCTGTTGTCTTTTTAATGACCTTCAAGGTGTGTTTGAAGAGGAAATTGCTTCTTTTAAGAGTTCTCAAAAGAATTGAGATCGAGGAATTTGTCTTATGTTCCCAGCTTTGGAAGAGGCGTGATCGGATGTTGCATTCATGCCCGTGCTGAGTTGCTAGATCACAGATTTCGTTCTAAACATTTTATCTCCATTCTAGGTATACATGCTTATTTGATCTCCTTCCCTAAAAGTATAATACTTGCTTTGCTTCGTGATGTACGTGGCATTATGTACAGCTGGCTTAATTTAAGTGGATAAGTTCTTTCATAAAAGTTCTGAACAGAATTCCATTACTTCCTCACCCGTGGTTTTAGTTTTTCCTCTGCTTTCAAGGTTCACTTTAGCAAATCATGTAGTTCTCGCTTTTTATTTTATCTGCAGCGCATATTTTCAGGGGAAATAGTCTCTTCGAAGCTCCCATATTTCTTTGGCGCATCACGACTCGTCGCGAATCAACGGCGCTTCGCAAAGTTTGTGCGGAGAGTCGGGTGATCGAAGAGGACGTCAATTGTGTCATATGGTTTTAGTGCCGAAGTTTGCGTGAAAGACCGGAGTGTGAGGATAGTTTTCGTCATTCCGCGGAGAGAAGACCTGTTACATTTACGCATTTTCCATTTTTATCCCGCGATCATTTCAAAGCCTTCAGCACGAGTTAAAGAATGAAGAAGAAAAATCACCGCTCAGCTACCTCGCCGTTGCTTTGTGAAGACGCGGAGAAGTCCTTATAAAAATGAAAAATGTCTTCTCTCTTTTTTCTTTCTCAAGTTCTCTTCCCAAGAGATGCCATTCTCTCTCCCTTTATATCCCTCTTTTATTTTTATATTGCCTACCCATTCCCTTTCTCGTGGATTCTTCATCCTCTCAACTCTGTTTTCTCTTTAATCCATCTCCCTTTAGTTTGCCTGAGATCGGAATTTAGCTTGCTTCTACGCTCTCCTTTCCTGTTCTTTCATGTTGGTCCAAGGCAACCGTAAACAATTTTTAAAGCGTTTTCATGGTCCGCTGCTAGCTGAGTGAATTTGTCGCGGAATCTGGTTTGCTTCCTTGAAGGATTTTCTTGCACGTCTGCATAATGCGATGTCGTTTTCAGATATTGTTCTGTGGGAATTCTGTTCCATGGGTTCGTTTCGGTTTATGAAATCCAAAGCACGGTTTTGTTGGGGGTGGTTCATTTTTTTATTAAAATACATCTACATCTACGTCATACCCTGCAAGCCACCCAAGGGTGTGTGGCAGGGGGTGCTTCCACACCAGGCATGCATGAATGATACGATAGAACACCGAAATTACATTGAAACACGCGTACCACACATGCAAAGCGCCAATTAAAAATCTAATAACCAAGAAACATTCTATCGTCAATCGTTCCAACATGCAAGGGATACAAAGACTACTACTACAGATTCAAAATATCATGCATAAATAAGAACATCAATATTTACATCATGCATAAATAAGAACGTAGAGAATATAAAGAGAACGATTTACTGTCTGCCTATTGTCACAATTCGAACTATTCATGACCACGATCACAGCTGTTATGGTCCCGAAAGTTACGCGGAAAAAATGACATTTTATACTTATCGGTTCTACAATCTATCTCTCTAATTTTATTGGCGCGGTCTAATCTGCCGTGGTACGAGGGGGTTAATAGTATGTTTTTTACGTCGTCGGAGAAATGATTTTCTTGAAATTTAGTTAGGAGGTTAAGCCTATAATTTAAATAAACCTTCCCCATCGAATAAACTTAATGTATGCAAATATAGATGTTTGCTATTGATTCGATTGTCAAAAACTCTAAGAGAACGTTTAAACTAAGAGGGTAAAATACTTTTGAAAAACGTCTAAGAATTAGATTCGGGAGTAACAATTGGTGCAGTAAAACACTAGCCTGGCTGTTTTATTTTCATGTTAATAACCCATTGCGACTTTTCTAACATTTCTACATCAGGTTTGCTTTGAAATATGTGGGAGAAACCATAAAATATGGAAAAGAAGCTCATTTACCTAAGTAGTGCCAAACTCAAAATTCGAATATAGTATTAAGTACTCTTTGGTAAAGTACTAATTATTGACTATTTGGGAAGTTGAAAGAAGATCATATAAGTGCAAACGATATTATTGGAAAATACTAAGCATGACAGAATTCTCTTTGATTCTAGGAGAGGATTCCGTCCATGCTGTAGGTAGGCAAGTATGCTTGAGGTTTGTTGAAAGCTACTGGGTCTGCGAGTTTGCTTCTGACTCTATCAAAAATACTAAGTCATCTTAATAACTAAGAAAATAAATTTTTAATGAAATTTAGAAGAAGGAATTAGGTTTTAATTGGACATTTATGCTCCTTTTTGTACCACTGAAACTCTTAAAACTAAAAATATTCGAAGATAGTGAAGAAACATCGCAATCAATTGTGTAAAAAATCTAGTAGTTGAAAACTACAAGTGTTTTGCTCCTGTCAACGTAGTTAATCTCAACCTGTTTTTATACGGTGCAATATGATACCGTGTAAGGTGGTAGACTGGTTCGGCTGTTACTTGAATAGCTGAGGCTTTTATGTGTCCGTGTAAACATTCACTTATCGAGTGGAATTCTGGAAAATAACATCTAATGGGCTGTTGTCCCAACGACCCTAGTTTAAACACTTCTATGTCGGCTGGCGACTGTAATGCAGACGTATGTTGTCCCTGTTATTTTTCCCGATGCACTCTTTATGGACTTGTTTAGTCTAGGTTCTTCCATCCTTTTGGCTCAAATACCTCGTAAACCGAATGCCGATCGTGAAATTCATCGAGGCAGGATATCTTTTTGTCATGTAGTTCGCCTCTCTTGAGATCTAGCTTTGAGCAATGCGAGCGCGTTGAAGCACCTTTCATGGAGATGAAAACTTTTCGCCGCGCAATGGCAGACGGACCCCATCGCTCCTGGCAACGTTTTCGCGTATCAGTTCTGGCAACCGTGCCTTCATTCATCCGTGGATTCTGGTTGCAGAGCCCCCTATCTTCGTTCTTTCCTGCCCGAGTTTTAGTATGGGTTTTACATTCCCCGGCCCGAGATCTAAGGAATATGAGGAGAATAATTTTAGTCTTTTTTAGAATATACTATAAAATGAAATAACTTCAAATAATGGGGAAAATAGTGCAAAACTAGATGCTTTTGCTTCTTTTTCGTGTCCTTTAATAATTTCGGCAAGATCTATTTTTGCATTAAATGGCAATATTTGTGTAAAAATAGGCATTAAAAATACTTTTGCATTTTATTCGAAATTTTTGCAGTGAAAAAAGGTAGTCATTTAACCTGGATTGAGTCATCTCTAAGGAATGGAAGGTAAGAGAGATGGCGCGAGTTCTGTTTTAGGAAATAATTTTCCGGGTGATACAAAATGACCAACATGAAATTGGGAAGAATTAATGGGATCAGTTTTATTTGGTGCTAGTTTGTCACTGGTTATTTTGCACCGCACAGCTAATTGATTCAATTCTAGATTGATTGGTAGCTGTTACTGAGCAGACTTATTTCCTTCATTTCATAAAACCTCTTTATGTGTTCAGATTTTATTGGTTTGGTTTGCATTCATCTGTTTGTCGATATGGGAGCTTACATGTTCCAGTTGATTCTCAGATAGATGTAGCGAGGTATCATTTCATAAAAATGGAGTGAATTTGGCCTCTTCATAAAGAAAAATATGTCACCCCCTCAAAAATACCATCATATTTGCCTTTTACCTGTCGAATTTTAGAGATATTTGCCGAAAAATACCGGCTATTTTCCTTGGAAAATGGTAAGGAAACGTACTCAAGAGAGACTACATTAAAAAAGAGTTATTTTTCACGCGTGTATCTCATCAGAAAATAACCATTTTGTAGTTTGTGTTAATTCTCAGCTATTGATTGTAATGGATTTATTTAATAAATAAATTACTTACCACTTGACGCCTCACTACGGACGTGATAAAATAAGAGAAATACATTGCCGACCAGACAGGTACAAAAACTTGTTCTTTCCGCGCACAGTAAACGACCGCAATAAAAACTGAGCTTCATTAAATACACTTCGATAAAGCACGTCACCATTTCACCTCACAAAACCTTACCTCTTTACACGGCTGGTGACCTAACAACCCCGGCCACACGCTCATGTTTCATCTCGCAGGGTACTATGTCAATGTAGATGATTAGGGAAAAGTCTCGCTCTAAACCATCTTAACAATCATATGTTTAGATCCAATAAGGATTCAGCGTCCCAGGTTGCAGTTGAGAGATCGCCTTCAGCGGTTTGGCAGTTTCTCTAATACCGATGCTTGGCACATTGTACGGTACTTAAATGTAAATCGGTATTCGCATTCCTTACATTGAGGTTGAGACTTCTCTGTTGATGTAGAGGTACCCATGGGAACAATGATACTCAAACGATATCGTACTGTCTACCAAATTTATTTCAAACTCTTACAACACGTGTTTCAACTGTCTAGCAGTCATCACCAGGTAAGACTGCTAGACAGTTGAAAGACTGCTACACTTGTGTTGTAAGAGTTTGAAATAAATTTGGTAGACAGTACGATATCGTTTGAATATCATTGTTCAATATGCTGTTCTAGCACATCTCGCCGGAGAAAGTGGAGTGTACCCATGGGAGTTGTATCCTGATCATCTACCTTGTGATTGTGGCATCATCTCCCCGATTGATCCTCACTGATGATTCCTTGCGACTAAATTTTAAGAAAAGGATCCCTAGATCAAAGAAAAGGATTCCGGAATATGCTGGGACGGGGAATTTATTGGGAAGTTTAAATTAGCAGAATTCCACCGGGAGTCCCGAAATCCTGGGAGAGAAACTCAACTCCTATGCCCTCTTTGGAGGGCCCTCTCTCGTTTCTCCCATCCGTTTTATCACCCAGGGTTATCGCCCTCTCCTCTCGCCGTACCGTCTCCAGGATCATGTCTCCTAAGGCTTCGAAGCCCATCTTTTCCCATCCACCTATCTCTTAGGGTTTGCCCCTTCGCAAAATCTAAAGTTCGTCCTTCCACCCTCAATTAGATAATACCGAGGGGGGCTGGCTTACCCTCCATTCCAATCCCCTGCCACTCACTCCCCAAGTTGGACTTATTCGATGTGCAATTCTCCACGGTTCCGTTGCTAATTGCTCGGGTCTGGAACGACGGGAAGTTCTTCGGGGCGTGGGAGGCCGCGATAATTTTCCTTTCCTCCCTCGTTCCATATTCGCGAATCGAGCGCGGGAGTGAGTACGAGACATCTCTTGCGGATTTTCGGGACGAGTTGGGACAAGTAGTTTGTTTATGGGTTATTTAATGGGTTGATTGTTGTTGGAGGCACTCTTGACGAAGTTTTTGAATTGAGCTATTAGGTATACATTTCAGAAAATGCGTTGAGTGATTTTGTCGATTCTGTGAAATGTAACTCTTATATTTAACTTCGCCGAAATGTCTTTGGATGTGGGTGAAGTTTTATGATCTCATTTTCTCCACCTTCACCACCAGTTATAGTTGGAAAATTAGGAAAAATGTGTAAATTGAACTAACTATAAAATATCTTATAGAAAAATTATATTTCTGTATTTTTACGTCTGATAAAACTATATTTAAATATATGCCCTGTATATCACACAGCATCAGGGCATATGCTAAATCGCCCATGGTGGTGGCTTGGATGCTATATTGAAATAAATATGCAATATACATTAAGTCCAATATGTGTAGGACGCGTTCATGCTCTTTTTCATATGGTATGAAGCTGATCGTTCAGTCAGCAGAGGGTGAGTTTTGAATTGAGTCATTTGTCTCAAAAACTTTTTAATAATTGTTTTCTGTTTTTTGCGCTCTTATTGAATAACAGTGAAATATTTTGTAATCTTTTGGCGTAATTTGTCAAGGACACTACTTGTTAACTCAATTTGTTGGCTAAAAAAGTAATTAATTTGCTTATTCTAAAATTAATAGTTTTTCTTTACCCGAGAGAGACTTCCGCAATCGAAATTAACACCTAAAATGCGGTTCTGGTCGCAAATAATAATTGTAATGATAACCCGATGCTTGCCGAGGACTCGGAGGGGAATGTTACTAAAGTAATGGTAATAATAGCAATGATAATATTTTTTTTCACACACCTATTTATACAATATAATCCATTATGCAATGTTATTCGTGATATTAGGCACCCATGAAGATAAAGTTGGTTTTGTCGGCCGTTACGGTCGTTAAGTTTATTCATTGTTTTAACCCATGAAGAGTCCTTAAATGGGAGTTGCCATCAATTGGTTACGCTGTGTTCAGCAGCAGTCGGTATAATAACATATAAATGTATTTATAGGCGTTGTAATTTACACAAGAGTGTGCTATATATTTTAAAGGAAATATAAATTAAAATACCTAGATTTTTATGAATTTAGTAACAGTACAATACAGAGCAGGTAACGAATTAGGTAATAATGAGTATAACATAGTGCTATTAATGTCATGTTATGGTGGTGGGCACTTGAAAATGAAAAAATGTCTATATCTATTTGCGTAAAAACAATTTACTTATCTAAAACGTCGAAGTGAGTTATTTTGGTTCCAATAAAATCCTATCCCTGAACTTTCTATGAAATTTTTTATTTCTCATTAGAAATACCGAGAAAATGTCGATAGATTTGTGTTGGATGATATATTACGACCTGGACTATGTTATATGGTGTTCATATCCATATGTGATAAATGTATTCGAACATGCGTTTTTCGGCGATAGGAACAATGGTACTGCAAATATTTTTATCGATAAATCATAGGAATTATTACGTTTTTTCACCACGTACTCTTGCCATTATCGTGCCCTTACTTATATTCTTGCGTCCATTTCGGGTTATTGGTGTGAGTTAACTTGGGGAAGGAAATGAATTATTGATTTCATTATTCCTAAGTAATGTCATTCACACAGTGCTGTGCTTAATGTGAAGTGAGGCAAACGTAAGCTGATTCCGAATTTTGTCTCCCTCGACTATCGTGTTCGTAATTGGTTAGGTTTCTGCAATTTCCATTTTGTTCGTGCAGTTATCATTAGATCCTTAATAATAGCTGATTTACCACCTCCAAAGTTCTGGCTGTTTTCAGGAGATTAAGACAATTTTATGGTAAAAAGTATTTATTTATTTATTTGCATCGTTGTGTATACTTATTTTGTTTTTATCTCAGTCATATTTGGTTTTGAATGGATCTGTTGAGTGATTATGTGAGATAGCAATCTTAAAAAAAATAAATTGTACATAAACATTGAATATATTGCCTTCGTTTTTATTTTCTGTTAAATGATTTCGCCCTAACGTTTTCTCTAGTACTTTACCTTACGTCACTTTACTCGAACTGCCGGTGATATTTGAAAGAATATCATTCTACCTGTGTTCAATCGGCATCCATCTTTTTCCATCCATCCATCGGCATTCTATCTTTTTCTGAGCATACCGCTCTTGAAGGATACCATGTTTATTCTTTACGCCTTAGATTTTTGTCGTTCGCTGCCTAAGTTTTCGTTCGCTTGCACTCAAGTGAGGGAATCTGTCTAATTCATTGAACTATTCCTCCGCTTGCCTCGCCTTGGGCTGACTAAGTCCTCATGTCAACGCCGATCTGCAGGGCTAGTAAAAAATTAAATAACGAGCTTTGTGTACACACGTTATTTACCGCAAGAACCTCCCCGTTGCTTCTCTCTCCTCTTTTTACGAGTCCGTTGATTCTCGTGTCGCTGAAACTTATCACAGAAGTCACGAATTGTTTGCCTTTTTCGGGAACCCCTTCCCTCTCCCCCCTCTCGCTCTCTCTCCTCCTAAGACCCCTCTCCTCTACACCCTCCCCTTCTTGCGTCCCCCTATCTACCACCAGGCGGCGGCGCCCGCCGAAGTGACAAGTGAATTACGGCATGCGAGCGTGCTGCGCAGGCATAGAGGTGGAGGAAGCGGCTCCATAAATATGACGGGTCCCAATTAGTAGTCTTCGCCTTGATAGTCGTAAGTTCCGCCCAAAAGGGGCCACTTACTCTTTCTGCCCCAGGTTTCCCCATCGAGCCGATTCGCCTCTCCTCCCTGAGACCCTGCTTGTCTAGCCATTTTTCCTCCGTCGACTGGTCTAGGGTAATGGACTTATGTAAAAAGCATACTAGACGTCGCACCTGGTTCCGGCGAATATCTAAGGGTGGAAAGCGTTTTCCCATTTTCACGAACGACTTACATTGAACGTCCAATTTTGCGAATAACTAGTGAGCCGCTGAGTAACCGGATATTTTGTGCACTATATCGAATTGAGTGCGGGAAGGTTCCTCGGGTTTCCAACCCGGTTCTTGGCTGTATAATCAGAGTTTCACTTGCTTACTCCGCTGTCGTCCTTTGAGTGATGAGATCCTGAAGACGGCAGGGGAGTAAGCTGTCGAAATGTCCATGTCATGGAGCAAATAACTTGGGTGGAAATCTGAGAAACCTTCTTGTAATCTATTCACCTTTTTAGTCAGATACCTTTCACAAAATTCATGTGAAATCACCAATTAATAGTATCAAGTGGAACCATATGTGCTGCTTCTACGGTGCTGCTGGGAATATCAGGGACAACTTCACATCGGTGAACCAAGTTATTTTATCGTATATCTTTAATAACTATGCAGCACATTGATAAGCTAAATTCAAAACAAGTTATTTTATGCCCATGTGTTAAATGACACGCCCATTGAAGTATTGGCGTAAGTGATCTCCAAGCTTAACAATAAAAGCCAGTGGGACACCGTAATATCCGTAATTAGTTTGAAAAAAGTCGAGGAATTTGAAGTATCCATTATTTTTTGTAATTTGATGAAAAAATGAGGAAGGGAATCCGTAAACTTGATAAATCTTAGCTATTGGTATTCCTCATTTAATATATAGCTATTATTAATTTTCGAACCAATAGAATAGCCCATCAAATAGTAAATGAGGATAGCTTTACTCAAACAAATCGCATGCAAACTGACACCTTCCGTTTTGAAAATTACGAGAACTGTATCTGTGTGTCGGTAAATTCCATGGGCTCTTCGCTTTCTCAGTTGTCTTAATTTCCATCGTCTCGGTCTGTGAGCTGGGCGAGGTCGGTGGAGGAACTCTTGCTTTTTTTTAATATTTGTGAAACGAAAGCGTGGAAAGAAGAGGAATACGAATGGAGACAGGTTTCTTTCTTAATATCCAAGTTGCAAAGAAAGCTAAGTATTTTCCTAAAATTATTTGATTCGTACGACGTGTTTCACAGCTTTGTCGTCGTCAGGTACAATAGATTGCTTGATCAAGTTTTCTTTGCAATATGGATACTAATATAAGATTCTTCTACTAATGTAAGTGACACCTGATATCGACAAGTTTATCAGATTTCGTTCTGTTGGTGTACACCTATGATGAATTTCATGGCTGCCGTTGATGGTGCAAGAACTGAAATAATCCCTAGACCTATCCCGTTGTTCATGAAGGAATTTTTTAACCTGTTTCTGAAAGACTTTTCTTTTTAACGCTCTCACTTTCTTTTCTCCGTGAATTATAAATAAGATTACATCCTTAAAGCCTGTTATACATCGCTCAGTAGATTCTCCCGGTGATACGTTTAATTCAGCTCTGAAATCTGCACGACTGATTGGGTTATCATGGTCTTTCGAAGACGTTATTTAGCAGTATTTCATAATGGTATTTCTTATTCAGAGCCTTTTTCATGATTTTTTTCTTGGAAGTCATGAGTAAACAATTGTGTGTTGAATCCAAAATGTCGGTGGCCTATTTCATTTTGGTCATGAACTTGAATGTCAGGATGTATCGAAATATCACCTCTCCTATACGTGTTCAGGGCTAACTATTTCCAAAGTATGCATCATTTATTATAACTTCGTCCAAAGGACTCGAACTTGGGTCGGTGAAGTGGTTCGGAAAGCTTAGGATACGTAATTCTTTTCCGCTAGTCGAGTTCGTCCCTTCAGTATTTTTATCCTTCATTAGATTATCTTCGTTATAATAGAATTATCTCTCATGAGACCTTATTTGGAGTACGCCACTAGTATATGAGAACCTTACAAAGTAGGATTAATTTTAGATATCGATCGAATACAGCGGAGGGCAGCTAGATTTGTCACAAATTGCTACAATAAACATAGCAGTTTTACTAAATTGTTGAGGGAGTTAGGGTGGGAACTTCTATCCGATCGTAGGGCAAAATATAGATGAAATCTTTTACGAAAGTTTGACTTAGACTATTTTTTGCCGGACGTTCAACATATTTTGCTGGAGCCAAACTATTATGGTAAAAACGATCACAGGCACAAGATTAAGGAACTAGACTTCAGAACCGATATTTTTTAAATTTCATTTTTTCCACGTACAGCAAAGGACCGAAATAGTTGCGATATATCAGTTCTAGGATACTTTGACCCTGACTACGTTAAATGGGTTCTTTGCTTGTGCTAAATGTCCTAATATCATTATTAGTTACTAACCTCCCATGCAATTTTCGGCATGATATAGCTGTTGCATGATTTAGTACCTCGTAGAACTATTTCTATGTCGCAGAAATTATAATCAGTACTTAGTCGTATCTTAAGTAGTGTACTGGATGGTAGCATGTTCGTAGATATTAGCATTTTCCAGGTGCATTGTCGCCAGTTTATAAGCGGACAACTCTCCAATCTGCCGTTTATATAATTTTGTCCCGTGTTACGTTGACTTTGTTCCTCAATTTGCGTGATTTTTCTTTGGTGGGAGTGTTTTTATTTGGGTTGGTGGGAATAAGACTTATTGAGATCTCGGCGTATGGTAGGGGGAAAGGAGCGGCGTCCCTCCATGTCCTTGGAAATCGGTCCTTCTAATTTCAAGTGCAAAGTTCCTTGCGCCCGCCTACTATCCTGTCTTCTGCCTTCCCCTTAATCTAAGTGAGACTCCCAGCCCATTCTAAACCATCCTCCCCTCCATCATCCTCCCACTGTTCTCTCTATCGTATCTTTTCACGCCCACTTCCCCCCTCCTTTAAACGCCTCACTCGCAGCGAACAAGTGCATGTTAATTGTTTTTCAGGGTTTTTTTTGCGCGAAGCGGGGACTGCAAACATAGAGGCGGGAGAGACACGCATACACACACACACCGCTTACGATTGTTTGCCTTTGGACTGGGCGACGGAACGGGCTGTTGGTGGAGCAGTGAGAATAGAGTGTGTGGCCGGGGAAGCGTACGTATGTTTGAGACGGTGAGAGGTGGGTTCGTCGAGGCCTTGTCTACGTTACGTGCTCAGGCGTACCCTCAAGTGAAGGGTCACACACTTGAAGTGAACGCATACATACCCTACCCCTTTGTGGAGAGTTGCAGTGTTAGTATCCCACCCGATTCTGGGATAAGCGGAAAACACGTGTTGCTAATTGACTTGGGAAATTTTCTGCCCGAAAGAGGAGGCCCCCCGTAATTATACTGTTTGAAGTGCATCACTATCTAATGAAAACTTATTACTTCATTTATTTAATTTTTTAAACTTTCAGAATTGGCCTATTAGCAATAATTTATCCTCCTAAATAATTCTCTTCTCTATCAGCGATTGCTTGAAATATCAAAATTTCAAAAATATTTTTCATTTTATTATACTCAACGTAGGCTTTGGTGGGTATATTTCTACCTAAAGGAGGAAGTACCGTAATTGTGTTTAATTGCATCCTTATCTAATGAAAATTTTTTGCTTTATTTACTTATTGTTTCAACTTTTAGAAGTGGCCTATTAGTTATCAAATACTCCCCCAAATGATTCTCTTCTTTATAAGTAATTGCTTGAAATGTCAAAAATTCAAATATATTTTTCATTTAAATATGCTCAGCACAAGTCTTGGTGGGCATATTTTTTTAAACTAAAAGTTTAATCTTGGCATATCTTGTAATTGAGTTTTGGTACCTCTCGTTTCAGTTCTGCAAACTCCACAAGTTACGCACTTAATGCGTATGCGTCAATGCGTAACCCCACAAGTTACGCATTCAATGCGTAACTTGTGGGGTTTGCAGAACTGAAACGAGGAAACAATGCCATACTTCAGCAGGCTCAGTGACTCATCAGGAGACGGCTGAAGTAATATCGTATTCGTGTTTGACATTACAAGTAAAATTGCGTATTATTTCTTTTTTTAATCATTACCGATTCCATGTTAGAACATTTTCCTTTTATCTCAAGCAAATGATTCGAAAAGCCGAATTTACTCGAGTGGTGATATCTGCGTCTAACTACCACCCTATGACCCGCCACGGGGGCGTGTAACAGCGAGTTAAAAGCACCATGAAAAGGGAAGGGCATAGGATATAGGAAAAGGAATAATGAGAAGATAAAAGTGAATTCATATTAACCAGGTTTCTTTGTTTGACGCTTTGTTTTTGTTATGGCCGCTTTACTCGAAAGATTTTATTGAAAAAACGAATGCGTGAAGTCTTTCATGAGGAAAATTGTACCGTGTAAAGCGGAAATTTATATGATTGTCTGAATGACTGAATGGGAAATAGAGCCTCCTCTAATTCCGTTCAATATCTTGTTCATTGTATGACACATTCGTTTGTACAATAAAATGTACAGTGTAAAATGCCCTTTACAGTCAGTAATGGTGCTTAAAAAGAAGGAAAAATTTTATTGCTACAAGTTCAGCAGTGCATACCTCATATAGTGTCGCGTATATTGTAGCAGAGAGAGTGGAGTCATAATAAGAATTGTTCAAATGATATCGTGAAGTGTTAAAATATATTCCTCCGTATCGCTCTGAATACGGTTTGATCTGAAATTTTTAAGTTTATACCGTAGCCTCCTTGAGTCAAGAGTATTGCATGCAAAGTCATCCTGAAACACGCCTAATCTGAATGGTTTAGTAATCATAACATAGCGAGTAACCTCCGATTTCCAAATTAGTCCTTCCAACAGCTGCGTGATAATACTATGCGGGATGTCTTTGTATTTTATTTTACTCGCAAAATAAATCTTTCTGTGCAGGGCCCTAAATTTTCACGGCGTATTCGAGCCAAGTACCAGACTCGAGTAGCACCTGTATTTCAATTTTTCAATATCCACCTGGTAAACTCTGGTGTCTTTATTTCTGCACTGCTAATGTTTAGTGTGTATTACCTTAGTGTTAGAGACTATGAATCAGTTAGTACGTGCAGAATAGTTCAAATGATATCGTGAAGCGTTAAAATATATTCCTCCGTATCTCTCTGAATACGGTTTGATCTGAAATTTTTAAGTTTACACCGCAGCCTCCTTGAGTCAAGAGTATTGCATGCAAAGATGACCTTTTTAGTCGATTCAGGTTGAAATTACTCATTTACTGCATTACGATGAGGACAAACTGTTCTACATCTACATACTAGCCTGCCAGCCGCCGCATGGGCGTGTAGCAGGGGATGTTAGGACACCAGTCGTGTACAAATGTAAGAGATAGGGTTTTGGGAGGTGAAATGGTGACGTGTATTATGGGAGTGTATTTAGTGGAGCTCAGTTTTGATTGTGGTCGCTAATTGTGCGCGGATAGAATGAGTTTTTGTACCTATCTGTTTGGCAATGTATCTCTCTTATTTTATCGTATCTGTCAGACCTAGAAATGTAGTGAGGCATCATTATAATATTCTCCACTTCACTCTGAAGCACTCAAGTTCTGAATTTCTCAAGCATTATAAGCCCAGCGTGTTGCCTCCGAGTCTCAAAGGGCTCCCACCTTAATTCCTCTAAAAGTCGTGGAACACTATACGTTTACGCAGTTTTTAACGAAGCAAGCAGATTTTTTCTTTGTATTCTATACATTTTTCTGGTCAAATCTATATGATCAGGGTCTCAAATACTCGCGGCGTATTTGAGGTGCGGCCTAACAAGAGCGTAGTAGCATCTCTCATTTACTTTTTCATCCGAGGACCATCCTATTATACGCTTAACAAAACTTAGTTTCTTTAATGTGTGCCGCATGTTTTGTATGTGTGTTCTCCATGATTTATCAGAAGTTAAGGTAATTCCAAGAATTTTACTGTCTGAGGATTTAATGTTTATCTTTAACTGTTGAATTTGGATGAGGTATGCTGTTGAGATCGTGGAAGATAGAAAATGGAATGGTCCTGCATTCGACGCAGAGAGAGGGGTTTCTTGCCGCGCGTGGGTGCGTAAGGACTCGGGGTGAATTTTCCGTCGCCTACTCCACATCCCCCACCTGGTGCCTCCCTATCTCCGCCTCCTACTCCTTTCACACACCTCGTGCGACGCGTGCGTGTATTGTCTGCGTGTCGAGCACAAGCGCCGAAGGGGAGGAGGAGGAGAGAGGTATGGAAGCGAGGGGCTTGAGGAATGCATATTTCATTCACTCAGGTCCCTTGTCACTCGCGCGCAGCTCGCCCTCGTCGTCTTCATCTTGGGGGCGAAGTTTGCAAGATGCGGGGTGCGGAACGATTGCCGCGGGGTGTGCAAGGCCTCCGCGAGTCGGTATTGAGGCAGGGGAAGAAGGGAGGATGGTGTGGGTGTAACAAAAGCCGGTTCATATTGAACGTAAAAACAAACTTAAGCACCTAAATTGAGGCCCGTTCTCATTGGAAATTAAAGCAAATTTAGCAAAAAATCTTATGGCCCGTCCGTGTTGGACACACGAATATGACTCAAGGCCTCTTCACATTGAGCTTAGCATAAGATAGCTTCGGGCTAAGCTTCATGATCATGAGTGACCCTGATGATGGCTTAACGTTCCGAAACCATGGTCGATTGTCAATAAAGTGTGGAAGTGTACAGATGTTCTTTGTCTTCTGAAGAAAAGTTTTGTGATATAGATTCACAGTTGACCCAAGAAAAAACTTGTGAGCACAACTTTAGGCCCATTCATATTGGATGTGAAGACACAAATTAGAGAACATAAAAAGGACCATCCAAGTTGTACGCAAGATCATTAGATCACGCGAGTTGCACACAATATCATAAGAAGGCCTGCGTACGTTAAGCATAGCTAGGGAATGTCAGTGGGTTAGGGCTCAATATTTATGGTAACATCTTTTGGTTCGATTATTAAGTAAAACTTTTTGAGTTTCACAGATTTTTATCAAGTTAATGATCGATGTATGTTGAGTATTTGGTGAAAATGGCTACAGGTTTGCTCAAATTCTTGATCCTCATGACCTTGTAATGCTATCTGACTTCATGCACAAGTACAACCGTGTTAAGACACACATTTAGGTCTGTTAAAATGATCATTTTTCATTGACCGTTATATTTGTAGTAGGAAACTCCCACCATGTGAGCACGGGGACAGAAAACTAGTAATCAGATGGAAAGGGGAGGTTGAGTTGGTAATGTAATTGACTGTGAGAGGTTGATGGTCCCGATTCTGTCATTTTGCTGGGCGTGGCAAAGTAAATTATATTTGCATCAAAATCGTTGTCAACGCATTACGGTGAAGTTCATTATTAATTTACGCAACTTTGAGCGGCTTACACGTCCGTCATTGACGGCCGTATGTCAACATATTTTGGCCTTGTTAGTGGAAATAATCGTTCAACGGTCGTTCATTCAATGTATCCATTACTCGTGAATGATGATGCATTTCTTTTCATTCATCCTTTCTCTAAACCTCGGCTAAAATTTCAATTGTGACGTTCATTGTCATTAGATCTTCGATATTCTTATGTCTAATTAACTAGCGTTAGAGGATGACTCATGTGTCATCACCAGAGTTTATTTTAGTGTATATCATTTTTTTAATGCTATTTACCACCAAAAATGACTTTTTGGTAATTTTAAAATGGTAAAAGAACATTTTTTAAACTCTTTGGTGTGATATTAAAAAATCTGTGTTGTTCAATTTTATGCCTAGTTATTAATGTGCATATTGGCTTCCGTATATATTTTCCCTTGACATTAGCAAACGCATGTCTGGCATTTTGCGAGGGCAATGTACCATTACGTAACATTTATTCCTAGGCCAAACGCTGATAATTTAGAATTTGACGCGCCATTTCATAATCAGGCAGCCGTAAATGAGCCTTAATAAGAGTGACAAAACGTCCACTAAAAAGCTCAAATTTTTTGAATAGTGTAAGAATGAAGTAGATTAGATTTTCTTGCAGCATATGGTTTTCGTCGTAGATAAAGTAGTATTGTTTTGGGATAAAAATGAAGGAAAAATCGTCAAAACCCGCAGATACGGCACGAAATTTTCAGAACCATAATTGAGAAACGAGAGGCACCAGGCGTATGCAATTAATTTAACTGTCAGGCAGCAGGAAGGTGCGTATTTAAGGTTTTGTTTTTGATACCTCAATAGTATGCTGAAGTTGCGTTTCCTCCGAACATAAATAGTTTGATGGAGTGTTTGTATATTGGGCAAAACGTACGTAATTCAATAAAAGTTTTTGGTGTTTTAAGATTTTCAAACTTCGATTTTTCCATGTGATATCTTATTACTTGTTTACTTGTTTTTTCATTTTAGTGAGTCCTCTGCTCAGTTGCGGTCTTCCGTTAATTTATTACCTTGTTTTAGTCTCTTTAAATCAAATTTATTCAAAGTAACAGGTTTTAAAAGGACCGTGATAAACTTAAAGGGACATATAGAATTTTCTAAGCATTTCATCTACAAAATTTCGCTCAAGGCGCCTCCGGAGTGTTTCCTTCCCAGGCATACAACGCTTGTCCCAATGCTAGAAGGAACTTTACACGCTCTCCATGCCCCTAGGCAAGAGCCAGAACCGACCAGGAGAACAATGCTGATACAAAGGGAGTGCTAAGTTGGCTGACATGCTAGCATGTTGCATGCGGATAAAAATAATGATACTGATTAATAAGACCATTACTTATTGGCTGCTATGAGATGTTAACCCATGAAGGAAATGAAACCGTGCGGATCAAGTCAAGCGGGATGAGAAGATTGCTCTTATTAGCATATGATTTTCGACGTAGTTTAAAAGAAAATTCAGGCGTACTTTCCCAACATCTTTCTTTCGCCTCTTCTCTACCAATAATTGACAACACGTGAATTTATCTGATTTTTGTCGATGTTAGCCCAAGTTATCTCTTAAAGTCTGACAGAATGGTTTATGGATTTATTCTCCTTTCTCACCGATCTGACAGGTGCATTGGAATTCGATGAGTTCATCTATTTTTTGGCCTTGCCCATCTTTCCTACGCAATGCATTGCATAATGCTCACTGAGATAGTGAAATTGGGAAATATTATTGCTCTTTTTTTTAGCAACCAGACCTCTTACAGATTTCGAGCATGATTTTAGATTTTTTATCTTTTTTTCTCTGGTCCTAAGTAAATTTGTTCTCGTGAAGGGACGTGGCCGCACGATAGCGAAAATGCTTCCGTTATCGGGCGCCGCCTCCTATTCTTATCGGGCGTGGATCTTCTCTACACCGACTGAGGGGAAGCACTAAAATTTTCCATTCATTCCCAATGTGAGTTCTTGATTCAGTGACGAAATTCGTTCTCCGGTTTGATCGTAGGCTTGTATTTAAAATTGATGGCTTGATCGCTTATTATTTTCTCGATAACTCTTTCGACGACTTCAGTCTACAATTTGTCTAGGAATACCTATCTTAGATTTCTTGGTAGCAACCACATTTTCAATTCATTAAGTTGGAAATTTATCTTGTTATTTATATTATACTTTTGGAAGTGAGTGACGCAAGACTTTCCCAGGACCAATGATTGTTCGTTTGGAAAAAATAGTTCTCTTAAAACGATCAATTTGCTCTCAACATCTCAGAAAAAAAAGAATTGAACTGTACCAGGCGAGACGTGGTGGAACAGCATTTTAGATTGATATAGACTACAATTTCTTCTGTCCATATGAAAAAGTTTCAGGCGTTGAAAGCGTAACTTTGTGGAAATGTTGTATATCCATATTGGTAAAAATGAAATATCTCGATAGTAATTTCCACACCGTTTTAATGAAAACCGACCTTGGTTTTGGCACTTTATGTCATTATGAAGGTAGATATGGATACCACCTTGATAATGACATAAAATGTCGAAATAATGGTTGGTTTTCATTAAAATAGTGTGTGAATCTTCTGCCCACTTGATTTATTCATTATAATGCGTTTTATCGTCTGAGCGTCACATTTTACGGTCTATTGGCGATCAGAAATGTTTTAGAATCCAGAAGACCTTGCGGAAGAAAACTCTCAAGTGTTGCACGTAAGTAATTTCATTCGCCATACCGAGATGAAAATACGCATAAGCTGAAGCGCACACTAAGTACATACTACGTTATTAAGCAAATAATAACCTATCCCGCTGATTACTCACTTAAGCCACATTATAGCAGTGTCTACATGTAGATATGCTTGGCTTTATCACTGAGAAACTTTAGTCAGGGACGCAATAAACAACATTTCTAGGACGTGTGGTAGATGCCCCTAGATGCGATACGAGAAACGATTATGCCCGATAAGGATACAACAAAACCTTCTTGAATAGCAGGAGCCAATCAAAACCTACATAGTAAATAATACGCATTTATGGTAAATCATTCACTATGTGTAGGTGGAAGTTGAAAAATGTCCTCCTCTTTCTTCGAAACTGCGATCAGAGCGATAGAAATCTGCGCCAGTCATTTGTACGGGTTTGATTTTTGTACACGAAGCAAGTAACGGTAATCCTTAAACCCTAAAACCTAACTTACTTAACTATCTTACGGGCCGTATTCATAGTCGTTACCTGGGTGTCCCCCAGGTGTAGGGGAACCCCTTGGCTCAGAAATGGCACTCATAGTGGTTACCCAGGGGACTATCGTCCCCTGACTCTCCCCCAGGCCGCCGATTTCCTGGGTAAGGAATGGAGCTTACCCAAAGTTCCCTTAACGCAGTACTGCTGCCCACGCGTGGGACGAATTGATACTAGAGTACTAATTGCAGTACACGATAATATCTACAACTTTCCATAGTAACATCTTCTGTTTACAAACATGGGTACTTATTGAATCACCGTCGTATTCCTCACCATTCATATTACATAAATATTTAAGTAATATCATAAAAAGTCTCTCATATTCCTTCAATAATTTTTCATCAACATCGTGAAACAATATAGTATATTATTGTTTATAGCGTACTTGGTTATGGTGAAAAATGAGCATCGAAACCATCGAGAACCGTTCAGCGGAACCGTTCATACGCATTTTTCCGTGGGATTGTGGCCAAATCTCTTACCTACTACCACTGGTAAGGTTTATGAATCGCTCAGCGTAGGGGACCCCTAGGTGTTACCTGGCAAGGGGATACCCAGGTAATCCTAAGGAATACGACTATGAATACGGGCATAATACTTTACTCCCTGGGGATCGGGTTGGTGTGGTGGCTAGAGTGCTCGCCTACCACACGGCGGCCAGTATTCAAATCCCTGCGGCGGATGTTTTTCAGAGGAACCCGATCCCTAATTGAGTGTCTTGTGGAGAGCACTTCAAGTACAGTACTCCGTCTGTCGGATGAGACATTAAGCCGTGGTCCCCTTGGCGCCTTTCGTTAAGAGAAGGCTAATGCCGACGCCGGGTTCCTATCCACCCTTCCTCCCTCACCTATCCGGCCTATGGCGCAAATGACTTTAGCCGTCGGTCGCCTCCCCAAATATCCAATCCAATTCTACTTCACTCCCTTCTTGCTAATGGCTGTATTGTATAACCGCAGAGTATTCCGGAATTAAACATAGCATTTACTCGGAGAAATGTTGAGTATTGCGGCTTTTCGTACTCTATCGAATTCCTGGATGAAAATATTTCTTAAATTTTTTTTGAATGAATTGACAGTCCCTTGTGTTACTCTTGCCTGTCAATAATTGTGTTCAGGGTTCTAGTCTCTCCCGAGTGGAATTTTATCCACCCAGTCGATGGTTTTGTGTGTGTGTGTGCCTTTCACAACAGTCTTATATTATGATGCCAGAGGTTATTAGCCACGGCGGTCTTTTTTGGTGGTTTTGGAAAATTTGCCTTCTAATTTAGCTTAGTTTTCTGTCTAGAATTTTACCATTTGATCTTGTCTGTTTCAAATTGCAAGATTAACCCTCCACTCCTGCGTTGGTGGTGCACAATCTCTTTTTCTTTATGTATTTCAAAAGTCTCTCGAGTAATCTGTTATTCCACATTCTTAATAATTACGGGTGTCATTTTAAACAATAGTTGTGGGGAATAAGTAAGAAAAGAAATGGATATTCTGCCGTTGAGCATCGCGGAAGTAAAGCGTGGAATAATAACGAAACCAAGTTGTCGAGATCCGCCTGCGTTTGACAATGTGCCGCTCAGAGGAAGGGACTTAGGGCGTGTTAACGACGGGCTGTGGTCTCGCTGGTGGAAAGGGCCCGCGGGCGCTGCTCCATGGTTGAAAGTGGTGAATTGGAGGGAAATGGTGCGAATGGCCGGAGCGTCGACTGTGCGGTGACACAATGGACACGGGAGAGAGGGCGAGTGAATGAGCCGCCGACCCATCGCGCGGCACTCGCGGAAATGATTGATGGCCGTGGGGTAGTTGGGGGGAGGGGGCGGAGGGAGAGGTTGGAGGAATGCTCTTTTCGTGAAACAGGGACCGGTATTTGTCAGCGGGAGATGAGAAGGGATCGACCGGGATTTCGGTAGGAACACCTCAGCGCTGAAGTTTTGCGACTGATGCATTGCTATCGTTGATATAGATGTTCAACGCTACAGATTGTGACCATAATGCATTTTTATTTCACGTGAAACAACTCACTGTGCTGGGGTTGAACTCGGTGAAACTTCACCTTGATTGGAATGGGAGAATAAGTCAAGCACTCAAGGTTTGTGAATTCCCCTATAAATACCTCCTCTGAAAGAAAACACAAATTTTTACCGTTCTATATTTTTGTATTGTAAACTAAAGAAAACGACGTTGTGTATAAACATAAATTTAAAGATTGGTATTCGTTAACTTATTGGTGTGCGCTTGTCTTACTTTCAAACCTATTTATCGTTTCACGAGGTCTTTTCATATTAATGGCAGAATATTTCGCATTTATACTCGGTGAATTACAGAACTGAAATGAGAAGCGATGAAGGGTATAGTGCAGCATGTGAGGAAAAACTTGCATGAAAATCACGAGAGTGTGAATAACCAGTTGTATTTTGCTCACTTAGCTCCGGTTTTTTTATTCCTGGTCAATATTTACCGCAACATGGCGAAGCCGTTTCACTCGTTTAATGTGAACTGAGTGTTCGGGCATTGTATATCGAACTAAGGTATTCCTAAATTGTATAATTTAAGAATATAATCTAACGCTAGATTATTAAAATCATCCCTTGAAATAATGAAACAAATGTATTCTACCTGTGAAGGTAGGTTTTGTTGAATGTCAAAGAATCTCCTCCCGATTTTCGACACATTCCTGGGCCTATCTCCCTCTAGTATGTCTTTTGTCGCCTCAGCATACGATCTATCCTTCTTCATCTCTTCGATGAAACCTATTCTCTTTCTTCCCCTTCCCCCTTGCCCAACATTCTTCCCTCTATCACATTCTTCAGCAACCCATCACCCTTTATTACATTCTCCAACCACCTACCCTGCCTATCTCGGATTTCATTCAAGTTTCCTTTCCTCGCCAACCATCTCAAGCACTTCCTCGTTAGTCGTCCTCTCCGTCCACCTAACCTCCACCCTTCTCCACGCCCTCATCTCAAATTCCTGAAGCCTATTCTCGTCCTCCTTTCTCAGGGTCCACGTTTCTGCTCCATACAACGCTACGTTCCATATCACGAGGTCTTTTCCAGCTCTTCACCAGCCTCTTCTCCACATCCTTAACCAATGTCTCCGTCATCAACTCCCTTCCATTACTAAACGCCTCCTTAACTAGCGCTATTCTCTTCCGTATGTCTTTGCTACTACGCCCGTTTTCCTCTAGCATGCTACCTGAGTAATTAAACTTTTCTACTTGCTCGAGTTTGTGTCCTCCAACTTGAATCACAAGCTTCACTCTCTTTGCCTTGAAAATCTCATTAATTTTGTTTTCTTATGATTATCTTCATTCCGAATACCCCGCATTACATTTTTAAAGCATCTACCAAAGCTTTCAGTCCGTTCGAAGACCCTCTAACCAACGCCTGATTGTCCGCGAATCTAACTGATTTTATCATATGCCCTCCGACTTTGATTACAACCTCAAGTTCTTCATATGCCTGTCTTACCATTTCCTAAGAATAAATGTTTTAAAGCAAACAGGCATCCTTGCCTTACCCCTCGACCTATAGTTGCCCATCCTGATTAACCATCAGCCACCCTCACCTGCACCCTCTGAATCATGTATAAGTTTCGGATTAGTCTCCTGTGTTGCCAGTCTATTCCCATTTTCCCTAGTATCTCTGTTAGTTTATTCCAATTCACCCTCTCAAAAGCTTTTTCAAAATCAATAAAGCATGTGAAAATGTCCTGGTTATACTCTTATATTTTTCTCTGTAAGTGTTCTCATCACCGCTATCGCATCCCGAGTTGACCTTCCCTTCCGGAACCTATACTGGTCTTCGCCAAAATATAATTAGTCTTGCTCTCCAACCTATCGATTATTCGAAGTCAAGTTTTGGCTGCATGTGAGATCAAACTAATAGTTCTATAGTCCTTGCATTCTGATGCGTTCTTCTTTTTCGGGATAGGAATCAATACTGTTTTCATGATGTCCTCTAGCCATACTCCTTCCTTGTAGAGACTATGTATAAGTTCGACAAAAGCTTGCCTACCTTTACTTCATAGACTCTTTAGCAGCTCCAAAGGTGTGTTATCTACTCCCACAGCTTTTCTTGCCTTCATATCTTTCAATGCTTTTGTATGATTTTCTACATTGATTGATGGTGAACACTTGTGTTAAAGCTGTGTTTGGTTTTGTTGTATTACTGTATTAAGAGAGGTAAACTGGCTCATTATTGTGTTCCGAAACAAGTGTTTTCATCGTGGTGTCTCATCATAACGACACTGAGAGGACTTAACAATTACCTTTACTGCTTCATAGCGCAATAATTTTTTAAGAAATAGGCCAATCATTACGCGTGTGTAAGGGTAATTTTAATGCGTCGAGTGCAATAAAGATAGAACTAAGTCATTTATGGAAACTTGTATATTTTACAGAATATAGCGAAAGCGCCAGATCACGCATTTCCCGTGCCAGTTCGGGCTAAGGGATGTTGTGGAGATATCGCAAGTATACATGAACATGCATCAAATAATCCCTCTCAAGTATACGTCCCTGGAAGACGAGCCTATCTGTGTACGATCGAACAGGTATACTTCCGCTCGCTGCCACTCAGGGAGCTCCATTTTACTTATAGAACTCCATCATACACGTTATCTCACGGTAGTTAAACCAGTAGAAGAATATTCACTTGAAAATATTGTCTTCGCTTATGACTATGTCTTGTACCATCCTCTGAAATCGTGACTGAAACCAGTTTCGCTCTAAAGGCAAGGACTATAATCAACCACAATGCGGCTTATTTTCAAATTTGAAATTCAATCCTAGATAATTACTCTCTTCCATTCTCCTAATAGTGTCCATTTAATCGGAGAGAGGATTTGTGGTTCCTGGCGCGTATTAGCGATCCCTATTAGGAGTTTGTTGGGGGAGGGCATTTCCTCCCTTCCCACGCCCCACGGGAAGTGGCCAATGAGAGGGACAAGGATATGAGGGGGGGAAGACAGTGCGTTGCCATGGCGGAGAGCGCTGGATAGATGTATGAGTCCCCACTCCAGTCCGCTCCCACACGCGTTTCCTCCCTCGTTTCCCACGGACGTGCGAGTGCCGTGCCGCGGAACGTGTATTCAGTCACGTCCCCCATTGTAATCCGTCCGCCGCTGCTGCACAGTGATCGGAGGGACCCCGTTTGCTGGACAAAATTTGTATTGAAGATAATTTGACTTTTCTAGCCACTTTTTGATTTCGTTTTTTGTAAGGACTGCTCAATTTAGCAAAATTCACTTTCAAATTGAAAGTTACGCGATCATCTGACATCGAATCATTTACTCGATAGCCTTCATACAAATTATATTTACTTTTTTGTTCACGAAAGGACACTGTCGGTGCTAAATATCGTTAAAAAAATACCCATATTTTTCCGTTAAAATTTACTCTATCCAAATCTAAAATGTTCAGAGTGCATTACAAAAAGCGTAAATAAAATTGCGAGTTTTCTCAACAACAATAAAAGAATTATCATCGCAGCCTGGCTAATTCAAAAAATAATGTGGGGTCTTTCTGGAAAATATGTAATAAAAAAATACACATTTGTTTCTAATTCGAATGTCTACTGCAGGGGTGGCCAATCAAAATGATTTTGCGGGCCACTTTGGAAATTCATCATAACTCCGCGGGCCGCATATAAAATTATATATCCCCATATTAGATTTAGACCCATTATTGACATTATTTTGGAGTGAAAAAGTGAAACAATGAGTAATTATTATTGTGTTATTATTAATGTGTTAAAGTTATTGTATTAAAGTGTGATGAATCTCGCGGGCCGGAATAATGTTCAAGGCGGCCCGCATGCGGGCCGCGGGTTGGCCACCCCTGGTCTATTGTTTCCGTAGAAACCATATTGGGCATGAAGGTGAGAATTTTAAGTTAAAACTCTGTCGGGAAGATTATTGCAGGCACTTGAATCTTTGCGTCGTGTGATCCAGCAACGACTACATTCACAATTTGATGATAGTTTCTGTTTCCTTATTTCTTTTATCCGTCCAGATTTATAAAAAATTGAAACATACGCAGTTTTCGGTCGTTATTTTGTCATTTTTCTGACATGCGTATCAAAGACATCAACATGTGTGCATATTCCAGCCACTTCCTCCCGTGCTATGCTATTAATTATTTTTTCCTAAAAGAAAAATAACATGGAACAAACGGTTTCAATTAATTGATTTCACATATGAATATGATAAGAAAATGAAATATGCCGCAAGAACAATTAGATAGATTTTTAGTTTCCCGTACCTTAAAACATGCTCCAAATGTTGAGAGTGATAGTCTTGGTGGGCTTTGGTCCATTTTTCTTGCATGATGTCGAAATACTCTGAACGGCGTACACATGTTATTGAATAATGAGTACCGACGATGGTTTACACTTAAAATATCGCAGTCTTTATATATATTTTTATACTTCAACGAAGTTTCCTTGAAATTGACGCTTTCAAGGAGCATTTGGTGATTTATACACTCCACAGCAGAGGATTTGGTCCACGACATGAAAAAAATTTGGCTCCTTTCCATCTGTTATGTTGAAGTTAACTATTTTTAAATATCTATTCGCTAATTGCGCGACCAAGATGACTGAGTCTGCAGCTCCGACACAAAGGTTCGTCACCAATAGCGGTGTTCACCACATACGTTAAAAGTTCTTACCTTGTTCAGCGAAACGCTCCTCATCGCAGCTGAATATTGTCTGTCAAATCTTCCAACAGAACTCAGAACTAGTTTAACAAGGTCGGATCGTAGTTCAGCCTAGTACACAGATGATAATTCAAAAATGTGTGTTAGACTTCTCTACCGCTCTTAGATCTTATAAGCACTGAATTGCTACTGGGAAAATTATCTGGGTTGTTTCCAGTCGAAATATGATTCAGGGCATAACATTTTATAAAAGCAGTTATCGAGGCATGTTCGGAGTGACAGAGGTCTGCAGGAGAAATTATGAATGAAACCGCTGAAAATGGGCGAAACGCGCCCATGAAAGTGTCTCGTTAATAAACGCTCCTGTATGTGGATATGATAGCCTGAGTGACGAAAATGTCATTGTATTTATTAGTCTAGTTATTGTGCTTCGACTTGCACTTCACTCCGTTTCACACTTAATTTTAAATTATCTGCATCACTCCACAAAATCGACTTTTGTCCGGCTAAACGGGTCATTCTAACCACTGTGCGCTGTTGCGGTTCCAATGCATTGAGCGGTCTCTTCGGGCGATGGAACGTTTGTGGTCGGCAACGAGAGGACGAAGAGGAGAGAGGACAGAAAAATGTCTACGAATAAAATCGTAGACATTTTTGGGATTTTTAAACTCGTCCTTAACCAGGGGATTCAACTTCATACTTTCATTATACATTCCTTCCGACAGATACTTAACGTAAGTGGAAGTCTTGCTATTTCGCTTGTTTCTGAGAATCTCCTTCACTGGTTGGCAACCTCTTCCTTCTTGACACCTGCCAAGAGCCCAAATTATCTTCAACCCCATCTAATGCTGCTCTTTGAGCGTTCCTTACCCAATATTTGGCTGAGTCGAGATGCTCTCCTCTTTATTATTATATTCCACAACTTCCTCTCCTAATCCAACCTCCTCGAAACTCACTAATTTCTCAACCACTTCACCTCACCTATTCTCCCTCGCGACCATATTTCAAAACATGGTATTCAACCCAAAATATCTTCCAAGACCCTACCATCTTCGGGAAGTTTTGCAGGAGCGCCCGCCTTTTCAGTGTCATCCTAATGTGCGGTATTCATTATGGAGAGTTCAAGAATCTTGTGGAAACTGTCAACGACGCATGAGTGAGTCAAATGACTTAATAATACGTAGAGAGACTTATTTATAAATCTCTCATTTCCTCCGATAACAGCTCTTTAGACATGTTAAGTGATAACGTGATAAGTGTGATAAGTTACTGGTATGAAAAGAAGTATCGGTAGATGATATGAGGGATTTATAATCGACATTACTTTGGGGTGAAGCAAATGGTAAATTAAATTTTGAGAGAATAAATTCAATTAACTTACACTGAATGCTGATAAATCCAACTAAGAGGGACTGAAATCCGTGATAGAATAAGTTATAATGTAGACATAATAGATATTGTGGAACATCATCGTGAATTTTGAAAGAAAAACTTTGTAATATCCACTCAGTTATACATTTTGTGCAAAAAGTTTCGACGCTTAACGTACCTGATAATGACGCTTTAAGCGTCGAAACGTGTTGTACAAATAACTAACCGAGTGTACATTACAAAGTTTTTTCTTTTTCTTTGAAATCAGACTTAACAAGTTATATATTTGAGAGTTATCAGGAAATTTACTAACCAGTATCTTTTAGAGTGAATTCGATGCCAATTTTCGATTTGAGGCGCGATGATTTGATACATTTCCAAATGGATTTCAGCTATCTTCATGCTTACATCAATCAAGGTCATCATGAAATCTAAATTCCTCTCAAATTTGACAGGCCAGAATCGAAATTCGTCAGATTTACATGATGTGGATAAAGTCGACAGTCATCTAATTTCCGGTCGTGTGAGTAGACCTACTCGATCAAAGGATTCTTATTTGTGTCAGAGTTGTCTCGCCTAGGAGTGCGGCGCAACTCTTGTTTTTGGAAATTTACTGCCTCGGCGTCACTTCAGTCGTCTAAGTACTGTGGTTCTTTATTGATAGTTACCTATATCTTCTCCGTCGCCTCTGTAGAAATGGAGTGAGATAATTAGTCTTTATGTCCGTAGAAATTTTTAAGAGGATGGCGCTCAGCAGTTACTCTGGAGACTCATTTTCCTGCGCCTTTCTTAATACTTCTAAGATTATCGATTTCGTTACTATTCCCAAATTTATATGACCTCCGATACCAAAGTTGATCAACTGGAAATCGTGCTAAACGTAAAGGTTGGTATGTTGGTATATTCAACGGTATCCGGCGAGATATTGTGGAACACCATCGTGAATTTAAATGAAAAACTTTGTTATGTCTACTCGATTATTTATTTGTACAACGCGTTTCGACGCTTAAAGCGTCATCAACAGGTATGTCCCTGTTACCAATAGATATGCGTTGAAACGCGTTGTACAAAAAAATAACGGATTTTACGTTACAATATTTTTCTTTGAAAAGCCTGGTCTCAAGGCGTCGATTTATGCAAAGAGACACCACAAAATGTTCAGGTTCTGTTTTTTTACAATGTTTGCTAGTGTTTATTAAATTAACGATGCAGATATTCGTAAAAGTGATTTTACTGCATATTTCACGGAAAAACTGCAAATGTATAATCATGCTGGCAAAACATATAATACTAGCAAACACGTAGTATTCTTATCACAGTGTGTGGTCAGAGGTAAACGAGTGGATTAATCCCATTACATTAGGATGGGTATCCATTTGCTCTACGTCACTGACGAAACTCCGTTTACAGTGGCGTAGCTAGCTTTAACTTGGATCAGCGGAAGAGGCGATACTCCTCGGTTGACACTTCTGTTTGGTCGGAATATTATGCATGAGAATTTCTTCTTAACAGTTAAATCAAAATAGAGAGTAAAACCAATCTCTGTTAAAAATGATCATTGCTATACAAATACATATTTTAAAATATTTTTAAATTACCCACAAAACATCAACTAACGAACTAAATATTTTTAATTGTACCATAAATAATTTCGTTATGGTAATGACAGAGAAATCCGTTAAAAGTTTAGTATTTTGATTCGAAAATATGTGAAGATGAGTAGATTTTTTCTTAGACTGAAGTTGAAATTGTGTTTATATCGGTTTCATGTGCATGGTGTGTCCTCCTAAGAAAGGGTGGCAATTGGCAGATCGTCCCGGGTGGCTCAAACTGTAGGAGTAATTTTATATAACTTGCTTTCCAAATAACATCTATTTGAACCTGTACAAACACAATGGTGAGGAAAATAGGGAAATGTTTTCAACTTTTGACTGCTTAAATAATTATTTTGGCACCTTTTGCAGAAAATCGCATCTTTGGAGTTGTGCAGCGTATAGTACCGTTCGATGAAGCCGACGGGGATGAAGAAATCTTCTGGGTTTATTTTTCTTAGCTCAAGAATCTGTCTCGTCACTCTCTTATCGATGCACGAGTTTTGGATTCTGGCTGTGATGGAATTTTTCCCCATCACGTCATTATTAGTGCGCTATGCGTCAGAGGAATTCCAATTAAGTTGGCTCTTGTCCATTGGATTGAACTCTTGACCTGTTTGTCCCGCCTCTCGCTAATGCCGACGCCGATGCTGGAACTTTTTCCACTCCCAAAGAATTTACTCGAATATTAAACAAATGACTCTTGATCATTTTCAACGACTTGCCGGAGGAGATGATCGCTACAAAGAGATCATCTCTTGAACGCCTCGATATTTATCGCAATCGATTGTAACATTGTTATCGCATAATTTCATCAATTCAGTTTTGTTGAGTAGTCCCTTCCTGTTCGCATGTTATAATTAATGCACGTCAAATATCAAATGGTGGTTTCGCATGCTATACCTCGAGGAAAACGTGTGAAAACCTGTAATCTTCACATGTGATAATAATCACGACATTATACTATTGGCCAGAAATTTAGCTACAAAAAATTGGAACTACAGAGAGTTTTCAGCGAATTTTAAAACTGGAAAACACATTGATAATTATGAGAAAAGAGGTGGAAATTCCCATAGATCCTTAATATTTAATGAAAAAATCATGATATCTTTTAATTTTAACTAGCAGAGTCAATACCGATAACACCAACTGTCGCTTGGCCGCTTCGAGATGGCTATAAACTCGTAATAAAATAATATAGGGACTATTAATAAGAGCAATGGTTAAATATTTGAACCAGAGCAAAGATTAAGGAACTTGTGTGTATTATTAGAAATAGGTATTAATTCATGCGAGTGGCGGTATTAGTATTAATGATGTGATTAATTTACGCGGGATACTGTTTCCCAACGGGGTACGGTGCCATTGAAAAATAATAAAAGATAATAGCGCCAAAGTACTAAGTCTGATTATTTCGTTAGGGCCATTATTTCAATGGAATTACACGTAGCAACTATTATAGTTTCATTTAGTCTGTCGTTAAATAAAATATTTAATATGTCCGTTCTTCAATCCGTTTATTTATGATCATTTATATCATTGTTTGCTGTTATCTGTAAAATATGCCTAGTTTCATCCGAAAATGTAATCTGCACTCAATGTATATAATAAATTTCACTGCCTTTCGGCCTGGGTGAGATGAAAAAACAAGCAATTTTCTTATACACACTTATTAAATTATTGCTACAAGTTTTTTTTACCAGTTTTGCTGCTCCCCGCCATACTCGATTTTTTTCTGATATAAACTAATTGATTGGGACCCCACATTCTAATGTTATTTTGCATGTGAGGTCAAAGGATTGTGAAAGTTTCCACACTTCGGAGTCATATTATCGCTCCCATACGAGTAAGTTTTTGCATTGGCATTGTTCGATACGCAAATTATTAATTGTTCAAAAGGAATTTGGCATTTAAAATTATTTGCTTATGCAATTAATCTGCTGCGGCTGTGAACAACTGTGCACATGTATTGATATTTTTCTATGATTTCTGCTCATTGAATGTTGTTGGAAATAACTCTCAATACTCAATACTTTTCGCTCATTTTTGCCTAATTACTTATCTCTGTCTGTCACTATGGATATACTTATATTCTTTTCTCCTTTTGTTCCAGGTAAGTCGCTGTTGCTGTGCGTGACTTGCGGTTGAGTCCTCAAGTTCGGTGTGGCGAGGGTCTGAGGAGAAGTGCATCGGAACGGTAATTGTTCTCACTGTCTCCAAACTCTTTATTTTTTCCGGTATTTAGCCATAAGAAGGTACTATAGCCGGGAATATTCCGTCTGCTAACGCCAACCTGTTTACGCCATCGCCCGCTCAACGCTGTGACGCACCTTTGTCGTGTATGACCTAAAGCAGTGGTCGTTTATGAATGCTCGCATGCTACTGGGGATCCAAAGCAAAGAAACAGCAGGTGAAGAAGCGAATAAACGGCATCTAACTATTGATAGGGCTAGACCTTGCTGAAGTGGTTACGTAGGGAACTGAATAAGAGGCTTCGGGAAAGGAGCATGTGCATTGAGTGTGTTTTTTTAGATGTGGTGATGGATAAACATAGCAAAAGTATGCCAACTTTAAGAAGCACAAGGAGAGAACTTTAAGGAACGGCAAGGGAATAAAGTTGCTTAAAGTAATGCGATGAGCACTGCAGAAGTACTTGACGAAACTATTATGAAATCATTTAATAAATATCTAAACAATTGAAAAGTGAATTTAATTAAAGGATTAAGGTAAACCTTTGGCGATTCGTATATCTCTCTATGATTAACCTACTTGAAATTTTGAGAAATGTTGGATTTGCGCCAGGTTTTTCTAATGATATCCTTTCGTACGCAATGTGTAAAAATTATCAAAGTACTAAAAGTTTGGCTGATCAGGAGTTAACCTCGAAAAGTTATTCTGTTAAGAGAAATCTATTTGTTATATATAAAGACTATTTTGGAATAATCATCTTGTGAAGTAACTTAGGATATGAGTTTGATATCAATCTTAATTTTCCGTAAATTACGATCAACGAAGTACTATGCCACTTCAAACATCTCAATAAGACGAGTTTCTTTGAGTCATATCAGTGATTTCAATCGCACGAAAGAATATCGAATGCTGTCATGACGTGGGCAATCCCATTTCGCCTTCAAGAAACCCAACCAGTGAAAAAATCATCACGTATTCCTTCGCGATAGTCCCCATATCCCGAGTTAATATTTGGTGATGGTATCCTTACTTAATCCGGAAATAGCCCAACTGATCGAAGGCCCCACGAGCTGGAAGGGTGAGGGAAGAGGGTCTGATAAACCGGAAGGGCCACTTGTTCGTTAGGCTGAGAGGAAACCGATGGATAACCTTCGCAGATTGAAAGGGATTCGCAAATAGATCCTTTCAGATCGTCATAAAAGTTTTCCGCGCATACGAAGACTGCGAATATATGTTCGTTCGTCCTACGCGGGGGTAGTTTGATTGATGGCAACTTCTGAATTATTCCCCATCAAATGCCGAATGCCGAAATGGGTGGGCTTTTCATCCCGTCCTCTCCATCCTGCCCTGGCGAGTAGTAGAGGCCCTAATTTCAGGGGTTCTGGAAAGCGGATGCTGGGAAAGTGAGAGATACATATATGTATAAGAGGCTGGATTGAGTGAAGTTTGCCCTTATCAGGTTCCAATCCCCGTGATATCATTCATGGCTTTCACTCTCTCCGTCTTTCCCTATTTCACAGCGATATGAGAATCATTTCTCCGTCCCACTTGCTCGGCAAGGCCAAATCTTTCGCCGGGATCCTTTTATAGTTTTCTCTCTCTATCTTTCCGCGTCTCAATTACTCCCCAGCCATTTGTCCTCGGTTTAACTCCGCCTAGCAGCCAGTCTCATTTCCCGTCTCCACCTTTTACTTTCTCATTTCCCCGCGGTGCCTATCAGAATCATTTCTCCACCCAGCCGCCTGGGGGCTAAATTTTCTCGCGCAATCTCTCTTTTGCATCCCTTCTCCTTCTTTTCCATGTGTCCTTTCTCTTCGCAGGCAATTTGATTTTCCCCGCCTTTTCCGAGCCTCTGGTGCTTATCCTTCGCCTGTTTATCTCTCGTCGGTTCGACCGACGGCCTTTTCCTGCCGTTTGGGGGTGATTTTCGTAATCCATGCGCTTGGGATTCCATCCACTGTTCACCAATCGCCCATTTCTGTTGCACTGCTCACAATTGAAGATCAGTTCCCTTGAAGTATCTCCACCAGCGCAGAAATTTAAAACCATTGGGATGATAATTAATGGTGTAAACAACACATGGACCCTATTCTAATGAGGCAGAAAGAAATCAGATCGAAAAATATTTCAAATCGCAAGAGATTATGGCCTTGTTTTTCTCGTTTTGACCCGGCAACGTCATGAACAAACTCTGTTCCTCGAACTGTGTGCCCTATCGTACGAGCTTTAGCCATTCAGATCTGAAGTTTTTTTAAACCAAAGTAAAGCAATTTTCAAATAAATTGTGGAAGTCACAAACTTTATCTTATTCATTTTGACGTCCTTCTATAAAGTGAAAGCATCCATTTTCGATTTAATTCAAAATAAAGCCTTTCTGTCGGTGGATTTCTGCTTTTTGCGCAAATTATACCTGAATTTTGAAATTTTTTAAACTTGTTATACACAATGTCTATTTTGAGTACTTCCGTGAATTAAGGGCACCAAAAAACTTTTTAATTGTTTTATTTTTATCCAGCCCTGGTTTCATTCACCCTGTGTATTCCTTAGTCTCCTCCAATTATCTTATTCAAATACGTGTATCCTACGTCGTTCCATTGAGTTCTCGACCACGTTCGCTTCCACTGCTTGTATCTGCTGCGTTTTCCTCTCTTCGCCTTTTCCGCGTTCGCTCTCATACTGCTCCCTCCACAGACTGCCACCTCATCATCAATTCACTCCCTTGCTAATCCCGCCACCTCCCGCGCCAAAACCATCCATTTCCTTCATTCGCTGGATTATTGCGTTCGACTTGGTGGCAGGTTGGTCTCCGGACGCAGATTATCCGGCGGAAAGGACCCCGGGTTTAATTCACCGCCTTGGTTGAACTTTGATCTTTACGCGAGCCCACCCCGTTCTCTCTCCCTCCCAGCCTATCCATCTCTCCCGTCTCCGCTGAGAGCGAGGCCGCGGATGAGAGGCTACGTTGGTCCCGGAGCGCGGAATTGGGTCATGCCGTGATAATCGTTTTTTACGACAGTTCGTTAGTATCTTTCGTCCGAAGAAGTGCCATTGTACATGAGATGTTGAAGTCGGTACTCCAATTTTTTTCAAGTGCCTGTACTCTTGTCCATTTCCTGTTTAAAAGCGAGCTCGTTTGCAATTAGTTGCAGTTTCGGAAATTATTTTACGATGAATTGCGTGTATTCAATAAAGAAGAATTTGAGATGGATAGGAAAAAAAATCTGCGACCTGCTAAGTTGATAATCAAACATCGTCGTTATATATTTGCTATGAGATGTAGGAAAATAAACGTGGTATTCAATACATTCAAAACTCGTTCCTGAGAAGTACGCTTCAGTGACGTAGGATAATTTAAAGTGTGAACAACTATACTATGGTACAGTTGATTCTGGCATACTTTTTATGCATACGTTGCTTTGGGCGGTGACTAAGGTGACAGTCAATAGGGTATGTGTTAGAGGTAATTTATTCTGCATAGAAATCTTTTTTAGACATTTACTCTAATTTGGTGTCCATTTAAGAGCATAAGTGATACCATTTTCGCATTTAAATAAATGATTGTAATGTAATATCTCTGTACACTGAAAGGCGTAAACTAGCGGTGTTGGGTTAACTGGAAGGGAGAAACTTGAGGTGATGCTTGAGGAATGGAAGAAGACTTGGAAGAGAGTGAAATGAAGATCAGAAGGTAAAAATGTATATAATACAACAAAGTACGTAAAAGATCTGTGTGTAAAGGAGGAGTAAAAGCCATTGGGGACGGAGAGTTGGAAACTGAAATACAACAGTGTTAACTGTGGATGGATGTACTCGTGAAAAATCAGTTAGCTCTATGCATCGGTAAGCTGAGCTGCAACATGGAAGGAAAACTATTCAAGTGCAAATACGCTCTATATCCTGATTCAACCAGCTTCCTGATATGGCATAGGCGGTTTCTTTCGTGAAAATTTTTAGCAATAGAAATTTCCTGCCACTCAATGGGCTTCATTAATGGCACCTGGTGCCAGGAATCATATTAATGCTTTGGAATATTTTCATTACATATTATGCTGAAATCCACGAACTCATTGTAATTATCTCGTGGATATGTCCACCTAAGATTTTTGCATCGAAATTGTCGCAACCATTCGCAATAAAGAGACGCAATATGTTCCAGGCAATCAACGTCTATTATAAATAAATTACGACAAGTTTAGTTTCGTTTTTCTTATCAAACCAAAGGAAATTTTTGAATCCTTATGTCCTGTCTCAAATTAGTTAATGCTAGTATCTGGCTGCTGGTTTTCAAACACCGTGAAAACGGGTTCGTCTTGTCCAAATAAAGGTCCCTCTGATGCATAATATCCTGATCTGTTTCTCTTTCCTCAGGCCACACTTTACAAACTTTTTCCAGAATCACTGCCATTTTCCTTCATCCATTGTTATTTCATTTGGAATTTCTCACCTTCTAATGCATTGAATCATACTTTCATTTTATTTCTAGGCCCTCAATATTATAACAATCCTCTTTGAATAATCTTTTATTGCAAGGTAATTCGTGATTACGGCATGCGATACATAGAAGATCGATTTTAGAGTCCCTCACTTAGATCACAGACATTGTGAGAACTAACTGAAATTTTTAATATTTAGCCGACAGATGCTGAGTACATACGAATCGCAACGGTCACCTCAAGGAAGATATTCTACATCTACATACTACCATGCGAGCCGCCGCATGGGCGTGTGTCAGGGGATGTTAGGACACCAGCCAAATAAAGATGTAAGCGATAAGGTTTTGGGAGGTGAAATGGTGCCGTGTGTTATGGGAGTTATGGGAATATTTATTGGAGCCCAATTTTTATTGTGGTCGCGTATTGTGCGCAGGAAGAACGGGTTTTTGTAACAATCTGTTCGGTAGTGTATCTCTCTTCGTTTATCGCTTCTTTCCGACCTAGAGATGTAGTTAGGCGTCATGATAATATTCTCTGTGTCGCTCGTAAACACACCAGTTCTGAATTTCTCAAGCAAGATAAGCCTAGCGTGTAGCCTCGGAGTCTCTAGGGGCTCCCACCTTAATCCCTCTAAAAGATTTGTTACACTATATGTTCGCTCGTAGCAGTTTTTACGAAGTGCGCTGCTTTTATTTGTATTTTATTAATTTTTTATAGGTCAAACATTAGGGAAATTATCATCCGAAATACGAATTATCCGTATTGGGTGACATGGAATCGGTTCGCTCACTTTATTAAGGTAGCTAATTTTCATGTCCCAATTCCTGTTCCAATGCATCTCTCTATTTTTCTTGGACCTGTGTTCCGCAAGATTCCAATCGGAATTTTCATTCGTCCGCTCCGTTTCTTTTTCGCCGGCCACTCTCTCTCTCTCTCTCTCCCTAGAATACGATGGCGTCCTTTCCATTTCCTTTCCCTCACGCCATTTCCCCTCTCCGGTAGGGTCCCTTGCCCTATTGCTTTTTTTTCTTCAGCTCTTTGCTAACCCCTCCGTTCCTTTTCAAGCGCGCAAGCCCTGCCCCGCCCTGGAGGGCCGGACCCTTCTCAATCCATCATCTACAAATCTAGACTTGCACGTCCCGCAAACAACTGCGCAGATGAAATGCACGGAAAGACCTCTAGTGTCTGGCTACAGTCGGTGTGTATCTCATACCAATTTCTCCACTCACGTACACTTTCTCTGGATCGGGAAGCTTTTTTACCTGCACTTTCTCCTTTGCTTTGTTCGATCCTTACCTCTCTTCCTTAATTCACGCTGTCTCCACAATGGTTCATACTGGACTGTAGGTAAAATCAAAATTTTGGAAAGCTACAGCGAAATCAAAATGGCGTGGGACTGGCACTTGGAGCAGGTGAAAGTACGTATTAAATTTGGCTTAGCAAAATTTTTACGTAAAATATGACAATGAATATAATTAATTAAATTGATATTTTTATTATAAATGTCAATAAGTCCCTAATAAATTATTCTGTGATCAAGATTTTAGCCTACCTGCACTCATTAGATATATATATTGTGACTCGTTAGCGTCCACCATTAGATTGAATTAAAAGTTTACATTGGGATTTTGTACCCGTTGCAATTATATGATATAGAATAAGTATATTATCTTTGTTACAAATATGTTTGAGGTGATGGCTCCAAGGCATATTCCTTATTAGAATGAGTTTAAAATTGTATGCTGAATCACTAGGGACATTTATAACCACCCAGTACGGCTCGAGGAGAGATGAAGTGCGAGGATTCAGAAATTTGTGGCAGATAAACTGCTCTGACGGGTTATTGATCCCTTTAATAGCGTTGTGATAGTGAATAGTACGAGGAAGGAAGATGAATTTTGGACCCAACCCGTTTGGCGTTATCTTTCTCATTCTGTGCCTATCATCTCGCCAGAATTTTCATGTAAGCCTTGGGTCATGTCATCCTTCACATCCATCCATAACCATATTTTCGTTTTGTTGACCAAAGGTATGCTCATCAAACCAGAACCAATATGTCGAGGTTTTCAATGACGTATATTTGCGGAGAAATAAAAATAAATGGTGTGGGATGATCGTTGGGCGTTTGACTGGTGATCAAGAAGCAGCTTCTGAAACCCGCCCAATCCCTTCGACATAACGTCCCCATTTGTTTGACTGAAATTTTCATAATCTGCCATAAATATTATATAAAATTGCAAGCTCTTACAAAACGTTTTAAGGTTGTTTGTTTTCTTAGCGCCGATCCGTGATACCGAATTGTGAAACTTCAATCCGTATTTGCGAGTTGCCTCAGGAAATCTCTTTCGCTATTTGTACCGAAATACCTCAAGGGCGAAGATGAATGCTAACATCAACAGATTGAATTCAACGTTTGATCGTCCCAAATATTCCGAGCGGTTGTGAACATTGGCCAACGGAGGTTTTAATATACTTCTACTATGATACCAGCCTTCTTACATTTCCGGTTTTAGAGCCCAATATCATCTCATCGATGGCTAATTAAATTTGGCCACATGCATTAGCTACTTGTAATGCAGTATGTGCACTGTGCAACCGTATAGTCCTTTTCTCCTTGCAATTTGAGAGTATCCCGTGTGGCAACCTCAATTATCATCAATGTCTCTCCTTCCATTTGTGATACAGATTAGGTAATGTCATGGCGTCATCTTACTCCTGATTTCAACTTCATACGTTGGCGGAAGCAATGTCGTATCAGAACTCGGTCATTATCCCATGGTATGTGAACACTTATGGCATCCAAGTTTTGTGACAATAGACCAGTTAACGCGGGAGACGGAAGCTATGGACTGATTTAATAACTGAGAGCGCCGTCAACGTTATTGTGAAGGAGAAAAGCTACTAAATTTATTCAAGGCCTTTGTATGAAAAAAATAAAGAAAATTAAATAGGGACTAGAAGAGTCTATTGTCTCGTCGAATCCGTGTCGGGATCTCGTGATAATGTCGTTACGAAGTTTTGGATTCTCGCTTTAAATTAAATTTATTTGATGCAGAATCTGGTTGAAATCAGGCGTTGTGGAAAATTTATAACCGTATCTTTTCCTTCCTTGAACCATCCAGCAGAAATCCAAAGCGTGCTCTCCATTTCTCTCGCGGGCGGGACCGAAAGTGGGCGATAAAAAGTCTCAAAATTTCATTTTCGCATTTCATTGCTTTACGGTAACCGTAATGTCCTCATTGCCGGGCATATCTCGTTTAACGTCTCCATTTTTTTCCAGATCATATTTATGACGGTGGGTTGAAAAACTCTTTTGAGCCAAAGGCTACAAGGCGGGTCTCTGAAGTCCGCCCCTCAAAAATAAAGTAATTTGGTCCTCCTGTGTTCCGATCCCTTCCACCATTTTGTTCCCGTGCCCTCGTCCCATTTTCTTTCATCCCGTGTAATCACTCAGACTCCTCTCTCACCCCATCTCTCTCTTGACTCCATCTCGTTCCCCCCCTCGCCCCGCCCTGCCCCACCAATCTCACTTGACCCCCTTACCCTCGCACTCTTCCGCCCGCCAAATGACTTCCCGAGGTTTCCTTTCTCTCCTTACGCGTGTGACAAACCCCAACCACACCCTCCTTCATTTCTTCTCTCGCTGACTACCGATCCTCATCTGGAATATAAAAAAAATCAGCATCCCTCCAATCTCACTAGTCTCCTTAATTTTTCTTACTTACCAGCCTCCCTTGTATTCTCTCCCCCTTTTTCACTCTTCCTTGGTCTCTCTGACTTTCTACTCAACTGTCCTCGTTTCTTTTCTATTCAACTGTCCTCCTTTATTGTATCCTTCCGAGTTTCTTTGTTCTCTTCCACGTCTTTCTTTCAATCCGTCTCCCTTATCCCTAGTACTAGCCAGGCTACCCCATGTGCCTGGAATACCTTAGGAAGTAATGGTATACCAGAGAAATAGTCTGGAAATTTGCTCTCCAAAGTCAGAACTTCAATGCTTTTAATAAAATAACATTTACGCAGTGTCTGTTGAAGTATGATTGTAGGGTTAATAGTTTTCTGTCTGAATGAGGCAACGGAACTCTTTATTTGGTGTTGGTGAAGTAATTATGTATACTCCTAGAATAATCTCTGTTGTCCTTTTCTTTGTAGTCGTGCAGTGGAAGATGGACTGACTTTTTCCCCCATGTTTGTGCCCAGGTAATTCGTGTCTATGGTTGCGGCCGTGACCTTCTATTGAATATTCTACCATCAATGAGGAAGCCAGTAGCCGATGTTCATCCCTAGTGGCGGTGCTCTGATCTTTAGAAACCTTTATTCCCCTATAGTACATGCGTTAATGTGTTTTACTCCAATTCTTCTACCGTCTTTATCATAACATCCAAAGAGTGTACTCATTAAATTGTCGCATCGCATTATCTTGGGCGATGGACGTTTCATCCAACTGTTTAATTTCTTGCGACACGATTCTTATAGTCTGTGGCTTTTAATTTTATTGTACGTTCTTTCTATTCTTGTTTTCGTTTAAGAGCCCAGACTGTCATTTTTCTGTTTTACTTGATTTCATCAGATTTTCAATTCTTTCTCTGTCAAACAGTACTTTGCCCTCACTTCGCGAAGTATTTTCGTCTTTGTAGTTTATAATAGCCTCGGATTTATCTTGCCGCGTCTATGCAATATGCATTATAATTGGTAGATACTTGTTTTTTAAATTCTGGTTTTGTTTCTGAATTGTATCATTTTGGTAACCTTCTACCTCATTTTTCTTTATGACTTTCCGTCGTACATAGATCCCCTCTAATCAATCGTCATCAAATCTACATTCGAACCTCTCAAAAGAAACCACTCCGGAATGTGTGGAAAAATCTCCCGTATTTGGCCATAGTCCGTATACATCCTTCCAATTTATTTCTCTTTCTTCTTTTTCAAAAGTGAAGCTGCTTTTGCCTGATCTTAATCACCGCCACCTTTATTCCCTTTCTCAATCGCTGTTGTAATCACTACGCTTTTTTATTCTTGGATTTACTGGGATTTGTTTGGATTTGCGAGAAAGTTATGCTCGTAAACTACCCACTCAGCGCGTGCGATTTTTCTCATCAACCATCATTGTATAATCGATATTATCGCTATTTCTTAACCTCTCTGCCTTTTTGTTCACCTGCTTATTTCCCTCTTCTATTCGCCATTTTATTTCTTTGTCTCATCTCGGGTTTTCTTGTCCTCTACCTCATCCTTTAATTTCAAGAGAGTGCAACTGAACCGTGATTGAGGGAGTTTTATCACAAGAGGTGATTTACCGGTTAAGGCAGGTTAAATTGGGAGACGGAATATCTGTGAGATATCTTCTACAGTTGCCGTTCCTTGTCTTTTGCCATGATTTAATTCTTCGGCTCGTCATTAGTCCTGCTCTTATCCAATCCATAATGCTTTCTCTCTTTTTCCCTCTAACTAGCTTGGCTAAAATTCTTCCATCTAACACTTTAGCTACCATTCTCCTCGTATAACCTTATCCGACCACCTACTCTGCCTTCTCCTAATCTCATTCATCAGTTTTCTCCTCTCCCACTATGACACTTCTTTTTTCGTCTTCCTTTCGTTTGAATGTTCACGTAATGTGTCCGTAACTGTTGTAAAGGGTAATGGAGAACCCCTTAAACCACTTAATTCCCGAGATAAAATGGAAAAATTGCATGATATGAATACTGCGTAATATAGAAAACAAAACAGTTAACATCAAGCAATCGAAAATACGGCATCATCTTGCAGTTTAAGTGAAAAATACTACGTTAAAACATGTTTTAGATTACAATGGGACGAAACTGTGTCATTCACTTCATTTATGCTATTTCCTGGATCGCGAAAATCCATCTCGGGGGTTCCCAAAGTGCGACCTTTAATTAGTAAGTCAGGACTTGGCCCCACCAGCTACAGCACCCATATTGTAACACTTTTAAATTTAACTATTTTTCCATCATTCCCTGAGTTATAAAAACTTAGAAGTGTGGTGAAATGATCCCAGTAGTTGACGCACCTAGTCCCGAGCTCATGCATTGTCCCAGCCACCAGCTTTTCCTGTTCTTTGCATTGCTTCCTCGAGCTTCACTGCTCCCCTCTCCATCAATTTTTCTTCAACATCCTGTATCCTCCCGTAATTTGTTTTCCATTTAATAAATCCCGCGCAGCGGCGCAGCTGTTTTTACAGGCGGGCTTCCCTCTACGGTCTCTTCATCGGCTCGGGCGATATTCCTGCGTTTCCTGCGGCCGGCCGGCATCATTCATTTTTTTTTCCTCGTTTTATTTTTATTCTCATCTCTTTCAACTGAATGGTTTTCTCTCTCTTTTATTCAAACATTTTTTGTAAATTTACTTTTGTGAGCCCTCATTTCTTCTGTTATTCATGATTGTGTTTTTAATCAGAATTTCAATTTTCTCGTTTTTTTGTAATCTATCTTATACTGTAGCATTTGAGATGTGGGTGTAGAGAAGGATGGAGAAGGCTTGGTGGACGGAAAGGAAGACTAAAGAGAAAGTGCTGGAGATTGTGGGCGAGAAAAGGAAACTTCTGAATGAAATCCGGGATAGGCAGGGTGGATGGCTGAAGAATGTAATAAAGGGCGACGGATTGCTGAAGAGTGTGATAGAGGGAAGGACGTTGGGCAGGCGGGGTTAGGGAAGAAAGATAATAGGTTTCATGGACGGGATGAAGAAGGGTAGATCGTATTCAGAGGTGAAAAAAGATATACTAGAGTGAGATAGGCCCCGGAAATTGTAGAAAACCGGATGGAAATCCTCTGGCATTCAACAAAACCTACCTTAACCCGTAGAATACTTTAAATAAATCCTATACTCTTGTTTTTAACTTCCAATCCTCCGATCTTTTTGATTTTCAAATGTTTTTTTTTCATTCTTTTGTGCTCCATCTCAGTGTGTCCCTTACCTTTTGTTCGGTTGAGTTATTTAGATCGTATGTGGAGGCGAAAATGGATATAGTAGAGATAGATAGGCCCCGGAAAGTATAGAAAACCGAGAGGAGATTCTCTTACATTCAGAAAAACCTACCTTAACCAGTAGAATACTTTAAATAAATCCTATACTCTTGTTTTTAACTTCCAATCCTCCAATTGTTTTGGTTTCCAAATGTTTTTTTCATTCTTTTGTCCTCCATCTCAGTGTGTCGCTTAAATTTTGTTCGGGTGAGGTAGAAGAAGGTGTATGGGGGCATGTGACGTTGAACACGGGAGGCAAACCTATCTGACAAAATGTCGAATCAATTAATTATTTCCTCTGTTCCGCTCGTCGTGGTTCACCAGGCGTGAGCACCCACCAACACTCCTGGAAGTCACAGAAAAATAATGGTTCACACAAAAGCTCTTTTTCTCTTCCCCCCTCCATCTCCCCACCCGAATGTATGGGCGCTCTCTTTTTCCGAATTTATTAGCTGAAGCGATGAATTTCACCCGTGCGAGTTTAAGAGAGAGAGAGAGTGGGATTGGGGGAGGAGTATTGGTAGGGAGAGGGAGGTTATAGGTTGGGGGAGAGGAGATGGCAGACAGTGGAAAGGGTATAGAGTGAGGGAAAGAGAGAAAGGACCGTTTCCGGTGTGTCGTTTCATGCTGTCATGTCTTTTCAAATACACTATCCCTTTAAAAATAATGAACGGTTAAAAAAAAGTAAATAAATAAATGGCAAAAAGATATGGCGGTCCGCTTCGAAATTCCGATGGCCCGACTCCGATCCCTCTTTTGCATCGTTCCAAGTTCAACCCGCATAGGATTTTTTTTCATCCGTCCTCGATTATGTGTATTATTTTCCGCTATTTCTGGAAGGAATTGGAAGTAGTCTACCAGTTTACTTTGATGAATATCATCGTGGCTTGGAGAGCGGTATATAAATTTCTACGTGGGGATGGAGAAAATTTGGAAAAAAGTACTCCAATAATCTGCGTTCTGGGTGTGCTTTAGTGTTTCCGCATCTGTCCATGGGATCAAGTTTATTCTCGTATCGTGCGATTTCAGATGATTTTTTTTGTAAATCGGTCATTCGAGTTTGGACTCTCATACTGATTCCTTCCTCCGCTCATGCCGCCTCTGCGCATTCAAACATCTGGATCGTCTATTTTAGGAAGAGTTGCGGCTTCAAATAAACGTCAATTTTCGTGAATCGGAAACCATACGTTCTCACATCCAGGCTTTATAACTTCGAATATGTCGTCTTGATACCCGATGTTTGGGTGGCCAATAAAGGGTTCGTTTTAAATAAACGGTTGCCTTTATGAATTGGTGGATTTTTTAAGTTCCCGTATAGTCTTTGAACCTCTTTCTACGTGATACCCTAAGTAAATGAGGAAAATGAGGAAAAAATCTTATATGCTATTGGAATACCCATTATTCGGGGACCTAAGAATAAAAACGAAAAACAAACTTAAAGAAAAAACACAGGGTTGGACGCAAGAAAATCTCATTAAAAACTGGATTTGACTGACATTTGACATTCAAAGATATGACCGCAGAAATGCTAAAAAGAAAATCCGCAATGGAGCCGTAAGAAGTCACTTTATTATCCAAGATATCTGCCCAGAAGAACAAATAAATACCGGTAAATGACCAAAACGAAACATTATGCCTAGAGGATCTCTTTGTCCAAGAAACATATTTGAGGCAACCTACCGGATTAGACCAGAAGAACAGTGTAAGGGAAGAGTCAGCCGCACCGATGACCCTTGTTACAAAGAAAGGTGAACAGCTGGCTAGTGTTACAAAGTAATTTCAAAACAAAGGTTGCACTCGCTGCCCTAGAATACACTTTAAAGATAGCTCTCTCTCTCGGAGCGGCTCTCGGTGATAAGCGAATCTTCCTTCCGATAGGGTGATGGAGGGTCCACGGGGTTTTCCCCAAAATCAGCTGAGTAATACTCTGAGTATCAAATGGTCAATGCTGAAACTCTTATTAGTTAAAAAAAATATAAAAAAAATATTCACCTTAACTTTACTTAAACATAACTTTGGTCGACCATGCTTCTTACTGAGTTTCGTGTTTGATTTTTCTCCTCATTATTTTTCAATTGATTGTAAATATTTCGATATCCATGCCAAAGGCAAAGGAATCATCATTATCAGTATTTATTTATCCGAAGATTGAATTGCTCTCTCTTACTCGAATCGTGTCACACTCTCGTTGCCACCAAAATTAACACATGTCTCATAACAGGATTTCACAAACCCTCTTTTACTCCTTTGAGCTTACTGCTTCATTCCTTGGTGTCATATGCAATTATTGATAGTCGGCCTCTGGGGCTCATAATTTGATCTGTTAATTACTCAGTGTAACTCTACGTACCGATTAAATAAGCAACAAAAATCCTACATTATCCTCTATGTATATACATTTTAATGAAATATTATGAGCAAACGATGTAAGATAGCTTTGGATGGACTCCCGCATTGCATTTATGGTTCTCATGTGTATTATCATTATTTAAATAATGAATATTACTTATTTTAGGTTTATTTATTGAGCAGTACCTGCTGTTTGCTTATTTTATCATTGATAACTTATAATTTCCTATTATTCCTAAAAAATCATTGACCTGGTCCATTCTTATTGTCTGCTCCATCATTACTTTTAGAGGTTTTTGCGTACATCCTCATCCTACATGCTAACTTCAGTTTTTTCTGTCTCAATGCCTAACTTCTCTCAGTTATTCTTATATTTTTTGTACCTTCTGGATTTTTGATATCCTTTTATGTGGCATGTGTTAATCTCGGTGGCAACGAGTGTGTGCTACGTATTCGAATACCCTTGGAACATGAATGAAAAATGGTGCGTTGTATTGAAGCAAACGTTGAACCTTCGTCTTTATGTGTCACTGCAATCTCTCATTCCTCCCTGATCCTCCAAAGTAGCCACAGTTCACAGTTGCAGGGGCCAAAGAGGGGAGATAAAGCTGAGAAAGGCCTCAGAGCGCTCCAAATGCCTCCACCCATCTCCGACCACTCTCCCCTCCCCGTACAGCGTGTTATTTTCCCTTCACTTCTTTTCTTCTTCCCCATACTTCACTCATCGCCGCGCCCTTAACCCTTTAAAAGTGCCAATTCTCCCGTTTGCATTCCTCCCACCACCTCCATGCCCTTGACTCGCAGCGTTCCCCGGCCACCCTCGTCACGTTTATCCATCCATTCAGCGGGCACTTCTCTTCGTTGTCCTACCTCTCCCGACGCCCTCCAACCCCTCACGCTCCCCCGCCCCTTTAACTACCCCTCTTGTTCAACCCTTTTCTCCTCTTTCCATTTCTCTACCCTTCTCTCTCTCTCTTTTCTGCCCATTCCTACCTCGTTTCTCTTCTCAAAAAGCAATCCATTTAACAGAGTTGACAATCGAAACAGAGCAAAATGTTTCGTTTTGTCCCGGGGTGAAACGAAAATAACAGATCAGTGTTTCGTTTTGTCACTGTACAAAACGAAGTGTTTTTGCCTGTGAAGTGCTCATAAATGTCGAAAATTAGATTTAAAATTGTTAACCCTTGACGTTAGTCTATTGTAATTCATTTTTGGTTAATGGGCAACCTTGTGAGTTTATCATTGCACTAAAATTTTGCTTCTATGTGAATTCCGTCGGTCAACGCGTTACAAATCTAATCTTGAGCAAGTAAATGCATTTCTCCACCGATATTGAGGTTGAAGATTTATCGTCTGGGTTTGATTTCTTTCTGGTCAAACGTTTAGATTCAAATTAGGCTAAGTTATTTTCCAGAACCTTGATTTAGTTATAATGGGCTTTATTTAAGTGTCGTTTCGAGTATATCGTTTATATACGCCACCTGCTTAGTTGCGTTTCTTGGCTTTCGTTTACTTTAGACCCTAGTTTATTTTCGTTCGTGGACTATTGTTTAGATTCAACTTTCACTTTTATTTAATTTTAAATCTGGGCAGCTTCGGTACCGGCTAATTCCTTTTTTTATTTTTTCCAGTTTCGTAAAGATAGGAGTTTTGGGTAGGAATACTTGAGTATGCGCGCAGCATCTGAGGCATTGGAAGCCATTACCTGCAATAGCCGCAACAAAAACCCCATTTCCTCGAATTTTGTTCTGTTTCGTTTCACTCCAGCATGACTGCTTCAGAGCGTCCTACATTTAGTGTGGCGTTGTCTGGAGATTAATTTCCTTTCAAAATCTTTCTAACGTCGGGAATGAATCGTCACCAATCGAAGCAGGAATGTTTGCTTAGTGCTATCCATTGTACTAGGTGCACACTGACAATCCCATAAACCAATATTATCCTATAACTTAACTCTCTTAACTGCGGCAAATTGTTGGAAGTGGTTGCCTACGTGGTATATAGCGTAACTGCGTTTGGCAACAGTGTTCAACATTAGGCTCAGGCACTATCAGTTAAATGTGGAACACTCTATGGCATAAGAACTTAGCAGTAATAAAGCACTTACATGTAACACGCATGTGAACTATACTAGTATATGAGAGCAGTAATCTTGTCGAATGCAGGTGGCAGAGGGAGAATGTTAGAAATTTAGGAAGTGGTCACGAACGTAGTGGTATTAATGAAGATTGGTGATTAGGTTCAAATACACCGAGTGAAATAACAATGAAGAAGTCCACTGTTACTAAGAGTTGTAGAGGGATGTCAGCGCGGTGATTGTAATACTTTCCTACCCAGCGTAGAGGTGAGCACATTGAATGTAAGTTTGGCAACAGCGTACTACAACTAAATGTGGAACACTCTATAGCACTCACGAAACTCTTATTATTTCTAAGCTATTACTTTCGCTTTGTATTCCATCCCTAATAATCCATATATTTATTGCCCTTTTTTATTTCCTCGTCTCCCCTGCGTGGCAATCCTCTCGCCCCGTGTCCAGACCTTGATCTCACCTCTTCGTCTCTCTCCCTGCGCCCCTTTTTCCTCTCCCCTACTCTGTTTTTCCCACTCTCCCTCTCCAGCCCTACCTTCCCCTCCACTCTTAAGCGAGGGGCCGGCCACCTTTATTTGCTCTGGAATCCGGGGCGGCCCCCGGAAGTTCGGGATCGCGAAGCACCGGAGTCGGAAACCGGCAACTGAAGGGTTAATTTATCTCTGATCTTTATTTAATTCGCGAGCGCAACTTTCGTTCCCTAACCTAATGCCATTTCCAGACCACTCATTAACTCTCTCCGCTCTGTCGCTGTTAGGTGTATCTCTGTAGAGAGGTAATGCTGTCGTAAACCTGATAACTGTCAATTATTATTAGGTTCTTCTAACAGTTAAGGCAGGATTAGGTTATTTTTTGTACGACGTTTACCTTCCTGGAAGACCTTATTGATAATTTTGTGTTATAATTCAAGAAGAGAGCAATTGAAAATTTAACCTTAGTTTACGATAAATCCAAACTTAGTTTACGATAAATCCAAACTTGCAATGAAATCAATGCGAATTCTCCATAACGTGCGTACGTTTCGGTCATCCAGTTGACCATCGACTGGGAGAGGTAATGTATGGTATATACGTACGTTGGGGTGTACCAAAATTTACAATTTTTATTTTTTCGTATGTAATAGGCCTTGAAACTTAAACTTTTTCCTTTATATGTAGGCGTTACGTATACGAAATTTGGGGCCAATCAACCCCCGGCAACCCCGGCCCAAAAGTGGGACCAAACTTTCGTTTTTGACTGGTGGGAATGGTTTTCTTCTCTCTAATCCGGTACAAATAGTATATGCTGATATATTTTCTCTGTGATAGGCATATCCTTCCTTTGTGGACATCTTTTGAGACTAAAACATTAATAAAGTATTGTTTATATCACCAAAATTATAGATATAATAAAGCAATCATTTGTCCCTCTTGGATAGGCAATACTCTCAACAGATTCACGTAGTCATTAACTTGCGCACATATTTACTAAATTACTCATCATTTATAGCGTTTTCCATTTAGTAAATAACTATTAAGCAGTAAATTAAAATGAAAATTACATACAAACGGAATATGTTAAATCTTCATAACATTTGTCTCGCAAAAAATATTAATAAAATATTATTCACTTAATAGGATATATAGAGATGATGCCATGGATATGTTGATATCAGGATGCTTTATCTGTAATTATCCGTCACCAGACAGGAGTTCTAGTTTTGTTAATTACTTTCAATTACCTTGTTTAATTAGTAGAGTAGAAGACGACCACTCTTTCAGTGACATTTTCTGCGCTCATAGGTTTGAACGAGTAACTTACTTGTTTCCAATCATCACATTGACGTATGATGTGGTACGAAGTCACTCGCATGGGTGCATGTACACCAAGGGTTGAAATTCGTCATGAAAAAAATCACTGTAACTGGCTAACACACCAGACCGGCAATTGGGAGATCCAGGTCCCGGTCTCCAATCCCGGTCAAGTCAAATAACTTTTTACATGGGGAATTTCAACCCTTGGTATAACTAACTAGCTTGTATTTCTCGAGGCCGTCCCAGAAAGCTTTTATGCCCTCACTTTTTCTACAAAGCTTTTCAACATCAGGGGATATAATGTAACAAAATCCGAAAAGCCTCTTCGGGCTTTTAAGTAAGGACGTATAATGGTATCTTCGCTTGAATCGACACTGTCGTGAAAGCTAGCTACTATTTTTATTTTTAATGTTACTGCCACTGATACTTCATAGAGTGATGGCGATACGCTCGTCGTATTTGTAATTTAAGGTTTAAAGTCTGAACGCGAGTGCATGTACGTGTATGCCAATTTTAAACTCTCCCCTTCGATGGTCACATGAAAGACTGAAATGAACGCATGATATTTTGCCTCGTGTTCGTGGAGACTCGAGTTCGCGAGGTGGTTAACCAAACACCATATGTTCTTTCCAAGCTCTGTCGAAGAGACGGCTTAGGGGTAATCCGGATATCTTCACTCTCTCTCTGCAATTACCGTGTACCCACAGTAATCGCGTTGCACGTGGCGAATCGGATTACCTCCTGCCCTCCCCCCCCTCACAACCGTCTCTCTCCTCCTAGACGTGCACGACACACTCTAGGTGGGTCATTGGGTGCTGGTATCATTTTTCAAGGAAGTCGGAAAAAAATTTCCAGGAATAAATTCTATTCAATTATTTTCGCTCATGCCTTATGTAAAGTAAATGGAAATGATAGGAGAGTAACACTGTTCATTAATACCTTAATCAAAGCATACCATAACTTGATATTTCGGCGCGGTATTAAAATTGAGGCAAAATTTATATTTTAATATATTTTTGGAATATTTGACAATGGTGTGACGCCTTGGTAATGCATAATAACCAAAATCGTAATTTAAGATACAATGCTTCTACTTTATAAGATAATCTCTGCGTATGTGGCCGATTTATTACGACATATATCCCATGTGCCGTTGCGATACGTGTGAAAAAATGTTGAATTGCCATGAAATCCGATCGATAAAATGCAATTTTTTAATTAATTTTTATCTATAGATAGGAAGCATTTGGCAGATGTCCGGAGAAGGTAGAAGAGATAAATGGAGAACGTTTTGAAAAAAGAGGGAATGTTGAAGATAGATGGAAGGTAATAGATGGAAGAACACTGGGGAAGCGTGGAAGAGGAAGGATGAGGATAGGAATTCTGGACGGAATAAGACGTAGAAGACGATATGAAGAATTCCAGAAAGATATAATGGCGGGACATCTAAGGGGATGGGGAAAACGTAATCATTTGCCAGTAATTAGGACGACAGGAGAAATGCTACCGAAAAACCTACCAATCAGCTGGTAGAATACTCGAATGAATAAATGAGTGATTCAATAGATATCACTAAGACGAATTCAAGTATAAAGTTTTGTGCAAATACACGGGCAGAAATCACCGCGACACACCCGTTAAGCCCATTTTACCATTCCGTCCGCGGAGTTGGTAAGAAGGGAGGAGTAAGAGCGCTGTGCCCCGCCTCTCTCCTCGGAACCCCCGGGGATCTGCGACGGGGTAAGCGCCGCCGACCGCCCGCCAGAGCCGTCACACGCGTCCCCGCAACACCCCGCACAACTACGTCCCGCTTTCCACCCTGGCGGGTTTGTCGAGTGGAGTGCGGCCAGGGTAAATGCAGACGATGATGTTTTACATTTCAATTTTTACTCTCGATGTGAAAGAAAGAGTGAGATGGCAGTGACATCGACATTTTGATGGCTACCTGGGTGTTTACTTCTGTTTGGAGGATACTTTCCCTATCAAGTCTGATTTGTTGGTGTAGTCTGTTTATCGTGCAGTGCAAACCAGTGAGTATAAATATGTGGACATTTTTTTTGCCAAAACGACGTAAATTGTTGACATCCATTAATCTACTAGTTAAATTTATGTTTTATTGATAGCCTGAGAAAAACCTCTTACTCGTGTATGGCTCTATCAACCTCTGCTATTCCCTTCCTCACATATGCGTACGTCCTACCCTTCATCATTCCGTCCAGAATCCCTTTTATATTTCTTCCTCTTCCTCGTTTGCCCAACATCCTTACCTGTATTACAGTCTTTGGCAACCCATTGCCCATCATATCCTCTCACAGCAACTACCCTGTCCCCCTGATCTTATCCAAAAGTTTCCTTTACTCACCCACTATATCAAGCGTTTGTCTTATCTTCCGTCCCTCGCACCCCCTCCGTCCTCCCACGTCCACATCTCGAACGTCTGCGGCCTCTTCTCATCCTACCTACTCCTCGTCCACGTTTCCGCTCCATACAACGGTGCACTCCGTAACAAGCTCTCAAAATGAATGCTGACATTGAGATCCAATAATAAGTAACAGCGATTACATGCGCATGGAAAAACTGGGTCTAACATCAGCACTTTAACGTATTTTTATAGAAGTGATAACTCATTCATATCGGTTCAATAAAAACTAAAATTGCCATGTTGACGATTACTTTTGATGCTTTGGCCGACTTACTCTTCCAGTGAGTGTGCGATAATATCTCAGCCGTCTTTGCTTGTCTTTCATCATCCATATCGTCGTTGTAACCGGGTTTTTCCGGAAACAGCGCCAATAATCGTTATTAATCAGCGACATATGATGAATCTTTTTTTGTAAGTTACAGATTTCGAATTGGTCGATTACTAAAATTTTGCTATCTGAAAATTCTGCCATCGATGGGGGAAATAAAATTTGCCTGTACTTGATTGTTTACGTGCATCGATATCGACATATTTAATGTGAAGAAAGGTAAACATTGTCATCTATCGGTGTGAATCGTCCCATGGTTATGTGTACATCCTTGGAACAATCATGTAGATGGTAGTTATCGACCTTTGATGAGTTGATCATTTCAATCGATCGATATCCACGCATTGGATGGGAAGAAAAATTGAAATTTGCTCTTTCGGTGGGTAAGTGTAGGCTGTTCCATGGTTTGCATGTCAGCTCTTGCGTCGCAGCGCATCCTTCGGGGTGGTACCCCTGGCCGAAACGCCCGTGCATACTGAGCCACCACTACCCCCAGTCCTCATCCCCCGCGAGGTGAGAGAGAGAGAGAAGTAGGGAGGCAGAGTGGGAAGAGAAGGAGAGGGGTAGTTAGGGGAGAGAGGGAGGGAGAGTATAGGCGTCTATCTTTCTCTCTTTCCAACCCTCCCTCTGCCTCTCCTTTCTCTCTCCCTCGCGGGTGGAATGGCACAGGGCGCATGCCCAGCAGCCCCCAGATGGCGGCACCCCGCCTCTCCCCTCTCGCGTTCCTCCCCTCCCACCCCCCGACGGGAATGTTTTGGAAGCGGAGGAGGGAGCAGCGGGGGTGGCGGGGGCGAGGCAGAGATAGAGAGAGGGAGGAGGAGGGGGTGGCCGCCGTTCTGTTGCCGGGTGGCCTGCGAATGGGATGGAGGAAAGGCTTTTTTTTATATAGGGTGAGGCGGATTGGGGCGGGGAGGGTTGATGTATGTGAAATCGTATGTGAGCGGTATAAGGGGAGAGGAGGGTTGAGAAACGATATGGGAGGAGAGGATGTGGTCGTACTATGAGAGAGTTGTAGCTGGAAATTTGAAGGGAAAGGAGGGGAGGGCATCTTCGAATGTGTGGGGGTATAAATGAGTGTGTGTTTATGCATGCTTCCAGCAGCTTTTATCCTCACCTATGAGCGTGGTGTTTTAATTCAAGGGGTGAGGGGAAAGTAAAAAGATTAATTTTTTTCCCTCCGGAGTGTGTGTGTAAAGAAAAGTTGCTGGGAGCGGGAGGTAGATATATAAACACGAGGGGGTAGTGTTCCCGCGCGCGACCCTGTCCACGCCCACCTTTTCCAACCCTAGGGTGCTTTTCCCTGGAAGAGCGTTGGAGGAGTTGCCGCGGACTCCCTCTCACGTATGTCTGTCTGTTAGTTTGTGCGCGTGTTGTGGTGTGAAGGACGATCAGGCAAGGGTGAGGTTGAGGGGAGCGTCTTCCTTCTCCTGCTCCTTTGCTTTCTCATCCTCCCCGTTTATCCTCCCCACTCTTGCCTCTCCCTGTACCCCCCTCTCTCTCTCTCTGTCTCCTCCCGCACCCTGCCTCCCTTCTTACTCTCTCGCTCTCTCTACTCCCTGGGCCTTCGTCTCTCCGTGTCTACCGCGGCCCCTTTCAGTGGCGACGTGAACACCGGAAGGTACGCACCGAAAAGGGAACGAGTAGTGTGAGGAGTAGTATTATTTGCAGTGCGGTTATAAAGGATCGCTGCTTGCGAAATAAGGGAGTGAACGAAGAGGAGAGGAAGATAAAATAGTGAGTAAGAGAAAGGGGGAGGAAGGATTTTAGTCAGTCACGGCGTCACCACAGCGGAGGTAGCAGCTATGGCAACGGTAAGCAGTCTCCTTCGTAAACAAAGTGTGTTTTGCGTATGTGTTTGTGTGCTTGGGAAAATATTTTGGCGGTGCGACCCTTTTTGTGAGGGGCGATTTTTCCGCGCGTGGTCCAGAACTTTCGGATTTTTTTCCATCTTGTTTTCTCCTCTCGGGCGTCGGTGGATTGAGGATGTTTTGGAGTTACTTTCGACCCCTGGCATCGTCGACGCCCCTTTTTTCCGGCAACCGGTCGTCGCTTCCCCGACGCCAGGGTCGTTCGTAGTGCTTCCGCTTTAAAATATTACTCGCGGGAAAGGTGAACGGATTGAAATACTCTCCTTGACTGCCAGCTTCCGGGAATGTAGGTGCTTGGACGGAATTTGTATGCTAGCTTCAGTACTAGCTTCCTATCCTGTGGAGGTCGGGTTCAGACATTCGTGGTGGTTTTGTAAGGATATGGTAGTGCAATCGTGTATCCGGAATGGGTGTCTAGTGGAGGACGCGTCAGGTGCTGTTCCCTGTCAGTTGAGTGTGAAATAATTGTAAAGTAATCATAGTATCCTGAAACCCACTACAATGGAGTTTTTTTTGTTTAATTTTTACTTAATATGTTGTACACTATGTTCTACAAAAGCCTGAATAACTATAGTTTTTATACATTATATAAATACGTATATTCGCCGTTATATGAGTGTTTAACAGCAGGAATACCAGAAGTACTGTGTGAACTGGTTTGTGTATTAACAAAAAAACATTATTTATGAAATTCTCAGGCTTACATTTGTGCCTTTCGTTGAGAATATCCTAATGTCGACGCCAGGTTTCTCTCTTCTCTGAATGCATTGCTCAAATAATCCTACCTCTATCTACTCACTTTTCCTCTCGTGATACACAATAAGTGTCGCGTAAGAGATAAGAATGCGAACTTGGTTTAGCTCAAATGAATATGTGATTATTATTATTATTATCATCTCAAATAACGAGAGTGACTTCAGCTATCGGTCGCCCCCTTTAATCACATCTTCTACTTATGAGGGTTTTTCGGGTGTATTTCCCGTGCTTTTTTTGTCCAACTTCGATGGTTGGAATACAATGGAGTCGAAGGGCGGGAAAGTGCCTGGCTGTATGGATCGGCCGGTTGTGGTGCTGCGGTTGGAGGGGAGGGGAGGAGTTTCCCCGTGTTTTCCAGGAACTGGACTCCTGCCCCTTACGAATTTTTCGGGTTCACCTCCGCGTAGTTGAATTTTGTGGCGGAGCGTGTGTCTGCGTGTATCCACACACGCGTGCAATTTCCTCGGAAGAGCGTGTGACCATCGTCTCACGTTCTCGCGGGAGCTGACGTGGATCCTTGGAGGAATTTCATTTCGAAGTGTTGCGGTCGGGGGGTGGGAGGAAGTGAGGATTAGGACGTAATCCTCGTCGAAGTGGATTTTCCTTTGTTTGTCATATGTGGGGAGGCGTAGGATGAGCCTGAAATGTTTGACTTGTTCGGGACGAGATTTATCGCGCTGAATAAGGGGAGACGGAATTCGGAGCGATACTTTGGCTCATGTGCCTTGCAGGCGCCATCACCTGCGCGTTGTCCGTTTTGTACTAATACGTCCATGGTTTTTAAAAAAAGGATTTCGCGTAGTCATGATATTTGGTGTCTCAATGCAACTGAAAATTATGGGTAAAATTGTGTATTGGAGTGTAAAAATACTTATTTTTCTCTCAAGGCCTTCCGGAATTAACCACGTTATCGGTTAGTCTTTTTGCTCAGAAGTCGTAGGTTCAGGAGGGTATCAGTGGTTTCGTGTAATGGTGAGTAAAGTTGGGGGAAAACGTTTCCAAAGATAGCCACGGTAGGTAGGTTGTTATCAATTCAAGGTCCCGTGTTTAAAGCTCGCTTTGTGCGTGATTGTTGGGTTTATCCTTGTATTAAACAAGTTCGCTTACGTTATAATAACTGTACAAAATTGCCAAACTTTTTTGAAGTAGCATCGTGGGAAATCAGGGTTTCTCTCTCTGCAGAAATAATGCCGATGATTTTCTTCCAATGAAATATTTACCTTTATAAGGAAATAAAAGGTATTTTCATCTCATGCTCATCCTAGTATGAAATTAGTCTCTGTAAATTATTGCTTCTGCAACTAAGCCTTACGGATGTGTGATAGCCTTCAAAATGAAAACAACTTTTTCCTTTCCCTAAAAAAGTTCGAGAGTATTCTTGCTATATGATCTTTGTAAAAGGAAATATTAAATTAAAAGTTTCCAGTTTCTCGCCTGGAACAAAGTTTTAGAGTGGACAACACTCACTCTAGGTGGCAAGGGAGGAACGAAGCCTACACACGGCGAGGGGAGGCGTAACGCCGTATCCCATGGAATAGCATCGTGACCCCATGACCTTTCGGATGCATTGTTGGGGCCGCGAGCCGGCCCCCGGTTACCGTGGAGTTCTTTTCTACCCATCCCTCTTCCTCCTCCCTCCGTCGCCTCTTTTTTTCTCTCCTCAGCCTTCCACCTTTCTTGCTCTAAAAGAAATTTTTTTCGATATTTGAGAGGGTCGCGAACAATACTCGCTCTCCATATGAAAGGAGAGAAAAGTTTTCCGTCCAGGGATCTTCATTTTCATGATCTCGACGCAGTGAGCTCTCTTTCTGTCCCATCGATTATTTGCCGTGTGATGCCGAAGCTCACGCAGAGTGGAGGAAGGAGAAGAACAAGACAAGTGTCGAAGATGATTTCGACACACACTGTGCCCTGGAGAAACGAAAACGGTGGTCAGAGAGTTTATGGAGTTTTTCAGGGACCTTTGTCGCTCTATTATTGTTTTCCTCATCTTCGGATTGATTGGAATTCGAGGTTTAATCCTGAGATACTTAGGGTTATCGTTGCCTTAGTGCTAAGAGGCTCAGGATAACTCTTTCGGAAGTAGTCTCTCAGATCATAAGTTGTGACTGTCACTGTGAACGTCCATCTTTGGTCTCCCTAAAAACAGAAAGAATGGTGGTTGTAGGAATGCGTGAGAGATTTTTGTCCCAAAAATAAACCTTTGATATCTTGGTAGATAACTGATATTTCTCATTAAGTGTTGACAGTTCATGCTGAAGCAACTCTGACTACATCCCTTTCTCCCCATTTTTCTCAATGAGAAATATTGAATTTCCTTTTAAAGGTTAAAATTTTTGAATTAATAATTTTTGAAGCCAGTTACTGATCCCAAAATCTCAATTTCATTATTGTAATATTTATAAGTGCCTCAAAGAGATGGCTATTTTTGGAAGTATAAAAATAAATGCATCTTATTTAAATATTTTCTAATAGCTTCGTTCAAAAATTTAATAACTGTACGGAAGCATTACTTATCTGACGTTCGAATTTGAATTTAACTTATCTTTGGCATCCAAAATATTCGTGCTTTTTAATGTGCAGGGTGACATAATTTCAGATGCTGAAGATTTTCTGATACGACTGAATAAATATTGTAGATGAGTCTGAAGATTTTTGAGATAATCCATGCTTGTGATCTTTTGCAATGTTCCTGTGGTTGACAGTTAATAATTTTTTCTATTTTTGCTGTGCGACAAAATTATGGGGGGAATATTAGGGTTTTAATGCAATCAAAAAGTTTTCAAGGCCAATTCTTTTAGTGCATTCATTTTTCAGGGCCTATGCTTCGTAATACATTTGGTGGAAAACTGGAATATGACTTATTCATTCATTATACTCCACTTCTACCACCCATTGGCCTGAATCATTGCGACTTCTTGTCAAACTGAAATCTAGCCTGTAAGAGTACAGCATGTGGAGTTCGAAGAAGCAAAGAAACTTAGGCAGGTGGACAAGATGCGTCGTGAGCGTCTAAGATAGTCGAGGGCCAAAGCTTTCCTTCAGAACTGAGTTATTTTTTTACGAGGCCCATTCGCTGGAGAGAACCTCCCGGCCAAGGAGCTGTCCCTTTGGTAGCCGGAACACGAGGCTCGAGGAGCAGAGGGAGAGTATCCACTCACTTGAGGGAACATGGAAGAAGGGAATGGGATAGACGTTGTAAGGATTTGGCCGGGTTTGCTAGGGGAGGGGTCGGCGGAAAAGGGAGAGGGGGTAGGGCGGGACAGGGTCGTCTCACCCTAATGTGAGGTCATCAATTTCGGGCCTTGTCACTATCCCCTCTTCCCGGTCACCATCTACTTTCTTTGCTCAATCAAGTTCAAAAGTGCTAGCGTATGCTGTACCCGTTTAGGCTTTCTTTAGATACAATAGCAAATTGCTATGATTCTGGCTTGATGCTGTGGAAATGGAGAATAATGATGAACCAACAACATTTCAATTTTCCTCTTAACCCTATAGTGTTGACGATTGGCCTCACAGACCGGCATTATGATCTTTATGGAGACGCAGGCAAAGTATGAAACTAAGCAGTCCATCCTCTTCAGAAGCTTCCCAATTTATTCTGCATCCTTGATATACGTGCCAAAAATTCACTTCCTGTGAACATATAACTACTTATAGCTACTTATAAGCTAGAAATAGGAATACTTATAGCTACTTATAGCTAGAAATAAGAGGTGACGTACGCTCCAACTGACCGTACGTCACCTCTTATTTCTTCAAATACATCCTATTTTGTTGTGAAATGTAAAAGATGATGTTCAAAAAATGTGGATGTATAATTTTTGAAAAACTATAGTTATGAATCCTTTTTTTACATACCAATACCTTGTATCGGCTATTGTGCTCTCGAGAAAAAAATGCCCTAGTCTACCCATTTCACTAAACAACTAATTTGAATAAAAGCAAAGTATCGTCTCTTTTTGCTGTGAAAATTTTGAGTAAATGTTTTTTGATTCACCTTTGAATGCTGCTGTTTAGATATCATTCAAGAAAATACTTTCTCATCATTTTAAATATTCCAAAGTCCTAATCGGTCCAGGAGACCGACGTCACTCTCATGTTCCAAAAATTCACGTCACCATTGTTACATTAAACAAATTAACTAAGTTCTCATAAACCGCAAGAGTGTATAAGTTTCCACTTATCTTTGTTTCTCATTCTTAAGATGTGTTATTGCAAAGAAACATAGATTGTAGTAAGTTAATTGAAGTGGATAATAGGAATGGTTCATGCTACATTTTGATGTACTATTTATGCTGTGTCCTCGATAGTTTTTGTCAGGGGTAGTTTACTAATCGAGGTAGTTTTGAATGGATACATGATGAATATATCTGATTTTAGCTGATGTGCTCAATTTAAGCTACTGATATTAGTCGTGATGAATTTGGTGCAATAAAAAATTATTAGCGGTGGAAAAAATGCTCTGATCATTATTATGCTGTCACCTTATCTTCCATTTATCAATGATAAGTGGGAAAATCTTCACTCAATACATAAATGTTTTCTCTGTACATGGCAAAATGAGAATCTCCATTATTTACACTTTCTGCATGTCCACCTTGTAGCTGTAACTTCTTTAATCTAGTATTCACACACTCCTTCTTTCCCTTCCCCACTTAAGCATCATCCTATCCTCAGCCACGGCCAACAGCATCCCTTTGATTCTCATTATCTGCTTCAACCATCTGTTCTTCCTCCTCCCAATCTCCTCCAGAAAGTTGAAAGAAAATATCAATAGCTTCATCCGTTTTACCCAGCCGATCCCAACTTTAGCTTTCGTTTCACTGCTTCATAGTCCTCTCCTCTTTCCATCGCCGCTTTCTTTCTCCAACCACACACGCACATCTAAAATGAGTTTTAGATTTTACTGAGTATCGGATGGGTTCTCACATTTTAGATTAATCTACATTTAATATTACGGATAAGGAGACTGATAGCTTACTGTAAACATGCTGTAATCCCTTTATCTCCTTTACGTCTGCTATTTAATGTTCCTTCTTCATAATTTTCCGTATAAATAAGGTTCAGCTCACTGACTAAGCCGGGTATTTGGTTGTTTTTAGCAGTGTTTGAATATCATCAAGAAGTACGTGGCAACAATTTATCTTCCCGTCTGAAATTAGTGGAAGTCACAGGACACTCACCCTGTCACTTCAGTTTCAAAACAAACAAGTCTATTGGAATGGAGAAGGCGAGAATTTATTGCATTGCTTGTCAGTCAAATTATTAGATTTATATCACATGTATTTGAGGACCGGTGTTTTACAACTTGTGTATGACTATAGTTAACCGGCGTTAAGTTGCTGTCGGTAAATATTTAAAACATCATCCATATATTGATGCAGTTATTCATATTTCTAGCTACTACTTTAAGTAGTCTCAAATGTACTTTGTTAGCCATTGATGGGGAAACACCCCATCGCTGGTTTTCGATTTTCGCATTTAAACTCCTCCCCTAAAAGTTCTTATTTTTAATGTGATTTGTAGCCTGTGTAACATTTGCTTACTGCTATTAATAATAAATATCTTGCTCTGAAAACTGAAACTTTATTTGACCTACCCTTGATGATTGAAAGTTGTAAAGGAGTGAATTCGATAGGCCCAGGCGCATCATGAGAATGCGTAACTTGGCAGAAGTTCCGAGTGCCAAGAAACTTTGTGAATCCTGCACTCTGCTTCACAATAAATCCGCGAAAGACAATTTATGGTCTCCATAATGTTCAGCAGTTTTTCTCCTTCATTTAGTTATCAAGTTTCCCTAGTTTCATAAATTTTTACCGCGCCCTTCGTAGACTTTTATCAATAGGAGTGAAAGAGTCGAATACACATTTGTGAAATGGCCCATGGCCTAGATTCAGTGTTTTTTCACTTTATCCGAAGGGTCCATTCTATTATCGTTCTTTCGTTCTCGTTTCTATTTCCTTTTTATCCTTCGATACCTTTGCTTGTTTTCATGAGTTCCTTCTTCTACGTCGGGTGGTCTAGAGCATGAAAGTTTTCAGTGAGAGTACGTATTTTCATTCTGATGGCTTCTGTTCCTTACTTGTTGCACCTATTTCTCTCGCTAATCCATATATTTCCCCTGTGTGTGTAGTTCAACTAAAATGTGCACAACAGATGCTTCGAGGCGGCAACAGAGAGCGTAGCCTTAGGGCTAGTATGCGAGTATTTTTCCCCCAGGGTAAGTTGGCGGGCATCCAAATTTTTAAAAATTTTTCTCTCGATTGCTTCGAGGGTTAATTTAATCTTGGTGATTGAAAGAAGGGCGTTGGCTCCGGGTTGAAGTCTATCAGGACACTTTGAATCCGACATGTGGATAATGGTTACCGTAAACCGGGATGAAGGTGGTACCAACACGAAAATTTCATATCCGGAAGGAATTGGCGGACTAACGGAAGAGGACGGTAGTCGATGACGGTTGTTTTATGCACTGATACTTATCATTGCATTATCAGTGCATTATCAGGTAATGCTTTAACTACGATTCCGAGTGTTATCTCCAGTTGGCGACATTATCTTTTTATCTTGATATTATAGCCTTATCCCTTAATCACTAGAGTATCGTTAAACCTCAGTTATTGTGCTGTCATTATTTAATCGCCATTTAAGATATTTTTGTTTTTAGTTTTTCAAGAAACTATTTGAGAATGAAAATTCGTTAATAAAACTAAAATACATATTTTACAACTAATTTAATCTCTAAAAGAGTTCAAAAATGCAATAAATTGGTGAATATGGTACATCGTAGATAGATTGGATACACCTTGTGGTACACTGAGTTTTAGAAAACGTAATTGAATGAAAAAATAGAGGTTAGAGTCCCAAGAATGAAACCCAGGGTAAAATACTTGGCCTTTATAAAGAGGAAAGTATATAGGAACAGCTATCAGAACAGTAAGGGAACTAGTATTAGATAGAGAAAGATGGAGGGATGTAGTCTCAACCAATCTTAAGATTGAACGACCATAGGTGATGATGGTTTATCGAAATGCAATTTTTGTTGCATTTTTTAGTCGTTCTAGTTACTGTTTTATGGATATAATGATCTTATCAAAGAAAATAAAGTGTAATGTATCAAGTCATAACATGTGGAAATGAAGTTTTGGTAACAATTTGACAAAATGAAAGATACTTCGTAAATTTCCTCGTTGTTTTATTCCACCGACACAAGTTTCGACAAACTTATTCTATTATCAAGTTACATAGGTTCATTTTTGCAAACTTTTATATGTTTAAGCAAAATGTCTCATTTTTAAACACATGCTTCCGCAAAAGTGAGTCTACGTACCGTAAGAATAGCATAAGTTTGTCGAAACCTAGTTTGGAGCAATAGAACTGCGTGTACATTTTAAAGATATCTTTCATTTTATTTACTACCTCCACCCCATTTAGCTGGTTGAAGGCAGTGCAAATTTAACTCTGAGGCTTTCCCGGCGTGAGATGTTGAGAAGCTCTATTTGGGAAGTCCGCCGGGTGAGACACTTCATAAGTACAGACGTTTCTATGGCCGAGTCGTCCATTGTCTTCTGGGCAGAATGTCGTGAATTCAGAGGTTCCTGAATATTTAGGCCAGGCAGGAGGGTCAGGAGGCTCCTGATTGGTCAAAATCTTCCCACCTTTTTCTGACCTCTCGGATCTTCGTGAACACCGGTTTCCAGGCGGTACACAGTTGGTATACTGTGTCTCTATTGAAATTTCTTTCCTCCAGCTTAATTTCAATAGTTTCTTTAGTTAGTCTCTCCCAGATTTTGTCGGCAAATGAACTCAAAGAGTTTTAGTTTTAGCCGGAATCAGACGGCAAATAAACTCTAAGATAACGGGATCGAACATCTAACTGTGATTTGGTGACGCGAAATTCCTTCTCGATAGATTCTATCGCCTCGATAGTGCGAGAAATGAATGTGGATTATAAAAAAATACCAATTCCATTGGTAAAAAGCGATGTTTATCACGATAGCCGGCCACTGAGTGATCCTCTAACGCTGCCATGCCCTTTTGTTAGCTCAGTGAGTTACTGTCGCGCTTAACTATCCCCTCGGTTTCGTGTCGTAATTGTCAACTTCAACTAATTTAACAGCTGCAAAACGATGTATAGTGATAAAAAGATGTTATTTAAGGAGATAAACATAAATGAAGAGGTGATTATAGCATACGTATTACTAAAATAAAATAAACTTTTTAATCATTACTTGGTGGGACTGCTTTATTCTTGCAGTACAATAAGCTGTACACTCCCTAAGTTACTAGTAGGTTCTGTAAATTCCCCCCTCACTCAATGAATTTGTTTTATTTAAAGTATGGCTATTTTTACCTTTTTACTGTAAGTAACACATCTGTGTCTGATGATGCCATAGCCAATGAAGTCGGTGGTAAATAATTTCTGTATTGAGGAGAACCTGCTGATTATATAGTCCACTGCGTATTGTATAAGAAAAAGTCCCATCGTAGTAGTGTGAGTGTTGATGGTGGTCTAGACTCCGAAGCAAGTGACGTAGTGAAATTAATAGTGACGGAGCAAAAGCGGAGAACAGACCGGTAAGCTGAAAGAGAAACAGCGGAGAGACGTAGCAACCAATCATCTCGATTGATGACTGCTGATGATAACCATTAAAATCAATCAGTTTTGTAGTCCTGGTATTGGTTAGCCCTCCACTCTTCTGTCCATGCTCCAATTCTCCCCGTCATGTTTTTCTAACGCTTATCCCCCTCCGTCTGCCCTAGATATATGGCCCTTAGTTTACCTCACTTTGTGTTTTCCTTTTCCGCATATTTATTGCAAGTTCATCGCAAGTGCAGTTCACTTAAAGTGTCGTACTCCGTTCATCGTATGTAAGACATTCAACTGCGGACCTGTTATAATTTTGTTTAGTCAAAATAGGCTAATGCGAATGGAGACACCGGGTGTCTCTCCAATTTCTCTTCTTTTACGTATTTCTCTTCTTTTACCATTCCTTCTTCCAATCCTTTGCCACGAAAATTACATTAGTTGTCACACCCAACCAAATCAATAATCTCAAGATTTTTCTCCGATATTGAGGATTCCGGTGTTGAACTTGCCTATGAAAAAGTCATTAACGCTCAACAACTTGTATCAGAGGACGTCTATATTATCTGATTGAAAATAGATCTGTGGTCATTAATTTACCCATCGCCGATGATTCCCTTTACATCTTACTACTGGAGTTATTTATACGTATTTAATCAATCAGCGAAGTTGAACGATCTATTGTATTCGTACCATTATCTGGGCCAGTTGATTTATATTCGGCAATATAATCGGTTAATTTTCATGCTTATATTATTTTAGACTATTCATTATAAGTCGTCATTAATCTGAAGATTGGTTTGTTGCAGCTTCCGTTTCCACTCTCCTCTTTACCAACCGCTTCATTCCTACATAATTTTTGCCTTTGACGTCCTTCGTGATTTGTTTGATGCATCCCAGTCATGGAGCATCTCTACAGTTCTTCCAACTTATTTTTCCCTTCAATATAATTTTCATTGGTCTGTGTCGCAAAATTAGCCTAGCAAGAGTGTCTGTCCTTCTACGTAGTGTTGTTATCTAGCTTATTTTATCTCCAGCTCCTTGGAGGACTTCGTTCTTGATTCTCTCCGTCCATTTAATATTCATGATTCATCGGTAACGTCGTATCCCCATTGCTTCCAGTCTCCTATGCTCTGCTACTATTAATGTCCAGTATTCACTTCCGTAAAAGCATCCTCAAAATATATACAAAATGAGAAGTATCAGGCTTGATGTGGTTGAAAGAATTCCCCATAATGAATGAGTTAGGACAATTTTCCTCGTAGATAAATTTTTATTCGACCTAGATTTCGATGTATGTACAACATCATCCTGATGTACTACGTCATTATCATGCCTGGCATACATCGAAACCTAGGTCAAATAAAAATTTATATAAGTGGAAAATTGTCTTTACTCTTTTTCATTATGACTCAAAATATATGTTTTAATTAAGTAGTTCCTTGTTTCTAGGCTTGTGGTGCCAGCTGTCAGCACACTCATTTTTAAAATAAGCTTCTGACCGTGATATGATTAAATTTTAATCGTTGATAACCCGACGCATTAAATATATCCTACATTTCGGGGAATAGCTATGCGCACGTTGTATATACAATAGTACGAGACGAGTAGCTTAAGAACCACGTTTTTCTCAATGGCCGACCGCCAAGTATTGCTCCAACGCTTCCCTACTCCGGTCGGTCTATGAAGAATTCTCGCCGGAGGGAGGCTGCACCCGAGCGCGGTATTTAGGACCGTGACACCCAAAGCAAGAGAGACAAGGGGAGCGCGGGGAGGAGTTGTGGGGCGTGGGTTGTTGTGGCGCGGGCGATGACGCCGACACGTCTATGTGGCCGCACGCGGTTGCCGCGTCGCCCGTGCGAGAGAATTTAATCAGCAATGGCGATAATTGAAGGGTGGAGGAGTTATAAATATTTTTTTTCGTTTCCCCTCTCTCTCCTTTCATCCATCCCTTTCCTCTTCGTCCTCGTCTTGTCTCCCACTATCGTATGACACGTGACAAAATGTCGTGCGGGGACCGAGTCCGCGGTCATTTCCCGAGTGAAAAAAATAAACGGAATAACGAACGCACTCTAGCTAATTAGTCCTTCCCCGGCCGTGGCCCAATTCGTTCGGTGGCCCGTTTCGTGGGAGATTCAACCCCAAACTACCCCTATGCCCCCTCGCCTCATCTCGTCTGATTTCGTATTTATCTTTACGTCTCTCTCTCTCTTCACTCTCTCTCTCTGTTTGTTTTCGCTCTCTTCCTCTCTCTCTTCCATCTCATATCCCTACGCCAACCTTCTCCCTCTTTCATTTCTCTATCTCCCTATGTTGCTTTACTCCGTCTCTCGTTAAATTTCTATCAAGCTGTGTTTCTCCATCTCTTTTTCCTCTTTTGAGTATCCGTAAGGCTTTCTAGCTTACCGTTTCCTCTTCTCCTAACGCCAACCATCTCTCTCTTTCATTTCTGTATCTCTGCTCCTTTACTTTCTCCGTCTCGATAAATTTCTATCTATCTTTTCTCTCCTCCCTTTTTTCAGTATCCCATGTTCTTTCTAGCTTCCCGTTTCCTCTCCCTCTGTACTATCTTCTTTGAATTTTCCATTTTAAACTCTTTGCTTGCCATTTTATTTTCTTTTGATTATTGCCTTGAAGTGGCGGAAGGGCTTACGCGTTCCAATGATCTGTTCTCCCATAAAGCTACCGCAGTGACAGATGGAAGGGGGTTTATGGGTCCCTGCCATGAAATGGGAGGAAATAGGGAATTAACTGGGAGGAGAGAATAGAGATGGATTCTGCGTGAACGATGTATCTAATTTAAGCATTACACTTTTTTCGCTATAAGTTACCTCTAATGTGCGGGTGATTCCGTTAAGGTAAATCCGTGACTATTCCGGCATACCTAAGAATTAATCACTGATGAGGTACATGGGAAGAGAAAATTTCGTGTTAGCTGCTCCTTTTCTATGATACCTTCTCTTCATCCCTATATTTACCTCTTATTACTTCGTTTCCCTCTATACCTCCTTTCAGCGTTCCCCTTCTGATCTCTTTTTCTCTACATCTTCATCTCTATATTTACCTCTTATTACTTAGTTTTTACTTCCCTCTATACCTCCTTTCAGAATTCCATCTCTCATCTCTTTCGGCTATTTTATTTCCTTTTTCCTCTCTACTTCTCTCTTTTTCTCTCATGCTTTCTTCCTGTTTTCCTCAATGCTCCGAGGAGCGAGTCATTCGGTATGGGGTGACACAGACAGGGAGCCGGGTGTTGGTGGCGCCTAAACTCTTGCGGATCGAGGGCGGCCTGAGAGGAGGAAGCGTGAGGAAGTGGCAGAGAGGAGTTACGGGTCCGAAAAGGGTTGAAGGACGATGAAAAAAGTAATGGTTTTCTGAGTCTGTAAAGTGGGGGTGGTCCATAGGGTTACAGAGAGAATGGGTTAGGGCTAGAGGATGTTTGGAAGCGAGGAAGGTCGCAAAGGGTGAGCTCGTGGGGTGGGAATGAGTTAGGACTCTCCGGAATCAAACTCAATTATGGAGCCCGAGGTCATTTTCGTAGAGAGAGAGAGAGATCTTATGGGATGGTCGTGCGAGTTTGGGACCTCAACACCACGGGCTGTGATGGATGACGAAAGGGGCCCACCCTGATTTTGCAAAAAGAAACGTTCGTGCAAAAGCTTGCGGCAGATGGCTGCGCAGAACGCTGCTACAAGTAGGGTGTTCCTCTAGCGGAAGAGGTGGTGACAAGGGACTGTCAAAATGGTGAGGAATGGAATAATTTTACTTATTTACAGAAGTTTGGTCCTCTCAACTACCACCATAATAGGTGAAGAAAGCGTTGATAATTTCTAGGGGTCTAGTAAAGCGGGACTCGAGATTGTCAATCCGCGATAATGACGACTTTTTGGTATCACGATCTCGAAAAATCTCGATTATTGCATTGAAAAGTTCAGGTTTTCGAAGATGTGACTCCACAGCCTCAATATTTACGATGTTCTATGCTTTCGATGACTTTCTGAATGATCCGTCCAGTTCAGGAAATGAACCGCGGGCCTGCATCTTTTCGGACCAATGTACACGCAGCCACGAAATTGGGGGGGGGGGGTCACTATTCGACAGTTAATTTGGGAGGCCTTACCCAACCATGTCTATGAGCCGTCCAGATCAGGAAATGAACCGCGGGACTTCATCTTCTAGGACATTTTTACACTCAACCACGAGATTCGGGTTTCCCCATTTGACAATTAATTTGGGAGGCTCTACCCATCCATGCCCTGTCACGCGCTGTGGCAGTATATGGGATCCATCCTCGTGGACTCAGAATTGCTTGAAGGATGAAAGACTGAAGCGTAAAGACTGCCATCTTAAATGGACCTCAGGGGCACGTGATATATAGATACTCTCCCATAGATACCCTCTAATTGACCTGAGGATGGCACGTGGTGTCGAAACCATGGTCGAGTTGTATTAATTAGTGTGGAATAAAACCAATTATCTTAACCAATATGAGGGACATCACAAATTTACATCGTGTGAAGCCAGGAACTATGTCTTATACTCTCAAATTTACCCATAGAAACAGTACGACGAGGTCCTATCCCGATGGATACACCGGATCCCGGTAAGTCACTGCGGTAAGGCTTGACTCGACTCCAGAAAGGCGATGGTCCAATTTGTCCAAAAACTGTTTCCCCTACTCTGTAAGTGGCAGGAAATAAGTGCGGGATGATCCGTAGTGTTGATGCTCTTCAAATGAAATATCTAGGAGTTCTGGGTAGCATAGAAGTTCACGGAAATCCGAAGGTTTATGAAACCATTTGCGATGAAGTAACCTCTTTATTCATTCGGCAACTTTCAAAATTCACTTGTGCCATGCCATGTTTTGCCATGTGGTTGAGTTGTAGGCTTGTGGCACCCAGGGTGCAGTATTAACTAAATTTAACCATTGTAATCAGTTTACCACCACGACCAATTTTTACATCACAGACTCTCCCGGTCTCAAAGTTGTCCTCAAGGGCGCAGCCCCGAGCTTTCATGAAGGGTAAATTTAATATTTTAACTGCGCGTAACCCGCCTAGCTATAGTCAAGACATGGGACGATATTTTTGACGCGTCTATTCGTGGAAGGTTGGGGTTGGAAGTCTGCAAGTGAGAGAAATAACACTGAACGCTCTTGTAAATGTGTACGAGATGCTGTGAACATTTTACTGATCTCCTCGAACCGTTGCTCCGCCGGCGCCTGTGGATGGCGAGTGGTCCAGAATTATTTCCCCTTTTGCTGACTCCTCGGGCGTGACGTCGCGCTGTTGCGGCACCGGTTGAGGGATCGCCGCCGCTAATGACGTCCGACGGACTCGAACAGAAAAAAAAAGACTGCTCCTGGATGGGTAAAGTGAGAAGGTCAGTCTCTCCTATCCCACACTCCCTGTGGGAATCCATGGTAGAACTTGTGTGGTCGGATGAGTAGGGTGGGAAATGATGAATGTAAAACGTGAAGATGCAGGTTTTTGTAAGTGATAAAAACCGTTCCAGGACCTTTTACCTCGCGGAAAGATTTTTTTGTGTTACTATTTTTCGTTGGGTTCATATTTTCCCTGGTGTTTCCCGGTTTATTGTCCGCACCTGAAACATGACATGGTTGCAATGACATGTGATCCTTATTTATAGGTATCCTCATTATCTGCTCTGAATTAACTCGTTCTGCCTACAGTGTCGTTTGTAGCGGAAGAGACATAAGCTATTTCTTTTCAACCAAACACGTGGCCAATATATGCATATATATCTTCCAGAAATAGTCTTGATGTGATTAAGAGCATCAGTAAATGACGGAGGTCGTTGATTGGTGTTGCATCATGAGTGTTATTTTCATGTACCGACCTGTATCGGTGTTTGACAATCGTTTGACGTACTACTGAAACAGCATTCTCTTTGAATTCCCAAAAATTTTATCCGCAGACATCTACAGATTTTCGGCAAAGTGGATTATCCTGTAATTCATGTCAATCTGTACATTCATTTACGTAATCTACCGCTTAAGGTATTTATTAGTAAGTAATTGAAATCGTCTAAATGTTAACTAGCGATGATATTTCTTTCTTCATATCAGCATACGTCCTACCCTTCTTCATTCCGTCCATGAATCTATCCTCTTTTTTTCTCCCTCCACCTCGGCCTTCAGTAACCTTTCGCCCCTCATTACCCCTTTTATCCATATTCTTTTTCTACTTCTGATTTCATCAACATGTCTCCTTTGTTCACAAACCATAACTGGCGGTTCCTTATTTATCCTCCTTTCCGCCCAACTGTTCTTGTAGCTTTTTCTGATAATATACCTTTCTGTCCCGTAAAACAATGGATTCTTTTCAATGATTCGAGAATTTATTTCCGGAGGAAATGAACTGTGTCGTATTCACGTCTGAAATGTAAAGCGGTTCCATTTTTAAGAGCCCCATAATAGTGTCTCAAGACGTTCTTGGCACTTCCTTTTTTTTCTACTCAGCGCCAGAGTCATCGTTATTCCGGCGGCGATGGAAGATAGAGCGGTCCTGGGAGCTGGAAAACAAATAGTATTCCTTCACTCATTAATGGACGCTATCTCTCTCTCCTGAGTTAAGTTTGCTCCGTTATTGATTTGGTCCTGTCATTTTTCTCCCTTTCCAATGGAGAAACCCTCCTTCTCCCTCCCCACCCTCTACAGTCATGCATTTGAATGAGCGCTAATGCTTCCTGCAAAGGAGAACTCTTAAGATGACCAACTTTGATTGGTCTGCTTTTCCATCGGCATTTAAATATCCGATTGTTTAAAAGAGACGGTTAGTCAGGGTAGGGAAACTGTGAGAGATTTGGAGAAAGCATTATGCCGAGAGAAGAGGGTTTTCTTCCCTAAGGTTAAAGAGGAGAGAGGGTTACAAAGGAAGATCTGGTCCTCTCACGACGTATACTTGTGGTGAACTTACCGCAAGATCTACACCGAGATGGATTTTGAGAAGTATTATTAGTTCAACGCCTGTTCACCCAAACCAATCCCCAAAGAGCACCCCGAACTCGCTGACTTTCTTCTTATTTAGGCTGAGTCTCGTCCAATTATATCCATTAAATTGTTCACGCTTAGTTTTTTTCACAAACCAGTTTTTATAAAATAAGTCTTTCATCAACTTTTTCCCATTGGTGAAAAATCGTGCTGGATGATCCAGTTGCTGTCTTACTCAATTAAAATTCTGTGTAGCCTGTATTGAGTGGCCATCAACGAACCCTAGAGGTAATGACCGCTGAAGGGAGGGAAAATTTACATTGCTAATATCTTTGGAAAAGTCATTCCTTTCCCCAAAAAAAAGGCCGCATGGAGAGGTGACCGCTTAAGAAAGGTGGCCACGGAGACAGGTTTCAGTGAATATAGTATATCTCTTCCTCTTCACTATCAGCCAACTCTATGTGTATGATCCTGAACATTTTTTTACGACCGATGCGGATCTCCTTTTGATGAGTGTCCTTCTAGGAGAGGAGGTGAAGAACACTGGAAGCAAGTTGAAAGGCTGGGGTGCACTGTGTTCTGAGGATGGGGAAGAGAATAAAGAGGCTGGCTGAGGAGTCTCGCTTTGAGATGGATCTCAGGTCTTCTTCACCCTTCCCCCCCTTCAAGGCTTAGCGGGTTGAAGGACGGGATGGGATTGTAGGCCTTGAGAAGAGAGAGAAAGAAGAATATAGCTGGGGCTATAACATCGGTACAATGTCCCACTCGGGATCTGTAATCCTCGCACCCTCTCTGTGCTATTGCAGCACGTATGACCTGGCGGTGAAACGAGTCAAATCATCCCTCTCCAATTTTTTTCCCGGCTGCAGAAGAGAAGCGGCTTAACGTTCCATATTTCGGGGATAAAGATATCATCCGGCTCTTCTCCTGGATGTCGGGGGTTCGTCCTCCGAAGGCGGTGGAATTTTCAGCCGTTTCTTCGCTCTTTCTCTCCTCTGGGATTGGCTCCGTGAAAAAGATAGGGCGCGGCATGGTGCTCGGTGATTGATTTTTATCCTTTGTGCTCGATCCAAGCGGTGGGAGAAAAGGAGGGATGAGAAGAATAGATTGGGATTCGGTGGTCTAAAAGACTTCCCTTTATGTCGGCGTAGGATTAGAAAGTTGGAGACCATTCAGGAGAAGGAGAGCGGAATAGGAGAAGGTAATAACTCACCAGCTAACAGAGAAGAGCTCAAAAGGAAGTGGATAGCGTTAGATATCTCATGTTTGTCTTACATACTTAAATACATGAAGAGAGAATGATTGTTTTACGTTATTTCTACGCAGTTAATAGCAGTATTAAAGTAATGATGCTCGAGCTTCCTGAAATAGAAAAACGAAATAACAATTTGGTAGGACTCCAGTCTATATTTAATTCAATCACTGTTTTCTGTGTTCATAACATCATCATCAAAGTTAAAAAATCTTTAAGGGTGTTTAGCGTTGGGAAATTTATATCTTATAATTATTATATGAAAATCATGACCGGACAATGAAGTAAACTTTTTGTGACTGTGAGTTCCACTCATTCACGGAGAAATGGCGCAATAATTTTGAACACATCTTAGGTGTAATAAATTATCCTGCGTGCCCCCGTTGACATTATTCTCAAATGAGAGTTTCGAAAGTTTATGTCACTAGTGTTTATAACTAGTGAACACGGCGCTATTGATTCCAATATCTGATTACTTAGCCGTCAAGTCTGCAGTTTTAATCAGAATAAACGCTTTTAATTCGTTCTTCGTAACTCATTTAGGAGAGAACGAAACCCCATAAAATCGGAGCAATAAAAGGACATATTGTTAGAGAATATTGATGCTAACTAAATAATTCCAAACTTATATTTTTTCGTCAGAATGGAGATAGAGAGAGTTTGTAATAATTGTATCTTTTTCTTTTAAGTGGGATTTAAGTCAATTAAATATTTTTCCCTGCGTCTGTCACTGCATTTTTCCATCCATAAAGCCAATTGATGCAGAGATTTGTGAATTTTGAAGCTCGGGTGGGGATGTTCTCCGGTAACTATCATCTAATGGCATAATTATAGTGAAGATTGTGCCAAAATTTTTCCTAGTAAATCCACTCATCTCACCCGGGTCTTTTTGTTGAGCTTGTGTAAGTTCATTTACATTATTTTGTCTCTTAAAGTCATCACATAACGATACTTGGCAAATGAATAATTGCCTTCGAACCCTTTTTCCGTGGGATATTTTCGTTCGTCAGTGTCATGTTTGGACCTAAAAATGTCAAAAGATTTTAAAGTTACCCTGCCGAATTGCTTATGCCGAGTGTGTCATCCATATAACTCTGCTTTTTTTTCAACTTTTTAGGTACATGATCATACTTTCTGAATTGTATTCTCGTTAACTTTTTGCCATATTGACGGTCTATCTTTTCGTGCATTTAACTATGTTATTGCGTCCAGTGCGTAAACTGGCCCCTAGGCGGTTGTAAAATTTAATTCCCCACTGAAAAAAGCTATTTAGGATTTTAACACGGAGTCGCGAATACACTTCCATACGTCCGTGCGTTCATTTTTTTATGTACCTAGACTAGTGGAGTTTATTTTGCAATTTTTAAAACTTGGCGTGCCTGTTGAAAGCGTGGTTAGACTTCCAGAACAAGAACATGATACAGAATCGGTCGAGATGTACTATACCTCCACAAAAATGCTCTATACTAGACTTTTATTTTGTTTTTTTCCAGGTAATAATTAATTGGGTAATTTTACATGCCTTATCAAGCTATAAGTAACATTTTAACAGCGGAATTATGTGTAATGTATTTTTAATCTACCATGTTCTGACTAAATTTTTAAGTTTTAAAATTAATGGATTATGAAATGCCCGAATTTCGTATTTCTGGTTGACTATGATGGTTTGCGTTTTGATTTCCATACGAAAAGCCGAATTTGGAATGTAGTATTGGACATAGTCGTGGAATCTGGGAAAAGAAGATGAGAATAGGCTGTAAGTGTTTGAGATGTGGATGAGGTGGATTAAGGTTTAATTAATGGAAACAGAGAGAATGACCAACGAGGAAGTGTTCGGTATAGTGAATTGAGAGCGGATACTTCTGTAGGAGAAAGGTAGGTGTTTTTGAGATATAACGAGAGACGGAGATATACTGGTGAGATATTCCTACTAGCTTGTCTGGAGATTTTTATTGAGAGCCAAATCTCAAGGAGTTGAGCTGTATCCCACCCCTTATTCCAAGTTTGCATGATGGATGGCTTAATGAGTATGAGATTGGAAGCCGTTCGAGACTCGGAGGCCACTCACTACATTTATATTACTTGGAAATTTAATATAAGACATTTTCAGTGCGGCACGAAGGATATTACTTTGAACCCACGTTATATCTATGAAACTAGCTTAAGCGACAAAATAAGAGATATAGACTAACGCACTGGCAAGGACAAAAATATTGCTTCTTTCTACGCATCATTGTTCATTAAAAAAAACATGGGACTAACATAAAAGATCGTAGGCTTTCCCGGCGAATAATATTAGTAAAGTCTTCTCGGTTTTGGCACCGGGTAAGGCTATTAAAGGCCAACGTTTCGCTGAAAAACTCTCTCATCGTCATCAGGGCTAAGACTGATTGCCGAGTTAGGTCCATGCCGGGTTTTTATACTTGAGACCCATTGTTGACCGGCCAATTCAAAATTCGTTCACGGCGGTTGGAATTTGAATTGTCTCCGCGACCGTTGTATTTTATCAAGTAACGGTCTCCATATTTGGCTGATGTTCTGCCCCGAGTCTCGATTAAGCTTTTTCTCCTCCAGACTGATTTCGATTGCCTCTTTCATTAATCGATCCCAGTATCCATATGACCGGCAGAGGATTTTGACGCCGTTAAAATTGATGGAGTGCGCATGATCGGGACTATGCTCCGCCAAGGCCGATTTTTCGGGTTGAAAAAGTCTTATGTGCCTCTTGTGTTCTTTAACTCTGGCTTCCACCTTACGTGATGTCTCTCCAACGTAGGCGAGGCCATACTCACAAGGGATGTTAAACACTTGAGGAACTCTAAGGCCAAGGTCGTCGTTCACTCTTACGAGCCGATGTCGAATTTTCTCTGGAGGTCTATGGATCGTCTGTAGGTTGTGCCTATGTAAAATTCTTCCTATTTTCCCCGAGATAGTGGAAATATAGGGAATGCAGGCTCTTCCTAACGGCTTTTCGTGATCTCCTTCCCCAGAAATATTTATTCTGATCCGAACGAAACGAAACGAAATGATACGAAAATCTCTGTCACTGTATTCGTTGAGTTTGTTTCGGGTCTCAAGTATAAAAACCCGGCATGGACCTAACTCTGCAATCAGTCTTAGCCCTGATGACAATGAGAGAGTTTCTCGTCGAAACGTTGGCCTCTAATAGCCTTACCCGGTACTAAACCCGAGAAGACTTTACTATTGGGAATAGCAAATTACTCATTGTTAAAATATTAGTCAATTCTGTTCTTTACCCCAAATTTTCCCCATTCCCTCCTATTTTATGGGTGGTGTCCTATCTCCCCCTGCCACATGCCTCTACGGTGGCTCGCAGGGCGGTATGTAAATGTGCATTTGGCGCTAGGGTAAAGAGCCCGTGGCCTACATTTGTTCTACATAGTTAGGAAATCATATATATATCCAGCCTTCTCTCCTTTCCTGAACGTGATAAGCATGATTCCATCTAGGGCCAACCAGAAGTGGTAAACCTGAGATACAGAGATCGGCTTATTGGTGTTGGTCATTTATGTAAATGGAGAGGGCGTTTGCTTTTGTGGCCAATGCTAGAAGCTGTAACGCGAGCGTGGCCTGTCCGCCATCAACCCTGATTTTGCCATAGCTCTTACGGGCTGACGCAGTAATTTTTCAACTTTACGAAGTTTTCCGTCGTTAACTTATTATAAATCTACATGCATTTATAAATTTGATAGTGACAATCTTCACTGTGTAAAAATCCATTATGAGAGAGAATCCATTTCAGAGTGTTTTATTCTTAGTCGACTGATTTCATCGTATAGGCGACATAATCAGATGATTATCATTCTCATCCTTCATGTTCAATAGGCGGCATCATCAACCTGACGATGTCGTTTATGCGACAAAATTGGTCGACTAAGAATAAAACACTCTGAAAGAGTACAAAGTGATTTTGAAATTTATTCATCATGCATGTACTTCTATAATGCATTTTCCTTACACGTATTTTTCTTATTAAAATTTTTAATAATTCGCATTCTCTGTGAAAACTATAGTGAAAAAGATTGAAATTCATAGCTCTAAGTAATCAATACATTTGTTTCAAGAGTTAATACCCTTTAATTTCAAACTGATAGTGAACATTTTAGCTTTACATCCGCTAATGTATCCATTCCGTCGTGATATTCTAAGAAAGTGAAGAGAAGAGTAGGGTTAATCAATATGGGTATTGTTTTGGGTGTCAGGCAACTGTTTGATGAAGAAATGTCCTCTCCATCTAACTCAATGGGGGTGGTATGTGTCGGCTGATTGTTACGTCGGGCGCTGGGTATTCGACGCTCGGCGAATTGGATCGCGCGCTTTTGGACAGTAGCGGGACAAATGTCGCCGGAGAGAGGGGCGTGATGGTTTGGCATTGGGGTGAAAAGAGATCCCCGGGGGCTAAGTGTGGGAGCGATAGCAGGCCCCCATCGCCCTCCTAATTGATGCCCCCGCCCACCTCTTTCTCTGTTTCCTTTCATCTCCACTTCTCGTTGGCCTTGCAGGCCTTTTGAAAAGCCCCAGAAGGCTTCCGTTTAATGTTTCAGGGGAATGCGTAACCTTGGTCACTCATCCGTTGAGTTGTTTCGATTTCCGTAGTCAAAACTGCTAGTATCTGGACAAGTAGTCTTTCACTCGGATGCAGTCGTGTAGGAAATTTATGCTTATCATGAATTTAAAGGTAGGTTACAATGATTCTGTCTTTTTAAGTGAAGCTTCTTTTCTTCTCTGAAGTGGATAGGACATGTCATTGAGGACTCACAGTTTCAATAATTTATTGTTCTTTTCATCTGAGTAAAGTTGTTATGTAACTCCTATTTTAACTAATATTCCAATTACTTTTAAGTATACGACTCAAAATAGAAGCGTCCCGTGACATTTTTCTGATGCATGGAGTATTGCGTCGTTTAATATAAGGGTGGTGTGGTGATTATTTTTATTTAACTACTATTTTTTTCAATAATTACTTAAGCCTATTCAATGTTCAATAAATGTTTTCAACCCGTCTTTTTTAACGAGATTTTTGTTTCATAAAATTATTTACAAAATGAGCTTAAACGTGGTGCAACTTAATCATCACCGTGATACTGTTCTTCCATTAGTAGTCGCGATTGACAAATATTATAGCGGCGTTACCGTGAATTATTTTGCAGCTCAACAAATTCTTATTCAAGCTATTATACAAAACAGATTTTTTACTCCCACATACCCGGTCTTCAATACACGTCCACTTCGGGTGAGGAAGTTTTATTTTTCGCAATTTTTTTAGAAAAGGGTGGCAGATTTAATAGGGTATCTTAATATTTAAGGGGCAGAATTAATACATTTAGTAAATCTGGTAACACCCTCGAAGCAAGATGGATCTGACGCTGTTCAATTTACTTCCAATATGTATGCAAAGCTGCTAATCCGTCGTGTTTTTAATTTTTTGCGAAAGGTGAGCGGATGATCCGCGTTTCATTTCTCAGGCGTGCGGGATCATGAGAAATGAGTCCAATCAAAATCCCAGGGACATTCCACCACCTGAGCCAGCCAATGATGGAGGTCCATGCCTTATTGTTTTTTTCTCTCGCTTCGCACCTTCCGGAGAGAGGGTAAGAGACAATTTTTCGGAGAGGGTTCATCATTAATGATTAAGTATCAGCTGCCAGTCTCATTTTGTGCCTCCGAAAAATACCACCTTCCCGCCAGAATCCTGAAACATCCTTCCTGAGGCCTTGGTGGTGAATTGATTATCTCGGCCATTCAGTGGCGTTCACTCCACTGCGCCTCGTTGAAGGAGGCCTCGTGAAGCTTTGAGGCGGAGTTGTTACCCGGAGGCATTTTCGGAACAAAATACGGCCAATTTTCGGCCTTCATTCCGTGAAACTGCTGGTGGCTATATCCCTTATTCTTCACGGGTATGTTCACGCGCGTCTTTCCTCCCTCTACTAATGTTACATCCACTGGCGGTTGTAAGGTCATTTGAGCGATATTGTTCTGTAGTCATAGTCTAAGTCATATTCCAACTATAGCTTTTCATCACAGCAGTTACAGGAAGCATGAGTTTAACATTGCTTTATTAATTGTGAAATAATATACTTTTGTGTGACTGAAATTCAAAGTATTTAAATAAAAATGTCAATAAGTTTGTAAATTGACTCATTTTTAGCGCGCAGGTCATTTAAAACTCCTTCCCAACGGAAGTTATTAAGTGATTATGAAAATATTACTGCGGCGAGGATGAAATTTGTTTTAAAATGTAGTTGAAAAAGATACAAACTGCACGCTGTTGATTTTTTTTCGGGATCTAGGTGTTAGAAATACCTCATTTTTTAAATAATATCTCTCTGGAGTACATGCACGTACTTTTTTCCATATGATAGAGCTGGTATTTTTCGTCAAAAATTTTGGAAAGCTGTTCGGTAAGAGGATGAAGTTTTGGTATATTTGCAAGGTGAGATAATTTTCTTTGAAATGAGATAAAGATTCATTGAATTCGAGGTGAAATGATACGTAGCTCCATCTTCCTTAAAATGCTAAAGGAATTCCTATTTCACTACAAACCTATTCACTTCGCGTAATGATCATTATATTGGCCCGATGGTCCAGAAGCCAGTGATTCAATATCCGGTTCGGTTAGATTTATTTAAGAGATGATTTTTAAGAAAATATTTTTCGCTTTTAATATCCAATTTTAATGTGGACACGCTGCGTATTTTAAATGGTAGTTATAGTCGGAATCATTAATGAAGTAGCCGACTGTATATGCTATGCGGTGTGTTCCGAATATATGGACAGTCCCTTAGAATACATGAGCGATTGAAATATTTGAATGAATGTTGACGGTCTGATAAGCGCAGTTATTTTTTAGTTATCATTTTGAGACTCACATATTTTTTAATTATCGAGCGATAAAAAATTTATATTTTGTTTTTCTCCAATCCATTTCGTGAAATCGATCGGATTTTGAGCGTTTTGATTACTCATAAATACACTTTTAACCACCAGTACCTACCTGCGTTCGATGGCATTCAACTCAGCACCATAGTTTGTATCCTCATCGATTTTAAGCAAAGAGTCGTCAAATAGATTTTTTTGCAATATAATAACTAGTGGAACGTTATGTTAGTGTTTATATTTGCCCGGGAAATACCAGGTCAATCCTTTTTTTTTCATCCGATCTTTCGATGTGTGTCTCATTATCATTTCTATGTTGTGAATGAGCAAAACATACCTTAATTTATCGCTGATTATTGTACGAACTTGACTTATCTTGAGAGTCTTTGTTGGTTGCAAGGCTGAACCCATCTGTTAATTATGTTATTCTGGGTTCCACTTTAAGTTGGGAGGTATATGTCACTATTTTTGGCGTGGAAGTGTGGTATTTCATGTTTTATTTTAATTGAAGAACAATTAACTCTTCGATGCTAGTGTGAAAATTAAGTTTCTCAATGCAAGTTTCAAACTGTAAATTCGTGTGCTCAGGCCCTTGGCTCATTATTGTTAAAGACTCAGGGAGTGCTCAAAATCGTTCCAGCAAGGCAGAAAAAGAGAAATTTCGTAATGGGAGACGAAAGATGTGAAAAATTGGCTTCATTACGTGCTGGAAGGCGGTATGTAATTGCGAGAATAATGACTGACGAGTGGAGCTGCTTCTTCGATTTAATATTTCGTAGAGCCTACTTGGTCTTTTCATTCTTAGCCTCACTCTCTGGTCTAAATTTGTATAACAATCTGCAGAATTCTTTTGTTTCAATTTTTATTGAGCTCATGAGAATGGATAATCTTTGCCTTGGTGCACGTTATTTTGAATGGGTACATTTTAGTCTATCTCTACTCATATCATTACTTAAATTTTGTGCATATGATTCTGCGTACATTAATGCTGCGTTAGTATTAAGTAATTTTAATCAGATAATTTGTCCATGTAAACGTTTAAGCTTTGACAAATGCTGTCTCGGTTTAATGAAATTGAAAAATGTGTTTATCACGAATATTTTCGTACTTATGATAAATCAGAAATGCAAATACTCCTCATGGAAACTCAAGATAAATTGAAGTTTGAAGTCAATATTTCCCACAGCTAATGCCTTACGACTTTTTTAGTTTGTACTAGTACATTATGGGACGATTTCCTATACAGACTGGACAGCTACAGCTACTTCTAACCTTGTGGATTCTGAGCTGTAATGTTAATTATTAACAGGTACTTTCATGTGAACGCCTTTGTTGACAGATACGATCTCTCTCTGAATTTTAAGCCCTGGAAATCCAATTTAACCCTTTAAAAGTATCGTGATAAGTGTTGGCAAGCAAATTCGTTCCGATATTTTCGGAATAGAATTTTTTGACAAAGTACGATGCCGGAGAGCGTAATAAAACCGTGACGTTTTCATTTTCCTCTCTGCTGCCGTTTTCTGGCATTATAACAAAAAATAGTGGCAGAGTGATCTGTCGAAACGTTGGTGTTCCTTTCAGTTTCTGGGTCAAAAGCCGAAATCACGTCATATAACTGCATCAGTCATTGGCTAAAACTCAAGTATATCAAGTATTTACCTATTTCATTGCACCAAGTACATTCTCAAAATCTACAAAGCAAGAAAAAATATCCCGCCCATAATCCACGTTTTTATCTTATTTTTCTGATAAGAATGTTTTATATTTTACAAATTAGGTCTATACTATCAATAAAGCATTCTCTGATCTCATTTTTCTATTAACAACGAAAGAAAGGTTTTTGCTTAAATTTTGGTTCATTTAAATCTCCTTGACTTTTCTATTTTTTGGACTTCTTATTTACAAGATAAAAATTCCCTGTGCAGCTCTTTCCTGATTATCAACTTCACTACTAGCTGTTTGGACTAACGATAGCCTTGGAAACGAAACATTTAGCAAAACTAATTGAAGGTTTTGCATTTCGAATTGTTACCTCAACATAAGATTTATTGATCTAATCGTTTCAGCACACACATTATTTCCCGTTCCATGGGAGTACAACTCCAGCCCTTAAAAACTTAGGTAGGAAGTCACATCGCGTGCCTATGTATACGCAGTAATTTTAAAACACTCCCAAGTACTTTGTCTTTTAACCGGATACTGTTTCTTGGATCATTTATTGTCGTCCAAGTCAGGTCATTAGCTAGGTTTCTACTCTACACGCGTACTCCTCGGCGTTTATGAACCTCGCGTCAACTCGACTTCGGTCGGCACAGAGGCACTCCTAATACTTTTCGTCACCGAAGCCGCGCTTATTGCATGCCGGAGGGAACGAGCGAGCGAGGAAAAGAGTCATGACTCCACGTCTGTCTGGAGGCTCTACTTATTGTCACACCTCCCATCGAATAAAAATACAAATGAAAAGGAACAACGAGAACGAAAGAGCTAAACCCTCGAGGGCGCTCGCTCCAGTTCGTAATTGTTCCACGCGCAATTAACTCCCCACTTTTGTCTCGCGGTTTTGTTTATTTCTCGTCGTCAGCGGCAATGGATGGAGGACTTTTTGGGCTCGACGTGTCTAATACGTTGTGGATTTGCGACGATCTCACATTCCTTCTCCTCGTCTTCACTCTGAGGGAGAAAGAGAAGCACGATGTTTGCCTAAAACATAATCCCGCCAATCCAATTCCAAGAATGGTAAAACAGATGCTCTGTGAAACATTTCCATGAGAAATGAGACGGTTGATAGTGGGACTTTGACACAGTTTTAATAGCACAAAGTTTCAGCAGAAAAACAAAATTTTTTCTTCAAATGCCAATAACTTTGCCAGCTGCCACAAGGGCGTTTGGAAAGGTGAGCTAAATCTCCTGTAGTGAAGGAGAGAATAAAGAAGATGCACGGGAAAAATATATTAGCGGACCGATAAATTGCCTCGCTCAGTTTTTGTTGCAGTCATGTGAGAAAGAAATTTTTTCGAAGTGGGGACAAAGTAAGCATCCTCGAAGTCACCATGTAACTGGCTTGGTTTAAAATTTTCAAGCAATCTTACTCTGGCGTGTTGCCTCCAAGTTTCTGGGGGTCAAACCTGGTTAACAATGTTAATGAGACATTCTGCGGCGATAAACGAGGCCTTTTATATCATCCTGGAGAATATATATTGGCAAAATACGAATACTTTTCTTCAGCTGATTTGGCGGTATCACTGCTAAGAAAATTTTGCCCATGGAGGCTGGCTTATTTCGGTCTGTCTAAGAAATGCTGTGTTTTACCTAGTCTGTCGTTTATTCCACGTCTGTAGGTGCTGTGCATGGTTCAATATAATTTTATCGCGTTTATATAAAATGTGTAATAGAAGGATTTTTCAGTGAAATTGAGCCGAATGTGTAACCTTCATGTCTTCGGCGGCACCCAACTAAGTCCTATCAATACTTTTTACTCATTTATTACTCGTGGTAGTTCTTAAGAGATAGAGTAAAGGTTAGTAAGAGGACAACGCCCCAAATTCATCCTTGTATCTCGCAACGCCAATTGGCAAAACTATGTACTGTTGAAGTTTTCAATTCATTGTAGAGTACAGGGAGAATTAAGTGGAGTGACTACTTTCGAGGTTTTGAGTAAAAATTCGCCAAGAAGCTACGGACATGATAGGAGAGAAGTAGTGCGAGCGGAATGCGGAGCCCGTAGGGAAAACAGCGTTGCCATGATGGCAACGCTGGTTGCATGATGGCAATGGCTGCCAAACTAGATTTAGAAATGTAGTTGAAAACAGTTACAGCTAGCCCTAGATATGCTGCTTCACTCCTTTAAGTCTTATTTCTCATGCTCCACTTGCATTTGGCTCCCCGTGTGGAATTTTTCAATTCGAAAATTAAACGGAATACAAAGAAACGATATATGGGCGCACTGCTACGTTTAATTGCGTTTAGAAGTGCCGTAGCCATATGGAAGATTGAGAAGCACTAGGGAATCGAAGGATACTCGCTGATCCAAGGTTACGAAAACATTTGGATCATACTAATTTTTGGTCGACGCGGAGGAAATTGTCATACCAAACAGTACATGTATAGAACAAAGTGAAGGGACATAATTAGAGACGTACACATCGCTCCAACAGAGAGTGAATTAACTTCTTATCTCGCACCATTCTCGAACACGAAACAGGCACAAGATAACATAAATCCAATTGAATATCTCACGTATCGTTCCTTCCCTTTACCACTTCACTTCACTTTCCTTTCCCTTTATTTTTTCATGACTGAAGAAGACACCTTCTGCTACTCTTCGGCTTAAAATATAGTGTAGAGTATAATGTAGATGTCTACGTTTGATCTGTCCAAATTTTTACTCAAGGGAGAGTTTATTCTCCAATAAGTGTCTCAAAAATAGATATTGGTTCCGATGAGCAATACAGGTTTACAATCTACACTGTAGATTGTGATCTTGGTTCTGGGTGTCGTTCTCTATATTTTCCTTTTCTTCTTGTTTTAAATTTTACTCTCCAGTTGTCGCTCACGCGGGAGTTAAGAGAAGCACCTCTTCTCCCAACAGCTTGCTAACATAAAGAGAGCCAAATGAAATCGGAAGTACTGTTCAAACTCAGTATCCGTCGATGGATCTTTGTGTCGTCGCTACGCTGACAATTTCAAAAGTACAGTCACCGTCGCAGAAATCTGATCGGGAATTTGAAATCCGCTGTTCATGCGTTTTATAACGAGTTGGAAGAACGGTAATTGCGAACAATGTGCTACTTAGCTCTCGTCTTGGATAGCCAGAGCAATTTCGCTCTCCAAAAGATCAATGAACTCACACCAGGTCGTTGCACCTTGTCGGAAGAGTAATGCTCACAATCTCGAAAAAAGAGGGTTGGTTCGTCATGGAGATGGTTTTATCGCGTTCATTTCTGTGGAAGGATGGCGACGACTGTTCCAATCTCTCGCTTTCTCTCGAAATGAATCCGGATCGAAACAAGAGGAGGAGAAAAAATGTCGATCCGAACCGGGATGTTTCGCCCTTTTGTGTTTGGAGGCCCTGTCGTATATATGCACTGCTTTCCATCTCCGTGAGGGTTTTGTGGAGAAGGGGAGATTGGGGACTTTGAAGGGGGAGTAGAGGGGTGGCGTTGACGTTTTATAAACATCCTTGTCACGCCCAAGTGGAAACATGCTCGCTGCGTATCTCCCGCGTGGGCTCGTGAAGAGATCCGGAGAAGTGGGGAATGAGCCTTTGGTGGGAGGAGACTAGGGGATAGGGCAATTAAGAAAGGGATGACGAAGATGAGAGTTCTCCTAACTACGTACACGTTGGACCCTGCCAATTGCCTCTGGGGCGTGTAGCATAAGATGTTAAGATAGATTTAGCAATGACACTACGCATATCATTCAATGAATTTGGCCTATTTATTAAGAACAAGATTTCATTTTACTCATGATGCTAACTTATGGATGGTTTTGTGCTAAACTAGGGCCAATTCTATTTTTACAATTTCAAGCTAACAAAAGTACATCGTGACTAGAGCCGTATAGTTTTTAGTGCAAAAGAGAGCTAAATCCGAAGTTCGTATAGTTATTATGTTCGTATGATTAATTATGTATTTTGTGTAATATTATTTGCGGTGAAATAAATGTCTCTTCATCTTTATCTTTATGTATACCTGGGATTTGTTCTCAGAAGTAAAAATTGGAGCTGATTTATGGGAGGAAAGTACGAAGCATTTAACGTGTTATCTTCCAAACCCACTGTGATGGACTTCTCCCTCTTGAATCAGCCATTGTGTCTGCGTCGGTTAAATCTATGGAGTTTTACCAGCCATAATTCGGGAATTCATCATGAATCGGGTTTAATGAAACGCCTATGTTATGCTGGCGAATTAAACTTTGAGGAGAGAATTAAACTTAACGTAGGTCTTGTTGTGGTCATTCAGTGTGCGAGGAAATATATGTATGGAAATCTGTCAGTCGCACGCTCTCGCCCTTAAACGAGCCTACTGATGTGATAAGCGGACAAAATAATGTCTCTGGATCTTAAGAATGGTCTCCTGTACCTAGCCTCTTTGAACTCTTAATCGCGATGACTTTCTTTGCACTTGGAGGAAAGCGTTCATTTTTATGAGTTATTCTATATGTAAACTCATTCGTCCCATCTGAAGATTTTCAGCGGTTACAACTTTTTCAGAAGTATTTAAAGGTATCAATCATGCAGTTCAGTCCTCGGCTTTAGCCGTAACGAAATAAAAATCCTCATGAGATCCAAAATTAACGTCCCCTTCGAGGGTTGGAGTTTTGTGACTTTAAATATCCTCCACAAGCACCTTAAGTACGAATTGGAATTTCTCTGAAAATCTCCACCGTGCGTGTCTTACTGATGTACGACACTTACAAACTTAAAGGTCGTACATCAGTACTCCACTACACCAACCTGATCATCTGGATGGTCTTATCTGCGGTTGTAGTGAGGAGGACTTATAATCCGATACTCTTTAGAATTGAACTGGGGTACTTACTCTTCAATTTTCCATCCGTCGTATGAAATTCTATTTTGAGCAGGCTCTAGATGGAGAAATGGAATGATTGTGTTCTATCTAAGAAGAGTGTTATGAGGCTTCCAGAGAAAGATGCGAGATGGAGAAAAAATTGCGCGTAAGAAAGAAACGACGATGGAATCGAGGATGCTAAGGAGAAGTGAGCTCGCTGTGGGATTGGTTTTCAGACTGGGAGACGAGATGGGATGGGGAAATGTCAAGAGTTCAAGTTTGGGGTTGGGTGGGAGGGTGGAGTGCGGAGAATTGTAGGAATGAAGGGGAGGGAGGGATGGAATCCTATAATTAAGATCTGTGGAATTTTTTTTACGGTTAAAGAAGTGGAGAATTGCGACCTGCGTTCAAATAGCCCCGGACGCTTCCATGCCGAAGATGTTTGCTCGGCTCCCGGCTGCAAAATGTGCACTTTTTCTTCCTTTTAGAAGTGGTCTTCCATATTTTTTGAAGCTTTTAATGACTTCATCGACAGAAGTGCTTTCATCATGTTTGCGGAATTTTAAGGCTTCCTTTGGTGCTAAAGAAAAAAATTTATTATCATCGTAATTTGATGTTTAAATTTTATCGTAAACTTAATTTTTCGTCTATTTTTGGCTTCAAGTATACATCATAACCCCGCGGTACAAGTGATATCCCTGGATGAAGGAATGTCCGTTTGATATGCGGTTGACCGTGACATCTTAGGAACTTGGGTCTCACATTTATTTCGTGTCTGCAAGTTACCCTGAAGGTTTTACGCTTGAATTTTGCGTATTTATCAAATAATGGTAGATATAAGGCTCGGGGTCTAATGCGTTAAAGATTGCCTCTTATTCATGCTTAGAAACTTTCCTTCGTTTCAGATCTGCTTCGTGAAGGCGCTTGATCACTTTTTCTCAGTCATTTTTATAGTGATAATTTGTGTCACTTATGTTCATTCATTTTATGGATTAGTCATGTCAATAGATAGCTTCTAAAAAAGTAATTATCCATTCCTCTAGGTGTTTTATTTCCATTTTAATACATACTTGTGACATTGCACCCTGTTAGCTCATCCCTTAAATTGTCAGCATCCTTAAATTCCTCAAATTATCGTTTGAAATAATTGGTTAATTTGTTTTTATGGATTGAACGTATTTCTAAACGTGTAACGTAGCTCCAGGTTTAGTTTTCACTTGTTTACTACCAACCTGACAGCATTAAAACCGTTCCCTTTTAGCTTCGGATTCCTGGTATGAATGCAGCGTTCTGTTAAGTAAATGATGGACAGTCTGTTGATGCTTTGAGTCCGCAAAATTGGACCTAAGTGATCCAGCTAGCCGATCATCTTGGAGAACCCTTTGAACACCTTTCTCTGACTTTCAGTGACGTTCAATAGCAACCCAAGGGTCCGGATGTACGTCGAAAATTCCATGCGCTAACACGCAGAGGGAAATGGAACGACGAAAGTACGTCTGAGTGAAGTGTGGGTAGCGAGCGTCTGGAGCTCATGAAATAGTGAAGTATTAGTAAATGGAAGGAAATGGGATGAGGTGCGAGGATATTTGCAGTCGGGGATTGAGGATGAGAGAAGGAAGGGGACGGAGGGATGAAGGGGGATGTGAGGTAAATGGGGGGGAGCGGGAGGGAGGGAAGGTCGGAGGGTGGATGACGTCGCAAAAGAAAATGTGGAACTCGGCCGGCTGAGTGGGTGTGGCTCAGCACAAACCCTTTCCGCTCTCTCTCTCTCTCTCTCTCCCCCTCCAATTCTCCCGTTCTCTCTACTTCCTTCCCCCCTCTGTATTTTCGCCTCATTTTTCATCCGCTTATTTACCCTCGCCTCGTGCCTCTCCTCTCTCCTTCGACGGCATGTTCATATATTTTCCCTCTCCCTCCCTCCAACTTGAACATTCTTGTGGCTCACAATTTTCTCTTTGTTATCTCCCCATTCATTGATTTAATATTTCCCCACGTTTCTCTGAGGGAATCGGAAATGGTTTTGTGGTTTCAGTTTTTTCTTTCTATCTACGGAGCCTGAGTTCGAATCCCGACAATAGCGAAGAGTTTGAATTGAATTGTCATCCCTACTTTAGCGCTCTATCGCGATTTAAAGTTCCAGCAAGTTCTTTTACAGAATGACGACGGTTTGCGCGCAATAGATCCTTGATTTTCTGAGTGATACTGTCATCAGCTGACGTCGGAGGCCCTCTGGGTCGAAGATCGTCTTGAGCTGATTGACCCATTATGAATTGGGTTAACCATTTTTAACATTGCTTACGACGAAGAGCAATGTCTTCGTTGATCCCCGAAACTCGGGCAATGAAAAAATTGCCAAGGTGACTAAATCAGTCTCCAATTATCGAGGTATATGATGGATGGTGAACTGGATTTTAACTAAAACAAAACCATGGCTACTCGAGAGGCTCGAATGGAAGCGAAGAATCCAGCGCTGCCAATCATATGTCACTAAAACTATCCGTTACCGCACTATAAAAAAACTCCCGTTATTTTTTGAGCAGCCCGCATATAAAGTATGCATTAAAGTGATATATAAAGTAGATATAAAAAGTGTGGACTATGACCTTGTTTTCATTCAAGAATGTTTGACATGAAAGTGCTCACCAAGTGACGCCTGCGACTATTTCCAACACTTCGAGTACAATGTACGTCAAATGGGACGTTATCTTTCCGATTGTGTTAAGGGCTTATGTTGATGCCGGGTTTTTCATCACCATTCCTTCCCTCGATCTATTAAGATTTTCCTTGGCCCGCCATCCCCTTGCTTCTAAATTGTACCGATTACCTTCGATTTTGTTCGCCTTTTTAAGTGGGAAACCAACATCTTTTTGTACTTTTTTGTTTTAGTGAAAAACTAACTTTTAACTCTTCAGTATTTAGCAGGCCTTTTCCTATCCACCTGCATGTTTTTTTATGCTTTGAGTCTTTTTGACAAGAGAATTAGAATAATTTGACATAACTTTTTCCCACAAATGTGTGCAAGCGTACATATATTTTAGATGATATTTCGTGTTATTGTTTCATAAACCCAAATTGGTGCTCTACGTTGATTTTCCAACGAAAGAGGTCATCAATTTTTTGCTTTCATTCCTAAAACCTATTATTAATTATTATTATTAAAATCTAGTGATTAATGTACAAGTTTACAAGCAGCTAGATGGTCTAGAGTGAACTATCTAGTATGGGTACTACGGTAAGTTTGATTCTAGCCCCAGTGAAAACGACTTCTTATTTTTTCCTCATCGTCTCCACTTTCCTCTTTATTTCAAGTTTCCTCACACTCGCCTCATACCTTTTGAATCTTGATGGGTTTCTTATAGGTTTTTTCCTTCGCCACTCCCAAATTTCCGGTTTTGTGGATCATAATTTTCTCTTTGTCTTATCCAACTTTACTGACCTTAGGTCCCAACACTTCTCCCAGCATATTCATTTAATCCATTTATCTTTTGTTCATTTACAAGTTATTGATGGACTCTCTATTTCCCTCCCTCAAAAATTCTTCACGATCTTTGCTTCTTTATTTTGGTTTTCTTTTCTCCTTTTGATCAGCCCTTCCCCCATATAATCTCCTATCTTTTTCTCTCCGTTGTATTTTCTTTCTCATGTATATATATACTCTTTGCACTGTTGTTCTTTCTTTCTTTTGTTCGCATCCTTCGTTCTTTTCATTCGTTCCGCCGGAAATAGTTTTTGCTCTGGGTATATATTTATATTTTTGATGTGTGAGCACTCGATAAAAAAACGCTTTCGGCGATCAAAACACTGGGAATGAAACGAAAGAAAACTTTAGCAGAGAACACAAAAGAAAAATGATACTCTGTTATTACCTTTCGGCATTGAGGTTTGAGTTGTGGGTTGTAAAAGAAAATATATATAGAAATACATACATACTTACCCATCACACCGCTCCCCTTCGGCGTAGACAAAGGTGAAAGAAGTTTAATTCTCGCAGATAGACCTGTAAGTTTGGCTCCGCTGTATTAACTTCCTTCATACTTCCTCATCATTGGAAGCCTTGTCTGCTTCTTCTACTACACGCAAAAATTACTTGCATCCACCTTTTATCCTTAAGATTCCTAGTATTCCTCCTCTTAAGTTACTTCTTAGTTGCATCCGCTAATTAAAGAAATTAATGAGTGAAAATATTTTATACAACCAGAAGATCTATTTTTAATATGGGATTGGTTGACCGCAGGGCTGGCCAAGTATGGCTTAATTAAGTCTACCATTTTTATTCTTTGGTATATGGAAAATAACAAAATGCTAGGACCAAATGTCTTTTAAGTAAAGATTTATATTCAAGACACCTCCAATTAACAATCTTAAAGTTGATTAGACATGTTTGAAGTGAACATCACAATTTCTGGGGAACTGATCTCATAATTATTTTGAACTAGTAAATATAAATGAAGATTTAACGTAAAAATACTGATTTAAGTTCCAAATAAGGCTCTATTACATGAATCAATCAAAATATGGTGTCGAAGACTTAAAAAATCGGTATTTTACAATTAATTTCTATGATGTTTTTCAGTGTAAAAATTCATATATTTGTCTATAATTGATAAATTAGTAGGTAAGCCTAAGAGTATTTTTCCTCCACATTCACCCATGGCCTCCGTGGTTTACGCCCTCTCACGTCATTCCCTCCACTATTATGTTGAGAAGCAAATGTTTCCTTTTTCGACTTTAATCCATTCTCATGACTTAGCCAGGCTTATGAGGAATGCTGCTTTAAAACGTCCTACAATATTAGTGCATCTACTTGATTTTCTTTCATCAACCACTTATTTATAGCCCGGTCCCTTCTCCTTCTATCCCTAATACTTCTCAAATACCCTTTACTCACTTTATTTAGCCCACTCTTAAAGTCATCTCTTGGCCTACCCAAGATTTGCTACCATGCAATAACGAGGTAAAGAGTGCACTTTGGTACGCTGTAAAGTTTTCCTCGGATAAATTATGTACACACAAAAACGGGGACATAGAAGACGTTACGCATTGATTGCAAAAACAAAAATCTTTTTAAAAGTACATATATGTGGCGTATATGAGTGTACATATCGATTCACATACATGTGTATATTTTTCCAATCACTATTATTTATTTCTTCTTTTTACGTTCTTTGTCTCCGTTCTCGTTTCTTTCTTTTAATCTCCGACTTCCTCTCTTTCCCCTTTTGCCGCCATTCTCATTTCGGACGCCCTATGTATCTTTTATCTCTCCTCAGGGTGGCGATACGGAGTTGTTTGAGGATCTCCTCCCCAAGATGGAGAGAGTAATAGTGGGTGGGAGGTGGAAGGGTTTTGGTGTTGGGCCGGGAGGGGGCGGAGGAAGAAGGGGAGGAGGATGAGAGGGAGAGTATAGGGAGTGAGTGAGACGCCGTCGGCGAAGGAAACAATAAACGCTCCTTTTCCATTCCGTTTCGATTTTCTTTCGCTCTACCCACATTCGATGGAGGACTGGAATTTTTACATTATCCCGTTGGCTTTCCCATGAAGGTTCTCTCGTTCGCCCATTATTCGATCCCGTTTAATCCTTTCTTATCGCCCTTTCTCTCTCTCAAGGAATTGCATTTTCTTCTCTTTCCACAGATTGCTGTGGGCTGTAAGTAAAAAAAAACATCTCGAGTTTAAAAAAATCAATTTTCTTCGGGTCCTGAGGTTGATAGCTAACTCTGTCGTTCTACATTTATTGCTGTATGTGGTGTTGCCTGTCGTGTCTTGTTGTTTTTACTCGGTAACCTTTTTAAACTGCTCAAATACTTGCACATTTTGCGTAAATCCTTTTAATTTTTCTTCAACCTTTAAATTCAAGGTTTTCATATCAGGAATTACCTGAGTTTTCCATTTGAAAATAAACTTATATTTTTCTTAGTGTGTTAATTTGCTTTAATGTAACGCAGAAATGCTTGCCTATAATTGTGAGGAAGGAATTTATGCTTAAAAATAACACTGTCTTTGGAAGCTTTGGCATTCCATCGGCGAGTTTATTTTCTGCTCAGGTTTACCTTCACGGCTGTCGTTAACTAATCTTTCCCCTACTCCTTCTCATTGACACATTTCTGTCCTCTTCTCCCCCCCCCCTCCTTGGTGTTTTGTTTATACGGGAACTGTTGCTTGTTTGTATATCGCTTAAAATTGATGCTTGGGCATTGAAATCCGGATCGTGTAGATAGTGATGTTCTGTGGTGTGTACCAGTTTCCTCCTCTTAATAAATTTAGTGATCTTACGCTTTTCAGTCGATTGCGCTGGATCTAATTCTCATTTTTAGTCTCTGAGCTCTAAGATTGGTCAACTTTCTGATCTTAACTATCCCGTCAGTTCTTGTTTCATGACCCGTTTTCTTCGATTTTTAACCTAGGACTTGCTTAGGAATAAGACCGAAGATTCTAATACGCTACTTACAAATGTATTGAATATAAAACATCGACCAATCCATCTGGATCTTGTATTCCTGATAGCTCACCATGTGATCTTCTCCTTCTCTTATCCTATATTCACCTCGTTTCGGTTTCTTTTCCCTCATTTAGACTTCAAATCTGGATACAGCGCTGAGTTTTGTCCTCATAGAGTCGGAAACTCATTATTTATTACGATGTTGCGCTGGTCAGCTCTTCCAACATTGAATGATCGATTCAATTTGGGCCTACTATTCTTCACCTGGAATCTAGCCAGTGTGAGGCCCTGCATCGGTTTTGAAAAATACGGGAAGAATCTGGCACGTGTGGGTCCTTTGCGAATGATTTGATAAAGTCCCCTCCCCCCGGGTATAATCTAATTAAGACGGTGACGAATTATTCAGTCTCTTTCCCTCTTTCGAAGAAGGAGAAAGAGGTTGCTGGAAACTCTCAGGAATTCCTCGCCTCAATATTGGCGTTGACCTTTCAACTTCGTCCCGAGGGTGTCGATGGGTAATTTCATTTCTGTTCGAGCGACCTTGATAACTTCAGTGGGACTTGGCTGTTTGCCTTATTCGTTCATCACCAAGTCTAGGGTATGAAAACGAAAGTCGAGGAGTAAATTCTCTCTGAAGTTTCAACTTTGACGGTAACTTTTAATTTATTCCTAAAAGATTGTGCTAATACAATCACTGATCCAAGCAAACTTTTAGTGTTTTAAACAAGTTAATAGTAAATTGTAATTTATTCCTTTTTTAGGTATGTGATTACAGCTATGGATTTATAATCTCATTTTTAAAAACTCGGTGCTAAATGTTGGTAATACTTACAAGGTTATGTTTTTTGCATTCAGTAGAAATCATTTATCTGTTTAATATTTGATGGTTAAGTGAGGATAAATTTTTTCCACTTTCGCAATTTCAACCAACGATTGCAGCAGCTTACTAAGAAGTGCATGTAGGTATTGCGTTATTTTTATGCTTTCTTCTAATTATAAAATGTCTGGTTACCCTTGTGTAATTGTTTCTATTATTATTTCTCTCAATTAAATAGTGTATGATTGTGCAGCCAGTGGACACAGTTTTTGTTCTTAAGATAGCTTGTGAATGTTTTCGATCGCCTGCCGTGCTATTTCGCTGCAATCCTCTTCACTCTTTTTAACGCCGCAAAACGAGATTCCTGCCCTGACTCAAGCGGAATGAAACCTTTTTTCATTAATTGGAGGGGAAAAGAAAGAGATTTGCTTTACATTGCTGCCTCAGATCTATCGAAATGTTTTGCGGCCATTTTTTGCCACCATGTCTCCTGCTCTGGGCTCTTTAAAAGCGATAGTAAATCTCCCCTCGGTGGCCTGCTGGTACAGTTTCCTGTTGGCTCTGTCTCCCGCCTTACATCAGTGATGTTATATTTGCCTGGAGAGAAGCTCCGACGGAAAACTTTCAACGGGAACTTGACAAGTTCGGAATTTGTCTCGTAGCAGGTGTTCCTCTTCAAACTGTATTCAGTATCGACTTTCCACGGGAACGCCGTTGTCGCAATATAAAAATATTAAATGAGCACCATTGATTGCTCTTGTCGTGGCTGTCATCGAATTTCAACGGCGTGGCGTTGAGTTTCTTTTTTTTAGGCCATCGCTTGATGAAATGAATGCGCGTCCGTGTTTTCCGCCGAGATAAATCGGATTTCCCTTTGGAATAATTTATTAAAAGCCGTAGTTTTATGAAAGAGTTTTTGGCTGATAGAGTGCCATCGAACATAAACCGCTTTCGAAGAGAGTAATTGAGTAATTTTCTGTCAATCTGATTCCGTCAAATTGTTGATTCTTGAACACTATTGGTTGTTTGCGAGGGTATCGCATTTTTAAATTTTATTTAAATGATTCTAGAAATTGTTTTTCTATTATTTTATATGAGCATAAATTACAAAACTATATTTTTGATTAAAAGTTGATCATTAGGCAATCATAATTGGTTTTTGGGAGGTGATACGTCTATATAATTTGCATGGACAGTGTATGAATGACTTGGAGGATAATCCATTGAAATTGAATAGGAAAGATCGTTCCTTCAAAATTCTACGTCCCCAATTTGAATGAGATACATTTTTATTTAAATGTCTGCTAATCTATTTTAAATTTCTGGATTTTCCATTCTGATGCGAGGGATCATGATTTTGGTTGTTTTTGGCGATGAATAGTGATAGCTTGCATAATGTTGATGTCCATGAGGGGATTCGAGAATGTAATATGAAGCAGCGAAAAACATTAGTGACTTCTGGCGGGCTGTGATTTTTCACTCGGTTTGAAAGTCTACCGGGTAAGGTAGGTTCAAGTGGAAGTCTGCGAAAATCCTATGGATTTGTGCATGTGCAGGACACAACCACTTTGTTCCTTCATATCTACGCATGCCCTAATCTCCATCATCCTATCCAGGATACGTTTTCACCTTCTTCCCCTTACCCATTTGCCCAACATTCTTCCATTAATCATGGTCTTAAATTAACCTTCGAAAATGATATTTTCTTCCTTTCTCCGTCCATTATTCGCATGGTTTAATGTAATTAATTTGCCAGCTCTTCTAGTGATTTTGTATAGTATTCACGTTGATTTTTATACCAGCACAAATTTTTATGAATCACTGGCCGGACGCATTTTTATCACGTGATATCTAGATACATCTGGAATAAGAGGAATTATTATCCGTTTTCGGAGGCTGTGTAAGAATTTATACTTCTTTGAAACTATTGTTCGAATCAAGTACAGGTTTTGAAGACAATATCTAGAGGCAATAAACATGATTTTTCGATTAAAGTGATGTATTGATAAAGTAGTTTTGTCTCTCTTAAAGACCATTATTTACGGTGGCTGGATAATTGTATCTCTCGATTTATGTGGGTTAAAAATTAAATTATGGACTTGTCGATATTTGGAATATGTCTTGTCTGTCTTTTATTGAATTCTGCGTGTTTTATAAGGACGTGGTTATCCACTACAGTTTTTATCTTGTATTAAACGAACTTTTAATGAGGTACTATCATTGAACGATAACGCGAATCGTAGTAATGAGGTTGTAAATTGAAACGGAAACATTTTTTATAGAAATTAAGTATTTTTCGATGGAGCTTTTATGTACTTCTTGTGTACCACGCCTTCTTTCGACACACACCCTCTCTCTCCTCGTGCACGCTTTAGAATAATCCCATCTTCTGGCTCGCATACACGCTGAGAGTGGGCGACCTCAGCCTTCTTACTTAACACGCCTTGGCTTAATGTCTTGAGGCCCGCCCGGAACCATTAGGAGGATCACAAGGGGGTGTAGATTTGAATTTTTTATCAATCCTACATTTTTTTCGTCCAAAAAAACACGGGTGATGATGGGCTTGTTTATGGTGGCTAAACGAATGATATTTTGAGCATATTTCACCTGCGGATTGGACTCCAGTGCGATTAACTGGTTAAGCAGTTGAAGTCCGATAGGTTAATCAGTCAAATGTATTCTCGAAGGTCAACCAATTTATTGAAAATATGAGGTTATAAATCAGGTCATTTGATTATCTTATCAAGGTTTTACGTATCGATATATCAAGTAATTTATTTGGATATATATCACCACTAACATTTTCTGACGAAACCTATAGTTTACATTGGAGGTAATATTTTTCATTTCCTCCTCTCAACTTTGACCTTAAATAAAGACGCAACCCGTCGTGGGCTAATGCATACGGTTGAAACTATATATGAGGAGGAGAGATGGGGTGAAATGTTTGTGGGAGGGGGAGGGCCCCAGACGCGGGAAGGGATGCTCTGGGGTTGGGGGGGATTCGAGTGGAGTGGGCTTGCGATGAGGCGGTGGGTGGCGACAGTTGGGGAGGTGCCGGAAGGGAGGGAGGGGCACAGCAAGTGGCGGTCGGCTGGCAATGAAGAGGATGAGACTTGAGGGCAAACATCAAGAGGGAGAGAGAGAAAGAGGACTATGGGTCGAATGCTTTCGCCAATGGAGGTTTCAAGAGGGGAGAAGTGAAGCTGGGGTGGGAGGAATTGGTGCTGAGAGAGGGAAGAAAGCCGGTCACTTCAATAAAAGGGAAGAGTAGATTCAGGGTGATGCGAGAGAAAGGATAGGAAGGGTATGTCGGCGGGCGAAATGATCCTTGGGGGTATGTGGTGAACGCAAGGTGAAGGGGCTTTTGAGGTTTTAACTATTGGAATCCCACCGGCCTGATCACCGCGTGCGCCTAAATTATAACCGTCAAGGTCGTTAGGAACTTTCATCCCCCAGTAAGGGGAACATTTTTGGTGATCAGTGGTCAATTATAATGCCTAGTGATAATGAGGCAAAACCCTTATTTATATTATGGAATAATTGCAGAATTCACATTTTTAATATTATGAACCTATTGCGTTGACGTTAAAAGATACCGTTTGAATCTGACGTGGGTGCTACTTAGGTGAATGGGGTTTATCTCATTTGAAGAAAAGGTTAGCGCAAACAGAAGCTGTATGAAAACTGACGCTTTGAGAAGTGAATTCCTCAGAATTTGCTACAATAGTTTTTGCTTTGCTATAGTTTCGAAAAGCCTTTTATAAAAATCTCATGACGTATAGTTGCTCAGTCAGAAGAAGTAACGTTGGTTGATTGTGACAGGGAACGTATTTATTGCATGTCCATTCAGGGAAATGGGAGATATGAACAAAATTAATCCTGTTGAGATCGAGATGGAATAGAAAAAAACTGGCAATGATACAGTTTTCTATATGTTTCAGTATACATGGTTTATAATTGGTCGGTTTTGATATATCCATCTGTGAACAGGAGAGTTTGGGAGTAATTGGAGAGAGACTTTTGGAGTGGAGAAAATACGATCTGAAGTATTTTGATCAGAAGTAAAATACGATGTTTTTTCCCTCAAATTGTCGCAAGAAATGGACCACAAGGCTGCGTACAATATTGCTTTAGCTTCACCAATTCGTTTCCAGGTTCGAAACGAAAAATTTTAAAACAGCTAAAGAATTGAAAATGAAAAATTTGTGTCTTATGCAACTTTTTACGTATACCTATGCACTGTTTATTACGCTCATGAATGGTGCAAACTAAATATGCAATTATAATGTGTTAGTGCTTTTCTAGCGGAGTGGGAAGTTACCGTTTCTATTGTAATCAAATAGCTTGAATGAAAATGATTTGAAACATTCGTTGTTTACCTTTACCAAAGTACCATTTAAATTGATGAAATGAAAAAGAATGGCAAACACAGTAGAATAAAAAAATCAGCGAATTTCTGTCTCCTTTTAGAGTTATTCAGCAAAAGGGTAATATATCTTCCAGAGAGGATGTATTTCGTCGAGTACCGTCATTTATCGCCTTCCTTTATGAAGTCGCGGTTCTCCTATTTCATCCCTAAAATTATTCTTCCATCACCGCTCCCATAGAATCATCCTCTTTGCCAGTGCTTTGATAAACAGCCTCCGCACGCACTCCTCCCGCGTGGAGAAACCATTTTCTTCGGCGTCGCAGAGTCCCAAGGAACATTTTGACTTGGGAGACGCCCCCGAAGACGTCGTTTTCCTCATCATTCTCTCGGCCTTGCTCTCGTCCTTGGAAAGGGTTAAGGGGAGGAGGATTTGTCGTGCGTGGGAAAGTAAGAGCGGGAGAGGACGTGTTGGAAGATATGGGATGGAGGATGAAGCAGGAGAAGGCGAGTACACGAGAGAATGGAAGGGAGGGGGGAGGAATTGTCATGGAATGGTGGGAGGGATTATGAAGGCATCCCCTAGGGCTGTTGATGATGACGGTGAAGGGGATTGGGCCATGACCTTTGAAATGTCGAAAACATAGAGTTCGGGTCAAAAGTTTTAAGAATGGTAGCAAAAATTCGATGATTAATTTAAGAGAATTTTCACTTTAGTTCCAAATATTTCAATTTTATGTCCAACAATGGTTGTATCGAGTTCTTGAGACCGTTACTTATAATTTGAGCCTAAACATAAAGACTGAAAGAGATCAAATTGAACTTTGGATATATTATGAAAGTTGATGAGTACGATTTGGATGGAACTTAGGGGGTTTTTATGTACCAGAAGTAGCCTTATGTGCGGAGGGGCAACATTTAATTGTGTGCAATGTTTAAAAGTTGATCGACTTTTATATTGTGAAATTTCTTAGCGTTGAAAAAAAACACTGCATTGAAGCTGTTCAGTTTTAGGCAATTTTTTTCATAAATGTATCATAGAATATTGGAAGGGGTTATTATAGAATCTCCTGTGGGTGATTGATGGTGACGGGTTTCGGGAGCGTCAAAAAGATGTAGATAGTGGAGCATGATGGGCTGCTAGTGTCAGAAGTTTTAGAAGAAGAAAAAAATAATTTATCTCTCATGGATTTTATCACATTGTAGAACATTGGTAAAAGTAAATGCATTATTTTTCTTTTTGACAACTAATCGAAATGTGAAATATATTCGGGTGATTTTGCCGTTAAACGCTCCTTGAAAACCTTGAGTAGTTTTTCTTATATTCTAACGATTTTCAAGTGGGCTCCTCGTGAGCCATTTCAAGGGTGTGTGAGAGAGAATTAGAAGAAGAAAAACATACTCGATAGTACTGGCAAAGAGAGTGGTGCGTGACGATACCGAGAGCCGAAGAGATAGTGGTCTTTAAGGAAAGATGATGGTGCTGGTACTACGATGTTTGCTCAAAGGCCTAGGAAATGAGGGTGGGTTGTGATGCGAGATGATGACAATGGGAGAAAGGGGCGTTTGGTGAAGGAATTGACGGCTGGAAGGTTGGCAAATATGACTTGGAATCGGCTCGACAACCCGAAAGGCGCCCATCCGATAAGTTCATTTCTGGCCTGAAAATGCGTCAAACGTAAACGGTGCACTACCTACTGCATTTGAGACTGGTTGACGGGCATGCTAACGGAGACTGATAAAAGGAAGGACATTAAATATAATCGTCATCATTGGTCGTTCTATCCTACGATTGGTTGACTGCAGCCCTCCACTCTTCCCTATCTAAACCTAATTCCCTTAGTTCCTGGTAGCTATTCTTTATAATTTTCTCTTTAATTGGTTCATAAACTTATTCCTGGGTCTTCATCTAGGGACTTTTCCATATATTTTTCCTTCAATGATGTTCTTCACAAACCAATTATGCCTCCGGGTGTGTCCGATCCGTCTCTTTCATTTATGTATAGCGTCGCATATGGTCCTTTCCCTTTCTATTCTTCCATAAACTCCATCACCAGAATTCGAAGGCTTCCAGTCTGTTCCAATTTACTTTCCCAATGATCCATGGTTCCGATGAATGGAATGCCACGCTCTTTATGAGTATTTTCACTTACTCTTTCCCAGTTTGCAGTCGTATTCTCTTTGAACTCAGCAGCTGTGTCATGCTGTGTTACCATGAACGTTTTTTGTAACGTTTTAAAAATTCGGTAAATGACTGTAGAAAACTTAATGTATGAATTTCGACTGTTGTGAACGTACAGAAATAAGAGATCAAAAATCCTAATTAAATATAATGAGGTATTACTTGATTACTCGCGACATTATTAGTAGGAAAGGCACTACTTTATGCATCAGTTATTATCATATCTGATGGTAATTCTTACCTTTAACCATCACTTAAACATTATCAACCCAAATTTGTTTGCAAGTAATTTGCAGTGATTTAAGCATATGACCGTGTTCCAAAAGAAAATTGTGAATTTGTTGAGAAGGTGGAAGAGGGGGATAAATATTAATCAGAAGGTAATTTTAATGCAAAAATTGGATTTTTCAAGCATTATCTTATTTATTCCTAATGCAACTTATGCGGGAGAAGTACCAGTATCAGTAAATCAGTATGGATGACTATTTTTCTATTTATTTTATCATGTGTTGCCAGATCTTCCTGTATAATTCAGAACCTCAATAATTCACTTGGTGCGGATCAATACCTTTTGCTTCTCTATAAATCGTCTTCTGGTTTGTTTCCGGAGTGGCTATTCATCATTGACGTTGTCTGGAGAAATTTGGCCAAAAATGGAGTCACCTTAAAGGACCCATCCTCTTGTCTAATGCAGGCATTCGTTGATCTTATTATTTCTTATGCTGTAGGATATACTTTAACTCCGGTGTTTCACATCAGATGTCACGAAAATGTGGTGAATAATTCTAAAATCCTATCTTCGAACATGTGCACTTGAACAAGATCAGCAAGATTGTTGCATAATCATCAAAAAGACATGTAAATCATGATTATTTACCCGGTACGTCCATCAACTCCATAAATCACCAAAAGGGCCTATAATGAGGAGATAAAGTGTTTAAAATCCGTCCTTTCCTGAAAATTGATGATGTGACGTAAATAATTTATGTATAGAATATGCTGTAGTTTAGTAGCATATAGCTGTTAAGGTTTAATTATGAGATACATGAATGTCTCTCACAATTATATCTGCTGTGAATGCGGGTAATTGGTAAATTAATTTTAATTCATAGGTCTGGGCTTCGATCAAATGGCAAAAAACTGGCTCTTTACAAAGATTATCATCTAATTTCTACACCATTCAAATGTCTGGGCTTCAATCATATGGCAAAAAACTGGCTCTTTACGAAGATTATCATCTAATTTCTACACGAGCTCTGAAATTGATCACATTTTAAGCTATAGTTTAATAAATTTATTTGGGGAGCTGAATATGAATTTTATAATAAAATTTAATTCCATTCTACTTCGGATATTTCAAGCAACTAATGTTAAATGTCAATGCAACATGTTTATACAAAAGAAAGGCGTTGTATGGACACTCTTCAGAATATATTTCTGCATTTGAATTAAACTCCGTTGCAATTGTGGTTTCCATCACCGCGTTATGACTTTTTAATTTACGTTACGTAATTTTAAATATGAAGTATTTGTAAGATTGCAATGAATTAGTTGGCTTAGGTCTCGGGTATTAGTATACTGTTTGATTTACGTATTTTGAAGGCCTCTCTAAATTATCAGACTTCAAACTCGAGTGTCTAAAGGAAAAAACTGTTCTAATAGCTCGATTCCGATGGCTTGTGTATAAGCATTCTACTAATTGAGTATCAGCTGAACTTAAAGTATCCTATCCTTGATGATAACATTTTTTAGTTTTTTTATTATATATGTACTTATCAAACTGTACTCTTCCTTGATAAATACTTCCGAGTTAAGCGATTGAATATTTTACATTTTTTGCTACATATCTATACTATAAATGCCTTGTTATCACATTCCTCACATTTTTGACCGTTTTACGGTTTCTGATGCCGTTTTTATTTTACTCCTTCATAGCGTCGAAATTTATTTCCTCACTTGATAGATTTATGTCACGTCTGGTTTTTTTTTTCTTCCTCCTCCGTTTATTCTCCATAATCTGTAAGTCTTCACTTAGCTGTACGCAAATTTTTAATGTCCCATTCAGAACACGATATATCTTCATCCAGTCTTTTTTACCCTCAAGTTTCGGGACATAAAAACCTTTCCCGGAAAATGCCCGCTGAGTGAATTATGGCCGAATCTGAGATTAAATGCCCCACTGTCTTGTAACGTTTATCCTCTCAATTCTATGACATGAATCCTTGATATATTTTTGTCTGGGTAACTCGTAAAGGGAGCAAATTTTAAACTGGTGTGAAAATGGAAAAGAATCCATACATGCTTAGAATACGCTTGGTCACTGGGAGACATAAATCTTTCTGATACAAAAACTCTGGTACTTAGGGTCCTGCTCCGTCCATCTCCCCTAATGGAATGAGTTGTAAACTGCTCATTCTTTTAATGAATGTATCCTACCAGCAAGTTAACTTCTTATTCAGCAATGTGTGTCGAGATGTGAGAATACAGAATTACGAATTTTAATACAAAATAACTTAGTTCTGTCCACTGAAGTCATCATACCCGAGATATGACGTTTAGATAGAGAAATTCGGGGAAAAATAAAATATTAGAGGACAGAACTAAGTTTTAAGATCTTTAATTTGCTATCTGAACGATTTCAACAGATTCAGGGTAACTAATGGAACGTTTTTATGTAGAAAGACACTTTGAACTTATAGATACCTCCATATGAACATGGCTCTTTGAGTTAAAATGTGTTGTGGAATTTTGTTTGGCTTAATACTTAAGTTCATGTTAATTCTACTACTATAACATTCATGACATGAAATGTATCGCTTTCTCTTGCAGTTTTCTATTCGAAATTTTACTAAGTCGTACCCAGTTTCCAGGGATAAGACATGGAGTAGTGGACAAACATTTGGAGCTTTTATCAACGAAAACGGGGTTCAGGGAGTTCCGTGCACAATACTGTTGTTAGGTGGACGAACAAATTAAATCCGAACATTTTGACTAAATACTTGACTATGGTACCGAATTTAAATTAATTATCACTGCGAAATCTGATGGATACTCTTTCTTTTATTCAATTAACAAGAATTTTATTAACTTGCTTGCTTACTTACTTGATTATCCATTCGGGTATTCAACAGGTTGATTGGTTTGTTTTTGTACATTACTTATCCTAATGTCCTAATTTCTGGCATATACTTCCGTTTTCGCTCCTATGGATGGCCCTCCATTAGGTGTCTCTTGAGCTTATAAAGTTGACGGCTTAAGGGAGATGGCCGCGGAGGCAGGTTTCACTGTATATGCATCGGTATTCTGAAATAGGCGTCTCATACGAAAGTGGGTGGGTGGGGGGAGGAGTGGGGAGGTTGAGGTGGCGGGAGAAGATGTCCGGGGGCTGAGACGTGAAAGGGACTAAATCGAGCAAATGGAAATAAAAAAAAAAGAGAAATATGAAGGGGTGCCTCATCTCTCTCGCCCACAAGTGGCTCCCGCTCTACGTTCGGTGGCGTGGGAGTGACGTTCCCTCCGCGGGCGCGCGCTCCGAGTTTTAAGTGGAGCGGTTTTTTCCGCGCTCGGTAACAATGGCGGAATGCCTCTCCGAACTTGAAGGTGCGGTGGTGGTTGTGTGTGACGAAAGACACGGAGTTGGACACCGGAGGCGTTTAAAATTTAAAAAACTTAGAAAGGGAGAAAAGTGTGAGAGGGGCAAGTGAGTGTTTTTTGGGGAGGAATGGTGTCGTCCCCGTTTGGGTCTGAAAATTTTGAAAGCCACGGATTTAAGTCACCCTTGCCGAGCAAAATAGGCACGTGAGTGAGTAAAGAAGGCCATTTTTACGCGATATTTATATCTTTACTGAACATTTGAACTCAAGATGGATGAACCTGGGTCTGGGGAGGTTGAAAAACCACGGATCAAGTCGCATCCGTCGAGTGACATAGTGAGTGATTTAGTGAGTTAAAAGGACTTTTTACCGAAAAAATATTTCATTACCTTCTAAACAAATTCAATTCAGTTTAAAAATGAATACTGATAGTTTTGGATGAATCTTGGTATGGGGACGTATAAAACAACGGATGAAATCACCCGTGATAAATCAAATAGGCGAGTGAGTGAGTATATAGGCTATTAGAAAGCTCTACTAGAAACTTAGTTCAGTGCTGAAAATGAAACTCAATTCGGATGCTAAAAACTGAATGTGGGATGAAATTCAAGGTTGAATCCTTTAATATGACCTATATCTCCTTTTGTACGTCGCTCAACTTAGTAATTTTTCGCAATCGCATTGAACGATTTTAAGTTCTTCCAACGGAATTTTCACCCGTCCTCAATCACGAAGTACAACAGGTGTATGCTACCATTAACGTGCATCATCACCTCCCAGTCACGTAATGATGTCGGCGATTGGTCACATAATCTTTCTTATTAACGTTTATTTGTAACTATTTGTGCAAAGGACACTTCTGGGTAGATTGCCATAACCCGGTTAGAAAAAGTTATCATGGTCGATGCATACCAGAATACACATAACTGTTTCCCTCCCATCAGAATACTTTGGAAGAAAGCTAGTAAAGCAAACAGGGCATTAGATACCTGACAGACGCATGCATAGAAGCCACTGCGGTAGTTTGCATAGTTAAACAAATTTATGCTTATTGAGTCACAAAATAATATTCTCTCCGACATTCTTTGATAAATTTTGTGCTAACATCTTTGTTCTCGAAGCGCGTTTTAAAAGTACTGGAAAAATTCCCGCAGACGATATCACACCGTTTTATGCTGAAAACCAGCGGTTATTTGATTCTAGATCACCCACCGGTATTTTTCTGTAGCGTTACATTTTCCTGTGATGATTAGTTGGGATGGGTGAATAATGACTATCGCAATCCTTCTGTTTTCAGCATTGAAAATCAAATTCGACGCCACTCAATTATTTGCGCCCGCGTAATTTTGGCGACAGGTATGCGTAAAAAGGAATAAAAACTCAATCTCGCTCCAACTTGTTGGTATTTAGTGTCTGTAGATGATGTCGTAACTAAGCCTCATAATTTAAACCGGATTTGTAGTAACCTATTTCAGATGGTTACCCATATTATGCTAACTTCCGAATGAGAGATTAATCACTTTGTTCGACATATTTTAGTCAACATATTGTATCATGTGATACACATTTTCCGATAAAATCTGCTCGTGTTTCTCATTTTTCTGCCCCTTGTGCAGTCCTTACAGCTTCTTTCACATTTACTGTCCTTTCTTAGATATTCTTTCCAAAATTATGTTAGCCCTTTTCCTTTGGGTATTATTTGAAGCGCCAATTTGATTATTCTCTTGTGAGTGTATATACTGGGTTAAATTAATTTTCGTGCATAAATTTAATGATGACATGGTTTGCCTCAGGTTTTGCGGGATCTTTCATCTGATCACGTTGAAAGGATGTTTGATATTCACTCGCTACATGATATTAATTGAGAAACTATACTTTTGTATATCTTTACCCGCTTACTAATCGATACAACTAAACGTATAACCTATTGGTAAGATTAGTTGATTGTGCAGTTAATTTATCTTGTTGATCAGAAAGCTATTCGACCTTACTTTAAATCCTAACTTTAACTAGTTTCTTCATGTAGACAAATGGAACGAAAGGCTGATGCTGCATCAACGGATCGCGGCGGAAAATATTGCGATCCAGTTGGCATCACCTCGTTTTACCCCGGCCAAGAATATATCTGCAAGCAAATCGCTGAAGGTTTCGCATTATTTACATATGCGAATGGCTGTTTTCACCCAGTTGAAATCAATGGCCTGCAGGTCTTTCTAAGCCGTATTTTCCATCCATCCCGCCAGACTGAGAGTTCCGCGAGAAATTCTCTTGAGTGACGTGGTTACGGAAGGAAAAATAAGTGCGCCTGTTTCTCGTCCGACCGCTCCGTGCCCCGAAGCGATCCCTGTGCCCATGACGTCACGGCATTAATGATTCACTCGCCGTGGCGATAGAGAGACGCCCCCGCAATGGAAGGAGGTCGAAGTTAAGGGAGTGAGCATACGAGAGGGGTGTGTCATAGGTAGGGAGAGGGAGAGAAGTCCTTCTTGGTCTGAGAGCTTGGGCCTTGCACAGTAATGCAAGTGTGTTTGTGTTCTCCCCTGTGGGCGCGTGGTGTATCCAACACATCCATCGGGAGGCAACCGGGTAAATTTCTCGGGACTCGGTTTGGAGGTCAATGTATGCTACGTGAATTTTGTGGTAGTCTTGGTGATGTAGGTTACTATCACTAAGAGAAAAAAACAGAATTACAGTCGATGCTACTCTTTAGAATTTTGGCATGTCCTTCGTAAGATAAAACGGTTATTAACATTCCGCTTTGAATTTTAATGCATTAAATTATTTTTTGGGCCAAACAGTTATTGACTTCAGTTTATCATGCCGTATCATTAATGCAAAAGTCCCTGTCACGTGGAAAAGTACTGCATTATTGAAAAAAACGACTAAATGCTTTGTATAATCATGTCATTTGTAAGGAATCGCTTGATGTGATTCCGTTGTAAGATTTAGCACAAATAGCATTTTGAGTTAAATTGTCACGGGCTAAAGTTAATAAAGACGTATGGTAACTAAAATAAAATTGATGGATTCCGTGTGTGAAAAATACTGCCTTTTAGAATATTCGACTCCGTCAAAGAGCCGAATTGTAAACTTCATAAAGCCCATGTTTAGGCAATCAAAAGTTTATTATATCATGCAGGAAGACATTAATCATTCTCATGGGCAATGTGTACTCTGAAGTGGTTAATTTCTCCTTCTATTGCGCGCGAAGTAAAAAAAAACTTAATTAATCGTAAAAAGAAAAAAATATATCTTTTAACAAAAATAATGTGTGTCGGACGTGATTGATCCTGTCGTGCATACTAGCACGTGCCATAATAATCTGCTCATAGTAATGACAGCTTTTTAGTTCTTTTGTGTATATTTGGAAGAAAGAAGAAAAAGAAAGAAGAAAGAATAAAATTTAAAAGTAACTATATTTGGATATACCATGGGGTACTGGGTGCTTCACGTTCAGTTTCTGGGACCAGAGTTGTTACTGTGGTATTTCAGATGGAGATGCATCGAGAACATTCTCGAGAATAGAGTTCCTCTGCTTGCTTCATTTAAAAAAAAATTTTTTTCTCAATTCATTTTGTATTTGTGCTAATAAATAGACCCTTCTAAGAATACCAGTATGCTTCCTATGGATTTATTTTTTAATTAAAAACACGATCGAATATTACGCGAAGTACCCTATAGAAACCGCAATTAACAAAACTCGTGGGAAATTAATTGAAGCCAAGGATTGACAAATGATTATGTGAGTATGAAGTTTAATGCATATTTTGCCTGTACTTTGGAGGGATTTGAGTTGATGTCATATTTCATGAATGAGTACCAAGACTTCATTAATATGTCGCTGATAGTCTCTCGGCGGAGAGGGGAAACGATGGCCTCTCATCGGAGAAAAATGAGACTTCCCGCTCGTTTCATTTTTGAAAACTTTCACCGGAGTTAGTTTTTTTTTTCTCTGGAAAGACCCTCGCCTTTAATATGTAATGGGTTTTCATAATCTTGCAGCGCTCATATCCGCTCGTTCCATCCGCGGTCGTTTCCATAATCGTCCCTCTCCAAGCTTCTCCAGCCCGTGTCGCCCTCTCGTGAAGCGGGAAATTTTTCGGGAAATACTTTCATCGCTCTATCTCGTGTCCTCGTCCGAAAGATGTCCTCGCGCGCCGCCGCAGTCGCCTTTCTCCGAGCGCAAACACGCCCTGCCACGAAGGCTCGTATATCGGGGCGACACCAAGTCGTTCTTTTCCGATCCATTTCAATTGCGGGGTGGTGTCATTTACTCCTCCAAGGGCCCGGCGCCTTTGGGAACCTAACAGATGAAAGCACTCACTCCAGAGTCCTGGTGTAACGACTTGGAATCTTCTCCCCATTCAGACAAAGGCGGAGGAACAAAAGGAGGCATTTTTTTTACTTTTCTTACGCTCCATATTCATATACAGGCACGGTGTTCTAAACAGTCCATGCGCACCTCTACTCGCCTTTGCAAAGAGAAGGGAATTGATGAGTAAAAGGTTTGTGGAAAACGTGCAGAATAGATTGATGGAAACTCTGAACATATTGCGTGGCGCTGTTTAGGTTGATAACTTGGTGGTTGCGGAGAGAGCACATACGTAGACTGATGACGTTTCAGATGTCGGTGAGGGACGGAGAGGAGGGTGATCTGGGTGGCAAGGAAGATGAATGAGGAATTGTTGGATATGGTGGGAAAGGATGGTAAGTTGATAGCGAAGATTCGGTGATGGCAGAATAGGTGGTTAAGGGATGTGTTGAGAGGCGCTGGCCTGATAATGGAGAGAACGCCGGGGAAGCATGGAATAGGAAGGATGAAGAATGGAACGGATAGCGAGGAAGCTGTGTCCCGAAAAGTTAGATGTCCAGAAATTGGAGGGTTGGGGGAAGTTGGAGATATGTCCTCTTAGCTGATGGAATACGCAGTGGAAGAACATTGGATATGAGGCGAAACTTACTTTGATATTTAGACTTTATGTAACATATTTTACAGACTTTATTGTCGTTATGTACTCTATGTACTCTATCGACATAATAGTATGTGGGCGTTGGCTGTGCGCAGACTTGGGATGTAGCGAATGAGTCAATGTTTATAGTAATTTTTTGATAAATGCGTTAGTTTTGAGCCTGAGGGTGGACGATTTTTGGTATTTCACATACAAAGTTACAAGTGACCGAGATCTAGCAACACCTGATTTATGCATAGAAAATAGTGTTTGTGGTATAGCTAAAAAATTATTGCTGATTTATGATGACGGAAAATGTAAATTGGGCAACTTTTTCAATTAGGCAACTTGAAATCAGGTTATTCAAAAGCGAAGAAGTTATGAAAAGGAAAAAGAAAGCGAACCTTTATTTGAGAGTAAATTACAAACACGGGCTTAACTGCCACCAAAGGTACTGGTACTTTATACTGGTGTTGCAGTTTTCGCAAAAGAGCTCAAACCACGCGTAAATTGGTTATTTTTTTTCAACTTTTCAAGCTAATTTAGAAAATTATTGTATCTGCCTTGCATAAATTGCTGGTGGACTCTCGTCTCAGATTTTTATGATACGTTGATTCGTATTTAGAAGTTCTTGTTTTTGTCAACTGCCCGCGTATGTGCATGTGAAGGTATGAGATGTGAGGGTAACATCGATAGATGACTGATTAAGGTGTTCCATAGTTCACCATAGATTAAGGAAAATATTGAATGTGTTTATTTTCTTGGCATTTTCTATATTAGTACTGCCCCTCCTTTGAATGCTTGCTTCATACTTGAGCCGTCGCCTTAAGTGATGCCTTGAACGCAATAAAAAACTCGTGCACATTCAAACTCGGAAATCACCGTTGGTAGTCCGGTCGTGTATGTATTTTAGACCTGAGATGAGTTTTAAAAAAATGTATACGTAACATTCATTTATTTAAGTATTCTACCAGCAAAGGTAGGTTTTGCTGAATGTCAGAGAATTTCCTCCCGGGTTACTACACTTTCAGGGGCCTATCTCCCTCTAGTATATCCTTTGTCGCCTCAGAATACGATCCACCCTTCTTCATCCCATCCATAAAACTTATTCTTTTTCTTCCCCTTTCCCACTTGCCAAAAATCTTTCCCTCTACCACACTCTTGAGCAACCCATCGCCGTGCTTACGTATGCGTAAAACTAAACGAGAAAAAATAGAAGAAATTGACCGAAGCGACAGAAGTAAGGAAGGGACAAGGGCGCCGTTTCCGTGGAAAAAGCGCCCGACTGGGAATCGATTCCAGAATTTTCATTTGCTCAATGTACTCACTGTGTTGTCGATTTCATGTCCTGTCTATCCCTCCCTTTCACAACTTGTTTGCATGAAAACTGTTAGCATTGTGTGCGAGATATCAAAGTGCACGCTTGAACGCGTTCTTAAATATTTATGCGCGCGTTTTGTTTTTAGAGCGGCCCGTTTTTTGGAGGCGGCGCCGTCGTCGCCCCATCCACTCCTTGAAGGTCGGTTCGTTGTCGGTGCGTGTATCTCGAGGAACGGATAAAAAAGGAAAACTAAGGATGAGAAATGACGCTTACCGAAAAAAAACAGCGCCAGGGAAGGTTGGGAGGAAAGGGGGAGGTGGGAGAGGCGAGGAGGGAGGAAATCAGAGGAATTTGGAAGGAAAGATGAGGGAGGTAGTGGGAAGGATGGACCGGGGGAAAAGTTGTTTTTGAAGAAAACATTGGGAGGAGATTTCTTGGTGCGTGGCTCATCCACATCATAAAGTGAGCGGCGATGGGACGAGTCACTAAGGTTATGATAGCCATTGATGCAATATTTTCAGTTTATTTTTCAAACAGCTATCAGTGGCACGGCTCAAAAGACTGAGGATCGTTACATAGTGTTTAATATTAATAGTTGACGGCCATACTAGGTCATTAATTGTAGTTTCGAAGTTGACGTTCGACTTACTCATGGTTCCTCCAGTTAAAAAAAAACCGACCTCCAACTGGTAAATTTAAGGGTTACGTATTTATTACCTTAAAAGAAAAATTGTCCTCATCTGTGGATTTTCTATATGTTGAGGTATTTTAGATACTTCAAGATTTTGAGGACGCTTTTATAGGGAAATTCCTCTCTCTCATTCTAATTTAAATAACTGATAAGCCACATGTACTGCCGGGCCGGGAACATTCTGCGTCGAATTTTTTTCGATAAATGGAGAGGAGGATAAATGCCGCTGAAGCTATTGGTATATTTTGAAGAGGAAAAAAATGCTAGAAGAGAGAGAGATAAAGAAATGGTGGATGGAACAAAAGGTTAATGGAGGTGGAAGGGTGAAGGCTGCTATTGAATTTTTAAAATTAGGAGAGTGGAAAACATTGGAAAAGTATTGGCGTGTGACGGTTATGATGCTGAAAACAGCTTAATTTAAGCAAAAATTAGAGGAGAAAGGAGTTTTAACATACTTAAACTGGTTAAATAATGTCGATTATATAATTACAGTCATAGATTCCTCTAACATCTTTCGGTTGCCTTTTAAATAGTTAAACCACGATGCAATGTAAATTGCTCGTTTATTTTACTCAGAGAATATTATAAGATTTTAACCGTTTAAGGCGACGCATCACACCCGCTCGACAGGTCGGATTTGTGATGATTTCCGACCCCAGATTTTTTGTTTAAGTCTTACGTCATCAGCTTGAAATTTTTATAGTATAAATAATAGACCTTTGCCAAGGGAGGCTCGTATCTTAAATATGCAAATCTTATCCCGCAGCATAATTAAACCATCGGGAAAACGGCAAGATGTAGGGTATATTTTTATTAAAACTATTATTATTATTGACATATCTAAAACTAATGGAGATGTATCAATCCCTCCTCTATCGGAATGCTAAGTAACAGCCGTCACGGTTGTAAGATAGAATCTGTAATTGGTATATTTCGACAAGCTACCTGAATGGTTTTCGGCCATGATGTGCTCGGATGGTGATGCAATTTGTTAAGTCTTCTTTCACAGATCTTATATAAGCGCTGCCTGTACTTACGCGCCGGAGACTTGGCTAAAACTTACCGATGACTGTTGACTTGTGCGAGAGTTATCCTGGAGTAGGAGACTCCTGACGCTAAAACGTCTCGATCGGGCTCTTTCTCCATCACGATCTTGAGCTTTCCCTCATCAAACACTACATACTCTACTCTTGCCTCCTCATCATCTCCCTTCGATAATTCAATCGTAGACATTAACACCTGAAATGAACATTTCTTGAAAAAATTTTAATTCTTTAGGCTTAGCAGGTTATGCCTGTTTTCCTTTTGTATAACATATTGGTGAACCCACACAGCTATGCTCTGGATAGGGAATGACAACCCAGGTGGCATTCGAACCCGTGACTGTTGAGTTGGCAGGTGAGAGCATAACCCCGCTACCGCCACTTAATTACGTCTTTTATCTTCTTGGAGCCACATATGTGATAAAAATCGGTCATAAATTCTTACATGTAAATATCTTACTTGTCATTGTACGGTACAGATACGTGGACTCTGCGGAAGAAGAAATTGGCATATCGTGTTTGAAAATTGACTGAGGAGGAGGACGTTGAAGGTATAGGGGATAAAAAGGAATACAAATGAGAAAGTGCTTGAAATGGTAGGTGAGGAGAGGAAACTCCTGGAGGAGATTTGGAAGAGGCAAAGTAGGTGGTTGCAACTGGTAATTAGGGGCAAATGGCTGCTCGACACCGTGATAGGGGGTGTAGAGTAAGTGGGGAACGGTGGGAAAGAATGCAGGTCGTATGGACGGAATGACGGAGGGTAGTAAGTACCCTGAGATGATAAAGAAATATTACTGCTGGATAGGTCCGTGCGCATGTCAAAATCCAGAGAATTTGTATTCTCTACTGGAAGTAAAAGTTGGAGGACAGAAATTGGATCAAGTAGAACATTTTAATTACTTAGGTACTACGCTAGGAGAAAATGGACATATTAGCAAAGACATACTGAAGAGAATAGCGCTAGCTAAAGAGGCGTTTAGTAATAGAAGGGAGCTGATGACGGGGACCTTGGATAAGGATGTGAGGAAGAGGCTGGTGAAGAGCTAGATATAGAGCGTAGCGTTGTATGGGGCAGAAACGTGGACCCTCAGAAAGGAAGATGAGAACAGGCTGCAAGCATTTGAGATGTGGGTGTTGAGAAGGATGAAGATGGTGTGGTAGACGAAGAGGAAGACTAACGAGGAAGTGCTTGAGTTGTTGGGCGAGGAAAGGAAACGGGTAGGTGGCTGGAGGATGTAATAAGGGGTGAGGGATTGCTGAAGAGTGTGATAGAGGGGGGTATTTTGGGTAAGCGAGGAAGAGGAAGAAAGAGAATACGTTTCTTGGACAGGATGAAAAAAGGTCGATCGTATGCTGAGGCGAAAAAGGATAATCTAGAGCGAGATAGGCCCCTGAAAAAGCATAAAAATGGGAGGAAATTCTCTGAAATTCAATACAACCTACCTTAACCGGTATAACACTTAAAATGATCTACTGGAACCAGTGGAATCCCTTATTAATAACATCAATGTTTTCCCATGTATTTTTGAGCTCAGCTTCTTTTAGAAAAAGGGTTGGTGAGGAGTTGAACGCTGTGGGCGGTGGCAGGTAGGAATTTAATAAATGTTTAATGGTTGTGGATGTCTGTTTTTTCTCCATACCTTTGCACGAATCTCTAAGCTAACGCGTCACACGTCGTTGGCGGGTCGTGTTTCGTGGATGGAGCCGCCGCCCCCTTCCCACCACCATGGGCCCTGTGAGTGTGTGTGTGCGGCTCTAGACACGGCCGCGCCTTCAACCCTCCTCCTCGCAACCCCCTTCATTCCGAAACGCGAGCGGGCAGGGGGTTGGATCTCGGAGAGTCACGTGACCATCTCCGGTTGGATCGATTGGTCGAGCCCCCCCCGCACCCTCCCGCCCCCATCCACTCCCCCTGCACCCTCGACGCTTTTAAAGGGAAAGCGAGGAAGAGGGAAAGGAGAGGATAAATTTCTCGTGGAATGAGAGACAAGAGTTGAAAGGAGATATTCCAAAAATCTCTCAGCCATTATCTCTACCGCGCCTCCACGCCTTTAATCCCCCAGTCTCACTGCACCCGCTTTAGTCTCTCTCTCTCTCTCTTTCTTCCCTCTTGTTACTTTTCCTTCAGTCGAACCCGGGTGCCTATTTGACTTTCTCTCTCCCGTATTCCCCTAGTTGGGGCTCTGGGGTAATTTCACCAAGAAAAACTGTAAATTCTTTTTGATCATTGTGATTTGAACATCTGGTCTGGAAAATGAACGTTTTGCATCAAATTATTATTCCCCTCACTAAGACAAAATTTTCTGAAATAATAATCAATCAATAATAAAAGAAACTGCAAAGCTTTGTTTATTCAAAGGTTTGGCATGACCATCTTGGAAATTCAGTTAACATTTTTATTTAACAGTGCTGTAGACTGCGTGAAATCTTATCGTGTGCAAATCAAAATTTCTCCTCAATGATATAAAAAGGAAATGAGTCGTGCATTTTTTATTACCATGCGTGATTATATCTATTTTACCATGCGTTTGATGATTTTGAAGAGTGCTGAACTTTTTAGGTCGGTTATATTGGTGGCAACGGAACATCAAATTTGATGAAATTGTTACGAAGGCTTCCGCAGTTGTCTTGTTTATTGATATTTTTCGCGTTCTTCCCGCGTTGAACCATTTTCAAACCCGTAACTGTAGACCCATAAAAATGGTACATCGTGAGGAGAAGCCAAAAAATATCAATAATCAAGTTTCTTGTCATGATTTGACATCATTTCTCATTTTCCCTGTATCACAAAGTGAGCAAATGGCATTGTTGTTGTAATGTATTGTGAATTTTCCGCTGACTCTTCGCTTATTGTTGTTGTTCCACAGATGAATACAATGTTTTATGCAATCCTTTGGCATTTTTTTGTGTATTTATTGTAGATTGGTATCTTCTGGAAAGTATTCATTAATGTAGTTGTTGGTGAGTCTATACAGGTTTTTACTACTACCTTTCGCCGTGAACAGTTCTTTTCCCCGCGCTTTTTTTCATAAAATATAAGTGAAATAGGCTTTTCCTTGTTACTCCATGAATTTTATATTTACCGTTTATTTTCCCGGTTTTATAGTGGCTCGTAACATTGCGGGAATATTTTGATATTTTATGAACTTAACTTAGTTTTCAACTTCATCCTGTTATTCTACGTCAGTTCGAGAAGTATTTCTTATTCGGCTAAAATGTAGTCACTTCAATAAATCCTACGATTACTTTAACTGATGATTTATTATGCTTTATGCTCGTCAAAATTACAATCATAAAGAATGCTACATACGTCTAATGCATGATAAATTACCGGTCATGCATTGAGAGATAAGTTTTGAAACATTGATTCGCAAGACTATTTTCTTTAATTATCTGTAGAAATGACTTTCACTTTGAACGAAATCAAGTTCAATGCAATAATTGTTGAAGGTTTGGCGAGACCTTTATAGTGTTTAGTTTGCACCATAGGTTGCTCATGCATGACGTGATGTAGCATACTTTATGATTGTAATTGCCCTTTTTAGTCTTGAATATGAACATTTGGCCCAAAATAATAATTCCACACACTAAGACAACATTTTCCGTAATAATAATTAATCTATAATAACAAAACTGCAAACTTTGAAAGTTCAGGCGATATTTTGTGGATCCTACACATCACCGGTAATTTAAAAATTAAGCCAATTCCTTTGTATAGTTCAATATTTATTATGATCTAGATTCTCGTTTTACAGCATCATCAGGTTAGCATAACATATGTAGAGCGCCATATCAGTACAACCTCCCTATATGTGGCGCCGAACACGTGGTATACTTACCTGATTTTCCTGTAACAAGCGAAACCTAGGTTGCAATAAATATTGTACTCATGTAATATACTCTATTTTTTAGTTACCAGTCAAGAAAACTTAAAAAAATTATTTTTTACTTGTTATTTTCATCATCGTCTTAAGTTATGTCCTAACGTCTTCAGGTGAGCCGACTTTCTTCACGTTACATGTTTATAGGACTTCTGTGCTGGAATTCTATTCCCACTCTATATTTCGCCTTTTCTCCTATCATCTCCTCTCAGCCAACCCTTCCCACCATTATATATTTAAGCGTCGCCGGTAATGCTCTCTCGCCGTCATTATGAGTTCGGAGATGGCCCTTCCTTCCCCTCCTGTTTTCTCCCCAGATTCGTTTGAGCTCATTATATTTCTCTCGCATCGGGAACGTTGACGGGATGGGTTTCATGAGGATCGGTTCCAAATTTTCGCCTCGAAATTTCTTGGGCATATTGTCGTCAGAGATCGTTTCACGCCAAGCGATCATTTGGCCGTTTATGATGCAATAATTTTGCCAGTGGCTAATCCTCTATCACGGCTCATTGAGTTATGGTTTACGACTTTACGGTTAATGTTTTTTTCAACGATTCCGACGACTTTAGCAACCGCATGTAATCTTCGGCGTGTAATTTGTCTTCGGGAAAATTAAATTTCCACTAGCCTGACTGATCGTGCTCTCTGCACCGGGGGCTTAATAATCCTGTCATCTGCTGAAGCATGATTTCATTCAGTCAAGGAATGGAAAATTATTTTTATTAAAAATACTTTTCCACTCCTTGTACCCCCGAAAATATTGTGAATATTTTTAGTTCCTGTCCAAATAAACCTTTATCAATGCAACATGTTTCCGCATACTCACGTTTAATTTAAAGTTTAATCAATCTAATACACAATATTTGAGCAATGCTCCCATCGATGAAATAGTCTTCTTGAAAACAAGTATTGCCTAGCATATTGGAAAGGTGTCATCCATAGTTGAGTTACACTTTGTCTGATGTTTTGAATAGTGTTAATCGTTTGTTGGCTGTTAATTTAGTGGCGACCAAACACTAAAGTTGATGAAAACTTCAATGACATGTTAGTTGGCAAGGGAGTACTAATTTGAAGAATGGAGGAAGGTTTGAGAGAAACTGGGCGTTGTCAGTGGCCATCAGTTGAAAGTAACATCCCGTGGACGGAGAACTGTATTTCACGTTCTTTCCGCATTACAACCTTCGCGTACACATCCCAGAGAATGCGATCGAATATCTTCCACTACAACTGAGATTTTGACGTGAGCCCTCGGAATTGAAAGCGACTAATCTTGGCCATCGCGGCAACCCGATCCTTTGGGCACGATCACGGTCCTTCATAACGCGCGCGATCACCTTATTTTTTATTTTTGTTCATTTTCGATTATTATTATGATTATTAACCAATACTGTTACAAGTTGGATATTTTTTAGGTGGTAATAATAAAAAAATACAGCGCAGACGTTTAAATGGTCAGTCATTAACGAAACGAAATTAAAGAAATCAATATAAAAGTCGAATGTGGAGAAAAACATTAATCCAAAATAAACCTTCGCCACATTTAATTAAAAACACAAATGCTGCCAGGAAAGTGCTCAAATAGTTTTGCACCAAGACCGTTCCAATTCACACTTCTCCATTGAGAAGTGAAATTATTTACATTGGCTCTTTACGACCCACATCTCACCTTGTATTAATGATCATTCCCCCATATGTATTTATGGTTTTCCACTTTGTCTTATTACTCCCATTCTTTTTCTCCCTGTAGTATGCTGGACAGTACATGTAGTCTATTTATCTTTCATCTCCTTCCTAGAGAGCACCATCCTAGTACTTTGATTAGTTTGGTAACACTCTCCGTCCTCTTATGCTTCCCCATTAAATACCTGGCTGCTTTACTTAATGAGTGCGAAAACGTGAGTTTTTATGATCGTGATCAAATTATGCTAGACGCTTTCAACCACCGTTTTTAAGTAAAGGAGTGTGTTTTTAGGTCCATAGCTTTGGGAATTCCCCGTAATTGAACGGTTTACATTTGGTATAGCGAAAACGACAGCGAGAAAGTGGAAACCGTGATCCAACCTCTCTGATGCGATCTTTCTCAAGACCATTCATTGAATGAATATAAACATGAGTTCTATGTTGTTATTGTCACCCACCGTACTGGTCTATTGCGATTTTCTCAATAGTTATAATCTCCCTTGGTTGACATGTAGAATTTTACCATAATAGAATCGTTCGCGGGGAATTGCTATCGTTTCTTTTCACTGTCGTCCCGAATCTAGTTTGATGGGCCATTACTCGGTATAAATCCGTGTCTTTGGAGACGGGAAGGTGAAATATCGTCGCAAAGTTGGAAGCTACTTAATGATGTCTGAAATTGATGGAACGAGCCTCCAATATATCCTTAATGCCGTTGGCTTAAAGGTATAACATTCGGAATATAAACTCGTGCACAAATGAGGTATCGGCTTCCAATAGGAAGATCTACTTCTACATTTACACACTACCCCGTGATCCGCCGCACGGGCGTGTGGCAGGAGGTGTTAGGACACCAGTCGTGTAAAGATGAAAGGGATAATGTTTTGCGAGGTGAAATGAAGACGTGTATTATGGGAGTGTATTTAGTGGTGGTCAGTTTTTATCGTGATCGCTTACTGTGCGCGGAAAGAACTAGTTTTTGTACCTATCTGTTGGGCTATGAAACTCTTATTTTATCGCATATGACAGACCTAGAGATGAAGTGAGGTGTCATGATAATATTCGCGATGTCGCTCTGAAATACACCAGTTCTGAATTTCTCAAACAAGATATAATAGTCTATAATGTCTCCGCCTGAGTTTAGACTGGTCATAATTGTGCTGGTTGATCCTGACTGAAAAAAAATATTTTTCTGGAAATATTTTACTCGTCGAAAAAGACAATTTATCGTCAGTAATGACACTTCCGTCGCTTGGAGCGTTGTTTCATTTGGTTTCAAAGATTCAAGTCAAGATTAGTGATTTGTGGAATTAGTGTGTGGAGACTGGAAGATTTGGAGATGTGGAGAGTTAAGCTGGATAGTGAGGGGGACAAACAATGAAGCATTAAACCCTGTTTACACGATAAATTAACCCGTACGAGTTAATGTACGAGTTTATGAACGCGTGAATGGACGCGGAAATTCATCGTGTAACCACACCAACTTGTACGAATGCATGAACGCGTGAACAGGGAAATAGAACCTGTTCATGCGCAAGTTCATGCATTCGTGCATCGAGTGTTGAAACACCATTTCTAAAGACTCGTACGTAATAAATGAAGTGCACAAAGTAAAGAGTTTGTTATGCGCATTATGATTGATGTTATGTCTTTGTAAAAAGTTACGTCTGAATTTGTCTAAGCAGGAGAAAGTTTAAAGATGACCCCGAAATGTTTAAGCAAAAGTCCGGTATGTCCATAAACTGTCCATTGGTTAAAGTGGTATGTGTGAGATATTTTCCATGGAGATGATTGAGACCAAAGTAGAATTTTACGTAATAATATCAGCAGTTTTAGGAAGCATGGAGTTAGTGAAGTTTAAGTTAGGAAGTTGGAGTTGTGATATTGATTATGCAATTGTATTCTTTGACACAACTTAAATCCTGAGTGATTAAATCGGAATATCTATGCAAGTCTTTAACTTGACTCATTTTCTTTTCGCGGTACTTTTGAAACTTCCTCACGAAAGAAGGTAATTAAGTAAACGCAAAAGTTACGCACTGTTAGTTGTTTGACGATATCTTGGTGTTTTTTTTAACATTTTTTAACACTACTCTGGAGTGCTTACACGAACCATTTTCCTTGTAAAGTAGCTGGTTTTTGGAAAATATCTCGGAAAGTAGTGCAGTAACGGGCTGAAATTTTGGTATCTTTGTGTGAGATATTTTTCTTAAAAATGAGAATCAATGAGTTGAATTCCAGAAGAAATGATATCTCGTTCAAACTATCTTAAGTAACAAAACAAAAGATGAATTTTTTCCGCATCGCGTGACTCATGCATTTTCTTCGCAGATCTTGATCGCGTAATATCATCCCTACTAGATGCAGCAAATATCCCGGACCGCAAAGAAAAGAAAGAGCGTGAGATCCGCTGGCAGGGATGCGTTTTGTCCACATCGTTCTCTGGAGTGATTTATAGGTCGTGATCGAGCAGTCTTTTTCGTTGTCGCTTTGTGACCGTCATACTCTTTCACCTCCCTCTGCAAGTGTCGCATCAGTTTGGCTCGTCAAACTTTAAGGGTGGAGAGGGGATAATTGGCGAGCCACGGGGTCGTCTTCTCACCGATCCGACCGTAAAATTACTCCGGTGTTCCAATGTGAGGCCCCCTATCTTCCATTCTCTCCCTCTTTCTTGTTTTTATCGTCCAGTTGCTGACCGGCGTCGTAACTCTTCCTTCCCATGTCATTCATCCCTGTCGCCTTCATTTCTCCCACCCCTTCATCCGTTCTCCATGTTTCACCCATTTGCTTTGTTTTCTCTTCTCCACCTATTCACATCCATCCCTACGCCATCATCTCTAACCGCGCCTCTTCATATCTTCGCACTGCATTCCCCGTCGTTGATGGAGTTCACATTCAGTTGATGTCGTGGGCCTTATGGAGAACTCTGTTTCCAAACGGTCTTGTTGGGAGTCCATTTTAATGGCGCGAACCAGTTAAGCAACTTACTTTAGATCTGTGGTTCTCAAGCTTCCTAATGCCGTGACCCTAAGATACAATTCTCATGTTGTGGTGACCCAAAATATTAAAATTATTTTCGCTGCTCCTTCAAAATACCATCAGAAATATATGTATTCCATTGGTCTTAGACGACATCGTGTGAAAGGGTTATTCAACCCTCTAAGGATTCGCGACCCAAAAGCTGAGAACCGTTGCTTTAGATACTGATATTTTCACATAAAAATACTCTTTTCTGCTGTACTTGGCAACGTCGCACCTTTAGCCTGTGCTATCGATTCTGTCAACAGCATGTGATGTGCACTTCACCAATTTTTTTAAGTGTGTCAGAGTTGAAGCATTTTTGTCCTGGAATCATCATTAGAACCAAATGGTAACAATGCGACTAAATGTTTGTCTTTTGGTTACGCGTAAAATCTTTGGATGGTATATATACAAGTTATGAAACAAATGCAATAATTGAAGTTTCACTTGAATATATTCGTGAAACACGCCTAAAATTTGGTTGATTTCTTTTGGAAACTATGAGGTTTTAATTTATCGGGGTTGGAGAAGCCAAAACACTCTTTTTTTCTTTTCCATGACAAACTGAACATAGCAAATTTTTGAAGTTCAAAATTGCCAAGAGAAAACGGTTTTTACTCTATTTTCTCTACTCGCCCTCCCACTAGTTATTATTTTCTCTCTTTCAACGCGATTTTTGCTTAATTAAGTTTTTTATCTTTGGCTAACGCTTTGCCTTCGCAATATTTCTTCCCTTTGCTGGATTATGAACTCTCTTATTACAAGCCGATTTTTCCATGAAGCCATCTTTTTTGTGCTGAATCTTCGTCATTGTTATATGCTCAGTCGTCTACTTACTAATTGCTACGCGACATTTTCTATCTTTAGGAACTTACCTCTGTTGTACCTATCGATATTTCATCCTTTTCGATGTGTAATATACTTTTTTCTGTTTATTAGGATATGCATAGCACCGAAATGTTAATTGCCTTAATATATTTGTTTCATTCTTTGAATCCTACTTTCATACCAAGGTATTATTTGGGCTTCATCTCTCTTGTTTCATTAATAATCCTCGGCATTTTTTGTGATGTTAAATTATGCTTATTGATTTTTTCATAATGAAGCTAGCCATGTATTTAAGAATTTTGTATGTGACATTTAATTTGGTTCAAAGAATTTTTTTAAGTGGTGACTGCTGGTGTGGCATGTTAAACTCTCCTGCATATAATCAATACTTTATTGGCCATCATTCGTTGTAATGTGTCAAGTATTTTGAATAATTTATCACAGTTCAGTTTTTTTACTTTATCAGCTTCATTTGTTTAGGATACACCGTACTTTTGACAATTTCATCTCGCATTCTTTTTTATTTTGTTGATGGGTTAGCATACGTAACAGGAATCGGGCCGCGAATCGACATTCGTCTGTTCTTTGTGATGGAACCCGGCCGGAGTAATCTGAATTTTCATATCTCGGGATTAGTTTTCCGCTCCTTGTATCTCCTCGTTCCTACTCTCCTTCCCGATCCCCAGTTATGCTGTTTACTTCCCCTCTCCAGCCACTCCGTTCGGAATTCCTTTCCGGTACCGTCGTCGCTTTTATCGCTGCCTCGCCGGCACCAGGCCTCCCTTCCAACATTCCCTTCTTTCTTTCTTTTTCCCAGGGTAAAGTAAACTACCCTACCTTGTAAACTGCCTCGCTTCGCTACTCCATTTTCACGTTCAAGCTCCTCCTGCCCTCTTTCTCGTTTTCCACCTCGCAGTTACGCGTCCACCCCTCTTCCGCCCGCCCACCGTCGTCACTTCTTGCTTCTTCTGAACCCCCTGGAGCCACTCTTTTATTCTTTCCAGTTTTCCTTTCCTGTGTCCGGTCCCCGGCTCTCACTCCCTGCACAATCGCTCCTCATCCGTTTGCCCCTGCTTTTCCCCTTCGCTCACTTTCCCATGCCCCCGACTCGAACGAACTACATATTGCTTACAATAAAAGAAAAAGATTTATTGCAAGAAATACTACCATGGTTATGGCGAGATGGAGATTTACAATAGTTTCCTCTTCCACATGACTCATTGTCACATAAAATATCTAGATAAGAACAGACAATAGTTTTGGGCCATAAAATGTGGATGCTCTTTTTCTTTTGAAGGGAAGAATAATGATAAGTTTGCATCCGGAGGAGTTGTATTTGGCAGTAAAAAGTTTGGCAGAAGTAATATTTACAATGAGGAATGATATTAATTTAAATGATTAATATTCTCTCCATATAGGTTATGAAACATAAATTTAGCATGGTATTAAACACAATTTGACATCTATAAGAATATCATAAACCTTAGTGGGGAAAAATATGGCACTTATCTTCAACTAAAACAACTATCTACAGAATAAATAACCTGTCGAGAAGTGGGTATGGAAAGCCTGCAATATAAAACTTTTGAGGCCTGTGCAAGCCGTTAATTGACAGTCTTTTTTCTTGTTTTTAACCTGTTAATTATAACGGTGAAATTACTTCGTATCCTCCCATGTAGTCGTTTCAAGGGAAATGAAGTCACCAAGTAAAACTATAGGCATTCCTCAAATTTGTGACGCCAATTCCCCTTGGTTTACATATTTGGATTTAACTGTGACTGAACGTGTGTGAGTTTTTTTTTAATTGGTAGAATTCGATTAAAATGTGACTTCACTTCAAGAATTCAATTAGCTTACTTGCCTTTGACTTCGGCATTGTCTTGTCTGCTCCAGGTTGTCTTATAAAATTGAACTGTTGTTGCATTTTTTTGGCCTCCTGCGAAGCTTGTTTATCGTCGTTTCTTATCCTATCTTTTCTCTAGCGCTCTATTATTTGCATTGGGAATTTCTTTTCTGATGTCCGCAAGGTCCCATATCCGCTATCCTAGCTGCATTGTCTGTTTTTTCTTACTACCATATCCTTTTGCGTTAAGTTTATCTAACCTACCGGTGAATTGAAGGTGTTATTTTAGAAATTTACAGAAAATCCTCCAGATTTGATGCGCTTGCAGGGCCTTATCTACCTCTTGTATTCCTTTCTTCATCTACGCGTAGGCCCTACCTTTCTCCATCCCGCCCACAAAACTTATTCTTTTTCTTCCCCTTCCCAGTTTTCCCAACATCCTTCCCTCTATGAGCAACCCATATCTCCACTTTCAGCCTCCAACTGTGCCTCCAAATCACATCACCCTTTTTCCTCACCCACTATGCCGAGAACTTTCTCGTTTGCCCTACTTTCAGTCCGCTGAATCTTTTACATCCTCATCTACGCCCACATCTCGAAACCCTGCTGTCTATCCTCGTCCTCCTTTTTTAGAGTCTACATTTCCGCCCCGTACATTTTCAGACCATAACAATGTTTTCTTATTCAGCGCCAGCTTCTTTTACATATCCTTACCTGCGATCCAGTCATCACTTCCATATTATCTTCATAAATAGAGTACGTTAACAGAGAGTACAATAACCTACATAGCTATTTAAGATTAGTTTTTTTTAACATTAAGTTTATTAAGTTTATTACAACTACCGATTATATGGAGGTGTAGTTTTAGAAAGTCAGAAAATCCTTCATATTTTATGCGCTTTCAGGGCCCTATCTACCTCAAGTAATCGTTTCTTCATCTCCGTGTAGGCCCTACCTTTCTCAACCTTCGAATCAATTTCCCTTTCTTTTTATTCTTCCTGTTACACGATACCCTAATCGGTTTAGTCACGTTTTTTTGTAAAATATTTCGACCATGGGGCATAGATTTCACGCAATATTTCGCCCTAACATTTAACGCCCGAGGAAAATTCGATCGTGTGACGGAGGGGTCAGGCCGCTGTGGTCGTCTCACTTGTCCCATCGAAAGGGCGACCGCCTTACCTTCTTCCTCGCCTCCTTACTCCTTCCATTCTCCTTTTCCCTCCTCTTTTTCCCCACCTCCTTACGCACCCTTAGTCTCGCCTTAAACTCCCCTACCCACCCCCAAATCGACCGAATGGCCGAAGGGGAGGCGGGATTATACGGGGGCGCTTATGAACCCCCTCTCCCATGAGGATCAGCGAGTCGGCGAGGTGGGCATGGGATGGGCAAATTGAGGGTGAGTGAAGAGGAGATGAAAGTTTCCACCAGTTCACCCTTCAAAGTTTCCACCAGGTTCCGGGCGGCACTCAGGTAGTCGGCCACGGCTGATGCGTGTGGCATCCAATCACCTCCGTTCGTTTATTCATTCTTCAATTTCCCCAAAACAGTAGATTAGGTCTCAGTAGTAAGAGGATAACAGTAGTGCATTTCCAGGTATTTTATTTTTATTTTTTAAGGTAGTTCGAGCGAAATATCATTTAACCAAGATACCAATGAATTTGGTTTCATTTTAAATCAAAATATCTCACTCTTCCAAAGATACCTAAATATCAGACTCTAACCAAACTATTTTCAGAGATTTAAGACCCGAGAACGAAAAATACCAACCCTTCTACATGGGCAATGGTACGTCAATGTAGTACAGAGAGACCTTATTTGAAAAATAAGGAATTGCTAACAACTAGATCTCGTCAAAAAATAAGCGGTATGTAGTTGTCATATTTTCTCAATGATTTTTGAAAATAAATCATACTGCCACCGCTGTTATTTTTTTAGAATCGCAGAAAAATTTCGTCATAAAGGAGTTTTAAACGTACCACGTGAAAAATGAGTCAAAATCAAGGCTTATGTAAATATTTTTAATTAATTACTTAGAAATTCTGTCACGTAAAAGTCTACTATTGCACCATTTATAATGCAATATTTAACTCATGCTTCCTACAGCTGCTGAAATTAAAACGTACAATTCTAACATGGTGTCTATTATGACTAGAGAAGATCTCTTTCAAACTTCCTTATTGATGACCGCCCTTGGTTTCAGCAAATAGTATCGTCCAGAAGGTAATAATGTGTAAAGGCAATGTCACCTTTGACCTTGATGATGGTTTTAATGAGTGGAGATGTATGGCGGGTTTGTATGAAATTAGTGTGGAAATTTTTTATTGTACTTGTAGATATTTAGTATTTCCACCATATTACGCCGAAAAATCTTTCATGTATAGCCGATGAAGCCATATATACCGAGTACTATAATTAAGTACCAGGGTCTGTCACGCATAATCATGTACCATCAGAATGAAGGACGTAACATGATAATTAACTTCTATCGCAAAAACCAATTGAGTTCTCAAAAATTCTCATTGAACTCCCTTTCTAATTTTTATTTCGTAATTAAAATTATTTTGTTCGGTAATTTTGTAAATACACGCATATCTACTTTGAATCATTACCTAGACTATCTGGTAGTACAGATTAACATTTTATTGTTTCTAACGAGTATGGTCTTGGGAAATAATGAGAATGGTGTTTTCCTGTTCCATTCCTTAATAGTGTTTTTAGCGAGGCGTCTTCAGTTTAATGGCCCGACCATTGGGGTCATGCACCTTCTCTGCTGCTCCCTAGCTCCTTCATTGACTCTGCCTGGACTTCCTTTCGTATGCCTCCTGGCCTTTGGCCTATCTGGAATGGGTGGCCCTTCCTTGAAATTTTATTTTTTTTCTTACCACCACTTCACCTGGGGTCATGGGAGTTCATAGGGTTTCTACCACTTCCTTGGCGTTATCTGGCTTGTAAATGGGTATATATATCAGTAAAGAAATAATGAAGTGTACAGAAGAGTAGAAGAGAAAATGACCATATGGAACACCATACAGAAAGGAAGAACAAGATGAATTGGACGCACCCTGGGACACAATGGATTAGTGAAGTATATAATTGAAGGCAAAATAGAGGGATAAGCCCCCAGAGGAAGACCAAGGAATAAGTTCATGGACCAAATAAAGAGAAAAGTACATAGGAAGAGATACCAGGAGGTAAAGAAACTGGCATTAGATAGGGAAGGGTGGAGGGCTGCAGTCAACCAATCCTAGGATTGAACGACCATTGATGATGATCAGGAAGTATGCCTCTATGGTCCTGTTTGCCTTCGCTCAAGTATGAAGCTCGGTAGAGAAGGATTATAACCATGTCTCCTCTGTCACTGACACTGAAGGTGTCCTACGACGAGTGTTAGCAGGAATTTGTTAACTGGAAAGGTACCTGGGACCCAAATTCACCTCTAACTCCGACATGATTGTTTCACTCCCTCATTTTATCGATTAAACCGACTTGATGAAATGGAAAATCTGGACTAGAGAACTATCATTTGAAATACTCCGCTTATTTTTACAGATTACAAGTATGGAGCCCCATCGAGCTCTACGAAAGCGCCCGTGTACTCACATATATTGTAGCGTAGCTATATTAAAGTACATGGTGTTAGCATATTGGTAGAGCGAGCATTTTTTTTTTTATTTACTGAGCACTGAAATGAAGTAGGTGACATCTTAGTACCAAATGATACTCCTGCTTGCGACAGCCTGAACTTTTTAGTGGTAATTTTACCGTCAACGAGCTCCGTGCGTGCCGTACTTGCCGTTAGTGATCTTAAGTGCTTCATTTACAATGATGTATCTTTTCTGAAGTTTCACGCTTTTTTCCTTTTGCCGACAATGGTTTTGACTTTTTTAAGCCACCATTAAGATTATATTGAGTTTCCATGAACGAACTCCTGCTGGAAGGGTGCTTCTCCACCCTCCTCTCGTCCCCTAGTTGATCCTAAAAACTGAATACGTACTTTTAGAATGGCGTTCATAGTCGGTGGAAATGAAAAGGTGTAAAATTTTCAAAGCGACAAATTATTTCTTGAAATATTCATCTCCGCAAAGTAAAGTCAGGAACATTAACTTAGCTGATTCATACGCACTATGTACTTGGTGGTTACAGAGCTTGGCTGTCTAACTTATAAACTTCCTACGTATACATATTACACTGAGAGCCGCCACTTGGACATGTGGCAGGGTGTGTTAGGACAACAGCCGTGTAAAAGATAAGGTTTTGGGAGGTGAAATAGTGAAGTGTATAATGGGTGTGTTTGGGTGGAGCTTGGTTTTTATTATTGTCACTTATTTGATGTGGAAGTAGCTAATTCCTGTACTCATCTCTTCGGCAAGATATGTCTCTTATTTAATCACTTCTATCAGACCTAGAAATGTAGTGTGGCGTCAAAAGTATATCCTGTGTATCACTCTAAAACACACCAGTTCTGAATCTCTCAATCCAACTAAGCCTAGCAAGAGAAACCACAGACGCAGAGAGAGAGAGGAAAAGCGTGGAATTAACAGTGTTGAGTTATTACTTATAATTCTGCTTCAATAAAGCAAAGCCTGAAATATTAACTCTCATGCACTTCATGTATCCTTGATGGTTCGTGGACTTTGCCGCTTCCCAAAATGCTCCCTAGCTAGACGACTTTGGCAGCCAGCGCTAATCCGCCATCTTCCCCGAGGTCCAATAATCCCTTTCCCCATTCTCATCCTTAACTTCCACTCCGCTGTCCTTAATCTTCAACTCTCTCCGTGTCAAGCCGCACCTCCTTTCCGCTCCCATGCTCCCCACTCAACTCGGTTTCGAAGCAGCCAGTGAGGCACTGTTATCTAGGCTCTCCCTTTCCCTTTCTCTCTCCTCCTTGCTCCCTGGCATCCTCACTCAGTCACTCACCCGTCCTTCCCCGGGAGCCTTTCTCCCTCCTCCCCCCGGGGTCGATGCCTTAATAGACAATTCCCTCCCGTTCCCCGGCTCCCAAATACTCCCACTGACAAGTAGACTCCCCTGGCGAGGACCGCCCCCCTTCATGCCGCTCACCGTAAATCGCGGATCACAGTCACAAACGTCGGATCTCGGGATGTTTCCGCAAACTTGAGAAATTTTACCGGTGCGACTAGTAACGTAACCAGGGGGGAGGATCCAGGCTATTCTATCACCTTCCTGCCCCTTTTTATTATCGATTACATTTATTTGTTTTTAATGGCACGAAAGGAAACAGTTACGTTTTCCATTTCAACTATTCATTTTATTTATTCTTTATTCTGAGCAACATTTTTGCTTGGTTGGTTTGTAATTTTCGAATGTAAAAAAACCTTGGGTAATATTAACGGCGAATATAACGAATATTCGTGGCGTAAATCTTGAGGTAAAACAGCGGGAACTCTCATTTATTCTTTATTATGAGCAATATTTTTGCTTAATTTGTTTGTAATTTTCGTAAGTAAAAAAACCTAGGGTTATGTATTTTATGAATTTTCACGTCGAAAATCTTGAAGTGGAAATAAATGGAAAAATCGGTTTCCCTGCAGTCGTAATTACACTCTTAACTGGCTGACCACACTATTTTGCTCCTGATTATTTTGTTTTGTCCCTCCCCGTGGATATATTCAATATGAACCACCTCATGAAGAATTCCTGGATATGTTCCTGAGCTTCAGCTAAGAACTTTAAGACCTTCTAAACCTGGAACATTTGGTCTGAAACCCCAAGAATCTGAACGAGCAGGCTTTTTTCCTTTGTTGTTCCGCTTGCCGGATCGAATTTCCGACCGCGCTCTTGTCTGCGCTCAAAAGGGCGTAGTTAGTAAGGTATAGTGGTCTTGGAACATGGTGGCAGTTGCACAGATGACCCCTTTTTAGTTAAAAAGTGTCTAATGCCCTTAAACTAGGTCAGTTCTGGAAGAAAGTTAGCGCCCTTGCTTGACTTACGGGATTCCCAAGGTAACCTTACGCTGTAAACTTAGGAATGCTTATCTGCCATTAAAATCGTCAAAAAGGACTTCCATGACCTCGAAGTCGTTGTTACTGGTGATATACGAACCTGATATCAACGGATATTGTCCTCCTATCTGATATTTTCCTACATGCGATGATGCATTTCTATGCAAAGGCGGACCACAGTCATGATGTCTGGAAAAAGATCGATATTCCATTAAATAAATATTTTGTACCATAGATAAATCCTCCAAGCTCATTATCTTAAGTAATGCCTTTTTATATCAAGTCTCCCTTCATTCTGGGTCTTTGCATCCATTTTTCCCTTCCCTATTCCTTCTTCCCTTCCTCTTTTCTGGTCTTCTTTCATTCTTAATATCATTACATCTCTTCCCTTCCACTCTAGTAAATCACACGTCTGTGACATGTGTCGCAGGTAATTCATTCTCTGGCTAGTGATAAGGGATAAAGGATAGAAAAAAATGCCCAGGAAATTTTTTTATTCCTGAGAGAAGAACGATATTGTTAAGGTGGAAGGGAATATTAAGGTCTGGTTTATTCCAGACATCGTGTTTATTTTCGTGTTGCCATGTGGATCAGGTGGAGGCTACTTGGAACTTATCTCTCATGACGTCTCCGTGGGTTTTTCGTTTTACGTCTTTGAAGGTAGAATGAACTAAGTGTTTTCTTTGGCATTGCATAAACAATTATACGCGTATTCCACCTGGGTTGATGTAAGCGTCAAAGGCGTAAACAATCATGGCAAACAGGACGTTGGTAATTATATAAACACAAGATCCATTTCAAAAACTCGTCCAATTTTTTCAAATTAATGCGAGCTATGGGTTTAAATTTTTTATCTGGGAGCTACTACTAGCCGTCATCTTTTTGGTAAGCTGAAAACTCCGAAAAGAGTTTCTTTGCTGTTGCGCAAAATTCATTCCGTAGGGAGAATAATGATCTCTTTATACTTGATTTGCCCAGGATCACCTTAGTTTGGACCCGATTCATTCATCCTTTTAAAAGGTCCTATTCCGATGCTTGGGCCATGAAATGAGGTGGGCTAGTGTTTATAATGTCCTTCATCCAACACTTATTGGCATTGGAAGCTTTCCATTTTCGTATTTATTTAGTGATAGCGGATGTTTGTTTTCAGTTTTGAACTTGCATTTTAAATGCACGTGGATTTTCTTATGGCATGACTGATTTTCTTTTGTAGTAATTGTGGGTAAAACATCATTCATCTATCCAAGGAAACTTAAGACTGATTGATTTTAAATAGTAGCGTGTGATCCAATTAACGGAGGCAATTTGATACAAAAGAGACTAATTGTGGGCGTTTAGGTTATCGGTAATACCATACATGATTTTGTTTGCCCTATGTTTTCAGGTTTTTTTTTCTTAATGCTTTCAAGTCGGCATTCTCATCTTCATAATGGATGTTGAAGCCATCACATTCTGGTGATTTACATATGCGTCGTAGGAGAATGTTCGATGCAATTAGACTGAATGGACTTTGCTATTACGTCCCTTGTCATCATCTTCTTGTTACAAGAGCCAAATATTTGCCTGGGGGAAAGATAATGCCTTAAAGAAGAATGCTTTCCTTAAAATAACCTTAATTGCCCCCTGAGGGAAAAGGTTTTCGAAAATTGGAAAACAGCCGATCAGGCAACTTTTGAGTTTACAGAGCTGGCAGGGTAATCGATTTCATTCTCTTCTAAGTCAATTGGCGTGCATATTATTTCAAATATAATACGTGCTTATGGCGCATTCAAAGTTATAAATCCCATAAAATGTTTTTAAAAGTGTGCTAATCCCTTCGTTTTCCCCAATCTCTTACCTCATCGAAACTCTCCGGTTAAACCGACCGTTTGGTAGGTAATAATTTTTTCCTGTTATTCCAGTTACTATTGCCCTCTTGTTCTTCGGCGTAATTACAATATCATTGACATATTACTAACTTCCCTCCGTAGTGAACCGAAAATTTCTCTATAAATATTCAGTTTATATGAGCCAAAAATATATTTGCATCGATATCTGTTATATAAATTTCCATTTATTCGTTAAATCGCATACTTTGCTCATTTCCAATGAGGTGTGTTTTATGGAGAAAATTGGCAGATTTATTGGGAAATAAAAATGCCTTGGTAATTTTTCACACTGTTTTATTTTGAACGACCGGTTCCATCATTGAATATCTCACCAATGTGATGAAACCGGTCGTTCAAAATAAAATTGGCATTTTGAATTTCCATGATGGATAATGATCTGTAAAAGAATTTTCACTTGCGTATTTTCTCATTTTTTCATCCCACGGGATTAATGATGCTGCACCCGGTATATTTCTTTCATCCAGTTGTAATTAACTGCCTTTAGTAGGGAGGAAAGCGATGAAAACGGTCCGTGATCAATCAAGGGCCACTTTTTAGGAGAATCGCTGATGCACGTGAACCCAAACAATTGTGCGAGCCGGCCGGAGCCAAGTGGGCAACTTTCCAATCAAGAGAGAAAACAAGTACCCGTCTCGGGAGCGAATGTTTGTTTCCCAAAGCGGATCATCCTAAAGGGTATATATGCGGCGCCGGCAGAGACTGGAGTGGAGACAAAGATCCCGCAATCATGTGAATCAGAGATATCGCACCTGCTGCTTAGCTTCCCCCCTGGTCCCACCCTTTACGGCTGCCAAGAGATCTAATTAAACAGTGTCCGACTCATTTGTCCCGTCGGGTGTCAAATGTAGCAGGTGTTTGAAATTGAGTCCCATTGGCCCTGTGTTCCTTCCCCTCAAAGTTCAAAACAGCGAACCTTGCGGAGTAAGTGGATATCAAGAGATTCGGGCGTTTAGGTCCTCCCATTGATTACTTCATGTTCCACCGTAAAACCAAAGTCTTATCTTGAGAATTATACGTTGCCCATACCCATCTATATCTATATAAATGCATGAATTACCGTGCCAGTATATTCTTTCTTCACCTCTTTGGTGTGTGGCAGGGGTGATTCCACACCAGACGTAAAATGCTCGTCCATGGTCCAAGTTTAGCCTCGCATGCTTCTCTGTTGGATACGCTCGGACCGAAAGCAGTCTGGAAAACAATGCATGGCCAAAATAGAAACTAATGGAGTACTACTTTGATAAAAATGCTAGCATACAATTCACGGGTTCTCTTACTGCTCCTGGGGAGTTAAACTAATGCAATAAAATTATCTGCAGTGCAAGTTTCAATACGTACAGAAAGTTGAATCAAGCGGGATCTTTCGAGCGCCTCAAATCCGAATCTAGATTGGAATCAACAATCTTCAGGTTACCAAGTTTGTGTGTTAATCACATAGGATGAGATGACGGTTCCTTCTGTGATAGTAGGTAATATCTCCCTTAGGCCATAATCTTAAAAGGACACAAGGAGTGGGTAAAGGAGAAGGTTATGTTTTTATTACAGTTCCTTCTTTTGCGGTGTCGTTATCGTTATCCAGAATGCATACCGCTGTAGAAGTTCGATGCCATCTCCCAAGAACGAGCTTCATAACATACAACTAGTAAATTAAAGCATGTAACACCAGTAGAATAAAGGTGATAGCGCTTTTGCTCTCATGAAAGCTATTGAATAATAACGAAATCGCGCGTGCACGCGTTTTGGAGGACCGTAATGGCGCTTCTGGATATTTCGCTCGGCAAAATTAGCTATTTCTACCATTGTGACGAGTGCGGTTTAATGTTGAAACAGTGATGGTTAATAAGACTTCGATTTTGTAGGAAATAATAAGTTTGTGTGTGTTCGATACAACCTGCCTTTTTGGTATCCGTGACTTCATATTGTCTCCTTCGTTTTATTCGTGTGAAGATATTAAATAAATAGAAAAAATACACTTTCCTGGTCGGGAAGAGAGGATAGTTTTGATTCCGTGTTTTTCCGATGGAATGGAGGAAGCTCGTCGTTATTTCTCAGAAAGGCTTCAATATTTATTCCGAGGAGAAGGAAAAGAGTCACCACGCTTGACGGAGAAGCACCTAGCAACGTCCCGGGCCGTCGGGCCGACCGGAGAGAATGCAAGTAACCGTATACATCAGCGGAGCTCCCTTTCAAATTTTGTCCCTTTTTCCTCTTTCTCTCCTTTACCCCAGATGGGGGATTTTCTGGGCATCTTTTGGCCCCATGGGAGGGTTGATTAGGTTGGTGTTTCAGGTCGCCGACCGGCAGATGTGACCGTTTGCACCATTTAAGATAGGCGGGTTTTGTGTGGCATGGGAAGGACTATCTGTAGGAAGGGTGGAGAGAAAGCTGGTTTCGTCATTATTCTTTTCTGAAAACCATTACACTTCATGGGGTTTTATATTAGCCGAGCTGGATAATCCGGGTAGTTTTTTTTCATATTAATCGCTACTCTCACCTGAAAGCGCCAAGATGGTCACGCATTGGTCCTACGCCTTATATTGATTTTTGGTGAATTTTTGTCAAGCGCTGGCACCCACTGTTAGTGAGTCTTGCTGTTAACCTGTGGATTAGTTCTTGGAGGAGTTTTCTGACTACTGGGGTCATTTGTGAAGACCAGGTTGGAAGGATGGCTGGGGAAGAATTTTCAGGAATGGAGGCTTAAGTTAGCTCAAGCAATTATTCTCTCTACACCAATTTTCGTGAAACTTACATGTTCTTGTTAGTATTGTCTAACGATGAAAGTGAAAAAATGCATTTTACCAGTTTGATTTTTGGCAATTCAATACTGTTTTAACACGTATCGATGTGGCACAGGGCATACATATCGCTATAATAATTTTATCTTATATGAATAGACTTTCTTCTGAATGCCAAAAACACATTTCTCATTGATATTGTAATGTAATATAACAACTTTCAAGATGCCACGTTTAGTCAAAGATTCGAAAAAAAATAGTTTGACATAATATTCACCTAAACTCAGAATGCTGCGCGGAAAACCCACGTTACTTCAAGTCATGAAATGCTTTAATTAAGTAAAAAATATAATTCTTGTAACTTGCATTGATTCATAGAGTTGACTTTTCTCGTAGATAGAGATTTTTTTAAATGAAGTTTCGTTCTAGCATTTTTTGCTTGAAAAATTATGAATATGTGCATTTAATTATCCAAAATTACAGCTATGGCCACATCAAGGGGTAGGAAATTGGTACTGGTAATAATTTTGCATTCAATTTGAAGTAGTTCATGGTTTTACGACCCATATAGTTTGTACTCTAATAAGTAGTGAATTTTTCTCCTCGTGGCCCGCAAATAAGGATCGGTATTCTTTTAATATTTCTCCGCCATCCATGGATTCGAACCCTTGCTCTCAGGATGGAAAGTCAATTCTCTGTCCACCAACATCGCCTCTCTGCACAGTCTACTCTAGACTTATGAATCGGGCGTACTGATTGAGGCTGTACTGGTGTTTGCAAAACAGGGCAGTGATTACCCCTAAGTCTGAATGCTGTCCCATATCTCCGATGGCAGTACGTATGTGTCCGCCCTCGTAAGCACCGCCCAAGTACCTGAGTGGTCTCGCACTCGCCGGACCTGCTCGGACTTGCATGCGCGGTGGACACACTCTTGTTTCTCGCAAGATAGTGTACAATTATATCTGATCTGACTCCGCCGTGCGTGAACATGCTCAATTTCGTTCAGGCCCGACTCCAAGGAAGGAGACTCCAATCCTTCCGCTATCACTCAACGAGCGCTTTGATTGCAAGCCAGATCTGCAGGTTTCGCTGATGACTTTAAGGCCTGATGTTTGAGATGTAAGATTTATAAATCTGGTGTACTCCGCACTTTACTCTGGATACCCTGCTCCAAGATTCACTTTCGACTCTGATCGCGATCGGAGTCGAAAAATATCGCAATCAACAGACAGAGCACCGCAGTTAAGACAGATTTAGACTAAAATTACTGATCTTTTCATGATTTTACGTAAGAACCTCGTGTAAAACCGTGACAAAACCGTAACCGTATGACCGGACGTTGGACAACTAGTCCCATTAGGACTCCACGGTTGCACGTGAGGGCTGCTTGGGATACCATTGACAATGCTCAACCCAGGGATTCGAATTTGGGCCCTAGGGATGGGAAGCAAGCACTCCATCCACCAAACTAACTCTCACCTGTGGTTCGATATCCTAGAGATAACCCACACGTCCAAATCCCATATCCGTCCTTTCGTCCCCGAGGAGAAGGAGAAAATTTACACGGGGCGCGCCCGCTCCCCTGGTGACGTGTGGAGTGGGAGGGGGGGGGGCGTTGGCTCAGTGTCATGGGACCCCGGCTAATAATGGCTCCGAGCCTCCGTTCACCCAACCGGCCGGCCCCCTCTTCCTCTCCTTGCATCCCCACCCTATCTCCTCTCCTCCGAGAGGACCGCTAATCGCTTCAACCAGGCGTGTCAAACCTGCCCATCGGCGATAATCTGCGGCAACCGCCGGGGCTATTACACCCACCCACCCACTCGCCCTCCCTCATTTCGCGTTAACGTTTCAAGTTGTTCGCGTTGCTGAAGGGGAGAAATTTTTTTATATATTTTTTTTCTCGTTTTGAGCTGGGTCTTCCTCTCTCGCAAGCTCACCCAGGGGATTAATTCGGCAATTTTATTGCGACGGCCCAGTATCCCTCTTCCATGCTCGGTGATCTTTATTTCCCTCCGCCTCCGGGCTTCGCACTCCGTTGGTGTTTGTCGTAGGTGGCGTGAATTTTTTTGTGTAAGTCGATGTGCGAGGCGTGATCCTTGGAGATCAAATTAAGAACAGCATATATACCGTCTTAAACAAGTGTCGGCACACTATGTCAGGTACGTATACTGAGGAAAATATGGTTGGAAAGTTCATGTTCCTCGCAAGAGCAGGCAACCATTAGCTCATCAATTGGCCCGTCTCAATAGGACATCGGTGTCTGAAAGTTTTCTCCCCAATACAATTTTAATATGTTACCAAGAAATACAGTTTTTGTGGTATTTAGCAGAATTTAAACATTTTAATTTCAATGATATATCGTGACGTGCTAATTGTTTTATGGATAAGCGAAAGTCTCTGTGTAAAAGGAAGTATTTGTTTGTTTAAGAATTGTTCGAATGAGCAGATAAAGTTACCTCTTATTCTTTTTTAGGTATTTTTTTCTGTGACTTATTTTGTCGTTAAGTTAAAGGTTTTTGAGGTCTCAGTAAAACAATGACTCTTAGAAGAAATTACCCCAATTGTTAGATATTAGCAGAAAGTCTTGTAGATCTTGAGTGTTCTAGCTCTGTGAAGCTTTGCAAGATAGCTAAATGGTTTCATCTGCTCATGTTTCCTTTTAATCCTCTACATATACCCTGTAATATTCTTTGCATGGTTTCGCTAGTCTCTTTAGTTAAAGCCATCTCGTTCAGTTTTTTTGGAAGCAAACTCTTGCTCCGCATATATGCGCGGCCACACGTAAACACTTTTGAGTTGCATAAATCTCGCTTCATATGGAAGTAGCTTCAAAAAATTTCGTACAAATACTCTAGAGTAGAGTCTTGAATGAAGTCGTTGGAATGCTCTAAGAAAAGGCAAAAAAGCCCTCTTTCTTCCCGATTTCGATCACCGTACCGCAATGTTGTACCTTGTTCAGTCACGTTCACATTCAGCCACAAAACAACGAAGCGGCAGTTATTATGTTTTTTACTTAAATCTCGCAGCGACTGTGATGCTTTCTTTGGCGCTGAGATTTCATGCCCAAGAGTGAGAGATGTGGACCACAGAGACGGGGTATTACGTAATGCGCTTCGTGTTTGTCTGCGAGGGCGGTTGCATTCCTCAGGGCATTTATATCTCGCTGCAAACCCCCGCGTCACGCGGGTGGGAGGAGGAAGAGCACTCTGTTGCTCCGCTTTCAAAAGTTTTTTGGCAGCTTCTCCTCATCGCGGTCCTCGCCTCATGAGCGCCGGCCAGGATGGTCGGCGGGACGTGCGGTATTCGCGCATCGGTGCTACTTACCCTGTAAATTGCACCTATACGAATGTTTATGGGACGCTTTCATCTGCTGCCTTGCAAGTGTTTGCGTGAAAGCCTTTTCGTCGAGTTCTCGCTTATGGATTTGGTCTTTGGTGCGGTGTTGCGGGTTCATCATCCAGGCTAATAATAGATGGTGCCTCCTCTGCCTTGGTTAAGCTTGATTTATGGCGCGTATGACTCTAACTGTACATGGATTCCTTAGTTGCATGATTTATCGCGCTGGCCTGTTGCCTCTCGAAAGGTTTGGGTTCGTTGTTGGCTTTCCCATCTGGAAGATGATTGACGAGGGTAATGTTCTTTATTTTTCGTCAAGCGCTAGGAGTTATTACTTATTACTCGTGCATCATTCAAGTGGAGTTGTCATCGTAACGGAATCATACAATGAGTACGTGTTGTGAGGGCGACTTGATATAATAGCCGTCAAGTAAATGCCTCAGATGATTCAATGTATTATTAGTTACTGATGGTTCGTCTAAAAAAATTGGGAATGCTTATATTTGGGCTTACTTCTCATATTAAATGTTTTATTATAATGACTTCAATATTACGAATAGAACTACAAATAAAAATACTCCTTAGTGAAAAAAGCTAACCTTCAAGGATCACGTTGAAACTGTAAGAAGCCATCATTGTGTGAAATAGTGGATGAATAAAATGCTAAAACTGTATGGAAAGCAAGCAATCAGACTACTATATTTGAAGCATTTACGATATTAATGAAGCAGATTCTATTGAAGACCTGTTAGTTAAAACAGAGATGTTCTTAATTGTGAAGAATACTCGTCTACTCTTCACCAGTTTCCACATTGGTGGTATTGGAAAGATCTTGTGAATGCCATTACTCTTTAAACCTGAGTATGAAACAATACCGATATTATTTTTTGTGGAATAACAAGTTTTCATCCATTTTTTCAATCCTGTTGGGCTGGTGGGGACGAGGGAGAAGGAGAATAGGATTCATGAACAGGATGAAGAGGGGTAGATCGTATGCTGAGGCGAAAAAGGATAAAGTAAATAAAGATAGGCCCCTGAATGTGCAGAAGATTTCTGGCTGGAGGATTTCGGGAGGAGATTTTCTGAAATTCAAGAAAAACTACCTAAATCGGTAAAATACTTATAAAAAATCCCTGGTATAACTCGAATGAGCTCTCTTTGCTGCTTCATTCATTGGTCTTCATCTGATTACCTCTAGTTACAACGAACGCGCATCATTATAGTGTACTTGTATTCATTTTTCTCCCACAAGCTGTTTTATTTCATGATATCGGAAGGTCAATGCATAGGATATCAACCTCAGCATTTTTTAAACAACCCCGCGGTAGATAATGTGTGTGAGAGTGCATTCTCTATCTCCCTAAATGGAATTTAGAAATATTCTCAAAGCTTATAGCTGCGTAGCATGAGTGTTACCATGATTGGTTTCGAATTTCGGTAGCCTTCAATCACGTTACCTACTGCTCTCCATCAACTGTCAGACCATTCCTCTTGAGGTTGCCCATCGCGCGTCAATCATCCAATGTTGGCTCGAACCTTCACGTTGCGGACAATCTGAAAACGTTGTGCAACATTTCCTGGCCGCAGTTTCTTTCCTGGCTGCGCGTGACGCGTGTCAACTGGATATTTCCATTGTTATAATCGCCCATTGCACGAGCTTTATTAGTTCTAAATTACCGCTTTGATACTACATTGGCGTCCACACTCTCTGTGGTAATAATATATAATAATCATGCGGAGATCTTTTTTTCTGTCTCGCCGTACTCATGTATTAAACTTATATCTTGATTAGCTCCTTCTCTTTTGGCGATTTGCATGACTTATTATCAAAAGTGCCCATGGACCCTCATAAATGTGCCGTGAAAGACATAGGTCGTTATTTACTCGTATTTCATAGGCCGATAAACCTCGAGTGAATTACGTTCTTAACCGTGGGAGTGGTCGAGAAGTTTCCTTTTGTTTACTCCGCTGAAGAACGAATTACTGAGAGTACGTTGGCTTGTTTGCGAGGGAAAATGCCACGAGCGTCGACGGCAGAGAAAGTAGAGGCAGCAAAACCTGTTGTTTTTTTCTGGTTTACTGTCACAGCAGAGGAATTCAACTCTGAGTCATTCGAGAGAATTTCTCCAATATTTCTGATACTCAACGCTTTAAATCCTACATCCGGTATCATTCCTAGTTGGATAATTCTTTCGCAATCCAGTTAACCTACAAATGATTAGCTTTTCACTCGATATTTATGCTCTGTCGTTTTTAATGATATTTTATTTGCTCCAAGATTCTATAATATTGTTTATAAAGCTATTTTTGTTAAAAAATTTCATAGCTAAAGTAAAATTTATAATGATAAGTTTAAAAACGCTGCAGGAAGCGACATTAGTTTTAAAGAAGACTGAACTCATTTGTATTTTTTTACTTTTTATTTTCTGTAATGACCTTGTTTTTGTATGATAAAAATTTTCTATCGTACACTGACCACACTACTGGAAAACGTGGTCGGTAAATTTTCAAGCCTTTTTAATATTGTAGCTATCTTTATCGCGGGGAATAAATTCATTGATTCATTGTGCTTTCTTAACTTTTGATTGAAATTTTACTTTTGCGATATTCGTTAATATGGGTATTTAGTCTGTAATATTACATTTCATCCTAGACCAGACATGGTTTTTTCTCCGCAAATATTTCCCTCAGTTTGTTTATCATTTATCTACTACCGATGAGCCGTTTATCTCTTCTAGGTCTCTGTTTTGAGGCTATGCGACTAAAAAAAGTCTTCTTGAATGCATGTTCCTATGAACACAAATGTTATAGAGTTTTCCTCCTCAGGACTCCTCAGTCTTCTACATACCTCATGACATGCACCTGAAGACAAGTATGGAAAATATCCATTTGAGTTTTCAACTTTCAACATTATTGAATTATATTTGTCGAGTAAAATTTAAATAATTTCAGACAACTATGGTTAAAATAGTTTCGTCCAGTTACGTTATTTGCGCTAAAAGATTTGTCTCAGCATTCCCCTCCCTCAAAAACGTCAACGGTATCTGGAGAGATATTGTGGAAAAATCTGTACTTATTCGCACGTACGCGTTGAAACGCGTTGTACGAATAATAATAACTGAGTGGGCTTCGTAAAGTTTCTTTCTCTTAACTTCCCTAAAAACGCATTTTCCGGCTGATAAATGAGCATCTGGTCAAGGTTCTGAGTATGTTTATGTTGCGTATGCATTGTAGCGAGCTTGAAATTTATACACTTAGCGTAACTGAGGCGATAACATGCATTCTAAATCGCTCCTGAGTTAACTTTTTCTTTCCTTTTGATCTTCTACTCTATGACTTTTTCTTAACGAGAGCTGAGAAAATAGGAGTTTTCTAGCAGAGGCCCGTCATTATTTTTTTCGCTTAGCGGTTTATATTTAGTATTTTTTCCTTGTTTTTTTTCTGATCGCCTAGTGGCTTGGTTGTGGCCATATGAAAGTCTTTCTTTTGCCTGCATATTCTGATTTAATAGTGAGATTCCATAAGGTCGCTAAGAGTTATAGTTTTCGTTGTACAGTGCTACCATGCAGTGCATATTGTCCTCATTTGGTTCCTACATAGCAGCCACTATCGAGGGAGATGGACCCGGAGTTGGTATCCTTGATTATCCATTCGCTCCCATTGCTCTTCTCACCAGTCACAATCTCCCTCCCTTACCATGTTATATTTTCCCTTTACATCCACCATCCCTCACTCCACCTCCGTGCCTGGACCAACCCACGCCATGTTTTCCGCATTAACATGCTGGATATCTGCATAGTTTTATCCACTCAGATTTCCCACTTCATCCCATTCCATTGCCGTTCATCGACGGTTGCGGATTCCCCTGTTGGTGCGAAAGTAGACTCTTATGCCTCCCCCTGTAATGCTATTAGAGAGCATTCTTGGAAACTAATACTTATGTTTGAATATCCATCTAATTCTGTAGAAAATATCACCGCTCTAGGGATTTCTTCAACTTGCTCTTCTTTAACTAACTGATAGTTTTGAGCAGTAATCTCTCTGAAGCTTCTATCATATAAAAGTGTAGAGTATTTTGACATATTTTTTTTAACTGTCAACGGGTTGCATTTTTATAGTAGTTGCTGTCGAGTATATAATTGATGACGATTTTACGGAAAACTGGCAAAAGTCAGAAATTATTGCAGAAAATGGAGCATAGAAGAAGGCTGCATATTTCTCTACTCATGGTTTTGAATGTACATTGCAATCAGTGATCTTAAATAAATACTCTAGGAGCATATCCCTTTTCTCATAAATGGCTTTCATGTTGATATCATTAGTGTGAAAATCCATTGTAATCAACTTGGCTTTTTGTCTCATCACATGGACTTAAAGAGGTTTATTTCGCTCAAAGAAGTGTATTTTACTCAAGCAATTCTAAATGTGTACTGTTCTTATTTATTTCTAATTATTAAAGCTTCTAAATTCATTTTTCCGTCAAAATAGAGGCGATTCATCAGTCGTCGGTATATCTATTCCGATGTTAAAAGTGAGTAAAAACTGTTCCTGTCTCTAAATTAGTTTCAATCGCTGTTGTCTGGCAATGCTGTGATGCCTTCCTGTTTTCCCGGTCAAATTGCTACTTCTCGATCGCCTCTCAACGGAAGTTGAGTAAAACTTCTCGCGGTTTAAGAGTTTTACACATTGTAGTTTTTCTCAGGTGAGCACCGGCAAGGTATGCTTTAAGACCAGTTCGCTTCTTTCCCCACCTCCATAGCGTCAGCCCCGCGAATAATGCTGAGAATGCAATCTAGAGGACTCTGACCTCTGTACCACATTCCTGCCCTCTTCCTCACGTCCTCCGCTGAAGCTTTTCCTCTCTTAAATTAGCACTCGTTTCGTTATCTCTTATCCTTACCACCGTAGGATCTCCGCGTTTGCTCTTTAACGCCTATATGAGCCGCTAACTGTAAATTAGTCTCTCATATTTTAATCAACCTAGGCGGTTTGTCATGTTTCTTCACATTTGCAAATAGGAAACATTATTAGTCGTTTCATCTTCGTAGTCGGGGCGACGTAGACCTCTCTGGCTCCAAGCGAATATAATTTCATCGCCATTATTCACAGAAAATTGAAATAAAGTTTACAATAATAGTATTTTAGTTGCTAGATTAGTGTGTCAGACATTTTACCGCTAAATGTTCATTAAATTGTAATAATAATAATGAATAAGACTTAATAGCGATTGCAATTAAGGGTTAAATTACTGCTTTCTTACGTTTAACTCGTGCCCTCCACATTAACACCCATGACTGAAATATTTCACCCACTTATGTCTTGGTTGGGCGAAAACCCACCCTGGTAGGACTCAAATCCGCAACTCAGGCTAGTGGGCGAGAGTTTTTCCACCCAGGCAGCCAAAATTGCAATCAATATCTTCGTGCGTGAGGAATTCCAATTTCAGTTACCTCCCTTCGGTTTCCCTGAGAAAATTAACGTTTTTATGGTTTCGTCTTTCCATATTGTTTCATAGAACGGGAGAGTTTTCTTTTCATCTATTTATTCCAAAGCCATTGAGGTGAAGAGTTTGATGAGATCGTATCCGTGAAACTCTCTGCTGGCACCGAATGAAGTCGTTCTCTTGTTATTCTTCTTTTTCTGAGGCCATATCAGAGGAGAGTTGATCATGGCTAGATCCAGGAATCCCACCGAATGATGCGGAAAACCGTCCTGTCTGTCTCCTCAGTCCATTTTCCGTCGCTGGCTCCATTCCCAACCTTTCCGCTATCCTTCCGCCTAGCCCGCCGGAACCCCTCTTCATACAACGCTCCTCAACTTAACGCTCTCATGCACCTTGACTTCAGAGGAAAATTTTTCCTCGCATTCGGAAACTTGTTTACCCTCGTTGGCGTTCCCGGCAATGTTACGTTTGTTTGTGGGTGTTTTCACCCTCTGGGTTTTTTTACTCACGTCCCACCCCTGTATTGCTTCCATCACTCCACTATTCGATGTTCTGCTCTTGTTTTCCTCCCTCTTTCTTTCTCGTTCTCTCCCAACTTCGAAACATTTGTCAAGCAGAGGTGCAGACTGGGTTTTGTCATGCGAGCAGTAGGAAGGATCTCGCTCGAAAAAATTAAGGAGAGGTGTTACTTCATTCCAGTTAGGTCTTATCTCAAATGTGCTGCATGTGCTTGAGACTCTTTATCAATGCAGAAAGATAAAATTCACTAAGTGCAAAGCTCTTTGTTGTAGAGTGCGAAATAAAAGTAAAATAAATGCGTTACGCAGCTTCATATGTGTTACAAGTCAAATCAATATGTTTCATATTGTATACTCCTGTAAACCATGAGCGATATGTTTCAAGAATATTCACTGTACTAGAGATACAGTAGATATTTTGATGGTAAGGTCATTGATAACTTGGTTACAATAGAGCATCGGAAAAAATGTTTTAAATGCGTGGATGGGCCACTGAAAAAAAAAGTCTAAAGGGTATTAATGAGAGAAAATAACAAGGTAGCATGAATATTTTAGTCTTGATTCATGAAGTGCAACACGGAGAATTAAATAATGGGGGACATAATTAGAAGAGAAAATTAACTATACCTAGAAATGTAAATTTTCCAATTCAAATATTTAAACGTATTGCGCCCTAATGAAAAATTAATATTCTTTGGGTACAAGACGCAAGAGGTAACTACGGTTAAGATGGCAAGCTGGCGTATTGCTGAGTCGTTGTAAATCAAATATAGCGTGTACTTGAAGAGTTTTGACTCATAATGGACACGATATGGAAGTACATAATGGGTATCAAGCAAATATAAAATTAATTATGATGAGTTTAAAGTAAATATACCAAGAAAACTAATTATATCTATTACATGGTTAAAATTAATTGTGCAAACTGGATTAAATTCGTTAAAATAGAAACCTGATAGATGGTTAAATCTTCCTAAATCAAAGGCGGCATAGATTTTCGAGTTGAATTTAAAATTTTCAACACGGATAGAAGTTGGAAATAGAACCTAGGAGGAAAAAAAATGACGATTACTCGTGAATACCAAATTCGGTGGTTCGAATATTTGAAACATGTCACGCTGTTGTAAGATAGCGATACGAAAGGGTAAGAGGGGTGTCGAAGAATGGTATGCTGGCCGAGATGGCCGAGCTTTTCTAAATCTGAGGCAGTAAGAAAAATAGACTTCGTGAGAGAGGGAAAGTAATAATAATTACTGAAAAAATAGTTCAATCACTCCTGTTGATGTGTCTTTTTTCCCTCACCACTCGGGGTTCGTTCATTTACCCGCGAGAGAGCTGCGTCGCCGTCACTCACCGCTTTTTGAGTTCTCTCGCTCGTGTTCCCCGTGATACCCGGAGCGTCATCCTCTCTCGACTCTCTCTCCGCGAGAGGAGAGGGCGGTTCGGAGATAGGGGACGGGGAAAGGGGAGGGCGTGGATGGAGGGAGGGATAGCGGAGTGTGTAGTGCTCGCGGGATAACGAGCTCAGCAAAGCCAGACAAGTTGGCCACTGTCGTCGTCGTACTTGTTCGACTTCATCGGATCGATAATGTCTCGGGGGAGAGAGAGAGAGAGTGTGTGTGTGTAGCGGTCGGTCGGCGTGGGTTTTTCTCTGCGTGCGCGGAGTTGAAGGAAGGGTGAAAAGAGTGGAGTTGGATGTTGAGAGAGGGAATTTGGGAGAAAGGATGAGATATTTATATATACTGCAGGAAACATGAAGAGAACCTTCAGTAAGTTGGGTTGAAACAGAGGCAGCGAAAGTGTAAGATGGATAAGATAACGCAAAATATGTGAGAGAATACAAGGAGTTGGGAAGAGAACGAGCGGAGGAAATAATAATAGAAAATGTCGAATGAGTTGTACTATCAAAATATTAAGTTTGCCATGTTGGTAAAGGAATCCACTTGTTATAATTTCTCTCCTCTCAGTGTGACTCATGCATTCAGCTACTCTATCCCGCGCATACTAGGATTTAAGTCTTCGCCTTATTTATATTCATGTTGTTACGTGGATAACTTGGTCCATTTCGTTTTGTGATATTTGAAGGTTATCGTGATTTCAATTTATATAATATCGTATTATTGTACCGTACACAGCATACCATATTACCAATAATTGTATTCTAAACGATTTTGTGGAAAGTGAATTATTGGGAACTTTTTCTCAAGGTTCAATTTTAGAGGGAAACTTAAAACATGCAGATGAATAAGGATGTATAATGGTTTCCAGAGGGAAATAAGAGGAGGAAGAGAATGAAAGAAAGGATGAGTTTCAATGTAGAGAAAAAGTGAAAAGAAGCATTGGGTTAGGATGGAACTTGGGGGGAGAGAGTTGGAAACATGAATATAAAAGGGAATGGGAAGGGAAAATATGAAAGAAAGAAAGACCAAAAGAAATGGACTGGAGAGAAAGTAAAAAGAAGATACAACTAGTAGGAAAGAGGTAGACTCGGGAAAAGTTTTTGAGGGACTGGGAAAACAAGAAAAGGAGGGAAGGTTTGTCGAGGTAGAGAGAAGGAAAGAAAGGGAAATAAAAATGAACTGAAAATGAGATGAAAACTGAAACAATCGGCTGGAAAGATATTGTATAGGAGGTGAAAATGAAAATGGAGCGTGAAAAACACAAAAAAAGAATGAAAGATCATGTTGAAACAAGAGTGAGATAGGGAGTGTAAGAGAAAGAGTGGGTAACGACGGAAGAGAGAAGAGTTAGAAATACTGGGGGGAAAAGTAAGAGATACGTTTTGGGAAGAAACAGACGGAGAAGCATAGAAAGATAGAACGAGAGTGGGGGAATGAAGAAAGGGGGTAAACAGATAAAAAGTAGGGAGAGCTCGATAGTGATGATCTGGGAAACGATGAAAAGGAATTAAAACAAAGGAACGGAGTCGCTGAGAGAAATCAGTACATTAGCAAATGAAGAGAAGAAGAAAACTAATGAAGGAGAATGGAGGTATAACAAGACGGAGGCTAAAGTTAATGGAGAGTTAACTATAGAATTAAAGAAGCATTATAAGTATATGCTTAGAATAGGGCATAGAAACATGAAGAACATATAAAAAGGACAAGACAAAGATAACTGTCTCTCGTGGATAGAAAAGAAACAGTACGAATGGAGAAGGGTGTATTTTCTGAAATAGTGACATGTAGACGGAGAAATTCTGAGAAGTCTAAGAGTGCTTGAGTGAGGGAGAAGGAATCAGAGTTCTCCATCGGGTGCACTTATTCGAGCCTTAGAAGCGATTGCTGTCGGACTGCTTGGCAAGCAAAGTAGTAGCCACACGAATACGCGACACGCGCTGAGCTACTGTGTAGTTACTGGAGTCTCCTTTAGAGTCTGGCTTGCACGGGCTGGATGAATTTGAGCAGATTCACGCAGCCTCAAGTTATACATCTACATCTACATCTAGGTCATACCCTGCAAGCCACCCAAAGGGTGTGTGGCAGGGGGTGCTTTCGCACCAGGCATGCATGAATGATATGGTAGAACACCGACATTACATTAAAAACCCACGTACCACACATGCAAAGCGCCAATTACAAATCTAATACCCAAGAAACATTGTATCTCCAATCGTTCTAACATGCAAGGGATACAAAGACTACTACTACAGATTCAAAATATCATGCATAAATAAGAACATCATTATTTACATCATGCATAAATAAGAAAGAGGAGAATATAATGAGAAAGATTAACTGCCTGCCTATTGTCAATACTCGAACTATTCATGACGACGATCACAGCTGTTATGGTCCCGAATGGTACGCGGAAAAAATGACATTTTATACCTATCGGTTCTACAATCTAGCTCTCTAATTTTATTGGCGCGATCTAATCTGCCGTAAAAAAAGTAGGTGATGTTTGTACCATCTTGCGAGGAATACTGGCATATCGATGCGCATGCAGGTTTGCACAAGTCCGCTCGTCGAGTCAGAGACCAGTTTGGTACTTCTTCGGTGTTCAAGGGAGCGTGCCCACTGCGCAGATACGGGACGGGACTAGGAATCACGCTCAGTTCACTTGGCGGCCGAGCGTCGTTGAGTACGCCCGACGCAGAGCTCTGGCGAGGAACTCGAAGATAGAGGAGAGGAATAATGAATGTAATGAGAGGAAAATTTTTCGGTGTTAATGAAGCGATACTGAGAGGTAGAAAAAATAAATGTAATGAATCGAGCTGGAGAGATGAAGAATCAGTAAAAAGGACTAAAAACATGGGAGAGAAAAATAGGGAAGAAATATCAAGGGGTACGTATCAGTATATTCGTCGAATGAGAAGTGGAGTGGCATCCCAAAATATTAGTAGGATAACGAGTCGAAGGAAATAAATGAAGCAAAAGGAAGATAAGAGTTCGGAATGGAGAGAAAAGAAAGGGATTTTATTTGGGAATGAAGAAGGAGGAAATAAGAGAATGAAGTGGAAGTAAACAAAGCAGAATGGAGAACAGGAGAAGAAAGGATGAAAATAGTTTGTAATGTGGCAATTGTAGTAATAAATAATGAGAATACCAACCATGTTTAAATCCACAGAGTTCTTTATTGGTACAGCTAGTTTCAACGCTACTGCGTCATCTTCAGGTACCTATGTAGGTATAGACGCAGGTATCTATATAGATATAGTCGCAGTAGCGTTGAAACTGGTTGTACCAATAAAGAACTCGATGGATTTAAACATAGTATTGTCATTACTCAATAATGAACTTCCACAGTTGTCAATAATGGACTTCCACCAGGTTACGCCTGAAAGGATTGAGTTCATCTGGATTTTAGTGAGCTACACAAGGAAATAAAGGAGGCCTGGTACCTCTGCAGACACTTTTAGGCTAGTGTTCCCATAGTCGAGAGAAGATTAAAAGAGAGGGAGGAATACAAAACGGAAGAAAATAGGAAGGAGTGAAAATGAGTAGGCAAAGGTGGGGAATTCGAAGACGAGAGGCGAGGACGAAGAAGGCGTGACATGTGAGCTTGCCTCGCCGTGCGTGCGGCCGACGACGCGTGCACTTGGAGCGTGGACGAATGAGAGAGAGGTCGAATGGCCTTTTAACGGTTCGCATGTACTTGCGTGCGTGTCTCATATTCCCCCGCCGATAAACCGTGCCCACCCGCTCCGTCGTCGCCCCCGAATCGGGCCTCCGCTCCGCCCAAAACCTTTTCGAGGAACACACGGGCAACCCTCACCTTTTCGCTCTCCCTCCATTTCAGCCGACTTGGGTCACGTGCTCCATCCCCACTCGGAATAATTCATGGGTCGACGATGTATTTCGACTCCCGAATATTTCTCGGGTTCACCTTTCGAAGGGAATGAGTGGCAAAGGGGGGTTAATTAGCGTCCCGTCGTTGGCGTCGCCGTACCGTGGGTATATCCACCGGGTTTAGCTACTCCGCGAGCGATGCCTACCCGAATATTAGATCTTATTCGGGTGCATGCCGTGAGCGGCGGTTTCTCCTGGTGATGATAAACATCTCTTTGCTCGGTGCTTGCTAGATAAATAAAGAAGCGAAGGGAACAGTTGACTGGCACCTCAGTTGTGCATATTAAAACGAGAAGAGTATTTTTCATTAGTTAGCTTTCACTTTTTAATCTTTGGAAGGCCACATTAATTCGTCCTACTCACGCATATTCCCGTTTTATTGGCCCACTTTATATTCCTCTATGCCCGCCTCATCAGCCAAGAAGAATGTAATTTTTCAGAGCTGTTACGATTATAGGAAAATAAGCTCGCGTTCATAGTTCAAATTTTGCTAGCACGGCGCTGAAACTTAAATTTAAATACCGCTTGGAGATACATTTTGCCACATGTTGCTCATATAAACTCATACTGATCACTTGATGAATGAAATCCAAGTCTTCCTTAAATTTAAACATTCACCACTGTCCGAGATTGGATATCACATTACTCATCATCTGATTCCAACATGTTTTGACGGAAACTATACATTAAATTTTAATTATTTATTGATTATCTGTGTCATCATTCTGAAGTAATTGCAATGGGAGAGAGGCTCAGGCTTGGCGAAATACTTTCTTTTCAAATATTATTGTGTGAAAACAGAGCTGATGACGATGCTATAGAGATAGATTATCAGTCTTTTTAACAGAATTATCATAAATATCGTCAGTCCCTGAAAAGCCTTACTGGAACATTTTAAAAATTTTTATTCAAATATTTGATGTGAATTAATGCCATAATGTTAACGTATTTTAACATAAATGTATAAGTATGCTTGATCGACAATTATTAGCATGTATGCGTTCTTTTTCCGATCTGATCGAATGTTTTCGTCGCGAAACTCATCAAAAGTTGGTGATTCATGTTTTCCGTGATGTCTTCCTCAGTTAATCATGTTGCTTGGACCAATTATCAGGAATTATTTGCATTACTCGGGTTGAGTCTTTCGTGAAAATCAAATGTTTGTGCGACTATTTCTCGTATAATTATGAGAAGTATTTCCAATGTTCTGATATCTACGGGTTATCTGACTTCAGTGTTCAGAAGTGGCAATGTATTTAAACCTCATCGACTTGATTTCGAATTTTGCGTCTGCATCAGTCCGCTACAAGTACTTCGGGAAACAATTGTTGGAACACCAGTCTTTATCTCTGCCAATCACGAGCTTCAGGTGGTCGCAGTCATGTATCACGTGTGCTGCTTGGATGATTAGTCATGATTTTGCCATGAGCTCTTGGATTATGCTTTCGGAGAGGAATGCTAAAGTCTGCATGTTCTTTTGTCCATTCCCCTTATTTTATCTTGCCATTCAAATCTACCGATATAGAGAGAAACTGTGATGAACTTAGGGCCAGAAATAATCCAGAAACCCGAGGAATGTAGAAGTCTTTTCTCTAGTTCTCTCTGTTCTTTTCGTAATTGGGGGATATCCTAAATTTTTCTATGAACTCTTTTTTTCTGTCCAGTGACTATCTTTATATTTTTCCATTTATATTTCCATATTTTTGTTCCCGTTTTTAAGAGGTCTTATATTTTTTACTGGTTTTTGGTACGAATACGTATTGTTAAATTTTATTTTTTAACAAAATCTTTCGCAATGACGATGTACCATCTTCCAGTTGAACGTTGATGCCGATGTCACCTTAGGTTTGTCCTGTTCAACATAAAGACGTCTACTGAGACGGGGGAATTACTGTAGTCACTCCACGCTATTGTACGCTACTGGACCGGAAATGGTACCTGATACAAAATAATTTGAATCTCGCGGACTCACTACAGTATTAACTTATTTAAGTGCACATTCAAAGTCATATTCTAGCTGCTGGGAATTCCAAGTGCTTTTTGCTTCCGCAAAAATCGGCGTGCTTCACAGAACTCTCGTGTTTGGACGCTTGATAGGCCCAAAATTAGTTCACATCCTTCCGTATTCGAATTATCGACCGCGCCTCACTCCTCAACAAGTAGGTGGCAGCAGCTGGGAACTCGCTCGATGCTCTTTTCAACTTCATTCGGTTTCCCTCCCTGCTTGCCCTGGCTCTCGTAAAATACTTCCTCCCCTCACTTCCTGGAAACTAATGAACACCAACGTCAGATTATCCGCCTCTATTTAAGGAAAAAATATCGACCCGTGGCAGTTTGAGGCGAGATGCCCGCTGGATAACGCTAAAAGATTGACGGTCGTATAATTTCTCGCCATGAGTTTTTTTTCCCGAGAGTTCTGCCCTCAAACGTCCAATTCAAATTTTTGTAGATGTCGCTGTCCAAAAGTTGGTCCGGTTGGAAAAATTATGGCTCAAATTGAAATGCACTCATATTTTTCATACCTTTTTCAAAGCTTTTTTCCTGCAGTTTTAATCTGCTGCCGAAAATGATTTTAGGCTTTGAACATCTAGGTCCTCAGGGTTGTCCTCCGTGTTTCTTTATTAACCCTTTCACTCGACATTCCTGGCTCCTGAGCTAGCCGCAAAGAGGGGCAATCGTGGTAAATTTTTCCGTGATTACAGCAACATCGCATGTCATTTTCTGGCATTGATGATATAATCGTTTGCCATTCCCTTTCTCCGGTCAGGATTTGAATGAATTCAACTTTTTTAGCGATCCGACAGAAAAATTGGGCGCCAATCCGCCTTCATATGTTTTTGGGTAGAGAAGCAAATTGGACAAAAAGGAAATTTTGTTATGAAAGTGACGTATCATAAATAATATTGAGCTAAGAAATCGATTTTATAATGTACATGCAATTAATCATTGTTATGAGTAAGAATGCACATATCAACTAGTATGTTTCTCATTACAAAACCTGATAACAACAATGATGATTATTAATCAACGACAAATGAATTATTTATAGTTTTGCTATTCTAGCTAACACAATCTGAACGTCATATATAGGAAAAAGAAATAAGAATGTATATTATTTTTAATGCAACACTCTCTATTAACTGAAGTAACCATAATCTTAATGCAATTTTGGGGTCATCCGCTGAATTGAATACCGCAATAAGCATGCTATATTTGTCCAGGTTTGTAATATTAAGCCCCATGATAGTTTTGTTTTGTCCATTATTTTGTCGTGGAGGAACGTGTCCTAAAAGCGCTCTGGGCATGAGTGGAGTTTGTTTCGCTGATGTGCGAGGAATGGTGGTTTTCATTTTGTCAAGCGAGAATCTTAATCCCGGCTTTGACTACCAACACCTCTTGCTGAAGTAAGCTGAGAACTCCGTAAAAACCCCATGCCGATTAAACCTATGACGGAAAGTTTGCGTGGCAGCCGAATTCCAGCTACCACATAAACTCGCCATCCCATAAAATTTCAAGAGTTGTGATTTCAAGCGTTTTTCATTGTGATTGGGAATGTATCGCGACAGTTTGAAAGCTTTCTACGCGTTTCCCAAGCTCACACGTTGGAAGGCAGAATTTATGATATCTTTTGACGCCGGTGTCTCTTGAGATGATTGCATATTATGTGATAAGAATTTTTTTAAATGTATCTTTCAACTTCTCCACTGAATATTAAGTGAAGTAACTTTTGGGCCATGCCAACTCCTACCCTGCTTCTCATGATGTATTTCAAGTGCTATTTTCATGAGTTGTAATTTGTTGCCAATAAAAATGAAGTCATATGAGTCAATCTGTTTTACAAACTGAGATATTCTTATTTATGTGAATTATTTTGGGATATCATGCCTGCGCATCTTGACCTGTCTTCATAATCTATGGCTATGCATTAGGCATATTATGCTAGTAAATACTACTCGTGAAGATGATTAACTGACGAGGTATTTGAAAAACTCGTTTCAGTATGCTATGGATATTCCATATTAATGTGTCCCTTTACTCTTGCAATCGTTTCAAAATTGTGACGAAAAGCAATTCACCTGGAACTGTCTGATAATACCATCTCCTGTTAGATATTAATTGGTTACGGGCGTCATTAGGTCACTCTCTGTTCACTAAATTGTAAGTTCTCAAATAAGCGTTAATTAGTTCAATTTCGTTTAACTTATTTCTTTTAGACTATGGCCGTTTAATCTTATGAATCAATTCTCCGCGTCACGACAGCGGGTGATGAAAAAAACGAGTCCTCTTAGTGGAAGTTTGCTCGCTTAAGAATTTAATAATTTATTTATGTCAGTCTTACACCATGTAAAATTAAAATATTCTATGTAAAAGAGCCATTTATTCACTAAAATTATTACTGTTGAGTGGGGAAATTAGTATATTCCAGTTGTTACAACCCAGGGATATTTGTACCTTCTGTTGGACGCTAGCCTAACACACTATTCTCTGAGCTGGCATAGCAATCTAATTCGAGTAAGATACCACTATATAAGATTAAACGAATTTTTCCCCATTTTGATGAAATAATTTCATATTTCACTTGCCAATATAGTTTTCAAGATATTGCAAAAAAATAGACACATTAAAAAAAATGGGATGAGGTATGGCTATTTGTTTCAGGGAAATTTTTAAGTGAGAGGATTTTCTAATACTTGAATCGTGTTAGAAATATAAATATGCATAATTAGTATGGTTTCTCAACCATTAAAACATCAATTACATGCCATAATGGTGAGTCAATCTTCCAAACGGCAACGACCAATGATGAATGCATTTGAGGTGCAATGTTGGAGATATGGGATGAAGAAATAGGAAAAATGGGATGAAGAAATAGGAAAATGGGATGAAGAAATAGGAAGACGAAAGTTAAGAGATTCTCTAGAAGTAAGAGGGCGGGGTTGAATATAAGGGTTGGGGGGCACAAAATAGAGCAAATTGGACAGTTGACATTTCTGTGTAGTATTTTAGAGGTGAATGTGTTTAGTGGTAGGGACATAAGATGTAGAATCTCCCCAGCTAAGGAAACATTTTCAAAGAGGGAGGAAGGTTCTGAGTAGAGACGTAAAGTAAAGGTTGGCGTAAATTCTGATATGGAGCGTGGCGTTGTTTGGGATGGAGACCTGGTCATTGTGGAGGGAAGTCATACTCAGACTCGAGGCGTTTGAAATGTGGGTTTGGAGAAATATGGAGAGGATGAGCTGGGTGGCGAGAAGGACGAACGAGTAGATATTGGATGTGGTTGGCAGGCAGAGGAATCTGGTGGTGGGTGTTCAGAGAAGGAAGAAGAAATGGATGGAGGACGTATTGAAAGGGGAGGGAATGTTGAAGAGAATAATAGAGGGGAGAACAACGGGGAAGATGGGAAGAGGAAGGGAGAGGCTAGGAAGTCTGGACTAAATACGAAGAGGGAGACGATGTGAGGAATTCAAGAGAGATGTAAAAACGGGTCATCCATAGGAGCTATAACGAAATAATGTGCTAATAAGATAAAAACTGCTCAAAAATATACCAATCAGCTTCTAGAATACTTGAATGAATGAATACGGCATAAAGAATCGCAAGAAACTGTTTTAGGTTTATAAAGTAAGGGATCTGGGTTTGAGTCCCAGTCATGGCTAATAATATTTTTCATGTGTGGTATTTTACATTTTGTGACTTTAAGGTAATTCCGTGAAGGCAATAAGGTGGCAGGAGCCGGTATATTTAAAATTTATTTGATAATCAATAATTATTATTGCTCCATGCTTCTTATTATTGTTTTAATTGAAAAATGTTATTCGTACGTGGCCTTTATTTTTACTGTACAAAAATCTTGCTCGTAAAACTTGAAATTAGAAGGACTAAAAATTCTCCGAGGTCGTTTTTGTGCTTGTTTCAATCATAAAAAATAGTACCCTTGTAAAATGCTTTGACATTGACGGGATACTCATGGTGGAATGAAACGATGAGGGAACAAATAAAGCTGTGCCGAGTAAGGAGGAACTCAGTTTGTTGCGACGGCTGGAGAAGTGAGATACTCAAAGAGTAAATACTTGAGAATACAAAAGGTGGGTTTACGGAGGAATTTCGACGCGGGCGAGTGGCCCCAATCATGGAAGAACAATGGCGGAGCGAAAGACGTGGCTCAGAAAGAAACTCTGAAAGCTTGAAGAATGACTGGAATTTGATAGTGCTTGCCTTCATTGCTTGAGAAAATTGAATTTTCTCTCTTCCTATGTAACGGTAGACTCATGTGACAACTTGTCGTAAAAAAGGGATTTTTACTTATCTTTCTCTCTTATCTCCTTAGGTATCTCTATTTCATGTCGCGAATGAGTCCCTCGTAATTGGATAAGATTTCTAAGCTAACAATTACAAAGCGGTAATTGCCCGCGAAAAGATGGAATCGCGTAATTTAAGTCTTTGGCTGGAAACCAGACACTCAACATTAATGTACTGGAGTATATATGACGTTTACATATTAGAGTGATTCGGTAATGGGTGCGTTTTTCCTCTTGATGCCCTCATCATCTTAGAGTTGGAAATGCGGTCTGTGATTAAATACACTTGCAACTTAACAGTTTCTTTCTGTTTACTTGTTAGAATTTTTATTATTTTAAATTTACTTCACTTACAATACTTTGACTTTCTTCGACAAATCACATTACAAAATGTTCCTATTGTATTATCAGGCTCTTTCAGCTGTTAACTCCACAAGTATTTCTAAATGTAGATACTACCCTGAGAGCCGCCGCTCGGGCGTGTAGAATGGAGTGTTAGGACACCAGTCGTGTAAAGATGTAAGAGATAGGATTTTGTAAGGTGAAATGGTGGCGCGTATTACGGGATGGTATGAAGTGGAGCTCAGATTTTGTTGTAGTTGCTTATTGTGCGCAGAAAGAACAAGTTTTTGTACCTGTGTGTTGGGCAATGTATAACTCTTATTTTATTATTTATGTCAGACCTAGAGATGTAGTGAGGAATCATGATAATATTCTCTGTGTCGCTCTGAAACACATCAGTTCTGGATCTCAAGCATTCTATACCTAACGTGTAGCCTCCAAGTCTCAAGAAGCTCCCACCTCAATCCTTCTAAAATTTGTGAAACACTATATGTGGACCCCAGAAGTCAAGGGGTCTAAGTGACATTAAAAAAATAATACGTTAGGTACAGGAATGGGATGTGAAAATATAAATCTTTTAGGTGGTAAAGGGATCCAAGTGATTTTCTTGACAGGTGCTGCTATCTAGGGTAATGACTCTTGACTACTTAGTGGGTTGTACCAAACATTTTCAACCTTGACTTAAGTTTTCTCAAAACAGCAATTTTGTTACTTAGACCCCTTGACATCTGGGGACCTCATATGTCCTCTCGTAACAGTTTTAGATTTAATTCAAGTCCCCACTCTTGTTTATGGTCCCTATTATTACTAAGTGTCTTTTTAGCTAAAGCTATTCTCCTCCTTATCGATTTACTATCATGGATGGAATTACCAGTGAGGTCAATTTCACCCCTTTCATGTCTGACTATCCATTACTTCTGACTGAATCGTCCAAGCTTATGCATACATCTGGACTTTTATTTTTTTAGCAGTAGAATATAATTTAAGAGCCTCATGGAAACAATAGTTATTAATGCACATTAATGTCTACGTATTTTATATGGCGGGCAGTAATTTTGGTTCTTCACCACCCAGGTGTGTGTGTTCATCTACATGTATAATAAAAAGGTATTACTAGGTGAAAGCTGTTACCTATGAAGAAACTATTATCGCGATGTTTTGTTAAATCAAGTTGTAAAATATGCGTAGACACAAATCTGTTAAGTAATTGCATTTTTATCAGTTGTACGGCGATTTATGGTGAAGATTGTTAATGCATTGTGTTATTAAAAAAATGCGTTCCTCTCTTGTGAACTCCCCCCATGTTCGCTGTATTTTGAGGTTCACGACTGCTTCCTATAGTCCATGTCGTTCTCGCCTCAAATACTGGTCAGTTGATTCTTCTTCTTTCATTCTTCTTGAGGATTCCTTGCACACATCATATCAACTTGATGCTTACTCTTTGAGTTTGGATAAGGGACTCGGCCGAGATCTCGTGTAATCTTGCTACGCCGTTGGTCCACCTATGATGGGATTATATGAGAAAAGTCATGTCTTTGGAATAACTGTCGTCATCCGATGCCCCGGAGGAAGTTCTCCAGTCGCTTATCCGCGATGAAAGCAATTCTGAGCCATGATCTCCACCTGGGCATCTGACGGGAATCGGCTGTGAGGTAGCCCATCCGACTCTTATTCTTATCACGCGGTGGAAGGGTGAGTGCGAGAAAGATACTGGATGAAAGGAGATATTGAGGGGTGTGAGGCGAGGCAGAGAAAGACAGAGGGATGAGAGAATAAGGGATGGTTGAATGGTGCTGGAGGGAGATTTTGGAGCGTGAGGGGTGTTCGGAGGAGGCGGTTATCTGGAAAATTGGTTGACAAATGGGAATTCTGAGAGTGTTGAAGGAATGGAGGGGATTGGAAGTGGTTTGCTGGGAGGAAGGAGATACATAATGGGTGGAGCGGAGGAGGATAAATGGATTTAGTCAAGTGCACTCGGCGGGTGAATCTTCCCGGAATTTTGTTCTCGGGAATTTCTGGGAAAGGAAGGTTTAAGGTCGATTTTGTTTAAAATTTTTGGTTCAATAAAACTGTGATCAAGTACTGCAAGAAGGTACTGCTATGTGTACTATACTTATGAAATCTTTGTCGAAGCACTAGATAATGGTAGATATATTCTTGAGGAATGATATTACTGGTTACAAGGACGCGGTGATGGACAAATGTAATGTTAAAAGGAATTGAATAAGTTTTTAGCGGTAGGAGTGCACTTAAGTGGTAAATCAATGGAGCAGTCGGGCTTTTAGTTGATCCAATTTAGCCAAACTAACGCTCCATGTGATCACTACGGAATCATCCAAATTCTTACTCCGGGATTAATTTAAGTTGGCTTCATAAGGGAATATGTTTGCGTATAACAAGATTTCGTGGTGTGCAACTATTGTGTTGCTACAAGCTACTGCTGATTTTCTTTACAGCATCATTCCTCCGACATTAGGGAAATTTACTCAGAAGAAAAATGCCAATTCCATTCATTAAATTTGAAGCGGGCTATAGCGCGAACGCTCATCTGTATGGATAAGATTGGGCATTGTAAGAGGTGAACGACAACTGAGGAGCATGGTGCCAACGCCGGAGGGTGGGCAGATAGGTAACGGTTATCTTGATAATTGAGGAGTAGTGAGGAGAACCTTGCCATGGCCCTATTAGAAAAATGGCGCCGTAGGGTTCCTAGTTTAGGTCCCAATCAGAAGTACAGAGTGCTATACTCGGCATACTGTCTTCGTCGATCCTTAAAGTTGGGATAGAGATCCCGCTAAATCTCTTTCTGCGGAGAATCTAACTCGGGTCTTCGGGTCGGGAAGCCAAAATCACGCAAACCCTTCAACGAATACCTAGTCTTATATGTTTACAACAGTCTTTAATGATTCAAAATGAAATTAAATTTGAAATTTAGGCAGTAACTTAGCGAAATTAAGTGATACACCAAGTTTTTTCTCTGCTTGCAGCTGCAATTTTTTGCTATACTAATAGACCTGCGTTTCAAAATTTGGGGTCATTATCAAGTTTGACATCAAATATTGAAACCTAGAAATTTATAGGCATGAAAAGCGGAAATCGAGAGGATCGGATTTCACCGACGTGAATTCATCTAATCTTATTTTGACCGTAGCATAATTTATCTTTCATGTACCTGTGAGTTTTTTCTGCGTACCAGGTGTACCTATTGAGTAATCAGTAACCCTAGTAAGGACCTGGCGCTTAAACTTAATCTTTCACGCTCTGTGAGTTTTTCTGTGTACCAGGTATACCTCTTGAGCAATCAGCAGCCCTAGCTAAGGATCTGGCGCTTCCTCGCGTACGTGGAAATGTCAAATGTCGTCAGTATTTGTACTCGTACTGACCGTCAACCGCTCGCAGTGTTCAATGTTATCGAAGGCATAGACTTTTGTGCACTACTGGGAAACGCAAGGCACATTGTGCCTACCCTAACAATTACTCGAAAATGTGCCTCCTCCCTTGCTCCATCATTTTTCTGCTAATATGACTCCTGGAAGTGAAACCATGAGTAGGGAAGTGAAACCATGTGTAGGAAGTTTCATAATTTATGCCTTGCTTATTAATTCCGTTTTCAAGGAGAGCTCGTCGCTTACTTACTTTCTTTTTATTGGTTCAGCTGATTTTTTTACCAATACTCGCGCCCTCTCCTTTCAAAATCTCCCGGAAATATGTCAAACGATGAACTGAAAGAGAATGAGAGCCACCCAATAATGAGATCCAAGCTCACTATTAGATGAAGAGCACTCTTGTGGAAATATTTACTTTCAGAAATTTAATGAGATCAACCTCAGCAAATCTTTTGCTGGAGTGTTCAAAGTTTGAAGCTCGGCTTCAATTTTGTAATCTGCTAACATTTTTTGGTGAGTGGAAAAGCTATTTTAGAAATTCTGAGGGTGGTATGGATTATTTTGCGAGCGCCTTGCTAGCCCTCAGCAATTTATCTCCGTCTGCGGTTGTTGAAGACGCACGCCGCGGTGTTTTCTTTAACTTTGATGGAAAATGCTGACTTTGGCTGTGTTAATTACGGATTAAAGAGGAGATGAGAGGAGATAAACAGACTCTGTTCCTTTGCGGCTGAAGAGAGATGCCTGTGCGTCAACACCGCGCAGAAATTCAACATCCCCTTCTGATGATTTATAATGCCTGCCCAAGCTATTCCTTCAAACTCTAATGATTTCACTTATCATACCGACTATCCAAATACTTCTGAGCGCAAAAATTTTCCCCTCTCATACCCAGTCAAGTTCAAATTCTACCTCAATTTTCTTCAAGACCCAAAATGAATTTCTGGTCCAAAATAATATACCATTTCTTTTGTATCAATATTAGTGTTACTATACGACCAATGCTTCAAAATGTAGATTTTATTTAAATTTCCAATGCAATCATTAACCTGGTGTGCATAGATGCTAAGGATTTTTTGTGATAAACTATGTTCGCACAACTGTCATGTCACTGACTTTTTTCCATTCTCTTTACAGAAACACGTTGTGCCGACTGAAAAAAGTGGTCAGCTATGCGTTTACGTACAGGTAAGTGTCATTGAATTCTTCATATGCTCGTGTGTGTATATTATATACATGCCCACCACGGATTTTTCAACCGAAAATATTTCCCGAGTACTCATTTTGGTGAATAGTTTCATATAACTTCATTAACTACGATGTGATCCATAAAATTCCTAAATGGAAATAATAAATGTTTGGTAAGTTATAAAGGGCAAAAATTGTAAATATAACTTTATAGCTTTGCACTTATTTCACTGTTCTTATTCCTCTAGCCAACTTAGATGCTTCAGGGCATTTTTACTCTTGAGGAGTTGAAAAATTACAGTATTAATGCCTATGGATTTCGCATTTTTATGATTTTTAAATCTTTCCTCGATTCAGATGCCTTTTGATAATAAAACTTGTGTAGGTGAAGTATTACTGTTGTACATGGGTAGATTTTAAGGGTATTTTGATGGTTTAAATAGCCTTATTTAAATGAAATGAATTCAAATGACTTCATAATTTATACTCCGGACGTAAAGCATGTGATAATAAAATATATCACAGAAGTAAAAGAAGAGTGATTTTCCCCAAATATATATTAAATTACTACTCGTTTCGACGCATTGGCGTCATCAAGGCTTGCAAAGCTGCAGTTATGCTCCCTTACTCACCATCTCTTTCGTAAATGAGACGTGGAATTAAATTTATACATTAATTCCCTCCAGTCGTGCCGTTAGCTTTTAGTACTCTCCCATAGGGAAACAAAATTATTCAACGAGAAATGCCGTGACTCTAGTTGAAAGTACAGCAATGGGTAAAAATTATAGTTAAAGCAGTTAAATAGCGTGTTAAAATGTTTTATTATATTCTGAAATCCTAAAAATAATTTCGAAGTTATTGCCAATTACCTTCATAAACTTTACTTGGCTTGAATAAGGGTAAAAACTCCAACGAGCGAGGTGAAACCGGCCATGTTTCTGTTGTCCAGTGTGAAGAAAGGAAATTAATCACATAATCTATTACTTTAAGATTTTCTCCCTGAAATATATGCAAAAAGTTTGCGTTTATGACTGGAGGGTCTTATACGATTCATTTTGGCTGCGCAAAAAGTTTACCGAGTATTTGATTATGAAAACGAACGCTTGTTTTCCTCGGATGGCTTCTATAGTCGGGACATTAATGAACATGCATGCGCAATGCGTGTTCTTGAGTTGATTGTTGTTTAGTAACCAACTGGTCAAGGAGATATATGTACTCAGATATGCATATTTCACGGAGGGAACAAGTCATTCGCTTGCCCAGGAATAGTACCTAGATGCCAAAATTTTCGCCGAGTGCTCTAACTCATTCAGCTGCCAAAACGCTCTCTACATCTTTTTATGGGGAGCATGCAATAATGTTCTTGTCATATTTAAGTATTGTGCACGATAACAGATTTTACCACGAAATAAAATTCATAGCACAAATAAACGTGCGAGCAATGTAGACCTGAATAGATGCTTTACAAAAGTGCGCGATTTTATTTTTAAAGTCACTTGATCCAAAACGGCATCTCAACTGTCTGACGTCACCGCAAGGTAGCCCTTGGCTAGAAGGGGTAGACCATGCATGTAATTGATTAATGTGATGAAAGGGCCCGTTTCGGTGGTTACACCGAAATAAGACATAAATGACAATTTATTTATATTCTGGATAAATAAATAAAAATCTTTTCTCTATTAGATTTAGACAGCAAAATATCACCATTCCGTGATATTTTTCTCGCAAATCAAACTTGAAATTATAGGTTTTTCTTTGGAAGAAACACGCGGAAAATAGTATTTTACTTTCTAATATGAGTTGGATTGATGGATGAATATTTTATGGCTCAATTTTCCGTATACAAACATGAGTTTAACAAAACAATGAGCTGTAGGTAGCTTCAAGGACTTTCTGTGGGAAGCTACCATCATGACATGAGTACACAATATACACTACAATCCACACTACAAGGACAATACTCGTTACAAGTATGAATGATATAAAGTACAACTAATCATCAAATTTAGATGAAATATGCCAGATTCAAGAATTAAACAATGAATAACCTAAAAATTTCAAAAATGAGATGCAATATTTTTTACAAAATTGAGGAAGAAAAACAACAATTTATTTATTTTTCATTTACCAAAAAACAAAGTAAACTTTCAAGAGCAAGCAGCCATTTTTTGACTTTTTTAAGAATATAGATTTATTTTTATGACCTCTTAGGGTAGGTGGTAACATATTGTATGGTTAAGATCCAATGTGAACATAATATCTTTTTAATATATACAAAATTAATGAAAATTAAATTAATATAAATGCCAATTATATTTTAACCTGTGTTTAAGAAGCGTTCGCTCCCAGTAAATGCAATAAAAAATAAAATAGATGAATCTCGCCGCCGTATTGTTTGAGTTAATATATAATTACCGAGAACACTGAAGTCATTTATGCAGTAATTCCATTGAAATGGCGCTGCAGTTGGCTTCTATGGCAAATAAAAAGTGTTTGCAAAGAATATACTCGGGGAAGAATTGGCATTTTGAGACATTATTTTGCTTTTCAATGATGAACGTATTCCATTAGAGTTGTGGTAGACCCTCCTTAAGATAGTTTGAGCGTGTTAGTTCTCTTATCATAATGGAGGCTATATTCGATTTATACATTTTAATTTCAGCAGCTGTGGGAAGCATGAATTGAATGTAGCATTCTTTATGGTGCATTATTATACTTCTTTAGATCCAAAATTCTAAATTATTAAGTTAAAATACCTGTGTATGTCTATAACTTGACTCTTTTTTTCGCGCGGTACGTTTAAAACTCCTTCACAATGGAATGTTTTTTGTGATCCTGAAAAAACTTTTGTGGAGACAATATGATTTATTTGGATTATTAGATAAAACAACCATTGGCTACATCTAGGTGCTCTAAGTTCCAGATATTTAATGTAAGGCCTCTCTGGGGTGCATTCTCTTACCATTTCCCATGTAAAAGGGCCATCATTTTTCGTCAAAAATCTCAGAAATGAGTTCGGTGAGTGTGCTAATATTTTTGTGTCTTAGAAAGGGTGAGATATTTTCTCCATTTATTTATTTTAGTAATTATCGTATCGTTAAAGTAGGTTTTGTTGTATGTCAGAGAATCTCCTCCCAGTTTTCTACACTTTCAGGGGCCAATCTCCCTCTAGTTTTTTCGTCTCAGCATACGATCTACCCTTCTTCATCCCGTCAATGAAACCTATTCTCATTCTTCCTCATCCCTACCTGCCCAACAGGCTTGAAAAAATGGATGCAAACTTATTCTCTTTCTTCCCCTTCCCCCCTTGCCCAACATCCTTCCCTCTGTCACACTCTTGACCAACCCCTCGACCCTTATCACATCCTACAGCCACCTACTCTACCGATCTCGAATTTCCTTAAGAAGATTCCTTTCCTCACCCAATATCTCAGACACCTCCTCGTTAGTCTTTCTCTAAGTCCACCTCACCTTCTCCACACCTGCATCTCAAATGCCTACAACCTATTCTCGTCCTTTCTAAGGGTCCACGTTTCTTCACCATACAACGCTACACTCCATATCAAGCTCTTCACCAGCCTCTTCTCCATATCCTTACCCAATGTTCCCGTCATCAGCCACCTTCTATTGCTTAACGTCTCCTTAACTAGCCCTATTCTCTTCCTTATGCCTTTGCTGCTATGTCCGTTTTCTTCTAGAGTACTACCTAAGTATTTAAAATGCTCTACTTGCTCAAGTTTGTGTCCTCCAACTTTAGTCACTAGCCTTGCTTGATTTATCCTTATGAATCTCATTACTTTTGTTTTCTTATGGTTTATAATTAGACCAAATTGATTTATTTCTTGGTTAAATTATATTTCTCTCAAAGTACCTTAATGGAAGGGATGTTAGACTTCTGAAGAAGTTAAGAATGTGCGCGAATCAATGCATAAATCTAGTGTAAGTGAAAGAAGTGTTCAAGACAACAACTTTATGAAGGAAAATATTAAAAAGGAGCCTGTTTTCAAACTAATGTGGCGGAAGCAATGAATTGATTCAATCTGTTTTCCGTTCACTTTTTTAATGGAAGTGATGTGATTAAATAAATATAATGCCATTTAGCTTCTTTTGATTCGTTTGTGCGTTCTTGAACAAAAAGTCCCATTTATGAGTTTTCTCGATAGCAATTTTGTTGCGGCTTTATTGAAAGCACTTGTTCGCTGCGATGTATATTTTTCAAATTGAAAGGTTGTTTGACTGCCTGTATTTTTTTCATTAACTAATTACTGTTCCCTTAAGTACATCTGAATCATTTTTTTGCATTTGAAGGGTTTAATTGGTACAATGTTTTATCAAAAGCTTTTTCAATCAGACGTCCTCTCATTTTGATGTCCGTAATTTGTATGAACCCATCGATGTCGCCGTTTCATCTTTCATCAGAGATGAATGTTATGAATATTAATATCGATTTGATTGAACGTCTCCTGCCAAAGCTCATTTAAGTCTGTCGTATTTATACTTAATGGCCTCTGGGATTTGTTTTTAAAACGCTTTTATGATGATTATCGTAATGAAATATCCCTCGGATAGTTCGCGACATAAATGATTTCCAAGGTCGTTTAGCCCTGTAACGGCTACTGGGTGCTTGAGACCTGGGTCACACCAATGAATTTAATGATTTCAATGAAACGCTTTTTATGAATTTTTGATATTGTACGCTCATCGGCTTGTGATATTTTAGCATTCCTGAGAATAATTTTGTGTCATTTGTCCCGGGTAGGGATTGCCCGAGGTAATGGCTATGCCCAAATAAAGGGCTAAAATATGATTATTGTTCCAGACTTTGTTTTCTTCGTAGATTAAATTAATATATAGTTAATATTCTGTAATGTTAGCTAAACATTGTATGCTATCCAGGCTATTTACATATTCAATTTTTAAACTTTTCCCGCTTCGTACCGAATCATTTTGGCTGTTGATGCTTCGTGTTATCACGTTATCGTGCCGTCCAGCCCAAAGCCTTAATCCAGATACAAACAGAAGCATCCATACTAGAGGATGAATCCGGAGACAAAGCCTTTGTGTTGGCAGGACTGGATACCGCGGACGGCTTAAGTTTTGCGTCATCCACTTTGATCATAATCCCTACTCCCGCTTTCCTAATCTCCGTATCCATTTTTGAACAAAAATTTGCTTGCTAGCAAGTATGGGTTCAGTTGAAAACCTTTATTATTTTTTACTTGGCCATTCAACTTACTATTCCTGTTACCATTCTGTAAATATCTTGTGGTACGCTTTCAGTTTTCATTGAAATTGGCTAAGCTCTAAATTTCTACCTTAATTGGTATAACGTACAACTCGAATAAACTCTTTATCAATTTATAGGTTTTAATGGTATTTTTGGCGCATTCTTTTCATTCCTGCATGAACAGTTACAAACTTTTTCCCAGTGTGACAATTTCCACTCAACTGGCCATTTTGAATCGAATAATCTCCCACCAAATTTCCTCGGGTGGAATTCATGTCCTTGGATTAAGTTCTCCAGTCGAGGTTATTTTAAAATTCACTTACCTTAGGCAAGTAATTCATGTCGCTTTCTCAACGCAAAAGGGGAGAGAGTTGGTTGGGGAGGAACTTTGCCCCAGTCCTCTGTAGAAGGCGTTAGGACTTCCTCCTCTTCCCTTTTTTTCCCGAAGACCCCGCGGGAATATTTAAAAAGGATTATTCGGGAAGCTCAGAGGATCCACTTTGCGTTCGTGTCCTTTTTTTTAAAAAAAAACTTCGCCTTCATTCTCCTCCCACGGCCGCTTCTATATATATTTTTGAAAGGCCTCCTCACGAGTCTCTTTTCCTCCCCTAAACCAAAACCTCGAACCTACGGACTACCTCCGACTTTTTTCCCTTAATTTTCCCGTCCGGGGCAACCCGAGGCATGCGTGCATTGGGTTTGCCTGGAGAATCGGGCCTCCCTCCTGGCATTTTAAGCTCTTGTTTAAGACTCCGGTCGAGGATAGGCTTTTGGCGGTGCCACTCTAGTGAACGGAAGGCCCCGAAACGAATCACTACCCTTTCCCACTTTGCAACCGCGATTCTTTTCTTCCCCGCGTTTATCCTTTATCTTTTCCCATCTCCTATCTCGTTCTATTCGTGTGAGACTGGTATGTCTAAAGAGCTCGTCAAGGGATCTAAATCTGGTACATACAAGTTAATGGAAGAGCTCGACTTTCTAGATCATCTTTGGTTGTTCAACCCTAAGATTTGTTGACTACAGCCCTCTACCCTTCCCTATCTAGTGCTAGTTACCTTACTTACTGGTATCTCTTCCTATGCACCTTCATCTTTATTTGGTCCAGAAACTTATTCCTGGGTCTTCCTCTGAGGAATTTTCCCTCTGTTTTTCCGTCAATCATCTTCTTCACAAACCCATTGTGTCTCAGGATGTCTATAATCCTTCTTGTTCTTCTTTTCTGTATGGTGTTCTAGATGGTCCTCTCCTCTTTTACTCATCTGTACACTCCATTATTTCATATTTTTTCGTCCATTTTATCTTCGGCTTTCTTCTCCAGCACCAGGTTTCGAAGTTTTCCAGTCTTTTCTGGTCAGCTTCTCCAATGGTCCATGCTTCCAATTCATTGAGTTCTACGCTCCACAAGATTGTTTTCTCATACTGTTTCCTGGTTTGTAGCCCTATCTTTTTTTAGCACAGCAGTAGTCTTTTTCCCATGAACTCCTTGTTAGCTTGGACTGGAAGGAATCCACTTGCTCTAATTTTTCTGCTCAAAGTGTGACTTATACATTCAGCTTCTCTCTTCCACAGACTAGGATTTAGTCTACGTCTTATTAATTTTCATGTTATATACTTGGAGAACTTGGTTCATTACGTTTAGTGACTTTTTAAGATCATCGCAATTTCCAGCTATGACTGCAATATCATCCGCGAAGTGAAAGTCCTAGATATATATATATATATATATATATATATATATATATATATATATATATATATATATATATATATATATATATATATATATATATATATCTATATATATATATATATATATATATATATATCTACTACGTGGTACCAGCAGCACGATTAGCATGTTTCCCGTGAATTTATTTAGCTGTAAAAAACTACCGCGACCTGTCTCTCTGACAATGATAGCTAATTGCGAAGCGCATTTTTCTTTAGCCAATTATGTGCACCTACATAATACCCTGTGAGATCCTAATGGGTGTGCGTCGGGGTGAATTTTTACCAGAATTTTCCACAATATATCCCACAAAAAGTTAATGAAACTACGACTGCTCATGCATTAGCAAAATATTCTCATTTGTGAGTGCTACTATGTCCTTTCTACAGGTTTGTGATAATCGTGGACCTTCCATTCAGGTTTTCTCTTGATACATCTTTTCGTTGAGCTTCAATTGTGCTTATTCTGTGGTTTTATCTGCTACAATTCACCCCAAGCGCGATCTTTTTGGTATTTCTGCCTTTAAAAGACATGTTGAACGTGATATACCATTGTTTTGGCTGCAGACCCCTGGACCTCTTAAATTTCGGCATCTCCCATTGCTTCGTCCGAATATTGGTTCGTAGCTGCTCTTTGTTCCTCCTTTTCCTCTAGTAACTCTCTAATGGCAAACAGTATTTACTTCCCACTTACTGTATTGCTTTAGTCCGCGTATCTGTCCCTTTATTTTCCTCGCTGGGCCTTATCTCCTTTTTTTCCTCTATTGCATATTAAATATAGGAATAAACTTAGTCTATTTTGTAACTCATCAATATGCATCTGCCTATTTTTTCAAAAACTTTGGGTTATGTTATTTAATACCTTGACCTAATCATGTTTGCTGACTATCCAATCTCAGAAATAGAAAGAGCTAACCCCAAACAGATCGATATCATTCTCTCTGTTCAATCATTCCCGTCGTATTGTAATACCTCTTTGTTAAGAGTGGTGATTCCACTTCTTTGCCATCTTGCCTTGTTAAAGAATCTGTTTTTAATGGTTTTCAATGTATGGCTCTTTGTTTTGAATTTTGCTAAATGTATTTTAAACTCAATTGATTTTGCAGGTGTATAAGTTCTTTCCACTTATTGAGAATTTATTGATTGTGTGTGGGGACTGGGTGGGCGGGGATTTCTGAGGTGAAGGGCCTCACATTTTGACCATAATTTGTCCGATTTGACCATCATTGGTCCGGTAGGGACCCGATTCGATGACGAATTCCGACAGACCACACTACGTCCACCCGTAAAGGGAGCCGGCGGACACCCTATCCCAAGAATTTGGGTAATGGGCTTCGCCAGTTCTCAACAGATCTGTGGTAAGTTTTTGCGCAAGCGAGACTGGCGGTGACTCGTCCAACGTTGTTGGGGCAACTCAACAGCTACGAGGACTAGGGGGAAGCCCCATTGTCATCCTTTTGACGGCAATCCGCCTCATCGTATCGGCCTCCTAGTGGCTGCGTTTTCGCTAACCCTTCCCACTCCCGTTACCCTTTTCCCACTGCCTACCTATTCCCAGGCGATAAGCGAGAAGCTTCTAGACCGGGGGGTAAGCTTTTAACCTTAGCGAGGTGACTCGAACCAGGTGATTGTATGTCTGTTTGACGTAATATTTCTGATGAAATGTTTTATAATAAAAATTTAATGGTTTGTTTTTTAGAAATATTTGTGAACATTATGAATGATATGCGAGTCAATTTTGTTTTTGTTATCTATTCCTATTTTACTCGTATAGGAAATAGAGACTCTCAGATATGTCACGTCTAATTGAAAATATTTTTCATCGATTACATGTAGTATTCGGCATTTCCCATCACAAGTCTTAGGTCTGAAGATTCTGCCTGCGAAACCTTTTTCTATTGTCATTATGGACCATGTCACTATTATAGTTTTATTATTCTTTATCTCACAACTCGTAATGCACCTTTGATGGCATTTTCTGTGATTCTTGTTGCATTTAGATTTAAGGTAGATCTTTGTCTGATCACCCAAGGCATTTCTATCCGTTTAATGGTTGGACTTAAACATGCGCGTATTATTATATTTTTGGATTGCTTCTACACCTCGTCTTCACATTATTATATGCTATTTTATTTATGGAAGAACAATGAGTTTTATCTCGAATAAACATTATTTATGGTTGTGCGAAAACTGCTTTTATTTTCTAATGTGGCTGCTGGTATTACCACATCCACTGTTTCTCTCTATGCATATAATTGGGTTTAGAACACTTATAAGGCACATATTATGCATAATATACGATAGGCTGCTAATGATAATCTATATTTTTAAATTGTAATGCTGCGGCAATGTATCGAGCCCAATGCAACACTGTAGAATATCGTGTGGGAATCTGGAACACGAGTATAAAGAGCGGGTTATCTTTGCTTCCGCGTATAAATACATACAGAGGATTTTTACGGCTTCATTGGAGTGTAACAAACTGCATTCAGTAGTTATTATCCTTCCAAATGGTGTACTGAATCTTTGCAGTCGTCATTTTTGTTTCAGTTGGTAAAAACTGACAAGAATACTTTAGGGCTTCACTTCTTTATTAACTGCATTTAAACCCTCATTTGTAATATTCTGCTTCCAAATGAGCTCTGAAACACAAGCATTAATGGCTTGTGAACGACTGGTGCAGATAAGTTTTCCCTGCATTTTTTTCAGTTACATCTCTATGCACCGTAAGTCGGGGTGAATATGGTACATGCACGATATTTTCAAATCTGGAAGGAAGTGGCGCACCTACGGGAAAGAGAGACGACGGGGGTTGGCTCTTGTACTCGACACTTGTGGGCAAAGCCACATATTGATTGAATTACGATATCTAGTTTCGCCTCCAGTTGGTTGCACATCTTTTACTTTTGTGTTCTCACGTTATCACTGCAATATTGCAAAAACTGTTTTTGTTCTCTTTTGGTAAATAATATCGCCAATTGATTGTTTTTCGTTCCTCAAGAAACTATTTGAGCGCAATTATCCCTTGAGAAAACGCAAATAAATATTTTATTGTTTTTTTTTACTCTATGAGTTTTAAAAAGTGCGGTTAGCAGGTTAATTATGGTACAAAATTTTTATGTTTATTTCATGTTATCATCGTACTACTTATTATTATTTTGGAAGACGCATACTTACGAAGAGAGCCCAGTGTTAAGTGAAATTGATTTAATAGAACATTAAAGGAAAAATAGACAAAATTGGCAACAACTCTGCGGTCGAATATTTTTCTCAAAAATTTTTTGTCTCCCAGTAGACTCTACCGACCATCAAAGTTCTCAAATTACGTCCATGACTGGTGTATGCAGGATTGTCCTTCAGGAAATCTATAGGAGGTGGTCAAGGAAATCGCTATCAAAATATTCAATAAATATTGCAATGGTTTTGGGAAGTGAGCAACACTTTTCTATGGAGAATGCAATGAGCAGAATGGTTTGATAAGGTGTTTTGCAGGTGTACAGAATTTTTTAATGCGCCCTTGAATGAAATCGGGTGAAGTTGAAATAGAAACTAATGCCTACAACTCCTTAAAAATGTTGCTTTTTCTCTTCGCGGGGTGAAGGTAGTATAAAGATAACTCTTTTGTCTGAGTTTAAAGTAGCTAGGTTGCTGGTATTTTAATTTGAAAACCTTAATTGATAGGTTAAGTTTTTTAAATAAAAATTTCTTTGAATAAAAAAGAAATATTAGTATAGGAGACCTAAATAACCTCAAAAACTGTACTGGCTGACGGTATTCTGTAATGTGGCGTGTGTCACGTAAAATACCGTGTTCGTTCGTGGCGTGATTAAGTACGTACTGAGGTATCATAAATACTTATTGATAATACGCTCTAGCAAATTAAGCTTCCAGTTTTTCCGCGCCATTCAGTACAATTCTTAACTCTTTTTGTTGTGCCATCTGTAAAATAATCTATAGTAAAAAGGGTCCCAATTGATTATAATGCTTTTCATAAAGTGGCCTGGATACCTCTTCTGAAGTCAAAGTTGGTCCCTCAACGAATGGTCCCTTATCTTATTAGTGATAGGTAATTAGAATCAATAGCGAAGATATTTTTTTATCCGACCTGAATGATGGAAAATATTTGCTGGTTTTTGCGCGATTTAAGCGGAGGAAAATTTTCGGCAGTTGTTGCTTTATGTTTGGTTTGGAAACTCATTCGTAACTGTCGATTGTAACTGAATTAGTCATGTGGCATTATTTTACGAAGGTCTAGCTTTGCTTGTTTTGCGATTTTCTCCCAGGACAATTCTAAAAACAATACACTCGAGCTGATAAAATTAACTTCTGTATTGTCGTTGAAAACACTTCGTAATTCCACCAATTGCTCACTTCTCTGATATTTATCCGTCTGTGACTACGGTACGTGTCTCTGGTTAATAAATGCACTACGGCTGTAGCCATGGTTCTGATCTGGATAAGGGCGATAAAAACTTCCAATTAGTGTGTTTTATCGTAATTATTAATTTATTGAGCAGAAAATCCCAATCAAACACCAGAAAATTAAGCTTTCGATTTTCTCGCACAATTTGTTTAAACTCTAACTGTACTGTTGTTGTATTTTACCGTATTTTAAAGCCTTCTGCAAATTAATCTACCTAAGGGTTCCCATTTATGATCATATTTTTCCTGAATTGGCATGGATACTTCTTCTGAAGTCAAGGTTGGTCCCTCTACGAATTTAGCAGGGATTGTAGCTCAGTGAATTTTTCGAGGCAAGAACAGTCAACATTTGGTGCTCATGAATATCGTTAAAGCCATTTTGTTTAGATAAATCTGACGTACATACAAACCTACATGTTTAATAATGAAAGAGGACATAGAAATAAAAATGTATTGATTCTCCTTAAAATATTTTTCTTAATTGCGTAAGAATTTCAAGTGTATTTAATTGAACTTAAATTGATCTTATTTATTCTATGTATTGACAAGTGCTTTAAGCTCAGCCATTGCAATAAATGTTAAAGTAAATGTAAAATGAGTCAAGCTGAACGTTTTCGCAGTCATGATCTTAATTACTGTAAAGATCTACAGCGCACCAAATGATTGGTAATGATTTAAAGGAAATACAATCAAAAGTGCGGATAGAGTTATCGATTCTAAAAATAATTTCCTCGCAATTGTCTTGAATATATGTCTATATTAAAGTTAAAGAACTGGGCAGTCTGATTATAATTACAAATTAAACCATAAAAGAGGTCAAAGGAAGGACTGCCCAAGCTAAAAAAGCTTTTCGACGGAAGTGTAACCAATTAGTTAATGACCACTTCTCAATTGGCTCAAGGATAAGATTTGTAAAGTCTTACATGTGGAGCGTGCTAACTTACGGTTGTAAAACATTGATCCTGGGCAAACACGGTAGGCTCCTGGCAGCCGAAATGTGGTTCTGAGGATAAAGACAAAAACATATCGGTTCATGACAAAACAAATTACATGCTTTGTATGATATGAGCAGAACGCTTCTCCAAACAGTTCTCCCCTTAAAAATATTTAATAAATTGGGAAAATGATCAGGTATAATGAAATCCTCATTCAAAGGAACGCTGCGCAATTCGTTAAAAACTGCTACGAGCAAATGTACAGTGTTTCTTATCTTTTAGATGGACTAGGTTGGGAGCCGCTGGAGACTCTGACGCTATGCGCTAGGCTTGTTTTGCTTGAAAAATTCAGAAGAGGCAAGTCAGAGCGACACAAAGAATATCATTTTGATGCACACTACATTTCTAAGTCCGGAAGGAGCGATACAATAAGAGAAATATATTTCCGAATATTCATATACAAAAATTCGTTCTTCTGTTGCAAAATAAGTGATCATAATAAAAAATGAGCTCCACTTAATCACTCCCATTATACTTCACCTCCAAAAACCTTTATCCTTTACACCTTTACGCGGTTGGGAACCCCTGCCACATGCCCATGCGGTAGCTCTCAGGGTAATGTGTAAATGTAGATAAGATATAATATTTAGTTCGGTCCCAGAGACCTACTGCAATATTTCCGCGAGAATATTTCTGAAATGAAGACGATAATGGCTACTCGAATTCATTCTTGAATGCCTTACAAAGTTCAAGTGATAAATAAAAACCAATTGTTTGGATAGTGTAAAAATTTCTTGGCTTCCACTGTAGTCTAAATGAATTTTCAAATAACTGGATAATTGAATAGACGTCGAAGGCCTGGGTATTCCATGGCAGTGCAATAATTCTCGACATTGTGACAGGGTGACATTATGCGTGACATTTGGTACGACGCTTGTGTTTTCATTTTTAGTCCCCCCTTTTTAGCATGTTTTCTCCACCCTTTTTAGCATGTTTTCTCTCCTCTTTTTAGCAAGTTTGCGAACTCTCTGACGACAATTTTGCGGTGGTTACGAAGTTACAAGGTTTCTTGAAAGTTACCTCTGTAGCAAAATAAAACGTATTTCGTCTCATTTGTATTCTTCTCGCGATTCATTCTTTCCTGCGTCAAAACTCACCCTTGAATTTTCGCCTGCTCTCGCATTTTCTCTATCATGGATTCTTCCATCTTTCTCTGTTTTTGCCCTCTCCTCTTACTCTGCTCTTTGTATTATGTACATTCTGCCTTCCATGTTACTTCTTCTTTAGAAGCTTGAGGGAGGACAATTATGCTATGAGCCATCAAGCTGGGACCTTGAGTGGAATATAACTGCGGTCAAAGATCTGCGTTTGTGGTTAGTTTAATTTACCAACTTTTGCTTGGCACCAGAATTCCGCATTAGGGCCTCGTGATCAACGAGCGTCGTCTTTTAACGTTAATGATTAAAAAATCAGTTTCAAGAATTACAAATATTTAGCATCTACGTAAGGCTTCTTCTTTTTTAACTCGCGATTCACTTTGATTCATTTTTATGTGAAAATTTGTTCATTTTATTCCTCGCTTTAAATTGAAGGTGTGTATAAACAATCACAATGGACATTCGTAATTAGCTAAGTAGAAAATAAGTCGTGTGATTATTGGTAGTTCTCAGTGTCTAAAAAAAGCAATTATTCAAAATTGTCATTTGACATTGCTTGACATTGTTAAGAGAAAAATTTTCTGGAGCGTCTCTTGCTCTGGAACAAACCAAGATTTGTTCAGAGACTTACTTAGAAGGCATTAGTTGAGGCACTCCTATATTAAGATATGTAATCCGTTGGCTTCCCGCTGCGTAAACTCATATTTTTTAACTGAGGTTGGTTATACTAGTTCCTCCAGCCCAAGTATTATCCTTGTAAAGATGTTGATAGGTATTTGCTGCGTTGCCAACATGATTGCTTGGTGTCAAATATTATTTCCAGTAGTCCGAAAAATTAGCTTTTAATCCGATTGAATTTAATTCCATTTAAAACCTAATACAAATATCAGTTGATTTTTATTTCGCATCATAAGTGTTACCCCCGAAGGGATTTCTTCGTACACTTCCATAATCTTGTGGGAGTAGTCTCCTGCTTAGCGTACTCTTGCCTTTCTTAGTAGGTACCTACGTAAATGCGAAACCTTTTCTGTATTGAACAAATAATTAAATATGGTTAAGCGTTATCGATTCGATCAAATTTATTTGGTTAATTAAGCTTTTTCGTAATTCAATCTCAGCCGTTTACACAATTTGAAAGCTGGTTCCAAGTCATTTAATCTCACCGAATCCGATGTATATTACTTGCAGCTGTGCTTATGTAATCATTTCCTTTAAATACCAAAATGAATTGCTTGGAGGGCTTTCTACTTAACATCATCTCATTTAAAATGATAAAGTTAGCTATCCCTCTTTTGCGATTCCTAATATTTTCTTTTTTAGTGACTTCCATATCTCGAGAATCGACCAAGCCAAATTGAGAGAGAATTTCAGGCTTAACTGTGGAAATATTCAATCTCGAAATGCGGAAATATTTAATCCTGAGAGGAAACGTAATTGTAAAATATCCTCTCTTACTCTTTATTATTATATAATTAGTTGGTAACTAAAATAGTCAGCACGTGTCCCTGGCAATGGCAAATTTGGCAAAAGCCGAGAGCGTCCAGTCGTAGAGGCAAATTGAAAAGGACAGAAGTTGATAAAATCGGGTTATATCACGGACTCCCAGCAAGTACGTATTTATATTCAAAATGATCTCCACACATAGATAGTAAAATTGACTGATACTCATGACTAACTTCCGAAACGAGCTCAATTAAACCTACGTACTATTTTCTTCTATGGTATTCACATCTTAGACTAATTGAAAAGAGCTTTGGCTGAAGTTGCACAAATATTTTCGGTTGAAATTACACCTATGCTCAATGGGAAGGCTAAAAATATTTCCTGGAAGTATTTATCCGTATAAAACTCGAAGCTTGGAGACATCTTGTAGAATAAAAATTGAGTTTCTGGCCAGGTAGGGAAGTACATTGTTAAAAGAGGGTCGTACTGAAACCAACCCTTTAATTTAACGTGCGGCACAAGAAATCACAATTGGTGAATAATTCTTCGATAAGGGAGGACATGAAAATTTTTATCCGTTGTTGTAAAATAACATAGGGTGACACCGTGCATAATTGAGAACTTCCACGTATCTGGGGCCTTGAAAATTCATCCACGAGTTGAAATCAGAGTCTGCCATGAAATGAATGCAACAGTTTTACTGCTATATTTTCTTTCAGTATTAAAAAGCTAAATTAAAATTTTTAACAGTGATGATATGCAAAAACTCGTTTCCTTTTCAACGTTGGTGGGAAGGTATTTTCAAAACTGGTAGCCCGTGTCCCTTCTTTTGCCCGGGTATTATAACCTTCCGCTTGAACTCCGGGAAGGGTTTTGAGTAATCCACTCGGATGCCAGGAGTAAACTCGATTAGATCATTTTCCTACCTTGAGTCTCACTATCTCGTTGTCTCTTTTGCCCGTCTCCTTGCTTTGATTTCATCCTCCTCTTCACCTCTTTGAATTTGCGTAACTCACTCCACAAATCCTTCTTGCTCGCATTATATCCCGCATACCTCCCGAATCTCAAGCCTCAAGCTTTCAAATCCTCGGCTAACCCTTCTGTTCTCTCTCTTTTTCTTTACCCTTGCATCCAAACCCATCGTTTGCCTCTTATCTCTATCTCCTCTCTCTCTTTTTAATCCCCATCTCCTTACCTTTCATATCCACCCTCTCCCCAAAAGCTCTTCGACCCACTTCCTTCTAAGGCGTCTCATTGTCCGCGCTGCGGAGAAAGCTATCTGCTCGAGGCTCCTATAATTCACTTTTTGGTTCATCGAGAAGTTGCCGAGATGCCGCCGCCAACGGGGGTGGAAAACTGTGGGTTGGGTGCGCATGGCTCGGAAGAGAAAGGGCGCAAAGAGAAGGGCCAAAGTGTGAGGAAGAGTGGTGGGTGGGTAGGAGATAAATGAGTGAACAAGAGGCAAGAAGGAGGAAGAAAGAAGGGAGAAAGATTGAGAGAGGGAGTTCAGATGAGATAAGGAACAATGGGTTCGCGTGAGGAGGTAAAAATTGTCGCGCGAGTATTTTCCTTTTTTTTAGTTATTATTGCCATCGATAACCCGGGCTTGGGATTAAGTTGCGCCCGGGGCTGAATGAGGAAAGAAGAGAGGGAGAGAAGCGAGCAGCCTTGGGAGACTTGAGGGGCGTTTGGTTCTCCACACGGGGACCGCTTTTCTTTTGTTTCATCGACCACCTGGTGGGGTGGGTGAATGAGACGCGAAGGTACTCGTATGCGCGCTCGAAGCTATCTTCGCTTTTAAAATTCATTTTCCTCTCTCTCTCTGGCTCTCGTGTGATCCAGGATTCATGCCATGCACCGAGGGAGGAAATTTATTCCATTTTCGGTTGGTTTTTAATGAATTCCAAGAACAAAAACGTGCATGGCTACATAAATTAATATTTTCCACCTCTCGTTTGTGTATTGCAATTTGAAGGGTTGATTTTTTCGTGCAAGAGGGGAGACTTTGCTCTCGCGGTGACGTTGCGCAGATGATTTTTACTTGTATCACAATTTTCTATTAGGAAACTTCCATCGGCGAAGTTTTCGTAAGATGGAATGATAACTATAATACTTGATTGAATAGAAAAATTTCATACAGATGGTATGGTTCGTGTGCTGACCATATGAGCTCATTTTGTTATCATTACGTTTGCCTTTGCTTGATAGTTCTTCATTACGATGTTAGCTGAGTATTGTCCCTACGCCCGTATATCTTACAGTACATCTAATTTTTTGAGAATTTTGTTTCTTTTGTGTAGATATTTATATTATTGATATTAATAAGTATTTGTATTTAAATAATAACAACAATTAAAAAAGTATAATGCATGGTCATGTGGGAATATTTTCCAGAATGATTACTATTTTTTATAATTGATTGACCTAAATAAAGACCTTGAGAATAATTACCTAAATAAATTTCTTGATAATTGGGAAGAAGAGAAATTCTTTTTCCAATATATCTTAATGCTATTTTACAAATCTTTTCCCTGCATCATAAACTATGAGCATTAGTTCGTCAATATTTCATTACTTAATCACCCTTACTGCATTACGTCGGCGTAACATTTTGATGAAGTCCTACTTCCTGGTCAGCGTGCTTGCAGACCCATAGATGAGTGTTGAACAACTGGTCATCATTTTTTGTTGTGTATTCTTTTCAAGAAATACCCTTTTCTCTCTAATAATCCATTATTTTATGTACGTTAGGAAATGGATTCCTCGGGTATTACCCAAGAAAATTCAAGGCAACTATCTACTTCTAGAGTTTAACAATTAGTAAATATTTCTCCAGGGAGAAATCCCGAAATTATGGCGAGAGTTACTTGTACTAATTTTTACGGTACCGTTACCTCATATCTTATCGTGAAAATTTTACCTTCTGTGTTACTTCTGAAAAGAAAACAGCGCAAGAACTTTCCTCGTACGAGAAAATCAGTGATAATTGTGCCGACGGAGTAAGCTGCAGAATAGTTTATCCGTTGTGTTAGGCAACCCACATACCATCCGTGTGTTGCTGGTTACGCCTTACTCCATTGGAAGGCTTGTAGGTAAATAAATGGATCATGTTTATTCTAAAACAGGTATATTCCTAAAATTATTTTGAAATGTTACACTGGTTGAATTTAGCTCACTAGCATACAGGTGAAATCAATTTTTATTACCAATATCAGCATCTCCGTTTTTAAATATTTTAACTTAAATTCACCCATTTTAGATTAGTAGGATATTTGAGGTAGTGATTCGTATATATTTAAGATAGGGGTTGGTAACGTAAGTGCTCACGATATAGTTCAATGGCTCTTAAAGCCATTAGTGGTGGAATATAGGGAGCTCATCAATAATATACCGCAATCGAATGCATTTTGTGCTGTTTATACGTTGATATTTGCTTCTCCGTCGGCTCAGGTCTAATCGATGACTCGACTCCTATTTCTCTCGAGGCTAAGGGAACTCAGTCTCAGAGTCTCTGTCCATTTACTCTACATGTATCACTGTCTTGGTCAACAAATCTACCAATCGGTGGTCATAGTGTCCTAATGCCCTTTAATAATGAAATGACCTCTTATCTGTGATAAAAGTGCTCCGAGAAAAATCCGTATTTTCATGAAGGATATAGACATCCACAGTAAGTATCGATAGATCAAAAATATATCTGTCCTTTGCAAGTTCCAACGCCTAGGTATTTAAATCTGTTGGTACAAACTGCTTTAATTCTATTTTGAAAACTGATCACTGTTGCAATGTCTAGAAGTATCAGTTTGATAATATTTCATTTACATAATCAGCCCTATGTCAGAACATTGGTGAAAAAATTGGATAAAGTTGCTTCTTGGTCAGTATTCTTAGAGACTTGCATATACATTTTATGTCACTAACAAATATTTATGGTTGTGAATTCATGTAAATAAATACGTCCTACATAATATATTTGTACCTTAAGATGACGAATGGGCGTTGAAACACGTTGTAGTAAATAAAACAAGTGGACTGTTCTACCAATAGTTTTTCTCGATGCAAGATGTTGTCCCACAACGTCTCGCCTGGTACAGTTTATCCTCTGTAAGTGTATATTGACGCATTTGGAAAATGAGAACTCGTATACACCTCACCTCACTCGTGTATGGGTGTCAAAAAGTATTTCTCTTCTCGACGTCATAGCCTTTCCTTTTTTTCAAAAAACGAGGTGAACCTCATGAAATTTGGGGGTGGCGTTTTATTTACATTTTTTCGGATTCCACGGCGTAAGTTATGCGCCGGCACGGTTTTGGGAAGGGTCGAGGTGGAATGGGAAAGAGAAGGACGGTTTGCGCGATCCTTCCGTGAAGTCTGAAAGGAAAGAGAGAAAAAAGTGAAGGGAATGATTTAAGGTCCCCGTGGGACGTGGCCCTGGAGTCGGGCGGGGACTCGGAGAAGGGAAATGGGGCGTGGGGGCAGGGGCGGAGTCTCACAAGTGAGGGATAAGGAGGAATAAAAAAAGGGGTATATCTCGTGCAAGTGTCGAGGGAAAACATGTCCGTCCAAACCAGGGTGCAAAATCTGCCGCCACAAGGGTGTGAGTCTGGTACCTGTCGCCGGGCATGAGAAGGGGATATCTTTGATGAATAATAAACACTGAAATGATCGATCATGTGAAGAGTCACCGCTTTAAGTGTTTTTCCAACTTATAGTTTGAAAGTGCTTGAAACACGATCGTAGTTTACGCTTGTAATGGAGTTTTGGAGGTCACAGGAGTGTAATTAACATGACCATCTTTCATGCATAAGTCTTGAACGTACTTTCGAGTATATATTGGTTCATTTTTGTGGGTGATTAATGTAACCAACTCAAATTCCGTCTAATCTCATCTCTAAAAATAGGTGGCATATTTTGAGATTCGGATTTGACTATATTATTTTTGGTTTTTCTGTTCTGCAACAGTAAGCGGTACTCAAGAAAATGAAATAAGGTGAATTTTACTGTTATTTCTGAGAAAAATTTAGGTCTCCCGAGTTTTTTCCGATAGAAATGGGTTAACCTATCCATGGATAAGTGTTTTTTTTTGTTTGTATTACCCGGATTTTTTCTAAAATACTTATCTCTGTGTGCATGCCAGTTTCCGATGTGAAATTAGAAAGTGTTTTCTGGTTATAAAATATCATTGAAGATACCAGATGGTATTTGTTTTTTTTCTATTTTAGTACATTGGAGTAATCATACTCGAATGTGCGAGATAAACCAATAATTTAAATGAAATAAATTCGTATAGAATAGGAGGATATTGTTTTATTTCAAATAAATAAAAATATGGATGATGTGACTAAAAGTTGTCCCCAAAATTGATCAACAGAATTAACCCTTTGAGTGCGGCATGACGTGATATCACGTCATGGTTGTCTTTACGCTGGTACAGATGACGTTATATCACGTCATGGGTACCGTGAGTGTTGCAGCTTTCACAAGGGGGCCTAGTGAAAGTTCCCTAGTGAAAGCAGGAACACTCTGGTACCCTTGACGTGATATAACGTCATCAGCACCATCATAAAGACAACCATGACGTGATATCACGTCATGCCGCACTCAAAGGGTTAAGAAATTGATCGATCTAAGTGCTGAAGTGTTATGTAATATGAGCTGGCAAAATTATTTACGTAAAAAGAAAATGAATCCACGATTCAAGGATACTTAAAGGTATATGAATGCCAGCATATTGGAATAATCCTACTCTGATGACCTCTGAAGCTAATAAAAACCGGGGCCGATTTTGCTAGGGGAGGTTGGAGGTTGACGACGCAGCATAGGCTGTTAGGAAAATCATCCCACATCCTGATAATTTTTTCTCGTGGAATTTAATGGCCCCATTATTTTTTACCGGGTCAAATTTACGCCGGAGAAGGGTGATTGGGCAAACGAGGACGCATAAGTGTGAAGAAAAATGTGGTAACGTATTGGTAATTGGCCTTAGACGGCAGGTGGGTTGGGATCAGTGAGAGAGGGTTTTCTCGGCAGAGTAGGGAGCAGGTTTTTAACTCCTTAAGAGTTGATGCGAGGCAAACTCCTTAGTAGGATTAAAGCATACCAGGAGGTTAAGTTGGGAGCATTAATTTTCAGTTTGATCTATATTTCCGATAAATGAGCAGCTCTAGTTCTAGATTTAGATCACAATTCTACATCAATATTTTACCATGCGAGCCGCTGGAGAGGCTTGTGTGAGGGAGTGATAGGATACCTGATGTGGAAGGAAATAAGAAAAAGCACCAGGGAAAGACAGTATGAAAACCTTCCTATTTTTTCATTTTTATGAAAAAAAATCAAAAACAGTCTTATGTTAGAGTCTTGCTGTATATTCATCACCACCAGTGGTGGGTGGAGAGAAGGATTGTTTTACCTATGCTTCTCACCTATTTTGTCGTTTCTATCACTTATACATCTACATAATGCCCTGTGAGCCTACTCAAGTGCGTGTTCTTGAAATAATGCTTCGTGTCGTACTCAAATTTGTCTGGATTTTTCGAGTAATCTGAGCATAGAGCTTAGCCATCTAATCTTTTACGGCTACCAATTTATTCATTTTATCAGCTTGGTAACTCTTCCTTTCGGTCGTAGCTAATTATTCTCGGTCGATTGTTATAAAATTGAATTCAGTATTTACCATCGTATACCATCTATTGCGAAACGTTGAAGTATGTTTACATGAAACCAAGTCCTACATATTTATATACTATGTTACTGCTGTGTTCTGTATTTATATGCTCCATTGTTTCTATACTATTGCTGCTCTATGCTGTATTTATCGCAAGTAACTTGTAGATCAAAATTATTCATCGCCAATAACGATTATAATTGGAAAAAAATATATCAATTTTAATGAAAAAGGAGTTGGCAAGCTTGGATTTCTGGGAGGAGGGAGATTTTAAAACTTTTATAAATTGGAATTTTCCAATTTCGGTTGTCTGCCAAAGAATGTGGTAAGTCTAGCAACCCTAGTTGGGCGCCACAAAAGACTCACGCTTAGAGGTTAGACTCAGGCTACGCGCGTGGCGGGAGATCGGTTCACTGAGGCTCACGACCCGAAAGCGGCCTTTTGGTTCCTTACATGTGTCAGTGATTATAAATTGAAATTTGAATTGGGAATGAAACTTCAAATGCAAGAATCATTAATGAAGTGTTTTGAGGATTTTCCATATAATTATTATAATTATTGTTTTTTACTGATAAAAAACATGAATGATGCATCCTTGCTACTTTAAATTACCTTTTTTTATAAATGTATCTATGGCTCTTTCAATGCTTCTATGCATCTTGAGTGACAGGTTTGACTCTTCGATATTAAAAGTTAACCTACCCCTGCAGAAGGCAGAGATTACTGGAAAAGATAGCAATTGTGTTCTGTCTTCCTGCACTACATTGACGATTGTATTAAAAAAGGAGCAAAATGGGTGTCAAGTCAATAATACAGCAATATTTCATTTAGCATTAAACTGTATTTCACGCAAAACAGCTCACAAAACCATCGTAGAAGAGCAAGCATAGATCTCCCCTGTGCGCTGTCGCTAATAACATCTAAAACCCGAATGTCCATTGATTTGCAATGTTCAAGATCACAGTTTGTCCTACTCTCTCTTCAAATTCAATAACAGTTATTTCGAGGATCGCGTGTGATTTTAAGAATATTCGAAACATTTTGATCACCCTTTGAAGTTGTGACAGTACTACGATAACGTGGATGCAAACGCTACATATATCCGTTTTCTTACTCCAGAGGTGTATTTCAATATATATTTATGAGCTTAGGGGAAAAGTGCTATTTTTATAACTTATTATCATGAGCATTTTTTTAAGTGACGACCAAAACTGTGAAGTGTTGAGCGAGGCACTAACCCATCAAAACAGATCTGTATTTTCGTCCATCCCCTTTTACAGTCCCCTAGTCCCCTTCCTTTTTATGAATGGTGTCCAAATGCCACCTGCCACGCGTCCCTGCGGTAGCGTGGTGGGCTTTACGTCGGTGTAGAGGAGGAGGATGACTCGAGTGGTGTGTAGCAAACTCTGGAGCGATCTTCGAATGTATATGTACGCCTCAATTCGTGATCGGTCTTTTCCTTCACTCCCGTCCTCTCAGAGCGGTTGGAGTTTGTATGGGCATCACGTCGCCTCCTACGCCTCAGCCCTTTCCCCCTCCTCCCGCCAACTCTTCTGCCTCCCTCCCCCAAGCACCCTTCCCCCAACCCGGAATGAACAACCCCTTCTTTTCCCAAAAGCAGAATAATAACCCATCTCCGTGTATCTACTCCTTCCGCTTTCCTTGATTGCGGATTATGGCATTGTTGTCGTATTTGAGTACTTTCGAGAGCAGTAAAACGTGCACAGAAATTGCGCTCACATCTCTGAAATATGCGTGTTAGCCACTAGTTTGGGCATCCTAGTGAATACGAAGTTTCACTCGGAATTACAGTGGATATAATCTCTGCGACATTATACCGTTCCGAAAATACAGGCTTCTTTTTGGCAAAGGTGTTTATTAAATCAAATGTGCTTCAACTTTATTATTTGCATATTTTATCAAAATATTTCTGTTAAGTTTTCTTAGTTTACGTTTCAGCGCTCATACAATGTCAGCAAAAGTTGCAGAGGCATTGTAGCAACCTTCGGGTGATTTTTAGTTCCTACTCTACGTTAAAATGCCTCAATGTAACGCGATAACATTTTAGATGGTTAAACTAGCTTGGCACGGATATAAATACTTTGGAGAATATATCTCAGTAAATGCAAATGCTCCGAATCTATTTGAACTACATCACTAGGGAAGAATTTTTACACATGTTGGTCGTTGTACCTGTACTTGTAATCTCAAAGATTATAAAACCCATTTTCAGCTGCTGTTGTATGGACTAACACATTAGAAAAAGGACTAATTTTGCTGCACGTGACTATACAAGCACTTAAATCAATAACTATTTTCAAATCTGTACAATGACTTTCATTATAATCTTCTAATATTAGTTTAACTTTAGTTTTGACCTTAACATGTTGCGAGCATCTACTCAGGTTTAAGTTGTACATTGTTAATATTATATCCTTTATATCCCTAGATACTTTGAGAGTAAGTATTTTATTTACTTAAAAATAAAATAGATTCATATCCTTGAAGCGTCATTAAATAAATGGGGCATAAGTATGGCCTCAACTTTGATGTGCAATGTTTTCTGCAAATGTATAAATTTTGAAAACCCCTGGGGCTCACCTGAACTGGGTTTTCCATTAATCGTACCATGCAAAATATCTATTTATTTTACAGTCCATAATTCTGATCCAAACATAAACGTACATATATTTACATCTACATCTACATACTACCCTGCGGGCCGCCACATGGGCGCGTGGTTGGGGGTGTTAGGACATCAGCCGTGTAAAGATTTAAGGGATAAGGTTTTGGGAGATAAAATGGTGACAATTTTTACTGTGGTCGCCTATTGTGTGCGGAAAGAGTGAATTTTATTTACCTATCCGTTTGGCAATGTATCTCTCTTATTTTATCGCTTCTATTTCCATTTACAGGTAAAGCAAAAAGGTACACATTTCCCTAGTAAGATACGTTAACATATAATTTGTTCCCCGTAAAATGTTTGCATTTTTTTGCATCTTCAACATACATGAATGTACATGTAAGCCAACAAACACATGCATTACGATTTTAACAATAAAAAATGGAGCAATATGGAGAAAAGATTGTGATGCAAACTCTGAGGGGTAGACTAAGCGTACTTGTTTGACACATGCATCTCAGGACCCATGTGATACTTGCTGTACAAAACATTAATCGCTGGATGAATATGATATTTACCGGCAAAATAGAAGCAATTTAATTTTTCTTGCAAATGCAAACCTCGGTTTATTACTACCACTATCGACCCCTACTGCCGATGAAGTCCGAGGTTACATATTGATATGTCGATTGTAAGCGACTTGCAAGGATACTGTCATGGAAGGGACTTCCATTTGTAAGCCCGCCGGAAGAGTACTCATTCTAGACAATTGTCGAAAGAAAATTGTCGAGTGCGAAAGTACGTGGAATTGAAAGAAATCTATCAATATGAGTAGAATATGGAGACTTTTTTCTTTATTCCTGGCCAAGGGTTTCTCTTTTGATGCATTCGTCGTCTGTGGTCCCTTGGTTTCCCCGCATTCCGCTCTTGTTTTGTTTCTGATTCCATCCCGGCGAATTATTGTCTCCCTTTACGATACACACATCCGATTGGTTTTTGCGAAGGCTCTCCTATTGAGACCGATTCGTCATACCGAGGGTGTGGAACGCTCGAAACCTCGATTTTTCCCCCTTTCCCCGTCGAGTGTGTATGTGTATTCATTCGCAGGGTGCCGAACAAAAAGGATGTCGCTCCCTCGTCGAACGTACGCGTTGCGGTGGCTCTGTTTGAAACGCAAAAGGAACGAGACTGATCGATAAACACCCATGATTCCTCACTTCCATTATTCATTCGTCTTCCATATGTAGTGCTTTGATATCTTTAATACTCGTTTTGCATTTTACATTTATGTATGTACATCAATCCTTATCGGTTGATTCCTCACTTCCATAATTCCTTCAGCGTTCATATTTAGTGCTTTGATTTCTTGAATACCGGTTTTGCAATATCCATTTATCTAAAACAATCCTTATCAGTTCAGTACCACTTGATGAAATGAATCATTATTGATGAACTGATTCATGGGGGCAATTTCATCAATACTAACTTGATATTGTATAACTGGAAGGCATTTTCGAGTACAGCTTATATTTCAGCCTCGCCAACATCATGGTCTTGATCACGATACATAGTCGACTGCGTACCGACAGCGCTCAGTAAAAGAAATAATGAATTTCAGATGAAAGGAGAGGGTTACATTCATAGACAGAGGTTTTTCTTTAATGGGAAAAATACGATCCAAAAAAGCGAAGATACAATCAACATAAGAAACCTATAAAAACAGGAATAAAACTTGGCAATCATGTTGCCCCGTGATACCATATTATATGCTATACAGTCTCGCCCGAGTTACGGAGATTATGCATCATCCGAAGTTCTGGTGTTTATTTTGTAGCCGCATGAAGCTAATTAAGCTCATGGGAATGAATGAAAGTATTTGACGATGGAACATTGGAATGAGCACCCATATAGTCTCGAATTTTTACCTCGAATAATGCCGATTGCTCAGTACAAATAAACCGGAGAAAATTTTTCTTGAGGCAAATGATTCAAGAATGGTATTATTGAAGGCTGAGGAAACAACATACTTGTAGATTTCGTTAAGAGTAAATGAAAAATAACGCCAGAAAATAAATTTATTTGAAATTTATTGAAACATTAATTTTTTTAAGACTGTTACTCCTTCGAGCTCTCTTTAGTGAATGCCTGGTAAAACGAGGGCGAGGGCTTTTAACCAGTTTACTCCATGAGACAGCACGTTGTGAATCGAAAAAGCAAGTTGACGCGATATTGCATGTTTTTAAGAATTCATTCAACATGGTTCCTCACAAAAGTCTCGTATATAAATTGCATCCACGCGGAGTTAATAACAAATATTAAATCGGATAATGGAGTGAATTGAGATAAAAATAGTGAATCGGTCAAGGAGTTTCTCAGTGATCGAAAACAAAAAGTACTTATTGATGGTTTTAGCTCTGATATGGTGTGAGTCGTATCCAGTGCTCCTCAAGGAAGCGTGATCGACACTCTTTTATTAATTATTTATATTAATGACTAAGTTCTCGAGTTAGCAGTAAGTTAAGATTATATGCAGACGTTTCACCTCCCAAAACTCCTTTCATCTGTACATGGCTGGTGTCCTCACATCCCCTGCCACAAGCCCATGCGGTGGCTTGCATGGTAGTATGTAAATATAGATGAGCTCTTGACGTAGCTTTGAGCTGACAATGCAGTCACTTAACCGTACTCCTTGCCTAGGGATGGAGACTAGTCGTTTGCAAAATCTCAATGCCAAATGGTTATGTTGAATCGTTAAAGAGGTGGATTCGATAGCGATATCCGTGAACGATACATCTAATGTACATTGTTGGGAATTCTGTTGTTTCTCGTCGATTATACCCGTACATTTGTTTTTTATTTTCGGAAGCGCATGTCCCAGGTGCTTTTTGAGTTTCCCCATGAGTGGAGCGAATGCTGTGGGGATGCTCGTATCATCGCATCGGCTGTTCCTTTCAAACTTCTGCCTCTCCAGCCACCCTCTCCTCCCTCTCTACTTTTCAACTACTGCACACTACCCCGTTCCTCGACTTTTGATACTTTTTCCACTTTCACGCGCTCGCATGTTTCCAACCCTCTTGTTCGCCATCCTTCGCCCCCAACATCCTCCCGGAAACTTTCTTTGCTTTCCCCTCAGGTCCCATTCAGGCACTGCCGCGTGACCATCTGCTCGCACCCTCCCATTCGCACTGCAGAAATATTGGTGTTATAACATTCTTCCTCGTCGACGAGTTAGAGTTTTTTTCTGGACAAGGAAGTCAAAATGTACTCAGCGCGCTATCAAGATTTCAGGGCATTCAAAAAAATGGCATCTTTGTTCATCAACCGCTGTAACATTATAGTGGGCTTCCTTTCTTCGAACGGAACCATTGCAATTATACAAAAAGAGAAGTATCAGGCTTAATGTGGTGGAAACAATCCGTCATAATAATTAAGAGTAAAAGGTATATTCAGATAAATTTTATTGGACCTAGGTTTCAATATACTATATCATCATCAGGTATTATATATAGCATGTTATAAAAACAGTTACATTTCACCAAGAAATTCTGAGTTCAATGTCTTTAATCAAATGATACCCAATCAAATACAAATGATGTCGTTCTGTCTACTATATTTTCAGCTCGTACTACAAGTGTTTCAACTGACTAGCAGTCATCACGAGGTACAACTAATACAGTTGTGCCTGTAGTGTATGCTCTTATGTATTGTTATGCCTATGCAAGCCAATTGTACCTGATGATGACTGCTAGTCAGTTGAAACACATGTAGTAGAAAATAAAGTAGACAGTACGATATCCTTTTTGTATCATTTGGAAATGCTGTTCTACAACATCTCACCTAAGAAAGTGGAATTTAGCCTTCATTCAAGTTCTCGTAGCATTTACGCCGTGAAAGTCGATAGTTTTCTCATCCGCTTTCATAAAATCCTGTAGAGTTTCAATAGTGGCTTTGGCGCGCTAAAATAAATTTTAATGCGTGGCTGAATCATATGCTGAGTAATTAATCCAGAATCAAGGATCGGGCAGTAGAGAGAATAGCTTCACTTTATAAAGATACTAAGATATGTACTTATGTAGTTGAACGGGCTCTGAGACAGAGGAATACGTAGGAGGATAAAATGTAAATTCATGTGCAGAAGATGGTTGGGAGCTAAACGGAACGCAGTTGCTCTCATTAAGGGATTTTGGTCGAGCATGTTGAAGAGGAAATGCAAGTAACAGTTTTTTAATAAAAAAATTGCTGAAACCATTTCATTTTTCTCCTCGACCGCGTATAATATATACGCGTTGAGAAAAAGATAGTTTTCTATATATTCCTCGATGAAATGTTCTAAACTAATTTGTAAATCCATTAAATAAATACACTTAGAAATTACTTAGAAAGACGTTTGGTGTACGATACTATTATTTTGTAAATGAAAATAGCAGTGCTAAAAGTTCCTGTGAATTGGGAGTCGCTTTAAAAAAAGATTATACATTATTACCTGAATTCAATGTGCTGATAAAAATTACCTCGTTTCAAAATTATCATGTCTATTTTATATACTTTGTGTAGTTTTATAGATCTTTGCGGTAACTTCTATACTGTTTTTCTACGATTATTCCAGCGAAGAGTTTGGTGTTACCACAGTTGTTACTTCATTAGTAGTAGAAGTGAAACACTGGCAATAGAATGTCAACGCTCGTGGTTTGGTTTTTATGCGACATTTGGACCTTAAAGTCACTTTAGAGGCACTAATTTCGGGATATAATTCAGGTTAAAGGGAGTATAATTGTAAAACTAAATTTTTAACTTCAAGGATACTCTTTCAATTAATGATAGATAGCCTGCATCAGCATAATTTGACATCAAACATCGTCAACTTTTTGCATTTGGTGGGACGCCTCTTTCTTTTATCCATTCAATTTATATGTTTTGAGTTTAATGAGCATCCAATATGGTGAACATTTATTAATTCAATTTTAATCGCCGTATATGTTTGAGGGAGCCCCAGAGGGAGGGAAAGACTATTTTCGTTATTTCTCTCCTGTTTTTGGGCGTTAAAAAGGTCTTTGCTTAAATGTTTTTAATCATTATTTATCAAGGTTTTGTAGTTAAATATTTTAGTATTGTATATATTCTTTATTTCATCACCCAATTTAATTCAGTTGATTACATTTTAAATTATTCCATTAGTTTATGGTAGTCGCTCCGTACAAATTTCCGGGAATTTTGCATATAGAGTGGATTATCCAAGCATTTAGTGATCGTATTGATTTACAATATAAATACCAGGAAATGAGAATGTTATTACATGAATTCTTATTAAATATAGCTTGCAATAATGTAAATGGAGTAATCAGTTTATTTTTTTCCTGAGTTTTCAATTGATCGAGAATGTAATTACCCATTTTTAATGTGCTCTTAATGGGTGACTATGTAGAGAGTTCAATTACATCTCATCGTCAACATAATTATAGCCAACGAGTTGCTATAAAAAATTTCGAGCGACTGTACGAGTATTTCAGTGTGTTCAGGCTACTCGTTCGCTGAATAAAATACATGTCTGATCATCTTCTTGCAGTAAATTACTCGTGCGCATATGAACAATTAATCAGCCTAAGCAAATATCTTCTCCATTCATCGCATAATAGCTATTTATAAAGTAATTTAGCTTCCGAGTGATTTATTATGCCATCTAATATGTATCAGCTGTCTTGGTCAGTTGTGGAACTCATAGCTTATTAAGCTTCATTTTATCAAACCACATAAATTATGAGACCATTAATAGAACCAAATTTATCGATTTATCTGCCATACGTATTGAATGAAAGCCTTGGGCTATGTATCTCATAAATCTTTAGGATTCCTGTTATGCTCCTTCCTGCAACCGGCAATTACAAAGATAATTTTTCTCTTTTTAATAAATTTCGTGCTGTACCGTTGCATCATTTGAATTTGAAAACTAAACCTTAAAGGAACTTTGCTCGGGAATTTTGTGTTTTTTTTGTTCTTATGTTGCTCACATCTTTATAGCCAGGTCTCCATTTGTCAATGGTTTCTACTGGTCTTTCATATGCATATATTGTTAGCTGCGATTGGCTACAGTTATCTTCTGTAGGGATATCATTTATATATTTCTTTATGTCAATAACTACCTCTACTATATATAGATGTGGTATGTAAGTCATAATGCTCAAAATTTAATAATTTTTTGATTTTTTAATATTCTTTTTGGTGCTATTCCATACTCAAAAACATTACGTATATTAGTAGCATCGGAAAACGCTAAGAATGACCTCCCCCTGTACACCATGAAAAAGATCTTGGCATTAAAAAAATTGATTTTCAACCTAATTCGAAGTTATCGCAAAATTTCTCAAAAATGGGTAGTTTCTTCACCGCATCTCGCACCATGTGTCCATGCTTAGTTTTTCGGTCATCGCGTAAGTTATACTTCACCTATAGACCTTTTGTTCTCTATGAATGTTGACTACAGGTGGCTATCTCAAGGAGTAGCCTTGTAAGGTATACCTTGAGGTTCGAAAAATAATTCCCCCTAGCAAAACTACCCTGAAACGATGAATACTGATATACATACGAATTGAGTGGTTTGGCAGAATGAGAATGAGGATTTAATGGTTACATTTACAAAACCACATACTTAAAAACACACACGACCCGGGTTTCAACGCTTAAGCGTCATCTTCACCTGAAGATGACGCTTAAGCGTTGAAACCCGGGTCGTGTGTGTTTTTAAGTATGTGGTTTTGTAAATGTAACCATTAAATCCTCTGAAAAAATATGGAATACCAAAAAGTTACCAAGGAACTTGTATTATTTATAGAATGAGAATGTTTCCCACTTATGGATTACCAATCTTTTATGAGGCCTCTAATATTATGTGTTTATAATTGGTATATTCTACTAAACCCTTTAACCTAAAACTAATCCTAAAATATCCTAACTCCTTGCCGAAGTCAGTCTTCTAACTAACTACGTTTGGAATCATAGCCATAGTAAATGGCCATTGCTTTCAGGTGCAGAGTCGGTAGAAAAAGCACTACCAGCCTCAGTTGTTGAAATATCATGGTGCCGTACAAGTAATCTGGTCTGCGCTTTTGATTATTTCTCTGTAAAGCGATGTTGGACTTACGGAAACATCCTTCACACCAATCCTTTTAGGATGCATATTGGTAACCTTTAATTCTAGGCCTTAGTCTCGGTTCATTATTACTGCGGCATTACTCATCTTCTTATCCGTTCGGGGATCGTCACCCAACGAAATCGGGATGTAGGATAGCTCATGTAAGTTTTTAGCCTAGAGAAAGGGAGAACGGTTCATGAAAACTAACCTGCGACTAAAGACTTGCGAAGGGAGTTGTTCTCGAAAGTTATGGCGGAATTCCGGCTCTGTCATCACCATATTTTTGTGCGTCATGCATTAAACATTACTGGGAGTTGATGGCTCGTGATAAAATTGATGGCTATGTCAACGGGCAGAAAACAATTTGATGATGCGCGAAATTAAGAAAAAAAGGACACTTAGCATTGAACGAGGACATCAAAACTTTGGGAACTTGGAATTCATCTTTTCCTCATTTCACATTCATGTTATTCTTCTGTTTGGTTTAGAAAATTTTTAATAGATTTTTTAAAGCGTAAGTGTCTCTCTTACAATATTCTTGTTAAAAATTTATGCAGCTATTATATTTGGCACCATTCGCCATCCTCAGGACCTCCAGCCCTTCGTCTTTTTAGGCCTTCAATCAGCTTTAAAGTGCTGCATTACAGCCTGTGATAATTATCTACGTGTAAGTTTAGTGCTGAGCACTATTCGGATTCAATATTCATTGCGGAAAAAAATAATAAATCTGGAATTAATTCAGATTCCTCTATTTCGTACCAATTGCTTAAACTTATCAAAATATCCTGGTGCCCCCTTCCGCGGTGAATTACAATGATGTGTTAGCAGAGCTAACTGTTCGGGTCTTTAGATCTTTTTCTCACTAACTGATCTTTCTGAACGGTTTACTTCGGCTTTTAAGGATCAGCTGTTCTTGAGGTTGATGAAAAGGTTATATTCTCTAAGCCTGTACGAAACCTGAAGATGAAGACTAATTCCTTATTTGCTTTCTATGTAATTTTTGGGCCAGTGGAAAGATATTTAAGTCATTTTTTTGTTTTTACACAGTTTTCTGAAAGAATAAAGAAAAATCAATCTTATAGCGAAAAAAATACGTATAAAACTCGATATTTTATTCATTTATTTAATTATTTATCTTCACTGTCTCGAATACAGCTCAATGTGCCAATTTACGTCGGGTTAATAATAGTAACAACGGACGATACTACAAACGCCCATGTCCTGGGCAGATAGTATTCTACCCAGGCAGGACTCGAACTCGCGACCCTCGGGTTAGCAGGCGAGGACTGTACCCCGCTGCCACCGGATGAATGAGCAGGTGAAGAGCTTTATATGGTCAATTGTAGCGTTGTATGGTGCAGAAACGTGGACCCTCGGAAAGAAGGACGAGAATAGGCCGCAGTCATTTGAGATGTGGGTGTGGAGAAGGATGGAGAAGGTGAGGTGGACGGAGAGAAAGACTAACAAGGAAGTGTTTGAGATGATGGGCGAGGAAAAGAAACTTTTGAATCAAAACCGGGATAGGCAGGGTAGATGGCTGAAGGATGTAATAAAGGGTGATGGGTTTCTAAAGAGTGTGATAGAGGGAAGTATGTTGGGCAGGCGGGGTAGGGGAAGAAAGAGAATAGGTTTCACGGACAGGATGAAGAAGGGCAGATCGTATACTGAGGCGAAAAAGTATATACTAGAGATAGATAGGCCCCGGAAAGTTTAGAAAACCGGGAAATGAGTCTCTGACATTCGTCAAAACCTACCTTAACCGGGAGAATACTAAAAAAAAAGCTGGTGTCCTAACACCACCTGCCACATGCTCCTGCGGCGTGCCGCGGCGGTGGGATGGATAATGCATGGATTGAGAGAAAATACGCGAATGATGAGCGCAGTTGGTGGTGGCTTTGTCTAGGAAGTGAAAATCGTATTGAACATTCTTACTCCATGGTCCCCGAATGCCACATCAATACCTACCTATTGACCCACGTCACCTCCTAATCCTTTCCATCCTTCTCAAGAAGCATGCCTCTCATCTCTTGCCGTCCCCCCTGGATCACCCCAGCGCCCCAGCCATCATTCCCTCAAAGTCTCCTTCAACTCGAGTTGGAGTGGGCGCCGTTCTTACCTGACTACTTCGCCTCTCGACGCGCGACCTTGATCGCGATTCCAAACACCATCCCCATGCGATCAATCGACCTTGATTCCCACCCGAAAAGGGATGCTTTATCGTCTTCGGTTCTCTAGTTCTTGTTTCGCGTAGACTCCTTTAAATTGGCGAAAGAGGGAAATGCCGACTTATGGCCAGTTGCAAGAACAACGCATATGTATTCTATGAAGTAGCGGAACCCATAAGCCATGGCAACCATTCAATAAGTGTTGCAGAAGCATTTGATAAATATATTGGTTTCATAACTTATGACATGTTGTTACGAGTTCCATTTGTAGCCAAGGTGGCGGATACGCAGTGCAACGCTTGGAGACTTAACCACTCGATAAAAGAGTTACTTTGAGACAAATGGCCAGTTAATTTACTCTATTTGACTAATTATTATGTGCATTAGCAATTATTCATAGGCTAAAATTTCATATATTTTATCTGGTGGAGGAAGATTAGATCGAATATTCGAAGCTGTTGACTATTGATAAATAAATTATTTGACTAGTAGATGTGTTCCTGCAACCCGAATACTTTCATGAGACTTTATGGATCTCATAACCATTGTTTCCATAACTAAATGTTTTTGCAACCGGCCATTAGAAAAAATATCGGCCGGGGTTACTCCTTGGCTAATAAAGTATCTTCACTTAAGTGTCCATTCTTGTTTGGATAAATTGTGACATACTCTTTAAACAGTTCGTAGTTCTTAAGTTCAATCAAGGTTGTGGAGGTTTAACTGGGTCTTGAACCAATGGAAAGTGCGTAGGGACTAAAATTTTGGTACATTAGGATTTATATAATTTCATATATTCACTGTTATTCCAGAATGTTAAACATTTGATGTCCTATGGGCTAAACCACCTTATTCAACGTCATTAAGCGGAATAATTTGATGCCAGAAATACTGTTTGCAGAATTGCCGAATGAACTTTCTTAGAATTGCTATAGAAAAAATGTTTGGCATAGTTATGAATTAAAATATAACTTCAACACGCCTGAAAAAGGCTATTTTTGAATGGCTTGGAGGAATCATTCATAATTGCGATATCAGCCGCGTTAAAGACCCTTACCATACAAAGTTAAAGTACCATACAAAGAAAATATTTGTTACTCGAAACATGTGCTATCGTGACTCGTCGTTATGGTTACTGGAGCTCGTATCGTTCGCATTAACGCCAACCAGTTAAGTCACATTACGCGTTTCCCAAAGGCGATTCAATTGGTTGGTCAGATGCAGCATAAACGCATTGCCGAGCGTTTAACCCAGATTTAGCCTTCAGCATTTTATTTGTAAAGCTCTTCACAGTGTGTAATCATAGAATGATAAAACGAGGGTCTTGATTCGCAGATATTTTTTAAATTTATCACGCGTAAATGACGTGGATGTGGCAATGATCCTTGGCTTCTCCGTGGGTAAGGTTATTATGTATGCTATTTTCTTCAGTTGCATTCTCAGTGAAGAGTAATCGCTTACAATTTTCGAGCTGGAGAGCATTGACAAATTTTACTTCACTCTTAGTTTTATAACTTGGATTGAATGAATGATAATAGAATGAGTACCGATTGTTTCTTGTTTCCAGAAACCTCAAGTATTTTTTACTGAATCAAAATCCAAATTTTAGTGAATATTTAGATTTTTCTAATGGAAACTATTTTGCACTCGCTCTCGTGAAATTAAATGTTGCGCTAATCGTCAGCCAGTAATCAGGTTTATGATGGTGGTTGAGACGAAGGTCGTCGATGAAAAGTTGTGTGGAAAAAATTAGTTCTCCTAGTACCCTACAATCTAGTTTCAGGCACTTTTCTGAGATCTAACGGCTATAGTTCTATTTGAAATGCATCAATCAAATCAGGGAAAGAATTCTGTAATTCAGCAGAAAAGCATTCTGTAATAGGAAAAACATTAGTGAAAGATAATTTAGGCCCATTAATATGAATAGTGTTTTCATGCTCCTTGAATAATTACTCATGAACATGAATCGCCGCATTTGAATTGGAAAATTGTGATTTAAGGGGATGAAGTAATTAAGGACTTACTTAAGTGTGCAAAATTCGTTTATACACGTTCCGGATTCCGCTCATCTGCCGCGTGAATATAAAGGAGAAAACGCGCAGTTTCTGAGACCCTTTTGCGGAAGCCTTTGATAATTGCTCACGTTCCGCGAAAGAAAGTGCTAAGTCTGGGCAGAACTCTCTTTGGAGTGATCTTCAATGGCTTCAAATTTCTCGAGTTAGTAGTTACATGGAAATGTTTTCCAGCCGACGAGATGTTTAGTGAAATCCTCAGTTGTAAGAACGTGACTTAAATTTTGTTGCAGCGATTAGGGGCGCAACAACTGGGGAGTCAGGGGGCGCATTGCCCCTCCCCTTCAAGCACGATTGTGGGGCGGGCTAGCCCCCCCAGAAATCAGGGGTTGTGGCTCACTTTTTAATGGACACTGCCCGATTTGCAAAATTATTTGCGCCTTCTTCCCTTAAAGGGTTGAAATTTGCAGACTCTCAGATCCATTTGGGTGAAAATTTAGTCGCAGATTCTCTTCCCCCCCTTTGTCCCCCGGTTACCTGGCTCATACAGATTTTTCAAGGAGTTAGCCCCCTCTCCCACGATTCGGGGGGTTGTTGCGTCCCTGGCAGCGATTATACTTTCGCCGCAAGGAAAAATTACCCACGCGCCTTAACTGAGCAAAACATCTGTTTTTAAGTCTAAAACTTTGAATTGGAAGTTAAACGATGGGTGCTAGTTTTTTCCACTGTTCAAAGTGATACTTAATAGGATGCTTGATATTTATGTATTCATACTCTCATAAATTAGGGAAATGGCATTTCAACTGCTTAAGTAAGTTACTTTTCTGTAGAATTGGTTCATATTTTACTTTTTAATGATTTAAATGAATAATTTATGGGTCTTTTTCAGCAAAACTGAGCTTAAATACGTATGGAGGTCACGCTCACCTTTAAGCGTCCCTGGAAATCTTTACTAATTCCATTTTCTTATACTCTACAGGGTGATTTGACGCAACAGGACAAGAAAGCGGTGTTCCTTACTGTACACGACTTAGGATGCAATCGTAAGTATTCTTTCCATTCAATTAAGAATGTAAAAGTATTAGCGCACTTTCAAACAGCTCACCCCATTTTCTTCCTATTAAAACAACGATGAGTCCTCATAGAAATAGTTTTATTTCTAAGCTTGGTTTAATCTTTAGAAGAGGGTACACAACAGTATACTTCCTCATTTTGTTCATTTACACATGGTTTCAATAACTTATGCCTTCATTGACATAACGTGTCAAAGCGATGATCGTTAGTCAATAAAATTTAGAAGCATACGGGAGTTTTTTTTCTCTTCTGAAGATGCAAGTTAGTAGTTTCCTCAAAGTTGGTGCCAGCGCCATCTCTTATGGTTGAATTTTGTCTGGTTAGATATGTTCCCAGGGTAATTTCCGATGAGAATAGATTTTCCCACCGACAACGTTCATGTCTATCGACCAAAGGTCCGAATCATTTCACAAAATTTGCACTTTCATTTGAAATTAATGATAAAAAATTTATTGCTTGACCCTTAAACACATAAATACAATTGGAGACACATTCTAACAAATCATTCGCGGATGTCCCTTGTCGGACAGGTATTCGAAGTACCTTTTATCTTCGTACTTCTAGGTGGGAAATTTTTACTTCATTGTTCGGCCTTATTTTCCCATGAATCCTTTTGATCGAAGTTGTCTTTTATACATTTTTATCAAGGAGAATGATTTGTCATAAATTGTGTGAAAAAATGTTGCCTAAGCAGCAGTTCACCTTTGTTTCGACGGATTACTCACTGTATAGTGATGTAATTAATTAATTGAAGGCAAATGTGAATGTTTTTCGAATTAAAGCGTAATTTACCGGCACCGTTAGTTTTTGTGGCATTATATTAAAAGATAAAATGTAATTTAAATTGCTTTTTTGATTTAGGCAGTCCCTTTGAGGTATGCTTTTAAAATAACCTAATAAGAAATCTCGTCTCTTGCAGATTGTTTAAATCGGTGTAAGATCCAGTAATCATTCTAAATGACACCGTTAAGGTACTTAAATTGAAGAACTGATGTCGGAAGTGCAATATAAGCCTTTATTTTCAACCAGTTAAAGGACAGTACTTTGTTTCAACGCCATACTTCGTACGGAACAGGAATTGGAGCCATTATTTTGGTTAAATATATCTTATTCAAGGTCATTCTAGATCGATGGCTATCCAAAAATGTTACACAGCCCTGTATTCAGGTCAGTCATGTCTTAAACCGTGAATTGTGACCGTCTTAGTGATGATCACCTTATTGCTGAAGATGACCGTATTTGAGCCCCGGTTTCATGCCTATTAGTCACCGTCCACAAACCTTCCAAACGGTTGGTTGAAGTGCCAGTTAACATTGATGTATTCATTTGAGCGGAAAGTAACATTCATTTCAGTAATTTAGATTAAACTAAATATACGCTGTTCGTATCGAAAAAGTGCTGTTGTGACGTGAATTTTACTCAGTGCTAGGGTATTAATAAGAGAACTTATTAGGTTTTAATTGTTAAAGAACTTTTGATAAAGTTCTTTTTCTGCGATGAGTTTGCTTCTAACTAATGAAATTCTTTTTTGGAAACGGATTGTTGATCCGCATTGAACTTCCGAGAGAGTTTGAGATGGTTGGAAATTTAGACCCAAGAGTTTTGAAGAAGAAGTTGAAGTGCTCGATTTGTGAAGAGAAGGGTAGATATGGAAAATGTTTGTAGTTTGCTTGATGTTTCCCCCCACACTTTTATTTTTTGTGCCTTGTTTTCCCCACACACAATATTCAATCGAAAGTTAATTAATAAAATTACTGAAGATTAAAGAAGAACGTCTGTTTAGAAAAAAAATGCTTAAAAAGAAACTATCAAAATTAATGGATTTTATAAGATAGATATCCGTCCAAACTTTGAGAAATCAAGAAAGCGTGTCTTCTATTGGGCTAGAGTTTAATCCTGAGGACGGAATTATTTAGCTCTTTGCCAACAGTAGACGACCATTATCAATAAATAGGTCAAAATTTGAACTCTTAGGTATTAGCAATAAAAGACCTAAAAAGTGCATTTCAAACGCAATAAATGTTCCAAAAGTGCATTTATCCTCTTTCACGTACTTGAAAGTAACTCTTTTCTTCTGTGATTTTTGTGTACTACATTATATTGAGCGTGAAAGAGAAGCTTTTGAGCTGTATTTTTCTCATTACAACTGCGGAAAATGGCACAAACTTTGGTTTCTGATTGTCAACTATAGCAAGCGTTACACTATGCCACCATTTGGTTTATGAAGCACTAACTGTGTGGTAATTCGAACGCAGTACATCAGGATGGTTCAATTCTATATATCCATAGCTCTATCGATATGGGTCTTCGCAACCATTTCCACCACACGGCCGCCATTAATGTGCTAACTAAGCAGTTACCACCATTCACACACCAAGAAAATCTGCAAATATGCAGCGCAAGCCATCATTTCGAACACAGAGGCACCGACAAATCATTAAAAACGTTGAAAATCCTATGCTATGCTAATAGACAATACAATATAATTATCACATTAATAAAGGACTTGTTTGCGATACGAAGACCTGTATCGAAGGAAGACTACAATCAGTATTGAACGACCTTGACAGTGCATCTTTACACTCTCCCCTCGGATATAGCTTATCATTAGCAAAACCTCTATGACTTTGAATCTTGCTTATCGATGACATTTTCCTTCAACTTACTTTAACTTTGGTTTGATGAACTGAGTTTTCCATCACATAATTCGTTATCACTGTCATAACACACCTTAATCGCAACAATACCTATGCAATGTAATAACTTTTTTGATAGATTTTTGCCATCCTGTACTATACAAAATTTGTTGGTGTATTCATCTTCTCTGCAGCACGCCTTTGTGACGGATTGCGGGTGACTGCAAAGATTTCAAACTTTCCACTTGCTTTCTAATTATCTTTTATGTCCTACCTCCATCACCAAAAGTGGTTTAAAGAAACGGTCAGCAGGAAAAGTTTCATGCAACTGGAGATGTCTGATGGTTCATCACCATCAACTGGTATTCTGCCCACTGGCAGGCCCCACACTCCAAAGCTGTCTCCGATTCGTCCTGTTCCTGGCCTCTTACTTGGTTCCCTTATATCTTCTTTTTTTCTTCACTTCGTCTGTCATTTTCGGCCGTCTTAATCCTCTTCTCTTTCCTCCCTCCACTCTTCCCTCGAATGCTGTATTTGAAATCCCCTTCCCTCTTAAAATATGTCCGATCCAGTTTTCCTTTCTCTTCTGTATTATTTGCAGTAGTGTTATTCCCTCCATAACTCTTCTCAGCACCTCCTCATTTCATACTTTATCCACCCATTTCACTTTCTCTAGCCTCCTCCACACCCACATCTCAAAAGCACCGATCTTATCCTTCTCTCTTTTTCCAAAGGTTCACGTTTCTTATCCATAAAAAATAACACGCCGCACAACATTTCACCCGTCTATTCCTCAGTTCTAGGTCCATACGGCTGTATAATACATTTCTCTTCTTATTAAAAGCTTCCTTTCCCATAGCTATTCTTGACTTAAACTCTACCTCACTCTTCCAATCTTCCGTAAGCATGCTCCCTAGATATCAGCACCTTCTAACCTGCTCGATTCTTCCCTCATTTGTCATAACATTCACATTTCCTTCTTCATTCACTCTCAAAAGTTTCGTTTTCCCAACATTTATTTTCATTCTGATGGTGCCAATGCCAATAGCTTTACCCTCTAGAAAAATCCGTTCACAGGATTAAACAAAGCACTCATATAATTTAAAGAAATATTCTTGAGCGTTTTCACTCTCAGTAATGTAGAAACGCGTGATGTCTGAACGCCTCCTGCCACACGCCTTTACACCAGTTAGTGAGGGACAAAAGTGATGTGTAAATGTTTCCCCTCCCCTCCGTTAGTATTTTTTCATGTCTTGATTCCCCCCATCTCCCCTTTCGCCCTCTGTGTTTTCAAATTATTCTCCTGGTGCCTCGAGCATCCCCTCCTGTCACATTTCATTAACTTCTCCATTCTCCGCCCTCGGTCCTCTCCTCTCACCTCCCCCCTTAAGGGCCCTGACTCACCCCCCCCTGCCTCTTTCCCCCCTTAAACATGACTCCTTACCCTCCCTCCTCCTCCTCCTCCCCCCCTCCCCCATCCTCTAGCCATTCTGCATTCTCCGTTTCGAGGTCAAGGTCACGACACGAGCGATCTCATATATACACACACTGACTGGGTTCGCAGACTGCTCTTTCGCGTGACACGGGTCCGATGAGGTAGCGTGGGAGGGGGGGGGGGCGATGGGGTGATGACCGCCCAGGGTAAACATCCCGCGCCTACGTCCTTTCCCCTCATCTTCCTCCCTTCCCCTCCCCCCATCTCACACTTTCCCCATCGTCGACCCCATCTCCCTACTCCCCTCTTCCTCTTCCTTTGTTACATCATTCACAAGGTGGCAGGTGACGGAGGTTCGGCCACCATATACGGAGATGCGATCCGACCCGATTGCCACCCCCCGCTCCCTCCTTTCCCCCGCTCCCGCCACATCCAGGCCACCGCCCCCAATTATGTGGCAATCAATTTCCGATAAGTCGATGGTCGACTGGGAAATCCCCCCTGACTTTATTGTTATGATGCGTTGGAGGGCTTTGCTGTCTTGATGTGTTGATGCCCTGTATCAACTTGTGCTGCGTTTAGATGTTTTTTTTACTTGTTTGACGTCCACATCGGATTGTATGAATGCGGAGATTTGGTTTCAGTGGACGCTATATTTTTAATTAAGTAAAATGTAGAGTAATTTTTTGCTGAATGTTCCTATTGACATAATGATCAAGATAAAGTTTGTGACTTCTAATATTTAAGGGGTCCTACTAAAGGTGGCTCGTCAGCCGAAACCGGTCGGTAACTTTTAAATAAATTGTGTAAGTCACAAACTTTATCTTGATCATTATGAGGTCCTTTCACAAAGTGAATGCTTCTCTTTTCGATATTGTTGCTTATGATCTTAAAATATTACGAGTTAGATATGTTTCGGTGTAATATAATGAAAGAGGGACATCTTAAACAATCGCGCTCAAAGGGTAGCTTTATCAGAGCTACCTAAATTGACGTTGAAGCCACTTTGCGGGTCACACAGAGAAATTTTTCTGCCCTCTTTCATTTCTATAATGTTTGAACGGCATCAGTGAAGTAGCTGAAAGTAATTTTCGATTATTTCGTAGATCAAACTGAAGTGTAGACAGATATCATAAGTCTTAATGGCAAGCGAGCGCTAAAAATGGACTTGGATGCATTCCAAAAGTGGTTCCAAACACGGGAGTTCGAAATTAAAAATCTAGAAAACTTGTTGGAATAAACACCTCTGATTCATGATCCCATGATGTGTGGACATTTTTGGAGAGTATCTGTTCGAGATAATATTAAATTGGTATTTGTTAAACGGGCAATGGGCAAGGGCGACGATAAAGTTTGGGAGCTTTGTTTAGGTTTGTGGTGACTTTTTAGTTCCTAAAGGATTGAAAACGATATGCCAGGGCTTTAACTTTCCCGTATCTCTCACTCATGATGCAAGCTTTCCGTATTTTTTTGTAGAGATGAATGTCACATCACACTTATCTGGCTGAAGCTGGATGTCTTACTTCCCTGAATCACCTACTCTCAAGTATTTGATGGCCTAAATATCTCCCAACCTGATTTTATCTTAATGCTATCCTTTAAGGCTTTACTTGGAACTTAACCCGGGATCATCTGGTCCTTACTTTAATGCATACATCCCCTTCTTGCCTTCCTAGCAGATTGCAGTGAATTTGGAACACAACTTTTATTATTTGAGTGACATATCGTGTTGGAGTTTATGGTTAACCATGCAATATTTCCAGAATTCCCTGTTTATACTTTTTATTATACTTTAAGGTTGCTTCTTAGGGCAGTATGCCAAAGGCCTCCGTAATCAAAATTGGAACTTAGAAATATTTATGATTGAAAATAATGATGCATATATTTTTCGGTACGTCTGACTTATCTATGACTGCGAGTGTGGAGTGGATTGTCTTTGAGCATTATCGAACTTAAAAAATTTATAGTCAAGTATGAATGACACAGAAGTTGATTTTTCACGAACAAGTCTTGCCATTCGGAATTTAAAATCAAGTGGTACCCATTATGTGTTTACCATTGAAGCTGAGGAATATTGAAAGACTATTACATTTCTCATTATTTTGAATTGATTGTTCCTCCGGTAAATGGTGTCATCCTGCAGGAATGGCTGTCAAAGCGTATTCTATTATTATACATGAGCACTCTCGACTAACTCATCCAATAAGTGATTTTTAGATACAAGTGAGTTTGCTCATTTTTATTTCATGGTTGTTCCTTTCAAATCCAATATTTTCTCATTTCCATCCTCCTTGAACAAGATGAAGACTATGAAAGGCTTCTTATTTATAATTCTATAAGCGTATCAAGGTGGAGTTCAGCTATTACTGTGATCATCCGACTCCTGGAACCATATAGGTAATTGAAATGTTTCTCTCCGCATAATTTATTTAATGGCCCGGCTTCCGCTCAACTTGGGCTCAAGTCACACTTCAAAATGCTTCATCAATTTAACGGTAATAGCTTTTCATGCTCTGAATGCCAGTTGCCTTGGCTGCTGAAAAGTTGATCCGTTTCTCAGTCTAAAGGTCGTGAGGTCAAGTCTGGTTGCGGAAATAGACTTTAAAACTGCATTGCAAACGCAATGCGTTGCGTCAAATTCTGTCGTTCCTTTTTTGGTGCAACTGGAAATAACTCGCTTCTTTTTTTAGTCTTCAAGGTGCGTGAGAAAAATTCATTTTGTCTTATGTTAAATGCAGAAGAAGACTTGGCCCGTGATTATGAAATAAAGCTAGCCGTGCATATTGCAAGAGCATTGTAACGTGGTTCATCTACTTTGCGGTTCTCTAATTGAAACACCTTATATTTTTGTGTTGAATGGTTTGACATAGTTATATCTTTTGCAAATTCACGATGGTCAAGAACTTAACTTTTCTTAGATCGTTATTTTTATTTCACTCACAATTACCCGATTTTTATCTGTATTGACCTGATTTTATTACTTTTCTACTGTAAACATTGCTCATTTCTTGAAGAGAAATGAACTCAACGATGACAATATCCATGACAGAATTGAGGCGAAATTTTCCCCTAAGACTTAATGGGAGGCTTTCAGATGAAAGTTTTTGCTTGCTGAAAAAGCTTGATGTTCGTCTCCGATGGATATCGAAAGTGAGTGTTAATTTTATTGTTAAGGCGGATTTTCACATGGATGTCACTTCCATGGCAGTAGCCTTGGAAGTCGCTTGCAAGCGACACTTCGATGTGTAAGCGCGCACTTCCATGGCATTAGGGGTTGATAGTGATGGTAATTGACCGCGGTTGCTACTTACAAGGAAAATAGACTGGTTTATATTTTGCCTGCAAGTAGCATATATATTCTGCGATAGATTCGCATCCGGTGCAATCTTGGTCAAATGATAGCTAACGTAGATTTAAAATATAAACAACAAATAACTTAATCGGAGGAGGACTCATTGTTGCTTATACAAATATTTATTTGTACTTGAAAATATTTCAAATGCTTAAGAACCCTTAAGGTAAACTTCATGAAGTCTATCATATTAGATAATAATTATCATTGTCACAATTGACGCACTTAATTCGATGTAATAATGCGTAATTATTTGTAATGCATGCGAATTTATTCAATCCACGAATGCCTATGGGACTCAAACAGCTGTATACAAACGCCATTATTGTCAAATATAGGTGATTTTCGTAATGACAATATTCATTGTTTACTTCCATCATCTATTTGTATGAGAAAAGCCGGAAGTTATGTGTAAGCAGAACGATGCCCTGCAAGTAACGATATGATTTGAGATATCGTATCCGTAATTATATTGGATCTCATTTCTTCGGGTACAACTGCGTGTGTCAGCGTTTTGGTGATGACAATTTCTCCTCCGTGGCATAGGGCGTCTTCTGGCCGAAGCCGCGATTGCATAACCGGATTACATTTCGACTGTTTTTGCCAAAGTGTCTTATGTTTATTTGTCTAGAGAGCATTTCTAGATTTTTTGTTTTGTTTAACGAATGTCTTTTGTGTCCTTTTCGCGCTCTTGCGCTCGTGTCAGAGCACACCTATTTTGTAAGGTGGAGTTTATAATGTCGAGAAGTTCTTATTTTTGCAATAAAAAGTGGAGTCAATCATTACAACGGTGGAGTTACTCATTACCCATGAACCTGATTTTTTAATAGTTTTGACCATATTTTTCTCATGGTATGGTCCCGGCCAAATGCCTCAAATATGGCAGGTGGTGTTTTCTTTATATCGTTGGTTCTAGCGAAAGTTTTGAACCTGTACTATACAATTTTCACTTGACTTCAGTGTGAGAGCGCTGCTGCTTGGAGAAAAGCCCATCTATGTTTACTCCGGCTCACTGTATTGGACCGCTGAGGTAGATGGAGAGGGCATTGCGTCATCGAACACTTACCTGAAAACGCTCTTCCCTCGCTTTCCTTTCGATACAACGACGCAGTGGAGGAATTAGCGGATGTAAAGCGAAAATCTCCACCATCTGTTTGACAATCGAGGCAAGTCACCCTAAAAACATGTATTAGGTACTTAGTACTAAATATTCTACTCAATTTTACCATAGTTTTCACCGGGAACGTGGATTATTATTAATTGAAATAAGTAAATAATGAATGAAAGGAAATTACTACATAAGTGCGTCAGCCCATGAGCGCTGAAGGAAAATCGGGGTTAAATAAGATGGTGGATAGGCTTCGCCTGTTTGAAGACCGGGTAAATTCTCGAAGAGTTGCGTAACATGAAAATTGAACACAGCCATTTAGAGAAACTATATTTATAAATTAACTGGCATGAAATAGTCCTTCGCAAATCAAGGCAGACGAACTTTTTAGTAAATTATCGGGTAGGTATCACTCCGCTCGGTCCCCGCTACACATGGATCACCCCGCTACACATGGAACTCCATTTAAAGAGCTCCTTCCAACACTTCCACGTTTCAGTTTCCAGCATTGGCCACCATAGCATGCGCCCTATCCATCTGTTACAATGGGTTGGACCATGAATATATATTATGGATTCGGATGTTTGGCATTGTTGCTTAGCTACGTGTTGCCTAAATTTCCACTTTTAGTTCACCCAGTCCTTGGCGGTTCTTCGATTAGAGTCTTTTCTGTTGCTATTGTAAATAGACGTAGTTAATTGTTGCTATCGTGGGACTGTGGTGAATATTCAATAATGATCGATAAGATATGAATTAATTGATGCTTAGAATATATCTTGCTATTTTTGCTATCTAAAATTTACTTTTTAAATGCGAGAGAGGAAATATCTATTACAGGAAATCAGTAGATTAATGAAACGTTCATCGTGTGCCGACTACGTTGTTTGCCAGAATCCTATTATAATTGGAATGCATTAACTCTGTTTTGCCTAAATAAAGAATTCAGAATGCCTTGTTTGAACAGAACTTGCTTTGTACAAGGCTGCAAAACAGGGTATGCGTCTACGAGGATCTAAAATGGGAGACTTGGATTGCAAAATAAGAATCTGTTCATGGTGGCGGTATGTGCATTCCTTTTACATATACTGCAATGGTGACCATTGGGAATACTCATGAAGTCACCTCGCATTATAATTACATTTCCGTATAGCAATATTCACGAAGTGCTTAGAAGTTGTGCAGTTGTGTAATTAAATTTGGAGAGGTTAAATATATCTGTAGATCGGTCGATATTAAAAAAGTGTATAATTACGTCCCGCGTGTAGTACTACGTTTTTTATCCACTGCATTATGATTACTTGTAAGTTAAAACCAATTCATCCAAATAATAAATTGGGAAATTTGAAATTCATGGAAAAACCGGTAAGACGTGTATATTTACAAACTATCGACTGTATTTACATTTGAACTTCCGTCTTTCATCACTAGGTGGCATCACTTTCCAAAAAGTTATTTATTTACGGAATTCTAGACAACAGTTTTTGGTAACGAGGTCCCAATCCATAATTTATATTCATGGTTTGGATTTTTCAAAATAATTTCGACCACGTAACTACGGAGTGACTAGAAGGCTTTGAAACCTGGTGCTGGAGGAGGATACTGAAGATATAATGGACGGAAAAAATACGAAATGATGAAGTGTATAGAAGAGTAGAAGAGGAAAGGACGGTATGGAACACAATAGGGAAAGGATGAACCGGATAGATTGGACACACCCTGAGACACAATGGGTTTGTGAAGAACATAATGGAAGGTAAAATAGAGGGAAGAGTCCCCGGAGGAAGATCGAGGAATAAGTTCATGGGCCAAGTACAGAGGAAAGTGCATAGGAAGAGATACCAGGAGGTAAGGAAACTAGCATTAGATAGGGAAGGGTGGAGGGCTGCAGTCAACCAATCTTAGGATTAAACGACCGATGATGAACTAGGGTCACATTGTACAATCACGAACTGTTTCGGATTTTGATCCGTTTGAATCGCTCGTAATATTTTTTACATCGTTTACCGATCAAGTTTTTCTCACTCGCCATTAATAGTAGGAACTCCAGGATAATTGGGAGGAAAAGAGTTTATTTGGAGAGGTTTTTTTTCGTCTCAAGACTGACCGGAAACAAGTACAGCAGCTATCTAAAAAGTTGTCTTTCTGAAACGCCTGGTTTATTCTTGGAAGTTGGGAGCTGAGTCATATTGAATTTGCCTGTGGACGGACCTCAGTAGGTCACTGTAACGGAGTGCGTTGACCATCCTTGACCATACCTCTATATTAGCTGAAAAGAGGCACTCCATCAAGAGGTTTAAACGAGTAATCATGTGCTCTATCTAATATTATGAAATCCGGGAGCGGTCCCTTTATGTGTAAATCCACAATCTTCAGGAGTTAATAAAACTTTGTAAGTTGTACGTAGAATATTTATTTCACCTGACTTAATTTTAGACCTGATGATGTCGACTGTTCAACGAAATCAGTCGTATAATAAATATTCCACGTAAAACTTAGGAAGTATTGTTAATTCCTGAGCATTATGGGAAATTTTTACAAATTTGAGGCTGGAACTATTGAATTTGAAAATTCACAAGTCTGCTTTTAGAGATGGACGGTGACAGTTATCAATAATGGCACCCATTGTTTAGGACATGTTTGTAAAAATCTCCAATAAAAGAACTCTGCGTAATTTTCCACCGTGAAATGTTTGATGCGACCAGTTTCTACGTTTTTCATAATTTCCAAGCCAACAATCTCGCTTTCTCGGTTTTAATGTATATTTTCCACTATTATCTGTCCAGGGAAAATACTATCATCTCTTCCCCCCTCTCTATGGTAGGAATTCCCCTCTGGTGGAGAATCCATGTCCTTGTTCCTTTGTGTCCATGCTTACTACAAGCAAGCTGCAATACGAGGTGAGGATAAGCCTTGAAATGCACTTAACCTTATTTCGCGCGGTACGAGCCAGGTAAACAATGGCGCAGAAATACGTATGACAAAAACTTTTGACGCCGGCGTGAATGGCCGAGTGGTAGGGGCCGCGGCAGTTTGACCTTAAAGTCGATATCGATTCAGGGTCGCCAGAGAAGTGAGCACACTACTCCCCACTCTCCCGTTCGTTCGACGGAGTTCAGAGGAGTGGTGGTGTGACCTCTGGAGGGGCGAGGGGTGAAGAGGCGTGGAGGGGGAGGAGGGAGATAGGGGTGGTGATGATGGGGTTTGCGGCCCTCCTCCCGACCACCCGCTTCATCCCCTTCGCATCCATGTACACCATCTACCAACTATCCCTTCCCACCTTCCCCTCACGTCCCTCTTTCTTTCTTCACCCTTTCAGAGCTGTGCGTGCCGCTTCCTCATCTTCCTCTCGATTACTCTCCGATTCCTTGGAACACACGGTCAGTCGGGTTCGACGAAAGGTGTCTCGCTGGGGTCTTTTTTTACGTCTTGTGTTAAGCTTTGCTCTCTTATGGCCGGTTGCAAGAACGTTTAGTTATGGGATATATGGTTGTGAGATCCATGAAGCTATGGGCCTCATCAAAATAATCAGGTTGGAGGAACACATTTACTAGTGTTACAACTTATCAACCAATAGTTAGATGTTTCGTATGTTTGTTCCTATCTTCCGTCGCTAGATAAAATTTATAGTGGTTTAGCTTATGTATATTTGATAATTCAGTGAATTAGTTTTCAGTCAGAGTAAACAAAATGTCCATTCGCCTCAAAACGAGTATTTTATCAAGGAATTAAAACTTAAAGCGGTTCATCTTGCGTCCGCCAACTTGGCGACTAATGGAGCTCATAACTCCATTTTAGAAGTTATAAAGCTATTTGTTAAACCAATAAATTTATCGAATGTTTCTGAAACGCTTACTGAATGGTTGCCATGGCTTATTGGTCCCATAGCGCTGTGGAATACATGTGTGCCGTTCCTGCAACTGGCCATTAAAGAAGCTGAAGGTGATTTAGAATTTTCCGGGTTCTTTCGGCGTTGCAGCGTATTTGCAGACAACTGTTTCGCCGGCTTCCTAGTCGGCATCATCGGGATCGAATGTTCAAGAGATTTGTTTGCCGCTACATACTGGGCTCTGGTCCGTTAATTATCCGTTAAGAGTCTAGTCCGAAGCATCCGTCTCCTTAACATTCGGACCTGGTGATGCCAACTGGAATGCTAGCGAAACGGTTGTCCACTAATATGCTGCAACGAGGGAAGGGCTCGAATTCTAAATTACAAGAAAACCCCGGAATCCTTCGTAACAAACGCTCAAGGTGATTGGAGCGATTTTTGTTTTTGCACAGATTCGCGTGAAACTTCTAGCACATGTTTTAATTAGTGAAATCTATCGATAATAAAAGTGCGTCACACCGATTTAGTGATTTAAGCATTTAAATGCTGTTGTAACCCGTAGCCTTACGGCTAGAGATGGGCCATTCTGAAAATTACCGCGCTAATTTTCGTAGATTACCGTGGTGTTTTACGTTATTTACCGTAGCTCCGGAAAATTACCATAATTTTCGGTAATATTCACCTCCTTCTCAGAAAAGTTTAATACCGATATATCCCAAACATTATTTTAAGGTAATTCTATAAATATTAAATTAAATCATAATTATAAATAATGGCTCGTGCCACTCATTTGAATTTTTTGGAACCCTTTGGAATATTTGTTAGGCTATCTTTTTTAACTGTTTCAACGAAAATTTCTCATAAACAAAAGAACGCCGTATTCCTTGTAGGTTGACATATTTGTTTTTAATTTTTTAATTTATCATACTTAATTTTGCAGTAGCAATTGTTTAAATGCCGTTAACCCCTTGCTACTGCTCTTGGCTTTTTTTATTAATCTCTCTATTAGCTCATAATGACTGGTAAATCAAAATTACCGTAATTTACTCCGGTAATATACCCATTTCTACTTATGGTATATTAATTACGTTTCGTACTACGGATACACGTATAATATTTTCTTCTAAACGTGAAATAATACATTTCTTATTTGTATAATTGTCGCTAGCAAATATTAAGTTTTCATGCCGAGTCAAATATTTGAAAACAGATTTTTTTCAATGAGATATTGTCTAAATTTGTATTTAAAGTGCCAAAAATACTCGCTATAACTTGCTTTAATTATGAAAAAATTTAAAAACAATTCTTGTATCATTTACATTACTGGCTGTATGCATAAACATGCTGGTGAAGTGTGGAGGTGTGCTACCTATATCTGAATTATCTCCATGATTGTCGAAACCATGATAGGAAATGAAAAAAAGAATGTTGTTTATACATATGACAGTTGAAGTTACATATTCATTTAGTAACTTCGCTCTCTTTTTCAAACGTATTTATTCGCGTCCCGCGCGGAAACTGAGTTCGCTGGTGAGTGAAATGCTACAGAGTTCTATCTTTTTGAGGAAAGATAAATCGCAGCTGGCGGCTGGTTTTGTAGACGGCTTACCAAATTTTTTTTAAAAATAGGCCCAAAAAAGGGCCTATTTTGTTTTTAATTTTCTTCCCTAAGCGATGCCTACTCATTCCCGCATGAAAATACCGCCCAGTTCTTCTTTATTTTAGCTGTAATTATCTTGTTGTTATTTACGCAAAAAGTAATGACAACTCTTTCTATGTGTTCATATTGCTTAAGTAATCGTCCCCACGGTTTATTGACAAAATTACTGGCAGAAATATTAAATATAGTTTTCGTTTATTTTAAATTGCAGAAATTTCACAAGCATTAGTAGTAAACATGTAAACTAGGTTTCTTTTAGTTTTTATTTCACCTACCTCACTTTATTTTTTTCTATTTTTTAATGAACGTATGGAACGGGTTTTGGTCCCCGGATTCACACTGTGTCACAAAAAATGGAATGCTTGACGTTCATAAATTCTCGAAGAGATTAGGGTATCTGGGCAACAATTTTTTTCCTACTTCCGAGTCTAATTGCGAGTGATGATAAATTCTCTTTTTACCTTGCCATTAGTTACCCAAAATATTCCCCGAAACAGCCATTTATTTCTCACGCGTATTCCATAGGTACGCGCGAAATTAAATGATATTTGATCAAAGTGGAATAAAAACCGTGCAGTTTTCCATAATATAAATCATTGTGATGTGGAAAACTGCACGGTTTTTATTTCATATTTATTTAACCTTTCCATCATACGATGAAGCTTTTTCTTTTTTTTGCTCGAGAATTCTGAATCACATCCTCTGAAATCATTCCACGTCCTTCTCCGTACTCCACGGCGCCATATTTGCTTGTTCAACGTGCGTGGGAATAAATTAGCACGCTCGAGTATCCTTTGAAACCCATGTCGCTCCTGAACGTGATAATTGACTCTTATGAGAGATTTAACGATTTTAGCGCTGTTCTTGCAGCTTCATTCACTTGAATACATCCGTTTAATTTAAGAGAAGGATAAAATTGCAGGTAACGGGAAGAGGATTATAACGATGGTTGTTTATTTGCCGGATTTATTCTCGTGAGTACCCTTTCACCTTCTCAGATGGCAGTTTTATGTAACCTCATGATTGATTTGACCTTTGTAGAGAACAATTTCAGTGTATCTGAATGTTAACTTGCAGGCTCTTATCCCTGTAAGTTAGAGTATACGATTAGTCTCGCTCAGCCAATGATCATGCAGCAACGGCAGTTATGCCATGAAATAGAAAATTCTCGTTTGTTCTCATCTGACTAAGATTATTTGGAGCTTTGAAATTTTGAAGGATTCGTTTAAAATATTCATCAAGTATAATTTCCTATTCAATGTTGAGTTATGCATAAAACCCCGTGAAAGTGATTATGGATTACTGATATTTTTTGTAATACTACAATAAAATTCGGGTAAATACTAACCCAGATAGCGATAAAAGGATATGTGGCTCAATTGAGGTCATTTTTGGGAAAATTGATTTTCTCTTACCTTCCGTCATGTATTCTAGGCGAAATCATCTTAAATTCATGCTTCAAAAGTGAATAACCTTAAATGAATGATTTAGCATTGTTTTGGAACTTTTTATCAATAAATTGAGTCTGAGTTCCGATGAACGAACTTCATTATGGAGGAACTGGATTATAATCTTCTAAGTTTCACAAAATTTGTCGAATTGCCCTCTCATCTGCGCGACGTAAATATATAAATTAATAATTCATGTCCACATTAGTTTAATGCTCGTCAAAATATGATAACTTATCAATAATCCAGTGATGGTTAGTTTAGGATAGTTTAGAGAAAATACTAGAAGTAGCTCTTGGTATTGTTTGACAGATCTACGCCCAGTAAACCCTAATTATGGGAAAGTGAATTCATAGAAGTAGCAACCCTTTTGATAATCTGTTAATTCTAATTGTAATCCTGAGTTAACTTGTGACTAAAGGTGATTGGGGCGATTTTTTATTATGTACAGATGTGATTGATTCTTTTCTTGCTTGTACGTATTAGAAATATGTACAAATAAAAGCAAAAAAAAAGGGCATGTTACTGATTTGGTGTCTTGGCAATTTTATGCCATTTTAACTCATAGCCTCATGGCTCTTGATATATTTTTCGAAATAATGAGATAATATGTGTATAGTTTATAGAAAAAATATGTTTCATATTATTATAAAGGTTCTTAATAAATATCAAAGCATTTTACCGAATTAAAAACACGTATTCATATACGATTTTCGCTTACATTTCGAATTCCACGCCGTAAACCCTTGACTTAAAATCGCTTTAACCGAGCCAATAATTCTTGAATCATTCATATTGTTACATCTATAGCTATTTCCAATTTATACATTTAAGTACTTAAACCAATTCAGCCCTAAAAAATGTTTTTTTTGCGATTTTGACGAATTTTTTGTATTTTACTCAATGGTCACCCAAAGTACTCATGAAAATATTTTGATGATCGTGACCTTGAACAACGCAGTGTTGACGAGTTTATTGCAATAAAGTTCACGGTTCCTCCTACAGTGTCATACACTCGCGCGTCAGGATGCAGCCAGATGATTACGGTGGGCGGAAATGGGTTATGTAAAGTGTGGTCCTAGAATTTTTTTCCGACTTCCTTGAAATGTTGCTAAAATGTGCACTCAGCACCTCGCGGTTTGCTCTCCAACCACCTTAAAACTTGCCCAATAGTGGCTAAGCAGTTAAAACCGTCGAGTAAAGCGCATCTCTTGATGGATTCAGTTATGCTTGATTAATCCGATGAAATTAAGAAGGTCGTGGTACCATTTTAACCTCAGTAAACACACCTTTTGCAGTCTCTCTTACCGACAGAGTCGTTCTGGATAAGTAAGTGGCAGTCAGCCGGCTTGGGATAGCGAATCCTCGACCTCGTGCGTGCATTACCCACTCGTGATAGATCGGTCTTAACGGGGAAGAAGCTAGCTAGCTCGTCTCTTTCGGAAATAAAAATATAGGGAAGCTTTCGCAACTGACCTTGGTCGTCACTCAGACCACGGTCAAGTTCCGATTTTAGATCGAGAGGAGTGGCCGGCTCTCATGGTCTTGCCATTAGCTCCGGAATCCATGGTGTTCCCGCTGAGTCGGAAAAACTACTCGGCGTCTCCAAATGTAATCGCCGCCCAGGGGAAGTACCGCGTACAATACGCACGGGATCCGCTTGTGGCGTGGCGGGGGGTGGTGGTGCTTCGAAGAGCGAGCTTTCTGGAAAACGCTTTGCCGAAAAACTGCTGGGGTTTCTGCCCTTCTCACAATTTGGCAAATGATCATGACGGAAACGATTAAGGGAGCCCACTACGCCGTCCCCATTTAAAGAGAGAGAGAAAGACATTCGGAAGCATTGCCTTCTCTTTGCTTTCATCTCGCCTTGCGAAGCACTCTTGCTTTCGTTTCCGAATGCCTTGAGATGGTGAAAGTTCGTATCTACCATGTGTTGCGCCATCATTCATCAAAAATTGCTTCGGCATGGTTTCCAGCTGGCGGAAAATTCGGGTAGAGGTGAGTTAATTATTCATCGAGAGGAGATGTATCTCAAGGGGTCATTCAAGTATTGAATAAGACTAGAGTTTGGTAGTTAACCATTATTTTCACTCAAGGTAGTATGAGCGAAATATCATTCCACCTAGAAATCAATGATTTCAGTCTCATTTTAATGAAAAATATGTAGAAAAAATTAATCAAATTGAATACTTATGGAGATATTTTTATTTAATCTATTAAAATTTCGTTCATATGAAAGTGTAATTTTGCAACATTAATAATGCAATCTTTGGTTTATGCTTCCTACAGCTGCTGAAATTAAACCGTATAAGTCGAATATGGTCTCCTTTATGACTAAGGAACATTCTGCTCAAACTATCTGAAGGTAAATTACCGTGGTAAATTGCGGTAATTTTCGGCAATTACCCTAAAACTCGGTAATTATTAAGTTTCAGTCATTGGTAGTTAATGGAGGATTTAAAACTAAATCAGTTGCAGTAGTAAGAGACTTATGACATTTAAACTATTGCTAATGCTAAAATAGTGTGTTAGAGTTAAAGAAAAAAGTAAATACAATTACGGCAGACCGCACGCAATTTGGCTTTCTTTTACCATGGTATGAGAAATTTTTGCTCAAACCGTTCAAACGATAGCCCCAAAAATATTACAGAAGTAAATATCGTAAAACTATTCCACAAATGAGTTTTGCGTACCTTTATTTATTATTAACCGGGAATGAAATATATAGACTTCGTTTAAAAAAATATGTTTGGAATACATCAATATGAAAAATATCTGAAACATAGGCGAATAACGCCGAAAATTACGGTAATTTTCAGGGGTTACGGTAATTTGCGAAAATTACGACGGTAATTGTTTTTTATGTAATGTAACACTTATTGAATTTAAAATAAATAATGTAGCGTTTTTTAAAATACTTTATACTAAGTATATCTAGCCATTTATTTGTATCTCCTATTATGTAACCACTGTTTATCACTCTGTATATCTCCGAGTCAATTTTCATATTAGTTTCTAATTCTTCACTGGATTGTTACGCATTTCATCGCAAACTTTTTATCATGTTTTGTTTGTTGCGATTGCTTTTACATGGACTATCTGATAGCAGCCACAATACAGGGTCATCCTCAGGGGTTACCTATCTTGTACTACTTTGTAATACCTGAAATGAATTAAATGATTATTATTATAATTTACAAAAATTGCTGTGGTACTTTTTAGAATGGCTCTTTTCAACCTAAGACGATTTTGGACGCTTAATTGCCACCCCCTTCCTCTATTTAAGGCAATGTGAATTTTTTAATATGTTCCCCTCTTCCATCCTGATCTTACATAAACTATCGTCGATTTTTTTAGCCTTGCGCATGGATCAGTTATTTGATTTCCATGCTTTGGGCAATTAAAGCTACCCATGGAAATATTGAACGCATGATATTTAATGTGTAGTGATTAAATCAACGTTTGCCGTCTGCCGATTTGAAAAAAATCGGCGGCCGGAAGTGTGCAGATCACCTCATGAAGCTGATGGTCGCAGAAGTTTTTGTCTGCATTGGTTTCAAAATAAACTGGAAACTATCTAAAGAGAAACTTAAGTTAATTATTTCCATATGTTTCTAGCATTGAAATAATGTACATTCGGTTTGTACTAAGGATCCTTCGATCGATCGATAGGCCGATAGGATCGATACGCCATGTAGAGTTGTTGGGCATTATTAGTACTCGCTACATGAAGGGTAAAATGAGATTTTTGGCCTTTTGTAATAGGAATTAAGAAATAAGGACGAGACAAGCGTTAGCTTAATACGCGTTTAGTAATAGAAGGGAACTGATGAGGGAGACCTTGGGTAAAGATGTGAAGAAGAGGCTAATCAGGAACGTGGTGTTGTATGGAGTGGAAACGTGGACCCTCAGAAAGGAGGACGAGAATAAGCTGCAGGCATTTGAGATGTGGGTGTGGAGAAGGATGGAGAAGGTGCGGTGGACGAAAAGGAAGATGAAAGAGGAAGTGCTTGGTTTTGGTGGGTGAGAGAAGGAAACTTCTGAATGAAATCCAGGTTAGTCAGAGTAATTGGCTGGAGGAAGTAATGAGGGGCGATGGGTTGCTCAAGGCAGTGATAGAGGAAAGGATGTTGAGCAAGCAGGGAAGGAGAAGAAAGAGAATAGGTTTCATGGACAGGATGTAGAAGGGTAGATCGTATGCTGAGATGAAAAAAAGGAAATACTTGAGGTGGATGGGACCCTGAATATGTAGGAAACTGGGAGGAGACTCTCTGACTTCTAGCAAAACCTGCCTTTAACAATTAGAATACCATTAAAAACATAGGAATTATCCATCCAATACCAGCCCTCCTACCCCCTTGTTCCCTTGCCCCCTCACAATTGCCATCCTGTTAATTAATGCATTAATTCTCTGTTGGCATGCAAGGTTCCATTCTGTAGGTGAACCCTGCCATAAAAAATACAGTAGTTTGTAGAACTTTGTAGTGTCTTTCGAAACTGATAATAACTTTTTGTTTAACTTTCCTTAAGGGAAAATCCATGCTCTTTGGAGAACTATATATTATGAGTACTCATCTGTTGATTATAAAAGAGTGAAACAAATATGATCTATGAGTAGGTAAAATGTTAATTAAGATGATCTAATAGCTCCACATCTCCCTTAAAGGACAATGTAAAAAGAGCCTGAACTTTCTCCTTTCATTATCTTCTTACATGATACTCAAATGACCCCCAAGCCTATAAAAAAATATGAAAGCCAATGCATTTACATCTTCATATTGAATTGGTTGTACATTCCATTTCACTTTTATATCTGTTCCGAGTCTGTCATTCATCATTCAAATAGGAATTAAACAATGTCTTTCATGTATAGACACTATACATTGGACATGAATTCGAACTTTTTTGCAGAGTATGTTTGCTTCTGAGGCATCTTTTCAATATATATTTGTGACTAGTTTTGTGTCACCACCATTAACACGTGCTTTCTGTTCTTTACAGACACCTCCTTTCATGACTTCGTCAACCACCCATGTATGTGTGAAATTAAGGAACGTTCCATCTTCATCCACATTGATGTCACTGGCCAAGAGGACAATGCTCCTAACCTTCCTGATGAGTAAGAGTGATGAGAGCCTTCAAACTCTGTCGATTTTGATGGTATTAATTGGAAATGGTGTTTAATTTGCATGCTCCAAACTTTGAGGATTTTTTTGATCTGCCTCAATCATGGAAAGAGTGTTAGTAAAAAATAAATAAATGTCCATTAATTACGTGAGGCGATTTTTCAATCCCCCCTCCCCCCTTGGTGAGATGTCGTGAGATTTGGCTCGACACCCTCCCCCCTCTTCCCCCAATCTCACGTGAGATTTTTCAAAATGTGTATTTTCAGTGTAAATACATAACTATGTGCTTGATTGCATTGGATTTATTAAAAAAAAATATAATTTGCTTAATTATTTTTATTTAAGACTAGTTAAGACTAGTATTTAAGACTACTAAGAATGTAGTCTATAATCACAGAGGGAAAATCGAACAATAAAATACTAAAATAGGAACTACTAATATCCGTAAAAGAATAATCATTCTAATTCAGTCCACGGGGACACAACGGTGGTCTCAATAGTGACTACTGGAACCAACATGTCCATGTGATTTTCAATAAAATCATCTGCTCCTTCAACCTCGCTCTGATTTAGCCACTCTAAACCGTTGTTGCTTGCACGCGTTTATCGTGCGTTTGGCTGGCCGGTGGCGGCTAAACAGACGATGGGCTACTGCGCTACTTTGTGGCATTTGCATAACCACAATAAATATTATTGTGTAGGATTTAGCCATATTTAAGTGGAGAAACATGTTTTACTTAATTTAACCCGGTTTTCTCGCAATTTTACATTGTTTATTGCGGAAACAAAATTATGTGATATTTACCAAGACCTCCCTCTCCCCCATGTGAGATTGGGTGATATTCAGCTCAACCCCCTCCATCCCCAAAACGCCTCATGTAATTAATGGACGCCCCCAATTGATTAACTTTTGGTACCAATTAATGTGTGACTTCTACACCCATTGCATTGTTAATAAACTGTCTTCTTATGATGGGTTGAAAAGCAGCTGCCGTAACTGGAATTCTTACAGTATAAGCCATACTCCCACTGAGCTAATCGCTGAAAAAAACTCCTCATAGGGGAATTGAGCATTATTAAAAAAAAAATGCTCCACAATTTTAAAGCAATGTGTGCTGTATATGATTTAGGATACCTTTGAGTTGAGGAAAACCTCTCTAAATCATTCTCATTGGAAATCCAAGAAGTTAACTTTTAGGGTACATGTAAATATAATTTTTCTGTGACTATAGTAATAAGAACATAATGAGGGATTTCTTCTCTGAAACTTAATTGTCTCATCAGTTATCAACCCTCAAGGAACCCACAGGAATAAAGGTCTTGTTATTTGGTTTCTTATTGAAGAGGAGTTAATTTTGTCAGTGGATGTGTATTTTGTGTGGTTTAATACTGCCTTAAGGTTTGGATTCCACCAACTTTTTTGATAACTTCTCTTTTTATAATAACTTCATTTGCTACTGATAACAGCTTTGCTATGCATTGGTGTTGTAGAGAGCACTTCAGAAATTGAATTTGTGGATAATGTTAGGAATATGAGATGGGTCTATCAGGGATGTCACCGGGAATGTCAAAAAATGTGATAAATCTGACATAACATCATAAATGAAGCATGGGTGAATGACACTCAGAAAGGAAGAGAACATGCAACCCAGATGTGTCATTTCATAGAGTGGTATCAGTATTTTATGTTTTAACGGAATGAAAAAGTAGAAGGAAGGAAGAGATTTGTTGATGACTAAGACAGTGGTGTTGGTAATTTATTGGAATCTTCATCATACCAACACCAAGTACCCAAAGGGCAATGTGGACATCTGCCACTGGTGGCCACTCATAAGGATGTCCAGTCTGCAGCTTGTAAAGGAATGTGAAAAGGTGACAGGAAGTAAGAAAATACCTAGCTTCCATCAAATGTCACTAATTTCCTGCAAGTATTTCCTTTCAAAAACACCTTCTTTGGTATATATTGTGTGACTCACACTTCTAACTATCATCAACGAAGAGCACATAAAAAACCACAGACTAACAATTTTCTTAGGTGTCATTCTTGTCGCAAATCCATTGAAAGAACTGTGGCTGAAATTGCACCACAATTTTCATATGGTGCCGACCCTCAAAAAGTAGGTTAAATGTGAACTATAAATACTTTTCCTTTTGAAAGAGGAAGTTTGTAGATAACCTTAAGATTAAAAATTTCTTCCTAGTGGGTAAAGAAGCAACAGTTTTGGAAGGTTTGTTCTGAAACCCAAAAGAACCCCTTACATTAATTTCCAGTTTAATAAATTTCAGCATGTAAATAAATTCTCTGTAAATAAATTCTTCTGCTCAAAATTAGACATCAAACTATTGAACCCAAAATACAGCAAGATAAATCGAGTCACACATTTTAGATATCTGGGCGAGATCCTTGAACCCACAGGAGGAGAGAAGATAGCACAGAAGACTCGATTACAGAAAATGAAGAGGGCAAATGGCGAGACATACAATATCTATAACAAGAAATGCATTTCCATAAACACAAAGATCAGACACTACAACACTGTAATCAAGCCAGAGGTTCTATATGCAAGTGAAACTCTTACGCTTCATATAAAAAGAGATATGGAGAACATACTTAAGGAAGAGCGAAAAATCATGAGGAAAATTCTCGGCCCAAAATTAACAGAAGATGGGTATATGCTGCACTCCAGGAAAACTACGGAGAAGATGTCCAACCTAGCGGCGGATATCAGAAAAAGAAGACTGCAATTTTTCAGACATCAATAGACTCCCACCAACAAGACTCATCAAAAAGGTCATCACATATTTACAAGGTGTCAAATCAACAATACCATGGCTGTCTCAGGTCAGAGGTGATCTAGAAAAAGCAAAAATAGACCCTAAGGAAATTGAAAACAGAATCACCTACAGAAATAAGATACACCAGTGGAACATAATGCCAGAGAACGAAGTCCCAAAGAAACCAGGGACAAAATGGACGGAAGAGAGAAAGAGAATCCACGGAGAAAGAATGAGAGAAGTGTGGAAGATAAGAAAGAAACTTAAAAATGAGTCATAATGCTTTGCGTGATCCAATCAAAAAAGGGTCCATACGCAACTAATAATAATAATTCTCTGTTAGGGACGGCCAAATAATATGTTTTCTCAGACTTTAAAAACAGCTCTGGCTGGCATTGCCTGCACCACATACTAACACTGATTTTAGATATTAGAATCCATTTGGTTTTGATAAAATCGATATCAACACCCTAAAGATGATACGTGATCATATTTCACCAGTTTTTGCCTACATCGCTAATTTAAGTATGCTCAGTGGTGAATTCCCTGAGCAGCTGAAAACAGCTGTGATAGTGCCAATTTATAAAAAAGGAGATAAAACTAAACTTAACAATTTTAGGCCAATATCTCTATTGCCTGTTTTCTCAAAAATATTAGAAAAAATTATTAAAATTCGACTGGTGAAATTCCTCGATAGTTTCAGTTTTTTTAGCAAATCACAGTTTGGTTTTTTGAAAGGAAAATGTACAGAAAATGCTCTTCTTCATTTCTGTAACAGTGTCTATGAAGGTATTAATAATAATTGTAAAGTTGCGGGCTTGTTTATAGATATTACGAAAGCTTTTGACTGTGTAGATCATGCCATATTATTAGAAAGGCTAACACAAGCAGGTATAAGGGGAATAGCTAATGATTGGTTTCGCAGTTACTTAAGTGGAAGAACCCAGTGTGTTAGAGTACAAAATAGCTACAGTGAATATGTGCCAATTACATATGGGGTTCCCCAGGGTTCAGTCCTTGGACCAATATTATTCCTTATTTATGTAAACGATTTCTGTAATGGTATATTTCATGGTACTTTAACGTCATATGCTGATGACACTGCTTTGTGTTATGCTTCAAAGGATTTAAGTGACCTTTGGTATCAAATGCAATGTGATCTTGACCGGATAAACTATTGGTTTAGCATTAATAATCTAGCTTTAAGTGAAAAAACAAAATATGTCATTTTTAATTTGAAGAGAGAATGCTCTTTGCAAAAGGATTTATATTATAAATGTGTTACTTGTGTTAATGGCAGGACATGTTTATATTGTATAAAAATTGAGAAAGTGGAATTCATTAAATATTTAGGAGTTCTCGTGGATCAAAACCTCAACTGGAAAAAGCATATAAATAAACTTAAACAAGAAATGATATCTATATTAAGAAAATTTTATTATTTGCGCTATATTTGTCCGATTTCAGTTATCCATACTGTCTATTTTACATTGGTAAATTCGAGATTAGAATATGGTATAACATGCTGGGGAGGAGCCTATGTTTCTAATCTAAAACCTTTAGTAACTGCTCAAAAGAAATTGATTAGAATAATTTTGCGGAAGCCAATGACTGAGAAATCTTTTCCACTTTTTATGCGTCTCGAAATTTTACCTTTGAGACACTTGTTTGTTTACAAAGTGTTAAAAATTTTTTACATTCGAGGTGGGAACAGAGCGGAAACGAGAGAATATTCTTACAGACTGAGAAAGAAACCTGGTGTAATTATCCCTAAACCAAGTAATGAAGCATTCAAACAGAGTTACTTGTACATTGCTCCAAAGATTTTCTGTTCCCTCCCAGATAAATTGTCAAACATAGTCTCCGTTCCTCAGTTTTTGAGTAGTATAAGAAAATGGCTATTCACTAAAGAGAAAGTTGAAGACCTAATAAAAGGTCTTGGGTAATCTTTATTCATTAATGTATTGTACTGATGTATTTTTATTTGTATCCAAAGGTATATTTATTATAAATATGTGTAAATGTAAAGAAGTTAAATCTGCTGTGCACTTAGGGTAAAATACTAAACGTAAAAACTGTTATACTTTGTGAGTTTTTGTTTTTTCCAGCCGCTGCCTCAGTAATAATGTGAAAGATGGTAACCCCAAAACAGGTTAACCTATGGGGTACCTATATTCCACTAATGTATTCCCTACGTTTTATTTATGCTTGTATATTCTCTAAGGAGTGGAATAAATTATTATTATTATTATTATTTCTTCCTTTGCACTTAGTAGTCATGACATTTCAATGGCAGGCTTGTTAAATTTGAGAGGTCTCATTTTGATGTGATTCTTTGATTGCCAGATTTCAGTTCCCTGCACTGCAGGTCCTTGGGGAGGACCTCGTGACCGTGTTGGACTTCCTTCATGTGCGCTATGTGATTGGACTTGGTGAGGGTGCTGGAGCCAACACCCTGGCAAGATTTGGTCTTGCACACCCTACTCGATGCTTGGGTTTGATTCTTATCAACTGCACAGGGAGCTCAGCAACTGTTATGGACCACTTTAAAGACAAGGTGAGTTTTTGGGGGAAAATTTCATCATTTGTATAACTTCACTGTACTCAAGTCTCATTATTGATCCCTGTGTAAAAGAAATCTTTATCTCTTAACTGCACCATCTCTATCCTCCTCCATTGCAAAAGGAAAAGACTTCTGTGGTACTCTGTGGTACACTTAGAAATTTCTTGAAAAACAAAATTGACTGAGACACTCTCTATCATCTGGTATTTTATGTAAAACATTACTGTCCAGATAGAGTCTGCCTGTAAAGAATGCAGTGAGACTTGTATAAAAAAGATTAATTATCAACTTGCAATCCTTTGATAATCAAGGGATTGTGTGAAACTTAAACCTTATTGAGCCAAATAATTCCTTCAATTGCCATTGAATCACCTACTTTTCTCATGATGTTTAATTTGGATACAGTTGTAGTTACAGTAACAATATAGAAGCTCGTTCATGGATTGAGTAATCATCCAAACTTAATATACAGCTAGTATGACTTATTTGATGATATGCTGTATTTATTGGCATATAGCACATGTTGTTTTCTGAACATTTAGGCCTGTAATTAATCAAAAAATATACCTACTACTTTACATTATCACCTAAATGCTTAGAATTGTGTTTTTATTGTCAAGAGACCACAACATGTTATATAATATGTATCAATCTTCATTTCCACTTTAGAACCTTGGCATAATGCTTCATAGCTTCTATACTGAGCAAAAAGAGAACATAAATTGCTTATTTTGCACAATTACCTCCCTAATAGAATTTGTTTCATCATAGTATATAATTATAAGGCAACTTTAAGAATCATGTGGGCCATCCTAAGGTGAATTCTTGCACTGTCGGAAAATAGAAAAGTATGGCATCAAACAGAGGATGTTTTGAAAATAAAAGAAGTCAAGTTTTGCAAGGTGATGAGGATATATGGCCAAAGGGCAAGCCTATATAATCAGTATATTCATGTAATGCATTAATGCTAATAAGCAAGTATATTGAAAAATTTTGACCTAAATTCAGCATCTGTGTTTGAAAAACAATCACATAAAAGTGTTTTGAGGTTATGAAATTAATATTAGCAATATAAGAAGTGATTTCAAATGTTATGGATCTAAATTTCAAACCTTGATACATTCAGGGTTCCTGAAAATGTATTCACTTAAGTTATTTATGATCCAATGTTATTGAATCAATGATTTTAGCTCTATTATTCTACAACACTCATGTTCTAGTGTAGAGTTTTCACAGTGATTCAGGACTGCATATGTATTTAATCAGGATACCTGTAGAAATTAGCTTGATTCATTCTTATTGAATAAGTTACATCTATTTTTACTAACTGTCATTTGCACTACAGCTAGGTAGTACATGAGTAGAGCACTATGGAATGATAACATATTCATAGCCTTTAATTTAGCAAATTCAGTTAATATGACCTATTTATGTAGAAATCTGAGCAATGGAGACCATTAGAAATGTTTCTTTCTTCAGTCTCAGCAAAACTGATACAATTGGCTTATACCAATGAGCAAGTTAAGAGATTGGTGTAATATACTGGAGTTTATTAACAACCATTTTCGGAATACATGGGATATCTATGATTAGTAATTTAAAATAAAAATGCCATTAAAAATGGTATTGAGGTAGAAATCGTATGCTGCTGATGTCGATACTTAATTTCAACCATTAAACCTTTAAGTATGTATTGTAAAATTGGGTGACTCTGATTGCTGGGATGACTTGAAGTATGGCAAAATTGTTGGGAATAAAACTGATTACCACACTTATTTTAGTACCAGTAAAGGCACCATTCCTGCAGACATAAGTTAACACTAAAATGAAAGCAAAAGTCTGTTTTATTCCAAACAATAACATCATGATCTAAGTTGTCCTGGTGAATGAAGTCACTCCATTTTATGGTATTGCTCTTACTTCATGTGTTTCAGATGGAAAAGCTTTCCATTACATATTCATAATGAGGCAACGAGAACGTATTCATTTTCACAGCCACATATCAGTACACAGTAGCCCCATAAATCTATACTATCCATTATATTTTGCGTGGCTAATGAAGTGTTCTTCCGTGAAGTATTTTGTAAATCATTGGATTTTGTGGTGGTCTTGTATAAATCAAATATCTTACTATAAATTTGGCCCTGAAAAGTTTATGAACCTTAAGGGAAATTAAAACATTATTGAGGAGAAACATGCATATTGTTAGAGCAAATTTTGCACAAAACATTGAAAGAAATCCAGCTATATGACATTGTATATTCCTGCCGGTGAAAGTGAGTGACTAATAAAGAAACAAGTTTGCACAAATTCTGGTAATTACTTTGTTTTTTTCAATCGTACCGAGGCAGTTTGCTAACAAGGTAAGTATTCACTCACTCTGTGCTTTGAAGGTTGAATCTGTGCATGTTTTTTTTGTTCAGACAAATCCGTCAATGTATGTAGGTACATTTTTATGTAAACATTTCTATTTCACTCTTGCGGTATGATATAAGGTACTTGCTGTGACTTGTCGTTGATATGAATGAGTAATAATCGGTGCAGGTGAAATCGAATGATTGCCTCATTTTATTCTCATTACTTCTTGATGATGCGTAATCACTTGTTCATTGTTGTTAAAATTGTATGGCTCCACCCCATTTGCTGTAGTGGGTTCAGTCCTAGTTGTCATTAAGCTTCCTAAAGATGCTTCAAAACAATAGACACATTAAGCATATAAAAAATGCATGAATGCTGTCCTTCATAGATATCCCTTTTTCTACCTAAAAGATGCTTTTAATAAAAATTTAGCGAGGAACCTTTTTTTACCTTAAAATAGCAGTGCCTGAATGTACATTGTGATTGAAAAAAATTTAGACCCTGTCATACCCTTGGAGGGAACCAATCTAAGTGTAAGTAGACTTTAGATGTTCACATTAATGAGATGGTAAAAAAGTTGCTTTTTATTGTAAAAACCTTTCATCTTATTTGCTGAAAATGCTTACTTCATTTCCTTATATTTTGCTATTAATGAATTTCTATTTGCTTTCTATCTCTGGCAAGACCCAAGGTAGACATGTGAAGTAGGGCAGTGCGTTTTACGAAATTCAAGTGACATTGAATTTTTCTAGCTAAAAAGCACCAATTTGTAGGAAAAACATGTAGTTTAGAGTCATAGCTGTGCTGCCCACCATTGCCATGCACTTGCAAGACTAGCCAATGCAAGATGTGGGTCTTTGTAGGTGAAACTTCCATCCTTATCACGATCATGCAATTTTATAGCCATTCTGATGCAAAAAGTTTAATCCTGTTGGTGTATTTTGATGGTTTAATGCAAGCACTTGCTTATGCATGGCACTCAGCTTCAGGTTATGAGCGGGTTGCATCCAGGACCATATTCACCAACCCCTACCTTAGCTCTCACTTTGCAGAGCAGTCAATTAATGACCCCACAGTGAGCAGCTGGCATGGTAGTGAACAGCTGAAATTATGAATTTTGGTGAATGATAAGGAAGTTCAGGGGTTATTTCAGTGAAGGAAAATCAGTTTGATCCTGGTGAGTGAACAAAAGGATGGAATTCAGCTGTCAAAATACACTTTAGTGATGGCTCTTGATGAGTTTACGAAGATAAGAGGATAAAGGTAGCTAAAAAGTGATTAATTCATGCATTAGCAAGGAACTTGGCCAAATGATATGCTGTTAGAGTGTGGAGGGCAATTCTTGAGATGGTTCTTTTGCGACCATTCATCTTAACTCATAAACTTTTTAGAGTTCAAACTAGTCCCTGGTTTTGAACATTTATGTACTCAGAAAATGTACTGAATTTTATCCGTATGGCTTGTCAAATCAGTATTAATTTATTGCTCGAGATCGTATCATCCCCTCATGTATTTAATTCCAGTTCGGGGCCACAAAAATATAAATTTAGCTTAGCTTCAGGTAGTTGTGATGTCTTAGAGGTTTTTTTGCCAACATGTTTTCAGCACATATTGTGTCCTCTTGTTTGAACTTACCACATGAAGTCTTCACATGTGATTTTTAAAGCCTTTACCGACAGGTGCCCTGTTCTGGCAACCAAAAAAACATTTGAAATATAATTAAAAGTGATCTCAAGGAAATGTGAATAAGAAACTTTCTCAGTCACTACATTGAGTTAAGTTGAGGTTGAGTAATGGAAGATGCTGGTTTCAAGCTAGGGGTGTATTGCCTTTATATTTTGGTGCTAACTCTGTATAAAGACGTGATTTATTTGCAGTCAACCATCATTCACATTAGGCTTAATTGAATTATTTCAGTCCATTCACATTACCAGCCATTGATTCGATAATTACCTATGTTACATGTTAAGATACTATACATCTTGATCTTCTTCAAGAATGGGTGCAACTATCATATGATTGAATGTATAGATTCACTAATGTTTCCTGTTAGTAAGAGTGTATTGAACAAGGTTTTAGAGGGGGACAGCTCAGTTTAATAGGTTGTCTTTAATCCTGGAGAACAGCCGTAAATCTAAAAAAATATCTTGACAGACATTAAGAAATTGGAAAAACAGATTCCTTCAGCTTTTTATAAAAACTCAGCAGAATCATCTGTCCATGAACACAACATCCTGAGTATAAGTGGACTACCTATACATTAATGCATATTCAGAAGACAATCCATCACTGCTGCTTGGGCCCAATAGAGAAAAATACATAGGTACTTCAATTTATTTGCATAGGATGTAGATTACATGAGTTCTCTGCCTTTCTCATTCACATTTTAGCTATAGTTAGTGTTCTGTGAGCTTTATCTTAATAGAAAGAAATAGTCATGCTTACATTGATTGGGCAGTTTTCTTTCAATATTTATAACTCTTTTATTCTTCCTTCTTTTACACACATACTTCCAATTTTCTGTCTCTTCAGTCATACCCTATTGCTTAGTTATTGAGCAACTCCGGAAAACCTATGTGCTCTCCCTTGTGCTCTCAATTAACATCCCGGACCTATTAGTAGTTTTTTAAATACTATTAGCACTAGGTATACCTTTCTTTGAGAGGTTAGCTCCGTAAGCAAGGTGGTTGGCTCAGAACCAACTTACACTCAAGAATATACCAGTAAGTGCATCAAAAACTCAATAAGTATTATACATTTTGGAACTTGGTACTCTTAGTGGCTGGACTGCCTTCTTTTATATTTTTTGTATTTTTAAACAAACTCAATTGTAATTCTCCATCACTTGGTATCACTGCTCATGTGCTGTTCTCATTGTTTCATTTTGCTTCACATTGTGTACATAAATATTTTCTCTCCACTTTTCCCTTGGAATGTTTCAGTTCACTCTCAGAATTCCCATATGTTTTTTATGTAAAATGTACCATTTTTTTTGTTTTTCAGTTTATGAATTGGAAGCTGGGGTCAGGTGTCAACACATCAGCTGAGCATTACTTGGTGTTCCACAAGTTTGGCCATGTGAGTAGTCATTTGCCCGAACTTTAAAGTAAGAAAATCTCAGTGGATAAAAATATATTTTTGATGACTACCCTCTGAAGAGCTCTTTTTGTGAATTGTTTTGGAATTAGATTGCATTTTTAGGACAATTTTTATTTACAAGACTGCATGCTTAATTGATTATCCAAGAATGATTTGACTAACTTTTATGTTTTCGCTTCATTTCCTAATCTGTATCTGTCTCATCTGTCTCTGTTTCTTGTACTAATGGACTTTGTCTCTTTTCTCTCATACCTTTCTTCATAATTTCCTTGACTGTATGCCCTATGCATGTTGAATTTTTGATGAAATGTGACTACCACATGTCGAGGTATATAAGTTTACTTCAACTGGAAAATGTGACGATTTTTGTCCTTTTACCTGTTTACCTGTATTCTTGTGTCATTAACTGTATTACATTTGTATGTCATGAAAAATTAAATTATAGGTGCAGATTTCCACTCAATCAGCTTTAAAATGTCTCTAAACTTAAATCAGCTGATTCATGGAGCTGGTGTCTTACACTTAATAGAAAATTGAATTAGGTACCTAAATTGTGTGCCTGTAATTTCAGATTGTTTCACTTCTTATTAGCTGTCAACCGAGAATATCGTAATTTACAAACAGAACTTTCAAGTAAGTGAAGTAACTTTTTGATGGTGTCAAAATCTTACTTATATGCCTCTGACATGTGGTTATCTGAATGGCAGAGATTTCATAATCTTGTTGTTGTGACTATTTTTATTAAGCAAAAAAAATGATGGAGGGACTTTGAATGATCATTTGAGTACAATATTTATTAACGCATGACTCTGTGTTCTTAAAAGCTATGCATTCATTGTGAAACTGTCATGGTAACTGATGTGTAACTAATGATATTGATGCCATAATATTAGTTTCACTGCTAATGTTACTTGTTACGAAATCACATTTGAACTATTCTATGGCATTAGTAATTGACATAAATGGGCTGTTATGAGTGTTGCACGTGGCAACATTTCACTCATGTATGAGATATTAATTCTGTTATGTTTATTGAAACTTTGCATCACTCTTGGTGGGCAAGTCTTAATGTCTCTAGATAACTCGCTTGCTTCTTTATCTGTTTAATGTCTGTGACCCCTCTTCCATTGGGCTATCTCCTCATATCAACTGATCTCCAGGATGTTGATGAGGTAATGTGCTCAATAAAAGTATTTCATTGTTATAAACCTTTTAATATGCCAAAATCATTTTAGTAACATTCCCTCAAAGGATTTTCATTCCATCTAAAGTAAACATCTTCCTTTGCTGTTCATTGACTTATTGATAAGCTATTACATAAGGATATCATCCCATTAAGTAGACTTTTCATGAACAGGCCAGCTTAAAGGATAGGTAAAACCTTTAATACATGAGTTGGCTTTATGATTATAATTTTCTTAAAATAAAATTCATCTAAATTCATGGCTCACTCCATAATAGATCAATGTCATTGAGTGTAATTGGAAGTTCACATTTTATTGGGAGTGCCCATTTCTTGGATTAATGTTCATTGTATGGGAATCATATTTTTCAGCAGCTTAAAATGGAATTAAAACTATTAACCAAAACATGCTCTTGAGAAGCTGTAGCCTGCATATCTTAAAGAAATAAATTCATTTTAACCATGTTGTATCCTGAAAATATATTAATGCTCTAATCTGAATTTATTTCAAATCTGTCAAGATTGTTTAATTTTTTGAGCAGTGAAACCTTGATTTATACCAGACAAGTTATTGTGACTTGAGAAGAAATTGTTTAAGTTTATTTTGCCATATGAGGTACCACCTAAAATTATGAGGGTTCCTCTTAAAAATGAGAAAACTTGCCTTACATCCTATTTTCCTCCATGGGCTTCAAAGTAATCATCATAAGCTTTTAATTAATGAAAGCCTCCAGCAATTTATCCCATTTTTGGAAGCACTACTGGAAATTTACTGGCTGAAGCATGTTCAAGATCTTTTGCGATTTCACATGGATCTCTTTAATGTAGTTATAAAGCCACTCTTTCAGCCAGATTTTAATTCATGGGAGGAAATGAGGGTGGAACCTGTGACTCAAATATTTATATATAATTTATTTGTAGATGGATGTAAATATTACATTATTCTTGTGTTATTTATGACAAACTCTTGAAAAATGAGGCAGAAAATCATTTTAGGCCTTTCAATAGAGTTCTAAAGCTCTTATGATAAAAGGCGATGGGAAATGGTTTTATGTTCAAAGAGCACAAGTGATACTCAAAATTAAATTCATGCAAAAAATTAGTGTGGGGATTAGTTATGCCCTTTGAAGCTCTGCAGAGGCACATGAGTTACGATTTCCCATGTCACAACCCCTTAGTGGCAACAATGCACTGACTGTCACATCCTCTCTTGGGAAGGTGGCCGTTTCACCACCAGTTTTAGCACACTACAAATGCTTGTTTTTTATTGATTCATTAGAGATCAATTTCGTTATGTGGGTTAATGATGGTAATTGTATTTAAACACTACTGCAAAGAGCTTCAAAATCAAGACCAAGATCATGCCTCCAGTACAATAAGGCCTCAGTATGTGTTGTTTCTATTTACATCGGGTTCGATGTTACATCCATGCTGACAAGGGTTGTCGGAAATTTCTCCCCGTTTAATGCTAATAAAATAGACTGTATGTGCATATGCTTGCATTTTTTGATAACTGAGACATAATCATCCTATCTGAAATACCTATTTTTTCCTGGATAAAGGAAAAAAACGAATTTTGAAATTAACACCTTGCTTTATCACGGGACTAAAGTGGTCACAAATATCTGGATCCATTTTACATTGTTTCAACTTACATCGCTCTTCTTCAACACGCATCTCCAACATAAATTGAGGACTTACTGTAGCATTCATTATCAAGAAAAAGTTTTTTGTAAAATTGACATATGGTAAATTAGCAAGCACTGAAAGTTTGTAGATAAATTTAAATATTTTTTTACTTCCACAGCATAAAAGTTTTATCATGATTATACTTCAAGTTTCTTCAGTATTAAGGTAGTTTGAGTGAAATACCATTTTACCTAGAAATCAATGAATTTGGTCTCATCTTAAAGAAAAATATATCACACTTCCATTGACATCAAGAATTGAACCCCTTACCACATTACTTTCCGAGATATTTGCCTAAAAATACCATTAAAAAATTTAAGATGTCAACTTTTACAAAACCACTCGATTTATTAAAACAACGACCCAGGTTTCAATGTGCATTCACATCATCTTCAGGTAAATGGAGGCCGATGTGCAGGCCTTATATAGTAAACATTACCAGATGGGGAAAGGGGGGGGGGAAGAACAATGCAGGAAGAGGGTGGTCACGGGAGGGAAGGGAGGGGGGGGGGGCTAGGAGGACGAAGTGGAGGGGATTAAAGCTTTGAGGATGGGGGAATAGGCAGGGAGCATACATTCATTCACAAGAAAATTCACAAGATTCGCAGCTGTTCTTCTACTCCATCCGCTTTGAGAGCAGTCCAAGTTGCAGAAAGAGTGTGGATTCGGAAGGAACTTCAGAAATGGTACTCTATCCGGCAGAACCTTAGCTACTACCTGTTTGTCCTGCACATCGAACTTATTAATTCCCTGCATCCCATGGAATGGAACATCATCGATGACTTGGTGCGCCGCTCGGGCAGCAACGTCGCATTCAAGAAACGCGAGAAGATGTGCAGTAAACTATCCAGGCTACAAGGTGCATCTTGTTCACTTCCTACTTACCCAACACCTCTCCAAACCACCCACAGTTTTCACCCACGAGTGCTAAACCTCTCTCATCATACTTTCCACGATTGTGAATTGAAATTTTTGGAAAAAGGTTTAAAGTTTGCCCCCACTTTGCCAATTCCCCCCCGGGATGTTGAGCGCCTAGCTGTTGACTGCGAGGTAGCATTGGCTAAGGAGTGTGTACGAGTGAAACACAACGTGGCCAATTTCTTCTATAATTACACCCAACTGAACAAGCAACCACTCCTCCGCAATCCCGGTTTGGACCCTTCAGTGAAAATTATTTCTTCCCTCCGGCGGAAAATTAAAGCAGAAGATCTGGTGATACAGAAGGCAGACAAAGGTAACTGCTTGGTCGTCATGGACAAGATCACATATTTAGAAAAGTGCTTTGACTTCATCAACGCCAACAACCTAGTGAAACTCAGCAAGGACCCCACAACCAAGTTCCAGAGCGCCATACGTGACGCCATCCGCAGCAGCCCACTACTTTTCCCTCCTCGCAGTGGCCCACTCTTTGTGAACCCCAATCCCCTTCCCCCCTCCTCTACGGCCTCCCAAAAATACACAAGCCAGACACCCCTATCCGACCTGTTATTGCAAGCATGGGAGCCCCAGCTCATAAACTGGCTAAGAAATTGAATGACCTCCTGCTCGAATTCTCGTCCTTCGAGCCTCAACGCGTGGTGAAGAACTCCCAAGATCTTGTCAAGAAAATTCATCATATCAGTGTTCCTCCGAAGGCCCGTCTGGTGTCTTTTGATGTAAAGAATCTCTTCCCTAGTGTCCCACCCAGTGAGGCCGTGGACATTGCACTCAAGATACTGAAGGAGAGGGGGCACCCGGAAAAAATTGTGAAAGAATTCTCGGTTTTGCTTAAAGTGTGTGTGTCCCAAAATTATTTAAAATTTAATAACGAATTTTATGAACAAACCGGGGGGCTGGCCATTGGGTCACCCCTTTCCCCTTTGCTAGCTGAAATGTTTTTAGATGACTTAGAGACGAACCTTTTTAATGTTGGCAAGAATTTTACTTCGCAGGTCATTTATTGGTTTAGGTATGTGGACGACGTTTTATTTTTATGGAACGGAACTGACAGACAACTGGACATCCTTTTTAGCTTTATTAATAATTTGCATCCAGCCATAGCTTTTACTCGTGAATTGGAGTGTAACCGTTCAATCAATTTCTTAGACTTGACTATCTCCCTTGAAGAAGGGAGGCACCACTTTTCAATTTTCCGAAAACCCACCTATACCGATCATGTCATACCTGCTGATTCCAGACACCCTTACTCGCAAAAACTTTCTGCTTTCCACGCCCTTATTAACGGCCTTTTCAACATTCCCCTGAACGACTCAGAGTTTGAAAAAGAAACCCAAACAATCAAACAGATTGCAGTGAATAACGGCTATCCACTCTCACTAATAGACAAATTAATTCACAAGAATAGGAGGAAAAGAGCCGTGGCCAGTTTGTACAACAAAACAGAACCCCCTGTTCAACAATGGCGTTCAATTATTTACTTCGGGAAGATTTCCTCTCGAGTGACGCAATTGTTTCCAAAGGACCGTTACAAAGTGGCATTTAAAACACCATACAGTGTGAAAAAACTGTTAGCGAACTGCAAGGACCCGATTGAACCTCAGAAATTAAGTGGTGTATACTTAATGAAATGTAATGAATGTGGTGGACAGTATGTTGGACAGACCTGTAGAAATTTTGAAATTAGACAAAAGGAGCATAAAAGGGATTTTAGAAATTTTAATTTTAACAAAATCAACTTTGCCCGACATCTTTTAATCCACGGACATAATAGTGATTTTACTATGACACCTCTCCATTTTGCAACTGACAGACGTAAGCTGAATGCTTTAGAACAACTAGAAATTTTTAAAAATCAAGCTTACTGTGATAAATTTCTTGTGAATGAATGTATGCTCCCTGCCTATTCCCCCATCCTCAAAGCTTTAATCCCCTCCACTTCGTCCTCCTAGCCCCCCCCCCCCCTCCCTTCCCTCCCGTGACCACCCTCTTCCTGCATTGTTCTTCCCCCCCCCCTTTCCCCATCTGGTAATTTTTACTATATAAGGCCTGCACATCGGCCTCCATTTACCTGAAGATGCTGTGAATGCACATTGAAACCTGGGTCGTTGTTTTAATAAATCGAGTGGTTTTGTAAAAGTTGACATCTTAAATTTTTTAATGATGGAATACCACCAAGTGAGACTGACGAAAGTGAGTGATAAAAATACCATGCCTTTTATATGGGAAATGGTATGTGCATGAACCCCAGAGAGACCTTATATTAAAAATGAGGCATTTCCTACACTCAGATCTCGTAAAAAAATCAACGGTGTGTATTTTGTGTGTTTTCTCAACAATTTTTGAAAGTTAATCATATTGTCACCGCAGTAAATTCTTCAGGATCACAATAAACCTTCCATTATGATTGAGTTTCATACCTACTGTGTGAAAAAAATTAGTCAAGTTAAAGACTTATTTAGATATTTTCATTTGATTAAAATTAGTCAAGTAAAAGACTTATTTAGATATTTTCATTTGATTAAAATTAGTCAAGTAAAAGACTTATTTAGATATTTTCATTTGATTAAAATTAGTCAAGTAAAAGACTTATTTAGATATTTTCATTTGATTACTTACAATTTCTGTCATGTAAAACTATTTTATTGCCCTTTTTGGATCTCGCTGTGACAGAAATCGATAGTAAATTGTAAAATAATTGCAACTATGGTTTAACACAATATTTTATATAATAAATTCTTATATAACTGCCATTCATGTAAGCACAACGGTTCATTTTAAGTCAGTGTGCAAACTCATGTCTACATGGCTTTTACATTGACTTTTTCCCTGATAGAAAATACCATAGCACTCTACAGTTATCATAATTTTCAGAATGTTAAAAATGCTGGATGACTTCTATCATTCATTCAAATAATTGAAGGTTAAATGGAATATTTAACCCTTCTGATTTGCGTGGGGCATTAGGAACCCTAGCTACCTCACTATATGGAGGTCTGTGATTCCCCCAAATTATAAGCTTATTTTTATTTTAATGGATTGTGTGAATTTGACGTTAAAATTTTCAATCATATGAGTTAAATACATATTTATTTCAAAGACATTGTATTAAATGATGACTTTAATCAGTATGGCATAAATCAAGGGCTTACTGTGCTGAATACTGCTCTCAGAGCTTTCTTGTCTGTGATATGAACATAAATAAACTTGTACACCAGTGCCATATCCCTGTCATTGGTATTTGTTCATTGAAAGGAAATAATCTTACATTCATTGTAATTGTATCAAATTCATGTTTGATACATGCTCCAACTTATGAATCATATCCGCTCAGGGTTTAAATTGGAAGATGGCAGCCTATCATAAATTAGCCACGCTGTATTTTGAATTATAACTTTCATCTGTCCAACCACTTTTGGATTATAACCACAATTCAAATGCCTATAAATGGAATATTTTAAAGATTTATCCTCCAAATAATAACTTCTGCTAATTTATTACCTTCATCTTGGAGATAACATGAAATACAGCTTAGCTACTCAAACCAATATGTGTTGGCTCTTTCAAGTAGGCTAGAACTTCTTTTTTTGTATGGATAAAGTATTTCCTCTGGCTTGCAATTATTGCCCTGCCACCTGCTTTTACTAACACGTTACATTTTTGGATAATTTTTTTATCTATCCCTCTCGGTGTCAATCTGCATTTTTTTACAACATTCTAATTTTTTTCAACTTTCTAGGTTCTTCTTTGGAGCATTTTGAAAGAGGGAAGAAATTTACAGATTTTCTGTTTTATTTAGATGCTCAGGAAAGGATGTGGATCAGAAAACCATATTTTATACATACAGAGCATTAGATATATGGGTCAATGTAGCCTAATTCTCCGAATAACATGGATGTAACTAGATATGTGAATGGACCTAAATTTCAATATTTTTGTTGAAAATTTGGTTATCTTTAATGGCTTCCTAGAATTTTTACTCTATTGCTTTCTTGAAACTAAGACTAATCATATTGTAAAATCATATTTTAAGGAGCCTGTATTAAATCCACACACACGGAAGGCAATTTAGAATATGAACCAAATATATTATGCCAGATGGACTCTTGTCATTAAATTACAATTCTTAAATATTTCAGCATTGGAAATTAGACACAGTAATTAGACTTGTGGCAAAAAAACAGTATGTCAATGATGTGGAGGCAGCTCATGGGGTTTGAAACAATTTGCTTAAACATAGGTACCTCAAGTTTTCATGTGAATGCAGCTACTCGCCAATGAATCAATGGGAAGAAATCTGAAAATGAGGTTTTACGTAAAATAGCTAATTTGGAATTTTAAAAGTCTCTGATGGCAACAGCACACTAATTATATGTTACGGTATATATATTAGCAGAATAGTAGTTTTTGAAAAATGTATATTTGCATCATTCTGTTTATCTTGTCTTTCACTTTCATTCACTTTCTCTTTGAACAACAAATAACATTATGCTCCATAAAACCTCACAATGGTACAACGTTGGGGCCACAATAATTGCCCACTGTCGGGAGGTGTCCACAGTTGAGAGGGAGAGTAATTCACTTATAAATGAGCATTTGTGCATTAGTATAAGTATTTTATCTCTGTAGATATCGAAAATGAATGAAACTCAAACTTACTTAGCAAACTATTGTTCATACTCCTGTCACTAGTCAATGGATACATATTTTGCAGAACTATTTGGTGTGTTAAACAATTTACTAAAACAAAACACATCATGCAATTGGGTCAAAATCAGAGGGATCAAGGGTAACTCATTGTTAGAATTGATTTGGAGTATATGTATTCGTTCATTTCGATTCATTATTCAAATGTCCTTAAATGTTAAGAAAGCGTATTGAAGTCTTGAATCCTTGAAAGTCTTGAATGTCTTTATGTTTTAATTTGTGAAACAGCACGGCAAGAAATTAACAAGTGGAAAAAAATTGCATAGTGATTTGCTTCAATAACTCCTAGGGTTATCGAGTATATAGGTGAGCCTCCTGCAAGTGGACAGATTGACAGGCTAGGTTCTTGGTTGTGGCCATGAGATTTGTTGCTTCCTTATTCTGTTTGATGTATTTCTCATGTATCTGCAAATTTTGGGGTATCTGGGGTTTTTTTGTTGAGAATCCACTTCAAGTACCAATCTGGCAAGTTCTTAACATATTTCCAAAGCCTTGATCTATGTAAATGGGGATTAGTGTACCATAACAAACCTTGCTGTTGTCATTTACAAAAAGGTGTCTGAATTGAAAGATTTCTCTATCACCAGAAAATGATATTGTTGTTCATGGTTTGTTCTGATATGATGAACCAAATGAAAACTTTGGTATGGGATTTGGTGGAGTAATTCATTTCCAAATGGTCAAATTTTAAAACCATAATCTTTGATTTTGTGAGTTAATTTGAGTGTGAAATGAGTTTTCTCTGTGATAACATTTAGTAATGAGTTCATTCAATTAAAGAAATTGAGAAGCATTTATTTATAGTTGTAGTTTCCCCATATTCTGTTCCATCAAATGCTCATCCAAAATATTTTCAGTATCATTGCACTGTGAGTGTTTTGACTATTGCAATGATTTTGAAAGAACTTGGAAATTTGATATGGAATTTTAAATAGTCTTGGTGAGGTAGAATAAAATATTACCTTATGGTGGACACTCTAATGAATCATATTTATACTATTCATGGAATATTGAAAGAAATTTTAATTACTCTGCTGTGGATAACCACTTAATTTTTTTCTAATTGAGAAACAATCTTTTATAGCAATTGGAAAATGATCCAGCTGGTGACAAGGAAAAAGTCATTCAAGAATTCCAGAAGAAACTGCGATCAACCATCAACAGTAAAAACCTCAAGAGCTTTGTGAATGCTTTTCTAAAGTGAGTCAATGCTGAATTTCTACTTGAATTTGGTATATTAAGTTCTCTGTATTGTGGTGGATTTTGGTGTCAAGGGCAGCAGGAAGAAAACTAAAAATTAGGGATGGACCGATACCGATATGAAGTATCGGCCAATACTTATGGTATCGGTAGCATTGGTATTGTCAGTCACGTCAGTGTTTTTCACATTTTTACCGCCAATTCGGCCAATTAAACTGGAGTGCTCTGGTACTGAACGCCATCAGCTCAATGTAAGACAGAGTGCGTTTCTTTCGAGCCAGCTTAAAATATTTGTGGTTGAATATTGAGTATGTATTATACCTAGAATGAAGTAGTATCGGTACTGGTAATGGTATCGGGGGAGGAGATAGCAATTTCTGGTATTGGTCCATCCTTACTAAAAATGACTATATATAGAGGTAAATGATTTGATAAATGTTCTCATACCAATTTTAAGATTTATGGAAATGCATTTACCTAGTATTTACATATTTGTATTCTATTTTTTTGTATCAAGGGTGGTATTTAACGAAAAACAATTTCAATAATAAAAATCACTAATTTTGTGGTTTTATTAGTTGTTTCTACCATTCCAAATGAATGGCGGATCACCTATGGGAGGGAAAGTAGAACAATATGCTAGAAATTAGGATGTTAGAGTAAGTACTGTCCAAAAACCTACCATCAGCTGGCAGAAAACTCTTGTGACTTAGTTATTTGGTCAGGTAAAAAAATATTACATGCATGAAAATGGAAAACACTTGGTAAAATTATGTGTAAAATAACACTTAATGATTGAAATATTGAGCACAGTTTGTGTGTGAGAAACAGTGAAAAATTAAAATTCATTAAGTTTAAAAATTACATACAGTGAAACACTGAATATCCATACTAATGGACAGGGAAACCCAGTTAGATAATCAAAAGTGTTGAATAACCTTTTCATGTTCACTTGTGTGGTTGTTGTGGCCTTGGTCCTGCTTTCTTTAAGTCTTTCGCTCATATTGTACTGAAATACTCATTTTCCTACCATATAATTTAGTTCACCAGGCCATTGTTCATTCCATTTACTTCTCCAAAGCATATTGCCACTGAAATTGAGATCTTTTTCTCATGTACAGTAAATATGCTCTACCAATTTGCAGAATATTCAGTGGTGAATCTAATTTACAGATAAGTTCCATTTCCATATGACTATTTGTGATATTTGCCTGTAAGAATTTAAATTAATAATTGCCATATATTGAATTCATTGTGAAAAATCAAACTCTTCTGATAAGAAAAATTTGCTTCGTGTTTTTCTTATCTACTTAGACTCACTTCAAGATAGCTGGTGCGAATTGCATGAATACAGCTCCTTGGAAATACTGAACAAAATTTAGTCAATACATAGTGGCCATGGAAGCAATATAAGCTTGCTTGTTTGGGTTGCGCTAGCTCTAAGCAGTGATTCATGGGGCTCACTGTAATGCTACACTAACATCTGTGTAATTAAAAAGCCTCCAGGAGGAAAACATTTGCATGGGCAAAATGTAACAATTTTTCAGTCTTGAATACAGCTGCTGGCTGTGAGTGCGAGCAAAAGTGGTTGTAGATGTGGCGGGAGAGAGGGAAGGGACAGAAAGGGAAGAGATTGTTGAGAGACTGATAATCAGATAATCTGCCAGTCAGATTGTTGAATGCCAGATGATCGGTGCTCTTCTGTATTATGCAAAGAAAATATTGTGTAGTCTCAACTTGGAATTCTCTGGGCCCCTCCATATTCATGGGCTCTGGGCATCTGTCCAGTATTAAATCTGCCATTTGTTCTCTACATGGTAAATCAGTGCAGTTAATCCACTCTTTACAGTGGGTTCACTTTATGGTGGATGTACCTTATGATCTGCCTGCTAGAAATTTAATATGCTGCCGGTTTTGCATGCTCACCTTAAAACTTCCCATTATGACAATCTTTTACTTACTTAATTTGACATTTTTCCAACTTAACACCTTATTTGAACATCGACACCATATGTTTCTCCTTATGACTACATAATTTTTAATGATAGTTATAACAATGAGCCATTTGCCATGATTAGAACAAATATTTGGATGGTTAGCACTACCACCAATCACCTCTAATGTAGTGACGCTCCATTTCTAACACAGAATCTCATCTATGGATGGTTAATTTCAAGGCTTTCATTGATCACTAGAGAGACATTTTGTTGAATAACTAGAAAAAATATAATAACCTCCACCAAAAAGTAAGTTATTGTTAGAGTGGATCACCTACCTATGATTGGAAAGGATTCCAGCTGTTGGGATTTGATGAATCAAGAGAGAGAGAGAGAGAGAGAGAGCTCTGATTTCTCATTATTATTCCTTCATTTATTTCTTCAAGCATAACATTATTTTCTGTAATTATCGAGCCCAGGTATTTTACTTGTTTTAACTCTCTCAAAGTCCTGCTATCTTTATGGTTGCCATTCTCTTCTTTCCAGTATTTCTTTCTGACCCTATGTATTTCAACTTATTTGCATTAATCCACAGCCACATGCTTCCTGCTGCTTCTTCTAACTCCACATATCCTTTTTCCTAATCCTTCTTTCTTCTTGAGACGAGCAGTCTATCATTGGCACATGTGATGTACGGTAACATTCTATTAAATATGGTTCCTCCTGGGTTTATAGGTATTTTCTTGACTGCTTTTTCCAGTGGTAGGTTGAAGAGAACTCTTGATAGAGCATCTTCCTGTCTCAAGCCTCTACGGTTTTCAAACTCAATTGTCATTCCTCCTTCTACCATAACTTAACTACTTGTTTCTTCTGATGTCATATTTGTCAGGCTTATGAGTTTTATTGGTATATCTAAATCTGCCATTTTTTCAAAAGTTTTCCTCGAGAGAATAGACTCAGGCAGAGAGTGATCCCCTCCTTGTCCTTTTTGTTATCTTTGTTTACGTTTACTGAGTGGAACTGAGAGCTGACCCTGAAGATCTTTTCGTTATCTTTGCTTGCGTGGACGGAGAGGAGCTGAGGCCCTAAAGATGAGGCAAGGCACATATGGTTCCTCTCAAAGACAGGAGCTGGGATCATATAGATAAACACTAACGTCTAGTGCGGCAAGAATGTGTGGTACCCTGAGAAAGTCAGAGATAAAATATTACCTCCACAATGAATGAGACCAAGCAAAATATTGAGCTGTTAGAATTGAAGCTATTAGCCATCACAGACGAAATTTCTAAGATTTAAATGTGGTTAAATATGTAAAGTCATATCGATGAATATACTTCAGGTAAATAACATTTATGCTACTACTGTTTATTACAAACATCATAAGGCAAATGAATAATTACTACTGGATGTCTGAATAACCTCATTTAATTCTTTAAAGCAGGGGTGGCCAACCAAAATGATCTTGCGGGCCACTTTGGAAATGCATCATAACTCCACGGGCCGCATATAAAATTATATAGCCCCATATTTGATTTAGACCCGCTATAGACATTTTTTTGGAGTGAAAAATTGAAACATAATGAGTTATTATTATAGTGTTAAAGTTATTGTATTAAAATGTGATGAATCTTGCGGGCAGGAAAAATGTCAGAGGCAGGCTGCATGCGGCCCGCAGGCCGCGGGTTGGCCACCCCTGGTTTAAAGTGATGCAATCAAAGGACGAGAATTCTCACCATCCATACGCAACGTGTTAAATGAACTTTTTTTCACTTTAGCATGTTTGTAATGCACCACTTAGCCTGTATTTTAATTAAATAGTTTTCTGTAGGACACTATATACTTGTGATAGCTTTTGCCATCAAATATTATTTTGCCATATGCATTATTGCATTGGACACCATAATATACATATTTATTGTTCATGCTTGTATGTTTGTTGACTATCTGATGTCTTTCCTGAACCGTACAAATGACTGGAATCATGGCTAAGCTGGTTTTTGGTAACATTCATGTTAACAAAACTGAACAAAATCTTAGCCAATGATAGTGCTGAGTATTAAGCAGCTTTGCTTCGTCCACTTTTGTGCCGTTTTTGTCTCTCTGTCCAATCAGTGTTGGTGTTTTCCATGCCATTCCTTGATGACTTCAGGTGAAATGTAGATATTCTAGATTTATACTGTTTTATAAGCATGGAAGCAACAAATTAAATACACTTTAAATTAACTGTATGTCTGCAGAAAATATCATATTTCATTGAAGAGATGAATGATGTAATTGGAAGAGGATTGCATAGGAAACAATTTCAGTTATTGATCATGTGTTCAATGTTTGAGTTTCAAACATAGCACAAAATAGTAAGATTATTGAAGAAAGAGTGATTGTCATCATGACAGGTTGCTTGGAATGATCCCTTTTCAATCCTCTTTGTTCGAAGCCTGGATCCAAAAAAATTATTTTGGAAAAATCATCTCAAATTGAGGAGACCTTAAGTTAAGTAAGAGAGACAGATATATGGAGTCTCTTAAATGGCCATAAAAAGGATTAAATCCATTTCCTTGATTCTATAATGGGTGTCCTTAGTAGACAAGGTATCTCTTAAAACCACCCAAAATTTAACAATGTTCATTGTTGTTTTTTGTTTTTCATAATTTGATATTAATAAACATAATAATTACTTACAGCCGTAAAGATCTACCTTTGAAGAACTTCAAAACTGACATTCTTCTTGTGACTGGTGCCAATGGATCATATGCTCAGGCTGTGGAGAAACTTCATCTTACCCTTGACAAGGGGAAAGCTGCCTTACTCAAAATTGATGGAGTTGGTGATGTGATGCGTGAAGCTGTAAGTATCATAAGAAAATGGGTAGAATTTTAGAAAATCTTCCAATGCGTTACCCCTCGATATGGTCCATATCAGCTTGCTACTCTAAACAGAGACAGATTTCCACATTGAATTTGTGGTACACATTTGTGTACATTTGTGTAACAACAGGGAAATTCAACCTAGCAGTACTCATTAGCTTCATTTCTACCCAGGTGGCTTCCACTAGTGAGAAGAGGGGATTAGCCTCCTTGTAGGGGCCCCTGCAACCAACACTGGGTTTATGTGGCTAATGCTTGAACAGAACCAGGGGAGCTGTTACTTTGATCAATTCATATCATAACCCATCCCCTCAAGCTCTTTTCCATGTGCATTGTTGCAATGGATCCCCACTCTCTGCTGTGATAGCTAATTAATACATGGAGCTTTTTTTGTAGAAAGTCCTTGATTCTTCCATAACCAAACTATTCTGCTAGTTAAGATATGTGGCTGGCACTCTTGTAATCTACCCACATGGGAAATAGAAGCTGGAAGCTTTCTGTTAGAATATAGGTAGCATCCATCCCAAAATGCAATTCCCAAAAGAGCTGGAAAAAGAGGGCTGTCCACCATTCAAAGACATCCTTGTCCAGAGAAAAATAAATGGAAGTTTAGAGCATTCAGTGTATAGAAATAAAACTCACACACATAGATATCTCAACTCAGCATATCATTATCTTTATCATCCATGACAGAAGTCTCGTGGTATTGAAGCATTTAACTGGTGAGATAGAATTGTTTCTAGCCCTGCCAATATTGGTAAGGCATCTGACTTGGACCCATGAAGTAAATGGCTTGTGTTTCCTTCATTAAATGAGCAATATAAGAGGGTAAACCATGGGCATAGCCAGGATTTAGGTTGGGGGGATATATGTTAAACTACCCTACATATCTGCAATTACTGATAGAATAGTCAGTATCTTGCAAAAAGAGAAATTTTCAGTTGCTTCTACTCTGTTAAGGAAAGAAAGGATATCTTACCTTCACCTAAGGATAGCTATCCTCCTCTTGCCCTACCTCAAACTGTACATGAGAGTGTATGAGTCCCTTGTAGCTGTGGCAGAAGCTATGTTGCACTAACGGGGAACTTTACCTGTTGCCAAACAAACTATTTCAAGCCCGGGACACAAGATCTATTCTGTCCAAATATGGGTGTTAGCCAACACAGAAGAGTATTGTCCACTTCAAATGTGGGAGGCAGTTAAGATAGCAAAGAGAATGGCTGTATTCTAAGCCCAATTAGGAAGAAGTTTTTGCTCCTATGACAGCCCTGAAATAGCCAATGGGGTTCGTAAAAAAATTGAAGCAGGTCATTTATGGTGAAACAGGCACAGAATTGTTAGTAGAATATAAAAAGATTGAATGGATACCAAAAAAATCTTAACTCTCCTGATGATACTCTCAGTAAGAGGAGCAAAGCACCAAGTTAAAAAAAATGGATGTCTAGTAGCAAATCCCAGAAACTATTTTTATGGATTTCCAATCATTGCATTTAACAAATGATGTGGTACAAAGTCACTCACATGAGTGCATATACACCAGGGTTGAAATTCGCCATGAAAAAATCATTTGACTTGAACGGAATTTGAACCCGAATCTCCCAATTGCCGGTCAGATGTGTTAGCCAGTTACACCACCAAGACATCTTCCTTCAAGACGAATTTTGAGGGGGGTTCATGTGCACTAGATGTTCAGGCCTCAAGTCTATGTTGTAGCACATGGGGCGAAGTCCTGCTTACAAAGCCACTGTCATGGTGGAACGGGACTCGCGGTCCACTGCGACAGTGGCTTTGTAAGCACATCTTCGCCCCATGCACTACAATGTAGACTTGAGGGCTGAAGGTCTAGTTCGCATAAACCTCCCTCGAAATTCGTCTTGAAGGAAGATGGCTTGGTGGTGTAACTGGCTAACACACCTGACCGGCAGTTGGGAGATCCGGGTTCGAATCCTAGTCAAGTCCCAGTTGGAGGATACTGTGGAGAATTTCCTCTCTGTAGTGATTTGTGAAGAAAGATCTAAGATTTTCTGTCATATGGTGATAGTATGGCATTTAACCACCAGATGCCAGGAAAGCCTTAGATCTTTCTTCACATATCAACTGAAACTTTTTCACAGTGTTATGAACATGGAGAGACCACTCAAGGTCATCAATAATTTGGAGTGCAAAAAAACTTAATGGTATAAGGCTTATCTAAGCCAGTAACATCTTATTTCATTAAAAGGTTACATTTTTTGTAATTATTGCTTTTGAATTGGATAAGTAATTTTTTCCTTGTTAATTGTAAGGTTTTTTGGTATTTCCAAACTGCCCACCAAACTGACAAAAACTATCATTGTTAATGGCTGCCCTACATCCAACTACCCATGACATTGATTATTAATTGAATTAAACTAGCAAACAGGTTTGCATTAGTTAATGAAAATACAATTTGTGTTAAAGTAAGATAAAGCTGAATTTATAAAGTTTTGCATGATGGTCAGTTAAATTGTACTGTGAGATGACTGAGGCGACTTTATGGTCCTGCAATGTGATATTTACTTGCATCTTCATTTTCTCAGCCTGAGAAACTTGCACAGAGCATACTGCTGTACTGCAAGGGCCTGGGTATGCTCACATCTGTGACCATGCCTGGAGTCGAACGCCAGAGGACTTTCTCAAGAGGATCCCTTGACGGAGACGGCAACCCTACAAGGAAGCTGTCTCGAGGCATGAGCATGGAGGAGTACGATCGCCCCAACATTCGTCGTCTCTCCATCACAGTCTCTGACCTTCCCCCACTCCCACCCAGTGTCCCCCCTCCCAAGGGCAACTGAGCTGTGCAAACCATGGCTCTAATGTTTTCCCGGCTGCTTTTGTGGCCCAGCAGCTGCCATGCCTTCCTCCTCTGATGCTCCCACGGTGACCAACTTCATTTCTTGTGATCCGTGCTCGTTGAACCTTTGATTATGATCTGCAGAGGAACCATAATATTAACTACTCGTCATGCAACTGACTGACCTATCGGCATCAATGTGGCACTCAGCAAATGTTATTGGAGGATGTCACCAGCAGTTATTTTGAAAAAAAAAATGTTTGGTGAATGACTATTTTTAATCAAAAAAAAATAAATATTATAGCATAACTGAGGAAGAGGATGCACACTACTGAATATGTGTATGATTGCTTGTGATTGTATGGGATCTTCAAAGGGAAATTCCCAGATAAATCTTGTGTAGTGATATTGGCCTCTGACCTGCACTGCCGTCAGTCCCTTTTGGCAGCTATGCCCAATAGTGGGCTGTGTCTCTGTAAGGAAAAATTGTATTCAAACTCCATCAACCCTAGTGACTGAGCATCATTCTCTTTCTCTTTTGAGTTAATTTCTAACGCTGCTATTAAAGCATGCCAACATTGTGTAATTTTAATCCTGATCACTCAAGGATTCAGGAGAAGAGATTTTGTAAGGATGGCCTTTTCAAAAGATTTCTACATAATAAGTTAGAAAAAAATATTATTTTCTCATAGGGTCAAGTCTAGTTTATTCTAGAAAATTTGATCGTTCTCTCCCTCATCAGTAAAATATGTACTCGCGGGATTGAAATTTCATAGTGAAGAAGAAACACTCCATTCAAGTCATAGTATTTCACTATAATTAACTGGCAATAGATACATTTAGATGGTAAAAAGATTAAGATGTGGCTAGTTTGCATAGCACCATGGTTTTTATAAATTAGAAGTACTTACCAGAATTTGACTATTTCTAAGATAAAATTTGCTATTATAAAAAGAGTTGTTGAGGGAAATGTACTAGGTAACTTTTAATGTACAAAGGAAAATAAAAAAATGAATAAAATGTAATTGAATAAAGGGAAACATGTTTATCATTTTGATTGAATATGAGTTAATTTCACCATTCAGTAAAACGCACATAATTTTAGGAGTCTTATTTTCCCATTGAAAATGATCAGTGAGTGAACAAAACAACATCTGGCTAAGAAGGGAAGAAAATGCTAATAAAATTGAGTGAATGCTGATGACTTGAATGGAAATGGGTTACATCGTTAATGGGGCATTGTTTACACCATCCAAAATAAGTATTTTTAAATGTGGGATTTCCTTTGTGCACTGCTTTAAATATGGAGATAATAAGAGAACAATACCCTTATGAATAGACAATGCTTTAAAGCTAGTGAACAAGTTGAATCTACTATATATTAGGCTTTTAGGCCTTGGAGGATTATATACTGTAACCATACAAAATTATAATGAATCAATAGAAAGTACAAAATGCTTGAGGGAAATTTGTTAAATCTTAAAGGAAGTGGAATCCACTCTGATATATCTAAATGAAGGCTTCTAATAGGTTAATTTTCAAGGTGTTCCTCCTGGGGTACACAGAACAATACCCTTAACCAAGTTACTTGTTATTCACACTACTAAGTTTTGTAAAGAGCTGCAAAATGTAGGGTGAAGTATTTTTGAAATGATGTAGGCATTCTTGCTGCTTGTACATAGTATTTGCATTTTCATATGATAGAAGCCAGGGCTAGAGAAAGGGTTGCAGATAATTGTTGAAGCAAGAACCCTTTTTTTCCATCTATTTTGAGACAGAAATTTTGCTTACCTTTATGATTTTTACAACTTTGGAAAATGACAGAAACCTTCAACAGTGTAAAAATTTCAATGCATGCTTATGGCTTGTTGCTTTAATTAAGAAAGAGCCAATTTCCTTTTTGAAAATCAATGAAATTTCAACCTAACATGTACATCTGGTGATGAAAAAATTTGATTTGGTGATAGTTAACGCAGATATTTTTCTGTAGACATGGTGCATGCTTTCAGCTTATGGATGGGAATTTAGTTATTTGCTTATTATAATTTATGTAATAATAGGTTTTATTAGCGATAAAGGAGTTGATAGGAAAGAAAGCTTAGGTCATTCATAGAGTTTTGTTAGTCTTGTTGAATTGGTAGTTCTTGGAGTTCATTCTTCATTGATTATTCCTAAAGACATCTATATGAACTGGATCTCCACTCTGTTAAGAGATTTCAGTGCAAAGAAATGGAATGAGTTATTACTGGTATCTTTTAAATAATTTGAAAATATTGAGTAATTTTTTTAGATTTTGTACATAAAATGGCATACACTGCGAGTATTTTTTGTGATTGTTAAATGACTGTAGTTGTACATAAAAAACCATTCCACTCACAAAAGCAGTGTAGAGTTGAGAGGATAACCCTACATAATCCAAAAAGCTAGTAATGACTTGTTGATTGAGCTCTGTAAAGGTTCAGTTCTAAAAAACAAATATCGAAAGATTTCAAATTGACTCAATAAAAAAAATTTAAAGAAACCTTTGTCCATATTTTTCATTGAGGAGAGTATTAAGGTGGCGGCTCACACTGGTTTGGCTCTGTCAGTTATGGTTTTGCATTTTATTCTCTGGTGTCCTAATATACTAAACAGAAGTAATAATTTTTATAAATCTTCAAATTTCCAATTTGAATCTCTCTTAAATCTCTGTTAAAAGTGGAGCTTAAAAATTTTACCATTCATTAAAACAATGTTCTTTTCCCTGAATATATGACCTCTTTTATACTTTGATTAACTTCGTAAGTGCTTGTTACATTTACATACTACCCTGCAAGCTACGGAATGGGCATGTGGCAGGGGATATTAGAATACCAGCTGTGTAAAGAAAAAGGTAAAGTTTTATGGAGGTGAAATGATGAAGTGTATTTTGGAAGTGATTTAGTTGAAGCTCAATTTTTAATATGGTCACTTATTGTGTGAGGAAAGAACAAACTTCTATCCATATCTGCTCTGCAATTCATCTCTCTTATTTTATAACTTATGTTGGTCCTGAAGATGTAGTGCAGTGTCAACATAGTGCGGTGTCAAAATGGTATTCTTTGTGTCACACTAAAACATGCCTGTTCTCCATTTCTGAAGCAAACTAAATCTAGAGTGCAGCCTCCAAGGCTCATGTGGCTCTCAACTGAATCCCTCTAAAAGCTGTGTAACACTTTTTGTTTCCTTGTAACCGTTTTTAATGAAGTATGCAGCTTTCTTTTGTATGTAATATATTTTTTGGTGTAAATATTTTAGTCCAGGGTCGAAATTTTATTGGAATATTCTAGGTGTGGCCTAACCAGAGGGAATAGCACCTCTCTTCACTTTGTCCAAGGACATTCCCATTGTACACTTGATAAAACCTAGTTTTTTCAAGGCTGTGCCTCATGTCTAGAATGTTTGTTCCCCACAATAGGTCTGACATCAAGGTAATAACCAGGTATATGAATTTATTTAATGACTTCATGTTTACTCTACCATCAATGTTGAAATGGCATTGATGAGATGACTTCCACAAGAAGTGTACTGTGGTGCATTTACTGAGATTTACTACTGGCCCCCTCGCATGGCACCACAAATGAACGTTGTTTTTGTCTGATGACAGAACATCTAAGTTTGCATCTTCTCTGACTTTCTAGAAGATGACTGCATCATCTGCAAATAATCTTAGTTTACTGCTAACTGAAATTTAGTCATTTAGAGGAATAAATAATGAATAAAAGGGGTCAATCATGCTTCCTAGTGGAATGCCAGATGTCACTGTAATCATATCATAGCTAATGCTGACAATATCTACTCTTTCCTTACAATTGCTGAGGAAGTCATGTATCCAATGTGCAGTTTTTTATTTGCTCTTCATGATCATGATGTGGATGTGAGTTTTTTGCGAGGAACCTTGTCAAATACTTTCTTGAAACAAGGAGTATAGTATCAACTTGCTCTTTCAGGTGTACGTATGCACGAGGGGTGATCAAGAGACAGACCTGTTTATTTTCCAAAGTTTACTAACATGCTACATTTTTTAATCATATACTATATTTTAGAAGATTAGTTTTTCATTCATGCTACCAGAAGGCAACAGCAATGTAAATGTATTCATTTGGTGGTGCTCATTTATTCGAGTTTTGTTTGTGTTCTGCCTGACAAGATTGGACGTGACACTAAACAAACATTACCTACATGGTAGTAAAGTTCTGATTCTATTTGTAGCATACAGCCATTGAAACTGATGCAAAGCTTACACTAGCCCTTGGTGAACATGTTCTGAGTCATTTTACTGTCTTTTGATAGTTTAACACCAGAATGACCGCAGTCGGCTGCCTACCTACTCTGACCGCGAGCGGTCAATTGACAGCTTTCTCAATTTTGTTGTCCTACCGTTGTTTTTTGCACTTCGTTGAGTTGTTCCCAACCTATTTTAAGTGTTCTGATGATTTCTTTCATTGGGAGATTGTTGTCAGGTGAGAAATGAGCACACAGCATAATGTTTTTTAAAAACTTTATTTAGGCATAAATAACATTTCTTCTGCAAATTGGTGAGTTATAAATGACATAATGTTAAATAAATACATACATATGAAATAGAAATTAATATTCGTGAATTCAGAGCTTGCGAGAAGATGATATTATTGTGATACACCTAAAAAGTAAGTATAACTTTACTGCTCTCCTGCACACTTCTTGCAAACAATTGCAACGCTTTTACAATGGCCACACTAATTTGTAGCACCTTGAGCAGCTATATTTCATTTGGTTCTTGTTACAGGGACCAACTTGGCATTGTTAATGTGCATTACCAACTAGAAAAATTAGTCCTAGCGACCAAACTGAGGGTCACCATGGTCGACACCACACGGCATTGCCAACATTAGAAACACTCGAAAAACCTGATACGTATTATGAAATTTAATCGTGAATCTGTGTCATATTTATTCAAATGTAAGAAAATAAAGGAAATTGAACTATTACCATTGCTGCAAACCTTCATCATCCAAAACTCCCCATAGTCTACCTCCACGAGATAGAGCTGAACGTCCGCAACGTGGTGTTCTCCATTTCAACTTACGAGTACGGCCAGCTCCCCATCGGCGGATCTCTCTTAGAATCGGAGCAGGTTAATGCTCCACATCACCTCCATCGATTCCTTTGTCTTCACTAGAATTGGGTGGAGGTGCATACTCCTTCGAGCTTCCATCAGATTCCTCCAATAAATCTCTTCCTGCCTGTGACTGCGATGGCGAGATGTCTTGCAATGCTTGCTGTATCTTGGCCTCAATCAATCCACACCTACGAGCCATTGTTTCCTTCCAATCTAAAGCCAGCTGAGTGACTAAGCGAATGAGTGAAGGGTGGCGACCAAAGATCATAAGACAAGACAGGCAGAGCATACGAGTTGAGAATTGTCGAAATGACGTTTTCCCCGGACACGAGTGTTGCAGCGTTAGGCGACACAGTGGGCCACTGGAGGCAGGGTGAGACAGGCGAGTAATGTCGACACCAGCTATAACGGCTCTGTGCATTCATGGCATGTTTTTTAGGCTTAGACGATACGACACGTGACTTGCACATCATATCATCTGTGTGGCATAACGCAACAAAATACATTTGTTGCGTTACAAAATACAGTTGATCATTACTACTAAAAAAATTTCATTAGGGGAATATAATTATCAGACTGTAATTTCCAATGTGTCCCACACTAACACAAAAGCGCTGCTAAGCCTCTCTCAAAAAATTATCAAAATTCCAGAAAATGGTGTGAAATAAGCAAGCGGTCAATTGACCGCTCACGGTGAGAGTAGTTAAACAGGTGATTTTTCGAGAGCTTTGCCGTCAAAAATACTATTTACTTCATTTTTGCTTATTTGATTCCAAAATATTAAAAGTCAGTCCTAATGTCCTAATTATAATAGGAATACAATGTATGTCCGTCCTAATGTCAAATAAAATGTCAGTCCTAATGTCATAATTATAATAGGAATAAATTAAGATGCAAAAGAAAAACACAAACTGTCAATTGACCGCTGTCAGTCATTCTAGTGTTAAAGCATCCAAAGAAGGTAGATTTTCAACTGTTAAGCACGGTACAATTGAGTGCAGTAACATAATTCAATATCAATCCAGCTGAAGAATAGCCCATAAAAATGGATTGCAGCCCAGCATAGCAACTCAATGAAGCCCTGAGAATTCCAAAATGTGGTACACACAACATGGTGGTGGTACAAAAGGTGGTGGTCGCAATTCTGCAGGATCATCAGCATGTGACTTGTGTTGGTACTCAATGGGTTTCACAACTTAGCAGGAGGATAGTCAAATGCACACATTGGGTGACCCTGCATCTGTTTGCTGATGGCCAAGTTGATTTATTCTTTGAATGAGTATTCACACCAAGGGCTCAGAGTGATACAGCCAAGTGGTGACACGAGTTTGCTTCGAATGGAAACAGTTTTTTGCTGGGTTCTGCTCATCCTGTATAATCTACATTCTTGTCAGGTGAAACACAAAAATTTAATGCTCAAACCGATGGGGAAAATTATTGAATAAATATACATAAGCTTCTTCTACCTAAGGGTGGTATGCATGACAGACTACTCGTCCATAATGCAGCAATCACAACAATTTAGCTTGAGACAAAATCAGTCTCAGTATTTCCTGATTAGCTCATACAACCTGTCCCAAATTCAAAACATCCTATCCTCCCTCAGAAACTGCATCAATAGAAATTTTCAAAAAGCTAGCCAAGTAGGACTCAAAGATTGACAAATTTTCCAAGTTTTAATTAGTTAAATATTTTTACAAATATTTGTTTAGAAAAACCAATTTATAGGTAAGTTATGGGTCAAATCCAGAATTTATCCAATATGAATCCTGGGCATCGAATCTGAATCCTGGTTTCACTAAATAATGAATCCCCATTCCTTTTCAATACCGATGTGTGAATGTATTGTTCAGAATGTTGCTTCGCAATGAAATTTATTAATTTCTGAATATAGAGAAAAGAAAGCTAAGCGGACACAAGTAGCACATTCAAATGTACTAATTCTTGAGCATTATTAGTAATTTTCCAATGAGGTGTTTCAAAACATTTCCATTTCTTTTGTAGTGCTAAATGGCTATCATTAGCTGTTTCTCTGGCTTTAATTGAAAATTTTATATAAACTTCCACAGTACTTTTGTGGAGATGGAATCGCTAGATAGGCATCGGAGCTTAGTTAAAAATGGTGCTACAAAGTTTCAAATGAACTCCAGTAAATTGCTATCTATTGGTTGTATTTCGAAAGTAATGACCATTTCACGAAAAGGAGAGAATTTACTGTCTGTTTAACCCTTTCAATGTGACATGACGTGAATTCTCGTCTTGGTATTTTTACGTTGGTGCTGATGACGTAATGTCACGTCATGGGTACCACGAGTGTTCCAACTTTCACTAGGGGGCTAGTGAAAGTTCTCTATGGAAAGCTGGAACACTCGTGGTACCCTTGACGTGATATCACGTCATCAGCACCAGTGTAAAGACAACCATATTGCTATCATGTCATGCCATGTTCAATGGGTTTAGGCTTTCTCCCCTTTCCAACCTTTCTCTCATAGGTCTCCTGCTACGTTGTCTTTTCATCTAACTTGAAGTATTCTCACCATTCTCTTCCCAAGCACATCTAATCTTTGCACTCTCCTTGCCATGTAGTTGTCATTCTTTTTTGAATTTCTAGATCAATTATGGGTTCCAATCTGGTAAAAAAAAGAGGAAATATTTGGAACTTATTGGTCAACACCTAGGAGTCATGCAGTGGCATCAAATTTAGAAAAATAATAATTTTCCTCAAAGTAACACATATTTGCCCAACTTAGAGGGGCCAATTTGTAGGTTAAGTTTTACACGGGAGGTGATTGCAAATGGTTCCAGCAAAGGTATGACACCCTTCATATCTTTGCTTCATTGATGGTGCAGCAGGAGGAGGGGTTATTGCAAGATTTTGGTCCTCGTTGCAGCTGGAAGATATGCTGCACATTGGGAATAGGGAACAAATCTACTTATTGAAAAACTAATGATTGCTATTTTTTTAAATGAGACCAAAAGTCACTCAGACCTTTCAACTGCCTTTTCTTAGTATTTTTTTTCTATGCTCAACTATAAGTACTTACAAATAATGATCATGCTCTTCATCTTTAATCAAGTTGTTCCATTAAGGAACTTTGTGATCAAAGCAACCTCTCTTTCGGCTGTGTCGTTTACCGCTCTGATAATCTGGATTATTTGCATTCCTGGCTGATAATTTTCATTCTTCTTCCACAAATCTCGATCCTGCACTTTAAACGATATGTTTATACCTAGGGAATTGAAGAATTGGCCGATGCTTGACCTCACAAAATCAGTTAATCATGAAGACGCAACTTTATCACTAGGGAGAAGATAAGCCTTTGCCTGAGGACTCTAACCACATGGATGCATATATGGACTATTATTCAATGGATTGTCATGAACTGCTAAAAGTTTCTGAATTTTCTGTACCCACTTGATTCACAGCTTCTTAAAAAAATTTGCAATGCTCAACTGCTACATGGTTTTTCACTGCTTGAGAAAGTTAACAGAGACTTGACTTGTGTTTGCCATATATAGACTTGTGTTCTAGTAACGTGGAGTGAATGGATTTTCATGTGAAATCAGAAAATAGGGTGAGAATTATTTGGTTCTTTCCTGGCTAATAATATCAATAAAGATTTTGTGGGTTTTCCACCAGGTTAGGTATTTATTGACTGATATTGCGACAAGAAAGGAGTAAGAAGTAAGGAGTAGCAAAGAATGTAGAATTATTCCTTCTACAGCTTAAACAACTTTTTAAATAAACATGTTTGTAATTTTTGCAAAACAAAAATACACTTAGGGTCAGTGTTCTTTCATAAGTTTGTGTGGCTGAAATGTTAAAATGACAGCTTATGAACTGTAACACCACAGATGAAACTGCTCTCTGAATTGCTTTTACAGACAAATATGTTCTTCATTTAACAAATTCTCAGCCTCTGCACCCTGCCTACCCTCACCACCCTCCACATAGACTCAACTTGGATCACCCAAAATAAAGTCATGGCTACTTCACAGGGGTAGGATATTCAAAGTTAATTCACACAGTTTACATAATTAGAGTTTTAAATACAAATTTATTTCATCAAACTTCTCTTGGTTCAAAATATACCTACTTTCTTCCAGACACAGTGCTACCTTGAGCCATTATATGACATCTTTTTGTGGTGAAGATATTTGCATTGCTTGTATTAAAAAAAAGATGTTTTTTAAAATAAGTAATCTACCAGTTATGCTAGGTTTTGCTGAATCTCAGAGAACCTTCTCTCGGTTTTCTACACTTTCCAGGGCCCACCTATTTCTAGTATATCCTTTTTCACCTCAGCATACGATCTGCCCTTCTTCATCCTGTCCATGAAATCTATTCTCTTTCTTCCTCTTCCCTGCTTGCCCAACATCCTTCCCTCTGTCACACTCTTCAGCAAACCATTGCCCTTTATAACACCCTTCAACTATCTACCCTGCCTAACCCAGATTTCATTCAGAAGTTTCCTTTCCTCGCCCACCATCTCAAACACTTCCTTGTTAGTCTTCCCTTCCATCCACCTGATCTTCTCCATCCCCACATCTTGAGTGCCTGCAGCCAATTCTCGTCCTCCTTTCTGAGGGTCCATGTTTCTGCCCTATACGATGCTATGCTCCATACCAAACTCTTCACCAGCCTCTTCTTTATATCAAACCCAATGTTCACAGCTTCAGCTCCCTTCTATTACAACACACCTTCTTAGCTAGCGCTATTCTCTTATGTATGTCTTTGCTTCTATATAAAAGCCCAATTCTCGTACTAGGACAAATTATTACTTGAGAGACAGAGTCCTTGTGATAGCTTATGGCAGATGTTGAAAGGGCAATTTGGAGACAGGGTCTTTTTTCTATGAAGCAGCCACTGTGGCAGAATGGGCAATAACTGCATGCCTTCGTTTACTTTATATAAGGTCCTCTTAATTCCATCCACCCATCTATCTAACTCATTGGCACATCAGACTTTCAAAGATAAGAGACTTTTCCATTTCCTTTACATCCATTATCTCTACCTCTTCCACTTTGCCATCCATCTCCTTTAATATGAATTCTATGCATTCTGATTTTGCAAGAGCTGGGCAGATCTACAATCTCGATGGAGATATTCCTTGTGCTAGGCTCTCACAGCACACAGTGGTGTAGCTAGAGAGTATCCTCTACCCCTGTGAACCCTTAATCTTACATTGTTAATATGTATGGAAACACTCTATGATGATATTTTTCTCATGAAAACGCTCCAACTAATCCAAATAAGATTTTTTTTTTAAACTCTCCTAAAATTCATAATTTTTGCCTCTTGGGGCCCCCCAACCTCAGGGTCCCTGGGGAACTGCCCTAGCTGACCCATTTTAGCTACACCACTGATAGCATACCTACCCATTTTCCTCTTTGAGAAGCCTAGTAAGGTACTATCTTGCACTTGGGAGTGGCCATGCTCACCATTATTTCCATTTGCCAGCAAGATATTCAGGGTGGAGCTTTGAATAAGCTGGGAGAGGGAGAAAGAGTAGGGGTTTTATGGACGGAATGAAGGAAGGCAGGATAAACTATGTCAAACAGAGGAACCAGATGTGATAAATAAGATGATACCTGATTACAAAAATTAGGAGTAGGTAGTAATACTAATACATTCATTGAGTCCTACATAATTAGATGAAATTCCTCAAAAAGTAGTGCCTCATGGCATAAGATGTGGTAATTAACAGAGATGACTATAAGAATTGGCATCACTAAGGAGCACATAGCATGCAAAGGCTGTTAAGAGCCGTATGCTGGGGAGGAGAGGGGCGGACAGTACACCCACCTGTAACCATCCTGTCTGGCTCCGTATTGGAATGAAATGATGTCTCATGTGGGGGGGGGGGGGCGCATGGAAAACCCCCTTTATCTACGCCAATATGCAGATATGTCATCCCCACTTAAATGTTTTATATTAATGCAAAATTGCGCACTCGTCGTGAACTTGATGCAGGGGTTATTTGGGCCCATGAATATTTATCATCCCAAATCCAAATTAAGTTCTATAAGGTGATGGCAGTCCCTACAATGTTGTATGGGTCAGAATGTTGGACAACAAAACAAAAAGAGCTTAAACAAATAGAGTCATCTGAAATGAAATTTCTTCGAGCAGTGAAGGGGGTGGTGTAAAAGAAGAGATAAATTAAGGAGCACATCTATAAGAGAGGAACTATAGGTGTTCGGGAAATATCAGATAGGATGGTAGAGTACAAAAATAAGTGGAAAGAGCATGTACAGCGAATGCCTAATGAGAGGTTTCCAAAGTAGGCTTTGGAATATAAGCCATTAGGGAAAAGGAGTGTTGGGAGGCCAAGCTTGAGATGGTGATGTGAAACCGGAACAGGCTGAAATCCCTACCCTGGAAGGAAGAAGAATATTTATCACAATAAATAAAAATCAGTATGGACTCAAGAAGAGGTCAGGTAACAGAGTGAGGAGGAAGGAGTTTATTTCCACTATCCCTTAAGCCCCTTAAGTATTGCCAAGGTTCGGATTTCGCGCGTTAGCTTTTTATGCGCATTAACGTAACAGCTCAATTGCGTGCTGATTGGAGTCTAGAGAACGAATATACTATCTACGGACAATTCGTGACCTAAATAATATGCATTTTGATTTATTCTACCTAAAAATCTCCATAGCTCCCTTGAAACAAGGTAAAACGGGTCTGTAATATGATTTCCCACTTGAGAGACGGCGGCAGAATTGACCACAGACCGTGCACTCCCATTCCCGAATGTAAACAGTGGCCCTTTAAATTTGTGAGCCTTCACGGTGAAGTAAGTTGCAATTTGGAACAGTAATAAATAAACTTATGTATTTGATAGGACTCAAAAAAATAATTGATGATTTTTAAGGTAATTAACTTTCTTAGTTAATAACATTTAATTGTCATATATCTGTCTCTCTCTAACAACTATTTCACTATCTCTCTCTCAGTGAAAGGGACCAATCACAGCGCGCCGTCATGGGCCAATGAAAGCACGCAGTATTGCTTTGAATTATTCGAATACAAACTGATATCAACGAAAACATTGCTCTGAACGTGCAACGTAACTTTTTATGTAAGTTTTTTGTCTATGTGTTGTGAAGGAATCTCTTTTTTTTATGATATCGCTGTGAAAGTGTTCTACATTCCGGTGTTAAACTCGCCTCAAAAGTCTTCAAGATGACCCCCGATATCAATTGGAATCTTCAACATAAAAGTTTGGATGCGTGGTGCCTGTCTTGATTTTGTGTATGCATGTGAATGTCAGAGAACGTTCGCCAAAAATGTTTTCTGAATTAAAATTAATGGAAATACCATTCGCGACTGAGTGTGTACGTAATTTGGTCACCTTATCCAGTAAGTGGTGATGCTTTGGAAGAAATGTATGTTCCGCGATGGCTGTGAATGGACGATGAGCCGAAAGCCAGCTATTCTGCTGCACCTGGGACAGGTCAGTGAGCATTGTTACTTCAATACCAAGATATTTCTACTTATCTGGTCGGGAACCAGGAAACTTAATGTATCACTAGTTAAATCTTAGCCTCAATTAAATTATCGTGCTTGTTGTCTTGCAGGCATTGAAAATATGTCGGAAGTGAGATCTATGTCCGGTACTTCTTGGATGGCAACTCCAGAGGGGAGGCGTGCAGTACTTCTGGTGGGTAAATCTGTCAGTCTCCTGTTATTTCCATCGATTACCAATGGATTTTCACCAGTAGCCAAGATGTCTTGAATGAATGAATGAAGATGAAAGTTACTCTTGGTGAATATCATGATTACGTTTTACTTTTGATTAGTATAGGAGAATTCTGAAGATCACAGTTTATGATGTCTAATTCCGACAGCAAGGTTGTTTTTAATCTTATCACTTTTCAAGTGAATAACCATGATCATGTGTAAAGTTAGTTCCACAGCATTTGTTCTTCACTAATGTTAAATGCTCATGTTAAAACATAATGTTCGTGACCAAATAAATCAGGAGTACATTCATCGATTTTTTCTGACCTACATCTGGGTACTCCATATAATCCATATCACAATAACTATTGATTTGGCTTAGTATAGGTAGAATAATAGTCATTAAAGTACCTAGTTGATATTTTAACATTATCTTTTTTGTGCTCTGACTTCTGTTATTCAAACTCTTCCATATGTGTGCTACTACAGGTAGATTATGAAGAATGTCAAGATAAAGAATAATATATGAATGAATTACTTGGCTGTGGTTGAATATTTGAGTGTCAGCTGCTACAGACTGATCTTCTAATTCTCTGCAGGTGATGTGTGAATGAGCCACCTAATGCAGCTATGAAAAAGATAGCTTTTACAAGGTTGGTAGAATGTAATCTTTTATCATACTACTACTTATGTGCTACATTTTATGTAAGAAAAGTAATGAGTTTTTTTGCAAATTTCTTCTTTTTTCTTTATTTCTTCGTCACTCAGAGTTGAGCAGATGGCTGACTGGTGAAGTCTCATTGGTGTTTGAGAGTTAACTCCTAAGACTGAGAACTTCTGTATGGAGGGAAAGGAAACTGAATTTCCTCTCACGGGTTTTCCATCAGCTAGACTATCACTCTATGCAATAGGTGGAGATATTAGTAAGTCTTTTTTTATCATTGTTTACTTCAACCTAAGTTATCCCCTAAGTTTTTATTTGTCATTATCTAACTCTTGGACTTGCTTAACTTTTTCCAGATGTCCCTGGCTTATAGGCAAAAGCTGTCAAGAGACCTGACTTGCTCAGCTTCAGCAGCATCGAGGGATAACTTCGACAGTCTTCAACGACAAGCCTCTGCACTGTTATATCTTCTTCATGAGACATGGATTTCTGTACTGAAGCTCTGGAGGTACTATAGTCATTGCTGCACACTGATGGGGTTAAGTCTTTGAGACACTTTCCTGCTCCTACTATCTGGAGACACAATATCTGGTGATGAGATTAGTTATGTGATTGTGCAGATCAGTATTCTGTTTCATGACTCTAGCCATTAAATGGTTGCAACTGCAGATTGTTTTAACAAATCTAAGTGCCTCAGTCCACTTTAGTTTATAGATAAATGCTTGTTTAAAGCATGAGTTGCCATGCATGGTGATCTTACTGACTTGATTTTTCATTTCATACAGCAACAAATGTCTGAATCTCACGTTCATCTTTTCTGTCCCTTTCAAGGGATAGCTTAAATGATCACATGACGCGAACAAATTTAAGGATGGATCCAGGGATAGGGATCCCTATCACTTTTTCTGTCACTGGGCATGTCCCTTTTTCCATCTCTGGAGGCATCGTTGACATTTAGTCAATCAGAGCGCATGGCTGCAAAGAGCGACTCTCATGCCGTTCGGCTTTCAATGAATTGAGAGTAGTAAACAGTAAGTAAGAGTAGAGGGATGGAGAAATGGATGGCCAAAATGACCGTGTGATTCAGAAAATGATAGCTGAAGCTATCATTGTCACTGTCCCTGAAAAGCTATCATTGGAGCTATCCCTCAGAGGGACAGAAAAAAAATTATTGTGTGATTCAGGCTTAAGGCTAAGAAATAGTGAAGTTGACACCATTTATTATGTAATATTCTTCATTCATTCATTCAAGTAATACATGAAAATTAAGTCAGCAAATGCTCGCCATAGGACATGACTCAGGAGCCTCCCTTTCTAGTATGAAACTCTGGGATAAGCTGTACTGCACTCTTAGAACAATGCCATTTGATTAGCTCTTGCATTCAAAGTGTGATAGATTAGGGGCTCTCTTGGATTTTTTGTGCACAAAAATCTCTTAGCGCAGTGTCCTTTTATGTTTTCATCCTTATGTACTTATATGCTGTTATTGTATTTTTGTAAGTTTTGATCTTGAGAGTATACTGTTTGGGGTTATGTCATCACATTGTTCTTTGCTTTAGTTTTAATTGTCACTGGGATTTGTTTTAATTTTTTAAGTTATCGTTCTTCTTTGTCATATTTTTACTTCCATCTTTGAAGCAAGTAAATTTGTTCATTGCAGGGTATTACATTGAAAATTTGCAGTTATGACTTGCTCGCTTATCCTTTTAGATTTTTGCAATTTTTCATCTTACATTATAAACTTCCTGGTTACATTGTTACATCTATGGCTCATTCTTAGATTTAATAAATTGTGTACTTTTTCAAGTTTTCACTGTACATTGTTCTTTTTTGTGATTTCTTTAGTCAAATTTTGTACTTTGCAGTGTATTATATGTTAGTCGTTGGCGTGACTGTTTTGAAAGTGCAACAATAAATTGGCATTTTTTATCTTCTGTATGTGTGAATTTCATTTCTATGATTCCCCTTATACCCCGTTAGAACGCAACCCGCATAGCAATAGTAGGTAGGGGGATGGGGAATGGAGGGGAAAGTGAAAGGATGGGGGAGGTAGGGGAAGGGAGAGAGGTTCAGGCACACGGACACCTGAAGCGCTGTCTCGGGCCGTCGTCCGTCGTCGTCTGCTTGGCTGTCTTCATTTTCTAACATTGAGTGTCGCCACTGTGGAATTGACTGCCATGGTGCAATGAAGACGAAGTACTGGGCAATGTTTGGTCCACTGCCAAGGTATTTAAATGAATTTGCGTATTATTTGCCTTATGCAATTTTTTAGCATTTGTTAAAGGCGGAGACGGACGTAGACTCGTATATACATATAAGAACTGTAATATAATTACAAAATCTATGCGTCGTCTCTGATCGTTGGCAATCGATATCGATAGTTTGGGATCATTCAAATCATTCCATTATCCATCGACAGCTTTCGATAATCCTGATGGCGAATTCACATCTCGTACGCGTCTTAATTTAGTTTTTATATTTGGTTGTACGGTGAAATTTCTTTAATATCTGTTCCCGTGGAGTGATTGTTTCGTAGCCAGTGCTCCTTTTCAGTGATATTCTCCAGAAATTGAAATCACTGTTGACCTCTTTTTATCGAAAGAAGAGTTAAGCTAATGAGCCGAATGTTAAGTACCTAACTTTTCGGGAGAGAGAAAATTGCACTGCTGTCGAAAATAGCTGGATAAGTTGAGTGGCTGCTAGCAGACGTCTAATCATTTACTTGATATTAAGTATACGGTTCCGAAAATTTACTGTGGTAAACATCAGTTTGAAAGTACGTATCTGAATTAGGGACTGGAGTAAATCAAACATTTTGTGCCTTGTTGGCTTGGATTTGTAATTAGTTACTGATAATCACCTCTACCATTTTTCAGGTGCTACTATGCTCGGGGATGATTCAAAATATGCTGCTGCCTTCTCAGTTTTTCATGATAATCCTAATGACATCCGTATTACTCAGCAGTGCCTTAATGCAAACGTCGTATGACTCATTCACTTTTATGAATGATGTTTTGAAGTGATAAATTTCATTTGCATTCTTATATACTTACCTACCGCAGTTTGGAGGTGGGTGCCGTCTCAAGAGCTGAATTCTTCATGTAAGTGCTATGAAATGGCTCCATTTTAATAATTTATTCCATCTGCACAGTCCTTGAGGTTCTCTTTTACCTCGGTTACCTTTAAACTTTGCCTAATACACGTCCTAATGTCTGAAAGTCATCTGTAATATTTCTCCTCAAATTTCTTTGACTGCATTCAGCCATCACATCCTAGATCAACTGAAGGTTACCATATTTTCAAAAACCCAAATTATGACACAATGGGTGTCAGGGGGAGGGGTGGAATTATAAAGACATTGATACTTGATTATTTAAGAAACTGTCTAAGTGCCCTTGGCTGACACCTGACTAATACATTTTACTCTCTAACCTTTGACACACATGCAACATTTTTGTACTTTACTTTCAATGTAATAAAACAAACTTGGTTATTTCCAGTTTATGACTGCATGTACTACCAGTTTCAGCCATATGTCATTTCTGGATATTCTGAGGTATATCAGTTTTGAGCAAATATGTATGTCTGAGGAAAAACTAATGGAGGTACTCGGGAAAATGGGAATAGGTTGGTGAGACAGAACTTAACCAAAACTCATATATGGCCCAAAGGGCCCTGACAAGGGTACCCTTGTGACGTGGCTGCTGGTGACTTAGGGTGTGCAACTATAGGTCGCAGGGTAAGACAGGGTGCCTATTGTTGCTTTTGCTTTTTAACATTTATTCTGAGCCAGTGGTAAGACAGGCATGGGAAGAACTTTATGTTGGATTCAAAGTCTGACAGCATCTAATAAGTCTTGTTCGATGTGCAGACAATCAGACAAAGATTGATCTTTCCTCCAAGGGACTGCGAGCTTTAGTAGATACTTAAGAATTTCAGTGTGGGAAATTTGAAATGAAGATAAATCATTAGAAAACAAAAGTAATGAGATTCTCTTGGACAAAGATAGTGAGGCTGATGATAAAAGTTGCTGGGCACAAACTTGAGCAAGTAGAGCTGTGTTAATATTTAGGCAGTTTGCTAGTTGAAAATTGACACAGTAGCAAAGATGTAAGGAGGATAGTATTAGCTCCGGAGGCATTTAGTAATAGAAGGTAACTGATGAGTGAGACTTCGGGTAAGGATGTGAAGAAGAGGCTGCAGTGCTTGATATAGAGAGTAGCATTGTATAGGGCAGAAACATGGGTCTTCAGAAAGGAGGACGAGAATGGGCTGCTTATGCTGAAATGGATTCATTGAAAATACTTTAACAAACCACAAAAAAATACAACTCACGACCCGGGTTTCAACGAGTTTGCCTCATCTTCAGGACCTGAAGATGACGCCAACGCATTGAAACCCGGGTCGTGAGTTGTATTTTTTTGTGTTTTGTAAAAGTTATCTCAATAAATCCATTTTAGAAATGAATTACCACAAAGTTACCGGAGAGAGTATTTCATTCTGCTTATGCTGAGCTGTGGGTGTGAAGAAGGATGGTGCAGTGGATATAAAGGAAGACATATGAGGAAGTCTTTAGCATGGTGGACGAGGAAAGGAAACTTCTGAATGAAAGCAGGATTAGGTAGGGTAGGTGGTAAGTAAAAGGGACAATGGGTTGCTCAAGACTATGAATGATGATAGGATATTGGGCAAGTGAGGAAGGGGAAGAACGAGAATAGATTTTATGAATGGTATGAAGAAGGGTAGATCATATGCTGAGGTGAAAAAGCTAATAGGTATTAGAGGTAGACAGGGCCCTGAAAGTGTAGAAAACCGGGAGGAGATTCTCTGATTTTCAACAAAACCTGCCTTTTACTGGTAGAATACCTGAAAAAAATATATCTGAGGGGAAATGGTTTGGGTAAAAAGGTAGGATGGGATGAGAGGAAAGCCTGTGTCACATAATGGGTGGAGACATAAGGTAACCAATAGCAAAGGGGGGGGGATTTAGTAAAGTTATATGTAATTTAAAAGGGTGCTGGAATATTTTTGAGGGCTGGTTGCTCTTTGTTTGTAAGAGTCCAACTTCTTGCCTCTCTTGGTACAGTAGAAAACTTAGGGGCTAAAATCACTCCTTTGACCCAACTCCATTGTTTGACTGGCAAAGGCAAATTGTCTTGAGTCTTAAAACAGGTCTGGTGCTCCACAGTTCTAGTTTTGAAGTTGCATCCAGTTTGACCAATGTAAAAATATTCATAGTCAGCTCAATAGAGTGAATACATACCACTTATACAGTTAATATCAACAGCGTTTTTTGTCGACTATGTACTGGTCATTCTTCAGTATAATTGTTGTAAAAACAAGTCTTAAAAATATGACTGGGGAGGGTATTGAAGGCAGCATAGGACAGGGGACCCATGAATAGTATTTGAATCCACTATATTTTCTCTTTTGGATGATCATGTGAAAAGGAACATTTTTGTGGAGGTTAAATTCCAAATGTCTTATGTAGCTTCTTGGTAAAGTCTCCATATTCTGTTATTTTGGGCTATTTCTCTGATGGTATTGAATTCAACATTAAAGTCTGAGTTGACTAAGTTAGGTTTAGAAAAATCCAAGTTCGTGGGAGTGGGGGTGACACAAATTATTATGCATCATTGAATCAGTATAGGTAGGTTTCCTACAAATGGAGAGGTTGTATAGCTATTATTTTTAATCAAAATTGTTAAATCCAGATAATATGTGATCAGTCTTCCAATTTCACTGGTAAATTTTTTTACTCTGGTGAAGGCTATTCCAAAAGGTTAAATAACTATCTACATAATTTTCATTTGCTGCCTGTTCATGGGCATAAAATATCACATTCAAATCTATGCTAGTATACAACATTGCCAAGTAAAACATTTTGTGAGTGAAAATAGTCCTTCAAAATTTTCCAGAAAATCATCTGCTGAGAGAGGTGGAAGGAGGCTCCCCATGGCTAGTTCCACTTTCTGATGGTATATTTGTCTGTTGAATAAGAAGTAGTTTTGATTTGTACATGACAGCATAAAATTTATCTGTTCCATGGGTGCATTGGAAGTATCCAGGAAGATTTCTGCCACTCTGAGAGCTTTGTTAGTAGGTGCACTGGTAAACAGATTTGTCACAATTAGACTCCGGGTTTGAATTAGGTAGAAGTACATTTTTTTCAAGAGCTCTTGACTGTTCTAGGGGGTTCTTTTATCAGAAACCTGGGAGAATATGAGGAGATCTTCTGATAATTGATGTTCAACTTTAAGCTGAATTATGTGTAGGCGAACATATGTGTGAAACAACAGGGATCTGGGATGCCTTCAGCGTGGTATCAACTTCTCCACTTAAAAACTGAAGGTGCCTGCTTCAAAACCTTGGAAAACTGGCCTCAATTAAGATGATACCATGTGAGAGACATTGTGGTAGTTGAAACTCTGTCAAAGCTGCCATCAAGATTTACTGTTTCTGAACCTTTACCAGACCATGGTATGCATTCTCAATTTGTCATGTATTATGTTCTGTGGAATTTCCCGTGAGCACTTATGCCTCTGGCTATGTTCAAACCAAGGGTTTGTTACTTCTAATAGGGTTGCTCAACAATGCTTTTAATTTGAGAAATCAAAAGATCGTGCTTCAGAAGGAGTAATGACAATTATTTTATGGTATTCTCTTCTTTGTACATCCTTAGGGAAGGGTTTAAACAGTCGCAAATTTTACAGTGCGTCAAAAAGCCCTACTTCCATCTTGAATTGATGTGTGTCGTCACAAGCCTGTTGATACAGGAATACGGTGTTGTTGAAGTAGCGCAGGCAGTCTCTTGCGGTAAACCAGCTGAAAAAAATGGGCTTGAAGAGGAAATTTGTTTTTTATGATGCAAGGGGATCATCATGAGGAAAATATGGAAGGCCGAGGTGTTCAATTAGAAAAAGGAAAAACCTATAAATGGTGCTTTGTCCCGCAATGTTCCAACCAAGAACACTGCGTTCCAACACAACCTTGAAAACACCCAAAAAGGTGTTTCTAAACGTTGAAAAAGATGAACACAAGTATCATCCTTAATACTCTGACGTTATTTGGAGCCTAGGCTTTCACGACATCACTCGATTTTACCCCTTGATTAATTTGAAGTGATTAAGTCAACCCTCACGGCAGAGAGACATGAAACATTCGTTAATCAATGCCTAATTAGGAATTTTATAGCTTGGTTTGCAATGATGATATCTATAAAATACGCGTTTGTTGTTCTAATAAGAAGGAGCAGCTATAGGTGATAGCAATTTGGACGAGATTGGTGCTGCCGAAAGTCAATGAATGCAAAAAATGTAAATCCATTGGCAATAAGGGCCCAATACCGGTAGAGGTGAGTACCTATGTTATGAACGTAGGTTCGCACTGAGTTTATTTTAGACCTGCTAATTGAATATTGAATGTTTGAACGATATCATTTACGCCATTTTCACTTAAATGCTTGGTAAAGATATAAAGAATAAAGATTGGTGCTGCATTGCAGCAAAACTATAATTGTGAATTGACAACTGACTGTCAATCCTCCTCTCTTCTCCAAACTTCACAACCATTTCTAAGAAGTTATTTGCCAGCTGTAGTGGAGGGTTTGACCTTGCATGAACTTTCAACTTAATGGCCTTGATATATTTCGGGGATGTTCCCACAGTAGCCAACAAAGGCTTAGTCACAGAGTATACTCTGTGGCTTAGCCCAATCACATGTCACTTCTGTAGGGGAAGGTTCCTCATTCCTCCTGTGGACCCACAAAAGGAATGCTAATGCATGTTTACATCATCCTGAAAGAATATAAAATGTGAAGACTAATGAGCATAGACCAGAGTAATGAAACTCTTCAAGTAACAATCGATTCTTTTCTTCAAGTAACTTCTTCAAGTAACTCGATTATTAGGGATACCTATCATGGGTAAATCGCACCTTCAACGACACCAAAAATTGGATCAATAACTCAAATGAACCAGAAATAATTAAAATAGTAATATCATCGATACCTCTTACCTTTAGCAGGCGGGCAATCCTCGCTGTTAACGTCTAATACACTTTTTTCTTTCTCGTTTACTTTTATATTTACAGAGTATTATTTTTTATTAACTGTATGCTCTGGGCAAATTCTTGCATTTAAAAAGCATAAAGTGTTGGATTGGATCAGGATTGGCAAATAAAAGATGGATTTAGTTCACACACGTCTATTCGCGTTCACGGATGGTCAACAACAACGGAAATACAAGAAAAACAAAACACATACAAAAAGGAGTATAATTCACATTCATAACACTTGGTGTCTCTGGGTAAACATTCCACTTATGAGATTATAAACAACACACCCCCATAATTTAATAATGGCACCAGCTCAACTATACCACAACCAAGAGTATGTTCAAAATGTCCAAGCTCAATTAAGGAGAAGCACAACAGCATTAGTTAATTCACTAATTCACACCAAGTCCTTGAACACAAAAAATGTGTTTTGGACTGTGAAGTCCCTTTGTCATTACATCGGCAATCATCTCACTTGTGGGTAGATACAGTAAATTTATCAGTTCATTTGTTACTACCTCTCTCACAAAATGATGCCTAACGTCTATATGTTTCGTTCTATTATGGAACACAGGATTTGAGGCAATCTTTTGGGCATTTTGGTTGTCATTATAAACATTTATGGCCCCACAGTTACCTAACAGTTCTCCAATCAGTCCCTTTAAGTATACTGCCTCCTTTGCAGCATCCGATATAGCCATGTACTCTGCCTCAGTGCTCGAGAGAGCAACAGTCCGCTGCTTTCTACACTCCCATGACACAGCAGCACCAGCGTACATAAACACATACCCGGTATACGATTTTCGATCACTCACATCACCTGCCCAGTCTGCATCAACATACCCAACTACTTCACTTTTGTTTTGCCTGTAAACAAGTCCGAGATCCATAGTCCCTTTTAAGTAACGCAACACTCTCTTGGCATATTCCCAGTGTTCTTTACCATAGGAAACATTGAATCTGCTCAAGAAATTCACAGCAAACATTATGTCAGGCCTTGAACACACAGATATGTACAACAGTGAACCAATGAGGTTCTGATAAGGAAAATTCGTCACATCATTGGAGGAAGAATCTAACTTCAAATTGGGTTCAATAGGGGTCGAGGCAGTTTTTGCATCTTCCATGCCAAACCTTTTAAGTAACTCGACAATGTACTGCCTCTGGTCGATTTTGATTGTATTTTTACATCTATCCCTGGTAACCCTCATGCCCAGGAAATGACTTACTTCCCCCAAGTCCTTCATTTTGAATTTCCCCATCAATTTCTCTTTAAGATGTGTCACCTCGGTTAAGTCATTAAAAAATACAAAAAAATCGTCAACATACACAGCAATTATTACAATTCTTTCACCTGCAATCTTGAAATACACACAAGACTCATAATCAGACTTTCTGTAACCAATTTCAATTAATGAAATATGAACTTTATCGTTCCAGTTCCTGGAGGACTGTTTCAGCCCATACACCGCCCTTTTAAGTAGGCAAACTTTGTTTTCATTACCTTTAGCAACAAAACCCTCCGGTTGGTGCATGTACACTTCTTCCTTCAGATCCCCATTGAGAAATGCAGTCACTACATCCAAATGGTGCACTTCAAGGGTCATCTCAGCTGCCATGGCAAATAGCAGTCTGATGGTAGCATGCCTAACCACTGGAGAGAATGTGTCCGTAAAGTCAACCCCTTGCATTTGGGAGTAGCCTTTCGCAACTAATCTCGCCTTCCATCTCGAGACATTTCCATCAGAGTCTCTCTTTACCTTGAAAGCCCATCCAGATTTGACAATATTTTTGTCTTGAGGCTTGTCCACAAGAGTCCATGCATTATTTTTAAGAAATGATTTAATTTCTTCCTCCATGGCACATTTCCACTTCTCACTGTCCTTACCTGACAGAGCTTGACTTACTGTCACAGGCTCATGAGGTTCCCCTGAGGCATAGTATAGGACAAAATCTGGGTAATCCTTTCTGTGCCGGTCCCTCTGTGGATACCTAGGTCCATCAGCACCCATCTCCTGGATCTCTTTCTCTGGGTCAGCCTGGGTTTGGACATCTGAGGTGGCTGGTAGTCATTTGGCAGCACTCTAGCTTCTTCAGGAGCCAATTCACCCACATTAGATGATAACAACTCACCCAACAACACAGTTTTATGTACATTCATTACATCAGCATTCGACCTTTTCTTGGTCAACACTCTTGATTCCATGTTAAAATTTGGATTTACATCAAGAAATTTGTCTTCAAGGAACACTACATCAAGGCGATATATTCCACCAAATTGTGATGCCGTTACTGCAACACTGCCATCAATTGTACAATCATCATGTAATATTTTACAACCTCCACGATCAAAAACTACGTCATACCCTTTCGAGACTAATTTGCTAACAGACAACAAATTAACATTCAAATCAGGGACATACATCACATCAGAAATTGTTGTAAAATCATCATTACCATGCAGTTTCACTTTCACATCACCAATGCCATTGGCAGATACTTTTTCATCATTAGCCACAGTCACTTGAACATTAACATTGCCTTTAAAATTACACAGCCAATCTTTTCTTGCAGTCATGTGCGTGGTGGCACCAGAATCAATGTACCATTCATTTGACTTCGTACTAACCCCAAGAGCAAAGAACAATGCTCTGTCCTTAGTCTTCCAGCCAGATTTTGATGACTCGGGCGTTGATTTTTCACTGGTGTTAGCCCTCTTTGGGCACGCTGGCTTGACATGCCCAACTTCACCACAGCCCCAGCACTTCACTATCTTGGGCTTCGATTTCTTACTAGCCCTGGAAACTAAGGCAGATTGACTATTTTGCTTTTCACTACCCCACTTATCATCTTGTAGTAACTTCGACTTCACGAAGTCACTAGATATTTCAGCTCCAGAGCTTTCCAGAGCCATCACCATCGGCTCATACTCTTCCGGGAGCCCCTGCAACATAATTGCACCCAGGAACTCGTCGTACACAGCCTTGTCCGCAGCAGCAAGCTTCTGTGATAGGGACATCACCTCGTTCACGTAGTCTTCCATTGAAGAGAAGTTCTGCAACTTCACTGAGCACAAGGATTGCAACAGTCGCAAACGTCGATTAAGGCCCTTGTCTTCAAAGGCTGCCGACAAGCTCTCCCAAGCCTCTTAAGGCTGTTTTCGTGGACCTTACATGAGAGAAGGCACACGGCTTGACCATTAGGCAAATTTTAGCGTGGGCCTTCTGGTTTCGCCGCACTCTCATTTGTGGGCTGGTTTTGTCGTCCGCGCCATACCCTTCAATACAAGACCTAAGGTCCTCATGTATCAGGTACATTTTCATCGCAAATTTCCAATCACAATAGTTTTCACGACCCTCAAGCTTTTCTATAGCCGGTGAACCACCACTCGCGCCATGTGACTCGGCCATCACGTAACTGTTCACGTAAAAATAACGATAATTACACAACCGAGCTACACCATGCTATAATTACTCAAAGCGTTTCGTTAAAACTTATCGTCCTGGGCCCATAACCTGTTGGATTGGATCAGGATTGGCAAATAAAAGACGGATTTAGTTCACACACGTCTATTCGCGTTCACGGATGGACAACAACAACGGAAATACAAGAAAAACAAAACACATACAAAAAGGAGTATAATTCACATTCATAACACTTGGTGTCTCTGGGTAAACATTCCAATTATGAGATTATAAACATAAAGTGACTTCTCTCTTTAATTTGACATCACCAATTGCAGAGTCCCCATATTCCTGACGTGTGTTGCATGTGTTTAACGGCGATAATATAGGAGTAGGAAATACAATTACATTATATAAATACTTGAAAATTGTGGGACTATGATGCGTAGATAATGGAATAAGGCCCAAAAAAATATAGGCATTAGAAAATCATTGTGCTACAGCACTTTATATATTGCCTTGACACCACCTATTTCTGGAGAGTTAAATCTTTCGTAATTTTTTTAACATTCTGCCACCAAGAATATGTCAACCAACGGAAGATTTTCTCATGCCACCTTTATTCATCAGCCAGTTTCATCCACAACATAGGTCATTTCAAAATGTGGAATAATTTTAGTTGATGATCAGCCAGCAGGTGCGGGTCGTGTTTGACTTTACGAGCGTATAGGCCATACAGGCTTTCTACGTTATCAGCTCTATCTCAAGATGGCTGACCGTTTTTGGCGGCTTTGAAATTATTCGAATTTTGATTGCTAATAATTCGACAATTACTAGTTCTACGTATCTCATTTAAATTCAAATCAAAAGGAAATAGGATCTGAAGTGATATGCATTCATTCAATGCATCAGTTTTGATAGGCTTGAACAACCCTATTTATTTCTCAAACAAAATTCAACTCTCTTCATTGTGGTCATTTCTGTTCATGTTCTCTCTCCCACTTCTGATCTATTCCTCCCTTCCCCTGCTAATGCAATCTGATCTCCCATCATTGTCGAATTTTCTTACCTTGCACTTTATAATAATCTCTTTTACTTGTTTGCATTTATACTTGGACCTCTAAGAAATTAGTCAGGTGAGGTTGACTGTGTCTCCCTCACTGGTATCTCTATCTTGTCTTGATGAGGGGGCTTGCATGCCTAAGTGAACCTGAGAGTTTGGCCAGTGGGAGCATAAGCTCCTGGTAGGGCCACCCAAGCCGGACAGTTGAAGGGAGATAGGCCAGACAAAAAGAGGTACCCTAGTCCTCCAGGTTGGGGGTTGGGTGTGGGGCTAATAACCCCACACCATAAAAAAATATGCTGTTATGAAACCTATAAAGAAGCCTTGGAATATGGATGGAATTACAGATGATGAACTTGGCAATTGATCAGGAACTAAAAAACGGAATGCAACACTGACCTTTGCTGCATGTAAAGTAAGGACAATGCTGAAAGCTGGAAAAATTCATAGAGATGGCTGAGGAAATACTGAGATATGGGATGGATGTAGTGGCATTACAAAAAGTAAGATGGAACAGAAATGGAAGAGTGGATAAAAAGGACTACTCAAAGTTCTATAGCAGGCCTAAACTGAGAACTAGACAATGTGGAACAGGATTTATCCTTGATACTAAAATGAAGCAAAGCTGCTTGGGGTTTGAACCTTTGGGGGATACAATGTGTAAGATAAGGCTCAAAGGACGTTTTAGGAACTTATCTGTCATCTCAGCTTCTGCACCCACAGAAGATGCTAATGATGAAGAGAAGAATGCTTTCTATGACCGACTGGATAGAAAATGCAGCAAGATACCTAAATATGATATGTTGATTCTCCTAGGAGATTTCAATGCAAAAATAGTGAGAGAGGTCTTCTTGCAGCATGCAGCTGGAAAACAATCTTTACATACCGAAATGAATGAAAACGGAAAGATGCTAAGCCAGTTTGCAGAAGCTAAAGGGCTAATAATCAAAAGTACCTGTTTTGTACACATGGATATGTACATACATAAAGGAACCTGGAAAATGGCAGGTACAGGAGTGGTCAACAAAATTGATCACATTCTGGTTCCCAGAAGACATGCATCTTCAATCATTGACATAGGGTCTGCAAGAGGCTCAAACTATGATTCAGATCACAGTTCATTTGGTGAAGGCAGAGTTCAGGGAAAGTATTGCAAATGTGGGACATATTAAAGGACCCAAGAGTGGAGTGTGGAAAAATTCGGGCTACCAGCATCTGTAGATCAATACCAGGAAACCCTGGGTAAGAAACTGGAAGAAGGAGCAGAAAAATCTGAGTATAACTGTTTCAGTTGAGAGAAAATGGCTTAATATAAAGAGAGCTATGGAAGAGGCTGTAAAGGAGACTATAAGAGGAAGAAAGAGAGCAAGGAATGAAGAATGGTGTGATAATGAGTGCAGAAAAGCTATAGAAAGGAAGAATACAGATAGAAAGAACACTATCCAGAAAGAGACAAGACAAAATGTCGAAAGATACACAGAAAGCAGAAAACAAGCTAATAGAATACTGTGAAACAAGAAAAAAACAATTCTGAAGGGGATATATGGAAAAGATTCAGGAACTGAACACAAAATGAAAGTAGAAAGTTATACATGGTAATCAAACGGGTGACAAACAAATTTCAACCTAGAACAAGGGCATGTAAGGATAAGAATGGGAGGTTGGTTGGAACAGAGGAGGAAGTTCTGGGAAGGTGGGCCGAATACTTTAAGGTATTGCTGAATATGGATGAGAGAGCTTAGGAGGGTGGAGGAATGGTGGACAGGGAGATTGGCTAGTTAATAGAGGAGGTGGAGGAGTATGTGAAGTGGCAGTGGAATGGGAGAGCTCCAGGGGAAGATCAAATTGTACCTGGGTTAATCAAGTATGGAGAAAAATATTTAATGGAGAACGTACACAGACTGATGTGTGAAATCTGGGAGAAAGAAGAAATGCCTGAGGAATAGAAGATCAGTTTATTTGCCCTATCTTCAAGAAGGGAGATAAGTTGTAATGCAGCAACTATTGAGGAATCACATTATTAAATGTCACTTACAAGATATTCTCTAGTATACTGTAGAGGAGACTTAACACCTATGCTGAAGAAATCCTTGGTGAATACCAATGTGGCTTCAGGTCGGGAAGAGGAACAACTGATGAAATCTTTGTAATGAGACAATGCATGGAGAAATGTTATGAATACAACATTGACCCACATATGCTTTTCATTGATTTCCAGCAAAATTTTGATAGTGTTAATAGAAGAAAAATTTTGAATGTATTGGAGGGATTTGGAATACCAAAAAAACTAATCAAGTTGGTAAAGATGACTATGGAAGGATCAAGAACTAAGGCTTATATCGAAGGCAAGACTAGTTAAGTCTTTGGGGTAACAACTGGAGTGAGACAAGGAGATTCTCTCTCTGCAGTACTACACAGGGTGTTGCAAAAAAACACTGACAACAGAGGTGAGGTAGTACATGGAAATATGTTGATCATTTTTTAATAAGGTACCAATGTCCGGAAATGATGCATTTTCACACTATGACTAGTTAATGATGTCTCAAGATCAGTGTTAGTTACCCGAAGGGGTGTTGCGCCTTCAACTTTCACCCACTGATCTTTTATTTGATGTTTAAAAGTAAAAAAAACCTATTTCTTACTACTATCAAACGAAATTCATTAAATTCATGTCCGCTATAATAAGAACTATGTTTAATGAAATGTATATCAATATTCATTTTTCGCCCGCAACTAGGAATACTTACGAGTTCACAAGTGTCAAAAGTCTAGGAGATGGTTCAAAACAAATCATGTAACATAGATGGAGAGGGCTGCTCGGAGCGCAGAGTTCAGTATGAGAAAAATGCGAGAAACAAACGTTTTTCGACCCCCTCAAACGAAACAACCCCAAATTAAGATGCAATGAGGAAAATCGTGGAGGAAGAATGGAAAATGAACCCAGTAAGATGATACCAAAATGTGGACAACTATATGTCATAGAGACTTGGTCAGGAAATCGAGAATGAAGGGGGATGGATTGATTATGGGCTAATTAACATCCACATTCTTTATGTAAATACCAGCTTATTTCTCGATGATCAAATTCTGTGATCATGTGCACACACAACTCAAATTGAGAGAATTACGCGTACATTTTAACCTTTTCCACTCGTTCTAAATAAAGCATTATAGAGTCCCTTTTCAACATCCGTTAAAATACATTACCACTAAGAGATGAAATTTATGACCCTGTAAAAAGTCTGTTAATATCTTCATGTGGGGGCACTGACATTTTAACTTCCATTGAAGCAATAATATTACGACACATTTGAAGAGGAATAGATTCTTTAGGAACGTAGCAATCGTATAATCTTTGATGGTGCACACTCCTCATTTATACTCCATTGACTACTCTGCGGATTTATGAGGAGTATACAAATGACCATAGGGAAAATATCTAATCACTGCCTAGTTGCTACATGAAAAAGATGATTTTTAGTATTTTATCGCTTTCACAGGGGAAGAAACGCGATGCATTTTTGTCGGAGTATTACTTACACATGGGTATAAAAATGCTCCTCATAAAATTTAACTGCGTAATTTTAGCCACATTTTTCACTGCGAATATATCAAAAGGTATTTAAGTGATTCATCAATTTACCTTATCCTTTAAGTATTATCCTCCATCCTATAAGTTGAACTGTTGAACTACACGGTTAATGTATTGCTCATAGCAAACCTAGAAAACAATGCTGGGAAAGCTTCAAATACCGTTTTAAAGATATTTTGAAGAAAATTCCACCCTTGTTTGATCTCTCACTCAGATAAGTAATCGGTATTTACAAGTTCGGCAGATAGAACCAAACTCTAATTCCTAATCAAAATAATTGCCCTCTTTACCAAATCATTTCAAAGTAATTTAAAGGTGAATGTAGCATCAGGTAAGTTCACTAAATCGAGTAACTGACACAATCAGAGATCCGGTCTATTCCCTCCTTCATGAATAGCTTTTCATTGAGTGGTGAATTGGCGAATGAGTGGATATGAGCATCATACGATAGACAGGACGTAGAAATCAAGTGGGGCCGAGTACCCAAGAATGGGAAGTAAACATCTCATTCGACGACCAAGGAGACCGCTCTGATTCTTTTACAAAGCCCGAATATGTGTAAAACTCACACACTCATGGTTGCGGTCAATGTCCATTCCCTGGGCCTTCCGCGGATTCCTGCAAAGTTTTGGCTGCAATAAACTCACATCGCGTAGATTAATTATAAAGGCACTAAAAGAGGCCATGCCAGGATTTGAACCCCAGGCATTCTTGGCCGCAGACGAACGCTCTCCCTCTAGGCTACTTCATCGATGAAGAAGAATCTGTGTCCAGTGGTTCTCACTACAAAACGAAAAAAGGGAATTCCAATGTTTCCTTTAAATACTGGAGCAAATAAAATGTTCAGGATTTTTGAAAGTAGTTTTCAGAAAGTAAATAATATTATGTTAGGAGGAATTTAGAAATTTAAGTGTTTGAGACGACCTGTATGCACGAGGGCAGAAACTTACGTAGGGTTTTAAGGTTTTGGAAATACTTTTAAAGAAAATTTTTCTCCACATGGAAACCATTCTATTCAACCAGATTTCCCATACTTTAACTTGAAATTCACAGGATATTACGCCAAAATGTTAATTGTAATGCATCATATTTCTCAGAAGTAGTTTGAGGCCTATTAAAACGATGTTCATCCACAGCTATTCCCTGCATGCGGAAATACGATTTATTGTAAGTGAATATGATCTGGAGAATCAAAAATTTTTATGTCCCAACAAATAATACTTTCATCGTATTGTTTCTTAAGTTTCAATCAAGAAAATTGTTTCAAACGGTCCAGAGCTCTAAAGAAATATGGTAAGCATCTCTACATAATCAACTACAACTTCGGAACCTCGACTGAGTGTGGATCGAAGCAAGCTCATCACGATTATAACTCCCAGACGATCTCGTGAACCTTATTAGTAAGACTATTTACATGATGCGTAAAATCGATATCCATTCATAGAGAGTTTAAATATTCCTGGTTTCCATATGATGTCTCATTGTTGTCAAGTTGTCAAAGGAGAAGCGATTTCAATTAGTTCCCGTGTATGCCGCATTCAGACGCCAATGAGTTTTGCATTAATTTTTTCCGCCACTGTACTACCTCACCTCCATTGTTGGTGTTTTTTTTGCAACATCCTGTATAATCTGTCTTTACACAAATTCCTGAAAGAACTGAGGTTTTGGGGCTGTCCATAGTCCACATAGATACCAAACAGGGGTGAGGGGTATGAGAGTTGTCAACAAAGGTCCACGTTGGGGGGTGAGGGAGATTGGAGGGATGTCTACGTAGACAATGGTTGTAGTAAATGACATTATCATAGCTACAAGAGTAGTTTTTCTTTCACTTACCTTTCCTTAAAATCAGCCTTAAATTACAAATAGTTCACAACAATCAATTAAAAACCGGCATCACAGCTTTTTCCGCAAAAAAAGAAGTCTATGTGGACAACAGGTGAGGTGGAGGGGTCCGGATGAAGTCTACAAGTGTCCACAATGGGGGGGCAGGGGAGTCAAAAAGTGGTCTATTTTTGTATGCGTGGATTATGGACTGCCCCTTTTGGACTTTTCCTGTTTGGGGTGTCTGAGACTCCAGTATTGGTTCTGCTGAATGAAAGAAAAAATCATATCATTTGTTTAAACATTTATTGGCCCTGAACTAGGTTGGTAACTGAACTGGAAACAATCCTTGGGGTGGTGTTCACTTTGGGGAGGGGTCAAGCAACCAAGGGATGCCTACATCATAGGGGAAAGGTGGTTCTGCTTGCTTCATAATTTAGCCTGGGATTCAAGTTATTCATGAAAAAGCTGCTTATATATGCTTTTGTCTGCTTTTCAATGTATGAGGCAGTAAATTATGGGCAACCAATTCAACCTTTTTTTTAAGAGGGCATCCCATCTATGCCTGCAGCCTTCCCATTTTTAAATACTCTCAATGCCGTTATGACCTCATTCTTACTGATCTCCTTTTCCGTCACCACATTCTTGCATACTACTTTGCAAGGCTCAGCCTCAGTGCCTGCAACTTTATTGTATAATTATTCAAAATACTACCTCCAGCAGTCCCTGATATTACTCTCATCCCACAGGATCTCTCCACTCATGTTCTTTACCACATTCATTCCTCTGCCTTCACCAAACTTAGCCCTTTTTACCGATTTCCAAAACAGCTTTTTATTGTCTTCAAAATTGCTCTGCATCTTGCTCGCTTCATCTGCACGCATTCTTTCCTTGCTCTCTTTCACAACGATTTTGCATTCATTCTTTTTCTTCCTGTAAATGTCACATGCCTCAGTATGCTCTTCCTCACATTTGGCAGCAATCATATTCTTGTACGCCTCATTCTTTTCCCTGACTGCAATATTCACCTTTCATTCTTCCTACCACTCCTTTCCCACATACACTTTCAGCACATTCTACAATCACTCCTTTTAAATACTCCCATGCATCATTCACATTCTCGTTTCTGATATATTCTCTCTTTGTTTTTTTTCTCTCTGCTTCAAGAATAGAGCATCTTCAAGCATGCAACCATACTGCATTCTTACCTCACTGTTCAGCAACCTCTCCACTTTTACTCTCAACTGCTTATGTGCACACAGTGTCTTGGCATCCACTTTCTGCCCAGATTCTCTTTGGAGAATACCAAATAGTGGTCTGCTCCACATTCAGCACCCCTCATCACTCTCGTGTTCCACACTAACTCCCTCAATCTCTCATCATACACAATGCAATCAATCATGCTATTACAATCGCCCCTTTGCCAAGTATGCATGTGTATTCTTTTATGTTTAAACCATGTATTTGACACAAACAATCCTTTTTCCAAGAATACACTCACCAAGTTTTCACCATTATCATTCACTCGAGGGTCACCAAATGGCCCAACCATTCTGTCAGATGCATCTCGCCTCACACCAATCCAGCCATTCATGTCACCTAGTACAAGTATTCTCTTACCAGGGTCACATTCATTCAAAACCTCTCGGTTTTTCCTCAAACTCATCTTTCACACTCTCAATCTCTCCATCCACTGGTGCATAGCACGCCACAATCACAACTCACCTAATACCTACTTTCATGCGAACCCAGAGCAAGGGGGTACTAACTCGTACTTCCTTACCAGTTACTTAGCTCTCTCATTAAGAATAAGTCCTACACCTTGACTGCCGTGTACATCATCGTCAACTCCTGACCACAGTGCCAGACCACCGCCATCTACCGTAACAACACCCTGCCCTTTGCACTCAGTTTCACATACACACAAAACATCCATTCGTCTCACTTTCATTTCATTCAACAACTCATGCTCCTTTCCATATACTCCTCTCATATTCCAGGTACCGATAGTCCAGTTCATATTGCTAAGTCCGTATCTTGATGGGTTAACCTTATTCAGCTTCCGCCGCCCATCGTGCTGCTGCTGTCCCCCCCCCCTCACTCCCACTCTGACCTAATGGTACCGAACTCTCCTCTTCCTGTTTTCTGATATAGATTCATATGTAGGCCTGCCTTTGATTGCATCATGAGATGGCAGAGATTTGGAAAGTTTCAAAAACTTCCTGAACTATCTGGGGGCAGATACAGATCATACTTTAGTTGTATTGAACTGTGATGTTAGATTTTAAAAATCTTTGTAATAGTAGAAGAAAGAAGAGGTAGTATGTGGCATCATTGAAAGGGTTGAAAAGAAGGGTATACCTGAGGCTAAAAAAAAGAAAGTGAAGCCAAAGAAATGGGTAAATTCAGGGAAGATGGGTTGTTATAAAATCAAGCATTGTAAGAGAGGGAGGAAAAACAATAGATTCAGTGGAAATGAAGAGGTTAAAGAAGCAGTGGATTATGGAAGAAATAATTGGGAAAATAGAGGACAGAAAGATGTGAAAAAATGTCCACAACAGTCTAGAAAAGAGGAAGTATGAAGAAATAAACATGTAATAAACTTCTGTGAGCAAATAATTAGGAGAAGGCAAACTGGTGGAAAGGACAATTTAAGGAAATGATAAAACAAGTGGAAGAGGGGAAGAAGGTATGCGCTCTATGCTTATCATACTGTTGGCGGTAGGAGAGGGTAGACAATTCCAAAGGTAAAGGACTGGACTGGAAAGACAAATCATAGAGGGAGATATCCAGGAGAGATGGAGAGAATACGGGGAGGTTATATGTGCAAGTGATTAAATACCTGTGAACCTAGATATAGGTATAGGATGAGTTGACAGTAAGGAAGGATAGCCTTGTTACCTAATGTTACCTGATAGGTACTTGACTGCAAAATAAAGAGGACATTATGAGAGATGAAAGCTGAAGGAGCCATGGGAGTGGATACTATACCTTTGGAGTAACTGAAGAATAAAGTTAGAAAGGGAGTATGATCTTTTTGCAAACTTATTCTCAGGACCTACGAGGAAGGAGTATGGCATGAGGATTTTGTGCAAACGGTCTTAATAACTATCCCAATTAAAGCATCAGAATGGTAGGAGTGTAGATAATTTTGTTTAATTTCTCACTCAGCTGAAGTTTTTCTTAGAATGATGTTTTAAGACTGAAGATACAGCAGTTTACTACATGGATGATGAATGACCAGTTAAGGTTCTGGAAGATGAGGGCAAACTTATTGATAGAAACATTAAGTATAATCAGGATGCTTTTGCTTGCTTAGGGGATTGCAAGAAGGTAATGAATATGTAAATTGGGAAAATTAATGCAGATACTCAGAAAAATGGATGTACATTGGTGAGAGAGGAGATCCATGAGAAACTTATACATATTTGGCCAATAGGGCACAAGTGAGGGTGGCTGAGAGTATATCAGGATGAGTAGCTTACTGGTCGGGGTTAAGGCAAGGGTGCCTGCTGTCACCTTCATTGCATATCTAACATCTTAGAAGAAAACAGGCTTAATGGTGAGCATGTTACTAGAATTACATTAATGAATAAGGCACCTAATTTATTTATCCATCAAGGTCTAGACCCATTAGTGTCATTTTCAGTGTAACTCATTAGTAATATCAAGTTCTCATTAACAAATTTACAGAGGGGAGTGTTAGTCGAAGCATAGTGGAGGGGGAATATAAGGTAAAGTTAACATTGATCTCCTTTAATTTGATCTCTTCCTCCTTGATGACTTCAATATCTGTGTTAAAGAAGTTACGGGTAGAACTTTAGGGGTGCGGCAATATATAAAACACGACTCTCTGGTAGGGATTGACACAGCACTACTAATGTTTTATTGAGGAACAGATTAAACAACGCCCTCTACGGCGCCACAAAATGATACAAACAAAAGACGTCCGATATGCGACATTGTAAGCATTTTGCCATTCATATAATGTAAGTTAACACACCTTAACCTTATATTGCCCCTTTACACCTTCACAAACTCTGTCAAATTGATATACTAGAGCTTGCTAATACTTTTGTTACTATAATGGCTAGAGAAAAAACTAGTAAATTTCCACTCTCTCTAATTTGCACCGATTACTCTTGTGCTTGTGGTGTAATTTTTTATCTTTCCTTAATGTCACTTTGTGTCAAAACCATGGTTGGTATGCATCAAACATTGTGGAAATATACTACTGAGTTTCTTCTCTTACAGTAATGGAGATTGAAAATTTCAACCAAATTCAGCCTGTCGTGCTTTCATACTGATGTATTACCTTTAGTAAGGCACAATTGGTTAATGAAATGGGAGAAAATAGTACACAGTCAATACATAATTGTTTCCCTTGAGCATTAGACATTTTCTCAAAGTTATGAACGATGTTATTGTTTTGTCCAGCGCTAAAAAATAATATAAACTCAGTGTACTGGGTTTTTATTCCATTCTTAATGGTGGACCACGCAACAATTCAGAAAAGATCATAAACATCACGCATAGAAACAGGTTTTTTGAAACATAGCACTCAAACAACTGAATAACGAAAGGCATGTATTGCATGTATATACTACATCTCCTCCCCAAGTTATTTCCGTGTCTGTGTTGATCTTCTTACTCATGGTTGGTCATTTCTGCCCTCTGACTATACTTCATCAAGGTATTCACCTGGCCAAATGAGTTAAATATACAGAGTTTTAAAAAAGAACAAAGATTAAAATATCTCCTTACAAAAAAAGTGATCGGGGGGGGGGGGGGGGGGGTACTACTCCTCTCCGAGACCTTCTGAGAGGGGGCTGAGTCTTAAGGGCTGTGGTAGACCTTGATTCACTTTGTTGTGTACTACCAGAGGTTGAGGAGCATTTATCACTTCTGGAGATGGAATCTTGCATGGTGCAGAAACAGTATCCCACATTTGCAGTTCATTGCTAAGGTGCTCTCTGGCCTCACCTTTCTCCGGTACTACTGCATGGTTTCCTTTATATTTCCTGAGCTGGTCAACGTGTACAGTTCTATCCCCAGCATTTGTTTGTACTAAATAGGTCGTGGTACTGACTTTTGCCTTGATTCTTCCCCTTACATGCTTAATAAGCCCACCTCTTGGGTGACGCACTAACACTTCCTCCATGAATCTAAAACTAGGAATATTCTGATGCTTAATTAAAGTTTCCCTATTTCAGCACAAGTGATGCTGTGGATTTACCCGTCTCTGAACAGGGAGTATTTCTGTAGGACGTCAGGAAGTTCACTAATTTACTCTCAATGCTGAACCATGAGTGATTTCCCAATCCCCTATGTAATTGTTTCGTCACTTCGTCAACGGGCTTTTATCGTTCTAACCCTTCGTTCAGCGATACCATTTGAGGCAGGGTGGTAGGGGGGACTCTTAGTGACCTTTTTGTTGTAGCCCTTACAAAAGGATATAAACTCTGCTGATTGAAAAGGGGCCCCATTATTTGTCACAATTTCTTTAGGGATACCGAAAACTACCATACAACTACTTAACTTTAATATAGTACTCTGAGCATCTGTGCTATCACCCTAGCTTCAATCCACTTTGAAAAACTGTCCACTAGTATCAGGATATTGTGGCCCTGAAATTACATGAAGTCCAAATGAATGCGTTCCCACGGAGAATCAGGTTTCGGCCAGAGAATTAGGTACTTCCTCTGTGGGACATTTGCTTGAGTTACTTGACAAGTTTCACAGCTTGCAGCAAGATTTTCAATATCCTTATAATTCTTTGGATAATTCTTTGGAACATCTTGTCCTTGATTGTATATGCCTTGATCTCCAAGCTGTCTATGCTTCTGTCTACTTGGAAAATACACTCTGTATCCTCAGGTGTTTCGGCTCTCACTGCGGGATTACAACTTCCACCCCGGAATCAAGCTTCTCGCTTATGTCCGAGGCAAGGAAGCAGTGGGAAGGAAGGGATGGGAAGGGAAGGTTAGAAAAACCAACATCCCCTTCAAGGCTGACACCAATGAGACGGTTTGAGGTCAAAAGGACCTCAATTGGGCCTCCGTCTCCCCGAAGTACTTATGTTAGTTAGGTTAACCCAACAATGTAAGACGAGTTACCGTCAGTCTCGCTTTTGCGAAAACTTTCCGCACATCTTTGAGAACCGGAAGAGCCCGTTGCCCAAAGAATTGGGATTGGGTGTCCTCCTAGCTCCCTTTCCGGGTAGACACCTTGCGGTCTGTGGTAGTACATCCTCGAATCAGGGGCCACCAGACCCATGGATGGTCAATTCGGACCAATTCTGGTCAAAGCGTGAGCACATCCTTCAACTCAATACTCTTTGTCTACCCATTCTGTATCCTCAGTGGTCTCTGACAGAAGAGGGCTCTCAGGACTGGATGGTAACTGCATTGGGCGTAAGTGCTGCGGTTGAGATTCGGCCAGCACCAGCTCTTGGGCAAATACACAAGCCTTTTCAAAACCCAAATCCACCTCCAGAATCAACCTCCTTTGGATAGCCATTGACGAAATTCCACAAATGAGCCTGTCTCTCAGCACTTCGTCCAAAAACATTTTGAAGTCACAAGAGGAGGCCAGCTTCTTCAACTCAATGATATAGGAAGACAAGCTTTCATGGTTTCGGTTGTAGAACTTTATTCTTTCAGCTATAACTAACTACTGTGGTTGAAAATGTTTTAGTAGCATGGCTGTGAGCTGTCGGAAGGATTTATCCACCACTTTCTCAAGATGCAGCAAATTTTTCAATACTGCGTAAGTCTCAGGTCCCACCAACATGATGAGTAAAGGCACTTTTTTCTCATTCTTCACATCATTAATTAAAAAGAACTGTTCCAGTCTTTCAACATACGCAGCGAATTCTTCTTTCTCTGGACTGAACTCTTCAACATGTCCAAATATTTCACATAACTATTTATTTTTTTCCTCGTCGCCAAATGTTATGTCCAGTGCTAAAAAATAATACACGCTCAGTGCACTGGGTTTTTATTCCGTTCTTAATGGCGGATCACACAACAATTCAGAAAAGAACATAAACATCACACACAGAAACAGGTTTTTTGAAACATAGCACTCAAACAACTGAATAGCGAAAGGCATGTATTGCATGTAAATACTACAGTTATTTCTCTTATTCTTGATAATAAATTCACTTGCCAATTAAATACCAAATTGAAGAAGAATGGTGGTGTTAATTTGGAGGAGGCAGTTCTATTGGATGGAGGACATGTTTAAAGGTGAAGGCATATTGAATGATGTGATGGAGGGGAAAACTTAAAAGAAATTCAGGGTAGGCTGGAAGAGAGAGTAGGTATTTTGGATGACTTTAGGTGGTTTTGAGGAGCTTGAGAGAGACTTATTGGAAGGCAACTAATGTGTAGGTAAGGGTAAAGTTGATTCAAAAAAGGAGATGTTGGGGAAGGACTCTCTAAGAAGCTGTCAATCAGCTGGTAGATTACTCTGTGATTATGGTTTCTCAAATGGTATTGTCTCAAGGAATATTTTTGTCCTTGCAGGTGTACATAAATGTTAAGTTTAAGGTTTTTTATACCTTGGATTAGTGTATTTGAAAAGCAAAGAAAACAGTGGCAAGGAGAATAATACTAAGCTGTTGTTACGAGATTCCATGATAGTGGATGAAAAGAAACAAAGTAGAAACCTACGACTGGCCTGCAAAAGGTATGGTGACATTTTGTTACTCAAAAACTAAATTTCTCCATTCAATTGTACATATTTCCAATAATTATCTGTGAATTTCACTTTGGATAATGTGGATTGCATTGGATATTATGCTTACGATGTGATGTCATACCAACATTGCCATATTAAGGGTTTAGCTTTAGATTTATTTTCATGAGGTGGGATGAGATTCATGATATCTGAAGTAGTGGCATATATGCAAATTTATCTTTGGGAATGAATCAATATCCTGTCAATTTATGTAGCATATTTCATGATGGCATAAATTGTTTGTTAAAACTACTGTGAGGCATGGGTGTAGGCAGGCTTATCCTGTAAAATGAGGGAATGCTGTTGATGCTATTGGATTTAGAGTATTTTGTTTGCTCAAAAATGTAGAACCAATGAGCTGCATTCTTGAAGAAATTTCTGGAAAACGATTATTCTCTGTATGACATGCAGGCAAAAAAGACTAGTCAAAGTGGGGATGGGGGAGGGGGTTGGGGGGGTTTTGATCCCCTTTTTGGTTTGGAGGAAAGTTTAAAATTTTAAAATAGGAGTGCCAATTCTGCCACTGATGTCTCATTTTTGGCCAATGCCTTTGGATTTATTTTTCCCCATATACATGCATGTATAGTTTATTTTGGTTTTTATGAACTTCTACTTCCCTGAAATGGCTCCAATTGTAACTTCCGCCTATACTTAGTTATGTATCCATGAGGTTTTCTGAGAAACTTATATGCTGGTAACATACTGGACCATCCTTTACATTCATGTATAGCTTATACAGAGATGCATTGCTAAATTTGTACAATATTTGCACACGACCCTATATATCGGCCTGCTGCTTTTTTTGCCTGAGATACAAAAGCCGATATATTGGTCTGCTGCACTAAGTGGGTTAAAAAAGTATCGGTACTATGTTTTACATAGGCTGGCAATGGCCTGGAATATCACTTGAAATATTTTTGACGATAGCTGTCATCAAGTTTATGCATGTAACCATCATCAAATGCTCATGTTTGAACCTCCCACCTTTTAGAATACCTTTTCTCCCCCACAAAGCATGGTGGAATCTGAATTAAATATAAAGAAAGATATCCATCATTTTCTTACATGAAAATGTAATAGCTACTGTACAAAATTTCTAAGTTTTATAATATGTGATTCTTGGACAATATTTTAGTCTCCTCAATCGAAAACCATCTTTATAGTATTTGAATCTCCTGTTAAGGCTGATCTCTATCAGTTGAATATTATATTTTGAGGTTGAGGGAAAATACTGGGATCAATCATCACTACAAAGGATGACTCTCTCACACTATTTTAATGAACAACATCAAACAGTAAATGAAATTCACATGTTAGAGTAAGAATTTTTATCAAATTCCATTATGTTTGGATTTTTTCTTGACTCTCTATGACCAGTATTTCTAATTTAAATCTGCAAAAGTAAATAAATCTGCAAGTGAATAAATGAATCCAAGACTTGTATATCCTTATGAGATGGGAATTTTTAGATAGACCAACTGAAACTTTGCTTCTTATGTTACCAATTTACCTCATACGTTCGTGCATATAATAGCTATCTATTAAACCAATGGAGTGAATTGTCCCACTTTTTCCTGGGATCATTAGCTTTAGCTACATATTGGCCAGAATATGCTCTTTCAAGTGAATAGCATACCTTAATTATGATATTGAATGAAATAATACTGGCCTAGGGCAAACTCTGGAAAAACAGGAATAATTTCCTAAGGGGAAATAAGGCAGAACTTCGGAGAGGAGGGTAAGAAATACACGAAGAATCATAACAGTCATGCATGTAAATAAATCCTGTCTATAAAAAAGTGATTTCTTGGTTGCTTGGACTTTCATATGGTTACTGGTGTAAAATATCCCATACTTTCACAAATATCACTCCCAAATGCAGATGATGATACAAAAACCCTGTTACTGTGAACTTTTCTTTGGTCCCCTAGCCAACTTTTACCTCATTCATAATGAAATTATAATTGTCTTTGACACTTGACTGCCCCTTGTCACACTGTAAGTTGACACCTCTGGTCATCACATAAGCCTCCCTCAGAACATATACCAGTAGTTCTGCTGCTGCCTAACAAATTCTACCTGTCAAATTTTTGGTGTAAAGGACAACTTTCTTGAGAACTGCTTAATGCTCTATGAATTTTTTTCATTAATTTAAAAACACACACTCTAAGACTATGCTATTAGCAATCTAATTAGTAGCATAATATGTTTGATGGAAATAAATGAAAAAAACACTTCGCTACATAATTCTGCTCTTTATAAGGCTGAAATTCTTTACTTTGGCATGGTTTTAGGGAAAAAAAAAGATAATTGCTTGTAGAAGTGTGTGCATTGTATGCTACAAGGCCTGGTTAATATATGATGGCTAGAAGTCTGCACATCATGACTAGAAGTATCACATTTTTGACAGTCATAACAATTTGGACAAAAACAGTAATACATACTTAAAACATAAATGCCCTGACCATCAAAGCAAATTAAGATCCTTATACCATTTATTTTCCTTCATTATAGGACATAAGGAACCAGTTATACACAGGGAAATCCTCATCACGAACAGAAAGTAAAATTTAATGTAAGATCTTGTCCTTTCTCGGCGAATAATATGAATAAAAAATTCTCGGGCTTCTAACCGAGTAAGAGTTTTTGTTGCTAACGTTTCGACGGATAACACTTCCATCGTCCTCAGAGCAGTAATGAGATGCAGGCCTTCCTTCCTGCGTATATATAGCCGCTTAATCTGGGGGCATTGTTGTCTCCTTCTTTCCGTTATTTTTTGAATTAACGGTCTCCATTCCCTGCTTAGTAAGTACCCAGAGTCGCGATTTAAGGTGTTCTTCTCCAGCCTGATCTCAATGAAATCTTACCTCATTCATAATGAAATTATAATTGTCTTTGACACTTGACTGCCCTTTGTCACATGTAAGTTGACACCTCTGGTCATCACATAAGCCTCCCTCAGAACATATACCAGTAGTTCTGCTCCTGCCTAACAAATTCTACCTGTCAAATTTTTGGTGTAAAGGACAACTTAAGGCCTAAGGCCACCTTTCCTGTTTTTATCAGGCTACCAAAATAATATTTGACTATGAAATTAATTTAAGCATGTGGTACTGCACAACTTCGATGTAGTATTGCTCCATTGTAGATACAATGTATGAGGGGGCCTTAGAAAGTAAAATTTGTTGTCCAGTGTTATATGTTTATTCATTATACTGCCAGGTTTATTTCTAGTAATCATATATCTTCCAATGAGAACTTTATCTCATTATTGCTTCTGTCCAACTTAGAGTGAACTTAAATGTTAGAAAAAATTTGGAATAAGTTTGTGTAAATTAATACTGAATGTATTGATGAGTAAATATCAATCAAGGTTGATTTGCGATCAGAAGCACAGCATGTTAATTGATTGGCATAGATCATTTTAAAGAACCATTGAACTTTTATAGGCATCCTTCTGAGTATTCATTCTTTTCATTTCAATGAATTGGATAATTTAAGGTGCTATAAAATCAGTGAGATGATTTACGGTGTAAGTTAGATAAATACTACTTGTTAACATAGAGGATTATATTTAAATTTTCATAAGTTTTAGGAGGAAAAGAGGAATAATCATTGAAATCTACTTGAATCTGCCAATATGTTCATGCCGCAGAGTACATAAGAAAGTGGCATAGATTAGAACATTTCACTTTCCATTGACATCCCGGAATAGAAAATTAGAGAACAACTGAGTAGATGCTATGTAGCATTTAGGGACTACGTAGTCAGATATTCTTGATGTGCAGCATTGAGCTGCAAAGGCCCCCTCATACATTGTATCTACAATGGAGCAATACTACATCGAAGTTGTGCAGTACCACATGCTTAAATTAATTTCATAGTCAAATATTATTTTGGTAGCCTGATAAAAACAGGAAAGGTGGCCTGGATAACCCTCAATATTAGTTTGTTTGCACTTTCGCTGAAAAAAGCTTCTCACACTCCAGCCACCATCATGGTAGAAGAAAATACTCCATGGTTATCCTTATGTAATAACAATCATCTAAAACAGGTTAAGTCCAGGTCTTAATGTTTTATGGATAATCATTTGTTATTAGGTTAGAATATCTGGAAAATGTTATAGCTAATTATTACATATGTGGCTAGTTACTGATAACATAATGAACTCGCTGCACATTTTTATGGGCACATTCCCTCTAGCAGCACACAGACATGTGCAGAATGTTCATTGATCATCTGCAGAAGTCAGTGTGGAAAATTCTTTGTTTTAGTATTAGGCTATTCACTACATGCCTGTGTATTCCAGAAAATAGCTGCCCGTGAATGCCCTTGGTGTGTCTAATTCAGACTCTTGTAACTGCCATTATGGCCATTGTTTAAAAAAATTGAAATTAATAGTGATAGTGTGGTTAAGCAACTTAAGAGACCATTAAGATGAAAACTTTTGGAATGAGAAGTTTGTTTTCTTCCCATAAAAATGCTCCTTAGTCTCAATCCAGCCAATCATTGTTGTATTTGTGTATCTAGAAATGGTATTTTGCATGATCCATCGACCCATATGTCCTCATTTTCCTTTTTTATGCCTAATATTGACAATGTTATCTAAAGGAATGAAATTTTGGGATTGTAAGAAGTATAACAGTCTATGATGAGAGTATTAGGCAAAACTACTGGTTGTCTGTGTTTAACCCTTTGAGTGCCACCAATTTTTTGGTGGGTACTCCTAGAAGTGCCATAGGTATTTTGATATATTTGTAGGCCTTTATTCATAAAATTATTATATGTTTATTACGGCAAATTAATTATTATTTTTTTCTATTTTTACGTGATCATTTCTGTATTTGAAAGAGAATGCTTTTTTGCTAATGAATACGAAATAAATAAATTTTTTTGTAATGACTCATTGTTTAAACAGGTCTCCTCATAGACAACGATATATTGTCGTTGGCACTTCTGGCACATTCTGCAAATGACGATATATCATTGCGTGGCACTCAAAGGGTTAAGGACATTTTAAAGGTTGAATGAGAAGTGTATTGATCATTCCAATAGTGCAGGGCTGTATGCATAATGATCATGAAAGTAGGAAGGTACAAACTGATGCAAGTACTGCAATTTTATTATTTGGATTGCATGTTGGTTAACAGATAAATCTGAATGAGAATAGCCTTTCCTAAAGAAATGTTCTGTAATACAAGGGAACTGATAATAGAGACTGAGGGTAAGGATGTGTGGAAAAGGTTTGCAATGACTTTTAAACAAAAAGTGTCTGGTGTAGAAATGTTGACTGTGAGAAAAGAGGACGAGAATAGGGTGAAGGCGTTTATGAAATGGATCATTTCATTCACAGATCATTCAATCTTGAGATTGGTTGACTGCTACCTTCCACCCTTCCCTATTTAATGTTAGTTCCCTTACCTCCTGGTATCTCTTCCTTTGTACTCTCCTCTTTATTTGGTCCATGAACTTATTCCTGGGTCTTCCTCTGGGGACTTTGCCCTCTATTTCCCTCAATCATGTTCTTCACAAACGCATTGTGCCGGAAAATGTGTCCAGCCCATCTGGTTCTTCTTTTCTGTATAGTGATCCATATGATCCTTTCTTCCTCTAATCTTCTGTAAACTTTGTCATTTCTTTTTGTGCCCATCTATTTTATCTTCAGAATCCTCCTCCAGCACCAGATTTTGAAGGCTTCTAGTCTTTTCTGGTCAGCTTTTGTAATGGTCCTTGCTTCCGATCCATAGAGTGCTATGCTCCACACGAATGTTTTCACATACTGTTTCCTGGTTTGTTATCTTCTTTGAGCCCAATGAATAGGATATGGAGGAGAATAGTGGAAGTGTGGTGGATGAAGGAATGTAAATGAAAAAGTGCTGGGTATCGTTGGTAGGGAAAGAAAACATCTGGAGTAGATGAGGAGGTGCAAAATAGATGGTTGTAGCAGGTAAGTGATAGATGAAGGGATGTTGAAGGCCATGATAGATGGGAGGATGTTGAGTAAGTGAGTCAATTTAAGGGAAGCAAGAGAAGAGAACTTAAGGACGGAACGAAGTAGGAGAGGACGTATGTTAAGATGAAGGAAGGAATTGTGTCGGCCAATAGAGATGTCCATTCATTTTCATTTCAACCTACCTTTACTGAATGAATACCTTAATTATAGTCCGTAATTCGTACTTACGTATGACTCATTGATATTTTACTTTTCTCCCCGAAAATAGAGTTGCAAACACGTTTAAATCGATCGATCTGACCGGATCAGATTGGTATGATGAAAGCAACGGGCTTGTAGGATCGATCTGAGAAGCGAGCCGGCTCGGACCGCTTTCTCAGCCAGTTTGAGATATTCTTTTGGTTGTCGTTGGGAAACAAAATATAATCGTTATTATTCAAGGCGTGTGTTGTAACCAGTTGTAACGAATGCAGTTGGCGAATGAAGGAATGAAGTGACATTGATGATCTCGCAGCACGTCGCAATCTATACCTCCATTGGGCAATTCCGTTTACTTGGAATGCGACTGAACATTTCCAACTCTGAACATGATGAAGCCGATGTATTAGAATCTGATGAAGCCCATTAGAATGCCGGCGAAACGGTCGTCCATAAAAATAGTTCAACCTTGGGAGAATCCGAAAAATACCGATAATAAAGAAGCCCGCGGAAGCCTTCGTTGCAATTCGGCACGCTTGCTTATACACCGGGTCAATCGAGCTTCAACTGATAGATTCTATTGTTCACTATCGATATTTTTAGTCCGTATTGGTATATCAGGCGATCTGAGTCCGCTCGCTTGGGGTTTTCTGATCGGTCTGACTTCAGATTGATCTGAGATCGATTGGTAAATGTAGTGAAAGACTCCTGGTGGAAATGATATACACATGCACGTGTAAAAATTATTTTTAAAAATCCTTTTTAATAGATTCCATTTATTATAGTATTAATTTATTTACTTATAGGATAAAAAAATATTGTTCGCATTGTGTGCTTAAATGGGTGGTGCCAGCGTTTATTCATAGGATAGCGTATTGAGGTGAATAATCTAGCTTTCTGAGGAAATTTCGGATATATGAAGCGATCAATCTCTCTGGAGTTCCAGATTATCATCTTCATGGTGCAGATGAGAATGAAAAGAGTTTGCCCTGGAAAAAAAGTGTTTCTGCTCACATATATATTTTTTTCTGGGGAAGCGCTGAGTTTTCTCGGCCACGCCCATCCGAGTGTGTCGATGAAATATTGAAACAGTCGGGGAGGCGAGAGGGGACATAATGGCCACGGCTGGAGGATAAAATACCTACTTGTTTTTTTCTCCCCTCGATCTCCCTCGAATTCATTCATCAATTCAACCACCTGCATTCGAGACGGCTTACGGCTCTTGGACGTTGAGGGAGTAATGGGGGTGACAAATGAGGAAGCGAGTTGAAGACTGGCGCCGTAGGAGAATATAAAAAAAGAAGAGGATACGAGAAACTGGGTTATTTTCCGTCTACAAGCCGTGTGAGAGTCGGGGAAAAAGGCGGCAGCATTTATAAAACCCGTCGGACAGGTGGAGAAAAAAAAATAAAAAGTAAATAACCGACAAGTTTATTTTGAAACGGGACATATGTGATGGTCTCTAGGTCATCAAAATCCCTACTTATGCGCTTTGGCTATACGTAAGAAGACCTAGTGCCACCTCGTAGTGGACGAAATGGATCTCTTGATGTCTGATCTCTCACACACTCCCTTTGCTCCATTGTTAAGCTTGATCTTGATCACGGAACTTATCACTCCCAGTTAATGTTTTTCCATCCGCCGAGCTAGAAGTTTTCTTTGTCATTCTTTGGTTTGGTAGATATTCATCCTTTAGGTGGAAGTATCGACTTAAGTCTACGGACAGATTAGCGTGAAACTTTTCATACGTGTTCTCATGGGTGGTGTCTATATATAAATAAGTGAAGGAGAAATGTATGCTATTTTATCGCGTAGCTTTATACATATACGATGTATATTTCGTAGTAATCCGATTACAGGTGGACAGATTTTCTTCTAAACGCGAAATAATATATTTTAAGTAAGTGTAATGGTTGCTTACTAATATCAAGGTGTCACGCCGAGTCGAAAGGTTCGAAAAATCGATTTTAATATGGTTTTCGTCTAAATTACGATTAACGTGTCGGAAACCCAAGTCAAATAATTATATGATTGAGGCACAAAATGTAAATACGATATTCTTGTATCATTTTTATCACTGCAAATGTGAAACTTACATTGTGTTCCTTGTAAGTAATGCTTCAACTTGTCACCTATTCGATGATCTACGATTATCCATCCATCAACCTCAAGGTCTTGCGGAAGAAAGAGGTGGTTGGATGCGATGTCTGGCGGAGTTTCCTTGGCCTCCCTAAATCTTTTAATTTCTTTCATTTAATTATTCATAATTTCTCAGTAAACCATGCCATTGATCGTTAACTCCTGAGATTAGTTGACTGCAGCCCTCTAGCCTCTCCCATCTAATGCTAGTTCCCTTACCTCCTGATTTCTCTTCCTAAGTACTTTCCTCCTAATTTGGTCCATGAACTTATCCCTGGGCCTTCCTCTGGGGACTTTACCCTTAATTGAGCCTTCATTTATGTTCGTCACAAACCCATTGTATCTCAGGGTGTGTCCAATCCATCTTGTTCTTTTTTCTACGGTGTTCCATATAGCCCTCTCGCCTTCTACTCTTCTGTACACTTCATAATTTCTTATTTTGTCCATACATTTTATCTTCAGCATCCTCCTCCAGCACCATGTTTCAAAGGCTTCTAGTCTTTTCTGGCCAGCTTTTCCAATGGCCCATGCTTCCGATCCATAGAGTGCCACGCTCCACACGAATGTTTTCATACACTGTTTCCTGGTACGTAGTCCTATCTTCTGTGAGCACAGCAGTTGTCTTTTTCCCATTAATGCCTTGCTCCCTTTAATGCATCGTAGCTTGGGCTATTCTCCGCTTGATGTCCATTCTACTTCATCCGTTCCACGTAATGGTACTTCCAAGATAGGTGTAAGAATCCAATTGCTGTAATTTCTCTCCTCAGGGTGGGTTCTACATTCAGCTCCTTTCTTCCGCGCACTAGAATCTTAGTCTTCGTCTTATGTATTTTCTTGTTGCGTTTTTGGACAACTTGGTCCATGGCGTTTATTGACCTTTGAAGATCATCACAATTTCCAGCTATGACTATGATATCATCTGCGAAGCGGAGTATGTTTATTTTTTCTCCGTTTATCTTGATTCAGCTCAGTCCAATTTTTTGTACTTCTCTTATGGCCTCCTCGGTGTATATGTTGAACAGTCCTGGAGAGAGGGTTCATCCTTGCCTTGCTCCTTCATTAATCGTTGCTTCTATTTGTCTTCCGTATGTCATTCGCATTGTGACGACTACCTGTATAGTTCTTGGATTGGATTGGATATTAGGGGAGGCGACCGACAGCTAAGGTCATAGGGGATAGGTAAGGAAGGAAGGGTGGATAGAATCCCGGCGTCGGCATTAGCCGGCTGTTAACGTAAAGCTCAAGGGGACCACGGTTTAACGTCTCATTCGACTTATGGAGTACTGTATCTGAAGTTTCCTCTCAAGTATTGTATTTAAAGTGCTCAATCCAGTAGGGATCGAGTTTCCTCTGAAAAACATCCTCCTCTGCAGGGAATTGAACCCTGGCCGTCCGTATGGTTAGCCAGTACTCTGGCCACCACACCAACCCGATCCCCCTGTATAGTTCTTACTATATAGTTGGTACATTATTATTCTCTCATTGAGAGCCATTCCGAGTTTTTCCGTTGTTTCGCTGAAACCATAGCTAAATCATGTTGGAGGCATCCGCGGAGTGGTCTGTATGAAGCAGATACGCGTCCAATTTGTCTTCCACCTTGTATCATCTGACTTACGTCAGTTTCGCCTGCGTTGCAGCAGCCGCCTTCAGACACAACGCGTGTCTTTTTAGTTTATGCCCGTCTTATTGAGAACTCTGGTGTGGTAGTGTTCTGGTTGGTTTTGGAATAGGCACTTCTAGTTGTTTGAGAGCGCTTACCTATCATCCCCGTTGAAGTACTGTTTCTTAGCTATTCCGACGACATCTGCAGCCCATTCTCGTATCCTTATACAAAAATCCAAGTTTCCGTACAGTCCAACGCTCTACTCCATATTTAAATTTCAGCCAATCTTTTTCTTAAATCCTTATACCAGGTTACGGTCACCATCGCCCTCCTATTGGTGAAAACTTTTTCGCTGGCGGAATATTCCTTTCTGTGCCCTCACTGCTGTGCCCATTTTCCTACGACGTACTATCCAGTCGGTTAAATTGGGATGCTTGCTCCAGTTGGTGCGCTCCTACTTTAATGACAGGCTTCGCCTTCTCTATCCTAGGAAATCTCATTTCTTTACTAACACATTACCTGACGCAAATTAGATCGCCTGTCGGCCGCCTCCCCATATTATCAAACGACTTAATAGCCGCTTAATATATCAAGGCAATCAAATCCGAGTGCCCCCGATTACGTTCGCCTCTACAACAATGTGATTTTGTCATTTTAAGTTGTTTGGAATCATTTAACGTTCTGTTGACTCAGGCAAGTTGCCTCGATTCGAATGAACAAACTTTTATTCATGTGGCTTTTTCGTAAATTTATACCATTGTTGTTATCACAGTCACGAGAATCACGGACCGTCACCGCTTTCGCCCAAATGCGCCGCATTTATTTGTGAGCAAACAATGCTGAACCGAAATTATGAATAATGACGTGCGTAGAAATCCGAGCTGGAAATGTGAACGAAGGGGAAAATATATCCGTGCGAAAAATATCTTCACGTCCTTAACAATTATTCTCGGAAACGAATCGCGGCTTTTGTTTGCCCACCGTGAAATATTTTGTGTTTCATTGCTTTCGTTTTGTTGAAATATTAACTGATTGTGGGATGAAATCGAGTTTTTCATTAATTTTGTCGAGAATAACGAAATAACCGTCGGCCCTAATTAAAGCCGATGCCGGGGGTGTGGGAGATTGAGGTCCCCAGCTCATTTAATTTTTCCTGCCCTAATTTATATTTGCGCAGAATGAGCCAAATTCCCGTGGGCCTGTCCATCCCCAACCTCGGTCACTTAAATCCATCGCTTATCCCTCTCTCCATTCGTTATAATATAACTTGTCTCCTTCCTATGGTACTTACCCACATCAATTCCGTCGCTTGTTGCTCTCGGAGAAGTTCCTGGCGCTGCCCGCTGGGTAATTTTGGGACATGGGCCACGGAACTTAAAAATTCATGCGGAACGGAGGAGAAATGCTGTATAGTGTTGGCGGACGCATTGATTCCGTCACTTATGGCTATCGCAGCTGTTTCTAGCGCTGCTGATTGGGTGATTTTGGAACATGGGCTACAAAACTTTCAAATTCATGTGGAACGGAGGAAGGTTGTTTAATGGTGGAGGTCCGTCAGCAAACCTTTCTAATTAGCTGCCAGCACAAGCGCTTCGCGAATTGGGATGTCTCACCACTACCTCCCGTGCCGTTACCACTTGCTTTGCAATGAGACGTCGGAGTGGAGTCCCAGGTAAAGTCATAGCAGTGCGTGATTTTCACCACTTGTTAAGTTCCGGGGCAACCGTTTCAGTACGGCGTCCTCTTTCTGAAAGGCATCTTCGAAGTCAGCGGCAATGCTCTTTACGTCGTCCTCAGAAACGGGGACGTTTGGAACGTATTTCAAACCTTTCTCCAAAAGAGATAATTCGTTTGGTTCAAAGTAATGGCCGGAATGATCGACGATTCTTGGTTCAAACTGATGAATGCCGTTGTCGAAGGACCTCGGTTGTCTTAGATTGGTATTCTTTTTCTCAAGCAACTTCGCTAACTTCCGGTTGATAGTTTCTCGTTTCTGGAATGCTGACTCACAACTTGTGTTCCGAACCTTGTTGTCGAAGTAGAGCCACTTGGTCCAATTAAGATTGACCGTTAATTCCACTTAAAGTAGAAGTAAATTATGACCAAGGGCGTCTCTTTTCACGTGCCACTCGTGTAATATTCCATCTTGAGTCAGGCTTTCTAGACTACTCCCAGAGCCAAATCCTCTGTGGAGGATCGGGTCTTCTTACACCGGATGTGAACGTACTTCGGGACATTTCTGAGGGACACCTGATGATGACTTCATAAGTCGAAACCTACGTCGTTAATAAAGTTTATGTGGAATTATTAAGTTTTCGCTTTCATTTCAAAATTTAACCACTTGCCTTTTAGCCTGCCATTTCTGCTAAGTAATTTGGTTTCCTTTCTTCCCACTCTTTTGTTGCCTTCCACACTTCCCCTACGACTTTTCCCTTCAACTGTTCTGCTTTAACTTACCCTCATTATCGCGCCATATCTCCGCCAGGAACTTTTGCGAGAGACATACCTACACGTGGCTTCCCTCCTTGCGCAAGGCTATTCTTGTAAGATGATGAAACTAAATTGAAATGCATTTTGAGGTGATTTTTGATAGAATTCATTTAGTTTTCTTCTTGATATTCCTGTGCCTCAGAACGTGCAATCTCCGTCCTTATTTTCCTTTTGAAGAAGTTTAGGGACATATATGTCTATATGCTCTCTATATGTATACTCTATAGAGCATGGTGCAATTTTATTTCGAAGGTATTGTTGAACTTCAAAGCGCCATTTATGTGTGTGGTATTTTCGAAGTCTCGTGAAGGGATTGGAATCACAAGTACGCTACGAAGTTCGACGCTCGTGTTACTTAAGTGAAAAAAAGCCTCCAGTTAGGAAAGGAAATTTCGTTTTGCGCTAAGAAAACATTTAATTTAAAAAAAACTGCCCCTCTCATTTCTTGTTAAGAAAAAACAAGAAAGGTAGACGAGAATTGGCTGCAGGCGTTCGAGATGCGGGCGTGAGGGAGGATGGAGAAGGTGATGTGGCCGAAAAGGAAGGTAAACATGGAAATGCTTGGGATGGAGGCTGAGGAGATACTTCTGGAGGAGGTTAGAAGAATGAAGGGTTGGTGGTTGGGGCATTGTGTTGCTCAAGTCTGTGACAGAGGGGAGGATGTTGGATATGCGGGGAGGGGGAATGAACAGTTTAGATTTTATGGGTGGGATGAAGGGGGATTGGACATGTGCCGAAATGGAGAAAGAAATATTATTTTTGGATCTGACCCTTCACTTGTAAAAATCAGGATAATTTCTATTCACTTCCCTTTAAACTTACCCAATAGATTAGGTAATATAAAAAAGAAAAATAATTTCCTTTTTTCATCGTGGAAGATTTCCTCTTTTCCATTTGCGATCTTTCGAAAAGATTCAACGCTTTTGGGCTCAAACGCATATCACTTTCCTTACTTTTTTGGGTTTTTTTAGTCACCCGTTGAGTTGTACTGCCTTGTCAAATGTAAAATACGTTAATTAAGGGATACGTTATTCGATTTGCCGGGAACGAAAGTGCCATGCCATTGAAATTGTCGAGGAAGACAGTCAAAATATGATCTATATATATCGATTTTGTTAGACGCCGTCTCAGGTAATACCTTGTGGAGTTCCTTCATAATTTATTTATACTCAATCGGTTAAGGTAGGGTTTGTTGAATGTCAGAGATCCCCTACTAGTTCTCTTCTCTTTCAGGGCCCTACCTCGGTCTAGTATATTCATTTTCGTCTCAGCGTACGATTTACCGTGTGAAACCTATTATCTTTCTTCCTCTCCCCCGCTTGCCCAACATCCATTCCTCTATCACATTCTTGAGCGACCCATTACCCCTCATTGCTCCCTCCAGCCACCTACTCTGCCGATCTCGAATTTCCTTAAGAAGCTTCCTTTCCTCGACCACCATCTCAAGCGCTTCCTCGTTAGTCTTCCTCTCCGTCTACCTCATCTTATCCATCCTTCTCCACGCACCTGAAGATGTTACTCTGTTACGAAACTGGTGTTTTATACGTAATAAAACTGTGTACTTGCATATTATTTCATTATAACATTATTCATTTTGTGTTGCACGTATTCGCCAAAATCATTATAATTCTATGATTTAGGTGCCAATTTAAACGTATGAAGGATATATCCTTACTCGTATACACACTTTAAAGCGTATATAAGATAGTCAGATGAAAATAGTTTTGAATATGTTGAGTTAAAAACGTGCTTAGGAATCCTGAGAAGTTTTAATTTTTATGAACAGTCAAGCGGTATGTCAGAAAAATGCTTTATGTATGCATCACAGGTTATAACCACCTGCTTCTTATACACCGAATATCCGTGTATTGCCATTGTTGTCATTTGCCCTCATCTTAACTGACTGAAGTTTGGCCCAAAGTGTTTGTGGAAGGAAAAGAGTGAAAACTGGGAAATTTACATCTGTAACTGAGTGGTCACTCAATTTATTACCTCCTGCTGTACTGTTTGAAGAGAAATTAAACTTCTCTTCTCCTTTTGTCAAATGGGCCGCGAGACGCCATTTGGCGCCATTCGTTTAGAGTAAATTAATTCCGACGCCGAGATTCTCTCCACCAATCCCCATTCCTCGAGTAATCCTTCCCTTGCCAACCTACCCACTTATCCTAACTCATTCATTCGAGTATTCTACCAGCTGGTGAGTATATTTTTAGACAATACTTACAGAGCCTAGAATTGTATGGAGCAGACGCGTGGACCCTGAGAAAGGAGGACGAGAATAGGTTGCAGGCATTTGAGATGTGGGTGTGGAAAAGAATGGAGAAGGTGAGGTGGACGGAGAGGAAGACTAACGAGGAAGAGCTTGAGATGGTGGGAGAGGAAAGGAACCTTCATGATGAAATTCGAGTTCCGCAGGGTAGATGGCTGGAGGATGTAATAAAGGATGATCGGTTTCTCAAGAATGTGATAGAGGGAAGGATGTTGGGCAAGCGGGGAAGAGGAAGAAAGAGAATAGGTTTCATGGACAGGGTGACGAAGGGTAGGTCGTATGCTGAGGCGAAAAAGGATACACTAGAGGTAGGTTGGCCCCGAAAGTGTAGAAAACTGGGAGGAGATTCTCTGACATTGAGAAAAACTTACCTTAACCGGTAGAATACATTTAAAGAATCCCAACGTCCTTATTTCTGGCATATCGTTCCATTTTCCCTCCTATATGCGATACACCATTTAATCCCCCTTAAAATCCTCACATAGACTCCCTGTTCGAATTTCGTCCAGAATTCCTATCCTCTTCCTTCATCTTCCACGCTTCCCGCGTGTTCTTCCCTCTATTACCCTCTTCAGCATTCGTCGTCTTTTCAAAACATCCTCCATCCATTTAGTCTGCGTCCTCCGAACCTCGGCCCCTAGCTTCCTCTCCTCTCCAACTATGTCCAATGTCTTCTCGTTTGTCCTTCTTGCCACCCAGCTCACCCTCCCCATCCTTCTCCACACTCACATCTCAAACGCCTTTAGTCTACGATCATCCTCCCTTCGCAATGATCAAGCCTCCGACCCATACAACGCCTTGCCCCATATTAGAGTCTCCACCAGCCTTTTCCTTACGTCTCTACTTAGACACCCCTCTAATCTTTCATCAATTCCCTCCTTTTTGAAAGTACTTCTTGAGCCAGGACAAATCTATTTCCTAAGTTCTTACCGCTAAGCCCTAACTAATCTTAGTTCGCAAAAGTAGTTTGTCACCAGCCTAACATAACTGCCCGCTACTACGATATGTCGAGGCTCTGATATATATGTGTATTGAAACCACTCTGATGTCGAGCAAACGACCAAAAGGTCACGTTTGCTTACCGTTGTCTGTATTGAGGCTCAACCGGGAAATTTGAAATGCAGTGAGTTGCAGGTGATGAAGGCAAACTTCGTGGCGAGGCGACAAAAAGGGAGAATTGCAAATGAAAGGTAAACATCAGTCATTAATAACACAATGAAAATAAGTTTTTTGCTTTAATTGATGGGGTTTCGTTCGTTGCACGCATTTGTCCTTATGACGCTCAAAGAGCAATTAACTTTCCCTCTGAATTTCAAACATACTGCGTGGAACATGGGGATGCCAGTTTATTGGACGTTCGACCAATTTTCTAGAGGCATGAAAAGCAAAAATACATTTAAATCTTACTGTTATAGCTTGACCATAGGAGCGATGGAATATGGAAATCCATAGACATTTTATGTGTGTGGTTGAATGGTGGGACAGGAGGAAAGAGAATATGAACCTCTTGCATTAGGTAAATCAAAAATAAAAAAATGGTGTGCGTATGTTTATGACTGGAAATTGATCATGTGACTGCTGTTGAATTTTTGCCTTTTGTGTATTTTTGCAAAAAACTAGAATGTGGTAGGTTCACAGTTATGGGGAAATCATGTCATGACTCCATGGTGGCCCAGGAAGAGGGGAGATTCAAGTGGTTTTATTGGGGTGGGTGTACGATTCTAAAGGGAGCACATTTTTCTGGTATTGGAAGAGTAACGCTAACGGGACTCTTTCCTTTTAGAGTTCAATAATGCAGCATTGCGTCACCATATTTCAGGCTGAGTTATATACATTAAATTCCTAAGTTCTGTCTTGCTATCTACCTTATTCTTATGTGCTCCAGTTCTCAATTTCTCAAGCAAACTAAGCCTAGCGTGTAGCCTCCGAGTCTCTAGGAGCTCCCACCTTAATCCCTCTAAAAGCTGTAAAACACTATATGTTCGCTCGTAGCAGTTTTTACGAAGTGCGCAGCTTTACTTTGTATTTTATTAATTATTGGGTTAAATGCTTATGACCAGGGTTCCAAAATCTAGTGGCGTATTCGAAATATATAATGCCCTTCTCGTTTGAAAATCTAGACGATTTTCTAACGACTTATATCGGAAAGAATTGTAGCGTGAGCGTTGAGGGCGTTGGGTGAACCCACATGGTGAGCTATTCTTCGTCTTCTCGTATGGCACAGATAGATTCTTTTTGACCTCCCTGGAGCCGAAGGCTCTCCAAGTCAAGTTTTTAATTCTATTTTGACTTATTTAATAGATTATGGTGTATTTTATCCTCCCCTTGTGTACGTTATCATCTTGTTATTTTTGGAGCGTGGAAAGCAAGAGCACTGTAGCCGAGCGTTCGATTGAAACAAGAAACCCAGAGGGATGAGGAAGCAATAGGCGGTCAAGGGGAAAGGGAGAGAACTCTGATGGACAAAAATTAATTGAGCCTCTTCCTCGGTCAAATTAGACGTCAAATCAATCACACGGATGTATTCGATAGCTTCAAATGCGTGCATCTTCATTGCATTGATTCGTCTCGTCTCTATCTCGTTTTTTTTTCAAATCCAAGCGTACGATTTTGCTTTTATCATGTCGCAATATCATCGTCCGTTCGCATTGTTCATTTAACCTTTTGCGTTGTTTCGCAGTTTTATGCCTTCGTTTCTTCATTCCGGGAATAAACATTCGAGCAGGCCATGATTGGATTTTCTCTCTAATCTACTTTCCCTTAAAATTCTCGCGTAGGGTCTTAATTTGATCCGGAGACTGGTTTCCATTTCCATTCTCTATGAAATAACTCTTGTCACTTCTTTTTTCCATCTGCGTTTTTTGGGCCATCAATAATATCATCTAGTTCTGATCGCATCACTCGAAAAACTTTTCAGATGTCAGAGAGATGAAAATATTTTCCTTTCATCTGATGTAGCGCGAAATGCTCTTTTCTCTACGAGGGAGGGAAATTTTAACCTCGTAACGCGTGCATAATGAAGAGACTTCATGAATATAAATTCAAGCAACTCTCCGCAATCCAAATGTGTAGCCCATTAGATAAGGCCGTTTATTGCTCCCCATAAATTAGCTTAAACAAATTGATACCATTTTTCAATTTCCACCGTCTGTCGGGCGTTAAATGAAAAAATGGTGTCTGTTGCAGCGATAAAGAAACATTGAATTTTGACGGATAAAAATTTAGTCTGACGCTTTCCTCCGGATGATTTAGGTTGTTACTGATTCCGTATCCCCTTATCGTTATTGAGTCTCAGTTTTCCTGTCATTCATAAAAGCACTCTGTAAATTAGTTGTTAAAACAATTGGAGCGTAATCATTAGTCGTAGAAACCCTCCGCGGATAGTGGGAAAAATGTCATAATGAACATGTTTTGAACCAAAATTCAAATCATATTGCTCAAAGGTTGTCGACAATGGACTATGATGATAAGAAATGAATGTTTGAGCATGAAAAAGAAGATAATACGCCATAGTCATGGCTGCTTAATTGATGCAGAGGTGGCTTGGAATGCCTAAGGTCTTCCAAAATGATTCCTTTTTGGCAATGCTAGCCAAAGATTAAAACTACCAATTTCCCTATTTTTTAATGTACTGTGGCAATTGCTGTTTTGCGCTTTCCCTTTCTGCTCATAGGCATGATGAAAATCGTTTTTTATGGAACCATTTTCGTTTTTACTCTAGTCATCGTTGTTGCAAATCTAAAAAAAATCGTATGAAAATCAGACATTGTCAACCAAAAAATCGATTTCAGAGTGCGTATAAGAATGCCATCTGGTTGATAATAACTCTATGGTAGTACATACATACCCATCACGCCGTTCCTTTTCTGGGTAGGCACAGTCAAAATGTTTCACTCATTAATACATAATTGTACACCTAACTCTGCTTCAATAATTTCCTCCATACTGACCTATCCTTGCAAACCTCTTTTGCCTCATTTACCCCCATACTGTTTCATACACGCCCTCCTGTTTTTAAGACTCCTAATATTCCTCCTCCTAAGAATTTCCTCAACCACATTCAACAACAACTTTCTCGGCCTACCTCTACCTCTCACACCATTCATTCTACTCTCATATATCTGTTTCGTTATTCGACTCTCATCCATTCTCTCAACATGGCCAAACCAACGAAGCACACTCCTTTCATACACGTCCATTACTGGAGCATTTAACCCACATTCATTCATGACCCACTTATTCCTGACCCTATCCATCCTACTTTTGCCGCAAATACTCCTCAGATAACTCATACCCACGGCGTTTAGTCTACTCCGATTTCTATCCTGACATACCCATGTTTCACTACCATATAGCAAAGTGGGAAGAAGTACACTTTTGTACACGGCAATTTTCGCTTCCTTAGACAAGCACTCATTCCTTGATATGCTCCACATGCTACCTACCACTTTCCTTCCAGAATTCGCACGTCTCTTTATCTCCTCATCTATTCTTCCATCTTTCGCATACATCTTACCTAAGTACACAAAATCATCCACCTGTTCAATTACTTCACCATTCGCCCTCATCATACAGTTATTCTCCCCATTCTCCTTATCAAAAACTACTACTTTAGTCTTGCACGCATTTACCTTCAATTCCATTCTCTCCGTTGATTCACAAAACTTATCTAGGAGCTTCTGTAATCCCTGTTGACTGTCTGAGATCAAAACAGCATCATCCGCATATAGAAGAACTCGCAAGTTCACATTTCCAATCAAAACACCGTCGTTATCACTACATGCGTCTCTAACACATTTGCATATCCATACATTCACACATATCCATAAATTCATTAAACAGCCATGGAGACATAACGCATCCTTGCTTTACACCCCGATTTATTACAAACCACTCAGAACCCCGTTAACTCTTAAACTCTCCTTACTATTGTCATACATCGCCATCATAACATTCAATAACTGCCCATTCACTCCTTAGTCTCTCAACACCTTTCACAACTTCTTTCTATTTACTCTGTCATATGCCTTCTCTAAATCGGCAAACGCACAGTACACTTTCTTTCGGACACTCATACATTTTTCTATCACTTGCTGAAGTGCAAAAAGCTGGTCACTACATCCTCTCCCAGGTATAAACCCACACTGCACACCCCATATTCTGACAGAAGTAATATTCCTCACACTTTCGATTAATATTTTACTGAAAACTTTTCCCGGGTTACTCAATTAACTAATGACCCATAATGATTATTACATTCGGCCTTTCCTCGCTTCCCTTTGTACAACGGAACGATGATAGCATTCTTCCAATCCTCTGGAAAAACAGAAACCTGTAAGCATAAATTGTATACTTCACGCAGCCTACAACTTAGTAATTTATACCCGCACTTAAACATTTCACTGGATATCCCATCTATGCCTGCAGTCTTCCCATTTTTCAACATTCTCACAGCCGTTGTGACCTCCTTCTCACTGATATCCTTTTCCATCCTCACATTCTCACATACCACTTCACAAGGCTCATCCTCAACGCCTACAATATTATTGTACAATTCTTCAAAATACTCCCTCCAGCAGTCCCTGATATTGCTCTCGTCCCACATGATCTCTTCACTTTTGTTCTTTACCGCATTCATTCCCCTACCATCACCAATCTTAGCCCTTTTTACCCACTTCCAAAACAGCTTTTTATTACCTTCAAAATCACTCTGCATTTTGTTAGCTTCATCCGCACGCATTCTTTTTTTGCACTCTTTCATAACGATTTTGAATTCATTCTTTTTCTTTCTGTAAATCTCACATGCTTTAGTACGCTCTTCCTCAGATTGGCAGTAATCATATTCTTGTACGCCTTTCTTTTCTCTTACTGCAATTTTCACTTCTTCATTCCACCAAGCATCACCTTTCATTCTTCCTACCACTCCTTTTCCACATACACTTTCAGCACATTCCACAATAACTCCTTTTAAACACTCCCACGCATCATTGACGTTCTCGTTTCTGATATGCTCGTCCTATTCTCTCTGTTTCAACGATAGAGCATCCTCAAGCATCCAACCGTACCGCATTCTTACCTCGCTGTCTAGCAACCTTTCCACTTTTACTCTCAACTACTTACGCGCAACATTTATCCTTGGCACCCACGTTCTGCCCAGATTCACTTTGGAGAGTACCGAATAGTGGTCTGTTCCATATTCTGCACCCTCATCACTCGCGTGTCCCACACTAACTCTCAATCTCTCATCATACACAATGCAATCAATCATGCTATTACAATCGCCCCTTTGCCAAGTATACATATGTATTCTCTTATGTTTAAACCATGTGTTCGACTCAAACAATTCCTTTTTCCAAGCACACACTCACCAAGTTTTCACCATTATCATTCACTCGGGGGTCACCCAAAGAACCAACCACTCTCTCAGATGCATCCCGCCTCACACAAACCCACCCATTCATGTCACCTAGTAAAATTATTCTCTCACCAGGATCACATTCATTCAAAACCTCTCTCAGTTTTTCCCAAAACTCATCTTTCACACTGTCACTCTCTCCATCCACTGGTGCATAGCACGCCTCAATCACAACTCTCCTAATACCAACTTTCATGCGAACCCAGAGCAGTCTAGGGGATACTAACTCGTATTTCCTTACTAGCAACTTAGCTCTCTCATTTAGAATGAGTCCTACACCTTGACCGCCGTGTACGTTATCTTCAACTCCTGACCACAATGCCAGACTACCGCCATCTATTGTAACAGCATCTCGCCCCTTACGCTTAGTTTCACCTACACACAAAACATTCATTCGTCTCACTTTCATTTCATTCAGCAAATCACGCTCCTTTCCATACACTCCTCTCACATTCAAAGTACCGAGAGTCCAGTTCGTTTCCAGTCCGTATCTTGATGGGCCAACCTTATTCAGCTTCCGCCGCCCGTCGTGGCTTCTGCTATCCGAGGCAACATTTTGACATTTAGCTGTAAGTTGTAATAGAGTATGCAAGGTTACAAGTCTTCGCAGTACCCGCACCACGTGCAGCTTTCCCTGCTAACGGTTACGGCGCTCTACCGGTCAGTTTTGGCACATTTTCGCCAGTATGCCACAAGAGAAACCAAAGCATAGTAATACCCTAGGCCCGCTTTCCTTATTCTGCTCAAGCTAGGATCCCTTCTGAAAGGACTACCTTGAGATCCAGCATACTGTTACCCGCGACCCACCACTAGGAGGTATATACGGTGTACTGACACCGGGTCACTCTGTGGTAGTGAAGTCCGAATTCCTCCGTAGACATTTGCGAACTCAACCACCGATTTTTCCCGGTTGAAACGTCATCAAGCAAATTCTTTTAAGTTACGAGTAGTACAGTAAAACTTCGAATATCTTTCTTACTTGCGGTGTTGAGACAAAACACAGTTCAACTCCTTTTGCTCCACATGCGTGTCATGAAATTCTATTTTTAAAAAGTGTGTTCACTCTATATTCAAATTATCAAGGTTGGTCGTTAAAAAATCTTCAATTTTTTGCGTCTTAGACCAAAATCGTGTCCCAAATGGGTATTTAAAAAAAGTATTCTACCGGTTTAGGTAGGTTTTGTTGAATGTCAGAGAATCTCCTCTCAGTTTTCTACACTTTCATGGATCTATCTTGCCCTAGAATATGTTTTTTCCCATCAGCATACGATCTACCCCTCTTCATCCTGTCCATGAAGCCTTATTCTCTTTCTTCCCCTTCCCCGTTTTCCCAACATCCTTCCCTCTATCACGTTCTTGAGCAACCCCTCGCCCTTTATTACATCCTCCATCCACCTACTCTGCCGATCTCGAATTTTATTAAGGAATTTCCTTTCCTCCCACCATCTCAAGCACTTCCTCATTAGTCTTCCTGTCCGTCCACCTCACCTTCTCCATCCTCCTCCTCACCCACATCTCAGATGCCTGCTGCTTATTCTCGTCCTCCTTTCTCAGGGTCCTTGTTTCTGCCCCGCACAACGCTACGCTCCATATCAAGCTCTTCACCTGCCATTTCTTCACATCCTTACCCAAGGTCCTCATCATCAGCTCCCTTCAATTACTCTACGCCTCCTTAGCTAGCGCTATTCTCTTCCGTATGTCTTTGCTATTATGCTCGTTTTCTTCTAGCGTACTACCTAAGTAATTAAATTGATCTACTTGCTCGAGTTTGTGTCCTCCAACTTTAATGACCAGCCTCGCTTTATTTGTTCTAGAGAATGGCATAGGATGTCATTAAACAAGTGCGATAGATCGATAAAAATATCATTAATTGTAACGAGTTAATGTTGTAATCAACAAACTTTGTAAAATTTCAGCACTTGTTTTTATTTACCTACCCAAGTTTCTGCGCACGTTTCCGTTCTCAAGGCAGCAGTTTTTGTGTGCGAGTTATCATCGGCATGTAGGTTTCTGGGAAGGGAAAGTGTTGTGGAGAAATAAGAGGGGGAGTGGGGAAAGAGAGGTGGCGTTTATCGTTCGTCTTCTTTTTCAAGATTGGTCTTCTATTCCAATCTCCTCAATGCAAACCGCTTTATTCCTACATAGGTATTCATTTTTACGTCCGTTGTTTTCTACTCTTGGTCTTTTCCTCTTATTCCTCCCATTTTTCCTTAAGATATTGCTTTCCAGAGGCTGTTGTGTCGCAAAATGTGACCAAGAAGCATCATTATGCTTCTCAGTTTTTTTCATCATGCTTTATTTTTCAATCCCACCCTTCGCAAGACATTTTTTGAGTTATATTCTGTCCATCCACTTCATTCCTCCTCTCATTCTTCGGTACCACCAAAGTTCATTGTTTCCTATCTCTTTCGTTCTGAATCATCGGTTGTTCAGTCTACACTGCCGTATGAAGGCACTACACTAATTCGAGATCGTCCATTCTGAAAATTACCACGGTAAATATCGTTTATCACCGTGGTATTTTTCGTAGGAAACCACAACCCATGAAAATTTGGTAATATTCACCTGTTTTCCGATATTTCTCATGCTGATATATTTCATCATCTTCTTCTAAGATGATTCTGTCCACAGACAGGTTTCAATTGAACTGCTCCCTCCATGCTCATGTATCCTGTGCTACCTCCCTCAGCTCTTCGTAACTCCTTCCATTCATAATATTAGTGAACATACCTACTATTTTTTCGTCTTCCTCTCCCTCTCTTTTCCTCGATCTTTCCTTCTAAGATTCTCTTCAGCAGGCTATCGTACCTCAGGACGTGTCCCATCTAGTTTGCATTCATCTTTCTTATCGATTTTAAAATATTCCTTTTCTCATTCATCCTTGCCAGCACTTCCTCATTCCTCATCTTATCACTCAATTTCAATCTTTTCAGCCTTCTCCTTAATCACATTCCAAAACCTTCTAGATATTTCTCCTCTTTCCTGCTGACTGTCCATGTTTCGGATCCATAAAGCACAACACTCCTAATAAAACATTTAGCAAATCTTTTCCTTAAGCCTGTATTGATTGCATTGCCTTAATGTTGTTGGTTGACTTTACTGAATGCTGCCTTTCCCTGTGATACTGTACGTCTTATTTCCTCTGTACGACTTCCATTCCTTGTTATAACATATCCGTATCTAAAAGGTGGTATTTGTTCTAGCCTTTTTCTATGCATGGTCACATTTAGAGCTTCTTCCACTTTTCCTGCCCTCATGACTTTAGTTTTCCCAATGTTTACCTTCATTCTATAATGTTTTCCTACCCTCTCGATTTTATCCACCATCCTGTAATTGCTTCTCACACTCTGCTATTAACGCCTGGTCATCTGCATATTTTATGATGTACATTCTTTCTTTTCCCACAAGAATGCCACCTACAACACCTATGACTTCTTCAATTAATTCTTCACTGTAGATGTTGAATAGAGCTGGAGACATACTAGAGCCTTGGCTTACTCTCATCCCTGTGCTGATTTCCTTTGTATCTTCTTATTATTCTCCACTCCAATTCTATTAAGCCAAGTCTATATATTTAAATTTCATTCAGGCTTAAATATAGAGAAGTTTACGTTCAAATTTGTGGAATACTTTTCCATGTTTTACTTTTCGAATTACTTATTTAAATTTACTGTGGGCCTATCGTTTAAACGGTTCGAACGAAAATTTCTCATTCCATGACAAAATAAAGCCAAATTGCGTGTGCCCCGTCGTATTTGTCTTTAACCGCAATACATTATTGGAGCAATAATGATGGTTTATTTATCGTTAATCCCTTACTATTGCTCTTTTCGTCCCTATTAAATCCTTCATTAGCTAGTTAGTGCTGGAAATGAATAAATGCTATAAAATTGTGGTAATTTTAAAAAAATACCCTAATGTACCACGGTAATTTACCTGAAGTGAAGGTTACGGTATTTTACCCGTATCTTCTCCTAATATTTTATTGTTTTGCGTGTGATTTATCGAGTGATTTTATTTCAACGGGAATATCCATTTCTCAAAGTGACGCCGCGTTGTCTTGCATGGTGAAGTTAGAACTTATCCGCAAATTGTTACCAGCGCTTACTACTAACGATTTTTTCCACCTAATAGCGTCACCAATCTACTTTCGATAATTTTTCCTTCCCTTAACTTTTGGAGGCGAAGCTGGAGTTAGATTATTCTGCCAGAACAAGCGAAGGGAAATGGTCAGCGATAATATGAAGGGTCTTGTTCCGAGGGTAGTGGACACGAACGCGAAGGGTGTCCACATTGGTTCTAAGTCCTTGGGAGGTCGCGCAAACGGTACGCTCATTGAGAGGAATTGACTTGGGAGTTGGGAATTGAAGCAGCATTGCATTCACAACGGACGAGAGGTGGTGTATCAATAAAGGAAAACTCAGCGACCCAGAAAACAGGCCCATTGGTGTGGGCGTTTTTTCGGAGAAACAAATATAAGATTTTTTTAGCGTAGGTGTTTTGGAAAAAAAGTAGAAAGACATGGATTTATTCAGTTCATCGGATATCCGTTTCCTCTATCAAGTTTTAAAAAGAATCTATTGGGTGCAAAAAAATGAGAATATCAATGGTAAAAATTGGTGTTCCACGGGTCACACTGCGTGTGATCTTTATAGTGTTCGGAATATTTTCTACGTATTGTGGTACTTGAAATTGGAGAAATATATTTGAATCATTGTACATACTAGAATATGACTATTGACTTATTACTTTTAGTTCCTTAGAACAAAAAAGTATTAAATGTGCCTTTCGTTACCGTTTCAATCTAGATAAAACACATGTATTGCTGAATGGACTGATTTTCGTGGGAAATATTTTTGCAATCGGTCCATCAAGGTATTTTATTCTTGATCTTTTGACTTGTGTTATCAAAAGGTATTACCTTAATACATTTTGGTAATATTTATATTAAGAACTACTACGTGGGAAATGTGTGTGCAATCGGTCCATCGAGGTGTGTTATTTTTGATCTTTTGACTTGTGTTATCAAAAGGTATTACCTTAATACATTTTGATAATATTTATATTAATACCTACTACGTGGGGATTATTTGTGTAATCGGTCCATCGAGGTATGTTATGCTTGATCTTTTGACTTGTGTTATAAAAAGGTATTACCGTAATACCTTTTGATAATAGTTATATTAATACCTACTCTAATTTGTATTAACACCTTTTGATAATACCTACTTTAAGAAGAATCCTTAAAGTAGGTATTAACGTAATAATCTACTTTGACGTGATACCTTAAGAGTAGGTATTAATGAAAGATATACCCGCTAAGATACCTCAAACAAAGGTATAAGTATCAGTAATCCATCGAGTTCAAATGAACCATGCTGTTCATTCAAATGACATTTATAGCAAATTAGGGGGCTATAACTAATGTAGCTGACGTACAGGCAATACAACGAAAGGCAACTGACCGCATGAAATCATCTATTCCATTGGGGACTTGTGAGTTGGTTAGTATGGGTTGGATTTATAGGGGCGTGGACGTTAGCCTAGGAGAAACTCGGCGTTGGGGTTTCCCTACTTATAGCTGAAGGTGCCAATGAGTCCACAGCTTTACACTCTATTCGAACTTTACAACATATCTCCCACCTCGTCGTCCCATTTCATCTCCAGCTTGCCATGGCTTAAGACCTCCTCTCAAAAGAAATATTTGCTTGGTTCATTCCTCCTCTTCCTTTTCTTGCAATAAAATTTCAACCTACCTGTATTCCACTTTTAAACCCAGATCAGTCTGTTTTAAGACCCACTACGATAGACCCCTACTTCTTACGCCCTATACCTCATGAAAATGCTCGCCTAAAATCTTTTCTTATTTCTGGCTCAGACCTCTGGAATTCCTAGCCGTTGTATATTTAAAAAATTCTTTCCGTTTATTTTCAGGAGAATCTATTTTATTATATTTTTTATGATTGTCTCTAACCTATATTTGTGTTATATACGAGGGTGAGTCAATAAATAAGTCGCAAAAATGAATTGAGGCAAAAATAATTAAAGTAACTTTCTGACATTTATTTCACTTTTCCACATATTCACCCTGTACATTCAGGCACTTATCCCATCTCTTTACAAGTCCTTGAGAGCCAGCAGCAAAGAAGTCCTTTTGGTTGATGTCGCAGCCAACGTGTAACCTCATAGATTACAGCATCATCTGTATCAAAATGACGGCCACCCAAATGATTTTTTAGGGGCCCAAACATGAAAATCACTGGGGGCTGTCAGGACTGTACGGTGGATGTTCCAAGCGTTCCTAATGAAATGTTTACGACTGATTCTGATGATGAAATGCTGACATTTGCGACTTATTTATTGACTTACCCTCGTATTACAATATATTCTGTATGTACGTTATGATTTGTGATTTATTGTATGTTTCTTATCTTTCTCTGATTGATATCACATTTTCAAATTTTGTATTTCGTGTTATTTATCTGTTACAACCAAAATTTTGTTTATTTTTACGGTGATTTGTTTTCCAGGTATGTTTTTCTGTTCTATATTTTCATTGAAAGCAGAACTTGACATGTACTTTCTGTTTTGTTGTTAAGGGGAAACCTAAAGCACAATGAAACGTTCTTCGATTCTATTTGACGGGTAGGGTGGTACATTCGATGTGCAGTATGAGCAAGGATTGGTTACTTTCATTAGAGCCTCTACCGCTTAAAGTAGTTATTAATGAAAGAGACTGATTTTTTTCCAGATTTTTACGAGTGCACGGCCCGTTTAACCGATAATATTGCTTTCCTCATCTCTGCGTACATCCTAATCTTCTTCATCCTGTCCATTACTTCCCTCCCCATTCCCGCTTTCCCAGCATCCTCCCCTCTCTCAATGACTTACGCGATCCTCCACCCCTCCTTACATCCTCCAACAACCTACTCTGCCTCTCCCTTATCTCATCCAGATATTTCTTCTCCTATCCCACAATAACAAAAGTTATGAGATTTTCTAGGACAAAGAAAACGAGGCTGGTGATTACAGTTGGAGGACAAAAAATCGAGCAATTACAACATTTAATTATTTAGTATGCTAGAAGAAAACGGACATTCAGTACGTTTACCAATTGAACTCAGATCGATATGAACTCGGACCGATGTGAACATTATAAGCCAGCCAACTCGGATCGCCTGGGTTATCAATGCAAAATCGATTAAGATATTGATTTGAATCGGCTCATATTGATTTTAAATCTCAGACTGGCAGGGAAAGCGGGCCGAGGTAGCACGCTTCTCATATCGATTCCAATAACCTGTTTCCTTTACTATACCGAGCTAAACCGGCGAAATCGATCTGAGTTCGTTTGGTAAACGTAGTGATAGTAGCAAAGACATACGGAAGAGAATAGCGTTAGCTAAGGATGTGTTTAGTAGTAGAAAGGAGTACAAAAGTAATGAGATTCACTAGGACAAAGAAAGCTCGGCTTATGATTCAAGTTGGAGGACACGAACTCGGGCAAGTAGAACAATTAAATTACTCAAGTAGTACGCTAGAGGAAAACGGACATAGTAGCAAAGACATACTCTGTCTATTCTGCAGTCTATTTCCCTAATTTTTATCTCATAATCTGATCAAAGCCAAGACATACGTAAGAGAATAGCGACAGCTACGGAGGTGTTTAACATTCGGTTTCGATAACCGTCTCAGATAACCTTCTTCGTGTCCATACTTCTTCATTGAGTTTTAACGGGCAATTGAATTGGTATGGACTCCGTCACTTGCACACCAGTTTTCGGAATTTGTGAAAAACTTCAACTTTACACCGAATTCTCAACCACCAGCCTATAGCGGCCAAAGTAGTATGTGACGATAAAATTAGAGATGTGTCACACCAGTTCAAGAAAATGTAGCATTCCTTTTATGATGTAGTTAAGACTTGGATGATTTCGGTGTTCTATAAAATCATGCTGTACAGTCATAATTCATGAAGTGACTTTTTTTTAGTATTCCATCGGTAAAAGGTAGGTTTTGTAGAAAATTTGAGAATCTCCTCCCGGTTTTCTACACTTTAAGGGTCCCATCTCGCTCTAGTATATCCCTTTTCGTCTCAGCGTACGATCTACCCTTCTTCATTCTGTCCATGAAACATATTCTCTTTCTTCCCCTTCCTCGCTTGCCCAGCATCCCACCCTCTAACACACTCTTGAGCAATCCATCGCCCCTTATTACATCCTCTAGCCACCTACCCTACCTCTCATGGATCTCATTCAGAAGTTTCCTTTCCTCGCCCACCATCTAAAGCTCTTCCTCTTTCGTTTTCCTTTCCGTCTACCTCACCTTCTCCATCTTACTCCTCATCCACATATCCAACGCCTGCGGCCTATTCTCGTCCTTCTTACACTGTGGATTGGAATGGATATTTGGGGAGGCGACCGATCTAACACTGTGTCGACGTTACTGCCCCATTCTGCGTTGCACTTTATATCAAGCCCCTTACCAGCCCCCTATTTGTGTTCTTACCCAAGTTCCCCGTTATCACCTCCCTTCTAATGCAAGAAGCATTTTACCTAGCTCAATTCTCTTCCTTGGGTCTTCGCTAATGTGCCTATTTCCTTTTAGCTTACTACCAAAGTAAAAAAAATTGCTATTCTTGCTCCAGTTTTTGCCTTTCTACTTGATATACCGGCCTCGCTCTTTTTATTCAGCAGAAAAAGACTCCGTTTTGGTCAGGATTTAAAACTCAATTTGGAGTGATGGATGTCGGGAGTCAACACAATCTCCCACATAATTGCATCCTTCACATCGAGTTGGAATTACTATTATTCACTCTGAAACGAAATTATTGGCTGAGAAAAAATGCATGGGAACAGATATATAGGGCGAAAAAATAACGCTCGAATTTCAAGCGCATTGAATGGACGAGACAACGATCCCTTTTCCAACTACGTGAATGGAAAGCCGTTTTCGCACGATCTCCTCACCCTATTCAACCAACCTCAACTCCTGGGGTGTGTAACTGTGCCCGCCTCCCTTCCCCTCCACTCCTATGTCCCTCCTCCTGTCTTCTTCCACCCACACTCCCCTCTCCCTTAATTCTCAGCTTTTCAAAAAGTTCCCTTTCCAGTTCACTGAGCTCACCGTCAGACGAGGAGTTGGGAAGAGGCGGTGCAAAATAAGAAAAAAGCAGACTATTGGGAGAGGAAGAAAGAGGAGGTTGGGAGGAAGAAAAAACGCGGATACTCCCATCTACCTCGTCCGCCATGCTCACGGCTCTAGCGCAAGTTCCTGGCACAAACCTTCGTGGCAAGAGGAGGAGGTTGGAGTGGACGTTGTTTCATCGTAAAAGGTATAAATTTCATGAATTCATATTCTGAATAATTCTAGAAAATCGTGTCCTGTACCTAATATGAACAACAAAATGTTTCCTTTCCGTAATATTTTTCTTGCTGCTCAAACTTGAAGTTGTGTGGTTTAAATGGGACAACGGGAGGAACACGGGGACAAGTAGTATTTTCGTATCTTACATAAATCCCTTTTTTTACAGAAAATTGTATAAAAGTTGCGGCGTAAACTTGAGAAAATGATTAGAAATGAATCGATGCCTCTTTCCACCTTGATTTTAGAGTTTTACCTAATTACTGCGATTATTGTAGTCACAGAATGATAAATTAATGGAAGTGGTCCTGAATTCGGCATCCATAGCTGTAAAAAAGTGTTTGTTAAAGTAATATTCTTGATATAATCTGCTTATTCTCTACCTAAATTTTGGTTTTCAATAGATAACGCTTGCCATCAGAAGGCAAGATTGTTTTAAGCTGATAAAACAAAAATACAGTTTGGTTTGGATATTTAGGGTGGCGACCGATAATAATGGTCATTTGCGCCATAGGGGACAGGTGAGCGAGGAAGAGTGGATAGAAACCCACCGTCGGCATTTGCCTGCTTTTAACAGGGGCACCATGGTGTAGCGTCTCATCCGACGGACAGAGTACTATTTTTGTTCTCTGCAAGATACTTAAGTAGGGATCGGATTATCTCTGAAGAGCGTCCTCCTCTCCAGGGATTTGATCCCTGACCGTCTTGGGCCGTTTTCGAACTTGCCAAATCTAGCATCTTGCTTTGAAACCTAGTACGCATCGAAAGCTATGACGTCATGGACGGAGCGCTTGTTCACTAGCTATCGAGGAAAGATACCAAGTCAACGAAAAAGGAGACTTGCTATGCTTGCTAGGTTTTAAGTTCGAACTAGGGGTGTGATAATATGGGCTTGTACGGAAGATAGAAGTGAAGAAACTTTCAAATGGATACTATTTTATCATTACTACGTATAATTGTGTGATATTTATTATTTTTTTGCGGAAAAATTGATGAATTCGTTATATTTAAAGGCTTTTCAAATGTGAATATACTGATAAAAGATAGTTGTTTATGTGTGTTGTAGTAAGACCTAATAGTTGTGTGAATAATTCCATACATTGTAAATGTACCGTCCTTGTTTACTTCACTGAACCTACAAAATCTATCTTCCTTACTGTGGAAGGAAAAGAAATGAAATAATGATGAAAGAAATTATATGAAAGAATTATGGTCCGATGGAAAGTACTCTAAGGTAGCCATAATTTCATTGGCAGCATTATTGTTAGCTAACGAACATAATAATTGTTAATAACGTTAACATTGGAGAGGTTTTCACAGCATTCATCAAAGAAGTGGGACAATAAACCTTCAGAGTAAATGTAATTTGTTTTCAGCTAAATTATGTTAGTTACAACGCGCGTATTTATCAGTCAACAGTCAGAGATCATAGGTAGTTAGTTCGGAGTGTAATGCATTAATATATTGTTACGTGTTTTTTCATACGGGCAAAAAATATTATGCCTTTTTTTGCACAAAGATGTTGATTGTGGTGAAATACAGTGAGCGATATGTCGTCCACTTTCGCAGCCCCAAGTAATCGAAGCATATTAGTTAATCACCATATTATGGTACATGAGAATTATTTTATTCATAATCAATAAGATTTTAAAAATAATATTCTCTGTTACTTTGCCGTATAAGGTTGGGAAGCATTTTAAAGAAGTAATCCACTTCCATCACCCACAATAATTATGGACACGGATAGCGCTTTTCGTATGTTTTACGAAATGAAGGCCGCATGGTGTCTCTTCCACCGTAAAAGGGCTACGAAGGTGTCAAGTCAAGATTCTACCCGGTCGGTCTTGGGATCAAGTTAACTTGATATCAAGTTAACTAGGCGTTTGCCAAGTTCGAAAACGGCCTTGGTTAGCCAGTACTCTAGCCTCCATACCAATTGGAGGTAAGTATTTATTTTGACTCTCTCAGTTGCGGTGGGACCTCCATAAGGAAGGAGACGGAGAGGAAGAGAGGGACGCAGCGAAAGAGAGTGAGGTAGGTGACCCATACTACTTCGCAAAAATACACGTTAGGCGAGTGATTGGAATCATCCATGGGTGTGGCTTTATCAGAGATCCTATCATTAGGTCTCATGGTGAGATTAGTGGAAACGGGACGGCTGGCAATGGCGATTCATCCCGCTTCTTGAAGCGTTTGCGTCTGGAGTAATTAGAAAAAAACCCTGACTTACTCTTATCATTAAATTACCTTCCTCTCCCGTTTCGAGGTGTATTGAAAGTTCCCCAGCCCACGTCCTTAAATCGTCCACTGCGCTGCGCCGGGAACTTTTGTGATAGTTAAAACTCCTCCTCCTCCACCGCATCACGCCATTAGTCGAGTCTCACTCCTCCTCCATTCTCCTCGTCCACAAGTACCATTGTCGAAGAATCTCGCTATCTCTTCTTCATATATCTCTTTTCTTCTTCTTCTGCGCTTCGATTTAGGCTCCTTTCTTTCCCATGGAGATTGTAGTGGCCTGTGGGGGATTCTTGGGAAAAAAACAAACCAAAGCCCGCTGGAACACCGATTTCTTTGGAAATACCAAACCCCGGCAAATTGAGAACAGTCGCAACCAGGAAAGCTTCGGTGGCGGCAGGGGTTGAGGTGGGGAAGGATAGAGGGTCAAGGGAAAGAAATAACAGAAGGGTGGAAAAGAAGAAACAAGTGACGGGGAGGTCTAACTCGGCGTGTTCCAACATTGATGAAGTTATCTCGAGATCCCGGAGAGAACATATTTTTATTCTGCAAATAAGGACCTCCTCTTTTTTATTTATTCCATTCTTTTTCCATCTTCTCTCTTGATTCCTGGGGTACTTTTTTATTTTCCTCGTTTTATTGATTAACGAGGGTTCGGATAGTGTGCTGGAGTTGCTCAAGGCGTCTGGGAATCTGGGAAAACCGTCCCATATCGAACTCTATGAGTGTGTACCGCTGTTGCTCCGCTGCCAATCCTATAGCGTGCCCCTCGTGTTTGCGCGAGTCACTGAAAAATGTAGGGTTGCTCCTGAGCAGATGAGAGTTGAAGAAAGGTGCTGCGATTGTATTCAATGATTTAGGATCGGAGGGTATGAAATCGGAATTATGTTGCCCCGGAGTATGCTCGGATTTCACCCCGAAAGTTGCTAATAATTACACTTTTCTCCTGCACATTTTTCCCTCTTACTTTTCCACCTTTACCCTCTAGGTGCTTTGTGCGATTTGCGTTTATGTACAGATTTGCGTAAAACTTCGCGTATTCTTACTTATCAATAATATGTATAGATTAAAGCGAGAAAAATACATGTTACCGGTTTGGTTTCTTGGCGATTTATTGCTATTTTAACGCGTAGGGTCATGGAATTTGACAAATATTTCAAATTAATTCGATGGAACAATGAACAGATTTTTCATAGTGACGACATCAGGGTTAACTTGGTGGAATTTGTCCATGTTTAATAAAATAGACATACTTTGTACTTTTCCACGTGTCATTTATTTCCCAACGGGTTTCAACACGTTCGTATCATTTTCAAGGGACTGGCAATGTGTAGCATTGGGGAATCGTTAAATAGTGTATCAGAGGAAGAGGGGGAGCAGAAGGATGGCTTGGGCCGTTACTGATGAGGTAGAAGGTTGGAGGGAAGTATAAGTAAACTGGTCATTACTTATTGTGAGAGGTGGGGGGGGGGCGAAGGAAAGGGAAGGTCAATCTTGGCATGTGGCGATTATCATACGTTGGGGAAAACGAGGTCCGGGGTGAACATTTGAAATCAGTCAAATCATTTAAAAGAATATAATCCGGTGGACATCGTCGTTTGATAACTTCAACTCTTTCTAAAAAATCTATTTTAATACCTTTGTCATTAACATGTAAAACTTTTGGGGTGAAGTTTCCCGATGGCCATTTTCAATCAAGTGTTTTGCGTACATGGAACTTTCGTCGTAATTTTAAAACAGTTCTTTTGTTCAGTTAAAACAGTTCAAGTGTTTTGCGTACATGGAACTTTCGTCGTAATTTTAAAACAGTTCTTATGTTCATTAACTCTAGTCTTAAATTTTCTACCTGTTTGACCAACCCGCATTGCATTCCCGCATGGAGTACCCGCATTGCATACGTCACATTTTAACAAATTAACCCCACACTTTTGTTGCACGCCAGTATAGTCTTTAGAATTGAAAACAGTTTACCTAGCGTCATGGGGCTATAAAAACTCACTTTAAAAACACGTTTAGGTAGTCTTCTAGCTATCTCTTGACTTACATTGCCTAGAAAAGCCAGTTTTAACAATTTCTTTGATTTGTCTGGGGGGATTTTTCAAGGTAAGTTAGCAACTTATAAGCTTTAGAATTCCGGCTCTTTTTTAATAATTTATCAACAAGTTACTGGCTTTAACCATTTTGGTGGGGAATTGTTTTTATTGTAGTAAGTTCCTCTTCGAAAGCATTTTCCAGGAGTGGGATGGTCACCAGCTTATTAATGATCGAGTTGATGGCTGAGATTTTGTGGGAAAAATAATGGGAGGAACTATTTAGAATGATGACGTCGGAATAATTATCTTTACGATAAATGGCAAATTTGTGTTTACGGTCCGAGGTAGAGATGGACAAATCTAAATAATTGAAGTGGTCATTGCCTAGTTCCATCTTAAATTTAATTGAGGTTTGGAAGGAGTTTAACATTGATCTAATTGCCTTATACTGCCTGTCCACAAGCATATGATGTCGTCTACATATCTGTAAAAATAAAACACGTTCTTTAAAATAAGGCGGCTAGACTTCAATAGTTTGTCCTCCAGAGAATCCATAAAGGTCAGCTAAAACTGGGCAAATAGGAGATCCCATTGACATTCTATGTCTTTATAACTTTTGTGGTAACTTACGATTACATTTATGCATACATTTATTAGCAATTTTTATTCATTGATGTCAGAAGATTATCTGGAAAATCTTTATCCGTAGTAAAATTGCAATTTTAAATAAAACGCCGGTCCGGTTCTTGAAAAACATTTGAGATATTTATCATTTCTTTAACCCGCTTACGGTATACGAACTCTTGAGTAGTTATATTTTCACTTGTCCTATTTGATGTATGCATTGATTAAATAGTTAGTTCGTGTAAAAGAGAAGAAAATCTAATTAAGTTCTAATGTCAACAAAATACGAATTAGTGAGACTATTTCCATAGTTTAACAAGTTGTCTCAGCTTAGGCCATTTTGTACTAACTGGCCACCAATTGCTCGCGAGGGCAACGGCACTCGGACGGATCGTAAGGTTACGCATCCATGATTTGAGCCCAGCTCATCGATGCTTATCTCTGGTGACCAAGTGAGGACTGGTGTTTCCATTGCATTATGTTTGGCCATTGCCAAAATGTGAGCTAGGCTCTTGATTTTCCGCTGCAATTGAGACCATGTAAGTAGACCACACTGTTAAATTAAATGGTTTGCGACGTGACTTCGTGACATTGCTTCATGTCGAAATGAATAACTTTGTAAATTTCACATAGGTGACTTTAATGACGACCAGTTTCGTCGCTGTGCGACACCACCTGATGATGTCGCACAGCGACGAAACTGGTCGTCATTTAAGTCACCTATGTGAAATTTACAAAGTTATTCATTTCAACATAGATCACACTGATTGAAAACTGTATGAGCTGAGAGAATATCATGAGAAGGTTTAGTCATCACCTTGTCTTCGGCTTGATAGGCTTAAATGAATGGGTGAGACAAATTTTTGGTGATTAGGGTGAAAGAAATCTACTGCTGAAGAGAGTTATTATCTTTTTGCTCTCGCGCGAGGGTAACCTAAGAATAGGAATCTAAAGCGTAGGAAATAAAGCTATGCGTAGCATTGCCTTTTTAAAGTGAGAAACGAGGAAGTGCTGAAAAGAATGAATGAGAAAAGGAATATTTTAAGATCAGTAAGTGAGGGAAAGGCAAACTGGATGGGACACGTCCTGTGGAAAGATTTCCCGCTGAAAAGAATATTAGAAGGAAAGATCGATGGAAAGAGAGGGAGAGTAAGACGAAAAAATATTATGTTGACTGATATAATGAATGGAAGGAGTTTCGAAGGACTGAGGGAGGCAGCTCAGGATAGACAATCATGGAGGGAGCAGTTCAATTGAAACCTGTCTGAGGACAGATTTACCTTAGAAGGAGAATCATTGCTAGGTATAGTTATATTTTAGTGCTTGTAAATGCTGCAAGTTTGCTCTGTGCATTTGTTGGTCTCTGGCTTGTTTTTGGAGCATTTTCCTATTTGTAACTAGTAATGACCTATAGTACGCCACTTCTTTCACCCCGATCCTTGCCTCCACGTAGACCTTGAAAATGAGTGCGATATGGTTAAATCAAGGCCGGTTTAGCCAATAATGTTGGGGACTAATAAAATTTGGCTTCCTTAATTATTCAAGACTCATCTTACAAACGAGATTCCATTTCTCCTCGCCTCATTCTTCGCTCATTGTATCAACAGCACGTACATATATAGCTATTTGAAGTCGTTGATATAAAAATATTTAGCATTTATTTTCCCTAGGAAAAAGAGTACAATGTGTCTTTAAAAAAGGTGGAAATCGATTCGGAATTTTGTGCAAAGATTTTATCCTCTTATGTGACTCACTAGGCTTTTTTTAAATCCTTCCTTCCTTTGTCACTAATCTCGGCAGCAAGTGTGAGTGGAGTTGGGAGACGATTTTGCGAGTGAAAAAAACTGTCTGGTTCAAAAAGTTTGGAAGCAGCTAGTTGAGGAGCAAAAATGGAAGTCGCGAAAGATCTTCGCGTTCTTTTTTATTTGCTCCTCGTTGGGTGGAGCTGGCGAGGGGGAGAGAGAGAGAGAGAGAGAGGGAGATAGAGATATAGGATGATGCTACGGAATCGCTTTTGATAAATGCTTTTTCTTTTTCCACTCGCGGCAATTTGGGAACTGCTACGCTTTATCTGGGAAGACATACTTTTTCATTTTGCGAGGAATCTGTACAACTGCTTTTTTGCTGCATTTGTCACTCTTTAACATGTAGAAAGAGAGGGAGATAGAAATACGTAAGGAAAGAGAACTGACTCGGGTTGACGTAATCAATAGAGCGTTAACTCCTTTTTTTCATCTCTCCCTGTCCCATCCCCTCCCTCTCTGGCATTTCCAGCTTATCACTGTGCTCTGGTTTCTTTTCCAAAAATCTCTTTAAAATCATTCTCTGCCACCACTCTGCCACCATCATCAAACGGCACGCGAGGCTGTAACTCAGCTCTCTCACCTTGTGGAAATGTACGATTTCATGTGTAAATGACGTGGCGCCTGTTCTCTTGATAAAATAATTCGTTCCATGTGACCTGAGTTTTGCGAATTTTCCTCGTCAATACATGTGTCGACGGCACGATCTCCGAGCCACAGGTTAATGTAAACGTTCAGGAGACATTCGTAAGTACCCGTAAGAAATATACATCTAAACCATCGTAACCTCATTATCTGGAAAAATAATGGGTGGTTAATTGTACTGGAAGTTGGTTACTTTCTTTTGTTTATCATTTCGAAATTCGTTGTTCCCTGGTCGATAATTGTGTAACTGCGGTCCTATTTTCACGGCATCCTCCGTTCAACTTAGCCGTAAAAAAACTTGGGCCAGATCTTTTATTCACGTGCGTTCCTAGTCACAAGCGGCATTTCAAAATTTTGATTGAGGGGAGCACTGTGATCCATGGAATGCCGACAAGCGGCTCATAACAGGGAGTTTTGGGTACAGGAAAACTATTTTAATAGTACACTTCACCTAAAAATTTCTGTTCACAAATCATTTTTGCGGTGTTGTATGGAAAGTTAAAATTTTACTCGGCGTGTTTGCTTGTAGTGCATAGTAGTTTAGTGCATTGTAGTAGGCTTAGTTTGTTTAACTTTGGCGTACAGACCATCCTTCATCGCTTCGAATCGTAGTTAGCGTCTTTGAGCTGATAATATGAATGAGAATTGGAGCAATTTCAGACGTTATCATGAATATATGGTTATAGTAAAAAATGTTGGAAATCAATGGACAAATGGACTGTCAAAAAATAGTCCCTATTTTTTCCACTTCTTGATATGAGCGAAATATCATAGATTTCCTCGCATGTGGAAAGTGCATGCATGGGAATAAGTTCCCAGAAAGTGCTTGCATGTGCATTAGCTACCAGGTACAATACTCGATGTGTATTATTCTAATTCAAATCCCACGAAGAAATATCACTTTCACAAATCCTCCCAAATGCCCTTATGAACTTGATGAAGCCATAGTTCAGACGCCGTAACAGATTAGTTTGCTGCGAAATGTAACCGTGAGCTGTGAAATGTGGATAATCTCACGCAAATGCTCTTAGATGGCCGAAGTGCTTTTTGAGAGAACTTGCGTTCTTTGGCAGAAGCTTCAGTCTATCCATCACTCTGATAGAACATAACTTCATCTCTTCTAATCTCCCTGGAATCTGTCACTCTCACCCTATTGTCAAAACTCTGGATAAGCATCTATTTAATCCATCTCCAGAATTAATTTGGATATTAATGAAAGGAATGTACGTCGTTGGCTTGGCCATGTCGAGAGACTGGATGACAATCGAATAACTAGACGGATTTATGGTAGTGGAGTAAACAGTGTAAGAAGAAGTGGTAGACGAAGAAAATCACGCGTGAATGTAGTGAACAAACCCTTAAGACCCTTTAGAATTTACACGGGGTACGAACTTACACAATTTTTAAGTGCATTTTTTTCTCAATCTGGCGTGCAATAACAGTTGAAGATAGAGCAGGGGCTATTTTGCCATATCGCGTTCATGCATTCTTGCAATTCACCGCTTTACTTGATGCATTTTGAAATTCACGTTCGTACGTACAGCGGCTGGTGCGGTCACGTTCCCCATGTAAAAGAGGCTTTGAGGTGGTTGAAGCGCTAATCGTAAGACTTTGAGTGCACATTTTAATGACTATTCAATTGAGTGGAAAAAAATTCTTGGGCCTCATTGCACGTCAGCACATCTGTCTATACCTGAATGTTGTACTCTAAATGACGCAACATTTTAAAATTCTCGCCTTAATTGCAGCATTGCCATGACTTGGATTTACGGCGCGGAATTCGATATTATAGTGAAAATACTATGTAAATATGTGTTTTTTATGGGCCATAATCCCTTGAAATTCGTCGGCCAATATTATAATAATATGAAACATATTTTTTGCGTTTTGGAGAAAATCTGTACGTACGTAACCGAATTATTTTGAAATAAATGTCAAATGACATTAGGCTACATGTAAAAATGGCATTGGATCACAAAGAAACTTAATCGGTGACAAAATATTTTTCATTTTAATCTACACGTATTACGAGTAAGTACTCTAGTGCACCGTTCCACGCACATCTGACGTGAGCAACAATCGCCCCAACCACCTGAAGAGTAAAAATATTTGGAGCCTGGAGGAAAGGAGAGCGTTGTATGAAGCAATACGTGAGGTTAACAGAAGTTAAAGGGGTATGAGTGGTTCTAGCATGATGGAAAAAAAATGAAATGAGAGAAAGTTTTCTAGACTTTTGAGGATCTACGGACTGATCACAGAACATGGAACGAGTGTGAATGAAAGTACTGGCTGAAGCTTTTTACGGACAATTTCGACCAAGGATGCCGTGAAGAGAGTAGCGAATTAATACAATCGTCAACCAGAGAAAAAAAAACGAAATGCTAAACAAAAGAGGTAATTTAGAGCTTAAAATGGATTACGGAAGACGTATAACGTCGAAAGGATCGGGAGAAAATGATTTCGAGAGAAGCAAATCGGACTATCATGCGAATACGAATGGAGGAAGCATTCTAAGCAATATCTTTGCTAGGTACGTTGGCAGCATCTTTAAATAACAAACTCCTCATGGCTATACCGGAATCAGAAGCACTTTTTTTCTACTCAAAGTACACTCCAATTGAATTTAACATCCAATTTTTTGTCGATTATTAAGTTACGATGGTTTAGATTTATATATGTTTTTTTGATCGTCGTTGACTTTGCGTACCCTTAAAGTCGATTGCGTGATAGGTATGTATATTTTTTAATCTTAATTAAGTGAATGAGTTACTGTTTCTTGTAGATATCAATGTCTGTATTGTTGATATCGACCTGTTTAATTTCGCTCTTCAGTCCGCACTGCCATCCCCAAGATTTAAAGATTCGAATGACACGAACGCTGACGTGCAGGGGGGGAATTTGGGTGATTCGTGAATCAGGCCAAGGGCACGCGCGATAATCGAAATTTGGAATGAGGCAGCGTCGAGGCAACGGACATGAAAGTTTTGATGAATATGTTGTCGCTTGCCCGAAAATTTGCGGAAAAGTTCGCTTAATTCATTCATTGCTTCCTTGTGTATGAGGCGCGAAGATCGATGTTCAAGTGATTGTATAAGGGCAAAATTACTGCTAGGTTCGTGTGTGAATGAAGTGCGTTTGAGTTTCGTATGATCTCTACTAGCCTAAGAGGAATGCTTCGACTGGACTGGTCTATGCTGGAGTTGTGGCAGCTGAGCGTCTAATGATGCCTTTTTTCTTCCTCCTTTATCAAGCATACCATTTTGTATGATGAGAACGACCATGGATGCGTAAGTGCATGATTGTCCAGTTTCTGTTTCTTGTAATCTCATATTATCTTGTATCTAAGTTTGAAAGATACTTGCAGCTGAAAAGCTTCCTACCGCCGTGGTGAATGCTATAATTTTAAAAATTTTTCCTGACTTTTTTCGAATGTTTCCTTTGGCTATACTCAGAATGTGATATTCATGGAGCCTTAAAATGGAAATTGAGATCCTATTCTCCATTTCTGAAAAACAAAACAAATTTTCCCTTCGCGTATTACCTCTGGATACTTAATGAGGATTAGTGAAAAACATTACGAATTATCGGGGACTTATCCAGGATTTCCGCTCAGCAAAGACTCGTTTTTCTCTCCACTCACGCCATTCATTTGTCAGAATTGCACTTTTAATCCTTTATCCTCTCTCCGAAAACTTACCATTCTTCTTCTATCGTGTTTTACGAGGGTGGAGGAGGTTGAGTTACTGCCCCTATCTTCGATATTCCACACTCTAGATTTTTTCTCGAAATTTCTTTCTTTTTCATCCATCTCATTGCATTTCCAAGTCTCTGTGAAATACATAAGTGGTGCAGTACGCGATCACGCGCCCGAATGCTTATGAATACACCACTTAAGTGAAATTCGAATTGAAAAATCATTCGTCTTGACTGTGATAGAAGCCTTGATCTCCTAATTGCCGTTCGGGTGTTCCAGCCAGTTACGCAACCAAGCCATCTGAGTTCAAGGCGATTTTCAGTTGGTGTTTATACAATATTGATGTTCTCTTCTCCTGTCCAAATCGTATCCCAGAAGACGTGGCTGTGCTCGGTAGATCCTGGTTCAAACCCCGGTCGAGTCAAATAGTTTTTTAATGGCAAGTTTAATATATTTTCAGTTATATAACCTATTCCGCTAAGTCGAGATATTTTCAAACTTTTAATTTTTTATATATATTTTTCTACTTTTCTATATTTTCGAACTTTCAATTATATATATATATATATATATATATATATATAATCGTTCACTCATTCACTCAGACCGCACAGCGGCAAATATACTCATATAAATGTTTATACAGAAAGGTAGAAAGAAAGTGGATAGGAACACGTAAAATTTACAAAGACAATGGTGGTGTGAAGATGAAATGATGGCCGATTCCAAGCAGAAAAAATTCGACTGGACCGGGAATCGAACCACGGACCTTTGGATTTCGCGTCCAATGCTCAGACCACCAAGCTACCCAGTCTACTAAGAAACTGCTGGAATCGGCGGGGGGTTTATATGAACAAACACTCCCCAGGGCATGACCCACGAGAGCGGCCAATAGATGGCGCGCGGGCTGCTTATCACCCACCGGCAGAGAAGGAATGACATACACAGAAGGCGAAATGAAAGAATAACTCAAGCACACAGACAGTGGTGAAAGATATAGAACAGGCGTTTCGGGGTACGCTAACCCAAGTAGGAAATGACCCGTTCAGGGCATACAATCGTTCACTCATTCACTCAGACCGCACAGCGGCAAATATACTCATATAAATGTTTATACAGAAAGGTAGAAAGAAAGTGGATAGGAACACGTAAAATTTACAAAGACAATGGTGGTGTGAAGATGAAATGATGGCCGATTCCAAGCAGAAAAAATTCGACTGGACCGGGAATCGAACCACGGACCTTTGGATTTCGCGTCCAATGCTCAGACCACCAAGCTACCCAGTCTACTAAGAAACTGCTGGAATCGGCGGGGGGTTTATATGAACAAACACTCCCCAGGGCATGACCCACGAGAGCGGCCAATAGATGGCGCGCGGGCTGCTTATCACCCACCGGCAGAGAAGGAATGACATACACAGAAGGCGAAATGAAAGAATAACTCAAGCACACAGACAGTGGTGAAAGATATAGAACAGGCGTTTCGGGGTACGCTAACCCAAGTAGGAAATGACCCGTTCAGGGCATACAATCGTTCACTCATTCACTCAGACCGCACAGCGGCAAATATACTCATATAAATGTTTATACAGAAAGGTAGAAAGAAAGTGGATAGGAACACGTAAAATTTACAAAGACAATGGTGGTGTGAAGATGAAATGATGGCCGATTCCAAGCAGAAAAAATTCGACTGGACCGGGAATCGAACCACGGACCTTTGGATTTCGCGTCCAATGCTCAGACCACCAAGCTACCCAGTCTACTAAGAAACTGCTGGAATCGGCGGGGGGTTTATATGAACAAACACTCCCCAGGGCATGACCCACGAGAGCGGCCAATAGATGGCGCGCGGGCTGCTTATCACCCACCGGCAGAGAAGGAATGACATACACAGAAGGCGAAATGAAAGAATAACTCAAGCACACAGACAGTGGTGAAAGATATAGAACAGGCGTTTCGGGGTACGCTAACCCAAGTAGGAAATGACCCGTTCAGGGCATACAATCGTTCACTCATTCACTCAGACCGCACAGCGGCAAATATACTCATATAAATGTTTATACAGAAAGGTAGAAAGAAAGTGGATAGGAACACGTAAAATTTACAAAGACAATGGTGGTGTGAAGATGAAATGATGGCCGATTCCAAGCAGAAAAAATTCGACTGGACCGGGAATCGAACCACGGACCTTTGGATTTCGCGTCCAATGCTCAGACCACCAAGCTACCCAGTCTACTAAGAAACTGCTGGAATCGGCGGGGGGTTTATATGAACAAACACTCCCCAGGGCATGACCCACGAGAGCGGCCAATAGATGGCGCGCGGGCTGCTTATCACCCACCGGCAGAGAAGGAATGACATACACAGAAGGCGAAATGAAAGAATAACTCAAGCACACAGACAGTGGTGAAAGATATAGAACAGGCGTTTCGGGGTACGCTAACCCAAGTAGGAAATGACCCGTTCAGGGCATACAATCGTTCACTCATTCACTCAGACCGCACAGCGGCAAATATACTCATATAAATGTTTATACAGAAAGGTAGAAAGAAAGTGGATAGGAACACGTAAAATTTACAAAGACAATGGTGGTGTGAAGATGAAATGATGGCCGATTCCAAGCAGAAAAAATTCGACTGGACCGGGAATCGAACCACGGACCTTTGGATTTCGCGTCCAATGCTCAGACCACCAAGCTACCCAGTCTACTAAGAAACTGCTGGAATCGGCGGGGGGTTTATATGAACAAACACTCCCCAGGGCATGACCCACGAGAGCGGCCAATAGATGGCGCGCGGGCTGCTTATCACCCACCGGCAGAGAAGGAATGACATACACAGAAGGCGAAATGAAAGAATAACTCAAGCACACAGACAGTGGTGAAAGATATAGAACAGGCGTTTCGGGGTACGCTAACCCAAGTAGGAAATGACCCGTTCAGGGCATACAATCGTTCACTCATTCACTCAGACCGCACAGCGGCAAATATACTCATATAAATGTTTATACAGAAAGGTAGAAAGAAAGTGGATAGGAACACGTAAAATTTACAAAGACAATGGTGGTGTGAAGATGAAATGATGGCCGATTCCAAGCAGAAAAAATTCGACTGGACCGGGAATCGAACCACGGACCTTTGGATTTCGCGTCCAATGCTCAGACCACCAAGCTACCCAGTCTACTAAGAAACTGCTGGAATCGGCGGGGGGTTTATATGAACAAACACTCCCCAGGGCATGACCCACGAGAGCGGCCAATAGATGGCGCGCGGGCTGCTTATCACCCACCGGCAGAGAAGGAATGACATACACAGAAGGCGAAATGAAAGAATAACTCAAGCACACAGACAGTGGTGAAAGATATAGAACAGGCGTTTCGGGGTACGCTAACCCAAGTAGGAAATGACCCGTTCAGGGCATACAATCGTTCACTCATTCACTCAGACCGCACAGCGGCAAATATACTCATATAAATGTTTATACAGAAAGGTAGAAAGAAAGTGGATAGGAACACGTAAAATTTACAAAGACAATGGTGGTGTGAAGATGAAATGATGGCCGATTCCAAGCAGAAAAAATTCGACTGGACCGGGAATCGAACCACGGACCTTTGGATTTCGCGTCCAATGCTCAGACCACCAAGCTACCCAGTCTACTAAGAAACTGCTGGAATCGGCGGGGGGTTTATATGAACAAACACTCCCCAGGGCATGACCCACGAGAGCGGCCAATAGATGGCGCGCGGGCTGCTTATCACCCACCGGCAGAGAAGGAATGACATACACAGAAGGCGAAATGAAAGAATAACTCAAGCACACAGACAGTGGTGAAAGATATAGAACAGGCGTTTCGGGGTACGCTAACCCAAGTAGGAAATGACCCGTTCAGGGCATACAATCGTTCACTCATTCACTCAGACCGCACAGCGGCAAATATACTCATATAAATGTTTATACAGAAAGGTAGAAAGAAAGTGGATAGGAACACGTAAAATTTACAAAGACAATGGTGGTGTGAAGATGAAATGATGGCCGATTCCAAGCAGAAAAAATTCGACTGGACCGGGAATCGAACCACGGACCTTTGGATTTCTCCGTCTCTCTCACTCGTAGTTTCCCTCTCTTCCTCCCCGTTCTTTCCATTTACTCCCTCTACTTCTACCTCACTCTCCAGCGGCGCAGGTCTGCGCCAAGAACGTTTGTGTGAGTTATGTACCGAAGATTGACATAAACAACTTTTCTTTGAAATAGGGGAGAAAGTAGATACTGTGAAACCTGTATTAAGCGGCCTCGCCGGAATAATGAGATAATAACTGCTGAGTGGAGGAAAAATTTACATTGTTTATATGCTTGGAAAATTCATTACCTCCAAGAAAATATCAGCCGCTTTGCGTGGTGACCGCTTAAGGGGGGTGGCCGCCGAGGCAGGTCTCGCTGTAATTAAAACAGCCATTGTGAGTAGCTGGGTACCGCGCAAAATTGCAAATACTACCTTTAAAGAATTTGTTTCATTTAGAGCATTATCTTTCGTTATGGATAGGCGTTTACCCAGGCTTTACTTCAGAAGAGTGACGCAACCAGCATTTAATCCTTCGGAAAGTTTACTAGATGAAGTCTTGAATGAGAGCGTTTTAGTCAAGGTTCAGGAGCAGGAAATCTGAGTCTTTAACGGCCTCCTCTCAATTTTTTAATTAGCCCCCTCCCAACCGAAAACCTTTCTCGACTTAATAGAAGCCAGCTCTTATGGATGAAGAGTTTTAAGGGGTAAAATGATCGTCAAGGTTTTGCAAGTGCCTCTAGGAGAGGATGCGGTGTTCAAGTGGGAGGAACAATAGAACGCTAGGCCAGTTCTAGACCACTTGCACCTCAGCAATCCACACCCAAGCCACTCTGAGGATTCTTTAAGAAGTTTGAATGGGTTATGACCCTTAAAACTCTCGCATTTAGTGCTCTTACGATTTCCCCGCTGTTAAAAGCTCATGATTTCCTCGGGGCTAGAGTTTTATGAGAGCATAAAGACGTAAACGGTTTAAGTTGAGACTTTCTACTCGAATTAGTGGCTTGGGAAGGAAGAATTCACGGTAGTTGGTGCTTTCACTGGTTCATTGTGTCCCTTAAAGCTTATTGGAAGATAAATAGGTGCTCATTTATGCATCAAAACTAGGACATAGCGCTTAGTTATCCGTCCGCGAGTACATGATCTGGATTAGAACTAGTATTACTTAATTACTGAAAAAGGATCGTAGTTTTCTGTCAAATTTTGGATAGTGAAGTGTCAAATAGCTTACGGAAATAGGAAAAACTCCCGATACTCGATGAATTTCTCACCATTTCGATTTTTCGCTAAAACGAGATTAATTACATTATGTATGTGGTATCATTGATACGTTTAGACTAGCCACAGCTTGTGTTTACGGGGATAGTTTTGTCTTTCAAGAGCTAATATAGAGGCTTTCGGAGAATGCTTTGTTAAATTAATAAATTATGTTTGAAAAATTTTAGAATCAATATTTCACGTTTTGCCGAGAGTGTACTACTGAGATATTTGCCTGTGGAATTGTTTATAGGCTTACATTAATTACGCTAATTTAGTTACATTAAATATTATATTTATAATCAGAATCCTGGCTAGGATTCATGTGAGTGCACTCACTTGTGTTAAATATATGATTCACAACTGTATTTTAAGTTAAATATTTGGTGATACCCAGCAGCATAATTACTATTATTCCAGAGTGAAAAACGGCTCTTGCGTTTCTTAAACTCAAGGTATGTGTAGGATACATGGCTGTGTTTTTCACAGTGGTAATTCTTTGTCTAGATAAATGAAAGTGCAAATGCCCCTCCCATCAGGCACGAGTGACAGCAGAAACTGTATGTTCTGATGGAATGGGTAAAGTCGTCGTCAAGCTTTTTTCTTGAAGTCCTAATGAGATCATTTGCAAACATATCGTCGTATTAGAGTATAGAGACTTGCGCCCGGTAAGATCCAAGCCATCCATAATTTCAAGGCATTCACCGGCGCGGTGCCCGCTTGTTTCGCTGCGCAATAGAAGAAATGGCTCATGATCTAGAAGCATTAGCATATATAACCCTCTTGAATTATGCATCGGGACTCATCTTGAATCGGCAAAGCATGCGACTTTTAAGAAGTTTCCGAGACGGCTTTAGGTTAACTTGTTGAATAGCTCTCGTTTCGCCATTTAGGAAGCGGATATCAAAGTTTAAGTTGCAGTCAATTTGGGCTCTGCTGTTCCTCATACGACTCGCCCCGCCTTGGGAAGTTTTGCTCTGAGAGAGGGGTGGATAAGGGTGGGGGAGAATGGATATAAGGAGTTTTTGGGGATACGTATTCGCTTGTGTTAAAGACGCTGGTTGTATGTGTGTGGGATAAAGACCATCTCCAGCCGAATAACTCATACATGTTAAGACGGAAGGTGGGGAGAGAATTGGCAAATGCTATGGGAATGAAACGTTGAAGTGGCTGCAGCAATGGGGAGCACACACTAAACTTAACTTCGCACATCTTAACTATTTTTCTCGTTAGTTGATTTTCACATGGAACTCAAATATATGACCCAAAGATATAAAGCTATAAATAATGAATTTTCTTATGCATGTTATTGCAATCGACAGGGGATGTCACGAAGCTAGGTCTGGCTGAAAGAGAAATTAATAATGTTCAATCATCCCTTCTCATCTGAAGCACGTTAATTGAAAATTTTTTGTAGTTTCCTAGCATTTTTTCCGTCATATAGGAGCCTTTTCAATGTTTCTTAAGAGCCATGTAGTGAATGAAAGCTTGAGCCCGGTCTTACTTTTTAAAGACAAAATTCATGTAGATGCATTTAAATTTTGCAGAGCTGGGGGAGGAAATTTAGACAGGGAATGCCTCATGAGTTAAACGTGAGTGTGCGCCTAAGACTCGACTGGGAACATACCCTAAATTTACTTCTCACGTTTATACTGTTATGCACCATTATTGAGTTTTCAATAAACTTAAATATATAGCTCAAATTTACTGTTACTCAGCCGAAGACATAAATAATTTCTCTCCATGTTTTCCGGGATTTCTTCCGCGTCACTTGTTTGTGGGACAACAGTTTCGCTGGCCCACAAACAGCTGACGTGGAAGAAATCCCGGAAAACATGGAGAGATCTACATTCCAGCTCCGCGGAAACCTGAGAACCAACATTAATAATTTCTCTTCAAAATGGAATTTTTTTAAAGAGACGATATCCCAAGCGGGATCCCAATTTTCTGATGTCTCCGCAAGGTAAAACTACTCTCTTCCACGTGCGTCCTACCGGAAGAATCTAATCTCGCTTGTTCTTCAACTTCCGATAAGGGATATACGGCTGCTTACGGCTAATTTGAATAAACGACGGAAGTGGTTCGCGTTAATGGCGGTGATACCATTCGGCTACTATATACGCCGAAAATCCGACGACGTTGATTTTGAGGCCTTCAAGTTGGTGTAATTTTAAGAAAAGAAAACATTCATAAAACGTTTTATCGAGAATATTGTGGTCTTGTACAAATATGAATATGATATTCGCACGCAAATATTCTCTAAAAATCTCTGCATTATCCTCATTGTGTTATTTATAATGTGCAGTTTTTATGTTTGGTATGAATTCTAACAACAAGCGAGTACCTCATCAGGACAATTAAGGTATAACTAAGAATTAAAGTACCTCAAAAATGATGACTTATCGTATGGATCTGGTAGTTGATACCTGGAATTGAAAGTTTCCCTGGAAGAATCTGGAAGTTTCCTCACTTTAGTTTGAAACATAACTCATTGATTTTTATAAAATATCTGGTTATAATAAATTTGTTAAATGCTGTGAGAAGAATCGAGCAGGAGGTGTGATAGTTTATGTAAGTGATAATATTCAGTGTGAAGAAATGTCACTCGAATGTTATACGGCAGACTGTGTACATCTTAAGGTATATACTCACGTGGTGGAATTTAATCTGTTAAGTATGTACAAGGATCAAAATATTCCTGTAACTGATTTTTTACAGGAGTTGGAACCCACTCTGAACAACGCAGGAAAAAATATGGTTGTAGTTGGTTACCTAAATATTAACTTAATGAAAATAATGACTCTGATCACTATAATAACTTGATGTGTACGTATGGATTCTCATGTCTAGTAAATGAGGCTACCAGGATTAGCCAGCAATCTTCAGCCTGTATTGATCATATGTTTGTAAGGTTCTATAATGAATTCAAACTAGAAATGTTGGCAGACGTCCGACACTTGGGGATTACTGATCATTCAACGATTACACTCGTCGTTTCAAAAGAAATAAAAATTAACTCTAATGTTGAACGTGAAAAACCTCTAAGTACAATTTATGTAAACTATGGTATGTTGCATGATTTAGTGAGCAAAATTGACTGGACTCCAGTAACTAATGAGCCAAACGCCTCGAGGGCTTTTTCCATTATGTTGGATTTGATGCAAGCTGTGATTGACCGGGCAAAACTAACAATAATGCAGTATAAAAAGACAATAAAATTAAAACCTTGGATGATCACTTCTCTGCTCAGAGATAAAATCAAAAAATGATATCCTAAAAAAGTATAGGCGTAATCCCAAAAGCGAAAGCTTGAAGGAGGAATTTTTAAAATTTAGAAACAATCTAAGGGTTAAGCTGAGAAAGATCTGCAATGATTTTTACATGAGGAAGTTTGAAAATAGTCGCGGTAATCCTAAAGCTCAATGGGACCTAGTTAAAGAAATAACTGGACAAACTAGTTCAAAAACCCCTGACTTATGTATCGAAAGGGAGAACACGGTCATTACTAATCCTATGATACTGGCATCTGAATTTAATTAATATTTTATCTCAGCTTTTCAATCTAAAATTAACGGAACTACAATCTCCCCTTTGAAAAATCCATGCTCCATGATCGATTCCTGTCAGTCTTTGTATTTGGAGACAGTATTTCGAAACGAAATCATTGCACTGGTGAAAAGTTTCCCCTCAAACAAATCACCAGGCTTCGATGGCATTAGCATCCATACTTAAAAGAGGACAATAGTATTCATTGCGCCTGTCTTGGAATACGTATTCAATCTGAACATTTCAACCGGAGAATTTCCTTCGGCTTTAAAAAAGGCAGTCGTCATTCCGCTATTCGAAAAAGGTGATCCAAAAAAATTGGAAAATTGTAGACCGATATCGCTCCTTTCGACATTCTCAAAAATTTTTGAAAAACTCTTGAAGAAAAGGTTATTGAATTTCCTTGATAAAACTCATTTTTTCAGCCCGAAGAAATTTGGTTTTCGAAGTAAATTTGGAACCGAAGATACCTTAATGCATCATTTGCATAATGTTTATAATGCACTCAATCATAATAAACGCACAGCTACCTTATTCATCGATATCCATAAGGATTTTGACACCCTTGACCACGACATTTTATTTAAAAAACTTCATCAAGCCTAAGTCAGAGGAAATGTCCTTCAGTGGTTCAATAGCTATCTATGCGCTCGCAATGTGCTCGAGTGAATGACTGTTATAGTAATTATAAAGAAATAAAAGCTGGCGTTCCACAAGGCTCAGTACTGGGACCGATACTGTTTCTGGTTTATATAAACGATCTTTGTAATCATAATTTTAATGGACATGTCACAGCTTACGCTGATGACCATGCACTAAACTATGCAAATGCATCCTGGGACATTGTTAAAAGAAAGATGGAAGAAGATTTAATAGTTCTTAGGCAATGGTTTCTCTTTAACAAACTTTCTTTAAGTTCCAAGACCAAATACATGGTGTATGCTTTATGTAACAGGTATAAAATTGACTGGGAAGTAATATATCATTCTCCGGACTGTTCAGTGGGAAACTGTTTAAATTGCATCACGATTGGAAATGTAACTGAATTTAAATATTTGGGGGTAATCCTGGGCAATAAATAAAAATGGAAACACCATGTAAATTGCCTAACTAAAACACTACGGCACTGTATCTCAAATTTATACTTCTTACGAAACAAATGTCCATTGAATTTTCTAAAAGTTATGTACTTGGCACTGGTTCAATCAAAATTAAGTTATGGTTTAATTAGCTGGGGAGGAGCTTACAGAAATACAATAAACCCCGTACTATTTCTACAAAAGATGATAGTACGTGTGATAATGCACAAAAACCGTTTCTCTCATGTATTCCCACTCTTCTTAGAACTGAACATATTGCCTATCAGGTATATGTATTTTTATAAAGTGTTAAAGAATTTATATCTATAAAGTGGTGACGAAGCAAATCGGTTACCCAGGACTCAAGTCCTGACCTTGCGAGAAAGAAATACTATATCTTTACCCAAGCCTAATTTCACTTTGTTTCAAAGATGCTTTGTGTATATATCTCGAAAAATATTTATCGTCCTTCCGAACCACATTAAGGAAGAAAAACACTTAAGAAAATTTCTTAAGAAAGTAAAAACTTGGTTATTACTTATAAAAAACATCGAGGTTTTATTTCGTAATTTACATGAAATATTTATCGAATTAAATGTAATAAATTAAGTGATATTGTAATATCATTGTTAAAGTAAGTTCACCCGATCTTGTATTTATATCTCTTTTTGTAACCACTATTTAATTCTGTATATCTCTGAGTCTTTTTTCTATTTTGAATTAGTTTCTTCACTGTATTGTAAACGTTTTATCGAAAATTGTAAACCATTTTGTTTTTTGCTATCGCTTTTTGCATGGTTTATTTGTCAGTAGCTCCAAACACAGGATATTCCTTAGGGGTTATCTGTTGTAATACCACTCTGTAATTCCTGAAAAGGAATTAAATTATTATTATTTTATAATATAAAAAAGTAATTTTTTGTTTGAAGGTAAATATGTAAATTCATATGTGATTATTATATTTATGAATGATTAATGGCCAAAAAAGAAGTGTAAATATTCCTTGTTAGTTGTAAATTTTTTTGTTACCCATCCAAAGGGAAATTACAGCATGTAAAACTATTTGTAAATAAATTTATTATTATTATTTATTATTATTATACAAGTCGCTAGGATGCATTAGTGATTTGTGGGAAAGCATTAGAATACCTTTTTCTTGCCCCTTGCATTGTTTTCAAGGAGAGGAAGAAGTATTGAAGGAACAGACTTATCCGGAATCTTTACATGAACCAGATGGCGCAGGTTAGGTAGCCGATGGAGACACGGGATGGGCCGTGATTGGGGAGTGCGACAGGGGTGCCCACTATCGCCATCGCTTTTAAACGTGTATAGAGAAGAAATGGTAAGGGAAGCATGGAGAGATATGGAGGTAGGAATACATATAAGAGGGGATCTGATAAAGTCATTGAGATTGCAGATGATCAAGCATTGGTTTGTCAGCTAGCCAAGGGGTTACTGTAAATGACGAATGCGTTAGAGGTACAGTACGAGAGGTATAGGATTAGCATTATTCATAAGAAGAAGAAATTGATTAGATTCCCTAAAAGCAAGAAGGCGGGGCTAACATAAAGGTGGGAGGAGACAAAATAGAGCAAGTCGAGCAAGTTTACGTATTTTGATAATACCTATTCTGGAAGAGAATGGATTTAGCGGCAGGGACATCAGATGTAGAATGGCATGGCTATAGAAGCATTTGCAAGGAGGGAATGGATGATGGACAGTCTGAGTAGATAAGTAAAGAAAAGGCTGGTGGCTCTAATGTAGAGCGTGGCGCAGTGTAGGTCGGAGACTTCATCATTGCGGAGGGAGGATGTGCGTAGACTTGAAACGATTGAGATGTGAGTGTGGAGATGGATGGAGAGGGTGAGCTTCTAAGCCAAAATTTCAAAAATAGATTTCATCAGTCTGTAAGTTTAAATTTGACTTATTGACTCTCCTTTCATCGTTGCATTAAGTGAATTATTTTTTGTAATTCTTGCGCAACAACTACATGCGGGGGCGTAAAGTTGAACAAAATATGCAACACTACGCCGGAGATCAGTTTTCGCTGAAAATCTTTGAAACGGCTGCTGAGCCTTTTGCAGTGTTTTTATAGAGTAAAAAGTGATATCATTTCGCAGAATAGACATTAATCTCCGACGAGTGGTAGTTTTGATTGATTTTGTGGGATGTATCTCTGTTAATAGTACTAAATTTCGGGTCCTAATTTACATCTATTTACTGCTTTTTGGTAGAATAATGGTCAACTTATATCTGGAAAATCCGTAGCAACTTACATCACAAGATCACTGAATCTTCAGAAATGTGAGTCCGTTGAGAAATCTGAGAGGCCAAAAATTAGCACGGTTTTTAGATCACGCGACGGAGTCCAGCACTGAGCGCCAGCGAATGAAAATAAAGTGACGCAGCGATCATCATACTCTATACAACCGTGGACTTACATATGGCGATTTTTTTTAGCTATGTGTGTTGTAAAGGACCGCCAAAAGTGCTATGATAGTGGTTTTAAAAGAGAATACATTCTCTTTCACATTGTCTGCTAGCCCCAGTTGTCTCTATTTGGATACATTCAAGGAGCTAACCCTGGCATTTTGCGTTAACATGTAAGTATGACGAAGGGTAGTTTAGCTTCTTTGGGAAAAATGAATAGTCCATTGAACGTGTTTACTTTTTCCCTTTGGCATCGGCTAGAAGCTGCTGCCCTACAATCATTCCTCCGGCTCCCCCTTTACCACTACTCGAACCTTATCGTTTGGTGGCTCGGATTGCAAAAATTGAAATCACACATCATACGCAACAATAAAAGGAGAGTCACCATGCCAAATATAAACTCACAGACTAAAACTCTCCTTTTTCGGGGTTCTGGCCAGCCTTTTTTGATTTCAGCCCACCAGGCGTACTTGTGAATTCACCCATGCAGGCATAAGAACATGAACTTGTCTGCAAAATTCGGCCTATGGATTTTTTTAGAAATTCAGTGAAAGGGATAATTCTGTTAAATATAGGGCAAAAATCCGGCAGCCAAGGAACGCAAGACAGCAAGTCGGTTGTCATTTATTCTCAACTGCCCCGGCGTCGTATAGTTTTTAATTCTAGACGGCTAACCTCGCTGTATAGCAGTACGATTTTGAAATATAAAAATTCTTGCTGGTAGGGCGGTGACTAAGCCACTCAGCTGTAAATATACCCATTCTTGTGAAAATTTCGCTTATTTAATGACTTCCTAGATTTTTAGGCTAAAAACTCGCGTCTCTTTATGAGAAATGGATTGATTCTGCGAGGAAAATCTCGTCATTCAAGCTAATTATTGTATTTTATCTTATGTAAAACGCAATGGTGGGATAGAATTAGTTGACTCGCTGCAAGTTTTCGTAAAAAGTAAAATAATGTAAAACTGTGAGCCACCGAGCCCCAAGAATACGTATTTTTATCACGATATAGGTACTCGCCTAAGAAATATGCAAATGGTTGAACAAAAATAAGTGAACATTTAATCAATAATTTTTATACTGTACTATGTACGGTGTTGATTAACCGCCTAGGGTGTAAACTGTGTGCCTGTGGCGATTGCAATGATTCCCCGCTTATGGGATTGTATTTACTGTAATTAATTTTACTAAAAATTGCTCTGATACTCACTGATTGCTTGAGCTAATGGAGAATGTATTTATTTATTGTTGTTGAGATTGGTTTTGAAAATTTGCGCTGTATAGGCGTGAATAATGGCGTAATTGGGCGTAAAAATAACGGGGCCAGAGTAATGGAATACGTTTTAGATTTCAATGGGTCATGGGTGATTGCGCAAAAAGACCCTTTCAATTCATCCTATAGTCAACTATTCTCTCAATACGCTCGGTACACGCGCATTATTCGCGCGTGGGAGATACTCGGCGAATCAGGTAATTAATTGGATACGTTTGTATCTATTCTGAGCCGGCTTGACGGAAAAGTTCATGGACGACGAAACGGAAAACATGTGTACCTAAGACGAATTATTTAACACATTCCTAAATTTGGCGAACGAATCTATGAAAAGTGAACACAGGGATGTTTATTTATGCATGGAGGGGGCAGGAGGAGAGGGACCTAAACACTTTCGTATAAAAGAAACTGAATAAACTTTAAGTTAAACCATTCCACAGACTCCTCCCTACCCCTCGAACATTCCAGCCCCCTCTCGTTCTCTCGTACGTTTTAATTGGCATCGGAACTAATTAAACATCACAATACCTAATTAGCGAAATTTCGCCACAATGTTCCAGGAGCTCTCCGAGAGTTTAAAATATCAGCCGCCGCCACCGCATTCGGCGGCGGCCTGCCCCGCGCGATATATATTTTATATGCGGCGCGCCGCCTGGCGTCCGGAGCGCGAACCAATGCACACGCGTTGCCGACCCCGAATTCTTTTAAAACTCCTGAAAAACTCCTCTACAATTCCCCTCCACTCCCGCTTCTCCCCTCCCCCTATCTCTCTCTCTTATTTCCACACCCCCTTCGTTGCGTTTCAAATGTAAATATATATGTTCTCTCGCTCGCAGACGCATATACGCACACTCACGCACGGGGACTCGCGCTGCAATTAGTATAGGGCCCGGGAAGTCGGGTGGGGGTTGCGCGGGCCCCACGGCAAGAGAAGTTGGCGGGGCTACGGGGTGGAGGTGGCGCTGTGAGTGGGTGAGAGGAAAGGGTGCCCTGCTGAGCCGGTATGGAGTGTGGGAGTGCCAAGAGGGGGGGGGGGGTTGCGAATAAATTTGAATAATGCCTCACTTCTACCACCCCCTTTCCTCCCCCCCAGGGAAATTTTTGGCGTGGAGGTGGGTGCCGAAGAGAGAGAGAGAAAGAGGCGTCGGGTGCGGTACTGAGGGTGTGTGCGGAGGCCCCGAGGGTGCGGTGAAAGCCGCCGAGGAGCGGGAAAAGATAGAGGGAGTGAAATTTTGGGCGGAGAGAGAGTGTTGGGAGGATTGGGCGTGAAAGGGAAGTGAAAAGTATGTACACCTCCAAGCGGGACCAAAGAGGGTGGAAAGATTCCGGCTTTGGAAGACATGAATTATTTTAAGAAGTATTTGTAATCGAAGTAGTGCGTATTCAAAAATACACTGTGCTTGAATTTTATCGGAATACAATTCGCGTTATGAAAATATTTCTTCTAAAACTTTACGGGCGCTTGGCGGCGTGGAAACATTATGTCAATGGGAATCCGGAGGATGGCGTCGCAGAGCGGTATCGCTCGCAAATATAGGACGTATTTCTGCTTGAAATTAGGCTATTTTTCGTTTTTTGACGGAATTATCGAGTTTATTCACCTTGTGAAAGGTAATTAGATAATATGGTGTGATGTTTTCTCTTGGAATACCCTGCAAAAGTTGACAGACGATGCAGGAATATTTCAGTGAAAATTTAATTGCCTGTATTTTGCGATGGGTAAAGGTTGACCGGCTGCGCTGATGATATTTTAATCCATCTCTTACTTCCTTATTGTTCTATTTGAAAAGATGGAGTGATTTCAGTCACATGACTTCATTGCTTAGAAACTATTCAAGTTCCTGAAAAATGTTTAACTTAATATCGAATTTGGATAGTTCCGGTAATTTAAGATTTTTTCGGAAAACTACGCCTTTGTGTTAAGGAACATTAATTAAGGTAAGGGGACTTACAGTCTCCTTATTTCCAAATATACCCTTGAACTACGAGCAAACAATAGTTCACCCATTTGTTTGCTGCTACGACCCTAATATCAAGAATGATGAAATCCCAAATAGCAATATCATTACATCAGGTTGTCAGAAGTATGCCACATCTAGAGAGCAGTTCTTTGAAAAACGGCACTTATGATTCTTGAAATCTAAGATTTCGATGCTTAAAAAGTCAAATGCTACTGGAATGGAACGGCTGTTCATTGAGAAATATAAACTATATTCTAAATTTTTCTCATCACATAGGTTTAAAAATTCGAGCGAAATAGTACTTTTTCGCCTCCTCGAAAGGAGAAGATTCATGTGACGGAGGATCGTTGAAAAGCTTGGCTGCGCGAGCTAGCTTTCAGCTGCTGTACGAGAATCAAATGAAAGCGCCCGAATATCTGTTGAACAGGGCCATGGAGCGCATTTCAGGAATAAATTTTGGCTCTGCTAGGAAATAGAACGTAGAAAAAATGATCTATTACTTTAAAAAGATTTCGTAATGCAGCTCCCATAGCAGTCATAAGGGAGTGCCATACTGCAGGACCAGAGGGTAGGGGAGTTTCATTGACCCAGAGATTCCAACTTTCCGACCATGGGACAACGAATAAGCTTGCTCAGCAATATAGCTGAACTGAGTCTTGAAAAGTCAATTTTCCCGGTAACATTACCCCCTACGCGGTGATATTGTTAGCGTTTGGAGTCGAATTCCTGGAAAAACTTGCTGCCTTCTTTGTACAAGTCGAATATACGCCCAAATATTTTCTATTATTGTGTTATCAAAATGTTTCTATTCTGTCATTCACTATTACTTGATACTTTTAAACCCATTATATATTTCAGGAATTGAGTATTATAGGCATTTAGTGCACCACTACGCATCAGCTGCAATTAATATAGGATCTTAAAATGGGTCGTGAGGTTAATATGACTAATGGCATTTATTTCACTGTATAAATTAAAAAAATAACTATTATTTGTTCATTTTATGGCTAATGACTCTAAGTAAAATGAGCTGGAGCGCTGGGTGTTTGCCTAGGTCCTAATTTCAAGGCTAATGCGTGCAGCTCCAGGGCCGAGCCCGTGAAGACGGGCGTGAGAAAAATGCAAATATTTCAAACTTTTTTTATTAGTGCGTTCATGCATTTCTATGGGATATTTTTCCAGGATAGTTAGTTACATACTTACAGATTATAAAATAAAGTTTCAGCCAGTTATGAGATGGAGTTTTTTTTCGAGAAACGTTATTTAACACTTTTTAATCTTTAAAATTAAACAAATGGAAAATTCAATAAAATCAGTGTTATAAATTACGGTCTTTGATAAAGACTTAAGCAGTAAAATGAAGTATTAATCGTTGCTCTGCGGCAATTGGACGCTGAGGCATAAGCAGAAACATAGTTTAGGGCACGCTTTTTTGGAAAAAAATGTGAAAAACTGAAAATACACCCATCACGCAGAAAATTTTCTCAAATCATATTGCTTCGCTTGAGGTCACTTGCTATCCATGCACAAAGTTTGTACAAAATATGAGTCCCTGATGGACAAACGTTTTTTGAATTGAGGTGGAATGGCCCGTATGTATTTTTATTTTAATTTATGGGTCAATAATCATTCATGAGACTATCTCAGTAGCTTGGAGAGATACTTTCAATGAGCAAAAACATTATATACCGATTTAGTAAATTATTCAGAACGAGAAATGATTGTTCCCTGTGTTTCCTTCATATAATTACTGAGACTTAAGTAACACGTCTTGAATTAAAATTTTAGTTCTGCGAAGAAATTGAAACATGTTTTTGTTTTATGCATTGAGGAGGCTTAAGCTTAATTTCGTTTACAGGAATAAAGTAGACGAGGAAGAATATTTCGCAGAATAAGTGGGAAGCGTATTAGACAGGGTAAGGAAAGAAGTAGATAATTAAAAGGAGCGACGAACAATACGCAACTTCATGAAAAAGTAAAAACGTTTTAGTGGGTGATTAGCAGGAAAATTGGGTTGAGCGATCAATGGTCGTTCCAATCAATGATCGATCTGTGACTGATGTGATTGTTGATCACATCGGTGGAATGGATGGCAAAAAGTGTGCAGTGATAGACATAAATCCTTGGGGGAAAATCGTGGAAGGCCGCGAAAGAGATGCATCTTTAGTCTCATCGTCGACTGAGAGGGTATGTGGTGAACAAGGAACAGGCACAGGCACTCAAACTAAAGAATGGTGTTTAGGTATAATTTTGAATGCTTGTTGATTTGGACCTTGTTTTTTATGTGTACTCAACTGATTTTTTTATATCTGCATTGTCAGGGCTTGTTTGTTGATTTTGGCCTTGTTTTTTTACGTACACGCGCTTGCTTTTTTATTTCTGCATCGTCAGGGCTTGAGATAATGGCAGGTTGAGTTCAATTTAAAAATATTTCTATGGAAGATCGTCAATTTAATATATTGAACTCGGCCTGCTATCCATCTCAAGCCCTGAGGATGCAGAAATAAAGCTGCAAAACGTTTGTGGAAAGAGGTGTTTGAATCCATTTATCCAGCGTTGACCAATCCTCCAGAACTATTGCGTGTTAGGATAATTTTTTGCATTCCAAAGTTCAGGAATAGACATGCCTGAACTTAAGTATTTCAAACGATAGTGTTTGATGACCGTGTAATCGGCCAATTGCCTGTTTTCCATGGTGAACTCGGAGAATAATTTCACAGCGTTGTGAATCGTGCGAATTTAGGTATACGATGCGTACTTGGATCGGCATTTGTGTTTTCATAGTCGGTATTGAATTTTTCCCTTGCTGTCTACGGCTTGTGATTTCCCGCTTTTTTGCTCTAATGAAACAAGCATTGCGCTGCGAGCGTTTTTGAGATCATCCCATTTTGCGAGTTTGAATCACTAAAAAAAGTGCATCGCTTTCCTCTATAGATTGTTATCCCAACGGGCCTTCGCCAATTTAAATTCGATAATGCACATCTCCTACCAGTTCAAACAAGAGGTTTCAATACTATTTCCAAAAGCTTATTTTATTTTATTTTTTTTTTTATTTATTTATCTTCACTACCCCGAATACAGCACAATGGGCCAATTTACGTCGGGTGGATAACAGTAACAACGTACGAGACACAGACAGCCATGTCCTGGGCAGAAAATATTTTACCCAGGCGGGACTCGAACCCGCGACCCTAGGGTTGGCAGGCGAGGACTTTACCCCGCCGCCACCGGGGCCGACAATTATCTATGAATATACTCTGAATATGTACCTAAATCTTATCATCAGGATGTGTACCTAAATTTTCAGAAGGTAGTTCTGGAGAAGTTTTCATAAAATCTTACTTTATCTCTAAGTGAGGTAGGTTGAATGATCAAAGCTGAAACACATTAGGTTATGCTTGAATTGAAGCACAAGCGCTAGAGGAGCCCTATCACTACTGATAAGACCTATTTTGGAGTAGAAGGCATTGATCAGTTATGATATCAGAAAGAATGCATAATATGTGTGAGTACTATTCTGTTTCCAAATGCGTTTCTGTTTTGATATTAAAGACTATTTGCATCTTGGGTTCGAATGAAATTATCTTGACTATCGGTTGATCTTCTGCCGTATGGTTCTTATGAAATATCTTTCTTGTTATCGTGATGTTTGGCTCTTGGTTTCTCACTTCTTATCGTTGTAGGTCGTTGTTTGGATACCAGGTTGTGCTAGAAATGAACTTATCATAGTTGCTCGTAAGAAAGTCGATGTTTATCTCTCTGGTGATTTGTCGAGCGAGTAAGCGGATTAGTTCTTGAAAGAATAGCAAAAGGACCAAAGGGGACTCAGGATATGGAGAACATCGAAGAGAAGATTCGTGAAAGGGGATAACCTGATGATTTCCAGTCGATAATCACGGAAGAAAATGTGCCTCCGCTGCGGCCCCCTACACGTAGTTAGGTTCAATAATCTAGAATGGAGCTCAAGCAATGATTAGCACTAAGCCCCGAAACAAAACACAGTTAAGGCTTATTTTGGGAAGGACTCGATGAAGCTACAATTACGATGTAAATGAATTGAAGGCTTTGATGCCAGTTCATATTTTTTTAGCTTCATCTTCATCCTTCGTAATTAAGGCGTCAAATTTTCACCATGCTTTACGCCTCCGCGTGTTTTTCTTAATTGCTGAGAACGCTGCGTCAAAACTCCATCAACATTATCATCGTTTGCCTAGTAGAACCCCTATAAAGAAAGGAATACATTGATATTTACTTCTGGTAAAGGAAAATTAACTGCTGGAGAAATTCCACGGAATGAGGCAAATTGCACTGCTCTGCGGAAATTACGAACTTCTTCCATTTCGTGGTGAAATTGTCATCGCTGCTGAGGAAGTGATATCTAAATTCCCTTATTGCCCCGGGTCGATATTACCCTTCCTGCCCGGCAATGCTACTGTGGAATGATCTAGTTCTTGCGGTGCCTGTCGTCTCCCGAGGAGATCTAACAACCGAAGAGATATACTGAACGGTATTCAGGAACAAAGGAAATGTTCGTGTGATGTGTTAAGAGGAGATTCTGGAATAGTGGATAGTAGATTGAAATTTAACAGGGTCAAAATGATTAAGTACTCCGGAAGGAAGGTATGGTTAGTTATCGATAGGTTATCACGATCAAAATTGAAAGCTGCATCATACCGATTTGAGAAATCAACGAATTATTTGAGTGTTTTAAAACAGCAAATTTCAGAAAAAATTATCGATGTCCTCCGTTATATAGGTGTACTTATGTTAAAACTTAATTAGTTTATTTTTAAAGTTAAAAAAACTAGGAAATATTTAACACTAAAAATTTTTAGATGGACGTGAAGTTTCGTACCCTGAAATATCTTTGGGTTTCACAATAATATCATTGGTCGTTCTATCCTAATATTGGTTGAATAAAGCCCTCCATCCCTCCCTGTCCAATACTATCACATCACAATGATATATTAATCACAGGGATGTATTTTCCTTAATAATAGGCTCTGGAATGTTTATGAGCTATTTTTAACTATATGATCGGAGAAACAGTATTTTTTCACGAGGTTTCTCGCGGTGAGTAACGATCCTAGGGGAGGAACTGGAAGAAAATTCCAGACTAGGACTTTCTAGCATCTTGAAGTAGTGCAGAGATTTTTCATGAAGGAGAGAGGCCTCTAAGCAAATAAGGCACTACATTTGGCTGCGAGGGACAGTTTTTAAAATTTCGAAATTCCGCTCCAGGCACTACCGACATTTTGTGGTCAATGCGAAACATACCTTTTCGTCGTTTTCGAGCTTAATTTTGGACTGTGTAAATATGAACATGAAGCAGCGGACAATTTTCATTCGCGAACTTCTCGAATGTTGTACGGGGCAGACGAGTATGTGGAAGAGACCTATTAATTTGATTATCTCAATCCGTCCTTGAAAGATACGAGAGTTTTCGGGTGGAAAAAAGGACTATTTCGAACTAGGAAAACAAACTCTAGCCTTAGCAATCGGATCGGTTGTCCGCTAGAGAAAATGGGAAAAAGTTTTAGCACTCGAGAGAAGCAAGAACTTGATGGGTGCTTGTTCAGAGGAAAAGACTAAAGAACGCATGAAGATGGAATAACGCCCGCATTACGATGCAAATTAATAAATTGTGTACGGCAGAAGGAATGTGATGGATCATCTATTAACCATCGTCACCATCATTGGTAATTCAGGTGGTGGGATCGTGATGGAAGCTCGGAACTTCGAAAACTTGTTTTGGTTCGAAAATATTAAATGACGTAGCCGACAATTTTTACTGGAAATGGGAGAGAGAAAAGGTGATGAGTGGGGGAGGGGTAACGGGGCGCGGGAACGATGGGGGTGCGGATGGAAATAAGTTCAGGGGTGGGAGACTCGTGAGATAACCTTGGAAATGGTGGAAAAGAGAAAGGATTCGCAGGAAGCAGCGTCAAAATGGACAGGAGTGAGTATTGTTTTTTTTGTAACGAGGCCATTATCCTTTGCGATGAGGGATATATCGAGCGAAGTACTCATCTCGTGGAGTAGGCAATCGGATCTGCAAAATATTCACATGATTTCACCCCCACTCAGGGTTTTATTCTACTCCCTTATTGACCACAATGAGTCATTACTGAGCTGTCGGTTTACCATCGCTACTGTATCTCTCTTTATGGTCTTATATTGAATATCGAATCTTTCATTGAAATAGAGTGATCTCCTGGTTTATAAAAATTATGTGTCGGAAAAAGACTTAGGCTTGGGGTTACGCTCTCTGTTTAATGATTTCGCACTGTTAGTACTGAGGTTATTGCATTCTCTTTTTAATAAATCTCTCGTAAACTAACCATTGGTTCGATGTGTATTCAGGGCCCAAACTCTCCGCGTCTTGCTAAAGGAAAAGTACATCATCATGCGGTTGACGTTAGCTAATTATGATGTAAAACCGGACCCTAGGGTAGAGATAATAAATTTCGGCTGGAGAAAACGATAGGATGTTTCACTGAGTATTGTTTATGGAATCATTGACACTCCTGGATATTAGGAATACTTGTTTTGAAAATTTTTCAAATTTTCGGTGATTGAGGCGGTATCCTTTTGTGCACTCCCAGCTTAATCTCTACCGAAAAACCGAAAATCGAATTTAAAACATTGACGTTATTCACAATGTTTATGGATAAGTATGATTGCTGAACTGATAAATCAATGTAATAGAAATATGCTCTTAACATTCGTTACGTTAATTTATGTGCGATGGGGTTATTTTATGATCAGGCAAAATAGGGAAAACCCGACTTAAGACTGAGAAGAAAATTAGGTTTTCACTCTTAAAAACTATGCTGGCTCATCATGATGTCTTTAATTATGTCGTCGTGAATTATCAAACTTTAACATCGTGATGAATTATCAACATTTAAATGTGTCTATAGCCCTCCTAGAAGTTGAATGAAAACAAGTTCAATTGTTTAGAATGGAGATTTTCTAAATTTCCATCGAGGTAGAATTTTTCTGTTGCAAACGTGTAGAGAGAAGAACGGAGATTAAAGATGTTTTCTGATCCTTTAATTGCGCTTTCGAAATTTCGTGGTAAAAATTGGCTCCTAAATACGTTGAAATTCATTTTAAGTATGGAGCGGGCTCGAGAGAAATAGAGCAAGCTGTTAGGTAAAGCTTCATTTAAGAGCTGACCACCTTGGTTTCCAATTAATTTGCTTGAAAGTCTACTAAAAAAAATGCGTACGTACGTTATATCTTTGCCGACTATCGGCTCAGTTCATTTTATATATTTTTTGGGCATTTTTTTTTCTTTTTCTTTTAATTGGTTTGGCCCCGAACGAAGAACTTAGCAGATTTGTTGGACCTTCAGTGAGGGATTGAGAGGGAATCCTCGTTCCGCCTCGCCATCAGTTACACGAATGACACAAACAAGCATTGTGACTAATTGAGTACAGAACGTCAGCTTGCGTGGTTTTGTTATAAATCTCAAGAGATTCTGTATTTGCTAGTGGTCAATAAGTCTCTCTCCAAACGTATTTGCTTTCTTTCACCGAGGCAGTTATTCTCGGTCAACTGTTCCATTAACTGCACCCTTGTTTGTTCGCTTTCAGTTCAACGTCGGAACTATTATTCCAGCGTAATCGAAGTCGCTGTCTAATGGCTCTTTTTAGAGAGCGTTGGAAGTTTTAAAAGGCAGCTAAGCCTTTGAAACGTTTAGTCTCACAAAATGAACTGTTTTTATTCACTAAATAGAGTAGTTTCTTGTCACTTTTCATATGTTATGTCAACAAGAGGTGAAGTAATGTAACATCCATACGCCTAATTTCACGAACGGTTCAATGTTTTGCATGCATCGGTGTGCGAGATATGATAGAGCGTGTGCCTAAAGACAACTTAAGCCATCGAAATGTATTGTACTAAGACTAGTTAGTATAAAAATTAAGTTATTTATTTATGTTAATTCTCTGCTGTTCCACCACGTCTTGCCTGATATATTTGAGTTCGTTTTCAGCTATATTCGGTAAGATAATAGCAATAAATTTTTATCTATCTTTTTTTATCCACTAAATAAAAAAATACGGAACGTATAGAAAATCACTTGTCAGTTGAATTTGAGGAAAGAAACCAATGACTTAAGGAGTATAAAGATATTGTTTATTTCATTAAATTTTGCTAGTCCACGATATTTTGTTTTAAACACGTTTGTTACATGAATGGGATTCAGCACTTGAGTGATCCTTTATTGGTTACCTCATTGTTCGGTGTTTTGCAAACAGAATCAACTGCATGTAGGTATAACATGTTGATTGCATTTTGATTTTCCCATTTTTAATGGGCTACTTTGGTCTTGGTCTTATTTCTCGGTTGAATTATAGACTATACTATATGGCCTTGCATGATATGTTAGCGAGTTTTTTCTTGCCAAAATCAAGACAATATTTGGCTCCCATTTCAAAATTTAGATTCTAGTGATAAGCGTGATGTAAAGATGAAATATTAATCACGCCGTTCGCTGAAAATGCCTTTACATCCAAAGTGTTTTTTGTTTAGACTTTCGGACAACTGGTACGTTTAGTAATATATTTATTATTAAAACTAATTGAGAATAGAAGAAATAGATTTCGGAAAAGTTAAGAGTACTCCTGAAAACCAGTGGTATCAAAAAGAATTTTAGGGAAAGGTTTGCAAATTGTTCTATTCGCAGTATATGGTTTGTATGGATCAGAAACGTGGACAATGAAAAAAAGAGAAGAAATATATCGGAAAAGCTTTGAGAATTGGCTATGGCAATATATAAGGAAGATGGACGTATACGGTTAAAAATAAATAGGTACTGATAAGGATTCGAGAGGAGCAAACTATGATAAAAATGTAAGGAAGAGAAAGGCAAATGGGATAGGCCACATATTACGGATAGTCTGTTTGCAATAAGTCGTTATAGAAGGAAAGATCAATGGAAAGAGGAAGGTAAAAGAAGAGATTTGGTGTTATGGCAGATACGATGAAAGGAAGCACAATGAAGAATATCGTCCTTATCAGAAATGTATGGGGACAACCATTCCGTTGTCACCTGTTAATAAACGGATTCACCAATGAAGAAGAAAACGACTTGATGTGTTTTTGAATGTTTAGGAAGTGATTTTTTTCTTTATAATACCGCCAGACACAGTGAATTTTATGTAATATTATATATCGCTCTAAGACTAAAATCCTAGTATGCTGAAGAGAAAAGATGAATGCAGAAGTCACCCTGAGAGGAGAGAAATAAGAGCAAGTGGATTACTTTACCTATCTTGGAAATACAATCAAGTGGGACGGAAGGAGAACCGCGGACATCAAGTGGAGAATAGCCCAAGCTAAGACGGCGTTCATGGGAAAAAGACAATTACTGTGCTCAAAGAAGATGGGACTACGAAGCAGGAAACAGTATGTGAATACATTCGTGTGGAGCGTGACACTCTTTGGTTCAGAAGCGGGGACCATTAGAAAAGCTGACCAGAACAAATTAGAAGCCTTCGAAGCCTGTTGCTGGAGGAGGATGCTGTCGATAAACTGGACGGACAAAATAAGAAATGATGAAGTGTGCAGAAGAGTAGAAGAGGAGAGGACCATATGGAATATCATAGAAAAAAGAAGAACCTGATGGATTGGTCACACCCTGAGACTCAGTGGGTTTGTGAGGAACATAATTGACGGTAAATTAGAGGGTAAAGTCCCCAGAGGAAGACCCAGGAATAAGTTCATTAACCAATTAAAGAGGAAAGTACATAGGAGGAGATACTTGGATGTAAGAGAACTAGCATTAGGCAGGGAAGGGTGTAGGGCTGCAGTCAACCAACCTTAGGATTGGACGACCAATGATGCTATTGCTGTAACCTCCGCAAGTGTGAATAGTGATTAGGGACATGAGTTAAGCCAAGGTCAGGAATTCACTAATCATTACACAAATGAAGTGTTAAGATAGTTATATTTTTTTATTCGAATTCTCGGGAGTTTTTCCTTCTTACGATCAGTTTTCTCAGAAGATGGCGTTTACATTATGTAGGAAAAAGCTATTCTCCCCGTATTTCTACCATTCTTCAGTTGAACCCGTGTGTTAGCAAGTGTTCTTTGCTTTGAAGGGTACGAGGAAAGGTGATATTTTCTGATCATTACAATTCGAGGACAGGTTATTCCACATATTTATTACTCTTTGCTAGAATATGAGTGAAATCACATTGAAGACATTTTACGGTGGTACCTCCTTAATGGTTCTCGCAAAAAAGACTTCAATTGCTAGTGATTACGCTCAAAAAAATGGGCCGCGGGTTCATTGATGTTAAGACTTATTCTTGAAAATCTAAGTTTTTTCTTCTTGTGTTGCGTCTGGAATGATTTTTCCTGTGGTTCGGACGGAATGTTTTATCTCTCATGGGAAAGAGAGGAAAGACTTTTTCCGGAAATTCTGTAATTCCGCGAAGGGGATGGAGGTCTGGAGGTCGAAGGGTCTTGTTTTCCGGGGGAACAAGTCTTGTTTCATCCTCGTTTGCTAGGTTTGCGCTCACGGTTGAAAAAACTTCCACTCCAAAGAAGATTAATAACAACGTGTGACAGAATTGGCTTGTTCACAATTATTTGCTTTCCATCGGAAAATTTGGCGTCGACGTTTTTTCAAGCCAGTTCAAAAATGAAAGCTCGCATCACGGAGGACTGAACCCATGTATTTTCTTAATGTGATAAAAAAGAGTGTTATTTTTCCTCCGGAAATTGTCTGTGCTCTACGCGTTTTGAATTGCTTTCCAAATGGTACGCACCAACTCGCGAAATTTGGGGACACTTATTTATTCCATTTTTGTGAAAGGCTGCGTATTTCATGAGTAAATTATAAATATTCCCTGTGACGCCGTATATGTTTATGCGTTCATTTTGTAGCGCGTGGATATTCATCTCGTGGTTGTTTAAAAAATCTTAATTTGATGGATAAATATTCTTTACTGATGCAAAATAATGCATTATATAATGCTATAATTTAATTTATGGATGAATTTTTATCTGTTAAATTCTGTATCTATTAGAAATTTTAACTTTCTGGTACGTTCCCTGGGCAATTAAAATATTTCAACCCTTACTTATTATGAATTGGAGAGTAAATTTGGGATATATGTTGATCTAAGACGTGCAGAAGTTTGAATTTATATTTTATGAAAAAAACTTAAATTTTCAGTCACTTAGTGAAAAGTAAACTTCGGTAAATATTATTTAATGGCCAACTCATCAGCGTAGTTTTTTTAACGATAATGGTAGTTAATTCATTATGCATATATTTTTCTGTTTCAGTCAGATTTGAGTGACTGCTTCGACTAAGTTTCTGACCTATACAGTGCCACGCTCCCTATAAGAGTTTTCACCAATCTTTTTATTACGTCTCTTCGCAGACCCCGACTTCAATTCCATTCTATTTAAAAATGCCTTTTTAGCTAAGGAAATTCTGCATCTTACGTCCCTACCGTTAAGCCCATTCTTCTCCTAATACTACCAGATCTTTTCTGATCAACCTGCTCTAATTTGTGCCCTCCCGTTTGTATATTCAGCCCACCTCCTAGATAATCTCATCACTTTCGTCTCCGTAGGGTTTATCATCATCCCATTCCTCTTGCACTGTACCTCAAACGCATTTGTCATTTGCTGCAACCCCTTGGCCAGCTGACAAACTAATGCTTGATCATCTGCAAGTCTCACTGACTATATCAGATCCCCTCTACCTTTTTTCGTAGCTCCATTTCTCCCCCCGTGCTTCCCTAACTATTTCTTCTCTATACACGCTAAAAAGCGATGGCGATAGTGGGCACCCCTGCCGCATTCCCCGTCCTACCGCGGCCCATCCCGATTTTACATCGCCTACCCTATTCCGCGCCGACTGATACATATATCCTGGTTCCAAATGAGGCTTCCGTCCCATCAACCGACCATTAATTTTTTTTCAGCACTTCCATTGATTTCGTTCATTTCACGGTGTCAAACGCCGCCTCGAAATGTTCTAAGCAAGCTAAACATCCTGCTCATATTCTAGGATCATTTCTACTAGCGTTCTCATTACTCTACTACTATACTCTATACTATTACTATTACGTCCCTCGTTCCAGTCTACACCATCTTTATACTCTACGATTGAGCGAATAAAAATTTAAGTAGTGATAAAGGTTCACCGTTTATGTTACTACTCATTTCTCGCAATTGTTGCTTTCTATCATGTAGTAGTCGCAGTCAGGCTGAATACATAGACAATTGTCTTATTCATATTAATAAGCGGTAAATGATTTATTGGCCATGGTAGTGAAAGAGAAGTATATTGCCAATAATTTTTTGTTCCTCTTCGCCGATATGAAAGAGAAAACATGTGGAAAAATGTAAAACCCAGCAATAAGTCTAAATATACGCATTACAGAAAAATTTTCTCATCTCAAGAAAAGAGTTCTTCGAGGTGTAGATCTCTCTTTAAGCGAAATGTGGTCCAAGAGTTTTTTTGGCTCACTTGGAAATTTGTAAAAATGTGCAACGACTCTCGATTAGCGCTCCATACACTTTTATGTAACCAATTAATGCCTCTAGGTCCTTAGCAGCACGTGTGCGAAATTTTTCTTACTTGGCGTTGAGGGTTTTGGAGGTCTATAGCATTAAATAAAACGGGATAGCAGTTTTATAGATATTTGTATGCTCCCCAAACTGGGCTCCAATTGTATACATTGCGAAATCTTCAAGTTTGTAATCCAACTGACTGAATGTCCGTCAGTGGTATTCCTTAAAACATATCATGAGATGAAATTGTTCTGTTTTAATCGAGTTAGTATTGAGATAGAGATGCTGGCTTTCTATTCGGAGTGTCCAGGCTCGGAATCGAGCTGCAGGTGTTTCAGATCCTTCTACCCTTAGCGTATTTCTTTAACATTAGTCTATTGCTGACAACCATATTTTCAGCGCCCATACTCAATCCTTATGAGCCCATTTCTGAACAAAGTACGCCTCATCAACGCAGAATAGCGTCCTTTTGTAATAACCACTTCGAGTACCCTACCAACTTACTCGTTTGTCAATTTTTAGCTCGCCATAGACTTGAAGAAGAGGCTGCTATAGAGTTAAGTATGGAATGTAGCGTTGTATGGTGCTGAAACTAGGACTCCGAGAAAGGGGGACGAGAGTAGGTTGCATTGGTTGTAGATGTGGGTTAGATTGAGTATGGTGAAGGTGCGGCGGGCGGAAAAGAAGACAAACGAGAAAGTACCTGATATGGTGGGCGAGGAAAGGAAACTTCTTGAATACATCAGGAGGATGCAGTGCAGTTTGTTGACGGGGGTAATTAAGGAAAAACGGATGCTGAAGGTTTGCTGATAAAGGGAGGATTTTGGTAAGCGGGGAACGAGAAAAAGAAAACAACGATTTATGTGTAAGATAAAGAGAGGCGGACGATTTGGTGAGGAGAGAAAAGAAATATTGTGAGGAAATACGTGCTTTATTCTGTAAAAGTCTAGAGGATTTACAATTTTTTTCATTTTAACTCCCCTTAACCAGTAGATTACCTCACCAATACTAAGCGATGAGTAAAGAAGGTCAGAGAGTTGGTGGAGGCCATGAAAGAAGGACGATACGAAGAAGTATCAGTGGTGATGTAGGGGAATTACAACAAAATGACGACAGAAATTGCAATTTTCTTCAGGTATAGTTGAACTATTGCTTTCTAGGTTTCGATATACTACATCATCTTTAGGTCATGTTGCACAGTATCGTCATCAGGATGATACATTTCATCGAAACGTAGGTCGCAACAAATTTATTTTACTACTGGAGAATTGTGATTTCTGTCTTCATATAAGATAGGGGAGTGAGATAGGGGAATGTTGGGCTACAATGAAAGGGGATGAGCAAGAATATGGTTTATGTCAAGGGTGAAGATAAAGTGATAGGGCACATTATGAGATGAAGAATGATATAGTGTGGGTGGATGGAGATTTTATACTCTCTTCTGTTTAAAGCTAGGTAATGTAACCTGTAGGTTACCCTAAAAATTATAAATCTTGAACGAGGCTTAGAGGCATAATTAACCTCCTGCTAAAAGTTGCGCCTGTTGGAGGCGTGTGAGAACTGCACTTGTTTTTGAGCTGCGATAATTGCGTGGTGATGTCGCTGACCGAGGGACTGTTTGAGAGCGCGATTGTGGGTCCAAGTCCAACATTGAAAGAGATTGTGTCGGGCGGAAATTAACACACCGACTCAAAAGGCAGCTCCGACTCACTTGCTTCCTCCCCAGGAAAAATAAAGAGTCCGGATGCGATGGACAAGTTTTGGCATCGCTTAAAACTGTTCGGCTGCCTCTCGGATTGTTCTCGGACTTGTTTGCTCTCCAAACGGAAGCTCTGACCTTTCGGGGCGCAGTTTGGCGATTATCCGAGGAGAGCCGCTCCTAATTCATGCGTTAATTCAATCGGAGGGACTTTTCGGGAAAATCGCGAAGGCGCTAATGAGCGTAGGATGGACGGACCGGGCTTTATTGCCCCATGTGGGCCACGCAGTAGTGTCATCGTGAGAAAGACAATGAGTACTGCATTCTGTTCGTGTCGGAGAGGCCTGCTTTTCCACGGTATTATGTCCCTTTTGGACATCGATTCATTTTCGTCAACATCATTAGCGACTTTCAATCTTGAAAGTGTATCTCTTGTCTCCGGATACACTACTATGGAAAAAGGTGTGTGTACTTATATTACGTGTACAAAAGTACATGATAAGCGGAAAGGAAGAAAGAAGCTTGCTTTATCAGTTTGCCTTTTTTTCAAAATATAATAATATTGAATGTAATATACATCTATTTGTCCACATCCCCTATGAAGTGCTGGCTCCCTTACTCCCTGGTTGATCTTCGCATGTGCTTTCTCTTTTTTGATCTACATTTATAACTTTTAGCCTTCCTGTTGGGAACTATCCCTCTATTTTTCTTTCAATAATGTTCCACAAAATCCCGTTATGCCTCAAATGTTAACACCATTTCTTAATATGAATAATATAATTTTATGTATTAATTATTTAATTTATTGATTGGTTAAATGTTTTGGAGATAACTTTATTCATCGTCAGCATTTTAGACCTAAGAGTGTCCGTATCTGGAACGACGAAAATGACTTAATTTATCTTCATGGCGCATTTTGGCTACTTCCGGAAAAACGACTCTCATTATTTGTTAATAACGAACTCCTACTTTTATATGCATATTGTTTTTCGCTAATTGAACTTGCAGTTACCTTGTGTTGTATAAGCTCTTCGAGCACTATCCGCGCAGGAGGTAAACATGGAAGATGTTAGGAGATATTACCGGATACCAAATAGACTACATACTTTTCAGAGTTAGATATAAGAAACAAGTAAAGCAGTGCAAGAGCCACCCAGGTACAAATATAAACAATGGCCACAAACTAGTAGCCATGGACAGCCCCCTTCGAGACAAGAAAATCATGAAGATAAAACGCGAACCAAGTTGGGACACAAAAATACTGGCCGAGGAAGGAAACTGTGAAAGATTTGCTGCAGCCGTCGGCAGGAAACTACAAAATGAGGCAGAAATGGAGAGCGTACAAAAGTGGGATGAGCTGAAGAAGACAATCGCAGAGGTAGCAGAGGAGCAACTGGTGAGTGAGACGACCAACACGAAGAAGCCATGGATAAAAGCGGAGATTAGGAAACTAATAGAAGAAAGAAGAAAATACACGAACCCCAGAAACGACGGTGAGGCAACCCTCTGCAAGAAATTAAGGAACCAAGTGAATCGAGAACACAAGAAGGCTCGGGAGGATAGGATCGAAAGCTGCTGCGAGGAAGTCAACGAAAACATGAAGATGGGAAACGCGAAAATAGCGTACAAGCTAGCGAAGAAATACATCGGAGGGAGGAAAACGAGAAGCAACAACATTAGGGGCGCGAACGGGAATATATTAATAGAGGATGAAGACATTGGCAATAGATGGAAGCAATACATCGAAGAACTCTACCAAGGGCCGACGCCGCTGGAAGAAAACCTAATGAATAAGGAAAGCGAGGTTGACGAGGAAGATCGGGGCCCCCTCATACTGAGGAGTGAATTCAATAGAGCAATTGAAGACCTCAAGAAAACAAAGCACCTGGAGTAGACTACATAAACGGAGAAATCATCAAAGCGCTCAGAAGTAAAGACAAGGATAACCTGTACGAAATAATAAAAAATAGCTGCCAAAGCGGACCACTTCCAGAGGACTTTTAAAGGAGTGTAAGGATTGCAATACCGAAGAAGACAAGGAATGAGAGATGTGAGGGGCACCGAATCTTGAGTCTAGTGTCACATACATCAAAAAAACTGGACGAAGCCGAAATAGGGGAAAGATAATTGAGGACAACCTCTAAGTAAACCAGTTTGGGTTTAGGAAGAACTGGAGTACCAGAGAGGCCATACTCAGCCTGAGAGTAATGACAGGGAAAACAATTCATGTGAACAAGCCATTATATGTCGCATTCGTGGACCTGGAGAAAGCCTTCGACAGTGTTGAGTAGAACAAGATGTTCAGACGGCTGGAAAAACTCGGAGTGGATTACGATGACAGAAGAATAATATACCTACTAATCAGGAAGCAAGTCGTCACAAGGCGAATGAGAGACGGAAGTCTAAGCTAAAATTAACAAAAGAGTAAGACAAGGATGCAACCTCTCATCATCCCTGTTCAACATGTACTTGGAGGAGGCCATGGAAGAAGCACAAGAAATGGAATTGAGCGGGATAAAGATAAGCGGAGAAGAAATAAACATGCTCTGCTTCGCAGATGATTTCGCAGTCATAGCTGGCAATCGCGATTATCTTCTAAAGTCACTAAACTTAATGAACCAAGTTCTCCAGGAATACAAGATGAAAATAAATTAGACGAAGACTAAAATCGTAGTGTGCGGAAGAGAAAGTTGAATGATGAAGTCACCCTGAGAGGAGAGAAATAGAGCAATTGGATAGAGCAAGAGCACCTATCTCGGAAGTATCATCACGTGGGACGGAAGAAGTACAACGGATATCAAGAAGAGAAGAGCGCAAGCTAAGTAGCCGTTAATGGAAAAAAGGCCACTTCTGTGCTCAAAGAAGATAGTACTGCACACCAGGAAACAGAAAGTGAAAATATTAGAGTGGAGCATTGCACTCTTTGAGTCGGAAGGATGGACCATTGGAAATGTTGACCAGAAAAAAAATAGACGTCTTCGAAACCTGGTGCTAGTGGAGAATGCTAAATAAAATGGGTAAAATGCGAACCAAAGGACCAAATTAGAAATGATGAAGTGTACAGAAAATTAGAAGAGGAAGGGACCGTATGGAACACCATACAGAAGAGAAGAGCAAGATGGATTGGACGCACCTTGAGACACAATGGGTTTGAGAAGAACATACTAGAAGGCAAAATTGAGGGAAAAGTCCCCAAAGAAAGTCCAAGGAATATGTTCATGGATTAAATGAAGAGGAAAGTACCTAGAAAGAGAACCTATGAGGTAAGGGAACTAGCATTAGATAGGAAAGGGTGGGGGGCTGCAGTCAACCAATCTTAGGATTGAACAACCAATGAATGAAGAAGTGTTATATGCGAAAAGGTGAAATATGGGCAGGAATAATATTTCTCCTAATATAAAAGGATTTTTCGTGTACAAACTGTTTATAAGAACCAAATCCTCGCTGGGTGTCGAATACTTTTAAAGTACATTGGCACCGGTCCACTTTAGTTTTGGAATGATTGTGCCGGCGCAATCGAGCTGCAGTCACCTATTATATCAGACAAGTCTCACGGATTTTCCGCAGAGGTTTCCTCGTGGGAATATTGCTAATGGAGTTGAATATCGCGTCTGGAGACTCAATGAGTAACATATCAGACGATTAAGTTGCCCACTAGGGTGCCTCGTTTTGCCACTTTTTTCTAGGAGCGAATCGTAATACCCGGCAAAAGTTGCGTACCCGGATGGGTATTAAAAATATGATTTTTTTTCCAAATCGGTTAATATCTTCTGTTCGCATTTTTGCCTTAAAATTTCGAAATTGTTCACGAAAAATGTTAAAATTGTAAATAATTTAAATTTGGTTTGAGCGAGCACTCTTTTTTTGCAATGGGGTACAACTTAGGAGTTAAATTGATATTTTAGACCAAATACGTCAGCCATATTGCTTTAAATTATCGGGAAAGTGATCTTTTATGGTGTCCCCGAAAGCACTTTTGTGGGGTAGGCAATCCAAAACACGCCGCCTCATTTTTACGCTATGCATGCAATAAATGACGCGAAAAAGAGATTTTTTTCAGTAAAACGTGGAAATCATGTCTGAAAATGTCAAGGGTAGTCACAATGATGGGATGTACCTTTATAATGCCATACATTGTCTCCTCGAGGGCAGCAAAAATGGTCAATTTAGTTTAATAGTTTTGTAGCTCTTTCCATTCTCGTCTTTTCCTTCGCCTGGTGAGTCTTAACACTTGCGGAACACACGAACGTCTTTTCAGTTTTATTTCCAGTTTCTTGTGGATCAGAGAGGTCCAAGAATTGGCCGAATTGGATCTATTGACTTACCTGTGTCAAAAAATTGCGAGAAAGGGCTGAACGTAATCATATAAATTAGAGGCTTAAACTTGGACCATCTGAATCAACAGTTTCCCCATTGTCGTTTTGAATGACAGTCAACACTTTGAGGATACTCAAGTTGATGAGGAAAATCACGAGGAATGTTGCGCTAAGGATGTGGCATTCACCAAACTAAGAGAAAGAAAGTCCAAAGTCAAATTAGACTTAACTGAGACTGCCATAATTTCTCAGAGATACAGCGTGAGAGGGCTGTTGCACACATTACATCCACTGTGCTTCACGCAGCTTTAAAAGCTGCAATTATATCTCAAGAGCAATCTAGTGATATAACGTCTGCATTGGTTATAGACAAGAGTAAAATTCGGCGTGCTAAACTTCAAATTTCTCGATATTTGAAGCGCTGTTCTACGGATGATGATCCGATCAAAAGCCTGTACTTTGATGGCCATCTTGACGAGACAAAAATACCCACAGGCACCGTCAGGGAAGAGCATATATCACTTGTGGCTGAACCTAATGCGCAATACGTAGGCCACGTCGCTCCATCTTCCGGCTCTGCACATGATGAGGCTACAGCAATTTTCGAGTTCATCATCAGTCAACTCAGTGGTGGATTCGATGAAATTGATGTTCTTGGCTGTGACGGAACGAACACCAATACGGGTTGGAAGGGTGGCGTCCTGCGAAAATTAGAAGAAATGTCGGGAAAACCTATGCAATGGGCTATTTGCCTTTTGCGTTTTATCGAGTTGCCGTTCCGAGCTCTACTTACTCAAGATATCCCAAGCCATTGCGTCTGGAACATGTCCAGAAGGGCTAGTCACTATGATGCCTGGAAAACTAAATAAAGCCCGTTGGTTGACCACAGCTAACAGAATTCTTAGGTTATATATTTCGACTAAGAAACCTACCAAGAAATTCATCGAAATAGTAACATTCATACTAAAAGTCTATGTAGTGATGCAATGCAGGATCAGGACACATTCTTCCATCGCCGATGGTGCTCGTCACGTCTTTGAGACCACTCGTAGATGCAGATACTTGCCAAGGAAATACCAAGCAGTAGTTTATCCATCCATCCAAACAAATGCGTTCTTCGCACTCCCAGAAAATATTCTTCTTGCAATGATGACTGATCGTCGACTTACTGTCCGTCAGGATGCACTAAATAAAATTCTTAGTGCTAGAGAAGACGAAGCAGATAATTTACATCATTGCATTAGATGCAACATTGTTCCCCATTTGAATTTTGAAGCCATGGATTACGGAGAAATGAATTATTGGGAAAGCACCGATGTGTTTTTTACCGTGCCACCAGTTGTGAGGAATATAGCAAATGAAGAACTCGTTGAAAAACTGTCTTCCTGAAAATACTTCGCCAGAATGGTCATCCACCGTATTTCCCTGCCACACAGTGGCAGTGGAACGGACAGTGCAGTTAGTCACCGAAGCAGCCTCCCGTGTATGCGGCAGTGACACCAGGGATGGCGTCATCAGATCCACTTTGATCTCACGGCAAGTTCTGCCAAAATTTCAATCGAAATCTCAATTTTTGACAATATTTCCGAACGGTGACGATTCAGATTAAATAAACTGGTCTGCATTACTATGGTTGGTTGGTTGGGTAGAGGAGGCGGATGAGCCCAAGGTGCAGCAGTGGTGGGCACTGGGTCACTTGGCTAGCTTCGCTGGATAGGTGAGCGAGGAGCTGCACATTTGCTTGATCATACTAAAATAAACCTCTTTTCCGACCGCCGAGGAGGTAAATTTGACCCTTGAGGGACATATAACCGGCATATTGAATCCCGAATGATGGTTTCCATTCTCAGTGACATCTTCTTTCCCGAAAATAAAGTCAATATAGTCGGCGATGGCATAAAATAGCGTGCTCCCATCTTTGTGACTACCCTTGACATTTTCAGACATGATTTCCACGTTTTACTGAAAAAAATCTCTTTTTCGCGTCATTTATTGCATGCATAGCGTAAAAATGAGGCGGCGTGTTTTGGGTTGCCTACCCCACAAAAGTGCTTTCGGGGACACCATAAAAGATCACTTTCCCGATAATTTAAAGCAATATGGCTGACGTATTTGGTCTAAAATATCAATTTAACTCCTAAGTTGTACCCCATTGCAAAAAAAGAGTGCTCGCTCAAACCAAATTTAAATTATTTACAATTTTAACATTTTTCGTGAACAATTTCGAAATTTTAAGGCAAAAATGCGAACAGAAGATATTAACCGATTTGGAAAAAAAATCATATTTTTAATACCCATCCGGGTACGCAACTTTTGCCGGGTATTACGATTCGCTCCAAGAAAAAAGTGGCAAAACGAGGCACCCTATTGCCCACCCTACTGGTATAAAATTTCCGAGATCTCGACCAGTTTGTGGTTTTACCGTGTGACTCCTTAGTCAGGTGATCGGAATTTTCTCGAACGAGTCAAACACAGTCCCCTGGTATGCAAGTCTGGAAGGTATCGTAATTTTGGAGTCTTGACGGTGGCGAAATTTTCACGTCACGGCCACAGTTAGTTTGCTTTTAAACCGAGGGTTTTTCGGGATTGTGGCTTCGAGCACACGGTATATCCGAGGTTCGAGAAGACTTAGTCCCTCCTGAACAAGGTCCAGGGATTGGGTTGCTTTACTACTCGGAGAAACGGCACCATTTTCGGCCAATGAGTGGTCCGTATTGGACGCGGTCATCTAGAGAGAGCCCAGGGCGGTTTCGGTGCGAAGCGGGCTCTCCAGAACGCAAAGAAAATGAGTTTCGTTCGATGCACTTTCCACTTTTGCATCGGCGGAATCAGACCGGGAGGCAACGGCCCTTCCCACTTCCCAATCAGTGCCATAATCAAACCACATCCATTATTTAGTCGGGGCGTCCCAAACGGCGGTGAATAAATTATCAATCACTTCTCGCAACACGCCCTCCAAAACTCGGTCTCATTATCGAGATGTTAACCCGTCCACCCACCCTCAAACACGGCCCGGTCTACAACTCCCCACTCCTCCGCCCCACATACCCCCTTCCCTCCTTTCCCTCCACCGACCAATTGATTAGATAAACACTTCTGCATGGCGAATTCAACCCTTCGCATTCACCCCTGCTCCTGCTTGTCCCACCCCCCGCACACGCCACCCCTAGCGACCTCTTTCCCCACGCACTGATCCCACACAGCCTATGTTGCCTGGCGTGCACTCCTTCCCGTCCGTTAAGGCAGTTTGCGCGAAATATCATTTCACCATGAAATCGATGAATTTGGCCTCATTTTAAAGTAAAATATTTCACCCCTCCAATGATGCAAAACTATAAGAGATTTCCGAATGACTTCCCGAGATTTTTAACGTAAAATACCAGCCATTTTACATCGGAAATGGTGCGGGGATGCACTCCGCAGAGACCGTATTTATAAAATGAGGAATATCTAACGCAGTGATCTCGTAAAAAAATTAACTGCGTAGTTAATACGTTTTGTTGTCTATTTCTGAATATAGATCAGATGGCCACTTGAGTAATTATTTTCAGAATAAGGTGAGGAAAGAAAACTCCTGAATGAAATTCGAGATCTGCTGAGTAGGTGGCTGGAGGAAGTAGTTAGGGGCAATGGATTGCTCAAGAATGTGATAGAGGGATTGATGTTGGGCTAGCCAGGAAGAGATAGAAATAGTGTATGTGTCATGGACAGGATGAAGAACGGTAGATCGTATGCTGAGGCGAAAAAGGATATACTAGATAAGATAGGTCCCAGAAAGTGTATGAAGCCGGTAGGAGATTCCTTGAAATTTAACAAAACCTACCTTAACCGGTAGAATACTTATTAAAAAATATAAAAAAACCTTCCGTTGTGAAGGAGTTTTAAAAGTAACACGTGAAAAATTGAGTAGAGTAAAAGACTTATGTAGATATTTTTATTTAATTATTAAGAATGTCAGTCATATAAAAGTATACTATTGCGACATTAAAATGCAATATTGAATTTATGCATCTTACAGTTTCAGAAATCAAAACGTATACTTCTAGTATGGTATCCAGTATGACTGAGCAACTGTCTCTCCGAAACTACCTTAAGATGAAGCATTACACTCTCAACCGGTTGGATTCGTCACGATTTCCAACCACATATTTTGAAAACTTGTGAAAGACTTCATCTTGTCATCAACTTGGAATTTTCAGCATTAAAATAATAGACCTTTACCGGAGAACTGTGTCTCATACATGGAAAGTTTATCTCGTTGCGTAAATAAACCTCCGGGAATGCAGCCAGATGTGGAGTGTATTTATACATGAAGTAAATGATGTATTAAAAAATCTTAAACTTAGAGAGATGCATCAATCCTTCTGTCAGAATAATAAGTTACAGCCGTCATGGTTGTAAGATTAACTTTTAATTGGTTCATTTCTACAAGTCACCTGAGTGGTTTTCGGCAATAATATGGTCGGATGGTGACGCAAATAGTTCAGCCTTTCCTCTTCGGCCATCAGTCAGCGCCTCCTGTACCTACACGCTGGAAACTTGACAGCAATATTCTGGCAACCTTTGCCCTGAGCGAGAGGTATCCTGAATTGAGAGGCTCCTTAGGTCAAAACACCTCATTGGGGTGGGACTGTCGCCATCTGGAGGATATTCAATAGAATTATTCCTCATCAGCGGTTAAGTTGTGACCTCTTATGGCGAGTTGCAGGAATGACACGTGTATTAAATAAAGTTATGGGACCCATAAGCCATGGCAATCATTCAGTAAGTGTTGCAGAAACATTCGATATAATAATTGGTGTCATAGTTTAAGGCATGTTGTTATGAGTTCTATAAGTAGCCGAGATGGCGGATGCGCAATGATCCGCTTGGAGACTTTATTACTTGATAACTGAGTTGTTTTGAGACAGATGACCAGTTAATTTAATCTTACCGAATAATTTTTATGCGTATTAGCAATTATTCATAGGCTTAACTTTCGTAAATTTTATCCGGCGACAGAAGATTAGATCGAATATGCGAAGCTATTGAAAATTGGTTGATAAGTTATGTAACTAGTAGATGTTTTCCTGCAACCGGAATATTTTTTTGAGATCTATAACTTTATGGATCTCATAGTCATTGATTCCATTACTAAATGCTTTTGCAACCGGCCAAATATCGGGAGTTTTTGCCTCTCCACTTCGAAGTGTGAAGTTCTGACTGGTTGCGCTTATTTTTGCTCCGACATATTTATTTGATCGACTCAACCTCACTGCAAGACTGCATGTACCGTGATAACAAGATCTCACAATAACTGATACTTTGTTAAGTTTCCACAAAATTATGTATCAACTCACCGAACTACGTTTCAACACAATTCATGTTATTCTCTAGGTACACAAGTACAATTTTTTCCAGCCCCATTCCTGGTTTAAAACAAATGAAGTCTCGCAAAAATTGTACTTGGGTCCCTTGAGAATGATATGGGTTGTGTCAAACACGAGGTCTGTGCGTTGTAATAAAATTGTATGAAAATATACAAAAGTACATTTCATTCTGAGGTAATGTTCTCTATACTCAATTTCCACAAAATATCGCCAGATACGTTAAACTTAATGAATATACTTGGGTTAATCGGCCAGGCTTTGCGGTAAATTATCAGTAAGTTTGCGAGTCATCGGTTCGTCTGATTGAAGAAAATTAATTTAAAATGACGATCTCGGGAATTGTCGGGAAATGTAATTACCGCATCACGATTCCAGAGCGTTCCAAAAATTTCGAGAATTCAGTAACCCAACGTAAAACAGCCGCTCTCGCTGCGATACGACTCAATTATTGAATCATTTGGTTCACTGATGTGCAATATGTGCGCGCATATTGAGCATTTGGTGAGCCGATCGCTCTTAATATACATCTACCAACCGTCGGGCATCGATATTTCCCTGCTCACCTGTCGCCATGTATTCGGCATTTGAACTGATGCACGGAGAAATCGCATAAATTCGAAACGAAGGTCACGCACGCGCAGTGATTTTTTTTTCAAGTTATTGGGGTTTAAATGCTTAGCAGAGAGTCCTCTCTCATTTGCGTGCAACTCGAGCGTGTTTAATACAGAGCGAAAAGTGAAGTTCAAAAAGCAATAAGCGACATCAATGAGTTCCGAACCGTAAAAGCGAATGTATATGTATAGATAGGCCAAGGGAACGGAAGGTCTGTCCCCAATACCTTCAGTCGCGCGATTGCTACGGGAATTGTTGCCCGGCTCTCGTGTCTCTTGTGCAGAAACTCAATTTTTTTGTCTGGACTCTGGTGGCTTTTATTAGTCTGCGGGATACCATCTACGAACTTCGGAAAAAAAGTGTCTGGTGCAAAAAGGATCAAATGATTTATGTCCCGGCCGACGTTCTCGTCCTCATTGGGTACTATCTTTTCATCTTGAGGAGGGCACGCAGCGGTCGTGCGCACTCACAGAATGTCTTAGAGTACTGTAAAATGCTAACTTCTGCTGTTATTTTGTAGTATCTACTTGTCAGAGTAGGGTATTAAGCCTCAATGGACTTGTGTATATAATTATCCTCCTTCCATTTACTATACGAACTCATTCAATTCAGAGATTTATTTCTCTTAAAACTCTTTTTGGCGTGCATTCGTCTTCATTTTTCTCAATGTCTCAATCTGTGTGTTTACACATGAGGTATAGCTTTGACCTAGTAATGACTGACATGATTGGCCAATAAAAAAATCTCATTCTTTCTTTAGCAAAAACCATTTCTTTCGGCCGTAAACCAGTATTTAACCATTCTTAATATTCACGTGCGAATTTTTGCTGTCGACAGAGTAGGTAACGAATCTACTCATGTCTGCTTCAGGGACTTTATTTTCATTCATCTATTCTCATCAGTAACACTTGATTTTTTAATTTCTGGCAGTTTCGAAGCATCTGAATCACCATAATCTTTACCATGATTTTATTTCATAAAAGACGTATTGTACTCGACATTTTCAACCCTGTATCGTTTGTAACTCATTTTAGGCCAGAGTTTCGACAGCACTACATTATCAGTAATCCCGTAATTCAAACTGCTTTCTCTGTATTCCACAAATAATGGTTTAAACTAATTTTCAATGTTGAGGCTACAAATTGCAAAAATATCGGATTTTTAAACGCATTCAAAGTATGCGATTATTTAGACCATGTGACTATAATGTATATTTTTTAGTTTCTTTGTTGTAAGCAAGTAAAAATACTCCTTTCCAATTCACTTAAATTACATGTGAATGCCTTTAAATTTTGGAGAGTCGAGGGTGGCAAGTTGATCAGAAAATTTACCATGCAAAAAAATGTGACTTAGACGTTCTTTCGAAAATTTAATTTAGTGCTGAAAATACTTCGTATTAGAAAGTCGTAGTACTCAGCCAAAACGAGACCTCGATATGGTGCAGTATTTGAGCAAAAACCGATAATGAACACTCGCGGCCATCGGAGTAAAACTGAATGGCGCGGAATTGGCTTCTCGCGAATTACCTCTTCCAATTTTAAGGGTCAATAATGGCGTGATCATGTTCCTCGTATAAGCTCGTAGCTGAGAGCGCCTGATTCTTGATGATTTAGGCCGTTAACGGTTTAAGCATATGGCTGTATGTATATGCTTTGCTGTTGTAGTGCGTGTCCATACGTTGCTGATTTGGATAATCAACTCTTGTCTGGTTGTATGATACCAAGAAGGAGAGTCCTTCGATAAAAATGGAAAGGAAAATTCTAAAGAAAAATCTGGCAATGCCCCTGTCTCAACTAGGATACGGATAACTTAAAGGTTAGATGTTCAGTTTGAAAAGATAAAACCGTGCAGTTTCATACTGTCATCACATATCTTGATGTGCTTTTGATATGCTCATTTTAGTTGATAGCAAAAACAGCACGCAATAAACTCTCCGTCAGCACACGCGCGTTTGGCCCCAACATCCAAGGCTGGGATTTTCCGAGTCACCCCTCCGGCATTTTGGGCTCTTGATTTCCGTACGACTGAAATTAAATCGTGATTATTATCACAAAGTAACCGTTGCCTTTGCTACTTCAATTATAGCCGCTCGACGATTCAATGGATGCTAAAGTTGGGAGTGACGCTTTTATCAAGTCGACCGGATTCGTGGATCATACTGGTACTCGATTTGAAATGTGCTAAGTTGATTTAAATTACTATTCATCTGTTTCTAAACCGTAAGATTTCGCCCTTTTAATCCATGATGGTGTGCTGCTCGACGAAAATTAACCGCCAAAGATGTGCTTTCGAATGGTGAAGTAGAATTCTGAGGGACAAAATCGTCCAAAAATATGGAGGTGAGGGATGAAGATAATTTCTTTTTCAACCAGAATTGAGTTTAAATATTTGGCCAATATGGCGGAAAAAATAGTTTTAGTCCATTTAATGTAGAGCCAGCCCAAATATATATCTTCCCATTTATCTATTCAAGGCAATGAGAGAGGCCTTTGTCTGGGGAAATGTGGTTCGCTTACGTAAAGACCTCTACAAATGGTAAATATCTTTCACAGAATAGAAATTTCCGTGATAACATATTTTTTTCTACGTTGATTGGGATACTTAATGTTATAATTTGAATAAATATAGTGAGTTAAAAATCTGTTGATCCTCTGCAAATATTTGTATGGTTTCGTAATAATTGAAGCGTCCAATGCATGATATTTTTGAAATTCAGCAAAAATATGGGAGAAATTTGGAATCGTGATTCAGCAGATGGTATTTTTACCTTGTTATTAGTAGTTTCTACGTCAGAAGTGGTCAAGTCTGCTAGCCTCGTAAGAAGCCTTTTTATTTTGTCATTGCGTGTTGAATATATTTCAAATCGGTCTTTAAGACTTCCGAGCATGAAAAATTGGAGGCTATGTCCACTTCAGTGAATTCACTAATCAACCAATTAATCAGTTCCGAGCCAAGCTGAATTGTAATAACCCATTCAGATGCGAGTGTCTAGTGAATTAGAACCTCCCCTCTGCGATGAGAAAGTCACGTTTCTTTTCCGCCCGATGCTTGACCCTGATAATTATTTAACGACCTTATCTCTTTTACCCACCGCTGTGGCATTTCCATTCCGGAATCTTGAAAATCCTTTACGTGACATTAAATGGTGCTTCCAGCTACTGATGTGCCACGAAAACTCGCACACTCACGGGCTATTTAGTCTCAAGACCCGTAAGTCCCTCGTTGCATCTCGATATGTCACCGCTTTCCTCACGAACGCGCCCAGCATGGAGTTCGTTCCCCAGCGAATGCAAATGTCTACTACTCCCTTCCCGAGGCGGAATCAACAAAGTAAGCATTTTCGGATGCCTTCCAGGTCGCCGAACGCCAAGTTAAGCCACGTACATCGGCGGCAGGTATCATTGCTCACGTCCTTTTATCTACATCGCCGCAATAATGCAGCTCGCGCGACAAGTAACGACTGCATCCATTTATTGTTGTCTCGGTGGCTATGGTAACCGCTTTCCTCGCGCTCGCTGCACTGTTTTTCTGTTTCCTTTGCTCAGAGAGGGGGAAGTGGGAATGCTGGTGAGGAGGGGCGGGGGCCCAATATGACGCCGGCGCACCTATTTCTCAAAACGGCGGCGTTTCTTTGTGACCCGCGCAGGAGGCCAAGGAAGATTGAAAACGTTAGGAAATGTGGCATTATTGAAGGAAGATGGATGTGATCAACAATGAAGGTCTTCTAAAACTTGAAGAAAATCACTTTAATCTTGTGGAGTGAATCTCTCAAGAAATTCCCCCAGAAATAAACTAAAGAAAACCAAAGTAATGAGTTTGTGGAAGAAATCGAGAAAAAAGAGTCACCATGAAAATTTGGTAGCCAAATTTGGAGCAATAAGGAGAGTGTTGCTATCCCAAAAGCCATATCTCCTGCGATGAAGAAAGCTATTTATTAATTATATTTAATGTTTGCATAACCATCTATATTACATGCATCACATAAATAAATGTTTACTAAGTCACCGCTGACTAACAGTATCACATAGCGCTCTGCAATAGCTCGTTCTAACTTGAAATAGGTCAATTACGATACAGTAATTACCAAACATGATATTTATACTTAAAGGTGAGCTTGTTATTGACCTGATTCGAATAAGACAAAAATTTTGACCTTGAACTAACAAGAGATGCATAAAAACTGACATTTTTTGGTGAAAATGATGTTACGCAATGATAAATGAGGAGTTATCATTCGTATAGATTTACATTTGCATAGATTACACCTAGAAGATACAAAAATTATCCTTAACATGCCTCATAAAATTTTAAGCTGAGGCGACCAAGTGAAGAAGACATTTCGTTAGACGCTAGCAGAATGAGCTTAGAACGACGGAAGACCTTCATAGAAATATACTTTTGAGGCATGCTCATATAACTAGAGCTTGGATGATCTCTTAGGGAGAAAGAAGGAAATGGAAAGCAATCAGAAAGCAGAAAAAACTCTAGCAAGAACCCAGAAAAACTTTGCTTAGAGGAAAGTCTAGAGGAAAGACTAATAATCTACTGTAGTAACTAATAAACTATGACCCTATTTTCTAGCATGTCTACATTATATATCCTACTTACTTGGCAATAGTGCATGTTTGGTGATCTTCACCCCCTGCCACACACCCTCGTGGTGGCTCGCAGGGTATTACGTAGATGTAGATGTAGATGAAAGTCTACCGCTTGTGATGGAAGATGACTGAAATATGTATTAGGTAAAGTAACCCAAATAAAGAATTGTTTAAACAGGAGAGACGCCAGCTGACAGCTGAACAAGTGGTGGTGATGGGTAGAATATACGTCGGTTAGGTGGTCGAGACGCTTTGAAACATCACATTATCAGCCGTTTTCTATCCGGAGATTTATTTTCTACAGCTCTCCACTCCGCTCTCATCTCAGCCAACCGCTTGATTCCTTCGTAATTTTACACTTCGGCGTCCTTTATAATGTATTATATATATTCCGTTCTTGGCCTTCCTTATTATGGTAGTTTGAGCGAAGTATTATTTCTCCAAGAAATCAATGAATGTGGTCACATTTCGTAGAGAAATATCTTTTTCTTCCTAAGACACTAAAATATCAGCCTCTCACCGAACTACTTTCCGAGATTTTTGAAGAAAAATACCTTCCATTTTTCATGAGAAATGATATGTGGATGCACTCCACACAGACCTTATTTATAAAATGAGGAATACCTTACACCTTGTTTTCGTAAAAATATGAAGAGTGTATAGTTTGCAAGTTTTCTCAGCTATTTATGAAAATAAATCATATTGTCGCCGCAGTAACTTCTTCAGGATCACAAATAACTCTCCGTGGTGAAGGATTTTTTAAAACTTTCCGTGCGAAAAAAATGAGTCAATTCAAATACTTATACAAATATTTTTATTTGATTACTTAGAATTTCGATCACATAAGAGTATATTATTGCGCCATTAATAATGTTGTATATAATTCATGCTTCTCACAGCTACTGAAATTAAAGCGGATGAATCGAATATGGTCTCCATTAGACTAGGGAACTATCTCGTTCAAACTACCCAAATTCTTTCCATTCACGCCTCCTCCAGTTTTTGTTTTTTCAATGCTATCGAGTCGCAAAATGGTTCATGTAAGTTTCTCTCTCCATCTTTGCAGAGATTGTTCACTATGATTTTTTCCTCCTATTCTACTTGAGATTTATCCGTTGGTGATTCTTTCCGTTTGTTTGAGCCCCATCCAAATACAACGCCACGTTTCCATTGCTTCCAGTTTTTTTTGTTCTTCCTCTCTCACTGTTAAATCCTTGAGGAAAATGAAAAATAATTCCTGTTTTCAATAATTGCTTTGATATGTAAAAAGAAGTCCCTCTCCTGCAAATAATTTTTTGCTTACATTTTTAAACGCGGCATAATGTCGCGTGATCATGGCGCCACCGAGTAAGATCCAATTTTTTTAATCGCAAAATCGAATTGCTACTTGCAGGAAAAAAAGAGATGCCAGTCTACTTATGGTGGAATTGTTAGCCGCGGTCGATTACTTGCGCTATGTAATTTCATACTGCCTTAGAAGTTCGTGCTGGCACGTCAAAGTATAAGTTACAGCCGACTTTCATGGCTAATTTTTATGTGGGTTTGCCCTGGTAAGTTTATATATATTGCGGGTATAAAAATCTCAGTATGTCCGCTTGCACAACTTTTAAAAATTTCGACGAGTCGCTTGCGAAAGTATATTGTAGCCAATGTAAGTTGCAACTAATCTGGCTTTGGTAATAATTTTTGAAAGACTTGTCTGAGCGTAATTCCCCGAAATCTCTGACTGAAGAAACTTGAAGTAACTGACAGCCAGTATTAAACCACTCTTACAATGGGTTTACTTATCAGGTTTACTGCGCAAGTTAATTTAAACAAGCGATTTTTCCGTAACTTAAACGCTTTAAGGGCTCTACAAGTTTGCTTGCAGAATTTACAAAAGCTCTTGAAAGGAGCTTGCAGAAGCGTGTCGTTGTGAATGTAAACATCGACCAACGTGGCTGAATAAATGTCGTCTGTCGAATTCCCCGTAAGTTCTGGCGGTTCATCAACTTGCGCAAGTAACTTGCAAGTGTATGGAAGGAACCTTTGAGGTAGATGAAGAGGGCGCTTGCCATGGTGGCCAATGCTAGAAGCTGAAGCGCGGGCTTGGCCTGCCCGCCATATTTGTTATCCCCAATTTTCCATTGGCGCATTCGAGCTGACTTTTTGTAATAATTTTTTTTAAATAAGACATTTTGTAATATTACTATGTTTCCCGTCGATTACTCAGTGGAAATCAGCGTGTATTTGGTTTTTAACATGCATTATCCTCATATATACTTTTTACTCAAATTAATATTAATCCACATTCCGTGTGAATATGGTTAAATAGAGTCCATAACGCAAAGTCATCATTCGTCGTTCAATCCTAGGATTGGTTGGCTGCAGCCATCTACCCTTCCCTATCTAATGCTAGCTCCCTTTCCTCCTGGTACCTTTCTCTATGTTCTGTCTTCTATATTTGGTCTATGAACTTATTCCTGGATCTTCCTCCTAGGACTTTTCCCTCTGTTTTACCTTCCATTATGTTCTTTACAAAACCCATTATATCTCAGGGTGTGTCCAGTTCATCTGGTTTTTCTTTTCTGTACGGTGTTCCTTATGATCCTTTCCTCTTCTGCTCTTCTGTACACTTCATCATTTCTTCTTTTGACCGTCAATTTTATCTTCATCATCATCCTCCAGCACCAGGTTTGCAAGGCTTCTATCTTTTCTGGTGAGCTTTTCCAGCACTAGTGTAAATTTAAGAGCTTTTGTCTTAAATTTCACACAAATTGTGGATATTCCTGCTTTTCATCTGCTGACTCGCTCATTCCATCGTGCTATCCAAAGGATGGAGCAGGGATTACCAATATGGTTGTTATTTTTGCAGTTAGGCTACAGTTTGATGTCGTAATGCCCTTCCATCCATCTCGACGAGAGTTACTTACATGTTTGAAGCCGCCGTCACTCAATCCCTTTTCATTTCGAGTCAACCTCATTTTTTCAGCTTGTAGCGTTGCCTACCGGGCACCACTCCCCGCTGCTGCTGCTGCCTCTACATTCAATCCCTTCATGTGCTGCGACCTCTTATCTTTTCGACCTTCACTGCAATTTACGCGATCCGGAATGTGTGCCTTGCTCCCCCACAAGCCTCGCCGGTATAAATGTTTTCCTTCATTCAAAACTCCCTTAGACACCATTCCCCTACTCTCTCTCTCTTACTCTAACCCTCCAGCTTTCGTCTCTTTCATCCTCCACTTTTCCCCATACTGTTCACATTTCAAAGGAGTTGACATTCCTGGAGTTTAATGTTTTTTCTTCGTAAATAAACTATTTTTTAAACATGAGTATGCTGAAATGAAATAAACTGTATTGAAGGATAGTTGATAATTTTGGTAATTTATTTCTGTGCCCAGATATACATTTAAAATCGCTTTATCGTGTTTTTAAGGGGGCTTCGTTTGAAAAATAAAACTTTGAATCACTTAATACGACGCTGCATCGCGTTGCACCACTTTGAATGCTTTGTGCTGCGAAAGAAATTCCGCGTTTACCGTCATCCAGAATGTTTTCCAAAATTGAAACACCGTACCATCCCTCCAAATTCTCATTCATTTCCTTTCTCTCTCATGGTGTTCACCTTTCACCATGCCTCTCCGTTCATTTTCTCTTAGGTGTTCGTATAAACTCTAGAATATACCTTTTTATAGTTGAAGCGATTGCAATAGTATCAAATACGAATTAAATGTAATGCATGATTTAGTTCTCTTGCGTTCGTCTATACTGCTATTTAAAAATGGAGCATTATGTGAAAGTTCGTCACTCATCTCCTCGAAAAATAGGATTCCGAACTACCTGAGATTTCGTATAATTTATATATCCTATATGTACTATATGTATTGTATGTATATTGTATAATATGTATATTTCCTAGCCTAATTGTTAACTTGAGCAATAGGCTATACATCAAAGGCTTCAGGGCCCCAAAAACAGGCCAATTTATAGCTTTGGACCGAAGCTGGTGTTTATTTTTTGCCTTTTTAGATTAATTTTAAATCAAGATGTAGGTTTGAAATATCCTCCATCGGGTGGCAGAAAGAACGAAGTATTTGATTCTTGCAACCGATTTTCTTATAATCTTCGCTGTCGCTTAAAAATACGTTTCCAATTCTTAAATTGTCGATTTTGGCAATATCATAGTTCCTAGTAACTTGAGCATTGACTATGAACTGGATATTTCTCATATTACCTCATACGGATTACATCACATTAAATGATCAATAATAGCAAATTTGAGTGAGATTTCAGATGGGGCATTTTGTACGGCAACTTCTCCTTGAGTGCTTGATAGCTTTTACATAGAATCTGCATTTAAAAAGACACATTCATTCTTATAATAGGGTCCATCGGCATGCGTTGCATAACGCTTACTATGCATTTTGTTCACCGCTAGATACCAATGACATGGTGATCATTGAGTGATGAAGGCTAGAACAAATATCATATTTTAGATACCTCGGAAGTGTCTTTGCTTGGAACGGAAGTTGCATGAAGGATATACAAATTTCATTAGCTCAAAAAATTACAGCCTTCTGCAACTTTATGCAGAGAGTAACAGTCAAATCTATTAACATAGGTTAAAGAAAAATTTTTCAAAATATTTAATGAAGAGAGTTTTGCATTATGGAAAAGAAAAATGATCATAGTTATGAGGGAAGAGGAGAATTATCTAGAAGAATTTGAAATGGGCCTATGGCGAAGAACGGAAAGGATCAAATGGAGTAATAAATTGAGAAATGAGGTAGTGGTGGAAAGAATAAATGAGATGAAAAACATAATGAGAATAGTAAGAAAGAGGAAAGCAAACTGAATGGGACATAAAATGAGAAAAGGCTGATTTCTAAATAGAAATAGGAAGGATAAACTGACGGAAAGATACTGACGGACAAATGATGGACAGGAGTTAAGAAGAGGTTAGGGAGACAGCATACCTGTAGGAGAGACAAGCATGGAGGGAACAGTTCCACCCAAGAAGAAGAAGAGACCTACGTACTATATCCACTAAACCTATATACGAGTACAGTCCTAGAGCTTAAGGTAATTTGAGCGAAATATCACTTCACCTAAAAATCAATAAATTCAGCCTCATTTAAATGAGAAATATCTCACCCTTCTAAATACACCAATATATCAGTCCCTCTACCTCACTAATTTCCGAGATATTTGCCAAAAAACACCAGCTATTTTACATGGGAAATGGTGCGTGTATGCTCTCCAGAGAGACATTACTTAAAAATGAGGAATTCCTATCACCTAAATCTCGCCCAAAAACTAACAGCATGTAGTTTGCATTCTTGCTCAACCATTTTTAAAAATAAATCATATCGTCACTGCCGTCATTTTTTCCGAATCACAAAAAACCTTCCGTTGTGAAGGAGTTTCAATCGTGCCGCGCGAAAAAAATGAGTAAAGTAAAAAGCTTATGGAGATATTTTTATTTATTTTATTAGAATTTAAGTAATTTAAAAGTAGAATATTGCACTAATAAAGATGCTATATATAGTTCATGAATCCTATAACTGCTGAAATGAATACGTATGATTCGAATATGGTCTCCATTATGACTTGGGATCTATCTCGCTCAATTACCTTGAGAGGAATGGTTGGAGTTCTAATAGGCTTAGTCCCCATATCACCGATTCCATTTTAGCTTCGGAGTGAATGATGCAATGAGCTCCTTATATTGATATTTTGCGCTGTGATGCATGATGATTTTCTATGCTTATACATAAAAATGTTTTGGTGCCTCTTTGTCTATAACTGTTTGTTTCCCTTCGGAAACTATTGAACCTCTTGAACTGAAATTTTGCATTATTCTATGGCTTTATTCAGACATTTGCACTGTTCATATACTACTGTGCTGTAAAACCCTTGGTGTTTCAACATTTTAAAACAATTTGACCTCGAACGAGTCAAAGTGATCCCGTAAATTAATTTTGAAGTTCATAATTGCCGCTTGCGGACTTTATTTCTGTTGCAAAATTTACATAGAAATAATCATTGCCAAAATAACACCTTTCATTAACAGTTTTGCTGTTTGAAAACTAAACAATTCGTGTTAATTAGCATTAACAGACTAAACACCGTTTAGATGAGGCTATTACGTCATCCTTTGTTCCCCCGTTGAGAGTCCACGGGCGACTCGGCCAGCACCATGTAATTTTATGATATTCAAATAAGTTACGTAATATATTCTCTGTACAAATAATTACATTTAGAACTTACATGACTTATTTTGCATAATTTCAAATATTTTGCGTAATGTTTTTGGGGCTTAATCTGGAAACATTCTCGGTTTTTGCCGCCTAGGGACTTAAGCACCGTTTTGAATACTATGTGATAAAAAATTACGTTTTATGTTCCTCCGTACTCCAGAATATTTTTCCTTCATTAAAACTCCTTTGCTATTCCTGCCCTAACGCGTTCACTCCACATTGCATCTTATACTTTTCCATCTCTTCCCACTGCTCAGCTTTTCATCATTCCTGTTAGTTCTCCTTCTCATTTTGCCCATACAGTAACTCTCGAAATTTGACCTGGAGATGTGATATTTTGATTAACAATTACTTCATGGCCATGCATTATTCACTACGTATTGGGTAATCTATCAGTAAAGGGTGGTTTTTAATGGAAGTGAGTAAATATCCTTTTAGGTTTGCTGGCATATGCCCCCGTCTTCATGCAAATTATCTTTCTTCGTCTAGAATATGTCGCAAGCATTTGGGACCCTGGCCATGAATATGTATCCCAAAAATCAATGAACTACAAGGGCAAGCAGTACGCTTCGTTGAAAACTGCTACGAGCGAACATATAGTGTTTCACAACTTATACAGGTATTAATGTGGGAGCCCCTTGAGACTCGTAGGCTACACGCCAGGTCTAGTTTGCTTGAGAAATTCAGAACTGGCGTGTTTCAGAGTGACACAGTGAATATTATCATGGCCCCTTACTACATCTCTTGGTCTGACAGAAGCGATAAAATAAGGAGATACATAGCTGAAAAGATAGGTGGAAAAACTCGTTCCCTCCACGCACAATAAGCGACATCATTTAAAACTTAGCACCACTAAATACACTCCTATAATACACGTCACCATTTCACTTCCCAAAATCTTATTCCTTACACCTCTACACGGCTGATGTCCCAATACCCCCTGCCGCACGCCCATGCGGCTGGCAGCAGGGTGGTACTGGCAGATGTACACGTCCTCCTTATCCCCATCCCGTCCATCTGACACATTCTCTTTCTTCCTATTCCCCACTTTCCCAGCATTCTCCCCCCTACTCACTAACCACTCGCCCATCATTACCTCTTTCATATGCCTACTCTGCCACCTCTAAATCTCACCCGAGAGATTTCATTTATTTCTATGCACCGCACTTTCTCAATTCTCTTCCCCACTCACATCGGAAACGCGTGCAGCTTCTTCTCTTCTTTTCTCCGAGTCGTCCTATCGGCAACATTGAATGGAATAAAGTGAAAATAAAAGAATTTATATTTTAATACAATCAATGGCATTCATAATTTTTAAATCTTTGGATAGCATTTAAATTGTGCTTCGTGTGGAAAAACACGTTTTTTCCACAAGAGAAAATGTGGTTCCTCGTTGAGTAGGTACCGTCTGTGCTGTCAATTCATGTGAAGTCGTCGAGAACTTATTTCTCTGCTCTCTAGATTTTCCTGATTTCTTTCACAATTATAATGCAATTAGGAGAAGGAGTTGAGAATAATATCTTCACTACATTTGTGCGTAGAAAAATGTGTGTTATAAGACACTTCCTAATACTATGGAACTCTGAAATATCTATAATCTCAGCAGTTCAATTTCATCCCTAGTCATTTGTCCCTACTCATTGGTCTGGACTTTTCAATAAAAATTTCCATATTTCCTCTCCGATTTAAGGTTTAATATTACACTTTCAGTTTTAAGGAGGCATTCTTGATGAACCGCATGAATTAGAAAATATGTCTTAGTTTTAATAATTTTGCTGAGGATAAATCTGCAAAAGAACTACCTCAAAAATAGTTTAACAAACAGGACTTGCTTCCCTCCTTATCAAAATTTTATGTTAAAAAGTTGGTTTTGATCGTTGTGAAGCGAAGTTTTTCTGTTAATTTTCAGCATTTCTTTCTGCAGTTTACAATATTTCTGTCTTTTCTACTTGTAGACATAAAATTTCAAAATAAGTTTTAATTGATTTATTATGTTGAAAATAAAAAAAATGTTTAATAGTGAAAATAAAAAAAATGTTTAATAGTGTAAAATAAGCATTTCCAGACAATTATATGTTTGGCCTAAATCACTGGTAACGCTGTTAAAAAATGATCACCAAAAACATCTAAAGAGTGCAATACTTTCTTATCATCTCATTTTTGAATTCATAATATACTGTTATGCTAACCGGCTAAAAATAGCTGATCATTAATGTTGAACTGAATTTCATTTGTATTTTGGATGTTTTTTTATTCGCCCTAATGTAAATCGCGGTTTTTACCATGTTCTTGAATTGTTTTCTCTTAACTTCTTCCCGTTTCCTTTACCTTATCCCATGCTCTTGTCTTTCCCTCCGATCTCTTCCCTTGTCTCCCCTTCACCTTACGTGTGACAGCTCTTTCTTTCTCTTTCCGTTCCGAGTCGAGATATGTTTATTTGCGAAGTTGTATCTCGACGTGCACTTCATGGGTAGTATTGAAAATAACTGAAAATGAAAATACATTTCGGACACGCATGCGTTTTAAATCATTTCATAATATTTTAATTTTGCTTCATACTGGATAAAAAACTCGATTTTGTACTGGAGTAATAAATGCATCACTTCAAACGAGGGAGTTCGTCGTAGATAATAGCGCAATTAACAGAAATGTAGGCAATATGCTAATACTTGCAATGCCATTTGGTCAAGAAAATCAAATCTTCGAAGAATATATGATGATGGCATTTGTTTCTATCAGACGGTGGTGGACTAATTGCTTTATTTTCATTTACTTCAGGTCGAAATCAGTATTTTTCTACTGGGATATTATCTTAGATGGGCTCTCAAGCTACTGAAAGACTATGCTTCCTACCTGGATAATATTTTAGATTCCTCAGGTGTACATGAACGAAAAACGTTTAAGCTCAGAAATCTAATGAAAATGTTGATTCGATTTTGTTGACTGATTGTTTTCGACTTTTTCGTAATTTATAGGTAGATGGAATCCTCAGTGGTGCCTAAAGAATGCCTGTACGACGAATACCGAAAGCAAAAACCCTCTCAATTTGTTTCGTGGCCTTAAATTTTCACCGCATTTTATTGGAAACCATTAATTTTTTTATCGAAATACAGCACCTGGGACGCGGAGTAAGCATCTTTTTGCGTGTACGTTAGATTCTGCATCCATCGACCTTTTTCTATCTCACTCCATACATCTTTCCCTCTTGGCGCTTCTTTTTCTTACCGTCTGTCGTCGCCATTTTCTTCGTCTCGTTCACGTGTGTGGTGGCTGTTGGGGGTAGGTAGTAAGCGTGGGGAAAACGAGGAGCTTTTTGAAAGTTAAAAAAAATGTGTAAAAACACCACCCCGTCCATTTATTTCCTTCGCTCTCTGTCGACCGAGTTTGAGCACTTGCCTTTGCTTCTTAGAAAAAAAATAGCCTCGTCTCTCCCCTCCCTTTTTTGATACGACTCGTTTTAACGGAATGGCCCTTGAGATAAAGCTCTTCGTTTTGATTGGGCGGAAACCAATATGTGCTCTTTAGCTTGGCGGGTAATTTCCGTGCACTTGGAATTTCAAATTTTTTAATGTATTTTTTTCCTCTCCTCCTCCTTTCCTGCCTCGCCCCCCTCTCTTGTCCCTTATTTTTCCATTCACCCTCTCATTCTACCAAATACCCCTTTCGTGTGCTACACTTTAGTGTCTAGATGACTGAGTTAGCGCTCTGAGCGTTTCCACGAGAGGAATATCGGAGCGAAATCTCTTTTGTGTGACGAGTGAGTGGAGTTGATTGCATATTGAGCCGTCTGTAAACTCCACAGCAATATCATGGGAACTCCTGGGGAAAAAAGCGTTCCCTAGGTAATAGATTGCAAGGGGTCAAATTCAATGCGCTCAGCGAAGAAGATCAGTCTGTTTGTGTAGCGATCGATGCCTCAAGATAACTGAATATTGCTTGATTCGTATTTTTGGGTTCTAATAATTTATCTACAATTCACTTTTTAGTGCTGAACTGGTGTCTGAAACGGGTGTCAGTATTCAGTTAAGCCTCTATAAATAACCTTTATTTTCCTGCATTTTGGTATTTTCTGTTACCCGCTTATGTACAGTGAACGTATTTATTCATGCAAATCCATTAAATAAGAATATCAAAATCAGGCGCGCGTTATATGAAAATAAAAAATAATTTAGTTTTTTTAAAGGTAGAATTTCCAAGAAATCTATTGCATTACGCTCGGAGGGTCAATTTGTTCCGCCTTCAGTGAAGAATAAATTAGATACGGGAAAGAATTTTCCGTTCTCTGCAAAAAATATTAGGAAATTATGCCTGAACCTCACAACGAATTTGCCATGGGTGCTGAAGGGGAATTTTCATAATTAGAATTTCATACGGTTGGCTTGGTTATTTGGTTTAATTTAATTTATGCATATTTTATGGCAAAAATATAGTAGTCAAAAATAGCGATAAATATTAACACCAAATAGACTTTTAATCCTGTATCCGTTCTAAATAAATTAAGCGGAGTAATATCATTATCATAAGGTTTAAAGGAAACTCAAAATTAGCACTAAGTAAAATACTGTTAATTCTTAAACCATTTAGATAAATTAATTTATCCTGAATGGTATATATACATTCATGTATGGAAATTTTATCTTCGACCAACGTGCTAGCTGTTCTTTTGCTGGAGAAAATGTTTCTAATGGATATCTATTGAATTGATGGTTTTACGAATGCTCAGCCATCTTGCAGTTAAATAAAGAAACAAGGTTACCTGCCATTTTTTATGCGGAATACATGCACGAGGTGCATTCAAGTTATAACACCTCCGATTTTTTTTCTCACAAACTAATCACACGCAAACTGTGAAACTCCTGTCACTTCTCGACGTAATCTCCCTGCAGCTGTAAACATTTTTCACAACGACGACGCCATGATCCCATGGCCTCTGCGTACGCTTCTTTAGGGGTCTGCTTTGATCACTGAAAAATCACTGATGCAATTGCAGCACGGCTAGCGAATGTGCGACCACGAAGAGTGTCTTTCATCGTTGGAAAAAGCCAAAAGTCGCTAGGAGCCAGGTCAGGTGAGTAGGGAGCATGAGAGATCACTTCAAAGTTGTTGTCACGAAAAAACTGCAGCGTAGCGTTCGTCCGATGTGCTGGTGCATTGTCTTGAGGAAAGGGCACACGTTCAGCCTTTTCCGGCCGTTTTTCACGCGATGCCGAAAGGAACTTTTTCTACAAAACATCTCGGTAGGATGCACCTGTCACCGTCGTGCCCTTTGGAACGCAATGAGTAAGGATTACGCCATCGCTGTCCCAGAACATGGCCACCATCATTTTTTCAGCACTGGCCCGAAATTTTTTTGGTGGCGGTGAGTCTGTGAGCTTCCATTGAGCTGACTGGCGCTTCGTTTCAGGATTGAAAAACGGTATCCATGTCTCATCTATTGTCACAATCGATGAAAAGAAAGTCCCATTCATGCCATCATCACGCGTCAACATTGCCTGACAACATGCCAAGCGCGCAGCCTTGAGGTCATCCGTCAGCATTCGTGGCACCCACCTGGAGGACACTTTTCGCATTTTCAGGTCCTCATGCAGGATTGTGTGCGCAGACCCCATGGAAATGCACTTTGGAGGCGATGTGTTCCACAGTCCTTCGGTGATCCTCCAAAACAAGTTTCTCCACTCGCTCGATCATGTCGTCAAACCGGCTGGTGCGAGGCCGAGATTGTCTTGGTGTGTTGTCACCCGACGTTCTGCTTTCTTTGAACTGTCACACCCACGAACATACATTGGACACATCCATGACACCATCACCACATGTCTCACTCAACTGGCGATGAATTTTAATCGGTGGTACACCACGCAAAAGGAGAGAATGATTACACGCTGTTCTTGTACTGAGAACGTAACCATTTTAAGTATCAACAATAGTCCTAACTCTCTACGCTGCCGCTAGATTTTTTTGTGCCGTACCGTGCTGCTATGTCTATCACGCATTTACAATGAGTGCGCGCGTATTTTAAAACAAACCACATGTTTCTATCAGTAGCCAATCCTGAGAAAAAAAATCGGAGGTTTTATAACTTGAATGCACCTCGAAGTTTTGCCCCTCAATTTGTGGACTGATTAATTACTGGCCGGATTAAATAATTTAATTAATCCGTAGTAAGAAGTATCATTCTCACGTTTAAGTGGTCACGAGCGCGTGCATAAGCAGAATACGAGTCGATTTTGAGAATGGTAAGGCATGCATACTAACCTAACTCACTGAGGATAATATCAATTTCTGTTAGCTATTGGAATAGATTTGAATTTATCTGAGATTTAGATAGGCTATGCGATCTTTAGAATAAAGTTTGTTTGTTTCGTAGGAGTGCTTCGAATAGCGCATGTCGCTCTACTTTGGTAGAGAGCTCTTCCTTTAGTTGCATGCAAAGAGAAGAATACTTTCAAAAACGGTAAAGCCTACAGACTTAGGTAGACTCCTGTTTGTGCAAATTTTATTTTTTTCTTTTTGTTGAATTTCGAGGTTAAGCCCGTTAGCCTTTTAAACTAAATATTTGAGTGTACGTAGCCATTTATGAGAGAAGATGACACCTTCTACCACACACCTTAGGGTGTCCAGCGCTGAAGAAAATAGAATGGGAAATAGAATAGAATAAAAGGATGTAGTTAGTTACATTACTCAAGAGTTCAATTTACAATTTATATCACGTGGGATTGAGGACATTTCGTGGGCATTATTTCTTTGAACTACTCATTGCCACCTTTAATGGAAATTCGATAATCTTCATCTACGGTTTATCCAGCAAACTACTGCAAAGAAACGAAGCTGCTGTGTTAAGCAATACCCATTATGTATATACGTGAATTTTTAAGGCCGGTATTCATAGACGGGATAAATAATCAATGATTGCTGAATCTACCATTATTCGTCAATCATTGATTATTTGATTTATGTATTCATAGACAGTAAACAATCCCCAATTCATGAATCACAGATTCATGAATCTCTAGCTATTTATGATAAACTGTAATTTTTGAATTACAGATTGGATGTATGTGTGGCGCAACGTGTGGCGAGGGATTAATGTCAGTACCTCCATAGTATTATTTATAAACTCAGGTTCCCTGTGTATCCCGCTTTTAGTATTTCCGTGTCTTACTTTCTTCTTGATTTATCAGCCTCTTGAATAGTTGACCCAAAGATCTAAGTACCTTTGAAGTCTTCATAGCTGTTTAAAAAAATAATAAATCTCCTCTGAAGTATCAATTCTTGAACAAATACTATATTTAACGTGTAAAATTATTTATTTAATATTATTTCGTTTCAACTCGCCATGGCGTTAACGCTAGAGTGTAACTGGAAATAGAGGATAAAATAATGGTATTAAATCTGATTTTACAAATGATGTACCCTTAGTGGTATACAGTTTCACACTGCCAGGAAAGATCATAAAATATATCTTCAGAGTACTTTAGTATAACTGTTTATTCATGTCCTCCCAAACCTTATAATTGCGACTTATAAATCTCTCATAGTCTAATATGCATTTTGAACACTTTATAGATCAATATGGCGCTAGAAGGGTTGGTTTCCCGTCATCCTCTGTCACTTGCCTTCGAGGTGGTTCTCGTTGTACGGTGCTGGTGTGAATTATGGTCCTAGGCCTTGAGCCATTTTAATTGTATGAAGTTTATTGTTTCAGGTCAGATGAGAAATAATGGAAACATTCCTCGTAGTTGTGTGTTTATGAGCTTAATGTACCATTTCACGGAGTTGTCTTTAGGAGATCGATTCCCGCTGGACAATGGAGTTCTGTATATTCTCACTCACTTAATGCTTCAAATGATAAACTTGACAATATGCCGCGCCCTGCCTTGGAAAAGGAAGGGTTGAAGGTTTTGTAGAAGAATAAATTTGTGGTCCTGAGGTGCAGGGGTTCGAGTTCCTTTAAAGTTACATCGCTGCCATGTTCTCCGCAATAATTCACCGAAAAATGTTTAGAATCTTGTTTTTACTTCGTAAGTATTCTCTATTCTAGATCGCCCAATGGCCTTGTGCGTCATTCTGTACAACGCTATTGCGAAACCCAATTGGCCCTCTTCGTTCATGACATCTTACTCTTGGGTGAAAATAATGTTCAAGTTGACGCGATATTCCTAGATTTTTAGAAAGCTTTCGATAAGGTACCTCACGTAAAGTTACTCTTAAAACTAGAAGCATATGGAATAGATAAAAACATTATTAGTTGGATTAATCAGTTCTTACGTGGGCGGGAACAAAGAGTTGTCATAGATGGTATCATGTCAGACACAGCGTTACATCGGGTGTTCCTCAGGGAAGAGTCATTGGTCAACTTTTATTTCTCATATACATAAATGATATTAGCAACGTCGTTAAAAGTAAGCTTAGACTCTTCGCAGACGACGCGGTTGTGCATAGGGATATTACCAATTCCGAAGATAGCGACTTGTTAAAAATTGACCTACTTGCTATTCATGCTTGATGCGAAAAGTGGCAGATGGAACTAAACATAAAAAAGTGCATAGCAGTCAGCTTTTGGAAAAAGAAAAATAGGCCAGGTAGGGCTTACAGAATTAATAATACGGAAATTATTCACGCCGAGTCTGTTAAGTACTTAGGGGTCACAGTTACTCACGACATATCTTGGGGAAAAAATATTCGGGAAATATGCGGTGAAGCATACAGGAAGCTAGGCTTTATCAAGAGAATACTCGGAAAATGTGATTAGAGATTGAAAGGACGTTGTTATTTTTCAATCGTTAGGCCTCATCTGGAATATGCTGATAGTGTATGGGATCCATATGAAGCGGGGTTAATATCGGAATTAGATCGCGTGCAGCGAAGAGGAGCTAGGTTTGTGAAACGATGCTACGATAAGTATGCTAGTGTGTCTGGATTGTTAGAAGAATTTGGATGGGAATCACTATCGCAGCGTAGATTAAATTATAAGTTTAACCTCCTAACTAAATTTCAGGAAAATCATTTTACTGACGACGTGAAAAACTTACTATTAACCCCCTCGTAGTACGGCAGATTAGATCGCGCCAATAAAATTAGAGAGCTAGATTGTAGAACCGATAGGTATTAAATGTCATTTTTTCCGCGTACCTATCGGGACCATAACAGCTGTGATCGTCGTCGTGAATAGTGCGATTAGTGACATTAGCTAGGCTGTAGCTCTTTCTCTTCATATTCTCTACGTTCTTATTTATGCATGATGTAAATATTGATGTTCTTATTTATGCATGAGATTTTGAATCTGTAGTTGTAGTCCTTGTATCCCTTGCATGTTGGAACGATTGACGATAGAATGTTTGTTGGTCAGTAGATTTTAATGGCCGCGTTGCATGTGTGGTACGCTGGTTCCAATGTAATTTCGGTGTTCTGCAGTATTATTGATGCATGCCTGGTGTGGAAGCACCCCCTGCCACACACCCTTTGGGTGGCTTACAGGATATGACGTAGATGTAAATGTATTGATGAATATTTTGAGGTCTTGTGATGATATCTATAGATTATTCAATATTAAGTATAGCTATTCAATTCTCAACCCGCTTAGAAATTGGCCGTTGAGGGAAATGCGAAACGCTTTGCTGTGCCTACAGTGACATTTTACGCATCTATTTGTGCAGTCTTAGTAATGGGGTAAAAGTAACGTTATCGCTACTTAACCAATAATTGTATTAATCGTAATTCGTATTAATCGCAATTCGTATTCGTATTAAATCATGGTAGGTTAGTATTTTTTATTCTTATTTAGAACTCATATTTATCACAATATTATGATGGAGCAAAGAAAAATCTTCACATAGTCATGTAATGAACTTTTTCTGTGTCTTAGATGGAATTAATGTAAAAAAACAAGACATCCGTATTTCTTCCGTTGTTTCTTAGCCTTAGATTTTTAAAAAATAGATGTGAAATTTTCACAAATTAGTGTTTAATTGTTTCAATTCTTATAGAATCAAACAGATTCTAATTCGATTGTCTGGCTCATCACATTATGTAATTCACTGACCTTGCTCGTGTTTATATTTTAAGTTTAGTTCTTGTTTCGATAAAATCGGCGCTTTTTAATGTGTAATGTTGCAACTCATTGAGAAATATTCCTAATTTATAGAATTATGTATAAAATGAAACCTCTTTAAAGCTGGTGTAATTGTGACCCAGCAGGACTTGAATAGTGATTTCCAGTAAACTGAAAACATTTTGTTCTCATCAGTTGTGTATTTTTATGTATTTTTTAAATGGTAATACTTTCAATTGCTGCTGAAATTCGTCTGCGTTGATATTATTTTAAGCCAACTTCTACTTCAGGCCAATGTGATTGGTTTCATTTATAAATCCTTTTCGAAAATTTTCTGAGAGAAAAAAATCATTCACCGTGACCACCGTGACTAACAATCAAACGCGGATCCATCGGTAGCTCGCTTTTAATGCTTTCTCTAGTTGCGCTACCTCCTTCGCTATGGATTTTTGTGGGTTTCTTTGGAACAAGAGAATTCCGTGGCTATTCCTGGTATCCTCGTAATTTGTTAGACTCCTTTGTTGGTTCTGAATTTTTTAAATTTTATTTACGTTCAAAAGGGGCCATTAGTATTATTATTAATATATCCTTTGTTTCCACCTTCGAAATTTTTTTCCTTAATCGCAGATCCCTTAATTGGGTTCACCGCAACCGTGTAAGTCAAAACTGGAACAATATTCCTTCTTTTCATTTATTTGGTAAGAGAAACCTTGTTTTAGGTGCGTGATTTGAAATTGCGCTTTTCAAAACCTAATTTAAGGTGAAAAAATTCATATAATTCCTGGAAATGTTGTCAATGAGAACTTTTTTCAGGCTATAGTTGCCGACAGTTGTGCGATTTCTATGAAATTACTCCATTTTGACTACAAATTGTAGTAATTGGCGAAAAATCACGAAATAAGGTGAGAAGATACTTATTTTTTTGCAAATCCTTTGGTTTTTTACCGTCTTGTTTACAGTTTACGCGAAACTGGCATAGGTATTTATTATGCATAAAGTACAAATTTTCCTGTTGTTTCTCCAATTTCTGATTAAACATTCAACACCATGTAACGTCAAGTTCTGTTCGCAGTAAACATAGCGATTAATGGTCACATATTGTTGTTCATATCAGAAAGAGGAGATTTTTTCTGAACATGTCCTGAAAATGAATTAACTGATATTTAGGTCACTCTACGGGGGAGCAACCTTGCGGAATTCGCTTCGAAAAGAAAGCTTCAATCTCATGTTTCAATTCCCTTGTCGGTTTCATTCGAAGCTCTCGGAAAATTGAACCATTTCATCGTATCGTTGATTTTGAGGTAGGCCTGAAAAGAAAGGCTAGCGTCTCGTGTCGTGGTGTGTAGCCTTTCCTCTCCGCGGAGTCGATTCTCCGTGGCCATGCGACACGATGACTCCCACCGCCGAACAGAATTGCAGCGCGATTAATAGGACGCTCTACAAACTACTCCACCGTCAAGAAAGAGTCTGCTCGCATTGTTACTTTTTCTCTTGACTGCATCCCTCGTTCCTCCCCCCCTCAGTTTCCTCGTTTCAATTTTCTCTACCAACTTTTGACTTTCCTTAATTCATAGTTGTTTTGCACGTCATGTTTTTTTCCGTCCGTCCACTGTCTCAAGAAATCCTTTCTTGCGCTAAGTAAAAGAATTCGAAGATGAATTTACTAAAGAGCATAGATGACACGGAACTTGCCTCTAAACAGTAGACGAGGAGAGTTCTGCTTTATGAATTGTACTTTTATTTTGCGATGAAAACTAGAAAAAATGGTAGTTGATGTTATTATTTTGATAAACGATTCGGGCATTAATTGATGGAGTAAAAAAGAGGAAACCTTTACGGTTGGTCATTTCAAAAGCTTAAAACTTCGGAATTATGCAATTTTGCCACATTTAATATCCATTACAAAAGCTTTGATGGACATTAAATACGATGAATTTCGCCATCAAACGTCAGAAGGCTTTGGTAAAAATTTGTTAATCGCAAAAAATTGACAGCTACTGCGACTGTTCTCGTAGGCAATAAATGTTGAAAGTTATGTCGGGGTGACATTTATTTGTGAATCAAAGTCGATTAATTATTATGAATCTGACGCTTTATGCATTCTTTTGACGAGATGAAAACGTTTAAGTAGTCTGATCATGCTATTTACGTTATGGTTGCAGATGCTGATATGCATTTGCTTGCTATTCTTTGAAATAGATTGCCTACGTCAGATATTTGAGGTAGTTGTAATTGGGTTGGTATTGTGATGACTAGATAAATCTCTATTCAATCACCACTAGTCATCAGGCTGTGTCAATAATAAATAAATCATATAACTTCCGAAATATTTCGTCTGTCTGTGGAAGACAATATTTTGACCGCATCTGATAATTTTCTCCAGATTTCAACATGTACATTTGAAACATACATCAATTTACTAAATTCTAACATTGGTTAGCTGCAGCCCTCCATTCTTTCCTATCCAGTGCTAACTCTCTTGTTTCCTAATGTTTTTACTTTCCTATATCCCTCTTTAATTGACCCATATACTAATCCCTAGCCCTTCCTCGTAGAATGTTTCCTCCTTTTTCTCACCTCCACCGACTCTGGTCTTGACAAGCGGATTTCTTCTTAGGATATGTTCTATCCACCTGGTTCTTCTTTTTTTACTCTGCTCCATACACACGTTTCTTCTCCAGCTCTTCTGTTTACTTCTTAATTTTTCCCGTCATTTGTATCTTTAAAATCCGCAATTTAAGGTAAAGAAGGATATTTTTGTTAATCAAATGAATACATCAATCCTACACTAGCGAAAGACATTGGCAAAGACTGAATTCAGATTGCTCCTGAAATCTGAAATGCAGGGGTGGTTTTAAAAACTAACGCCAACAAATTAATTGGTTTTTGATCTCGTTCATCGAGACGTATGCGAAAAGAAACTAAGTGAAATTTATATTTTTTTACTACGATTCTAGATACTGGATACTGGTTCATCTACATCTACATCTACGTAATACCCTGCGAGCCACCACGAGGGTGTGTGGCAGGGGTGAAGATCACCAAACATGCACTATTGCCATGTAAGTAGGATATATAATGTAGACATGCTAGAAAATAGGGTCATAGTTTATTAGTTACTACAGTAGATTATTAGTTATTGAAAGTAATTGCAGTAGTTATTACAATAGAATATTAGTTACTACGGTATAGTACAGGTTAAAATCTACATAATAAGGAAGGGATTATTGGTAGTTATTACATGCATCATGCACTACAGACTATTCTAACTATGTTTCACCTACCTATCCCTTTTGCTACGTTGCCTATTGTTCTCTCTTATGGTACGCGGGAAAAATGACATTTTAAATCTATCGGTACGACAATCTATCTCTCTAATTTTGTTAATATTAGATATTAGTTAAATTGATTCACTCGCCTGCTCTTGAAGGGTACGGACGTGTTCTCGGAGCGCTCCCTAATCCGGTTCCCGGCTGCCTACCTGCTCGCTGTGCACCTGCTGCTCAGTGCCTTGAAGCTGCAACCTTAGTGTAGTGATATATATATTAGCCGTAGTGAATTCTATTTCTCCTAGTTATATATTCCAAGTTATTCACGTATCGTATCGTTTTTCACTTATTCGGTCGTTATATAGTAGGTCTTCTGTTAGTGTTAGTTAAGAGTGAGTTGTGTGTGTGAGTGAATCTCTTCACAGCCGTGATATCCCGGTTCGTGCGCCGAGTGTGTCTGTCGAGAGTGCTTGCTGGTAGTGATAAGTAGAAGCCAAATTATTATCATATCTTCATTTTGTAGTTTGTTATCTCTGTTGTTTATCCTCACGTATATTTTCATACTATTGTACGTAAATTGTTATTGCATATCGTTAGTTTATTATTCTGGTGTTCGGGTAGTAAAAGAATCTTATTAGAATAGAACTTATTATAACCTAACTCTTACTTAAGTACATATATTTTATTACTGAGTCTATAATATTCTTTTTATCATCGTTATTGAAAACTCTTTGTTTATTTTAGTTGTGAAGTTGTTTTAACTTTAGTAGTTTAGAACTTTTGTTTTGAACTTTTAGTTTTACGTCTAGTCTACTGATACTGAATAGTTAACTACATTTCTTTTCTCGTTGATTGATAGTTTTTTTTTTTTTTTTATCTAGTCGTTAAATAGTTTACTCTCCATCTCCCTTTTTTATATAGTATATATAACGTTATTAAAAAACCTTTACCTAAGACCGTCTGTAAAACCATCGACTGATATTCTAATTTATACATATAGCCAGTTAAAGCCTCTTTAATTACTACTTTTGCACTTATTTAATATAATATCATTTAGTTAGGTTGAATCCAAAAACACAGATCTTTCTCGCGTGCTTCGTCAGTGCTTCAACCCCTCATAGCTCACTTGCGTTACATCACCTGTCCTTCCTCCCCTATATTTTGCGTCCTAAAAGTGAAAGTCAGTTACCTTTTGTGCTAGAGAGTTTGTGTTCTTATTTATCTCGTATTTTAGTTAGCTCTTTGCCAGGTGTGAGGTCTGTGTTAAAGTTATTTCGTAGAAGTATTGTTGTTAATTTGTCCATTGTGACCGAGCTTAGGATCGCTCAGTTCTTTTGAGTATAGCCATCTTTTTGCAGTTAAGCTTTTTTCCTTGGGAGTTCATTGCGAGTAGTGCTAGGATGTCTTCGAATAGGTCACCTGTTGGGATGATCAAAAACGCCGGCGAGTGTGCGGCTCTCCGAGCCCGCATCGCCGAGTTGGAGAGAATCCTGCGGGAACTCCAGTCTAAGGTTGAAAGAGTGGTATGCGTCCCGAAGGTGGATGGAAATTTGGGTCGCTCTTCGAAAGTTCGCCGCGCCCTACGGGCTGCACGAGTTCGCTCGATTGCTAACAGTGGCTGGACGATCGAGAGTTTGCCTGAAGGTCCGTCTTCCGATGAAGGGGCAGTACAACTCCGTAAACAGGAGGTCTGGAGGGTCGTGTCTCGGAGGAGTGGAGGTAAGGTCACTCTGAAGCGTGGTTCAGGAGATGCTTTGGCACCTCCCATTCCCGTTTCGAACAGGTACCAGTTGCTTTCGGATGGAAATTCCGAGGTGCCTGACGTGCCTACTCCTACTCCGAGACCGGCACCTAGGAAGAGTCATCAGAGTGGGAAGGGGGGGATTGTAGTGATAGGTAGTAGTAACGTCCGCCGTGTTATGGTCCCTTTGCGGGAAAGGGCAGGCCATGAGGGTATAAGCCACCGTGTAACGTCATGGTGCATTCCAAGTGGCGGTGTTCCGCAGGTGACGCAGGCGGTTGGTGCGGCGGTCCGGGGCACGAAGTGCTCAAGTCTGCAGATTGTGGCCCATGTCGGCGTTAACGACGCCATGGACCGTGGATCCGAGGAGATCCTGCGTTCCTTCAGGGAACTGGACTCCGAAGTGAAGCGGGTAAGTCGCGACGAAGGGGTTGACATGACGCTTGCAATTTGTACTCTTGTCCCGAGGATCGATCGTGGACCCCTGGTTTGGAGCCGAGTGGAGGGCATAAACCAGAGGTTGCGTCGCTTCTGCACGGACATTGGAGCCTCCTTCGTCGACCTTCGGCCGGCAATCCGATCGTGTCGGACCCCTCTGAACCGTTCTGGTGTCCATTACACGGCCGAGGCAGCTAGCTGTGTAGCGAGTAGCATACTCGATCACTGTAGACCTTTTTTAGGATAGAGGGTAGGGCAGAGAGTAGGTCAGCTAATGGGTCGACTCAGGTACCATCGCGAACAATATTTAATAGAAAAAATATCCAAGAAAGTGTTAAGTCTAAAGAGAACAGTAAGAGGCCAGTTTCAAAAAATAGCAGTAATGTAACTTTGAATATACCTAAGAAAGCGAGTTGTAATGAGAATACACATTCCGGGAATACGCTCACTGATAAATCCTTTTCTGTCGTGGTAGTAAATTGCCGTAGCTTAAGGAATAAAGTAGCTGACTTCTACCATCTAATTGAAACTACTGACGCAGACTTAATTATAGGAACGGAAAGTTGGTTGTGTAACGAAATCGCAGATAATGAAGTATTCCCAAAAAATTTCACAGTTTATAGAAAAGATAGAGTGGAAAGGACCGGGGGAGGAGTTTTTATTGCAGTGAAGGATTGTTATATTAGTAGGAGGGAGTCATTTTCCGACAACCAGGTAGAAAGCGTATGGTGCTCCATTCAAAATCCTAAAGCAAAAACAATCTATGTGTGCGCATATTACAGACCACCAGATACCCATATAACCTCAATATTAGGACTAGAAAGTCAACTCAGTAAATTAACCACTCAAAAAAACGACAGTCATATTATAATCGGTGGGGATTTCAATCTTCCGTCCATAGACTGGGACACGTACAGTTTTATCACTGGGGGGAAAGACAAAGACCTTTGTGAGTCACTCCTGTATACATTCACATCTCACTCACTACATCAATTAGTCACTGCTCCAACTAGAGGGAAAAATACACTTGATCTTTTAGCGACAAATATTCCACACATGGTTGTAAACATAGGTACGGATAAGGGAATAAGCGACCACAAGATAGTTAAAGCTAATTTTTCCGTGAGCATGATCAAGAAACATAATCCACAAAGAAAAATCTACTTATATAATAAGGCTGACTACGAAGGTATGAAACGAGAGTTCCAAAAGTCATTTACTAATTTTCAAAAAATAAGTATCAACAGTAATACTGAGGTTTTGTGGAATACTTTCCTCAACGTTACACGATCAGTAGTTAGCAAATACATACCAAGTAAATGGAAAAGAGCCAATGCAGAGCCTAGGTGGTATAACGCGGAGGTTAGAAAAACATTAAAGCACCAAAGAACATGTCATGCTAGGTTAAAAAGGGCAAAAATTAACAAATCCTCCGAAGAACTATACACAGTCACCGAAAATTACAAAATATCTAAACTCTTAGCAAAAAAAGCGTGCCGAAGGGCGTTAGCTGATTTCAAAAGTAAATTACTGGGAGAACAATTGAACGATAATCCCAAGGCATTTTGGTCGTATGTTAGGGACACCCAAGGAAATAAATCAACAGTACACACGCTTAAGAATATCAAAGGGGAAAAGATAACCAACAGTCTACAAAAAGCCAATTCGTTAAACTCATTCTTCAAAAGCATTTTCAGTACTTATACACCACATCTTTTCGATCCGCAGCCAGTTCGTTCCCAAACATGTATGCCTGAAATTATTATAAATTGTCGCGGCATAGAACAGCAGCTAAAAAATATTAACCCCAACAAATCCCCCGGTCCAGATCAAATACCTGCTCGCGTATATAAAACAATGGCATCAGACATAGCGCCTTACTTAGAATTAATATTTACCAAATCTTTAGTAGATCATGTAGTGCCTAAGGACTGGAGAGTAGCAAATGTCACACCTATATTCAAAAGCGGCGACAGGGAAGACCCTAGTAACTATAGGCCTATTTCTCTCACATCCATTTCCTGTAAGGTATTTGAACACATAATCGTAAGCTCCATTATGAGTCATTTAGATAGGGAGGAATTGTTAATAAATAACCAACACGGATTTCGAAAGGGTAGATCTTGCGAAACCCAATTGGCCCTCTTCGTTCATGACATCTTGCTCTCGGGGGAAAATAATGTCCAAGTTGACGCGATATTCCTCGATTTTAGGAAAGCTTTTGATAAGGTACCTCATGTTAAGTTGCTCTCAAAACTAGAAGCATATGGAATAGATAAAAACATTATTAGTTGGATTAATCAATTCTTACATGGGCGGGAACAAAGGGTTGTCATAGACGGTATCATGTCAAACACAGTTAGCGTTACATCGGGTGTTCCTCAGGGAAGTGTAATTGGTCCACTTTTATTTCTCTTGTACATTAATGATATTAGTAACGTCGTTAAAAGTAAGCTTAGACTCTTCGCAGACGACGCGGTTGTGTATAGGGATATTAACAATTCCGAAGATAGCGACTCGTTAACAATCGACCTACTTGCTATTCATGCTTGGTGCGAAAAGTGGCAGATGGAACTAAACATAAAAAAGTGCGTAGCAGTCAGCTTTTGGAAAAAGAAAAATTGGCCAGTTAGGGCTTACAGAATTAAAAATACAGAAATTATTCACGCCGAGTCTGTTAAGTACTTAGGAGTCACAATTAGTCACGACCTATCTTGGGGAAAACATATTAGGGAAATATGCGGTCAAGCATATAGGAAGCTAGGCTTTATCAAGAGAGTACTCGGAAAATGTGATGAGAAAGTGAAAGAACGTTGTTATTTTTCAATCGTTAGGCCTCATCTGGAATATGCTGTTAGTGTATGGGATCCATACGAAACGGGGTTGATATCAGAGTTAGATCGCGTCCAGCGAAGAGGAGCTAGGTTTGTGAAACGATGCTACGATAAGTTGGCTAGTGTGTCTGGACTGTTAGAAGAATTAGGATGGGAATCGCTATCACAGCGTAGATTAAATTATAGGCTTAACCTCCTAAATAAATTTCAGGAAAGTCATTTTACTGACGACGTAAAGAACATACTATTAACCCCTTCGTACTACGGCAGATTGGATCGCGCCAATAAAATTAGAGAGATAGATTGTAGAACCGATAGGTATAAAATGTCATTTTTTCCGCGTACCATTCGGGACCATAACAGCTGTGATCGTCGTCATGAATAGTTCGAGTATTGACAATAGGCAGGCAGTTAATCGTTCTCATTATATTCTCCTCTTTCTTATTTATGCATGATGTAAATAATGATGTTCTTGTTTATGCATGATATTTTGAATCTGTAGTAGTGGTCTTTGTATCCCTTGCTTGTTGGAACGATTGGAGATGGAATGTTTCTTGGGAATTAGATATTTAATTGGCGCTTTGCATGTGTGGTGCGCGGGTTTTAATGTAATGTCGGTGTTCTGCCGTATAATTCATGCATGCCTGGTGCGAAAGCACCCCCTGCCACACACCCTTTGGGTGGCTTGCAGGGTATGACGTAGATGTAGATGTAGATGTAGATGTAATATGGTCAAACCTAGCATAATACGCAGGGGTTCTTAATATATATCTAACGTCATCTGTGAACAAATCGGTTTCGAATTTACTTAAAAGGTTTAACCTAAATTTTAACCTGCGTTCTGATAATAATTCCCATCCTAGTTCTTCTATTAAACTCGTAACACTAATACAATTATCATAACGGCATTTAACAAACCTAGCAGATCTCCTTTGCACGCGCTCTAACTCTTTTATCATACCTTCCTCGTACGGATCCCATATACTAGCGGCATATTCTAAATGAGGCCTGACAAGTGTAAAATAGCTTCTTTCTCGGACTCTCTCATCGCATTTGCCTAGAACCCTTTTTACGAATCCTAATCTACGGTTTGCTACACTAGTTATTTCCCTGATGTGTTTCCCCCATGACATGTCTTCACTGATGGTGACGCCTAAGTATTTAATTGATTCTACGTTACATAATTTGATTTCTTTGATGCTATAATTATTCCGGGGAAGGCCATTCTTTTTCCAAAAATTCATAATCGCGCATTTCTTCAAATTTAATTCTAGCTGCCATCTATCACACCAATCATCAATCGCATCTAAATCCTTAGCTAAACACTGTCTGTCCTCTTCATTTCTAATTTCTTTATACACTACTGCATCATCGGCAAAAAGACGGAGCTTGCTATTTTTTACTACACTATTCAAGTCGTTTACGTACAGAAGAAATAAAATTGGGCCTATCACGCTTCCCTGGGGAACACCCGATGTAACTTTTACTTCGCCTGAGCTGACACCATCTAATACCACCCTTTGAACGCGTTCATGTAAGAAATCTCCTACCCAGCCTACTATATTACTGTCTATTCCGTATGATGCTAACTTCGCGAGTAACTTACAGTGGGGAACCTTGTCAAAAGCTTTTCTAAAGTCAAGAAACGCTGCATCTACCTGTACGTTACCTTCTCCGGAAACTAAAATATCGTGAACAAAAAGACCTAATTGAGTTTCACAAGACCGTCCTTTTCTGAACCCATGCTGGTTTGTTATTAATAAATCCTGGCTGTCGAGGTGTCCCATTATTGATGTAACTATTATATGCTCTATAATTTTACATGATAGTGACGTTAATGATATTGGTCTATAATTACATGTCTGTTCCCTATCTCCGCTTTTATAAATTGGGGTCACGTTTGCTATCTTCCAGTCTTTGGGAACCGCGTGTTCTTCGAGGGATTTGTTAAATATTACTTTAAGATACGGAGCCATTTCGAGAGCTAATTCTTTATAAACACGAGCTGGAATTTCATCAGGACCTGAGGACTTGTTCGGGCTAATGTTACTTAGTAAGGATACGATTCCGCTACAAGATATATCGATTGGGGGCATTGGTTGTTGAAATCGGCCTGGTATGGTTTCGCGGAAACTATGCATAGGTTGATTAAAAACACTCTGAAAAAAGTAATTCAAACAATTTGCCTTATCTAAACTGGAAGTTACTATTTCGCCTCTATCGTTTTTCAAGGAATTAACCGTTGACTTTTTAGTTCCCTGTACTTCCCTAACATATGACCAAAATGCTTTCGGATTTCCCTCTAGTTGTTCTCCAAGTACTTTTCTCTTGAATTCGCTAAACGCTTTTCTAAGGGCTGTTTTTGCGGCTGATTTACAAATTTTATAATGCTCGATGGTATTTTTTAGGTCGCTATTAGCTACATTTTTCTTCATTTTTCTTAGTTTCGCATGGCTAACTCGTTGGCGTTTTAAACATTTTCTAACCTCCGCGTTGTACCACCTTGGTTCCCTATTCTCGCTCTTATACTTATGAGGTATATATCTGTTGACAAGTGACCGTGTAATTTGGAGGAACTCTTTCCATGTATTGTCTGTATTGCTGTTTTTGCTAATGTTCTCGAATTTTTCAAAAGATGTCTTTAAGTCAAGCCTAAATCCGTTAAAATCTGCTTTACTAAAAAGGTAAATCTTTCTTTTTAATTTAAAATTTTTTTCAGTGTTGAGGGAAAATTTTACGTATACTACTTTGTGGTCACTTATTCCGTCGACATTTTCAACTTTAATTACTTTTTCAGGGATGTTTGTGGCAAGTAAATCGAGAACATTTTCCCCTCTATTAGGCAAATTTACTATTTGATGTAGTGCGTGTGATGCGAACAGGTTAAGCAATGACTCGCAGATTTCTTTGTCCCTACCTCCAGACTTATGACTGCATGTTTTCCAATCTATCGATGGTGTATTGAAATCTCCACCTACAATTATCTGTCGTTCGTTACTATGGGAATTAATGGACCTGATCTGTTTCTCGAGTTCTAATACTGAGTGTACATCGGAATGGGGTGGTCTATAGTAGGCACAAACATATATTACTTTCGAATTAGCACATTGAATGGAACACCATACACTTTCTATTATATTATGGGGAATCACTTCTATTTTGCTGACTATTGTGTTCTTAACTGCGATAAATACTCCCCCTCCCAGTCGACTCTCTCTATCTCTCCTGTATACCCTAAAATTTACTGGAAAAACTTCACTATCAGCAATATCGCTTGTTAACCAACTTTCGGTTCCTATAATTATGTCAGAATTAGTACTCTCTATAAGGTGATGAAATTCAGGTATCTTGCTTCTTAAACTACGACAATTAACTACTACTACTGAAAATTCCTCTATTTTAATATGTCTGCCTATTGTATTTGTGGGGTTCGTGTTTTCTAAATTATTGGGAAAGTTACAGTTTGGAAATTCATGGGTGTTGTTTTGTTTTGTACGTTTTTCCTTTTTCTGTGCTTTCTTCCGTCCCGATAAACCTACACTGTGTTGTCTGGTCAACTTGCTATTCTTTGCTATCCTGGTGAGTGGCATGTTATTTAATGGCCCACTATTTGACCTACTCTCTTCTCTAAATATTTCTAATTTATTGTTATCTATTAAGATTTTCCTAGGCACCAAGCTTTGTGTACTCTTTATTATCTGACTTTCCGGAAAAGCACTGATTTCGCCCCCACTAACTGACCTACTCTCTTGCCTACCATCTATGCTAAACTCGCTGGGTATGCTCAAATATCCTGCATGCTACCTTCTGCGATGCCTCGTACGTATAATGGACACCCGAGCGGTTTAGTGGCACCCGACACGAATTCAGCACCGGCCTGAGATCTAAGAACTCCGCTCCCTCGCTCCCACAGACTTCACGGAGTCTTTGGTTTATGCCTTCCACTCGGCTCCAAACCATCGAACCCCGATCCGTCCTAGGTACCAAGCTGCATATGGTAAGCCTCATATTGCGACTCGACCCTCCGCGAATACTCCTCCTCCGGAGGCACAGAAGTCTGGGGAAGTTCCTCCACCCTCCATCCCGTGACAGTGCCCGAGCTTCCCCGGACCTTGACACGTTTGGAGGGTGTTGGGCCCTCCCCATTCCCCCGCGACCTTCCAGGACTTGCCACCAACCGCTCCACCATGGCACGGAGCTCGTCCACCGTCCTCTCAAGCCCAGCGATCCGAGCCCCTAAGGACTCGCAATCGGGTGAGCTCCTGAGGAGGTTAAGAGCAGACCTAAAGGAAGCCATCCTAATCACAAAACCTTTTTTTTTTTTAATTTACGCTGAAAGCCTAGCAGATAATTTCCTGCAGGGAGTGGCTAGGGAGCTGACAGCGGGAGGTAACTGACTTTCACTTTTAGGACGCTAAAGATAGGGGAGGAAGGACAGGCGATGTAACGCAAGTGAGCTATGAGGGGTTGAAGCACTGACGAACAACGCGAGAAAGATCTGTGTTTTTGGATTCAACCTAACTAAATGTTATTATATTAAATAAGTGCAAAAGTAGTAATTAAAGAGGCTTTAACTGGCTATATGTATAAATTAAAATATCAGTCGATGGTTTTACAAACGGTCTTAGGTAAAGGTTTTTTTTAATAACGTTATATATACTATATAAAAAAGGGAGATGGAGAGTAAACTATTTAACGACTAGAAAAAAACAACTATCAATCAACAAGAAAAGAAATGTAGTTAACTATTCAGTATCAGTAGACTAGGCGTAAAACTAAAAGTTCAAAACAAAAGTTCTAAACTACTAAAGTTAAAACAACTTCACAACTAAAATAAACAAAGAGTTTTCAATAACGATGATAAAAAGAATATTATAGACTCAGTAATAAAATATATGAACTTAAGTAAGAGTTAGGTTATAATTAAGTTCTATTCTAATAAGATTCTCTTACTACCCGAACACCAGAATCATAAACTAACGATATGCAATAACAATTTACGTACAATAGTATGAAAATATACGTGAGGATAAACAACAGAGATAATAAACTACAAAATTAAGATATGATAATAATTTGGCTTCTACTTATCACTACCAGCAAGCACTCTCGACAGACACACTCGGCGCACGAACCGGGATAACACGGCAGTGAAGAGATTCACTCACACACACAACTCACTCTTAACTAACACTAACAGAAGACCTACTATATAACGACCGAATAAGTGAATAACGATGCGATAAATAAATAACTTGGAATATATAGCTAGGAGAAATAGAATTCACTACGGCTAATATATATATATATCACTACACTAAGGTTGCAGCTTCAAGGCACTGAGCAGCAGGTGCACAGCGAGCAGGTAGGCAGCCGGGAACCGGATTAGGGAGCGCTCCGAGAACACGTCCGTACCCTTCAAGAGCAGGCGAGAGAATGGAGAAGAATTGGTTATTAGAATACTTTACTCATTTCGACTTTATTTTAAATACCGATCTCGGGATTTTTGGAGGGTTTAGGTCGTTGTCGAGGCAACAATTTAACCTTTAAAATTTCTTTTTGACGTTGGAAATGATCAGGCTTTTCCACCATCCAGTTCATGTTTTATAATCAAAGAACCAAGGCGTTTCATTGCCTGTTTCAACTTGTTTATAGCTCTCCTCTTATTTGCTGTGTGTATTTTTTTCATACATGCAGTTAAGTTTCCGTAATTTCCATGTGCAGCGGTTGAAATAGGGACTAGAAAAGATAGTGCAATCTATGTTAAAAAAGTTCATCACGCAACAGAAGTAAGCTGCAACTAATTGAAGATATTAGTAAAAGTGCCGTCGATATTCAAGATAAATCTTACATGAAGTCGACCAGGTTATTTGTTTACAGTACGCTGTCATGGTCACCGTTCGCCATGAGGATAAGACCAAAGGTGTCGCTTATTTTGTAAGAACATTTTTTTCCTTAAAACTCCGATTCTTTGCCCAAGGTAGGCGATACAGGCATTATGGAGTACGATATAATGGGAGGAGGGGTTGAAATCACCCATAGCCTCACGAAATACTCCGACCATGTGGCGAGGCCTATCTAAACATTAAGAATGACGTTGATGACGGTAATGTAGATGGAAGAGAGACGCCTTATGTGGCGAGTCATATTGGCGGAGCTTAACGTATGCCTCCACTCTCTTGGGTTGTGGCGCAGTGGTGATGGGAGGGGGGGGGGTAAGGGTCGTTAGCGTTTGCATAAAGGGGGAACGGTCTGAAAGGGGCGGGGGTGGGAGAATGATGCATGGGCCGTAGAGGTGACCATGCACCGAGATGCACCTTTGTGATAACGCGGAGGCGTGGTTCCTGGGGTGCTCGATGCACAAGGGAAAGTGTGTTGGGGAGGGGAGAGTGTGCTCGGCGAAACTGGTGGAAAGATTGGTATGCTTATAGTCTCTCTCGACCCCATCATGTTATAATCCGAGCATACTAGTCAGTACACATTCCCTTTTTGATAATTAATAAATACGAGGGAAAAATAGACTACAGTAAAAAATGTATTTCTTTAAACTAAATATTTCAGTTACAAATATTATAGAGGATGTACAAATAAATCTAATCCTGTTTACAAAGGAAATGGTTGTTGCCGTTACATTATGGAAGTTATCCATAACGAACCAAATAAAAATGACTTTGTTAACTCCACTAGAAGTGCTAATAAACCTCTGGTGGAGTTAACAAAGCCATTTTTATTTGGTCCACTAATCTTTTTTATTGAGGTTTTACGGCATAAAAATAATGTTTTACTGCCACATGTGTGCTATATGTTCCGTTCTTATACCGTCTCCTCACTGCGAAAAATGCTGCATATTTTCATAATCTGTGATTGAAGGCCTGACTGAGTGGAAACGAAGCATTACTACCCTCTGTAAAAATTGTGTAACTTCCACTGTGATAGGGTTTACTACTGGTTATAAATCTTAGAAATATGTACCAAAAATATATGCATATAATATAAATAATGCATAAACATCATAAAAATAATATATAATACCAATCATACTGTAAAATAAATATTAGTAATTAATCCTGTCACAGTGGAAGTTGGTCGTTTTTTCAAAGTGCAGTTATGCCACTTACATGTTGAAAGTTAAAAACACAGAAGTTTAACTATGGGGAAGCTATAATTTTGACTATGACGTCAATTATTTTGTTATTTTAGTCTTGGGAGGGCGTAAACTGCTCATTCAACCTCATCCCGTTGTCTCTCCCCTCCTCTTGGTCACCCGTAGAGGCCGTGGAATTCCACTATTCCGTTGTCGAGAGTGGCATGAAAGACTTTCTTCCACTAAAAAGGTGATTTTCATCCTGGCTGAAATCAGACTCGATTCATACCTTTAAGAACCAAAATACTGCTCGTTATCTTTGCTAGGACTTAACGACATGAGAACGTTCGACGATCATTCACTGAGTTACGAAGCCCCTCCAAATTACTCATCCGTTGAGACTATGAGGAATATCCACAATGCCTATCGTCTTCAGTCACTTTTAAATAAAAGGAAATTGGTATTTTGCGAATCAACGTTGTAATTATTGTCGGAATCCGGATGCTGTCTCTCATTATATTTGCTTGCCGTGAATACTCCCTCTCTTCTACCAACTACCCTTACCTATCACAAATACTAACAGATCCTAACGTTTGTTTAGTTTTAGTTTGTGGTGTTCTTCTTCACTGCTTTCTTGATTCCGATGGCCTAAACTCTATGTATATCAAAACAAATGCGCTTCCCTTCTTTAAGTTCCCTTAAGTCTCCTATTAAATCGTTGATTTTATGGTGACTCTTTCCCATCCTAGTGGAAAACAGTCGCTTTTATTCCCATTCACTAAGCTGGCCTAAAAGGGACGTGACGCCTCGAAATACTGTAGCATTTCTTTCGTTTACATTATTTCTTCAGTTTGCGACAGGATTATCCTCAATCACATTCATTATCTTACATCTCTCTTTCAATCAACTTGGCTTCCTCCCGGGTCAGTTTTCCCTAAGGCATTTATAAGTTTACAACACCATTTTTTTGAATCTACTGCTAAATAAATCGCATCTAGATGCACTTTTTCCTTATTTATCGAAAACATTTGACTTCTCCAGTCGACAACTCCACCTATGTGTACTCAGCCAACGTTTCAATATTCTTGGCACGATCCTCAGCCTCTTGACTAGCTTTCTTGATAGCAAAACTTGGTGAGTGTTACTGGCTGGAGGTTTCCAATACTGATACTGAGGTACCACAACCTGAGGAGTTCTTAGGGCGACATACGAGATCATTGCTTTTTCAACCTTTCTATCGATGATCTTGACTCAATCATTCTTGCCTCTCTAGCCGAAATCATACTCTATACAGATGCAAAATATTTGTTCAAAATACTAATGTCTCCGATTACCCTTTCCTTTAAGATTCATTTTTTAAAATCTTAAAAGCTGTTCAATATCTGGGAACTTAAATTAGAATTAATGCAACACAATGACGTTATCTTAAGTTGTCATATTTATTTCTATCACGCCATTGAATCTCATCTTATTGATTGAGGATTTGGGCGTTTCAGTAAATCTTGAACTTGATTAGTGACCATATCCAGGCTTTTAATACATATGTCTTGTCTCTCTTAAGCCTATTCTATCGTTTCATGGAAATCGGAGAGAGACACCTAGGCACTAAAATCATGTTTCTCATATCTTCAATGGTTTCCGAGCTTACTTTGTGGAATTTTGACATATTGAGATGAAATAAAATCACTTTGTATAATCCACACAAATTTTAATTGGTATGAACCCGACCGGTTTCAACACTTCCGTGTCATTCTCAAGGGGGATAATTTTTAACTATTATTCCCAATAATAATGACATGGAAGTGTTGAAACCGGTCTGGTTTATACCAATTAAAGTTTGTGTGGATTATACACAGTGATTTTATTTCATCTCAATCATGTTTCTCATCCGTTGGCCTTCCAGAGCACGTCTATTGCTCCCTGGTATGGTCCTTGTCAGCTTCTAAAAATCTTGCCTCCCTTTACTCCGTCACATATGTGCAAATGTATGCAAAGTTGTGAAATACAGGGCTGCCCATGAACGGATGCTATTCTTTCTTCACTCTCCTTTGGCAGTATTTCCCGTCATATGCATAAATCCGACCTAAAACTCCTTTTTAACACCCTTAATTAGAAACTTTGAATGTCCGAAACTTCTTTCACTCATCAGCTCCAGAGTTCATTCATGTCCTTCCACCACCGTCTCATTACGTCTCCGTCTCGTCTCATCATCACCGTCTCATACGACCGCTCCCAGTTAATTTAAACGATTCTTCGTTTTCCTTCTCCCCTCCCCATTGAATTAACTCTCTGTTGACTTGAGACCTCTTTACTCTGTCCTGTAAAAACTTTACATATTGACCATCACTCATCTTTCCGCGAGTAATTAGTAATGTATCTTTTTTCTTGTTTCTCATGTTATACGCTATACTGTTAATATCTTCTGTGGCACGTTTCACATTTATTTTTTACAAGTATACTGTGAGTTGGCAGGATTGCACAGTGCACTACTTGCTTTAAATTAATATAAGTATGGCGTTGAAATGGACGAAATTCCATTCCTCCTAGGATCCCAATCGTTGTCCCTTTTAGCGCCAGCTAAGGTCATCTGCAACAAAGAGTATTAAACTTACGAAAAACATTAATTACCAAATTTTCCATTGTAATATAAATATTCATTCTTATTTGACCTGCAATAAATATTAAAATAAATGAAAAGATTCCTATTTCAGCCTTGTATACATTCATACTTCAGTTAAAATTTGTCACTGTGACTCCAAACAACCCCTAGTTGATGGGAATTTTATGCTTTTGGAAAAGGTTTCCCGGATAAGTAATTCTGTCTTCATTTTGGGAGGTCAGTCGGGTGAAACAAAAAATAAAATTTGTGAAAACTAATTCTTTCCACTGTCATCAAGTAGCCTTTTGGGACTCATTTGAAAATTATGCCGGAGGATTAAAATGCGCATTATCACATAAAATTTTTCCGTATTGCCACACCTGACTTCACTTTGTCCTTATAGCGCGAATTAAATCTGCGCCTGTATTCGCTGTTTTGTCTAGAGTTTTATTTTCGTACGTTTGTACTCTTGGCCTGATGTACACGTAATTTTAATTGTGATCCGTGGGAAAGAAGTGTGGATCGTCTAAATACTGTTTGCGGGGACGGTTAGGTAGTACTTCGTATCCATACTTCATCATTGGTCGTTCAATCCTAGGATTGGTTGACTGCAGCCCTCCGCCCTTCCCTATCTAATGCTAGTTCCCTTACCTCCTGGTATATCTTCCTAAGTACGTTTCTTATATTTGGTCCATACAATTGTTTCTTGATCTTTATCTGGGGACTTTTCCCTCTATTTTAGCTTCAATTATGTTCTTCACAAATCCATTGCGTCTCAGGGTGTGTCCAATCCATCTCGTTCTTCTTTTCTGTATGGTGTTCTATATGGTCCTTTCCTTTTCTACTCTTCTGTACACTTCATTATTTCTTTTTGTCCATACTTAAAGAATACAAGTTTGCGCTTTACCACAGAATTTTATTTTGGATGGTACGATGCCTTTCACCGACCTGTTTGAAATTGAATGTAAAATTCTGTGGAAAAGTACAACATTGCATTCTTTAAGTATGGATACCATTTACTTCCACAAAGTGAAGCCTGAATCTGTAGATCTGTAGTGTGTAGTAGTACTTCGTGTTCACGTACCGTGAATGTGAGTGAAACATTTTTTTCATTTAAATGTCCCGTGTCCTCAACCAGAATACGTCTACCTCAGTTGCCACAACGCGCTTGCACCTCCCCCCCGTTAAGTTCTCTTTCACCCTCTCTGTAATGTCCCCCGTGGCCAATTGCGCCCTCCACCTCAACCTCTCATTTCCTCCTCTTTTACCCCCTAAGCTCCCTCTCCTTCTGCCAATCCCCCTAACCCCCCGTAGCGACCACGCTTTCCCCTCCGAAGCGACTCGGGACAGGCGACGGGCCCAGAGCGAGCTGCTGCACTCTCTTGTGTGTCAAGGTGAGCCGATAAATGGAAGAGATAAGGGTTAAATAATGGATTAGAGGGGAGAAAAGTGGTGGGATGAGGGTGGCGTATTGGAGGGGGGAGGCTGTTTGTATGGCGGTGGAAGGTTGTAAGGCAAGGGTGTGGGGCATTTGTTGGAGGAAGGCCATAAGAAGTTGAAGGCTTGGGGTAATGGACATTGGTGGAAAGTGTGGGGAAAGTAATGGCGGGGTGGGAGTGGACGTGACTTCTACATCTACATCAGCGCACTTCCCGCGAGTCGCGGCAAATGCGGTTGGCACGGGGTGTATGTTCGTTCATTGGGTATTACTACAGGTAATTGGAATGCTTTCGAGCAGTCCCTCTCGTGGCATCTGGGTATTTTTTTCACCCACCTAAGCGTTAACAGTTATTTATTAACAACAATAGCGCGACAATAGCATATGACTCTTCGTTAACCTACAAGCCACCTCCTTCTCCCACCTGTTTATCTATTACCTCCTCTTCTATGGGTAGTATCCTAGAACCCCCTGCCACACGCCTCTGTGGCGGCTCACAGGGAGTTAGGTAGATGTAATTCCCCGCTTTCTATGCTCTTATCTAGCTCCTCGTACCATCACAATCAAGTCATATAAGTCGCAATACCCATTGGTAATTTCCCTACGCTAAGCTGCTGCTGACGCTAGCAGCAAGTAAAACTAACAGCAAGTAAACTAACCTACCCCAACGGGGTATGCTAATATCATATATTGGATTTAATACGATATCTGTCAGAGATTATTCATTTAATGATGGATTTATGAGGATTTTAATGATTCAGAGGGGAGGGCGGGAAATTTGAAAACAAGGAGTAAGGGGAGTATAGGAGTAACGGACGAAGCTGTTTGTGAAGGGGGAGTGGAGCTAGGGTGGCCATGGGGGTGTTTGCGTCAGAAAAGTAATAAATAAAACCCAACCCAACTGCTTGCACCTGATGATGGCATGATATGCTGAAACCTAGGTCGTGTTGATTTATATAGTGTGGAATCAAAGCCTTATACCAGGTACTTGTTTTCATTCATTATGAAGGAGTTCCACCGAGTGGTGCCTGAGACTCTGTTACTCATTTTAGTTGGGCGAAAATGACTCTATTTCAAAACACCAATATTAGGGCATCTATATTTTCAATAATTTGGCTGTAAATTATTTTATTTCTCTAGGATATTTGTATTTTCCTTTAGACGGATTCATTTCAGGATATGATTTCACATAGCGCTGCCATATCCGCCGGCAGAAGATCTCATTTCATGCAAAATGGAGGTGAAATGATTTTTCTTTATACTTTAGGGCAGACTGTTTAGTTGTAGATTTTTAAGTAACTATTTGGGGTAAGCATTTACTTCCTCGCCACCGCACGGCATCACTGAGCTCGGAGCTGCAAGTTTACTACTAATGTTGTCGCGAATTCATATAACTAGAGTGTGGTACCAAAGGCACCTCTATGTGTTGTCGTAAATACTTCTCCTCTTCCTTCCTCCTCAACGTTTGGACATTAGTAATCATAACTTCTCAATTTCTGGGACATCTCTCTTTCAATCATATAAAATATCTCAGCATCAGGCTGTATCAAATTCTTTATGTCCTTTGCCCCTTCTACGTTGGTCTAGAATTCCTATCGAAGGTGGAGGGATGAAGAAAGTTAATTAGGTAGTTAGTAAAAATAACTTTTACACTCAACAGGTCAGTTCACAGATCAATTTACTACTCATCCGGATTTCGATGCCTGGAATCATCTTCAGGTGTTCACTGACCTTTTTTAAATAATTAAGGATGCAGTACGTTTCTTGATGGAGAGTTTGAGATATATTTCACCTGAGTAGCTGTACTAGCTTCACTAATAAATGAAACAAAACTCGGTGTAACTTTGTGGAGTGTAGGCATGATGTCAGCCATCGAATTCCGGATGTGAAGCAAATTGATCTGTGAACTGACCAGTGAGGTGTAATAGTTATTTTTACTAATTAGCATGGAACTCCACAACGTTGAACCGAGTTTTATTTCACTTATCGATGGAGAAAGAACTAGCTGTCTCCCTTCTATATTGAAAAAAGGGGCAAAGATTCCCATTCTCTTCCGTTCTCCACTACATTTCCCCCAATTTCTCCTCATCACACACTCTTCAGTGTATCCTCAAACCTCAAGTCTTCGTCCATCCACTTTTCTTCCTTCTCCAAACTCCGCCACAAATATCGTTCTCTATTCCACTGTATCAATCGCCCCATACGTTATCCAGCTGACCATCTGAATTTTTTCTCCAAATCCACAATTCAAACCAATCTAACCCATTCTCTCATCGACCAGTACCTTTGACCAAGTATCACGCAAACATATATCGCCACGCTCCTAATGATTTCTATTAAATAATTTCGAGCTCCGCGCTAATTTTGCTTATAGAATTTATTTATCATCACCAATAATAAATAATAGGAATAAGTTGTTTATTTTATAGTTTACGACACTGGATATAATTATCGGGACCTATCCGTACGTGCCAATGCCCGCATTTCATGACTTCTACGTTCATGCTTCATGGTGGAGCCAGGCGTAAAAAAGTGCAAAAATAAAATATTTTTTTGTAAACGAGTAATATCAATTGCCGTGAAATATTGTTCAGGGTATTTTAAATAACGCTACGCACGTGTCGCAACGCTATCGAACCGTAAAAGTCATTTTAAAAAATGCCTCCGCGTATAATGAGGTGGGATACTTGAGAAGAGTTATTTAACAAATTTTTCAAATATAAAGTGAAACAGAATAAAGGAAATTCAAGTAAATCAACATTAATTAAATTATCAATTTAAAAAAGACTAAGATTTTATATTAGGCGTACATTGTTGTTCTATGACTATTAGAAGCAGAGATGTAAGTGAAACTCAATTAACGGCATGCATGTTTGGCAAACATTTATGAAGCTTTAAGTACACTTGTCGAAAATCTGTTTCAGAGTATTTTATTTGGGTTCAATTGCTGCCCATGCATCAAGTGTGATCATAGTCGGAAGTCCTCAGGGGCCATCGTTGGTTGAATTGAGGTGAAATGACCCGGACAGCATTTCAATAATAAGATTATAATAAGATTTCAAATGCAGCATTGCAGGGAAGATGGGGACATATTGTACTCCATTTATGGATTATGACTTGCTGGATCAGTTTTTTCGGAGAATTTGTATGACTGCACTACTTTGCCGAAGTTTATCCTCTGAATTCTCCGTCTTTATTTACAGAAATGCTTTTCGAGGTCCCTTTGTTAAGTCATTACTTTTTCCACTAGGTGATAGCCGCGTGCTAAGTCATTCTGAGGGAAGTTGGAGGTAGTTATCGACGACGAAACGTAATGACATTTTATTTTATGCCTTGCAAATGACCGACTATGATTAATTTTTCCTACTTAATATTTTGATATGGCTTGCTTTCAGAAAAAAATATTATTAAACGAAGATGGTGTTATTTCAGAAGCATCCTGATTTAAAATGGATTGGTGTTTTAAAAAGAATGATACTCAATAGTGTCTATGTGGATTAACTTTTAGCAATTTTCATCCAGCGTACTTTCAATATGATTATGTTTTATGTATGAAATATTAAAGCAGTGCCCACTGTGAAAATTTACCTACCGATAAACGACCGATTTAAAATAGGAATCCTCTCTATGAAAATGACACAATGCTCAAATAGATGAAGAATATTGCCCAATTGATTTTCACGTAAAGGCACATGGAGTACATTTGGGAATAGGCATGACTTATGATTGAGTGGTTTGGTTCAATTAAGTTTTAATGGTTTAAATTTGGTGGATTAGATTTCATGCTGTATGAATACTTTTTCAGCGAATACACACCATATAGCTGTGTAGTCTTTAGCTGATAATTTTAACCTGATCTACGGTAGATTGGCATAGATATGTGCTTGTTTTGTCGATAGTGATTAATATTGGCAGCAAGAGACCCTTCATCTTGGCCATATCGATTTATACTTCAACCCTTGTGCCTGACTCGTAAGCCATTCGCCTTTTGACACTCATTCACCTCCACTTTTACTCAGAACATAATAATTATCAATTTAAAACTAGATGCATCTGTATGATAATGAAACAAATGACATAGTTGATCTACATCTGCGAAATACCGTGCAAGCCACCACTAGGGTGTTTGGCACGGGCTGATTCTACACCAGGTATGAAGTCCTCATCCCAGCTTATGTCAGGACTGCGCACGTTTTCCCGGAATGCCAGGCGTAGGCCAAGAGCAGTCGGGACAACAGTGCGCGGTCAGATCAGAAACCAGGAGAGTGCCACATGAACGAACATACTACCATGCAGTACATTACTCAAGATGCGACCACTGGTTATAATTACTGCGACGGATAAATAGTTCTACAAGGTACTAAATCATGCAATAGGTAGGTAAATTAGGTCGGAACTTGCATGCGAGGTTAGTAACTAATAATTATGTTAGGATATTTTGCAAAAATTAAATACCTGTTTCACTTAGTCAGGGTTAAAGTATCCTAGAGCTGATTTATCGCAACTGTTATGGTCCTTTATTGTGCGTGGAAAAAATGACTTTTTAAATCTATTGGTTCGACAGTCTATTTCCTTCATCTACATCTACATCTACGTCATACCCTGCAAGCCACCCAAAGGGTGTGTGGCAGGGGGTGCTTTCGCACCAGGCATGCATGAATTATACGGCAGAACACCGACATTACATTAAAACCCGCGCACCACACATGCAAAGCGCCAATTAAATATCTAATTCCCAAGAAACATTCCATCTCCAATCGTTCCAACAAGCAAGGGATACAAAGACCACTACTACAGATTCAAAATATCATGCATAAACAAGAACATCATTATTTACATCATGCATAAATAAGAAAGAGGAGAATATAATGAGAACGATTAACTGCCTGCCTATTGTCAATACTCGAACTATTCATGACGACGATCACAGCTGTTATGGTCCCGAATGGTACGCGGAAAAAATGACATTTTATACCTATCGGTTCTACAATCTATCTCTCTAATTTTATTGGCGCGATCCAATCTGCCGTAGTACGAAGGGGTTAATAGTATGTTCTTTACGTCGTCAGTAAAATGACTTTCCTGAAATTTATTTAGGAGGTTAAGCCTATAATTTAATCTACGCTGTGATAGCGATTCCCATCCTAATTCTTCTAACAGTCCAGACACACTAGCCAACTTATCGTAGCATCGTTTCACAAACCTAGCTCCTCTTCGCTGGACGCGATCTAACTCTGATATCAACCCCAATTCCTTAATCTTAACCCTGTGATCGTTTATACCATAATAGTTAGGATCTATCAAAATATGTTTATTTAATCAATTGATGAAATAGTATATATCATGGTAAAAAATAGAAGTGGAAAAATTTATCCCTCTACGACTGTGAAACCTTATTTAGTAGTCTATGGACGCTGGTGTGTTTCAGAGCGACACAGAGAATGTTATCATGACGCCTCACTACATCTCTAGGTCTGAGAGAAGCAATAAAATAAGACAAATATATTGCCAAACAGATAGATAGAGGAACTCGCTCTTTCCGCGCACAATAAGCGATTACAGTTAAAACTGAGTTCCACTAAATGCACTCCCATAATACACGTCACCATTTCACCTCCCAAAACCTTACATCCTTACACAGCTGGTGATCTAACACTCCCCGCCACATGCCCATGCGGCGACTCGCATGGTAGTATGTCGATGTATCTCTAATAGGTTTTCCTCACCGAATGTTAGTATTTTGTGCAGTGTGGTTAATAAGAAACTTGAATATTTAATTTCATTTTTCCGAGTAAAGGTTCTGTGTGGAAAAATACGAACTGCTGAGTGGAAAATATTCCCCGAGAATAATTTATTTATTGTACGAGTATATTCTTTAGAACGAAGCGAGGGATTATTGCTTCAGAATGCCAGATATATTGAAGTGCCTGTTGCTAATAAATGTACTGACACGAAATGTGTCCTGGAGACACGTCCTACCGGGCTCAGCCCTGCCAGCAGTCCGCTCCGGACATTACTGCCCTGAGTATGACTGGTCGCGATCTTGGATGGTGGCTCGGTATACGAGGTGTGTTCAAAAATTAAGGTGACTTTATATTTTTATGAAAAAATATGTATTTCTTCTTCAATATTCAAGTTGTTCCCTTCAAAGTAATCCCCCCCAGATATAATACACTTGTGCCAACGCTTTTTCCATTCCTCGAAGCAATTCTGATAAGCATTTTTTGGTATAGCCTTGTGCTCTTCCAGAGATGCAGTCTTTATCTCCTCAATCGTGGCAAATCTCCATCCTTTCATAGGTCTCTTCAGTTTTGGGAACAGGAAAAAGTCGCAAGGGGCCAAATCCGGTGAATATGGTGGCTGAGGCATGATTGTGGTGTTGTTTTTGGCCAAAAAATCTCTCACAAGCAACGATGAGTGAGCAGGTGCATTATCGTGATGCAAAAGCCATGAATTGTTTTTCCACAATGCCGGACGTTTTTTCGTATTGATTCTCGCAAACGGCGCATAACTTCAAGGTAATACTCCTTATTGACCGTACGACCTTGTGGTAAGAACTTCTGATGCACTACGCCACGGTAATCGAAGAAAACAATGAGCAAAACCTTGACATTTGATCGAACTTGGCGTGCTTTTTTCGATCTTGGTTCTCTTGGGTACTTCCATTGGGAAGATTGGGCTTTGGTTTCGACGCCATAATCATATACCCATGATTCGTCACCAGTTATGATCCTTTTGAGCAAATCATGATCATCATTGACGTCATTCAACAGCTCCTGAGCGATGCTCATGCGACGGTTCTTCTGGTCAAAATTAAGCAGTTTCGGAACGAACTTCTCTGACACACGTCTCATGCCCAAAACATCCGAAAAAATTGCATGGCACGAGCCAACCGATATTCCAACATCCTCAGCAACTTTTCTAATAATGATTCGACAATTTTTCAAAACAATATTCTTCACTGCTTCAACGTTTTCATCTGTTGTTGACGTGCTGGGGCGTCCAGGGCGAGGTTCGTCATTGGCATCTTCTCGGGCATCTTGGAAGAGCTTGTACCACTTATAAACATTATTTTTACTCAGAGCAGACTCACCGTATGCCATTGTCAACATTTTAAGTGTTTTGGAGCACTTAATTCCATTTTTTAAATAAAATTTTATGCAAATTCTTTGATCCATTATTTTAATAGCAGAAAATCGCCGAGCACATCAAAACACGTCTAACATTTGTATCTGTTAATAACAAACTAAATATGTTATACTGTTGAAACTGTAAACAAATGTCTGGGACATGTGTACCAACACAACAAAACAAAAAAATCGAAAATCGAATATATGTTGCCCGCAAAATTTGCAAAGTCACCTTACTTTTTGAACACACCTCGTATAAGGGGTAGACTGCCCGGAAGGTCAACCGTGCGGTTGGATTCCGTGGGGACCTGTCCCAGCTCTCATGTGGCGTGAAAAAAATTTGAGCATACACTTCATATAGCTGTAAGTAAAGTATGCACCTGATAATTTTCACCTGACCTGTGCTGAAGGTGATTGTGGTGAAATAGGTACTTATTTAAATTTTTGAAGTGAAAACTTCTTTCATCGGACCGGATCAAACTCATTTTTGTATGGAGAAAATACTTGAATCTGCGATAGCATTAGAATGGGTCACGCTTGTTCAATTTAAGTCTTCTTTTCTTTGGCATTTTTAGATAAGAAATACTGGTTCCACTTAGTCGAAACGAGCACCAAACGAAAGAAATTATAAATTAAATTCTTATTCTTTCACTGAAGTTTGTTTTCATCTCGAATTCGCGAAATTAAAAGCAAATCGCAAAATTGTTCGAAATTGTGAGTGTTTTTGGTGAACCGTGCTTTTGAGGACAGACAGTATTGTTGAAAACGAGTCTGATGTAAATATATATGGATAATACAGGCATGTAACGAATCAATCGGGAATGATGAGCGGCTTTCGCCATGAGGAAAGTATAACCTTAGGATGGCTCCTGGGAATTAGGTTGGACTGCAGTATCCAATCCTTAAGTAAATACGACTTGGACTTCTAATTTGTACACCAAGAGTTATTTCCTAATTGATTTACAGCAAACTGAGGCCTAAATTTTGTTTATTTCAAAGTAAAATCAGTTGTTAATCATCAAATTTGCTGTAGTTTATTTGCATAATCATAAACTATAAAAACGATGAACACACACTAATTCTTTTTTTTTGTATTCAGTAAATTTAGACAATCGATTTTAACCAATGACTTAACTTCATTCATTTAAGTTTTTTTTCTACCAGCACTCACTCGACGATCACCTTTTTCTATTTCGTTTAGATTAAAAAACGGTGACATAGAGGCGTTCTTGAAAAACATGGAATATTAGGAGACATAGTAATTAGTTTATTGTTGCTCATTTATATATACTTATCAGTAATCACCAACCATATATATCTGCTGCGTAATAATTAAAGTTTTAATCAGGCGAAGAAGATTGTAATGGCCATATCATTCTCCGACGAGAGTTTAATCGTATGCAAGGCTTTTAGATTGATATTTATTTTCTTAAAGGAACTGAGAGTTATATGAAAAATCTTGAAAATAAATACGGTGAACCACGAAACGAAAGGCATTATTGAATTTTTCTCCAAAATTGCTTTTTGTTCTCGGAAGAGGGTTATTCAGCAGATTCCTGGAAGGGTTTATCATAATATTAAATTAATCCTATGATTCGCATGAAGTACGGAAGGTAGGGCGTCGGATCTCTAGACTTTTTATTAGTAAGTAGTTATTTTCGAGGGTCGTTTATATCATGCTCGGGCGTACTGGATATTTTTTCAGGTACTTTGCCACACGAAGTTGATGTTTCCATAACAAACACGCACTCCCTGCAGGAAGCCGGCGTTATTGGAAAACTTAAACATTTATTACCGTGGTGGTGTGGGTTAGTTATTGTTTTTCCATCTCCGAAGATGAGTAGGTACGGCTTGAATTCAACATTCTCTTTATGGCTATTGCGAGTATCGCGTGTGTCTAGCTCTCTGCTCTCGCAGTTTGTTTTTTTTTATTTTGCGTTTTACTTAATTTTTTTTATGACCACGGCGACATCTCGACATCCATGTCGAACACTTGAGTCATTCACGTGGAAATATTTTTGTTTTTATTCTTCCTACACTTTTTTAATTTCAAAATTTTCGTTTTCTTGTTTTTTTCCCCTCATCTTCAAAGACCTCCCATCGAGGAGGAGAGAGAGATGCCCTGCTTTATTAAATTATGAATGCAATTAATCAAGAGTGGCCACTTCAGAGTTACAATCGCCGTGCTTTTTGTAAAGAAGAGGACGTCAGCGTTGTATTCATCTCCAAGGTTCATTCACCCTTCACAGATCCGTGAAGTTTTTTTTATTTGATCTTCTTTCGTTTCCCCAATTGAATTGAATGAGCTCAAATTTTATGAAGCTAATAAGAAGAGAAACCCCACCCCGACGATGATGAGTATTCCCCGCTCTTATTTGGGAAAAAGACTATTAATTTAGGACTTGACTTAAAAGCCGCAGCAAAAGATGTCTTATTAAAGATAGCCTTTGGACTCCCTCGCTACAGCGCGTATAAATTTTTCCATGCTCTATTTATATAAAGAGCTCTTTTTCTTACTTTTTCTTAAGTACCAGAGGGTAAAAGAGGACAGTGATGCTGCTGATGGAAGTTAGCGTGACATTCCATTTTGCCCAGAAAGCTTCTTTTAACTTTTTGCATTGACACCTAACCTTTAATCTTGGCCAAACTAATTCAACATGAGTAATATTTTCGAAATGCGGTAGTCGAACGAAATCACTAAAAATCCAAATAACTTCAACAGGAAAGATGGCCATCCACCCGCTTTTACTTATGAGCGGATTTTCAACAGTTCAAAACCGTTCGACTTTTCAGCCAATCAGAGCGGTTCGGGCTGGTTCCCAATGGATATTTAACAGACCAGAACGCTATAAAATGCGGCAGACAATTTTCCTGCTCATTAGGACCTGATGAAGCCGACTGGAATGCCGGGGAAACGGTCGTTTATTAAATTGGTGCAACGTGGGGAATAAAAACTCCTACGGTTGCCACCGTTGGAGCAACGAAATTGGTGCAACGAAAAATTCCAATAAATATATATGAGTTCCGTTGGGATGCAGTATGATAGATGAATTTCTGTCCCTTTTTTAAAGGTCTATTCACATTGATTTTCTAATATATTACCTTGCTCTTTTCTTATTTTCTTGATGAAAGTCCTCTTCAGGTAGCTATATCTTGCTCATGCTTTAATATTTAGACTTCTTATTCTTAAAAGAAAGAGGTAGCATTTAATCCAATAAACTACCTATTGGTTAATTTTTGTAATTTTTTCATGAGGCTGCGAATGAGATTTACCTTGGAATTCCAAGGCTAAAGTGAATAAAGCGAAACAAAATTCACTGCCAACGCTCTCACCCTTCCTCCCCTCCCCTTCTCTACAATGACTTCAACACACCTTCTCTTCCCTCTCCCACACCCTACCGTCATTTGTTTGTTATACCTCTCCTCCTTTTATTTATTTTCGTATTCATGCAACGTCTGTCCTCATTCTTTTCCACTTTCAACCTAGTGCTGTTAGTGTGTTTTCCCTTCAGTTTGCCAAAGAGGGCCACCTTGTGGCCGAAATACGCGTATCCGACGCACACCCTCGTCTACTTCTGTCTTGTCTTTCTTGGACCAAGGTCATCTCGTGTCTGATTCTCCCAGAAGTGGCCCATTTGAACGTGTGGGTAATTTTCTGATTGCTCTTTGTTTTTCCCTGGCGTGGCATTTATATTCCCGTAAACATTCACCTATAGTGTGTTTGCAGGTTATAACAATGGCATCTCTTAAGCCCTGTGAAGGTTCCCATTTTTAGTTGAATGTGTGTGTTTGAGAGTGGTTATTGGCTTGGCATTAACATTCCACAACAAACCACCACGGAGGGGCTTTCTGGTTCAGAGGCTGTGGTTGATCACTGACTTTTCCGATGCCACACGAACACGCAGTAAAAATTATTTATGGTTCTTTAGACTAGTTGTGTCAATAATCACGGCCATTGGTGAAAATTTTTACCTAATTTTGTTATATTTTGAGGCTGTTGAGCTCATTTTTCTTGATTTTTGAATAAAGCGAATTAATGTGTATTAAAAACTTTGTGTTATATTGGAAAGGACTGAAGCGTAGGAAAGGGAGGAAAGGAGAGTGGATTTTAGAGCTGTGGAAAATCAACCTCTGGTATGAAGATCGCAGATGACGGTCATCTATTACGATGCAATTATAAAGTTAGCATAGATAAGTCCCATTACGGTCGGTCTCATGGAGCAAGTGAGGAACAGGTCAGTATCCTTTCCAATTCAAGAGTTTTGTCGTCTTAATTTCTTGAAAATGACATAGCTAAGGTGAGATGGGGTTCGCAGTTTAACTTCTGCTACGACTTACTGAATATTCCTCATGATAATAACGTGTGGGCATGGTAGAAACGTAAAGATGTACTTCGCGCATTGCTAAGTTAGCACTGGTGTGCCTCAGAGCCACGCAGCTAATATTATCATGACGCCTCACTACATCTCTCGGTCTGACAGAAGCGATAAAATAAGGGAGATACATTGCCAAACATATCGGTACAAAAACTCGTTCCTTCCATGCACAATACGCGACCACAATAAAAATTGAGCTCCACTAAATACACTCCCATAATACACGTTACCATTTCACCTCCCAAAACCTTATCCCTTACTTATTTACACGGCTGGTATCCTAACACCTGCTAACTCACACCCATGCGGCGGCTCGCAGGGTACTATGTAGATGTAAATGTAAAGTTTTTCCAAGTTGGCTGAGCAGTTGCTGGAATGATTGCACGGCAAATAGCTCTTGATTTTATTTTGTGAACTCATCTTAGTAATATTTCATCTCATAGCCTAACCTACTTCCAGCCATGATATCAGTAATTTTTCAAAGCCTAATCCCTATTCTTGCTACATTCATCGGCTTAGCTTATTATCTCTTCCAAATCAAATCTCCTGTTTGCGGCTTTAACTCCTTGATTTTATGCTGAGCGTTCGGAATTTCTATGGAACGGTTGGTGTTTCGTAGTAACGTTACGGATTAGACAAAGTTTCTTACATTTTGATCTGCCACCTATTTTGTGCATTTTTGGACTCGCTCCTATGAGTGAATGAGGTCCATTATTTAAAAAAAAGTCCTCTTTCGTACCGGGCCACATCACAGTGAACAAGATAGTGGCAATACGCCCTTAAACAGTGTAGTCTATTTATCTTTGTTTACTTGACTTTAGTGGAACCATTCCGCATTTTGAAGTTTTAAATGATTGTTCTCTAATTTGTGCTGTGTGAAGCTATTTTGATTCAGCTAACGAAATACATACTTCTACTTTATACTCTGCAAGCCGCCACAAGGGTGTTTGGCAGGGAGTGACTTATCACCAACATGAACTAGAGTTAAGAAATTAACTTTCACCAACATGCACCACACTATGGGAATGCTACAAATTCTACATAAACTATTAAACTAACTTATAATGTAACTACGAACACGTAACACAAGAGTCGTCCAGGAAACATGCAAAACACGATGTTAGCACTGCTCGGTAGGTTTAAAAACATACATTAGGCGGGACATATGAATAAATCAGCTACACTATCTGTCGACTGACCTAATTCAAAGTCTTAACGCAGCCATTATGGTCTCTTATCGATCGCGGGAACAACGAAATTTTAAACCTTTCTGTTCTATAATCTATTTCCCTTATTTTATTATTATGATCTGATCTACCGTAGTATGTCGGAGTTCGTAAGGTATTGATAACTTTGTTGAAAAACGAATTCATGCTTCAACCCTTGGACAGGTGTACGGGATTCCTTTAAAACATCACCGCTGCTGCTGCAGTTCGATCCCTGTCTTATTTCATCATTTTGTCTCACGACATGATGCGGTTGTGACTTATCCGTTGTCAGCTCAAATGGTCTCCCGGAACTTGTGTCACAGCTGAGCTGTCCGTACGTGTTGCCAGGTAATGTTTACGGAAATGCAGTCAAGGTTTCAGGTGAAATTTCGCGGCTTGTTGGGCAGAGCTGCTTGTCCACCTGCTGCTCTGGATCGTGTGTTGGACTTTTTTTCTACGCGGTCCCTCATCGCTTCTGTCCCTCCAATTCTGCGCTTTGACTCCATCCGTCCCTATTAAGTCCCCGGGGATCTCATGGTCAGCGGTCGGTTCGAATTGTAGCGCGTGGATCTCTTTGCGTACTCCTTGCTCCGATGTTGAAAGCAGCGATGGGATAAATTAGACTTGGCGTTTAGCAGCAAATGCGACATAAGACTAGATTGATTGGCTCGTTATTTGGGGAGACAACCTCGCCAACTGATTTCATTTGCGACAACAGCATCTACACACTACCCTGCAAGCCACCGCATGGGTGTGTGGCAGGGGGTGATAGAGCACCAGCCGTGTAAAGGGCCTGTCTGCATCTACATATTACCCCGCTAGCCACCGCATGGACGTGTGACAGGGTATGTTAGGTCACCAGTCGTATGAAGATGTATGGTTTTTGGAGGTGTAATGGTAAAGTGTATTATGGGAGCTTATTGCGATCGCTTATTGTACGCGGAAAGAACGAGTTTTTGTACCTATCTGTTCGGCAATATATCTCTCTTATTTTATCGCTTCTGTCTGGCCTAGAGGTGTAGTGAAGCGTCATGATAATATTCTCTGTGTTACTCTGAAGCACACCTGTTCTGAACTTCTCAAGCAACCTAAGCCTAGCGTGGAGCCTCCGAGTCTCTAGGGGCTCCCGCCTTTATCCCTCTAAAAGTTGTGAAACACTATATGTTCGCACATAGCTGCTTTAAACGAAGCGTGCAGCTTTTATTTGTATTTTATAAATTATTTTGGTTAAATCTTTATGACCAAGGTCACAAATGCTCGCGGAGTATTCGAGGTGTGGCCTAACCAGAGCGAAGTAGCATCTCTCTTTAACTTTTTCATCCGAGACTTTCCTACTACACTCTTAACAAAATCTAGTATCTTTAATGCTGTGCCGCATATGTTTTGTATGTGTGTTCCCCACGATATACCTGAAGTTAAGGTAATTCCTAGATATTTAATGTATCTGAATATTTTATGTTTACTCCACCCACATTATAGGTATGGCATTGGTGTGATGACTTTCGCAGGAAGTGAACTGTGGTGCATTTACCAATTTGCTAATAGTAAGGACAAGGTTTTTGGAGGTAAAATGGCGAAGTTTACTTTGGGAGATTATTAGGTATTGATCAGTTTTTAATATGGTCGCTTGTTGTGCGTAGCAAGAACCAATTTTTGTACTTATCTTTTTGGCAATATCTGTCATTTAATGCCTCTGTCTGTCCTAGAGATGTAATGTGGCTTCAAAATAATATCATTTGTGTCGTTCTGAAATACAACTGTTCTGAATATATCGAGTAAACTTAGCGTAGCGTGTGACATCAAGTTCAGTTGAGTAAGTATACTGGTAGCGAAGGATGGTGACAGTTGAGTCGAAGGTACTTTTTTGTGGAAAAGTCCAATGACAATGAACTAGTTCCGTACGATGGAGTAAGGTAGTGTCTGTGAATAACTGCCAGAACTCTTGTAGTCGCACTCCGGTGTCGGCAATTTCTATGTGATTGATTTGTTATTCGCGTCATTTGTCTTGCTCTCGAGGGTTCTCAAGGTGGCTCTGGCTCCAGGGTAACTTATTCCAGGTATGCTGAAAACGGAAATAAAACATCTTGAAGTGATTTTTTAACTTGAGGAAAAAATATACTTTTCATGCTTGTTTTACTGTAATTCAGCCTTACAAATGGGGAATCCAAGGTAGGCTCTTATGGATTTAGCTCATATTATCACGTAAAAACGTCACTCTAAACGAGAATGCTTATCCAAGCTTTTTATATACTCAGTTGTCTCTTGCGTGACTTCAATGAATTTACTACACATTGTAAATGAAGTAATTTTGTTATTACACTTAAGTTTTGTTTAGTCTTAAATAAAATTTATATGGGATAACAATGTTACTTCATTTAAAATTCAAGCTTTTCATTAAAATTTTCTTAAAATAATAATTATCGGATCGAAGCAAAGTTTAATCAGAAATATAAACTTGCACCACTGAGAAAAAATTAACTTAGCGAATTCCTTTCGTGAAAGAAATACAACTGCCGGACCTTCAGTTGCTTCTTCTTTAGGGTGTAACTCTGTTACGGAACCGGTTGTGAGAAAAATTGTGGGTAGAAATTTCAAAGTTTACTTTTTATTTGTGTCGCAGCTAAATGTCCCGTGAAGTAGAGCCAAATGTGACATCGTAAAACATAAACTGTTTAAAGAATGGCCTTTACGTCCTTTATGTCCTTTACGTCCTTTATGTCCTTTACGTCCTTTTCCTGTGGAATATCCGTAAGGACCGCGTGAGATGCGTGTGGTGACCATTTTATGAACGCTCTCCATCCTCTGGACATGTTTTGAACTCCAGCCCGCCTTCGCCTCCTCGTTAGCGGCCTACTTCCACCCACGACATCCCAATCCCTCCCCCCCCCCCGTTGTTCCCCAGCCAAACCTCAGTCACAGCGGATGCCCCCCGCCGTTCTCCGAAAATAATTCGCCTGCTCGACTCAGCCAGCGTGAACTGCGGAATCACTTCACCAAGTCGCGGTTGCAGTCACAATCTGGATGTGAGCGGTTGCTGTACCTTATTCGATTAGCTGTAGAAGTGCTATTTTCCTTTTAAACAGCGTCGTGTTTCCTCTCTGAATTTAGATATTTTAACTGATGTATGTATTCAAATGAAAAAAATGAAGGAAAATTCTTAGGACTGGAACGAGGGACCTGCGAAATGAGTTTAATTGTAAATTATGAAATAAATGACACATGATTTTAGATAGGGGTCAAGATAAAATTATAGACTCACTATAATTAAATTATTGGGAATTTTAAAATGTGAGTAATTTTCAATATCTTCGGTCCACATTAAGGGAGAATAATGCAATCTCAATTAAGTGACAATAAATAGAGAAAATATCAGAAGAGAGGTAATAGGTGTAAATTATCACTAATGAAACTAAAAAGCTTAAATAGCTTACATAAGCAATTAAAGCCAGAGACTTATGCCAACAGTAAGACCAGACATGGCGTATGGTTGTGAGGCATGGGCACTGATAAAGAAAAAAAATAGACTGGTAATTTTCTAAAGGAAAGTATTAGGAAGACTTCTCGGACCAATACTCAGGACGATGGTAAATGGAGAATCAAAATTGATGCAGAAGTAAAATATTTTATAAAATGAGAAAATAAAGTGCGCTTTACAAAACCACAAAAAATTCTATTTTTGGGTCACGTTGCTCACATGGCAGATATTAGGACGACAAAGAGAATTTTTGGATTGACAACAGGAAGTGGTCGACCAAAGGGAAATATCCAGGAAAAGATGAAGAGATGACGAAGATTTACGAAGCATGGATATAGTTAACTGGAGAGAACTAACCACAGATGGAAGAAGATGGACAGTAGCTGTTGAAGAGGTCAAAACAAATGGGGGGTTTTTACGCCCAAGGAAGATGTATTTTCGAATGTGTCTATAAGTGTTTTGTCGATATCTGGCCTCATAAATTTAAGATTTGATAAGAATAGGTAAGAGGATTTGGATTTAGTGAGGGTTGGAGTAAGGTTTGATTGACGAAGAAGCCCGAACAAAAATGCATACAATGATTCATTGAGGTAGAAATCTGTGGAATTGGAATGAGGTTGACGTAATGAAATGTGAATATAATGAAAGATGTCGTTGAAGGTCTTGATGGAAGGGAGAATATTCGGTAATCGAGGAAGGAGAATGAACAGTGTGTATTATAGATGCCAAACTTGAGGGCAAGTAGAATCAGCTTTTATGATATGTACTTTTTTTCATTAAAATTCTTCCTTTCCATCCGTCAAATAACAGTCAACCGAATTTTCCGAGATTTGACCCGATATTGAAGTAAATATTGGGCTTGTGGAATACATCAACAGCCCAGCCACAAGTTAGCTCTCATCTGATTTTTTCATTTGGCTATCAATATCGGAAAGTAATCGACAGCTGTAATACTTTGTGCCACTAAGAATTGATCGTGGTAGGATTGGTTACGGTAGGGAAGGGAAGGATTGAATCGGGATAAGAGACATGGCGTCGGTATGGGCCAACTCCAAATAATAGGTGGTTTGTCATCTAATTCGATGGAAATAGTTATACCCTTAAAGTGCTCTCCATGGGACACTGTATCAAGTAGGGATCCTAATTCCAACGGAAAATAACTAGGCGTACAAGATCGAATTCAGCTACATCTACGAAACTTTTTCTGAATACTGAACTCTCTAGAAGCAAGTAGTTACTAGAACTACCAGACATACTCCTTCCTGAAAAAATGTGTTCTTTCAACATTTTTATTCTATTATTCTATTCTTGCCTGTTCTTGCCTTGCCTGGCTTTGCTCCTATTGTATTCCAAGTTCTTCTAACATCTTCAAAACGCTAAAGTGTATTTCCCCCAGTGCCCTGTACTATGCAACATGTATTTGGCACCGTACTTGAAAAGTATCTTACTTGTAGCACCGTACCTGAAAATAATGTATGAGAAATCTCTAACAGAACATCGCCTCCCTTACGATTGAAAAATCGCGAACGTTACTCCTATCTCAAAGAGCGGCGATAAGGAAGACTCAGCAAATATAGGCCTATCTCCCTCACATCCATCTGATGCAAAATATTAGAACATATAATCGTCTGCACAATTATGAGGTATTTAGATAGTCAGAACTTGTTAATTCAAAGCCAGTATAGATTCCGAAAAGGCGGGTCCTGTGAAACCCAGCTCGCCCTATATCTTCGCGTTGTTCATTCCTCAGGAGTAGGCTCACCCTGGTAGACGTGATAGTTTTAGATTTCAAAAAAGCTTTCGATAAAGTTCCGCATTCAAAATTACTTATTAAGCTAAAAGCCTATGGAATACATCACAATATAATATGCTGGATTGAAGATTTCTTAAATGACCGCGAACAGAAAGTAGTGCTAGATGGCGTTAGCTCAGATACTAACTTCAAACTATTATGATAGGAATGATCACAGGAATAAGATATTTCTCTCACATTTGAACCAATTTCAATGGATTCGCTGATAAAAAACAAGCGCTTCCATTCCGGTGATTTTGACCCAATCTCCTTATAAATCTTGATAATCTTTATCGTACGTATTTATACTCTCGTAGTGGGTACTGGCGGTTGGATTTAATTTAGGCATTCAGTAGAAACAGTTTCGATTTTAATATCGACTCCTGGAATTTAATATTAAAGGATTTCTCCAGCTGCATTTCTATCAAAGCTCAGGCTATACGTGAAAAACATATACCCTTGTATTGGTAATGTCGCCGTCTACCCACATTAATTCCTCCTCTCTACTGTATTTTTTTCTCAGAAAAATCATCAAAACGATTGAGTAAGATAAGGCGGAGTTCCCTTTTCGGGGACGATATTCAATTTAAACTCCCTCTCCAATTAGGGGCTCGTATCTTTCCCGCACTTTATCCCTCCCTTCAGTGCGTTCTTTGCCTTACCGACCGCACCCCCCCTTGGTGCCCGTTCCCTATCCACTACCGCCTCCTCCGACAGAACCTCAAATAGATCCTTGGTTTGTAGATAGCGCCCTCACTCTCCACTGTAGGTGTGGAAGGAAAAGGGTGTGGTTGTGGGTCGCAGATGAAGCTGGGCTCTGGGTTGTGTGTGCGAGTGTGTGAAGTGGTCGAGGCACGAACGTGTGATTCAAGCCTTGGGCGGCTCCGTCAAACCCCCTTGACGACCCTCGCACACTTCTCTTTCCACCCGACCAAACCTCGAGCTCCCCTTCGCCCACCCAATCTCACCTCCGTGCCATTTCACCGCATCCGTCCCATTTTACCTCTTATTCTCTCTCTCTCTCTCTGCTTTTCCGCATGCTGTCCCCTCGAGCTTTGCCCCATTTTGACCCTCGTGTCCCTTCTCGCCCATACCCATTGGACATCACCCCTTAACCCTTCTTTCCCCACCCTCTCCACCCAAGTACATGTGGCCCTTCTGGACCCTCTCCACCCCCCTAAGGGGGTTCCTGCCCCTCCTGTTTTTCTCCTGGTTTTTCCGCACCCCATCATTCAAGGGTGTTTTCTTTCACCCTCGATCTCCCTGGTTTGCTAGAGAGCCGTAAGATCTTTTCTTACTGTTGGCGACCGATATGCATGCCCGGGATCTTAAAAGAGGAGTTCTGTTTGAATCCGTATCGTATTTGATGCTTTTAATTTTAGCTGCAGATTTAAATTTGCCTCGCGTCCACTCTAAGCAATCCTTTCCTTTCATAGGCTTGCTGCTTTTAGTGTGTCGAGTAGGGTAATGTTATCGTATTTCTTTCTCAGAAATCTATACCAGATTTAGGGCTTTATTCTTTTACATTTATCCGGAAATTTGTTTAAAATCTTCGGTCCATTTTTCATATCATTATTTAGAACATGAATATGTAAAACTGACACGAGAATTTATTCTTCAGCTCATGGCATCTATACCTTAATCGCTACATCCAACTTATAAGAATTAGTTCATCACTTACAAAGAACGCTGTATAGTGTTTACATGTTCTGAGAGGAAGCCTTCAATTCGAAGAGTAAAGTGGTGAAGTCGCCGAGTAATATGGCCGATGACTTGTGTAAACTATTAGGCCAATAACATTAGTATTTTTACTGCTTCACAAACGCTCTGGGGTCAAATAATTTCATTTACGTGTGCTCAAAGGTAAATATTTGGATTTTTTGTGGAAGCGTCCGAATAGCCAGATTTAAAATTTCAGAGCCCAACCCATCAGAATGGCTCGCCGTCAATTCTTTTTAAAGTAATTTTCCTCTCATTAATGAAAATATAGGAAAGGACATGGTGACTTTGTTTAAACAATGATCAGAGATGAAAGAATGTGGAGATAAACATTATTAATTTACTGAGTGAAAGGTGTTATTTCTTCATAATTTAGCCGGTAGTAGTGGTAGCCGGTAATATTAGTTATTTTTTTTAGCTCAGAAAAAAAAAATGATCAGTATTTTGAAACTTAAAAACCTAGGCACCATAAAATGCCGCTAGCCTGTGCGAAGTATCTTCTATTGATATATATTTAATGCCCAGAGACAAGTAGATATTCTCAAGACAGAAAAGAAAAAGTCGTGTGCTAAGGATTAAAACAATGCTGTTGATGGTGACAAAGATATATTATGGAATAAACATTACCAATGGTGACAGAATAGACAATGGTGACAAAGATATAGGAATGAAACTTAAGTAGCCAGAAGAAACAAACAAAATACCTAAGTAACAATATTTAAATATTTTACGTAGCCTACTACCATAGATAGTTTAACTAAACTAAGGAAACTTTTACGATTTCTTACTTTTATGCATTTGGCTGCTAATATACGATATTGTTTTTCCATAGTATATTACTCTAAGATTTTTGATTTACGTTGAGAATAGAGTTGTAGTAGTCGCCGCAAAACTCTTGCTATTAATTAATCAATTTCAATATATTCTATGCCTATTTGTTGGTCCCCCCAACTTTTTGTTCTCAAATCTTTGTTCTCCCGACTCATATATCAAAATGCTGCTCTTTCACTAGCCCCAGAGAATTAAATTCACTACCATATCAGTCTCGACTTTTAATAAAAGGGGTACTAATGTTACGTTAACGTTTGTACTCAAAGGACTTCCTATTCTTTTTTACTCGATCCGTTTTAATTCTACATCCGTATCTACCATCGCCTTCCTTACAATTTTTTTCTACATTAATGGAAATTTAACTTACTGATATTGTACAATATGGTCTCGTTGCATTCCCGTTACCCACCCTCCCTATTTCTCACTTTTCAATTCTTATTCCTAATTACTCTTCACTTCAGCGCTCTTACCAAAAACCACAATTATGTCTTGTCAAAAGTCTTGCGAATTCTACAAAATAAACAAAGATCCTGATTACTAATAATATAGCAACGATTGTTCTCCTTACAGCTGTCACGTAATGCATTCATACCCCTGGTTTACCCCTAGTTTAGCCTTACACAAATCAGTATTTGAGAGCAAAATTAATGTTGGTTAGTTTTTTCCATATTTTCGTTAGGACCGAGAATACTTCTACCCATCATAAAAGTTTTTATTATTTTACTTTAGGATTATGTTGCTACGTGACGAGGTTTCTTATTTTTCCGTGTTCTCACTCTATTGCGAGGATAGTTAGACTGTCAAAAATAGAAAAGGAGATGAAACAATGTGCATCGACAGGAAAAAAGATATATTTTTGTTTTTTTGAACTGAGCCGCTTGAATGCCTTGAAAAAGGGGTATTTATCAACACTATCAAAACCCGCTTGCCCTCACAATCTTTGGTCGTATAAAATAAGTCTTTGACTTAGCTGACGCCAAAATTGTTTATCTAAAAACCATAGGTTCCTGCTCTGATGCTGGAAATAGTGACATCGCTGGTGATGGTTAATTAGGAGACTTGAAGACGCATTCCCGACCGTCAGCTTTATACTTCGGCAATTTTTTCCCTTCGGACTTCATTTAATGCAGTTGGGAGTCTTTTAGCCGTACCCAGATAATTTACTGATTGAACGATTCTAAATTTATCTCCCGGAAGCCACCGCGTCGCCGGCCCTCCCACCCCTTAACCTTCACCGCCTCTTAGACCCCTCAACCCACCCTCTCCATCTGTAATATGGGTTTCCTCCCCTTGTATTGTCACCACCTGCCTCAACGTCCCTCCCCACCCAGCACCATTCAACCTAACCACTCGCTTTCGTCACCCCACTTTCGCCCTTATTTATCCTTCGTTTCCCCCATCATCCATTTGCCCCAAAGACGCTTTTACCTCGGAGAGCCATGAGTCAAAGTGATTTTATTTCCTTGGTCGGCCCTCTGCGACCACCCCTACTCCCAATTCTATACCACGACCCGCCACACCCTCTGGTGTCCCTCGAAAAAAAATAAGTGCCTCTCTTCCCCGTTTCCCGCCAAAAAACCGCATTTACCACGTGGTTTTCCCTCCGGTTTCGACGCGACGTACCCAACCCTTTTTTCAAGCGACCGCTTACCAATTCTCCAGCTCTAGCTCAACTTTACCTCTTCCTCCATCCTTTTACCTCCCTCCCCGTCCAATTCATTCACCTTTTGCCCTCTTCCCAAACCCTACTTCTACTTTCCCGCGTTAATCCAATCAACTCAACGGCGCCATCTTTTCAAGCATCATCATCGTTCGCCGCTCCGTCGTTTCTCACCTAAACCTCACCTGACGATCGTCTTCAATTTTCGGCTTTTTTCTTTATTATTTCGCCCCCTGCTTATCGTTTCCTCTCTTCCGCCCTCACTCTTGAATCCTCTTCCTACAGTCTTTTCCCCTCGTCGCCGGTGCCGTTTCGGCTGATTTGTGAACAATCTCTCGAGGAACTCACCCTACTTCTCTCTGTCCTCTTATCAGCTCGTTTTCGCCGATTGCCGTTTCTTTGACCGCCTCCTCATACTCCTCCCTCCTTCCTCACTCAAGTCTCTCTCTCCTCTTCTTTTACTCGCTCTCCCCCTGATAAGTTTCGGCCCTAATCCAATTTCGACCGACGTTTTCCGTCAGTTTGGTGGGCGCCAGGGGGAGTTGGTGTGAAGGGGTGGAATTTTTGCGGCGGTGGTGGTAGTGGTTAAAAGGTTGGGTTTGGTTGGCTGAACTGGACGGGGATCGCTTGAGTCAATCGGACACCCACTTCATCCACTACGTAGTGATTCCCTCCCAGGTGTAGTTTTTGAAACGGCAGCGTTAAAGGTGGCGGTATTTTCATCTTCGTCCGGTCCGGATTTGACGTATTGGGGCAAGGGAAAGATTTGATTGAAGTCGCTCGGGTTTTGAACGTAAAATATCTTAGTGTAATCGATTCTTAAGCCGTAAATCGCCGCCTATTTTTTGTGTTTTAAGGCCAAAATGTGGACACTCTAAAAATGTCGACAGATTGCGCTCCATCCTACGTCTCCACATTTTTCTTTTAGAGTTTCACGCAACTAACAACGTTTTAGTTGCTTGGGCGTAGATCTTTATAATTGAGAAATGGATATATTTCATTCATACCGTTGTGATTGCTTAGTATCATATAACGCATACTAGCTCCACGGAGAAAAGAAATAAGGCGTTAAAAGTGCAAATGATCCTACAACTGTCTTGTTAATGTTTATTATTCAATGACCAACTGCAGCACTATACTGATCAAAAAAATTGATTTTGTCCAGCAGACTGCTGATTTTCTCTATATTGAAACCTAATTTAATAGGTACTATTTTACTGAAATTTATATCTCTTTGCGTTAGTCGTTCACTTACCGCTAAAGCGTTGATAGTTCTTGGAGAAATTCAGGGAAAACTTAAGTATCGAAATGTATACGAATTTTGGAGTATATTGTAGAATTAGAATACGCATTATTAGAATGCTCCTTATTAACGAAAAATATGGCGTGGTCGAACAATCCAACTTTTTTGGGAGTAGGAGTGGGCATTTTACTTTTAAAATATATTATTTTATTTTATATGCTGCTGTTAGTAATTTTTGATGCTAAATGATTCGGTTATGTTTGAGGTAGTAAAACTATAATGTAGGGGAAACGGTCCTTATTAGATTTCCAGCAACAAGAAAACTTCTATTATGGTGAAGGAATATGTTTGTGCTAAAGATCAGTGTTTTGCAAAATGTAGATGAGGAAGAACTAAATTTGCATTTACAAATAGGAAAACTAATATTGATAATGTAAATAAATAGCTTAAAATACTGTGATTTAAACTAGTTTCATAAACGGCTTTAAATAGTTAAAACACTATTCGATAGTGTTTGTTCGCCCGTAAAGTTTGATTTAACACACACTACCTCTGTGAAAATTTCTGATGGATTTTAGGAGGAGGCACAGTAGGTGCTTTAAGCTAGTAACGAGGAGTGAAGGGTTGCTGAAGGACATAATAGTGATATGATGTTCACGTAGCGTGGAAGGGGATGGTAGTGAATAGACTTAATGGATGGCTTGGAGAGGTGTAATACGAAAGATCAGCTGAAGAAATGAATCGTGTTAGGAGGTATGGGATGCTTCTGTAATAATCAAAAGGATTTCACAATCATCCCAATCTACCTTGACCGGAAGTTCACTGTAATAATAACAGAGGTGTCTACCAAGCTCCTTGAGAATACGAAGCGTATAACTTAGGTGAAACAGGACGCTTAATTGTGACGATACATAAAGAGCGCTGGTGGCATCTTCTGCTGTGACAGGTGGATAAACCATACCTCCCTGTACTCGCCGTACATCATCCACGACCATTTTATGTAGCTGGACGAGGCAAGGACTCTCGCCTACTCAACAGGGTACTTGATACCACCTGGTCAAATAAAATGCTGGTTTTCGAATGGAGAAAAAGTATCACATTCGGAAAAAAAGGCTATTTCCTCAGAATTGCTTGGTAACCCGTATTGACCACAATACACCTTTAACGATAAACTTCCAAAAATACTGTAAATATTTAGAATATCCCTAACCCTGCTGACCAATCACGTGAGAACAGAGCAGGCCTAGATGGTGGGTTGCGTATGAAGTGACGAAACCTGTCAATATATTCTCAACGGGCCTAAAGACGATGCAGGATCCAGATAGAGAAAAATTATGATTTTTTATGAATTGACGTAATTTATTATCTAATTGAACAATTTATGTGAACAGTTTTAATGGATTATGCTATAGAATGGAATAGAATTTCAATTAAATGGAATTTCAGATAACCTCCAGGTATTGACTCTAGAAGTTTAATCCCTACAGCGTTAGATGTTTACTTGAATCCCGCTCTAAAAACTAACGGATGGCCGAGCCTCACCGTTGGTATTCAGGTCATCCAACTTAGGAATTAGTGTCAAAAAACCTATAAAATCTCTGAACATTTTTGTTTTGATCTGTATTTTCGCAAAATTCCCTTTTGCTCATCAGCTACCATTCAACCTTTAACCCAAAATCAGAGTAGAATTCGTACATCAAATTAGTCGGTATTGCACCAGATCTTACATCCAAATTACTTACTTTCTTCTCGGATGACTTCAGAGGTTTGCCACCTCCTTTAGTAATATCCTCTTGATTTTTGAGGGGAGATGGCTTGATTCTGAAAAGCTCCTGGTGCCGACTATGCTTAGGAAGGCCTTTCAGTTCCATTATTTCTTCTCAAACTCACTCTAAAAAGTTGGTAAGTTCGGTTAATCGATTTACTCTCGTCTTCACCCTTCCCCTATCTACGTCCCTATCCCCTCTCTCCCTCTGTCCATATATACACCGCCTTCAACAGTAGACGTTAATTAGTTTAAACGCCTTTCTCGCCACGTGGCAATTCAATTGCAGCGGGTCGAACGTCTACCTCAGTCCTCTGCCCTCCGCTCCCTCTCGCAACTACCTCCTCCTCTCCTTCGTTAACAGTTTCAATCATTCCGTGTTCTTGCGTTCCGCGACGCAGCAGCAGGTCGTCTCTCTCCAGCAGTTCCCTCTACCTCCGCAAGGGGGGACGCTTGAGATAAGGTCGCCTCCGCGTACGCTAATCAAGGGACACAACGGGTGCACACCTCGTACATGAAGCTGATGACCGCTCGATGGACACGCGTGAAATAGTGTATACTTCGTGCCGCACCAAAATTTCGGGCATGTTTTCATATCTTGATTCACTTGTTTCTGGCTGTTTAGTGAACTTAGCGAGAGGTACACGTGAAATAAGCTAGAGAACGCTCTGCGTTTAGTTGACGGTATGGGCCATACGAAAAGGACTGTTGCGAAACTTCTGCTTGGGGTTCCTACCTCTAGGTTACGTTGGCATCCATTATCAACTCGGCACTAAATTTTAATTAATTTCTTTCTAGGGATTTCTCTTAATTAATTTTCTTTCAAAATTCCTATGCGGCAGAAAGTATTCTGCACAGGAAGGAAGGAAGCATTAGACCATTTCCCTCCCTCCAGACCCGTTCCAAAACAAATATTGTTTCAATACTTGTATAATTGTTTCTTGAAAATGACATAGCTTATGTCGAAATCTTGGTCGGTGTGAATTAAACTCTGTGGAAAGTGAACAACTTCTTTTTTTGTGAGATCATGGTATCTACATCTCATTGGTGACGATCGGTTTCCTGAACATAAGCCTGATCTAAAAGCATACTTTTTAACACTGATATTCACTCGTTGATGTCACCATCTATCGAAGTTCGCCTAAGCCAGTGTCCTGATGCAATAGAAATGTTCCAGCCGTGGTGGATAATGTTTTTGTTCTCAATTCTCTTGTCAGAATGTGTGTATTCTGCGCCAAAGTCACAATACTGGATGTATACTGTAGTAGGGAAGCAGATTTTAGAACAGAAAGGTTTATCATGTCGTTTTTCCAGCGTCCGATAAGAGACCATATCGGGTAAGTTTTGACTTTGAAGTAGGTTAAAAAGTAAAGAGGACATCTTTTAATAAATCTAAAGGTTTTAGTAAAATTTGTCCTCTTTATTTTTTAATGATGGAATACCACCAAGTGAGAATTACTAAAGTGAGTGATATTGAAGTAGGTTAGTTGACAGGTTGTGTAGCTGATTATTTCATAATCCCTCTAATGCATGTTTCTAACTCTGCCGAGTAGTGCTAACACCATGTGTTACATGTTCCCTGCTTGACACTTGTGTAAGTTTACGTAGCTACATTATAAATTAGTTTAGTAATTTCTGAAGCTTTTGTAGTATACTGATATTGTGGTTTTTGTTGGTGAAAGTAAATTCTAGTTCATATTGGTGATAAGTCACCCCGTGTCAAACACCCTTGTGGTGGCTTGCAGGGCAATAAGTATATGTAGACGTACTTCAAATTCGGACGGCCAAAATTGATCAGAAGAGCACTGCATCCCTACTCTATGAGACTCTGCAATATATTTACCATCGGAATTTGTCTGTTTTAAGAAGCCAACCGTCCTGTTTTAATTCCCTTGTTCTACGGGGGCTTACTCGATTTGACAGAGTAAATCGAACGCTTGTGATGGTGAGAGAGAGAGGGAGAGGCAGAGAGGTAGGGAGAGAGGGAGAGGGAGGGAGTGAAAGAGAGGTGATTCCAACTTCATCGTTCCATGACCGTCGCGTGTGTAAAGAGATAATGCGCCCCTCACCAAATGCATGTGTATCTTCGCCCCCCCTGATTTATTTAACTAATGTGTGCACGGGATTCGGTGTGTGGAATCGCACTCGGGGCATCTCCTTTTTTTTTAATCTGCCTTTGCTCACACACGTTCCCACCCATCTGGGATTATCCGAAGTACGTCCTTGTACATCCCATCGCCCTACAGTTCACACAAAACCTCTCTCCGCACCATTTCCGCCCCTCCGCTTCGCTCAGAATACACACACTCCGCCGCTCCCTCCTTCCCCGCCACCTCAGGACACTCCCCTGCGTGATGAGCGGCTATTTGGCCCCTGGAGTGTGTGACCTCTCCCCGCCCCCTACGCCTTCCCCCCGCCACCAGCTTCCCCCGGGGGAATCAAACACTCGCGGGGATTTTGAAGGTTAAGGGTGACGGCGGTCTCCGTAATGCGTTCACCCCCACAAGTTAGATGGTGTGGGAGCGGTGGAGTTTCGGGGAAGTTGTCGTAAGATGAGCGCATTTTGGGGGAAACTGTTCTCATGGTGATATACGGCGACATATCGTCGCATAGCGGCCGTTTGCCGTTTGTTCATTTGCTCTCGCCAAGTTCACAATGAGACTTAATCAGTCTAACCCTTCCGCATAGTTTAAAAGTATCTCGGTATACTGCAGTTTGTTTATGTGATATGTCTTAATTTCAAAAACAGTCCCTTAGGATTTTTCTTTCATAAATGACAGGAATAATTGGGAAAGACATACACAACTGCTGCTGAATTGCGGTAAATATCCAATCAGGCGAGGCTCATACCCGCCGTCTGGGGAGTGTTTATTAGTATCTATATCGTGTGTGATTGCGCTGTGTTAATTTTGTTACGTCTTTTATGAATTAAGAAAACGCAGCGAGCATTCTTTGCTCTGAAACAGTTCTTTCAAATCTCTGTTCTCGCATTTGTCGAGTGAGACCCATGAGCCACTAACAGTTCAAAACACTGGGCGTTAATTTCAAACAGTTCAAAATAATGGGAGTCAATGCAAGGTCGTTCAATATCGATTGTATTCTTCCTTCGATATAGCGCTTTGCAACGGACATAAACTCGCCATTGATGTGTTTATTTTTCTGTATTCTCCATAAGCGTAGTATAGGTTGTTCGACGTTTTGGTTGATTCGGTAGTGCAATTGTATTCAAAATGACAACTTGTTCCGCGTATTCGCAGATTTCCTTGGTTGTGTTATGGCAGTAAATACTCAAATAGCACATTAATGGTGGACATGCGGTGGAAGTAGTTGCGAAGACCTATATTGAAGGAAGAATACAATCGATATCGAACGACGTTGATGTTAAGGATATTATAAGCTACAACGTGTAGGAAGGAGTCATAATAGGGCCTTGATTCCAGATTTTCATAGCGAGAACTATACTTCTTCCACAGTCGACTTCATGGCAGTAACATTTCCTAATCGCTGGAACAAAAACAACCAGATTTCTCAATTTATGTTTACTCCAATATTTTGTTTCACTCGTCTTCTAATCATATTAAGAATTGTTCTTAAGAACGTAATCTGCGGTCGTTTTCTTCCTGGTGTGGGAGGGAGTAATATGAAAGAGTATGTGGCAGACGTAGTAGGGCGCTGGGGGGTGAGATGGAAGTTGTTAGCGGGTCTGATCTTTCAGAACTGTGGGGAGGGAGACACTGATGCCCAATTGACATATGACGGTACATCGGAGCGTCGTCACTATTGTATCGATTCCTTAGTTTTCGATTTGGAAACCCAATCTCTGTGTTAGCCGCGGCTCTAAATAAATATTTATCCTCAGGTCAATCCGTCTGATCTTGAGAGAAAGATTTTGTGAACGTGAAAACTGGGTCTTGGGAGAACACGATTACATATGCGAGGTTAAAGGCATTAGAGATGTAGGAACTGTGAAGAATTAAACATTTTTTACTTCGCATGAATCAAGAGAAACGAGGAATTAATTGCCATGTTACCTGAAGAATGGAAGTTTCTTGAGGACCTTAGAGAGAGACAAGGGCCGTGTACATAGTTTGTGTTTATAGGAGCGGAAATTTGGGAGACCTTGATCGTCAGAAGGAACCAATGTATCGAGTGTCAGTACTTATCGTCCAAATTCCTTATGACATATATTAATGTTGGGAGCAGGGAATCAGGTGAGAGAGAGAAAGAGGAATGGTGTTAACTGTGGATTCGCATGGCAATGTACGGTATTTAAGTTTGTCGAAAGTAACGGGTTACTCCGGAAGCCGCAGCCCGCAATAGCAGTGACTACTTTACGGACGTTTGGAGGAAAGAGGAGGACACAATAATGCAGACATCGGGCAAGCAGTGGAGGTTGACCAACACCACCTTGCCCGGAGCAAAGACGGCACGACAACGATCTGCCTTTCACCTTGTCAAAAGAGCAGCTGAGCAAGATACAGTTGGAGTACTTCGCGGAAGGAAGTAAGAGGACCATCACCATAGTATTATTTCCACTATGGACAACATTACTAATACCCCGAATAATACTCTAATGAAGATTGTATTACACAGACAAGTAACTCAACTTTCGTTTATGAAGATGGTCTTCTTCTTACTTACTTCCACGAAGTGCTCCAACTCTACCATAGCATTATCGCAGAGGAGGACACTCTATCCCTCTAACCTCTTGCTCTCCGGAGACTAATTTGCTTTTGATATGGTCATCGCTAAATTTTTGTGTACCGCCAGAAACAGTGAATGAAGCGGGTGATACTGCCTTAGGAAAATGTTTTCTGGACGAGGAATCCAACCGTGGATATTCAACTTTCTGTAGCCATATTCAGAAAGGGCTTATGGTGGCTGTGGCCTGACTATATGAGTTAAGACAAATACTAAGTTACTTATTTTTATTCATTCAGGTTAAAAATCCTGATTTACTGATTAAATGGGTTCCATGTTGGACATGTTAAGTAGCGAAATATGCAGATTATTCCACCAATATATTTTTAATACGTCATTTGTCCGGCCATATGAGCGGACCGCAGTGCCATTTGCGTGGAAGCACCGTATTTTGCTTTCAATCACGGCAGTTAATCGCTAATAATTCAAATATACGCGGGAGGATGCTCGAATTGTATTTTAATTCTATTTTTCAGGACTTTTCACCTCTTATTAAGAGTTTTAATTAAAGCATGAATTAGCTCTCTCGATGAATTGGAAGTTTTTCTGCGCTAATCTGAGCGACCTCTTTAAGAGCCCATGTTAAGATCTCCACCTTCAAGGCTCAATTACAGTAAAAACTTGCCTTGAATTACTTTTTAATTTTCATTTCAGTTTATGAATTGCACTTCAGAGACGTTGAATTAAAGCGTTCAGAAAATCTGGAATAAGTGACCCAGAGGACAGAGCCACCTCAAGAAAATAGAACGTCGACAATATCATGGAAATAATGCCTTCCCTTTCGCTTTACGGGTTTGAAATTACGCTTTCGGGGTTTGAAAAGTTATAGATCTGTTTTTTATGTTTCACAAGGAAAAATGGCTCTGTTCAAATATTTTCCCCCATAATGCGGGGAAATACCTAGTTTATCTCTGCTACTTTCAAGCATAGCTTCATACACGCTCTCTCATTCTTAAGACACATTATTCCTCATCAGTCCACTACATTCACCCATCATCATTATCCAGGTTTTCTCTCGTGATACCTCACTTTGAGTACTCCACTAGTATATAGGACCCTTACGAAGTACTAATAGTCTCAGATCTAGATCGAATTCAGCGTAGGGCAGCTAGATTTGTTAAAAAATGTTACGATAAATATAGAAGTGTTACTAAATTGTTCAGAGAATTAGGGTGGGAACCTCTATCTGATCGAAGGGAAAAATGTACATAGATTTAATCTTTAACGAAAGTTAGATGTAGACTTATTTTGGTCGGACCTTCAACATATTTTGCTAGAGCCAAACTATTATTCTTGCGACAATCAAAGGCCTAAGATTAAGGAAATAGACTTCAGAACCGATAGATTTAAAATGTCATTTTTTCCACGTACAATAAGGGACCATAATAGTTGCGAAGCATCAGTTCTAGAATACTTTAACCCTGACTAGGTAACATAGATCTTTGAACTTGTGATAAATATCCTAACGGCATTATTAGTTACTAACCTCGCATGCAAGTTCCGGCCTAATTTATCTATTGCATGATTTAGTACCTTGTAGAACTATTTATCCGTCGCAGTAATTACAACCATAGTCGTATCTTAAGTACCGTACTGCGTGGTAGCATGTTCGTCCATGTAGTACTCTCCTAGTTTGTGGTCTGACCATACACTGTTGTCCTAACTGCTTTTGTAACTGCCTGCGCCTGGCTTTCCGGAGGAACGTGAGCAGTTCGGATTTCAGCTAGGATAAGGGCTTCATGCCTGGTGTGGAGTCACCCCGTGTCACAATCCTAGTGGCTTGCACGCCATTTCGTAGATGTAGATGTAGATTCATTCCTTGATCTACCCCTTCCTCTCTCCCAATTCATATCAACATCATTAATCCGTAAGATTCGGATTCCGCAAGAAGAGTGATCCAGTCTTTCTACATGGCTATATCAACAAAGCACAGATCTTTCACTTGTCGATCAATGGAGCATCCCGTACCCATTGTTTCGGGATCCTCTCATTCCTTACCTAATCCATCCTACCTTTGACGATAGTACTTCTCAGTTATTTTCATTACAATTTGCCAACTTCTATGCTTAACCTGGTTTGAATTTATATGCTATTCTCATGTACCAACTTTCTCGTAGTAAATTCGGTAGGAGAACCGTTGGATGTTCTACGGTTTTCGCTACCCTTGACAATACTCATTCCTTGACTCCGAATAATATCCTGAGAACCTTATAATCGGTCAATCGAATGAGGGAAAAGACACAAGAGTGTGAACTGCGCACTCGAACAATCTTATTACTTTTAAAAAGACAATGCATGTGTGCAGTGAAATGCATCTGTGCATGAGGCAAGTGTAGTTGATGTGAAGACTCCAGAGAGATATATATGTTCAATTTACTGAGGAAAAGTCATTCGCCAGAGGGACTGTGTTTTAGCCACTAGTGATTTCTGATATTGATTTCTTCGATCAAGATTCTGATCATGATGATTTCGATCACATAACTGAGGAGTCGCGTGGTGCAATGACGAGCGTTTCGAGATTTTGGTGTTTTGCCACCAGTTTTAAAAATCTCACGCAGCCTTCCCGATCGAATTCTATTCGCGGGAATATGCTTGATGAATTAGAATAGTATCGTCTTTGGAAGCGCTATAAATGACAGGCGGAGTGTTGTGTTATCCATCTGAGCAGTTAAAAGTCACCAAAATCTAAAATGCTCGTTGTTGTGCTACGTGACTCCTGAGTTACGTGATCGATAGCATCTTGTGCGGTTATAACGCTATCTCCCAGGAGTGGGATCGAACTCAGACCTCTGTATATTTAGTTGAGTCCTCCAGCCAATTCATTTCTCCCGCAGGGGCTTACCGTAACTCGATATCCTGCGCTAACACGTGCTATGACGGAATCTTTAGCTGAAGATCCAACTATGGACGAAATGTTATATTTCTACTCAGCTTGGTAAAGGCGGCTTAATACGTGGAAGTAACGTCTATGTAATTAGCGCGTGTAGTAGGAATTCAATCTCATATCGTCTCGCTACTTGAGGAGCATCGATAATTTTACTCAAAAATTCCTGTTTTTCCCATAGAAGTAGATGACGGAAGTAAACAAGGAATACCTATGGTAATTTCGAAAATTACCTAAAATTAAAATTTATTGTGACTGTACACTGCTCTGTTCGAGCCCCACAGACATTCGTAGACCTAATAAATTTTTTTAAATTACGTAAATTCCTGCAATCTGCAATTCCTGCATCGTTTCAAGTATGAGATTAATTATAATAATAATGTCACTTATTTAATAAAATCAAGTCATAAAACTCACCTTTGCGTTCTTAAGCATTTGAGCAACAATGAGTCCTCCTCCTACTTATTCGTTGTTCACATTTCAATCTCCGTGTGTACTCATGTGACTAAGATTTTGCCGTATGCGTTGTATTTTATCGCAGAATTGATGTGCCACTTGCAGAAAAAATAGAAGCCAGCCTAATTTCCTTGCAAGTGCCAACCTCGGCTGATTACTATCTGCGGCCATGGAAGTCCGTGCGTACACATTGTGTCGCTTGCAAGCGAATTGGAAGGTTACTGCCATAGAAGTAACTTCCATGTGTAAAGTCGCCTTAAGACTTATGTCAATAGAGCTAACGAAAACCTTCTGTAAACCACCGGAGGAACATGTCCCGCTCGTTAAGCTTATTGACGCCCTAAAATTGAGCCGTTATTGTAGCTGCGCGTATAAATTCAGTAGGAGGCTTAGATATTTGATTCTTCCTTGTATTATTTGCATATTTTAACTTAATGAAAGCGGCATGGTTTTATTTTTGCTGGTTCCAAGCCAAAATGCACCAAATCAATAAATAGTGTAAACGTCATGCAACACAAGTAATTTTGAATCCTCGGCTTGCGTTCCCTATTTTTAGGGTATGGTCAAGTTTTATATCGCTATTCCATTATTTTAGCATGAATAGTTCATATTTTCGTCGTTGCATTCTCGGTTGGTATGAGGCTGTCCGATTGTTTCTAAATACATCTTCATAGAAATATTCAGAACACTTAGACGGTGTTTGTTGTAAATATTGAAGGTACGCTTATCCTCTTGGTAACTTCTATCTTATCTGGGCGATTCTAGGTGATTCAAATTTCACTAATAATATATTATGCTTAAATTACATAGTAAATTATCAAATTCCGAAAATTCATAACTTTTTGTTGATATTTTGGTTCTACCATATCATAGTGGTTAATAGCTGATTCCACTTAAACTTCATAACGCTTGCTATGTGGCTCCAAGTATTTCTATCTTGACTGCTTTGCTGCTGACACATTCAAAGCTGTGGTCCCAAATATCCCAGTCGAGATGAAATTTTTTTTCATCGTGAATTTCTCTCAGTTGGGTGATTACTAACCACCTATTAGTAATGACCCAACAGAAAAATTCACGATGAAAAATTTTTCGTCTCCCTGTTTAAACACCGTTCGGATAATTTCCGAAGGTCACTGAATTTTTCTGGAAAGGACGAATCTAATTCAATTACTCTGTTTTTAGGGATTCTCTGTCACTGATCTTCACTTCTTTTGGTATTGCTTCTAGCATTGCTAGGATCTCGTCCATGTGACTTGCGTTCTAATGTGAGACATATAGGGTCTAAAGTGATTTGGATTATTATGCTTCTGTGTTGTTTAACGATATCGTCTCCTCTTATTTTATATCTTTTACTCATTTTAGAGCTAAATGCTCGAACTCAGTGAATGCAGCTCTCAATGAATATTTACATTGCATTTATAATGAAACCATTATGGTTAATTATCAAATTATTACCTGTAGATGACTAAAGAAATTAGATTTTTATTACTCATTGCTGTAACAAATTTTAGCTCGTATAAAGAAGCGTTAGTATAAATATAAAAAAGAAGTGCTATATTCTGATTCAATACAGTGACAAATACTTAACTACTAACACAACCCTATCATCTCTATAACATTCGCCACTTCTTATCTGGGTATAACTAATCTGTATCTACCATCTCAAACGTGTCACAGATGAGGCTCATTTCTGCATGAAAGGTATCTACGGTAGTAATAGATGTGGTCAATAGAATAACTGACTTTCAATTTCGGAGAGAGAATCCAAGCATATTTGTCACTTTGTGTCAGCGCTCGAAATTTAATCAAAACACCCCTCTGCTACGAGGCAGAAAATATTTCTCAATTTTCAACCCAGTTCGATCTACTTGCGATCCATTGTGATTTAGAGTAATGAAACGTCAAAAGCGGCGAGGCGAGAAAGGAAATTGTGTCATTCGTCACGGTGGAATGCCCAAAGGATCCCAAAAATATGGAAATATTATCTCGGAGAATGAAGCCATGCATATTTTTTAGGAATTTAAATTTATTCCTTAATAACCAGGAAAAAAAATCTCTCGCGTGCTGCATTGGAATGATGATATAAAGGGTAATATACCATCAGATATTTGTATGTATTTGGTATCAAAATGAAGTGTGCGATGTGGATAAGTAAACCGGATGATTTGCTAAAGCATCTGAAACATTGTGCTCGGCGTGGTGAATATGCTGAAAGCACCAACTGGGGAAATATACTCTGCACTCGCACTAATTAGAAATTCTTGCTTTAGGGCCGATCCATTACTGTCAGTTCCCACTCTCCCTCTTTGTTGATGATCAAGAATAATCATGAGTGTTGCACCTCACGCTGTTTTGTCTGATGGCCGTACATTTTTGAGGATATTATACATCTGTGTCAACAAAAACAGCCGTTTTGCTAAAAGTCTCTGAATATAGTTTGCCGCCCAGAGTTCTGCATATTTCTCTATAGTTTATTTTAGTTTCTGTCTCAAATATATCTCAAACCTCACCGAATATTACTCGGTAGTGCTAACAGCTAATTTCAAATTATGAAATATGGTTTTTAAAAGCAACGTATTCAAAGTATTTCTTGGGGAAGTAGAAACTCAGTTATATTCAGAAGATGAGACACGTTTATTTTCATTACCTCCATTGAGCACTCAAAAACAAACATACATAAAGAAAGACAGGAAAGAACCAACTCATTTTACACCGAATACAATAACAATTTTGTGAATGTTTACTTTCGAAGTGTTGAGTACAAACGCTCCATTGTTGAACTCGCCCTTAATAACGCGGAAATTGTAATGGGTACAAAGAGTTGGCTCGCAGTAAATGTAAGCGAATATAATGAATTTCGTCCTGGGTATAAAATCCATAGCCATCATTTACCTTATTGGATCGGCGGAGGGTTTCTAAAGTCATTAAAGATGCAATTTTTGATCTAATCGTAGCTGATAGTTTTGTGTAATATATATCACTATCTATTAAACACTGTACACGCATGATTATGACTATACATGCATGTGTTTATATTTTATTATGTCTTAGGATACTTAAATAATGTAAATTACGGAAGAAATTTAAAATAAATATATTCTGACCCCGCAGAATGCAGTGAACCGGCACCGAGCCCTGAGTTGCAGGTTCTTCCAGCATTCCGCGAGACAGAATCATTTCCTAATGTAAGTAACAATTTTTCGACCTCATCTCCCTCTCTCTCCCCCTCTATACTTCGTCCGTCATCGTTGTGGAATGTTATCTTTTAGCTAACAGGCTGTTTTCTTATGATGTGATTGAAAGAACGAGCTTGAGGAAGGAAATATTCCGCTTTTCTTTGTTGCTCTTTTTTCCCTAGGCGTTTAGTGTAAGAGGTCGGAGAGAAATTTCTTTTGCAACTTTGAGAAATATCTTTTATCAAGTGTGAATTGTAAAAAAATCATGGGTGACCCCTCATTCTGAAGAATTTAGCTCGTGCCTTTGAGACAATGCATACAGTTTACGGTTCCTAGCGTTAAATAAGAGGCGTTATCTCTTAGATTCCTATGGGCGTAATGGTACGTTCTCTTATTTTGGAGAAAGACGATGGACGTTGTTGGACATCTATGGAATATCATTATTGAATGACAGTTGAACGTAATGGTATAGCTACAGCCTTTCTGGTGGAAATATATGAGACCGCAAAGTACCCAAAATAAATTTAAATAGCAAATTAAAGTAATTTAACCTACAGTCATCTTTCACACTCCAGGTGTGTAAAATCCTAAGTTTTTCTGAGAGAACCTTCAATTTAAAGCTCAGCTCGCAAAGTGTTAGATTTCGGTCCATGTATCAAGATATACTTGATATAAGGGATAAATTTATATCCCTCCGTCCATATTAATGTTTTTTTGGTCATTGGAATAATGTAGGTATTATGATCCGACGAGCGTGGGCATGATGAGGATTTTTCTAGTATGTATTGTGACGTCGATGGAAATGCGGTGACCATTCACTCGGCTCATTATTCTTGTCTCCTGGCTCCTGACATTATTGTATGCTCGTTCATCACGGCGCTCGTGATTGGTATCTGTAGACAATGCAACTTGTATTCGCTCCGGTCACCCACGTCACCGGGTGAGGGGAGCTCCATTAATTAATTGGCGTGAATAATGAAGCGCGGTTAATAGAAATCATTGTGAGCGTTCATTACTTAAAGGGCGTTCCGGTCCTCGTCCCACTAATCCTCCCTGGGTGCGGAGAAGGGGGATGGGGGTGGGGGGGGGGTGAGTGGATTAGAAGGGAACGAAGTGAGAGGCGATGCTCTCGGACGAGTTGGTGGTGGGTGGCGCTCAGCGAGGTCTTCTCGTCCCAAAGAAGAGGGACTGCCCCTTTGGACTTGGCGAGGTCGGGTGGTGAAAAGGGAAATGCGATTGCCCCGGGCGGTGTGCGTATATGACGTGTGGTGCCCGTGTGTGTTTCTCCGTGTGCTGCGAAGTGGGGATGATGATGGAGGCAACCGGAGCTTATAAACAGGTGAGAATGATGGGTGGCCTCTTAATTAGGGGAAATGTTTGGAGATTGGGGTGGAGTGGAAGCGGAGAGAGAGTTGCGTATGAGGGCTCTCGCAGTGCCGTGACTCATTTGTCTATCGGGTCGGATTTGGTGGGGGTGGGACGAGGGTCAGCTTGGGAGGGACGACAGCAGCTTGTGCTGCGAGGGGGAGGGGTGTGGGGGACGTGGGTGGACAGAGACATATGGCCCGGTGGACGTATTAAAGAAATTATAGTGGAACTTCCGTTCCTAAGGGGGCAGGAAGGAGTATATGAAGTTTCTGGAGGGGGGAATGAGCGGAGGGGAGAATGCTAGCTTAGGGAAAGTGATGTGTGGTGCTTGTTCTCGCTAATTGCGGGGAGAGCCATTGTTATTGCGATCGTTTATTTTTTTCTACCCTGGTTTTCGATGATTTCGCTTTTTGTTGTGTTCCAACGGCTGGAGCCTAGTAGATAGCCAGGTATTCAATAGGTCGTGCCCCTTCCGAAACTTTCGCTTCTGTGGAATAATTTGGTGATTAGAAGAGATTTAAAAAAAAGTATTCTACCGGTTAATGTAGGTTTTGTTGAATGTCAGAGAATCCACTACTTGTTTTCTACCATTCAGTGAAAATATCGGTCTAGTATATCCTTTTTCGCCTCAGCATACGATCTGCCCTTCTTCATCCTGTCCATGAAACCTATTCTCTTTCCTCATCTTGCCCAACATCCTTCCCTCTCTCACATTCTTGAGCACTCCATCGCCCTTTATTTCATCCTTCATCCATATACCCTGCTATCCCGGATTATTCATAAGTTTCCTTTCCTCGCCCACCGTCTCAAGCACTTCCTCGTTAGTCTTCCAGTTCTTCCACCTCACCTTCTCCATCCTTCTTCACGCCCACATCTCAAATACCTATAGCCTATTCTCGAATTTCCGTATTTCGATGACGTTTTGAATCTTTCAAAATGACTTTATATTGTTTTCAGTGGTACCAAAAAAAACTCAACCCATCTGTATTTTGCTTGTATTATTTGATTATCGTGTTCAAGGAGTATGTATACTCCTTGATCGTGCTTTACGTTTTCCGGTTTTCCTACACCAGCGCCATGCCGAAGAGAGTTGGCTTCATTCGGAACTACCGGAACGATGGTCACCAAAGGTATTTTAGCGCTTGCGACATGACGGTCGGTACGTTATTAGAGTGAAAGGGCACGAGAGGTACTGATGTATTACCATCCTGTTGACACTTATGTGTTGAAACCTTAGTCGATAAATAGTTTAGGTTTTTAGTCTAGCACTCAGTTAATAGATGTATAACACTAACGCAGTGTGAATGCGGATATAACAATAGGTATACCCTTACGAAGTGTCATGTTCTTTTCTAAGATGTTGGCAACGGTGGATTGTGATGAAATCAAAAACAGGGGTCGTAGTTTTTTTCTCCTGGGGCTAGGCTCCTTCACCGTTATTTCGTGCTAATACGGTAAGCAGTAAAGAATATGGGTAGTCACCATAATCTGTTCCATCCTACGGCGTCATAGCGTAGGTTTACTACTCCCGCAAGCTTTCGAGCGAGAAATCAGCCCTGCTCAGTGTCTGAGTAAGGCTGAGTTTAGACAGGACCAATTCAATCCTGTTAGCTCCAACTGGTGAGCCCGTATAGTTTTGGGAACGGCAAGAAATTAGGCAGGACGTCGCCTGGAACTGATTTGTGCAAACTGACTGCTCAGGCAAATAGGCTGTTCATGGAGAATACGTAATTGACCCTCATTATCCCAATCGTACGTGATACTACACATTGCTATGTATTGGACATCGGTCGATCGATGCCTGTATTACGCAGGGAATTTTATTGAGTTAATTGATTGCTTAGTGCAAATTTTCATTTCATTTTAACGTTGTTACTTTCTATTTAACTAATAATGGTGATTTACGCGATTTGGCATCTTAATATCAGATAATCATCAATTTAAAAACTAAAATGTGATGAGTATGTATAAATATGTAACTGGAATTTGATAAATCAAAGTTGCATGTAATCTTAATGAAGTTCCTTTTCAAGTCAATGGAGTTGGTGAAGTACGATTATAGCTATATCATGAACTCGATGACTCAAAAAGAAGAACAAGATGGATTGAACACACCCTGAGACACAATGTATATGTAACGAACATAATTGAAGGCAAAATAGAGGTAGAAGTCCCTAGAGGAAGACCCAGGAATAAGTTCATGGATCAAATAAAGAGGAGTACATAGGAAGAGATACAAGGAGGTGAAGGAACTAACATTAGATAGGGAAGGGTGGAGGGCTGCAGTCAGCTAATCCTAGGTTTCAACGACCAATGATGAAATGATGAACTCGATTAGACTAGCCTAAGCTGAACATGACCATGCCTTAAAAATGAAGGGGAAAATGAGTGAAAAATTCACTGTAAACAATTTCATCTCAATGAACTTATGGTGTTAGAGTTAACCAGCAATGAATGTGTATACAGGTACCTCATTTTTTAATATGCTGATTTTCTGTAGCTAAATATAGGAATGGAAGTGAATGAATTAGTAATCGAGCAAGAATTACTGCGATCTGTCTCAAAGGAATCATCTAAAAGGACTAATGTGTGAGAACGTTCTCGTAACAGCCAAATGCACATCTAACGCAAAATTAACAGTGAAAACCCTGGGTAAACCTGAAGGAAAAATGCCAGGAAATATTTTAATTCGATAATAAAGGATGTATGTGTTAATATGGGGAAATGAGAATGACTTTAGGATATTTGAATGGGAAAAATTGGAACATTAAGATCGTCCGAGTTAAATCTCCCTCAGGGTAAATGCTGAGATAGAATAAGGAGTAGAATAACCTAGAGTGGGACAATTCCGAGGAAAATGCGGAAGGAAACGGGTACAGGTCTTGGATGAAATTAAGATGATGAATCCTACAATGCTTGAGAAGGTGGTTGTAGTGATAGATAAACATCTGCGTTGGCGGCTGCTCTGTCGGCTTTGCCATCTGCTCCCTCGCTTCCTCCCGGCGAGCAAAGGGAAGGATGAGGATGAAGAGGGCGGGTCCAAGTGTTTCGTGTGTTCTCCCGCTTATCCGTCACCTCATGTTCTCCTCCTTCCCTCCCTCTCCCTCGTGGTAATCCCCTCCGCTTCCCTCCACTGGACATCCTGGATATATCCTTCACCATCCTCACCCACCACCGACCGTCCCCGTTTCCGCCGCCTTTGAAACCTTACCTCACCCTTCTTCAACAACCCCATCCCGATAAGGGATTCTGAAATATGGATCCATTAATCCACACTGAAGTGCTGTCGTAATGTTTTCACGCGGATTAGGCGTCTCTTTGGCTTTGTGCCGTTTATTTGTTTGCTCCTATTATTTTTATTTTTTCTCCTCCTCTTTTAATAAAGTCTCGCACCGCGGGATTTTAGCTTCCAGTGGCAGCAAATATATCCGCACACGGATTGATTGAGTGACAGCGATGCCACACTGCTCGCATCCTCCTCGGCGTAAAGGATAAAAAAAGAGGGCAGCCTCTTTCGCTGGAAAAAGGATTCGCCGAGAGAACATGAACTCCCTTCGCTTTTATTTTTTTCTCAAACCGTACGATCGACGCCCGCTGTGATTGGCGTGCCAATCTGAACGATGGGAGTTGAGCTGCGCCTACCGAGCTCAGATGGCGCAATCAGCACATGATGTGATGCGTTAGCTTGAATAATGGAGTGGGTTTTGTGCTAAAATGATAGACTCGACTCGAGCGCCATCTGCTGCTACAAAACTGTGCAATAAACATTAGTCTCGCGTTAATTGTGAAATTGTGTAGGATAGTTCATCTTAAGAAATTGAAGTGCTTAATACATTCTGGTTAAACTCGAAGTTTTAAACCGAGTGCATTGAATCATAATGGTAGTCAGGCGAAGAAACAACGGTTTATTTCGTTAGTTTGATTGGTCGGGGATAACGGCTCTGTAATGGAAATTACTTCATCAGGCAGATGTTGTAAGATTGTGCAGGCTACAGTTTGCTCTTATAGTTCTTCCATTATGTACCTTTAGAATCGTCATCCAGAAATTTCCAAATGATAAACTGATCACCCTTCAAGTATGTTTATTAGTGATAGGAAATATTTACTATTAAATAAAGCAATTGTGATCCGTGTGGACCTTTACCTGACTTTCTACAGAAGTGTGGAAATAGAAGATGCCTACTTAGCAGTAGAAATCTTCATTAATCCGATGGTTTCGGCTTTTATCTTGTGAATTTACATTATGAAAATTTAAAATGCCTTGGTAATTTTGTATAGAGTTTTATTTTGTACGATCATGTTCATCGCACAGGCGACATCTTCAGGTGTTCTCTTCTATTCTTCAGGTGAAGATGTTGCCAATGGTTTTAACTGGCTGTACAAAAGAAAACCCTGAAAAAAATTACCGAGGCATTTTGAATTTTCAGAATTCTTTATGTTTGACTGGAAATTAATATGGCTCATTTTGTATGTAACGGCTGCAAATTAGGATGACGTCTCTTTCCATTTTTTCTACATATTTTGTGTGCTTTTCTAATTTTTATAGCCCTATGAATATAGATATTGAATGAAGGAGAGTAAAATTGATTGAGTTTTTTTAGCCAGCGAATTTACTAAAAAAGTTGACAGCGACTTTACTACGGCGAATCTACTAGTAGTGGGTGGTTTAATGTATTATCTAACATCGCTCATTATGTGTTCGTAGTTAGCAGTGAGAGGTGATGGAGATAATTTGTAATCAAAGATAGATTGACACTTGTGCTATATCATCACTCCAAAAACTTAATTTCTTGGACTAAAAGGTATAAATAGCCTTAGAGGGACAGATAGTCTTAGAACTGGCGGACTAAGATTGCGATTACGTCTGAAAATTTCGCCGCAGTGGACCGCGGATGTCACATTTATTGCTTTTCGTTGGTGATGTACTTTTTATGAGTTGTAATGAATGCAGTTGGAAAATTAAATGTTTACCATCTATCAGCCGCAAATCAACTGACTGGTTACATGTTTTCTTTCTTACCTCTGCCAGTATGTAATTGTAGGTAGATGATGCAGAAAAACCGTTATCAAAGCTGACACCCTTTGTCAAGTTCAAATATTGTAGAAATCAATACTTTTTTACTATCATTTTTCTCCTACGCATGAAAGCGCATGTATTGAAAGATACCGTGGGTTCATTCAAGCGCGTTCACTTTCCTTAAAAAAAGTTTCACCCCCAGATTGCGATGATCAGGAAGCTAGCTGCCTGTTGGACGGGATTGGGTGATTGATTAAAAGTGGTTCTTCGCAGGAACCGGGCAGATGGCGCTGGTCATCTATGACCACAGGCCCAGCTTCATGCCTGGCGATTCAAATGGTAGCCCATTTTACGGCGCCCAGTGTGTGGCCGCCTTGAACAGTCAACGTTTCAATCATCAATCAGCCGCAAATTTTACAAAAAGGCCGGCGTCAGACCGCTCCCGCTGGTCAGATGCAGGGTGTGGATGGTCCGTTTGAGATCTGAGGAGGCCGCTTTAAATTTTACTCCCGGTAAATCTTAATGTTACGCGTTCTCTCAAATAAAGTACGGCATTTACATTGACATGCACTTTCTTATTTCTCTTCCACCAGTTTCCAGGTGCTTTTATGGTGATGGAAATTACAATCAATGTTCTTAGCTATGAGTGAAAAGGCAATCGCTGGTAAACAGTTATCATGGTAACCAATCAAGCTTCAATGTCCAAGATGGTGAAGTACCACAGTGGCTTGATGAATTATGAACGATTTAACGTCACTGTATTTCGATGAAACCACAATGCAATCCAATGGAATTTTTATTTTATTGTATATTAAAGAAAATTCTCCACGTACAGCAATATTTCCGATTTAAAGGGTACTTGTAGCAAACCAAAAATAAAGACGCCCATTTTAACAACAAAAACAAAAAAATTAATTAAGATGGCCTGTAGATTTTGTTAAAGTTTATAACTGTCTATGTTGTCTGTTTATTAATGGAAATATTTGTTGTGGCTAAGTGAGTGAAGTTCATTTCCGATAGAGAGAAAGGATCGATATCAGTAGGAAGTGAATTAATTAGGGAGGAGAGACAATTAGGGAGAGAGAACTTTAGGGAAGAAGTACCAATGGACGGCACCAATTGCTTAATGTAAGTTAGTTTTGTCTCAGGCTTCCCTTGTTTGTCCTCTGTTGCTAATAGACCCGCCATAATGTCCACTAAGCATTAACCTCTAGATGAGTACCGTTATGTCATCTACTTATCACGTCACGATAACGTGACGAAGAGTTCGTATGTTGTATGTTTCATGAAACAAGCCGCTATTGGACGGGAAACTTATCAGTGGGAGAGCTTAATCTACATATACGAAATACCGTGCAAGCCACCTCTAGGGTATGTGACACGGGGTGATTCCACACATCGCCAGAAGCCTTCATCCCAGCTGAAATCAGAACCGCGCTTGTTCCTCCGGATGCAAGGCGCAGGCCAAAAGAAGTCTGGACAGCAGTGTGCGGTCAGAGCTGAAACTAGGAGAGTGGACTACGTACCTGAGTACGAGTTTAATGGGGGTTTCCATGTAATAAATGTTTATCTAGGAATTATTAAACCAAGTCTTGGAAGACTTAGAGGTTGAAATAATGCTGCCTTTATAATTAGTGATACGGATATTATTTCGGCAGACAAACAACATTATATCATAAGGGTGAAGTGACTGTGGATTTTACTTGTTACTTAGTATGTCTTTACATCATAGCTTAACCATTTTAATTATGAGTTATAAAATGCCACTCTGAAATTGTTAAATACAATATTTGTGTGGCAGAGAATGCCAAAATGATGTTTGTACTTTTGTTGACATTTCTGCGTGTCACCATTTCACAAATGGAAAATGGGTTGACCGATTGTAAGGACAATATTTCGTGTCTATTCATGTTTTACATTTCTTCAGAAAGATAGTCAATCTGCTCATTAACTATCTCACCAACTCTAGATAAAGACTGTTAATCAGAGGTCATTCCTATTACCATTTCTTTAATCCATAGGATTAGCGGAGTGTTTGTATTTAGCAAATGTGTTCGTCTTGCATTTAATCATTCGTTTTGCACCCGTGGTGTATTCACTTACTAGTAGCTTTTTCCACTGCCTTCGTTGATACGTTCTTTGAAATAAAGAATTTTCCGTGTTCAATCCATATAGAAATTGTCAGTTTCAGATGAGTGAGTGAAATGAAAAATGCTTCTTGACTACGTTTTTAAATATTAAAATTCATTCGCTGCGTGGAAATTATCACGAGATGAATAACAGGTGGACCGCGGAGGTAGAATGCCAGATAAGAATGCAAATTTGAAATGAATGATCTCAGGGTGATGGTTTTCGATTTCTAGGGAACATGGTTACGGAAAGAAGAGATGAGATGAGTGAGATTGTGTGATGAAATTTGGCCGAAAAATGAATTTATGATTTTTCACCTTATAACAGATGCGTATTAAAAAAATAACCTCCATGTGGAATTATATTTTACCAATTATTATCAAAACCAAAAATTATATTTAACCAATGTTTGTTTGTGAAAGTTTTATTCCGTTGTCATGTCATGTGGAAGAATATGTGGAACACGTGAAACAAATATGGTGATATATGTAATTAATGCGAGAACTGAGATTAGAAGCGACTGATTTTATAGTACATACATTAAATAGAAATAAAATGAATGCCCACATTTTCAAAAAAAAAATGAAAAAATACTGCATTTAAAATTGACATAGTATAATTATTGAGTCTCTACCGTCATAAATAAATACCAGTTTATTAAAAATAATTATCGTAAATAAAATGAAGCATTAAATAATAATGTAAGCATTCAATAATATGACATTGTAGTTAGAATTTGTTAGCGTCGTGAAACGATTTTTCATTGGGCGCGGATCAGTAGACGCCACTGGTCATACACCAGCGTAGCCTTTACCGTGTACTAATTCCCACTTCAGGTATTTTGAGCGAAAAATCATTTCACCTTGAAATCGATGAATTTGGTATAATTTTAAAGCAAAATATCTCACCATTCGTATAATTCCAAAACATCAGCCCCTTACCGAACTACTTGCCCAGATTTTTGGCAAAATTAGCAGCCAATTTATAAGGGAAATAATACGTGTAAGCACCCCAAAGAGACCTTTTTAAAAAAATGAGGAATTTTCAACACCAAGATCTCGTCAAAAAATTAAGTGTGTAGTTTGAACTTTTTCTTAAATATACTTGAAAATAAATTGTATAGTTACTGCAGTATTTTTTTCAGGGTCACAGAAAAGACTTCCGCTGTAAAGGAGTTTCAAACTTACCGCGTATAATAAATAAGTCAAATTATAGTGTTATGTAGATATTTTAATTTAATGACTTAAAATTTCAGCCATGTAAATGTATTGCACCATTAATGATGCCTTATTTAATTCTTTCTTCCCACGGCTGCTGAAATTAAAACGTATAATTCGAATATAGCTTCCATTGCGACTAGGGAAATATCTCGCTCAAACTACCTTAAACCAATATATTGCGTTTTTCTGCTCCTGTGGTAGATAGTTTTCAACAGGATGGTGAAGAAGGTTTTAGTTATGACCTTGATTCTGTCCAGTTACCATTATTCGAGATGTTATTATACACTAGTTCATCTGAAAAAGATGGTCGGCTCGTTGTTTCTTCGACCAGATGAACATCAATTAGACGTGTACTCATTCTCCTGAGTAGAGTACTTCATTTTATGTTAATTGAATTCAAATTTATTTTAAACTTTGAAATTAACATTCTTAAAAAGTGGGTTTAGGCTGAATGTAACTTGTTGGTTATGGTAGTATTTTCCTGTTAAAGTAGACACTGTAGTAACTTTAAGGCGATTCTGTTCGCTAGAATGCAGAAATAAGGAATTGCAATGGCAGGCTGTGAGGAGGTGGCGGAAGATGTTGTGATAGAAAGTCAGTAGTGCACGATTCGTGTTTAACTTGGAGACGGGGACATCCGTGAGATGGGTGAAAGGCACTCTGGCTATATTTCCACGTGCTAGGGTTGTTCCCGGCTCATTATTAATCGCACCATTTGCAAACAAGATAGTCATAGAAAAAACTACCTTCGGCCATGGTGGTGCCTAGGTCACTCACGGATAGTGAAGAATTTTCCTTTAAATTATACCCGCGTTTTTTTTTACGGATTTTATTACATATTCATCCAAATTTTTATGTATTACGTTTGATAATGAGTGATAAATTAGACAGTTGAAATGCGTGACCGATAATTTTAAGAATTGTCAATCTATTGAAATGCGAATATACGGCAATAAGGCGTTTTCTTACAGTCCTTAATTTGAGTTTTTCTTTTTGCCATTTGCGGATTGAGAATATTTTCTTATTTTTTTACTCCCCACATTAAATCACTAGCAATCCCAACAATGATTTAAAAACTCACCATGAGGAAATCATTTGTCAAGTTCGTAATATGGGCGTGGATCTATTACTGGCCGGTTAGGTGTGAAAACCATTGAAAACGCCTAGCCGTTCTATCCATTTAATCTCGGCTGTGGTTGTCGTCTTGGATGCTTGTTGCTGTTTCTGCTTAAAACGCCTGATTGACACTTGAGGTGTTTGGGGAGGAATGAGTGGGTAACACTCTGATATTTGTGTTAGGCGTTGCATGAGCATGCAAGTACAAAGATCTGTGTTGTATTTCACTGGCTATTTTTGTTTTAACGAACAGGAATGTTGAATGTTATATTGCTCCTTGTTTTTAGCGTTCAAGCCCAGTGAACGTGCTAGATGCCAAGGAGGTCAGTCGAGTTTAAATTTGTTGGATCCAGCTTGGGTAACGGGAGTACCTGTAAATGTAAAGCCTTATCGGTAGATGCAATACCATTCATTTGAAGTGAATGGCCAAACTTGACACATAAATCACAATGGCCAATAATTAGAGAAAAATCCAGCGAAACGGAGAGGAGGGTGTGAAAGATGGTACTGGGTACCGCTCTCTTGCATTCCGTAGCAAATTTTTTTAAAGGGGTAGCTGCCTTTTCCATGACAATTGATAGAAGGTATTCCTCTAAAAGTAGGTTTAAAAATCATATTTTTGCTATTTTTAAAATGCACTACGTGTATGCGAGTATAAACATGCCCGCTCATCGGGTACAACTTTTATAGACCTCTGCCCCTTTAGTTTTCTTACATCTCAATTTTATAATCAATTGGCCATCCAGGACTTATCCTCCGCTAGCCACCTCCTCTCTTTTCCCCTCTCCTGCTTCTTTCCCTTGTATTTTTTCCCATCCTATCCTATATCCCATATATGAACCCCTTACTAAGCCAAACCCTTTAACCCCAACTCCAGCGTGACACTCCTTAGTAATGATCTTCTAAAGCTGAAGAATTCACCAGAATTTTTCCAGAATTCTTCTAAAGTAGTGGACAGAAAGACACCGGTGCCATCATGGATAATCTTCCCCTTATTCGCGTATCCTTTCTTCCCCACCTCAAAAATTTGTTGTTAGTATGTATTATTAAATTTATTTAGTTTTATTTTTACATAAATATGCACAAATATATGCAAATATGAAAAGGAAATCTTTACAGGGGTTAATAAATTTCCAAGAAATGAAAAGGTCTTACTTCGTTCGAGGCAAGACTTGAAATTCATTTCCTGTTCACTATACCCCTATTATGTTTTTCTTGTCAAATTAGTGGCCAAATTTCTGAGCTTTCTGCTTGGATGCACACATATATTGTGTGTATACAATAGTGCTTGAAAATTCCTCGAGGTTATTGAAGGGAAATGCAGGCCAGAGAAGTTATTAAATTCATATGAAAGGAGAGGGCCATCACCTCATTCTGTCGGTACTTCTAGATGGAAACCTATTAAAGAACCCCTTGTACCTTGGATTCCCAAGCACTTCAGATCATAGTAAACCTTTTATACCAGAAAGTGTGGAGAATACATCACCATACTGCTGGAAAATATGAAATAAGAGGACTCTAAAAAGGGACCTTTCCGAATAGAAATTTGAATGCTATTCCATTCCACTGCATTTCGGAACAATAAATGGAGTTTGTTGTGGAGGTATTCTTCGAAAAATTGCTTATATCACACAATGAAGTGCCCTCTGATGCCGCTGAACGTTAATCGTCAAAATGGAAGATACGCGTTGTTAGATGGGGAAGGTAAAGAATGCAGGATAAGAAACATTTGTTAATTGTAGGGAATGGGAATATAAAGGATAAAAATATGGATTTGATCAGGAATATAATTTGTTAGCTATAATTTAAGAATAAAGATACAATAATTTGAATACCCACCCATTGTAATATTTTTTGGCACCTGCGGTTTTTCAAAAACCCAGTTAAAATATCCATCTAAAATTCCTTGAGAAAGTTGGATAGTTTTTCTGATTGATTGTTCTCTCCTGGAGCAAGCAAATGACAATTGCAATTGCTGCCCAGTAACTGATAGTGACCAAAATCAGATTCGTTTTTATTTTCTTCTTAATGTTTGATGATTAAAAATGGACATGATCAAATAGGCATAATAATGGACGTAACCGTAAAAAATTACCAGCTTATAGCCTAACAGGAATAATGGAATGGAACTCGTCAATTTCAGGATCTATGGAACTAGGAGTATGCTGAATGTAGTTTTACAGAATGTTTTGTTGTTGGACCAATTTAAGATTGTATATAGTATAAATTAATCGTGTAATGAAAGCAAGGAAAGGTACAGAGAATAACATTTTTCTTGAAACTTGAGATAGGTATAGGAAAGTATAAAATTCCATGCATTGGGATTAAATTGACATGAACACTATTTATGGTTTTGAATTAAGGGAAGTTAGCCAGAAAGGTATCTAACTTAAGAAACATCTGCCGTGGGGAAGAAATTTTCGTTTTCCGAGTAAAGTTTAATAATGCATTCATGAATGAAGTGGTTACGTACCTACTTACCATTAACTGATTCGTGCAATTTGTAGGAAATTGTTGATGAGCTTAGATAATAGTGAGTAAGCGACCTTGAAAGACTTGGGATGCGGGCAGAAAATACACTTACGATTCATTTTATTCTTTATTCATTTTACGAGCACAGTTAGCGTATATTAGTCGGGATGACAACAGATAAACAATAACCTCTATCCACGCAGGGTATGGAGAGGCAAAATTCCACCCAGTCGGGACTCGAACCCGGTTTAGAGGGACTAAACCCCGTCGTCACCGGGGTGGCAAAAAGTTGCCTCCTGTGAGGATTGAACTCACGACCCCTGGTTTACGAGACCAGTGCTCTACCACTGAGCTAAAGAGGCCGTATCAGTTAGAGAAAAAATGGAGTAATAATAATGAAAACGAAAAGGCGTTCCTACCCCATTCTGAAACTAAAATAGGTCGCTGTAAAGGATTTTAAAAGAGAATTATATATATACTGGGTACCTAGATTCTCCCAGTGCATCAGAGATCTTGATTTAAAGTACGTTCACTTCTGAGCAACTGACATTTATCCAAATAGTGAAGTGTCTGTGGGTTTAGGTGTATCTCATTACTCCCGTTGAGGAGGAGAAGATTGTAAAACATATGTTTTTAAAAAACTATTTGGTGAACTTGGGCTCTTGAAACATCTTATGAGAATCTATTTTGTACAGAAGGTAGGATTTTGGATATAAAGTTCTTCTTTTGAAACCCATTTGGAGTTCGGAAGGAGAGTGGTAAACGTGAATTGATTTGAGGTCCAAGGAGATTCATGGAGATGAGATCGAAAAAAAGCATTCACCATTTACTAAAAATATCATCTCTATTTTGAAAGCACTTACTTTAGGGTTGAAATTAACTCTGATTAGCTCAAAAACCTTTATGTACTAGTAAAAATATGAGCACTTTTTTACCCTTTGTCAGTCACTCTTTTTCATTTATTGATGACTAACTGGGAGTGGTTTCTCTTCTAATGAAGTCGAATGTGGAGGTAAATTTAGACGAAATTCTCTTCTTCTACATGTGATTATCTTCAACATTAAATTAAAGTATAGTTAAACGTGCATTGAGAAAAATACTACATTCGAATATTCTTTCGGATTGGATTTTTGGGGAGGCGACCGACGGCTAAGGTCATTTGCGCCATAGGGGATAGGTAAGGGAGGAAGGGTGGATAGAAACCCGGCGTCGGCATTAGCCTGCTCTTAACGAAAGGCGCCAAGGGGACCACGGCTTAACGTCTCATCCGACAGACGGAGTACTCCACTTCAGGTGCCCTCCACAAGACACTCAAGTAGGGATCGGGTTCCTCTGAAAAACATCCACCTCTGCAGGGAATTGAACCCTGGCCGCCTGTGTGGTAGGTGAGTACTCTAACCACCACACCAACCCGATCCCCCTCGAATATTCTTTCATGGAGAAAAAAATCCCGGAGCACCTTGCTAATAACGATTTTTCCCGAGAAAGATTTTAACGCATGTAATAGCAAAATATTAATGAAACGTTGTTTCACGATGTGAATCGATCGAAAATTGGACAAAAAGCAGGGAACTCTGGGCTTTGAAAAGGTACGGGAAACATTTTGAGTTGTGGATGACCATGGATCACATAGGAGATATTTAAGTTGATGAACGGTCCAAGGTTCTGAGGCTAGTGTTGCTGGAGTGTCCAACAGAGTTTTGACAGCTAATTTTTCAATAAAACCCGTCATCAGTGTATTTTATGACATAACTACGCAAGAAAAATCAAGATAGTTGGAAATGTACTTGTAATTTAATTATTGAGCTATGCAAATCGAATGTGTGTGACGTGAAATTTGCCTAATGTGAGGAGGTTAGGCTGATAGAAATCCAGTATTGAAGGAAGAGCTTTAATTAATTAAATCCGACTGTATGGGCGCCTTAGAAGTTATTGAATTACTAGAACAGCATCGAATGGAAAATGTGGCAAAAGGAAAATCGGAATTTTCTGTGACGAGGCAGGTTTTAGCAGTATTAGTATAAGATGCGAATCTTAGAATGGTTTAACGTCGACATGAATAGAGTCAGGATGTTACGGGAAAGAACCTTTAGATTAACTTTTGTAATTAAGGTGAAAGCAAAAAATTGTTACTCGGTAATTTAAGGTTTATTATAAATAACTTTGAGTAAAAACGAAGCAATGATGTGAAAAATCAATAGTTTCTTAAATATGTGTGATTTTTTTTACCGTTCTCCGGAAATAAATATTCTTTTGAAAATAGTCAATATAAATCATTGCACAGTTGTTCCGAAAGATATTTAAGTACGCAAGTAAGTATTGGTTTGTGCTAAATCTTTGTTTTTAGGTATTACATCACCTCTTTTATGTCATCGATAGAATAAAATGTACGCGTAGTTTTTCTATTTTCGAATAGGTGAAGTATCCCTCGTAATCCAAAATAATCGGTTTTCACGAAATTGGTGGGATTAAAAATTAGTTTAATTTTCACCCCTACGATCGGTGCGTGTACTTTCAGTTTATTCTCTGATGGGTAGTGTCGTTATAAGCGTCGCTTGCATTGAGTTTAGGTCCAGTCGGTGGAATGCCAGAATAGTGTTATCACGCGATCCACTCGTTAGATTAGGTTCACTTATTGTGATTTCAGCGCCTCTTTAAAACGTTGAATATGGTCCGCGTTTGGGAAAATTAACGAGGAAGCGGTGGTAGTAACCTGGGAAAAGTCGTAAAAATGAGGGAGGATAAAAAATTCTTTTTTCGTTCTTCTCTTGCTGCATTGATTCTCGTTTCATGATATCCTCGTTAACATCTCGCTTCTAATGCCGCCCAGAGAAAGCGGGACAAAAAGCAGTCACGTGATTCACCAAAGCGTTCTCTCTCCGTGGCTAACCCCCCACCACTCCCCCTCTGCCCCGCCCCGGAGCGACAGTGGCGGCGGTTCGCGGATGAATTTTGCAGGAGATCATGGGAGTCAATGCAAAACCGTAACGCGTCTGTTTTCCAATTAACTTGGGGATATATTCGCTTCGGACCGGTGACTTTCAAAGCCAAATTAGGGAGCGTAGAAATAGCGCGAATGGCATTGAAGTGTTCACGTTATAATCAAGCCACCGTGAATGCATCCAAGTTTTACTCTCAATTAAAACCCCGGAGATGAAAATTCCCTTCGTTGGAAAATCCCTCATTCTCCACTATTTTACTGCAGCCTGTTGATTTCACTTGAAAGAGTGAATCATTTGAGCTAATCAATGTTGAAGGGAAGGTATTTTTTCCTGAAGTCCACGTGGAGTATAAATATTTCCTTTTTTTCCCTGCGTGGAAGTAAAAATAGAATTACCTATTCATTGGAAATTCCATCTGTGGGAAAACTTTGAGAATGGCACGGACTTGCCTTCGTTTGCATTCCTGGAATATTTTTAGTGTGAAACTAGGGACTGAGATTCGTTATGAAATGCGTGCCTCAGACATTAAGAGATTTATTTCGCAATGAAGAGAGTACTCGCGTTGGAATTTCTGCAATTGCAATCGTGATTTCTCCATAAAGTGTATGTTGCGCATGGTACTTTGTGACCGAAATCATGTTAGATCCTGGTAAATATCTATATTCTCTCACAAACTGTATATACAATGTTAATTAATCTGAGAAAGGCAATTTTTTTATATTCGGTGTCAGAAAAAATGACTCAGTGAAATGAAAAACCCTTTATCCGTGGAATTTTCTTAGTTTAGTTTAAATTCATCAAAGGTTTAAGTACTTCTTTGCCGAGTGCATTGCATTTTGGTTCCAAAGTCACCCATGTATGGTTGATGTATGGATTGGACCGACGTTAAATCATTTTGCTTTGCCTATTAAACTTTGCTACGCTTCCATGCATACAGCGTTCCCTTTATATTCGCTGGCACCAAATGCCGTGTTGATAATGGACATTTTTAGTTTGCTCATTGTGGTTTTATATCTTCTTCATTCAAGTTCCTTCCTTAAGATAAGGGTTTTAAAAATATCGTAACAATATGTTTATTACTAATTTTTGCATGTCATCGTGGTTCTTTGCCGAGAATCGCGAATGTAGGCTCTCCGATTTGGTTGCGGTTGGTTACCTGCTCTTCTCTTACCAAGTGTTCGCGACTCTGAAGAAATGAGGATTCTACCTTATGTTCTTGCCATCGATGAAATATCACATTGATAACGTTAAATTTGAATTGATTTCCTTGGAAAAAAGAGGAGAGCCTCGGCCATAAAGGCGTGGTGCAGTTCATTTGGTGATAATGATTTTCCTCTGACTCAAAAATAACGACTTCAGCATACTCAATTTTCTTAAAATATGATTATATTCTTAAAGACATTTTTTTCAAATACCCTTAACTATTAATTAATTCCGTCAATTTCGTTTTAGTAAGATGATATATTATTAATTCTGTGACTCTGTGATCTTGTCACTATGTGATATTTGACAGGCGATTGTTTCTTAACGAAATGAATTGTTCGTAGCCGGCTAGTACTCAGGGTAGCTCAGTACTGTTAATTCCATTCATTTTAAGTCAAGAGGAGGCCGAATTTGTCGATAGATGATAAGTTTTCTCATTTTTTTTTCAAACATCGTATATTCGTCAGTTGACGGTTTAGTATTTGATTTTTTTACAAATCGCAATTCTTTATGATTGGCAGTGATAGCTATATACTTTACGTAAAAAGCAATATAATTAAAATAGCTGTAAGAAGTTCTTATCGACCGACTTAATAATTGCATATCCTCTAATATGATCAATGTATTTTGGACGCTATGTAACCTTCGTCGCATCATTTTGAAAATATTCACAAATGTGAGCTTTTAAACAGCAAAGTATCATAGACATACTGTGAAATGAAAAATCTTCGTTCGATAGAAGTCAATAGTATTGACTCAATACTGCAGGTTCTTATATCCTGTCCTTCATTTCTGTGGCTTAAAACCTCTACGCCATGGCTCATGTGGAAAAGGGCAGCATTGTGCTCATTATTCATTTTATGTACCACCAAATGATTGGTTTTTTTGGACAGGCCGTGCGTAAATTCTATCCATGGAAGTGTACCCTCAAAACTTTACTGACAGCTCTAGCTACTGACCCCGCCTTGTTTTACCACCTCTTATATTCTGCCATCCCCAGGTCATCATTGGCTTTAATTCGAGCTGATTTCTAGCTTTTTTTACCATCCGTACCCGTACAGCGCCATGTTTAGCCGTAGTTTTTTCCCGTATTTTCTAATTAATTCTCCTCTAATTGTAAATGCTTTTTAGTTTAGATCCGCCCCCCTATAAATCGTACAATATTTCTCCCGTCTTACTTCTTCATCCGCTATTTCCTGAAAGATTCAGCTTGTATACAATTTATATCTCTCGTGTAAGATAAGACGTTAGCTCTACTAATATCTCGTCGGGTTGAGCGTTAGCCGATTGGCAAAAACCTGTTTGATTACACCTGAAGACATCTCCTTCCTCATATCAAAAGAATAGAATCCACGAGCGAGTCATTACCCATCTAGCGAACGAAAAAATTATTATAAACGACTCAGGAGAATCATGGCTAACCTGGGAGGAATAATAATATAGGCCATCCCCTTACGTTCGTAGCACTAGAAGTAGAGGGCAATCTAGTTCTGAGGGTTTCCTTTCTCAGCATGGTCCGTTCTTATTTATTTAACCTTAGGAAAATATGTCATTCATCTTGTATATTCTTTGGAGGTCCTCCGGATGCTATGTCCAGATTCGCTTCCGAGAACACAATATCAGAGGGCCCTAAGCCTTGGTACTAATACAATCTTTGGCCGCGGATAGTAAGTTGGGTAAGCTAAAAGTGAAATATTATTTATTGGCAGGCTTCGAGAGCAACTTCAAAATAAGATCAGTGTAAAGTTTATTGTGCACAAAACTCACTTGTGTACACACAATGATTTTTATTTATTAAAATGCCGATTATAAAAAGATAATTAGTATTTTGAACAATGGGCTCTTTTCTTTTTCAACGTATATGATATGAAGGAAACAATTTATTGGGGTCAATTTTTTCCAACTACTCAATTTGTCCTCCGGGAAAACGCCCTTATTGATTGTTTGCTTGTTGATTGTTTGTTTTTTCGAGTACCGCAATGCCAAGGTCACTTGATCTTGTGAAGGCTTTTCGTAATCATAAATGAAATTTGCTGCATTTTTAATGAAAGCTTAACATTTTAGTGCTTCTCGGCAGGAAACTCTGCGCAGAGGTACCATGTTCGTTCAGTTTTAGTTACCTGCATTTAATTTGATATTTCTATGATGCACGTTAAAGCAAGCTTATTTTGATAGCCATGGCGATGATGAAAAGAAAAATTTATCAAGACGTATTAACGGCCGTTTTTGAGTGCGAAATTCCACCGAAAGAAAATCGTTCTTCTTGGCTGGGACCAGAACCCGGATCACTCTGTACCTCGGCGTGATCTTTAGCCAATAATGCTTCCGAGGCGTCATTGTAAACTTGCGAGTGACTTGGTAAACAAAATACTAGTGGATGGCTTGTCCCGGTATCCTCCAAATCCGTTTTCCGCTCTTAAATTAAAAGATGGCCAAAACTTAAATTTCGAAATCTTTCTGGAGGTTTATCATGGTGCATGAGAAATTACATGATATGAAGATTTATTAATGTATTCTACAGGTAAAGGTAGGTTTTGTTGAATGTCTGAGAATCTTCTCCTGGTTCTCTACAAAATTAAGGGGCCGATATCCCTCTAGTATATATTTTTTTGGCCTCTGCATACGATCTACCCTTCTTCATCCCGTCAATGAAACCTATTCTCTTTCTTCCCCTTTCCCGCTTGCCCAACATCCTTCTCTCTATCACACTCTTCAGCAACCCATCACCATTTATTACATCTTTTATCTACCCTGCCTATCCAGGATTTCATTCAGAAGTTTCCTATCCTCGCCCACCATCTCAAGCACTTCCTCGTTAGTCTTCCTTTTCGTCCACCTAACCTTCTCCATCCTTCTCTACACCCACATCTCAAATGCCTGAAGCCTATTCTCGTCCTCCTTTATGAGAGTCCATGTTTAAGCAATCGAATTTAATAACTTTCAGTTGAATATGAGTCCCAAGGCTTTAAGTTATGTGAACTTGTTTCGTGAAAACTGGGAGATAAATGAGTTTAATGGCGATGTTCTGAGATGGAGTATGAAAATTTTAAAAGAAATTAGTTTGTTTCACTTCTCACGAAACTGTGGCTGTAGGGTGGCGCTGGAACCCCAAATGACTCCGGTCGCGGATGCTGGAAGCTGGGAAAACCTTCTCAGTTATTCGGATGGGAATCCAAGTCCTTTCCATCGGGACCCACACCGCGGAGAGGGACAGAGGGAGAGAGGCAGGCGATAAGGGCGTTTTATCTTATTTATCGCGCATGCCCACGGGGATACGGCTGAGAAAGCAAATCGACGTCAAGTTTCCGGTAAGGGCATTTTATTCTCACTCTGGGAGGTCGAATGGGAGGGGGGGGGGGTTATCTTTCTGGGCGGTAGGGGGAGGAGGAGAAGAATTGGGGCCGAGGGGGGGAGATGAACGGAGGTTGCTCATCGTGGTTTGGTCAAATTGGTTTCGCAACGCTAACGTAAATTGCCATCCACCCTCTCTCATGGTCCACCTCTCGTGTGCCCAATTCTCTCCCACCCCTTCAAAACCCTCTCTATTGCACCGCTCTCCCTTTGCTCGACCATCCTTTTCTTCCCCCGGGGCGATTTAGGCCACAGAGACACACACTCCTACCCCTACCAGCACCCATCAGGTCTCTGCCAAATCCCGCGTTACTGGGCTAACGTACCGCGGCGTCTCTGTGATTCCCGTCGCGGGGACGGCGGCGGCGGCGACCCGGCCACTCAACTCTCTCACGCCCGCCAGCGCGCCGTTTCCAATCGAAGTAATCATCGATAATTCAACTAGACCTCCATCCTCATTTGGTTTGAATGCGGTCGGCGTGTCAGCTGCATGGTGGGTGTGTGGGGTGGGGTGAGATGTGGGTGGGGCGCCGCTTTGGGAGGGGAGGATTGGCTAATTTTTGATGGCGGAGGTGCGGGGAAGTATGGATCGGGCGCTAGTTCGCCCAAAGGAAGGGGGAGAGGTTGGGAGAGCGGAATTCAAAGGGAGATACAAAGATAAAACCGATATCCTTTTTTAAATCTGCATAATGCCTGAAATAGTCTCGACTATCGTAGCTATGGCACTAGGGATGATTTCAGGACGGGCGTGCTCAAACCGTTTTACGCTCTATCATTGATGTAAGTGTGGATAGAAGTGTTTGAGCAATGATGCCATCCTTTTTTAACTGTGTATTTTTCCATTACCATTGATATGTGATATCTTAATATTGATGTTGGTTTTATTTTATATTTTTCCTTTTCCTAATTTTATAATATTGCTGAGTTTGTTTTTTTTTCTGAATGTAGAAAACTATTTGCCAAACTGTCGGTAGTTTTTCGCAGGATTTGGGCTTCGAGCTTCTTTTGTATGTGATTTCCTTCCGTAGGTTTGTTTTTTAGAATCACATAAGCCTAGTAAGTTTGAGCCTTGAGTTTTACCGGCTCAAGTGAATATCTTTTTCTAGCTTTCTGGTGATATTGTGTCCTATTTGATATGTCTGAGACTGTGAACATTATTGCAGGGAGATATTCTAGGTAAAAAATTTAGTGGCTAATCTTGATTGCAGTATATTAAAAAATAACAGATGATGTCTATGTAACGACTGGCTGATTATATACATCTGTGAAATAATGTCTCAAGAGCCAACATTTTTGAGGAATGGCTATCTTGGAAAAACGGTTATGCTTCGCATGTTGTTCGGTATATGACTACCATTAAACTTACGCGGGATGGGCAATATTATCACGGGGACCATGGACAAGTTCAGTCATTTCAGCGTGCAAAATGAGTCCAAATTTACTATGGTTTTACCGATTCTGCTAAAATCTATTGCAATTTAAGGAACTAATGGATAGTAATTAACTTAAGTCCTTGAAGACAGCCTGCGCGATACGTTATGTCTGTCGTACATACCTTACGGAACGGGGTTGTATTATTTTATTCTGCAAGCGAAAGAATTACAAACGTGCGATGTATTTTTAAAATTATCTTTAGACTTAGGCAGTTATTAAATACTGACATAAAGTAAAGGAGAGTTTGAAATTTAGGAAATACTTTTTCGCTATCTTGAGCAGTTACGGAAATGTTAGCCAACAGCGATGGTCGACCTTGGATAAGTGGCTTTTCCCCTTAAATGGGAGTCTCACGTTAGTTAACATGTAGTAATTTGATCTACAGATGACGAAAAGCGAAATGATGCCTAATTTTTGACCCTTGAAAAACATTTAGGTTTTAAATGAAGAAATTATATTTCAAAAATGATGTTTGTAAGTGACGCTTATGTCAATTTTGAACGTGAAGGGAATCTGTGAAAACTACTGTGATAACGTAAAGGAATAAAAAATACCATGAAGATTATAAAATATAGATATTTTTTCTTGCTGAGTTGGAGCTGAGGAAATCTTTATTTAAGGGATAAATCAAGAGATTTATGGCACCTTTTTATCCCTATTGAAGTTCCAAGTGAGATGACAAGGCGGATTAGGGCGTGTCACTGGTTTCAAAATCTTTCGCTTGGAGATCAGTGTGCTAAGCTGCATCTCTCTATCCATTGGAATCGCAGTAGCTTATGATGAAGGGCTCGTAATACATTATGATGTCAGGTTTAAATCACTGAGCATTTTCGACAGTATAAAGTCCAAAGTTAAGGCGAATTAAGTGGTGTTTCAAAAAAAATGTTTTCGTCGATAATTTTTGCAGCAGTGTGATTGGATAATGCCTTATTAGATAAATGAATTTTTCTACGACACCATTTATCATTTCCATTTAGACAAATGATAAATGGTCATTTTTCATGAGTTTTTAATTGATGGACTTACTAATTTTTCGGGTGTATATTTTTAGAAAGTGGTTTTACATGAGCTTTATATTTAGCTATAATGAAATGGTAATTATCCTAAATTAATGATACACTTGAAGAAAGATGATGAGTTATTATTAGCGTCGTCGTTAGTTATTATTTGTATCGCAATTCTTAGACATTCAGTTAAAAAACCGAAATGCTTCAGTGCTAGAGCGTAAATTTAATAACTAACCTTTGCCGCAGTTTACAAAAAACAACATTAAATGTTGTGAATCATAATTCTAGACTTTGCTTAAAAATTTGTTTTCGTAGTTATCGTTTACTTGAAATTGAACATTTACGCGAAAAAATCATAGAATATTTAGGAAATAAGCGTATTGGCAAGGAACCTAATTCATTCTTCATTTATATCATACTGCTTTAGAGCAGTTAGTGGAGTAATTAACGTCAACTAAAATCATGTTATATTGTAAGTAAGTTGTTGGACAAAGTAAAAAGTCAGTGATATTAAGGTGGAATGAGCAAAATTATGAAATGTCCGTCACTATAAAAAGCTTTTAGAATTGGAAATATATTTTATTCTAAACACATTTTTCTTAATTTTTAGTTTTCGGTGCTATATCAAAGATAAATTTATTATTGACTTGTCATGTTTAATGAGGCTTGTTTTCGATTCGGATTACCATTACTTGCATTGATGGAATGTTTTCAGAAACTATTGAAAAGCAATGATAATTATAGATTATTGAAATTCTTAATCCTTCATACGTTCACGCTTGTTCAGGTTTGCTGGAGGAGTGTCAGGGTATTTTAAAATTACGCGGATTTTGAATTTCTCTCAGTTATTTTTAATGAAATCTCTAGTCACATTTGAATGATCTACTTTCTACGAGGAAATAACCGCAGCTCTTTTAGTAGTAGAGTCTGACGCTCTGTTCTACCCTGCGTAAAGTACTAATCAGATTGTACGATATCAACTTGTTTGTTGGAAATCTTCGATCAATGATCACCATTTCCCACTGTTAAAACACTGCACCATTTTGGCATTCGCTGGCGTGACGGGAATGGAAAAATCTCGCCGGAAGAAATGTCATTTTGCGGATTTCGCGAAACAACACCTCTGCCCTCGGCGTAATAATCGACTGAGGCCGTATTTGTTTTTCGTAATCCCGCTGATCGAGGGAAATTACCCCGGAGAGGGAATATTGCCGCAGGGTTAGAACGGCGTGTGATGAAGCAAAAGAGGCGACTTTATCAGCCCGGAATCAAAAATCGTCGGGGGATCCTTCCTCATGGTAAACTCATGGGTAGACTATTAATATAGTAACGGGATTTAAAAAAATAAGAGTGAAAAAAAGAGACGGGATTTTTAACCAATATTGAAAAATAAATGAAAAAGTAACGATTGAAATCATTGGGGGAGGGAAGGAAGTGGGGAAGTTGTAAAGGCAACGTCGGATGCCAGGAAGGGGGAAAGATATAGGATAGAATGCGGTCAGGATACATTGGTTGGTAAAAAAATCGGATAATGGATGATTCTTTTCCGGAATGCGCTGAAGTCTTGGGTTTTGGGCAGGGGCATGGAAGGGCTATGGGAGGGGTCACCCGGGTACATATATGTGTGTGTGGGCGGTGTGAGGAAACTAGAGGAAAGAGGTTATTTTGGAAAATTGGGATGCCTTGTGGGAGTGTGGGTATCAAATTCGCCGTTCATTCGAGGATTTATCGAAAAAAATATCAATATTAATAATATCCTGGAGGATATACACTCACTGCCCGCGGCGGCTGTGCACGCCTAAGTTTTTATCCTGATGGGATAATGGGAGGCAAATGAAAAGAGGTCTTGAGGGCAAAGGGTGTTTTATTTTGGGTGAAGGGTATGGGAAATTGGCCGTGCTGTAGGGGGGGGGGGGAGGGCGTAAGATTAGGGTGTGGGAGGAGGAGGAGTAAAGAGAGAGGAATGGGAATGATGGGAATATTAAAGTGATGTGTGGCCGAGCCGAAGAGGAGCAGGAGAGGGATTTCGATTTGTGGAGTTATGTGTGACGATGTATGTGGAGTTACGATGTGTGATTTGTGTATCGTTCCAAGATATTAGTTTTGCATTGAAAAATCGTTGTTACACTGGATTCTTCATGCAAATAAAGCTATTTTAGTTTTGGTTAACGTGACTGGTGTGGAAGATATTATAAGTTAGAGGAGAAATAGAAGATCCTTTTCGAGAGACCATATGAAAAGAATTTATGACTCAAGGATTCGTAAGATTGTGTCACGCGCAGCTCGAGATGGTCACCGTATGCCAGGAGGACCAGCTAAGAGATAGAGAGATAGCTGGACCTCTTCACCTTAGGACTTGTATCAACTTGCTCGCTAGAAAATAAATTAAAATAAAACTCGCATACTAAGTATAAAATTTATGAATATTATGTTATCTCAGTCGAAATCGTAAGTTTACAATAAAAAAACCTAAAAATTGATGAAAACATGGCGACAAAAACCTAAAAATTGATGAAAACATGGTGACCGAAGAATATAATCTCTCTTAATTTATTTTTATTAACCACTGAGTAATGTTATCACACTTTCTGCTTGAATATATACATATGACCTTATATTAAATGTGGTTTATTCCCGAAGGTCCTTACATTCAACATTATTTTGGGCGTTGTATGTATAGAGTTGAGATCTTCGGCCTTACGGAGATCACTCTTGCCATATACCCACCGTAAGTTCTCCACCATGCCCCGTGGGCGACTATTTTTAACACCGCATTGGATTAAAAAAGTCTCTAAAGGGAATACCATTTGCAACTCATCTGACCCATAGTTGTATAGTCGCTGACTCCTAATTACAGTGTTGCTTGATGTTAATTTTTATGCTGCTGTCGACAATATCGCATCTCTAGCCTTTTGGAGATTATTTAATCAGAAAAAGAATCTCTGTGGGAGACCAAACTGTACTCAAATTTAGAGCTCTCTTAACTACTATATGTCAAATAAACTGCATAACCTGTGATTTTTCGTGTATAAGCATTTTAATTACTGCGGTAATGGGCTATAGGAAAATGGACATCATGTCAAAGACATGAGAGGTGAATGACGGTAACAATGTAGGTCTTAGACGTAACATAAGGGAGCTGATAACTGGGAGATAGAATGAGGACGTGAAGATGACTCTGTATGAGTGTAGCGTTATGCTGGGCAGAAACGTGGACTCAGAAGGAGGAGGTCTAGAAGAGGCTGCAGGATTTTGAGACGTGGATTCAGAGGAGGATGGAGGAAGTGCGATGTACGGAGAGGAAGACAAATAAGGAAGTTGTTTAATGTTACTCGGGCTTTATACATGAGGACCACGCATAAGAGAAAGTATTTCTGAACACAGATCTAAGATCTATCAATAGGAAAAGAAGAAGATGACTGTAGCCAAGTATTAGAAAACTTCTATACTTATTGCTAACGTGTCGGGTTATCTTAACTCCTCTTCATGGCTGGATCAGCGCAATGAAAATTATATATAGTAACACCATGAATAGCGACGCTGGATACTCCCTCGGCTATTCTTGGAACCAAGTGCTGAGATTCATCCGAGAGACCAGGGAAAAAATACGGGAAGTAGCGAACGAGCACCTGACCGTATGCCGAGCTGTATCTATTCCGGACCAGTTGATGATTCAAGACATGCCCTGATGACGATGGACGACTCGTTCATCGAAACATCGACCAAAATGGAGAATTTGACCCGGTGGAAAGCCCGAGTAGCCTTTAACATCATCATACGCCTTAAATTAGCCTTAAATAAGGAAGTTCCTGGTATTGTGGGTGAGGAAAGTTTGGGAGATTTTTCTCTGATATTCATTAAATCCTGCCCTCTGCACAACTTCAATGTGATCGCATATCCCTGAGATTTCTCAGCTATTCATTTTCCTAATCCGCCTAAACAGTCTTGTAGTTGTAGGAGAATCGAAGACAATATTTCGCCGCGGCATGGAGCGCATTGCGTACCATGGTCGTCGGGATAGGAACCAAAGAGACTAAATGGGCAAGTTAGGGGGGCGGTGAAGAGAGAAATTGGGGGTAGGAGTGTGTTTTGGGGAGAGCGGAGTGCCGGACAGATGGAAGTTTTCCTGCGAGGGGGGTTTAGGAGGAGGGGGCAAAGCGCTCTCCCTCTATCTCACCACCGCGCCACCCCATCTCTCCGTCCAGCCATCCACCCCTTTCTCCCCACCCCATCCCTCGGAGGGACGCCTTCGAATGGCCGGTGGGAAATTAAGTGGGGGCCGGTTTTCAATTAAACGCCTCCGATGCCAATCGCGCAGCTTCCGCATGGAGTGGTTTGCGATGGGGGTGGAGTAGGTGGAGGAGGGCGAGGGGAGTGAGAGATGGTGGGGGTGGTGGAGTGGAAGGCTACATAGGCCGACAAGGGGGTGTGGGGGAATTTGGGGGACCATATGTCGCTGGAGAGGGAGGAGAGGGTTAAGAGGAGGAATAGAAAAAAAAAGAAACAGGAGAAGGAATTAGTCCTATCGCCCACCACTGTTCCCCCTCCCGGGTGTTTTAATGGCGAGCATTCGCGGTTGACGGAGGTGGGCATAACCGAGCCCGAAAGCAGATTGAGATTAAGGCTGCTCAATGTTCCCATTTTGATAATTCTTTTCCGTATTTTATTTGGATCATTAAGGCTTGGCATCGTATAGCAATTTGTGCATGATATCGCATGACTTCGCGTATTGCAGTGATAGCGAAAATTTTGAGCTCAGTGTGTGTTAAAATTCGCTCAAACAGAGACTAGGAGGCTGATTCACATTTCATCATATTCATAAATTTTTTATATTTGCAGCTCTAATGAAAAAGAGTTTAGCTTTTGATATAATTATTAATATGAGGCGGGAGATCGCTTTTTAAATTGAACATTTTTTTCAATCCTCGAAATAAAATTTTTATTGTATAAAATAATAAATTTTTCGTGTGTTGGTTGTTCTTCGTCGATGGCCATCCGTAAACAATGCGTGCCCCCCAAAATACCACGGCGTGTCACCTTTGGCACGAGTGTCTTCAGTTCGCCATCACTGGTGTATTGCATGGTAGTGCATCACATACAATGAGTTTAATTAGGACTTATGATTTATGGGACATTGTAAAAATCGGGCGATGGAAATATGAAAGTTAAACTTTCTTAATTTTAATTCAAATAATCACTTATTTAATTCAACTAATGTGCCTTACAAGCATTTTTAATACCATTTTTAAGTCATACGACAAAAGACAATCCCTATGTCCCGACTGATTCCCATAATTTTCCTTGAACGATCTTGCCTGGTTCATCTTATATGATCTCAAAGTCGGTCCTCAAGGGGTTTGTGCGAGCTATCGTTTCTCGTGGAAAGTGGCCTCAAAACATAGAGAAAGATAACATATTTTCGAGCATAAATAATATAAGCCACTTATCACTAAATTGTTTGAGTTATTTAACAAAAACTGCAAGCTGTTTTACTTGGAAAATTTTACGGGTATGCTCTCCCGGGAGATATAATTAAAAAAAGAAAGATGGAATTTCTAAAGAATTGATTTGTTCGTAAATTCATCAGTGGGTAGTCTGTATGCTTTATTATTTATTGTAAACAATACATGAAATGCTTATCATGTTATTTTTTACAAATGTTTCGAAAAAATCTTCGATTGTAAAGGCGTTTCACCTTAAGGCCTGATAACAAATGAGTTTTGTGAAAGCTGTGTGTGCAGATTTACTTAATTACTTAGAATGTGAGTCATATAAAGACGATATTTAGCGCTATTAATGCGGCAATATTTACTTTAGATTTACAACTGCTAAAATGGGATAATAATATATTAATATGATGTCCATTATGACTGGAGAAAAATGACGCAGTTTCCTGAAGCTCATACTCATCCACATAAATCAATCTTAATTTAAGCTAAGTGTGTATGATTACTCATCAAAGTCGTTCGAATTGTTCTTGTGATAGCTTTTTTATTTGGACAATTATTACTCGCTTAAGAGCATCATCCCCCTTTCGCACAACTTCCTTTGTACTGTGGTAATCAATTGAAAGGTTTATAATCAGTAGTGCGTAATCCCAGTTGACTTTAAAACTGGTAACTTTTAATCATCGTCATCTTCGAGTGACCGGTAGGTGATGAGGAACAATTGTGGTTTACGTTAAAAAGTCAGTCAATTATTGTTGGTCCCTAATCATTATAGACAGTTGCGAATTAGGGTGTAAATTACCAGCATTTTTTTTTACAATGAACAGAAGCCGGTCATACGAGCGGGGAAGTATTAGATGAAATGTCACGATATCGCTGCGTGAATAGTCCGGTATATCGCACAGCGCATCGTATGCGTCTCTACATCAAACAACCGTAATTGAGACACTGATAGATAGAGAGGAAAGAGAAAGCGAGAGGGGAATGGATGGGTTCACACGCGAAATAAACTCAATCCACCTCCTCCCACAGCGGGCCGTTTTGAAAAATTCAGCCGGGAGTTATGGTTATGAATAGCAAGGTGGTGCGGGAGAGGCGGGGAACGTGAAGGGGCCATGAAAAATGCATCGGTAAAAAAAAATAACAAGTGGTAGTGGGGAAGGATTAAAATAGTATCTTTGGACCAAAGTGAGGGGGAAGAATTACGGGATTCGGTTTTAAAATGTTTACTCTCGTCCTCTTTAAAGAAGAAATTGAAACGAGAGGAAGAGGGAGATGGACACTATGTTGAATGGGTGATGCGTCGTATTTCCTTATCCCAGTAACAGCGATAGAGGAGCACTGGATGGATTGACGGGAGACGAAGGGAGTTGGAGGAAGCGGTTCGGGAAAAAGAGGTGGAGGATTTTACCACAACGCTCGAATACAAGTGAGATGGGGGTCATTGTCTGCCGCGACTTGACAGGAAATGAAAAACATTCTGTCGAAGTTAATTTTAACGTAATAATCTGTAATAACAGACTGCTATTATCTGGGCATATTTCCTTTACTGTTGGTGTAAGCCTCGATCCAAAATAATAAACGACCTCAAATATAGGTGACCACACTTTTGACCGGCTAATGGCCGGTTGCAAGAACGTTTAGTTATGGAATCAATATATGTATAAGATATCAAAATATAAGATCCATGAAGTCATGAACCTCATAAAAATATTCGGGTATCAGAAACACACATACCAGTTTCATATCGTATCAGCCAATTGTAAATTTCTTTCTATGATTGATCTAATATTTACTTTGCTGGATAAAATTTATTGTCGTTTATCCTATGCATAATTGCTAATTCACAAAATAATTATTCTGTCTGAGTAAAGAAACTGGCCATTTACATCAAAATCACTCCTTTATTAAATTATTTATTTAGTTATTTATCTTCACTACCCCGAATACAGCACAATGTGCCAATTTTCATCGGGTGGATAACAGTAGCAGCGGACGAGACATAAACACCCATGTCCTGGGCAGGTAATATTTTACCCAGGCGGGACTCGAACCCGCGACCCTCGGGTTAGCAGGCGAGGACTTTACCCCGCCGCCACCGGGGCCGACAAATAATGAAAAATTCAAGCGGTTCATCGCGCTTCCGCCATCTTGGCTACAAATGAAGCTCATAACTCTAATCCATAAGTTATGAAGTCACTTATGAAGCCAATAAATTTATCGAATTTTTCTGCATCGCTTACTTAATGGTTGTCATGGCTAATGGGTCCCATAACTCTAAGGAATACATATGCATCGTTCCTGCAACTGGCCATAAACCGGGACTTCGGTTGTTGGATCTTTTGGAGCATTATCAGTGTTTAAGGCAGGTTCCTCCTTATCTAGAGAAGTGTCGGAAAACTCGTCTAAAAGTCTATCTTTACAGTACTACGCGTTAACTTATCTTTACTTAGGTCAGTGCAACTTCCCTTAGGGTGTCGTAAATTCAAGTTTGAATTTTAGATTTTTATTCCATCGAAGTGAATAGATTTTCATTCAATTACAATTTAAATTATGCGCATTTCTTATTCATAAACTTAAAATATGTCTATGCTAAACTAAAAAACTGTCGAAGAATTAATTATTAAACATATTTTTGTAATTTATTAAGATTCGATGAATAGGAATATAGGAGACGGTTGTTGGTGTTGTGAATACATGATTGTTTACGGCAGCCCAAGCAATAAGTATGTATGGTATCAACAGATAAATCTGCTGATAGAAAGTTTAGTTGCTTTGACTTATTTATTGATAATATGTTATGAAATAACTTCGCGATCTTTCCAGTAATTTACACTCTTTATCTGTATGAATATTCAATGGAATTTTTATCGATAAACGAAGGCTCAGATCAAACTTTTTATCATGAGTGCTGCTGAATCTTGATTCTTGGACATGGTTATGTTTATATTCAGGGGCTTCTCAGAAAAACGTTTACTTTTGGAAAATATTTCCACGTTTTTTCTTATTTTTATACGCATTTGAAAATGGGAAAGATACCTTTGATCTAAATGAAACATAAATATTTACAGTTTTCCTCTCCGCTGTTTATTTGGCAATAAATTCGCCACGTAGCACTAAGTCAATTTGATCGTTGAAGTTAACCTAACGGAAGTTTGAAGCTAGCGGGTTTTGGTGGCAGTATTTAGGAAAACAGTCATTAAATGTATTTTGTCATCCGTACCAGTTCTAATTTGGATCGTGACTCTTATTGGAATTATCTTCATGATTTCAAAGGATGTATGCTAATAAAGATCTCTTGTTTACTTTGCTGTTAAGTTTGCGGCAATTTTGAACGGGAACGATTGGATATATCAGGTGAGCCTTACTGTAACAAACCTAAGATTTTTCATTGTCTGCCGCGCAGAGGGCGGACCGCCTCATGACATGTCCGTGGGTCTCAACACTCTGCTCTGGCCGTGGGCTCCTCGTCCTATTGCGAGAATATTTAATTTTATGCTCAACTTACTCTATGCAGGGCAGTTGCTGTGCATTGCGTAAATATGCTGGACGAGCGTGAATGCGTTGGATTCATTTGCCGACTGCAATCGAGTAGCTACTCTGCAGGCCATTGTGAATAAAGTATTTCACTCTCCCAGATTCCCTAATCCCCGAACGCAAACTCGGAGAGCATCCCTGCTTGCTCGTGTTCACAAAGGGATTTGACCCCGCGGCGCAGTCGGATGCTGGGAAACTCAGCAGTGCCCGCACTGACCCGAACGGGGTCACTGATTAATCCTCCGGCTGTTGCGGATGGGAGGATGGGGGAGACTCGGGCGCCGGAGGGCGTATGAATTCGGAAGAACAGATTGTCCATTAGGTATATGGCGGGTCGGAGTGAAGGAAGATGGGAAAATAGCGTGTGTGTCATGGGAAGTATATATTACCCAATAAAACGTACCGTTGGACATAATTTTCAGAAGTAACTAGTACACTAAGTTCATATCCTTAACTGTAAAGTACTCTAATTCGGAATTAATTCGCCACACGACGCTTCTGTATGGAAACGTTTCTTGCTGGAAAAATTACGTGTACACTGCGGCGTCTAAACCCTGTTCATCAGGAACATGTCGCAAGACGTCATGGAATTGTATTACCGCCCGTGATACATGGGGTTTTCATGTGTAGCGCCATATTTGATGAAAATAATCGTTTTCATCTTTTTGTGAAGGACTACAAACTCGTGTTATTTGATCCATCCTGGTCGAAATATACATAGGGCCAAGATTCCGTACCATACAGCAATGTCTACATCTACATCTATATAATACCCTGCGAGCCTCCTCATGGGCGATTGGCATGGGGTGTTAGGTCACCAGCCGTGTAAAGATATTTTTGGGAGATGAAATGGTGAAATGTATTATAGGAGTGTATTTAGTGGAGCTCAATTTTTATTGTGGTCGCTTATTGTACACGGAAGAACGAGGTTTTGTACCTGTCCGGCAGTGAATTTATCTTATTTTATCCCATCTGTCAGACCTAGAGATATGGTGAGGAGTCATGATAATATTCTCTGTGTTGCTCAAACATACATCAGTTCTGAATTCCTCAAGCAACCTAAGCCTAGCGTGGAGCCTCCCGAGTCTCTAGGAGCTCCCACCTTAATCCCTCTAAATGTTGTGAGACACTATAAATACGCTTGTAGCAGGTTTTAAGTAAGCGCGCTAATATCCTTTGTATTTTGTAAATTTCTTTGGTTAAATCTGTATAGCCAGGGTCCCAAATGCTCGCGGCGTATTCGAGGTGTGGCCTACCCAGAGCGAAGTAGCATCTCTCTTTCACTTTTTCGTCCGAGGACCTTCCTATTATACGTTTAACAAAACCTAGTTTCTTTAATATTGTGCCACATGTGTTTTTTATGTGTAATCCCCTCGATATATCAGAAGTTAAAGTAATTCCAAGATATTTAACTGTATCTGAAGATTTTATGTTTACTCCACCCCAAGTCAGACCATTAAGATACCGTTTTGGATCACTTGATTCTGAAAAATTTTTATTTCCTTTATAAAAGCTGTAACTCTTGCCTGCGGTTGAAGCATATGCAATGGGTCACATCGTTTGGTTTGTTTGAATACCTTAAATGATGATTTTACTCTAATATTAGGAATGAGTTTTTTACACGTTCCCTATCATGTAATTAAACGTGACCGACGCGTTTGGATTGGTGGTTGGATTTTCAACATTGTGTTTACTCCAAGGTTTTTCTTTGGTTATCATCGTCAGTAGCCATTAGTCCGAAGATTGGCTTGCAGCAGATCTCCACTTCGCTCTCCTCTCGGAAAACTACTTCATTCCGATTTAATTATTTTTCTGCCTATATGTTTTTCACCAGGTTGCTGTGTCGCAAAATGTATCCACTAATTCAGTCTCTCCGTCCCTGAAGGGTTAAAAAAAAATATTTATCATCTCTCTAACTTATTTTCTTATGTATATATTATGGGGAAAATGTGAGAATTCGCTATAATACATCGTATCATTGGCTCTTCCCCTGCGGACTCGACCTCAGGGGGCGTTGAATGTCATTAATTCGTTAGCGAAATGCTTATTGTCCGGGGGTAATACTGTTATTGGTGGCTATGCTTTTTGAAGTGCCGATGTACTTCAGTGTTTTTAAGGTTGGAAACTTCATCTGATAATACGAGACCTAACAAAGAAGGATTGACACATTGTTTCTTACGAATGATAAGGATGTTTCCGCTACAGTTACAATTAAAGCTCTGCTACAGTTACGCTTAAAGCTACAGTTTTTGTCGATTGCTCTGCGTTAGGACTTGTGGATTACTGTGGTAAGAACGTGCAATCTCACTAAGAAATCAGCCTATCATCGCACGTAGGGAAGTACATAGTGTGAAGGGGGCATTACCTCTCGTTGCCTCCCTCGCTTTCCCTCTGTACTTTTCCTTCACCCCTCCTCTACTACCTCCCTCCCAGTACAGGACTGGGCTAGGATCTTTTGCGCCAGCCATACCCCATTTCCCCTGCCTTCTCCATCACTTCCTTCCCACTCCCTCACCACCGCTCTAACACAGTCAACTGCCTCTTCCATCCATCGTCCGCGAGCGAAACCACTTTCGCATCCACTCCGAGCCCTGCGCTGGCCCCACCGCGACCGCACACACACTTCCCAGTGTTATCGCTCCATTTTACTGTTAATTAGCGGCGGCCCACGCTCTTAAAGTGGTTCGCCTTTTCCTTCCTGTTCCATGCCTGCTCTTTAACCCTCTCTCCCACGCACTCACCAACCAACCGGTGCGAATTCCATTCCCTCACTCACCCTATCTTAATTCTTGTCCTACTCCTTCCTGTTTCTCAACCCTTCCCCATGTCCCACTGCTATAGCCTACCACTCTTCCTCTACTCCCTAGCCACGCTCTGTCTTTCTATCTTCCTTCTCCCTATCGCAGCTAGTGACCTTCACCCTATCGCAGCTCTTAAGGTGGCTGGAGCCGTAATCGGCAGTCTCCGGTTAGTCAACGTGGACGTTGCCTATGCCGGAACTAATTAACTTCGGTTTACACTCCGAGGAAAAATGCAACCGTAGTTAATATTGCCACTTATTGATGTTTATTATTTTTAAAATGAGAGCTTACAATGAAAAAATGAATAAAAACAGCAATCAACCTACCGAACATTGAACATTGGTGGAATAATGAACAATCTGGCCGTTCGTTCTGTTGATCTCTTCTTTTTCCGCATCAGTTTTTAAAACTTTTTTTGCACTGATGGGAACAATTAGGAAACTCGCTTGCATCAGCACTCCGCGGAGAATTAGAAAACGATCTCGGAATTTGGATGAAATCATTCCCTAAATGTCTGCCCTCCATTTGTTTCTCCTTTTTTATTTGCTATAATCCTTTCCCATCCCCCATCGCCCCCTAACCATTCTTTATTTAATAATAATAATAATTTATTCCTTTCTTAACGGAAATTAAAATACACTTTGTATAGGTTCACTAGATGGGTTTATTGAGAACAACCATGGTTTCGTCACATAATGACATCTTCAGGTGACGAAACCATGGTCGTTCTCAACAAACCCATCTAGTGAACCGATACAAAGTGTATTTTAATTTCCGTTAAGTATGGAGAGGTTTCACAAAGTTAAGCCTGAAGTTTAGTTATATTCCTTTCTTCTTAAATACAAAGTATATTCCAATTTTAAAAAATTGGGGAGCTTTAGGTTACCCCAAAGATTATAAATCAGTATGGGGGTGAAAACGTGTCTCAGTTACCTTCTTTCTTTCCTCCGGTTTTTCTTTCGACGCAGTGGGAAGGAAGGAGACTGGCTACACTTGATTAGACCTCATCGCAAGAGAGTCAGTCGACGGGGTGGGTGGAGAGAGGAGCAAAGGGCACGTGTCATTATCGCAGTTGAGCGGGCAAAGAGAGAGAGGACGGAGGGTAGGCGGTCTATTTAGCTATGCGACGGGCAGGCGGGCAATCTCTCTCTTTCCGTCCCTCTCACTCCCCCTATGCAATGGAGAGGGATGTGCGGGAGTGGTGAAGCAGACGAGCCTCGGGGAGGCAGGAAGTGAAACACCGTGAGGCGTAGTGGAATCGGGTGGAAACGGGTCTATCTGGAGTGGAAATGGAGGTGGCGTGGAGTGGGAGAGGTGAGGAGGGAGTTTGAGAGGACATTCAAATTTCAACGTCACTGTGCTATAAATAATGACAAAAGAAAACTTTGTTTTATTCTACCAAATTATTTCCAGGTACCACCACTTTCGACGTAGCGGCGTCATCTTCAGGTACTCAAGTAGAGCGACAAAGGCCAAACTCTCCCGGACAGTGACTATTAGATCCAGGATGGCGTCATTTAACATCTACTTTAACAGTAGATGCCTCGCTTTAGGAGTCCCAAACAAAGTTAGGCACCTGACGATGCCTCCGCTGCGTCGTAACTAGCAAGGTCGTTCAATATCGGTGGTGTTCTTTCTTCGATATAAGTCTTCGCAGTGTATATAAATCTGCCGTTAATTTGCTTTTTTCTGTATTCTCCATAAGCATAGCACAGGTTATTCGACATTTTTGTTGATATGGTAGTGCATTTGTATTCAAAATGATAACTTATGCCGCGTATTCGCAGATTTACTTGGGCGTTTTATGGCAATAAATGATCAAATAGCACAGTTATGACGGACTTGTGGTATAAATGGTTGCGAATACCTGTGTCGAAGAAGAATTCAATTGATTTCGAACGACCTTGACTAGTAGTCTAGTTGACTAGTTGACAAGTAGGAGACTAGTAGTGCCTGAAAATAAATTGGTGGAGTAAAACAAAGTTTCCTTTTTTCCATAATTTATATTAAACTTCTCCAAAGTTGAGCTTTAAACAATTAACATTACCATGCTATATTAATTTTTGTATCGAAAGGAAGAATCGGATTGTAAAGTATAGATCTAAATGCACTGAGATGTTAGACCATAATTGTGCCGTTGAAAAAACTTACTCAATATGACTCCGTCATGCTAATGGCAAGGAGTTGAAAACTAAAAAAAATGGAAAAATTGCGTAAACTACAGAATATGGATGTTTGTGACATCAAAATTTAACAAAAAATATGTTAAATGGGATAGAGGCATGTCCTCTCAAAACTATTAAAAAAAGGAAGACAATTATAAAAGAGGTAACACATACTCTTGTAAAATACTGTGAATAGAGGGCTATATAGACATGTGTTACTACAAAGGTTATTCTTGTATTCTCTATAACTTCTGGTCCATTTTTTATTTTGATAGCGTGAACTTTATGGTTTCAAAAATATGCTAAAATATAATGTATATTTGATATAAGGATGTTAATGTATACGTCGATAGGTATTTCCTGTCGGAACTGGAAAATACATGTTTAAACAAAATTAAATAAAATATAAATGTCCAGTTTTTTGTAATTAAGGCCTTAAGTGAAATAAGTAAAAAATTAAGCCCTGATTGTGGTTGTATAGTGGAAAAAAATCAATATCTTAATTCAAATTACTCATGCAAATAACAGAATACAGATAAACCGAAATCCTTCACCGCTCCTTAATGGAAGGTGGTAAAAAATTACGGCTAAACAAATTTGTTCTCAACTGTAAATAGTTTTCTTTAGCGTATCTTCTGCTTTTCTGATTTTCATAAAACATTATGCATGGTTTCACAAACATGGTTTCACATGGTTTCACTGTGGAATCTCGTGACGGCGGATGATGTGCTTACGTAAACAGTTATTATCGGAGTTGGAGCTCGGTTGACTTTGGGGTAACTTACTCAAATTATATTTCGCTCTCTTTACTGTGATTGTCGTCAGGAGAATAAAGCAAGGAGCGAGTTCCGTAAACTGTTTTTATTGATATATTGACTGATAGCGCATTTCCTGATGTGTGCTCTGGTGCATGAGGAGGGTTCGTCACCCATTTAACCTGAAATTTAAAGTATGCCACTCCGCCAATCAATCCGCGGCCCTGATCTTGTGTGTTTCGCCATTAATTTTTGTAATACTATTATTACTTGCATCAATTGAAATATAGCTTATACAAGGTTCGTAGCATTAATCAGTCATATCATCACTATGGTAAGATAGTGATGTCTAATAAGAGCCGAATCGACTCCCTGGTATGTTGGAACTGTTCGTAACCAAGCGTTCGAATGAGGGAGAAGAGATGGATGGAGGATATTTCGAGGAGAGAGGGAATGTTGTGGAGAGTAATATAGGGGAGAACACTGGGGAAGTGTGGAAGAGGAAGGGAGAGGATAGGAATTTTGAATGAAATAAGAATAGAGAGACGATATGATGATTATAAGAAGGATCTAATGTCGGATCACCTATAGGAGGGAAAATGGAACGATATGCCAGAAATTGGAACTTAAGTACTGTCTGCCCAAACTGTTCAAACTACAGGTACTGTCCAAAAATCTACCAATTAGCTCAAATGAAAAAATAACTTGATTTCTAAGATTACTTTCCAAAATCAGTGGAAGATAATCAAGTTATTTTTTCATTTGTGAAAATCGACTTCACAAAGTTGAGCCTCAAACCATGGAACGTACCAATCAGCTGACAGAATACTCTAATGAAAACCGTCTCTGTATTGCTCAATAATCAAGTCCTGATTTTTGCCGCCTCTTGACGTGGCGGCAGGAGATGACGAGGACTCAAGGAAGCTGGGAGGTTTGGGCAGAGTGGGAGGTTGCACGGAGGGAGAGGAGATGCTTGGAGGATTGGGAATCTGGGACTCCGCTCCTCATAACGATTATGGCCCAATTTCGCTGCCTAATGTCCTCACAGGAAGCCGAAGCTATTATTATAAACGGCGGCGATAATGGCTAAGGACATATTTTATCCCGGGTAGCCTACTTAAAAATTTATGCACTGTTAAATTGCCGCCTCTGCGCCAAGCTCGTTTCTGGGTTTTCATTTCGGAGGACTTTCTCTATATTTCTCTCGTGGATTTTGTGGAAGGAAGTGGATGAGGGTGGAAATGATTTTCTTGATCACGAATTCATAAGTTATGAGAATCACTTTAGAATTGCTGTTTTAAAGCCATGCGAATCAATTAAGAAAACTTTGAAATCAGAGGCGAAGTTGCGTTTTTCTGGTGTTTCTTGGGTATTTTGTTCGGAAGGAGAATTGTCATTTATTATTTAAATAATGTACCAGTTAAGATAGGTTGAGATGGATGATGGAAAGAACCCTATACGTTTGTGCGGCTTTCTTTCTTTCTCTTTTGCCCGGCATCCTCCCTTTATCGCCGCCCTCAGCGTCCACTCACTTGTCATTATCTCTTCGAACCACCGACGCTGCCTTTTTCTAACTTTCTTCAGATGTTTCCTCTCCTCATCAAATATACTGAGTACTTCCTCGCTAGTAATTAATAATACTCTGTACGATGTTAATGAGGTGTGATGGTAAAGAGCCTTAAACCTTATTTTTTGGATTGCTTCGTTATTGCATGCACATTTTAGTGATGACTTGGAGCACATTAAACGAATGTAATATTTATTAATATAATTAGTTACTATCATTAGGGAAGTCTTCTTGAATGGAGTGAAGATAAAAAATAAGAGAGATACATTGCCGAACAGATAGATGAAAAATCTCGTTCTTTCCGCGCACAATAAGCGATCAAAATAAAAACTGAGCTTCACTTAATACACTACCATAATACACACAACCATTTCACCTCCCAGAAATTATCCCTTATTTATTTTCAAGGCTGGTGACCTAACACCCCCTGCCGCACACCCATACGGCGGCTCGCAGGGTACCTAGTGTGTAGATGTAGGTGCAGAACAGTTAAAGAAACATAGATGGCTATTAAAGGAAGGTTGTGCTTGGATTTCTATATTATGTTAGTTAATTTATATTTAATATTTAACTTGACGAAGGCCTCAATTTATGCCATGTTTTGCTGAACGATGTGAATGTGTTGTGTTAATAAACATTATTATTATTCAAAATATTTTTGGATGATTATTTCCATAAGAACTATAATAATCAATTGGGACATCGATGTGTGGTTGAGGAATTATACTGTAAACAAGAGTACAAAGCTGGGCGGTACCTAAAATAAGGATGGCGGACTCTGATATGAACGAACGAATTTGAACACATTTACAGCGGACAGGAGACTTCGAGAGGCTTCTGCTTCGCTGATGCCTTTCCCCGTGGAATCATTAATCTCAAAATTATAAATATTAATGGAAGCGGAGTGTCTCGCAATGTTGTATCGTTACATTATGCACAGGTTGGTAATGAGATCTCCCGCGGGAACTTCGAGAGCCTGAACTAATCATGGGGGTTCGCTGGGTTAGCTGTGCGCCGGCCGTTTTATTGCAAATTATTCCATTACAAGGGGTGTCCGTGGAAACTGTGCCATAGTGGATATGCTTCCAAATGGCCCCAGAAGAAGCAGCGGGCAAACTTAATCAGGTGTTTTGCGTTTGCCAATCTTAAATCCATTTTTCGTCGCTACACTTCCTCCTCAACGAGTGCATTTACCAAGTTTTCGGCCAATTTTAGTTGCATTTTTTGTATCTCTGGGAAAGTTTCCTCGTGGCTATTATGTCACTGATATGAGTGCCCTGTTGAAATCAACTCGTAATTACATATTGTCAAGTGAATCAAAACTACATTTTTGAAATACGAATTAGTGAGGTAGAAAAACATTATAAATTCTTTCGAAACATATTCTAACGGTCAAGTTTGGTATTAAAACAACTTAGCACTTTTAAATCGTCAAATTGGGGCTAGATATGTTCATGCTGGCATGGATCTGACATTTTGCTACGTATACTAATATTTAAAAATGAATTTGTTGTACGTCTGTCTGTTAATATTTCTGTTTCTCCTTTCCTCGAAAACATTGGAAGCAATTGGGCTGAAGTTGAGCATAATTTTAGACAACGAAGGGCTCTAATGTTAATGGCGTTTCAAAATTTGGGAACATTGGGAGACTATTTCTTCTCCTTCAATAGCCCTTAATACTTGATGTATTCAACAAACTTCGTGATGTGGAATATAATATTCATATTTCTGTCTTTAAATAGCCTTTAATCGAAACTAACCGTAGAAAGTGTCTGTGGAATAGCATAGGTTTCGAATGCGTGCTACTTGCGGCACTAAAGGGTTACCTAAGTACCAAGATGGCGAACGGGTGGTAGAAACTTCGGTCTTCCACTTAAGGCACACCCTGATGTATTTAGACTGTAATGTTCAAGGTTGAACCTTTATAGGATTAATTAAGCCAATCCATATCCCCGAGTAGTCCTCTCTGAGAGGTCTGTGTGAAGGACTAGTTCCTTTCCGGAAAATGTTTTCCATGGAGAGTCCCTTACTTGTTTTACAAATCCTACGTTAAGGAAAAGAAGCAGTTGATGCCGTACAAAGTTGACGTGCTTCGGGACGGTAATGACTCGGTTTCCTCTTTCCTCATACATCGGAGCCCCAAAGCCGCCAAAGAATTCCATTTCGCTTACAGTGGACTAGAGCGTTGTAGCACCGAACTTTGATCTCCACCTTCTTCCAGATGAAGGTCAAGAGGGCCGCAGCGCTCTCCTTCTTGTAATTGGACGCGTGCTTCAAATTGTGAAGCTATGGAACCTTCAAAGGATCGAGTATTGTTTAGCCCACCTATTCCCGAGGATAGATCTCTACACCCACTAACAATGAGCTCCGAGGCGTATTGTTCATTTTTTTATCCCTCTGATACCTCGTAGGTATCCATATTTGAAACATGGTACGCAACCGAATGCTTTCGCTATCTTTAGACTAGAGTTTAGATTTCGTGAAGGCGACACTCTCTTACCGCCACAACTTACGTTTACAGCTGGTCATTAACCGAGTGTATTTGGATATATTGCTACTGCCTATTCTTGGAAGAGTGCGCTTCTCCATTGACTACTTCATTGTCAACCCAATTCTATTTTAACAGTATCTAGTAATTGGTTTGGAAAATATATATTGAGGATGTTAGTGAGGTTTTCTTACTTGAGTATTTAGATGTGTTGATTACGTATTTAGTTGTTTTTTATTAAAGGGTGTTGGTGAGGGGTTCCTATTGTTTTGAGTAATGAGGTATTTATATAAAATTTGCTTCCAGTAGTTTCACTGCTATACAGGTATGTTGATATTTGGGTGAATACTGAAGTTTAAATGAATGATCAGTTGAAACTCCGTGGACAGTAGACCGTTTCTTAGTTCTGACGTACCAAGTTAGCATGAGGCTGCTATTAGCGTTCCGCTTATCTGTTCTGGTATTAAAGGAGCGTGTTCATCACCTGCCTAAATAAGGAAGGCATAATGTAAACCGTCGAATGATTTCAATTTACCCATATTCTACTGCTTCAACTGGATGGGTACTCTGAAGTTTGTTAAATCGTGTGGCATTACATATTTTGAGTCGCGGAGTGTAAAACCTTAAGCTAATACTTAGTTTGCTCATTGTCAGGTAACGGTCAACATTTATTATAGTCTCGTTCATTTAGATTCATTGATTAAATCATGGAATCAATTTTTGAGAAAAAATATCTGAAAAGTGCATCTGGGTGTAGTTTTTCATTTAATGCTTTCTGTGTTGATAAGAAAATGTATGTAAGTCACGTTAATGGCAAAAGAGAACTCTTTTAATTTTCAAATGAAATTTTAAGTGATTTTAATCTGGCATTAAATTATATGCTCTAGATTATAAATAAATAAAAATTAGTTACACCTATGAGCTAAACTTTTTTAAAATGTAAAAAACGGAATAAATACCCCGATGTCATTAATTAACGGCACAAGGTTAGCTGTTCATCTCGAGCCCTCGTGGAGTACCATGGGTGCTATCTTCCTTAAAAACTGGAAGTTTGTCGTTTCTCGCCGAAGAGGAAAGAAAATCATTTCGAAACGGGAAACCATACCCAAATGGTAAAGTCAATTGATTAGTGGAGAGGTATTGGTCGACGCGGAAGGAACTGGCTCAAAAGTTTGTTGATTTTTTCTACCTGGAGCGTGTGTGCTCTTAGCTTAATTACTGTTACCGGGTTAAGTTGATTACTGGAGTGTACATGACCGTGAGTATTCATGTGCTTCGTCGTAAGGGAAGGAACGGAGGTGGACGAGGGAGAAGGGCATAGTCATACCGAGGTATTGAAACGAGAGGAATACGTCAGAATAGAGTCGATGGGCTGGGGCGGGAGGGGCGGCGGTGGAAATATGGAGTTCACCCGGTGTGGGAAATACAATATATAAATTGGAATGCAGGATTCCATTTGTAATGTAGAATTAAGGAAATCAAAGAAACATGATCTGAAAGGATGATGAAGGTGATGTTCTTCCTTATCCATGCATCTCATTCAATCTAGAACTCTATGAAGGTATTAAATTCCTTGAGAAATTGAAATATTCTGTCAACGATTGAATAATAATTGGATTCTCTCCCCTTTTATTGCATGTAGCGTGTAGTAAGACGGAATAATTTTCGAAAAATTCATCTATACCTGAAATAGATCCGACAGATTTTTGTTGATGCTTTGAATATAATCCGCGTATATCCGCTTTTATATATAATCCGCGTATCAACTTTTGTTGATACGCGGATTGCTGAAATTCTTTTTTTCTCCATCTACTATACCATAGGTATGGTGGCTATAGTGCTAGCTTCCCATCCTGAGGATCCGGGATTGAATGCCGATGGCTGTTGTAGTATTTTCATTGTAATCCAGTTTACTTCTTCTGTGCTGTATGTAGAGCCCTTTAAATGTTATTTTCCGTCCGTCAGATGAGACTTTTAAGTGTTGCCTCCTTTGCGTACTTAAGCAAGAGTAGGCTAAGGCCAACGTTCCTATCTATCGTTCTTCCAATGTCTGAGTAATCCTATCCTCACCTACATAACACTTTTCCCAAATCACAATAAAGACTTAAGCAGTCGGTCGCCTTCCTCTAGTAACTACCCAACGTCAGTAACTGCGTGATCAGGAACGGGTAATCGCGTGACGTGATCATAAAATTCCGGCGTTGAAAGTAAAGCAAAGAATTTTGTCGTCTTTTTATAGGTATTTCTTAAAATTACGCCTTGTTTAAAGTTTAGTATCTACGATAGGTGGGAAGTAGGATGCATTTCGTTAGGGGCCGGGATAGGTTTAAATGCAGGACCATAAAGGAGGAAGAGATAAAAGGAAAAAGGCTTTAATGAGGATTATACATATCGAGGAATGAAATAAGCCAAACCAAGACACCGAACGGCAACTATAAGATCCAGGCTCGAATCTGGTTAAGTCCAATGTTTTTTTTGCCAATTTTATCCCATAGTGTTTTGTGCACCGGTACGAATGACTTCTCACCATCATTTGAGCATACAATGATTGGAAAAATAGAATTAACCATGATTAGTATCTATAGGAGCCTATTGACGGAGTAAAATATGAGGGGAGAGGTGGTATTAGGAATGGCTAAGGTTCCGGTTGAGAAATTAGACGAAGGGAGGACAGAATTATGACCAAAATGCAGTCAGAAAAAAGTAGTTACAGAAACAGCTAAATTTGTTTAACTGTGATTAATGAGGGATAGAAAAGGTGAAATTAGAAGAGAATACGTATTATATTGAGGTGGAGAGATTTTGAGTGCGGAGGAAAAAATACTGAGAAAATTATTGGACAAAATTATGATATTAGAAAATGGCAGGGAGGGAGATAATGGTGCGGTTGTGGTGGCTTGAGATCTGGCTTTCCATTCCTAGGCTCCGGTTTCGAACGGGATCATATTGTCCTCTATTAAACTCTTTTGCATGACTTACTACCACCATTACCATCACGTGCGACGGAAGGAGTACAACGGACATCAAGCGGAGAATTGCCCAAACTAAGAAGGCGTTCATGAAAAAAAGACAACTGCTGTATTCCAAGAAGGTAGAACTATAACCATGAACCATTGGAAAAGCTGACTAGAAAATACTAGAAGCCTTCAAAACCTGGCGCTGGAGTAGAATGCTGAAGATGAAATGGACGGAAAAAATAAGAAATGAAGTGTACAAAAGAATAGAAGAGGAAATTACCATATTGAACACTATACAGAAAATAAGAACAAGATGTATTGGACACACCCTAAGACACAGTGGGTTAGTGAAGAACGTAATTGAAGGCAAAATAGATGGAAAAGTCCCCAGATGAAGACCCAGGAATAAGTTCATGGACCAAATAAAGATGAAGGTATATGCATAGGAAGAGATTTCGGGAGGTAAGGGAACTGGCATTTGATAGGAAAGGGTGGAGGGCTGCAGTCAACCAATCTTAGGATTGAACAACCGGTGATAATGATGATGCTACCACCCACCCGGTCGGGATTCAAACCTGCGACCATCAAGCGACGTCTCTTCCCCGCTGTCACCAAGGCTTTCTGGCGGAAAGGGATTGAGATTGGGAGAATGGCAGCAAATAATTCTGTTGTGAAAATTATGACTACATCTACGAAATACCGTACAAGTCACCTCTAGGGTGTGTGCTTGGTTATTGAGCTGTAGGGGGAATTATGTGAGTAGAAAATGGAGATGGATAGTGCTGGAATTTACATCTACAACATGTCGTGCGAGCCATCACTAGGGTGTGTGACATGGGGTGATTCCACACCAGGCATGCAACACTGATCCCAGTTCAAATCAGGACCGCGGTCAGACCAGAAAATAGGAGAGAGATACGTAGAAGAACATGCTACCACGCAGTGCACTACTCAAGATATAACTACTGGAAGTATTATTAATGCGACAAATAAATAGCGCTACAAGGTATGCAGGAGTATATCATGCCGGAGATTGCATGCGAAGTTAGTATCTACAATTCATGTTAAGCTACTGAGCGCTACTGAAAAAACCTAATTAACCAAGTCAGTATCCTAGAATTGATCTATCACAACTATTATGGTCCCTTGATTTACGTGGAAAAAATGACATTTTAAATTCCTATTGAATCAGAATCACATAGTCATGGTCATGTGATGCTGATTCAATCGCAAATAGGATTACAAGATTGTGGGAAATATGTAACTAGGAAGCAGGTGAGGAGCCGAGTAAGGTGATATGTATTTCGAATGGCAAGGATGCCTGGTTTGGGAGAATGGGGAGGATGGGTTTTTCGAGAACAAAAGGAGTAGTCGGAGGAAACGCATAAGTGGTGGAGTATGCAGGGGGGAGGAGGGACTTCCCAGCAGAGGCGGCTGCCACGCCCGGGGAAGCGAGAGGCCGCGAAATGGAAATGGCTCCTGCGGTCGCGAGGAGGGGAAATATTGATGCCGCAGAATGCTTTCTCTCCGTTAAGATATGAAACTTTCACGGTACGGCTCTCCTGTCGGGTTACGCGCGAGGAGAGATGAGGCGGGGGTTGGCGAGGGAGGCGGTGAGCTGGAGTGAAGAGGGGTTGGCTGGATTGCTGTTCGTGTGAGTGTGGCGGGAAACAGGGAGGGAGGGCCGTTAATAAGGGATACGTTAGGCATCGCGTCACTGAGCACGCCCTCTCGTACTCTTTCCAGCGGGCAAAGAGGGGAAGATTTCCGTGAAGAATAAATTATATTTCAAAGGGAAGCCGTCTTTTAAAGATGCGGAGAGAGGGATAGAGAGCAGGAGGAGAGATATGAAAGGTAAGAGGAAAAAAATTAATATGTGTTTGTGCGAGGAGTGCGTTCGGGGGGAGGGAGGGAAGGAATGTGGCGTAACGGGGGAAGGGAATGGAGATTAAGGAAGGAGTTGGGGAGGGTGTGGGAGACAGGAGGCATTTTACGGGGGAGAATGAAACGGAGATAGTCTACACGGCATTTTAAGCGATGCGTATTTCAGTTTGCTAAAATCAGACTAAAATCTGGGTTTCCAACGCTGCTTGAAAATATAAGGTTAAATGTTAGACACCGTGTCTGGGTCTACTTTACGGAGTTCATCGCATAACCCTGAAAATATCACTTTGTCAATCCCACACGGATTTGTTTAAGTGTTACATCCTCGCGTTAACAAGTTTAATCAGCATATGCTAAGTTTTGGTTCTCCCATATGCTCTCAAATTCAACTTTTTACTTGAAATCGTCATTTCTGGTATAATAGATCTTTCTGAGGATAACACACTGGTATATTTATATTGATTTGCCTAGTTCAGGATTACAAAATGTGTCTTGAACTTAGCTTCTCTATTGATAGAGATTATACCTCAATCACTTGCGCATATACTTGAAACTTGCCCGATCACCTGCGATTGTAAATTGGTTCATACGTGATTTGTGGTATACGAATGGAAAACAAGCCTACTTATTCCTGTGTTCAGCACCGGGAATAGAAATTGTAGATATTAGTTATTGAAATCATTTTTCTTCCTCCCACAAAAGCCGTGGGATATAAAAATTTCATGTTGTGGTAAAAATATTAAAAGCTACGCAGGAGCGTTTTGTTGTGTTGCTGCTTCCGATTTGACCTTTTGTTGGCCTAACCTGACAATGCAATATTCAACATCAAGTTTTCAGGGAAGAGAATAAAATTAGGAGAATATTCTATCATACGTGCATTTGGATAAAACGAAAGTATGGGAAAAAATGTATATATCATATGTGTTCGTTCATTTAATCCGTAGTCCACGGTCAAACATTTAGGGAATGTACTGCGAATGAAAGTCTGCTGCTTGAAACATTATTGTTATTATTATTATATGGTACTGTATGAGCAGGTTTTTATGCCCATATCATCTCGTTATTTATTCATCATTCATTTTTTAAATTATATTTCATATTGGTCATCTTCTCGTCTCATCTCGTCATATGCTTTAATCGTCTTAATATTCTGACTTACGTATCTACTATTACGTATTACGTATCCATTCTTCAACCATTGCTATTAATGATTATAAATAGATAAGCTTATTTATATAATATTTCAGCTTTGAAAGGCACATTAGTAAATCTCCTTAAAGGGATTGCGTTGGGCAAAATGATAAGGAAAGATAACGAGATGGAGGGAAGAGTGGTTGTAAATTACGCATACCCCCCCTACGCATTTGACATGACAAGGCTTTTGAGCGTCCTGATTTCGGTAATGACATTCACACATAAAGAAACAATGTAAAGTGAAATTAAATGATCGAGGAAAGCAGACTATTCGAGGGAAGAGGGAGGAGGAGAGTAAATTAGGGACGTATGGGTTCCGTTTACGTACGTATTTATTTGAAACGACTCTTACACAGCAATTCTGCTACAGACATTTAAATGGTGACTTCGGCACGGAAAGAAACACAACGGAGGACGACTTTAAGGATGGAGAAAGGCAGACAAGGAGGGAGATGAGTGAGATCGGATGACTCTCTTGGCGTGGAGATGGGGAAGCTCTTTGCATGTGAAGGCGGGACAGATTTATAGAAGTCCCCTTTCCAAAACCCCTCGACCCCCGCCCACGTTGCCAGTCAACCTCCGAGCTATCGTAAAAAAAAGAAGAAAAAATATATGGGTAGTCATAATAAGAATTCGGCGTAATGTACTTGGCCAAAAAAAGTGAAATATGGTCTGGTCTGAGGGAATGAGGATTAGGCTTGTCGGGGAATGGAGAATGGGAATTTTAAGGAATACGAAGGGAAAATGCGTTGTGGTCTCCCGAGTCTCCGTCGAGAAGCTCGCCTACATCAAAAGAAATGTCCCAAAACCTGTGACTGGCCTCCGTTGAGTGCGTTGGGAAATCTTAAGGTCGCCGAGACGGGGGTGCCTGGGGACCCCCTGGACTCGATTTCTCCAAGGCAAAGGAGGAGATAGGGAGGGAAGGAAGAAGCAAAGGCGAATAGTGACGAAAGGAAGGGAGTTAAAGGGAGGATGAGTGGGAAGGTTGTGTTGCGTAGTGTGTTCCTCCTCGAATCTCGACCTGCTGGGTCACCATTTTCGGGTGCAGGGCGAGGGGATTCGGGTGAGGGTCAGTGGGGACTGAGAGGAATGGGCGAGGTCTTCTAAATTGTGTATCGGAAAAGAGTATAGAAAAGAAACAAGAGTAAGGAAAAGGGAGGCAAAGGTGTGAAGGAAGCAATACGGATTAAGAAAGAGGAATCGAGTGAATAGAAATCTAAAACAGGATAAAAAAAATCTTGCTGGTGTTCGAGGTCCGCGTTATGTGATGGAAATCAATGCTCGGTCAGATACATGTTACAACTCATGTAAGGATGCCTTAATATGTGCCAACTGGTGACTAGAGATGAGTAGATTATCGTAATTTTTATTTGAGGTAAATTGGGGTGGTAAATTATTGTAATTTTCAAGAAGTACCGTAATTTTCCGGTCATTTTTAATTTTCCGCGATTAATGGCAAGTAGAGGACTTAACTGAAAAGTCAATAGTTGCATTTGAAGAAATCTGATGTAATGATTGAGAATGTCAAAAAAATATTTTTAAAGGAAATTGTATTATGTACGTTACAATGTCTATCCTATGTTTGAAAATTATTTAGACTACAAAGCTATGTTGGAAGAGTTTAAACTTCAAGCAATGAGTGAAAGAAGAATGATTATGAATGATTTACTTTTCCTGCATGATATTAATAACAAAGGAAATTGTGTAGAATTAGTTGGTAAATTAAATTTCATAGTCCAAACAAAGAAAATATAGCAAAAAAGGACTTTTTACGTAAGAGATATGAAGACTAGTTGCACCATTAAATAGAATGTGCTTTTTACAATGCATATTGTAAAGAGCTAAATATGAACTTGTCAAGAGAAAAGTTTCGCAAGGATATACTTTCAATGTAATCAAAATTGTTAATTAGTGCCTGAGAAAATGATGACTACTTTTTCCTATCAACACTATTGTTATGTAAAATTTTATGCGCTATTCAGCCAGCCTTGACTGTTGTACTTTATTTAAGGATTTAACTGTGCATGAGTAAACCCTATTATAATGTTAATCATATTTGGTGAATAATAAACTCGTTAAATAAATAAATAGTAATTGCGAGTGGTTAACGACATGTAAACCATTAATATTAATACATTAATGTACCTACTGGAAATAGGGAGAACTTCTAAAGAAATACGGCAGCCCACACGCAATTTGGGGTTCTTTTGTTGGTTTGAGAAACACGCTCAAAACTGATAAAATGATAGCCCCACATATACTATTCCACTATTAAAAATGTTCAAAAAATGAGTTGTATGTGCCATAATTTATAACTGAAAATGTATGAAATATATACTGGCTTAGCTGAAAATAATATATTTGGAATATATTGGTATGAGAAATATCTGAGACGGAGGTGAATATTACTGAAAATTACCGTAATTTACAGGGTATTCGGTAAATTATGTAAAATACCACGTTAATTTACAAAAATACCGCGGTAATTTTCAGAATAGCCCATTGCTACTCATTACACCATTGGATGGCATTATGTATTGCGTCGTCCTTGAAATCCGCGTAACTTTAACCACTCCTAAGTTACTCACTGCACCCATTTGTATTCTCCTACCTCTCCTGTCTTTACATTAATGTTATCCTTAATGCATTAGTCTCAAATGTTCAGTAAGTGCTTGGTATTATTTCATAGAAGTGACATTATGATCGGAGAAATTACGGTAAACCGTTTTATTTATAATGACAATATACCTACATATAAAGAAAAATCTTATGCTACCCGAAATCTTAAATGGGACAAATTGTCCATCGATGCCGATTTTGTCTTGTCGTCTGTTGTGTTCAGCGCTGAGTACGATGGACGTGTCACCTAACCTAATGCATTTGAGGATGTATGCAAACATGTCCATTCCTTCCTTTCAGAATAGGTTGGCTCAAACTTATTTTTTTGCTGTTCGGCCATAAAAGGCGTAGGTGATCGATCTAGAAATGCCCAGTTAAAGGTACCAAGGCTTTTAAATTAGACTTGGCTTTCATAGAATGATTATATCCATAATTCTAGATCCTCGGATACCTCTTTCGCTTCTACTACAACCATGCCTTTCGCCTAAAGTGCTCTTCTGTTCTCAAGAATCCGAATATTCTCCTCTCAATAGCCTCTTCCGCTACGTATAGCCTGGAGTTAAGACGGTATAATGCGCGTATTTTTTCCGTCACTTTTCAGAGATTATTTCAGCTCTGCTCTTTGCGATCTTTCGAGTGATAGGGAAACGGATAGCTGATAAATAACAAATAATAACTTATAAATTGATAGCCTTCGTTTTCTTTAGTACTTACATGATCAGTTGCATCGGAACTCGGAGCAGCAGCCAATAAGGATATTTTTAATTCTCAATCATCGAGTAAATTTAAAAAAATATATGAATGGCTAGCAGCGTAGGATATTGCTTTCCTTTCAGTTTTGTGAATATTTAATACCTATTTGGTTAATGCATAATGTAATTAATCACCTCTATCTGATTTAACCTATCACGACATTATGTGTAGTTTTGCTTTGCTTAGTTGAGTTTTGGTTTTCCTGGGCTTTCAGTGGTTGCTGTATGATCTCTCAAAATAACTAGCGTGGAGAATTTTAAAATGGTGCAAATGGATTGTAGCCATTTAACCTGATATTTATGTATAGTTTGAAGTTCATATGCGTTTACTGTTTTTTATTATCAGAAGTGAACATATTCTCGTATTCCTTATGACATTTCATTCCAAGCAAGTTTTTGACCATGAATACTACTCGAATCAGTAAGTGAGGTGACATTAACCCATTACTCATCGGTAAACTTTGATAAAATTATCTGCATATTTATGTATGTGACCTCGTCCATGGAACATAAAGTCTTCACTGAAGATTTTATTTGCTGTTCTTCCGCATTGAATTGGCTACGCAAGGTTATTTTTGCTCTAATGTCCTACGTTGTCATTCCAGGGTAGCTCCATGTGCGTGATGTTTTGCGAAACATGTTAAAAATTCTCTGCGGTTCTCTAGTGTTTGAGCACTACATTGAATAAAAGCCACTCATTGCGATACCGTGCGCCGCCCGATGCTCACCACACTCGATCAGAATGTATTCTACGCTGACGAAAGAGTTGCAATTGTCGCAACGAGGGGGACTATATCCTCTTTGCGTCAGTGCGCAGCACCAACTTGTCAACCGGGTAATTGATATCTTCTCAGCGCTGCTGCTTCTGGTGGCAGTTGATAACACTGTTATTTTTTCATTTGGTGATTGTTGTTTTGTAAAATAGTTCATTGATCCATTCTTTTAAGGACTACGTCTCATCTCGTAGCTCAAAGGTGATCCACAGTTACCAGAAATTATGTGTCAATGAAGGAATCATTGGCTCTAGGTCAGCCCGCTATTACCAATACGTATGGAAATAACATTCTTCGATATTCTTTCAACGCTGATTAGGGTAAGGGAAACACTGAAATTCATTGAGAATATTTAGTCACATGGTTTCGATGCTATAAATTATAATAAGGTGATGTACAGGATCGATATTCTAAGTTAAACATAGATTTTCATCTACCTTCAACTTAATATGATGTCTCGCCAGATCGCTCCGTACAATCTTTGTCCTAATCCCTGAGCGCTTTGAAGATGTATCTACTAACTAAGCTTGGCCATTGTGCCCCCTCATTTTAGGCCTTTCATCGCACATCATCTGTTAAAGTTTCTGTCTTAATACTTATCAGCGTCGATTACTTTCTTCTCGCTATCTGTAATTAATTTCATTTAATCTTTCACAGGTGTTGGTCATCGTTTCAGTTCACCGAAGCATTTTGTCTTCCATTTCTGCTCATGATAATGGTAAGTAATATATTATCCTCTAAAAAAAATAACCAGTCTTATTTATAGCTTTATTGCATATAAAGTTCTTTCGTCCCATAATTGTCTTTTCTCTCTCCGCGCTTTACAGTTCGTTATTTTTTCCTTAAGTGGATCTGTTGGTGCACACAGGATTGTACTCAGTTTCGTCTCGTAAAATTTTTATTTTTAAATGGATTTTAATTAGCTCACTCTCTATTATTTTTTTACTATTTGAAATCTTATGGATGATAACCATTCATTGAAATTGCATAGGCTGGCCGCTTTTATGCAATCAATATTCAGTATCTTAGAGAATTGTGAATTGCTCTACTCCTGCATGCTTTGTAAAATTTGTTTATATTTTCAATGTTAATGCTCCCAATTGAACTGTGTAACAAAACCTCATTTTCAACGTTTATACTAGAAGCCATCGGCCAACACAAGCTTTAAAAAAATCACAGCATTCTAATACTTTTGCTTGGTAGAAGAAGTAGCTCTGTCTATAGTTTTTCATTTCAAGCTATTTTCTATTTAAGAAAGAGTTTCAGCATTTCTAATGTTTCCGCTATGTATCCATGGCTAATGCCGATGGCAGTTTCTTATTAAATAAGTTTACCAGCTTGAATGCTGTGAAAAAGGAAATAAAGATGGCAGAGGGGGTATTGCGTGAGGAAGAAGCGGAGAGACCTAATTTTATGTTGTCATTTAATCCTTTTTGGAATCAGCTGGAATAATATTTAAAGGCATTCTGAATTTTTTCAAGATCATGTCTTAAAATTGTTTATAACATCTCTGCTAAAATTATTTTTGACGTCTCCGATTTTTACATCATTTATTTTCCGATAATTAGGAACGTTTTTAATCTGTGTACTTCTACAGAGACAATCTTAAATGCTATTTACTAGTGCCTTACGTTAAGTGTGTTGAACTTGAAATGTTAAAAGTCCTAACGACGTGTAATGGCGAATTAGAACGTGTGGAAAAGCTGAGGAAGAATATAATGTGGATTGATAGGCCTTAATCTTCATTACCAATGATGAATTTACCCAGAACCGTAGTGATAAAAATCGTAAATGTAATAACAACCGCGGTGAAAATGAGCACAGGAGGATGAGAATGCTTTGCATTCTCTCGGAATATATATAGAATCCATTTTTAGCGCATTCGTCAGCATGGCATGGCGTAAATTGAGCGATTTAGGGCGACAAATCTTCATTTGTTTGGGCGGGAGTCTTGGACACTCACGCACAGATAGCGCCACTGAGGGTGCTCTCGCATTCCACCACCTCTCCTCTCTATTCCCTCCCATCCCACTCTCGGGTCCTCGTCCTGTGTCCTCCCCCCTTCGTTCGACCTCGGTCTCCCACGCGAATTCCCTATCGTCACCTCACTCTATTCTTTCTCTCTATCCTCGTGCGTCGTTTTCCGCCACCTGAATCCACCACCTCTCCCAGCATTCCAATCTCTCTCTGGTCCTCCATTCCTCCCACTTCCCATCGCACACTCCGTCTCTTCAGCCCGTTTCTCGATACGTTGGTTTCCATCCCCCCATTGCTTCTGGTTTCGAACGTTCCCTTTAGAATGGCGTAGAATCTACGTTTCGTGCGAGTATAATTTGACCATTTTTACTTACACACTATTATTTTGGAAGGATGTTGTTGAAATAAACTATGTAATCACCTCTTGCCAAAGTATCGCAGTTAAATTCCTGCATCATTAGGGCTTGAGATTAAACTATTAACGTGAGTTCATTGAATGGGCTGACAACAATGTACTTATAAAAACAATTTTCGAGGCAAAAGATGATTAAGCTGATTATTTCAAGGTAATTAGTAAAAATTACTTATACACTCCGCTGGTGAAGGGTCAATTTATTGCACAGAAAACAGTCAGTGAACACCTGAAGATGATGCCAGGCATCGAAATCCGGATTGTGCATTAAATTAACTTGTAATTTGACCAGTGGAGTGTAAAAGTTATTTTTACTAATTAACATGAAACTCCACAAAGCCGAACCGAAATTTTTTTACTCGATTATTTCACGACCAATGCTACAAAATAATTGTATGTAGAATCTAAGACTTGCTCATTTCTGCAGAAACGATTCGCAAATGGTTAGTGTTTTACGACTCTTGCATTACTTCGTTTTTAGGATAAAATGCTGTTGTCATGTTGAAAGGTTCATAATGAGCTATTTATAATTCAATTAATGATCTGCTTCAGTTTTTCACTCCATTCTCATGCCAGAAAACTACTTTGTTCCTGGGCATTTTTTTTACACTGACCACCGTCATAATTCTGTAATGAATTCCGTTCCAAATCCTCTATAATTTTCTCCTTAATTTTCCCGCCATTATATAAATCAATAGGTTATTGTTTTGCTTTGTGTGTGCAATTTGCAACTGTTGAATAGCATAAGAATAAACAAATATTTTAAGGTTAGTTATTTTAGCGCATTTCAAGTTATGTTGATTGTTTTAGGAAAATACATACTTTTTTAAACAATTATTATTTCACGATAGCTTTCACCTATTGTCTTCTTTAACATTTTAATTTGGCCTGTCGTACTTAACTTAAGTTGAAATAAATGTTATCGCCAGTAAAATTGCCTACTGAAACCATTTTTTCGACAAAAATGATGCTACTTAGATTCTAGAAATTAGAATGCGTCGAAATATTAGATTGTTTTCACCGTCGTGAACATTTAGGCCAAAATGTATCAATTCCTATACCAATCTTCAGATTTGCTCCTGGTGATGATGATAATGTTGAGTTTCGTTTGCTAATCATATATGGGACAATATTGAGTCAATATATGTTACTCATACCCTGCAGTATTTTCCCGTTTTATATTCCAGTCGAGGATGATAATAAAAGTTCTGAATTCTTTAATTTACATACTAATGTAACCGTACTCACGTTTTGAGGAAAGCAGCTCAAGTTGGATGCCAATTTCACTACATTTTTAGCGAGGGTGGGGCAAATCAACCATGGCCTAAGAATAACAGACACATTTCTTACCTGATATTCAGAGCTGTTATCGTAATTTGTTTTTAAAAAAATCCAATAACACGGACAAAATAAGAAAGCATTTAAACGAAAAGTTGACATGCTGATCGTGGAACTACTGCTAGCTGGTAGTGCGGATTCGGATAGATTTTTGCGACATTAATATTTGCACGGAATCTGGGACACTAGCATGCCGAATCGTATCAGAAACACCTTAATTTTTAGGTAAATCAAAAAAAGCTTGAACCGCATTTTATTTTAATATATATGTTTGTGCAGTAGAACTCATCAATAATACATTAATGAAAATTATACTATATATTTGTTAAGTGATATTCATTTTTTCCTTAATTAAAGTACATTATTGTTACAGTATTCAGCGTGGTTTTCAAAATTCAGACGAAATAATGATAAAAAAATTTTTTGGATGAAATATTTGGCGTATAAGAGAGAATCTGTGCATAGGTGTTGAGGTTTTGAGAAATGTAACTACTGAGAAATCATTATTTGGATGAATCGTTTCGCGTAAGATTATAATCTGTACATTTGTGATGTAAGTGCTAAGAAATAAGTAAGTAAGCTGTCTTTTGCTGTGAGGCTGCATGTTACAAATGCCCTGTCCCAAATGCCCAAATGCGTAAGATTATAATCTGTACATTTGTGATGTAAGTGCTAAGAAATAAGTAAGTAAGCTGTCTTTTGCTGTGATGCTGCATGTTACAAATGCTTTTGACTGACAAAAATATCGGTATGGTTAATTTTTTTCGCTCTATATATCTCGATATCGTTAATGAGGACACTTATTCAAAGTTTCGCGAAAATTTACAGCTAAGCTAAAATAGCTCCAACCATCTTCAATGTTTCATGAATTCTGATGATTTTTAGTATATTTATTGTTCAATAGTTGTGATTAGAATGGGAATAGAAGTGTATTTGTATGCTCTGGATATATGCTGTACCCTGCAGTGAGTATTCCAAATCATTGGGCCTTTCATATTCAGAGATGCCTGGGATCTCACGGTATTACTGTGGGTACGAATAATGGTTACCCTAAGGTGTGCCTAGTGAATGTTTAGAACTCCCATTGTTGCAGTGATTCAGTTAGCCTAGCTTTGACGGCTGGGGTCGTTTCGCAGTAACTGGCTTCCACTTGCACGCAAGGTCAACATCACTTCAAACGATTTGGAGAGCCATCGCTCCGAATTCGAGCCAAGCTCAGTGACGTTTAACTTCTGTGATCGGGAGGAAACCTGTATTTTCCTGGCAGTCTGATGCCCTTAGAACCGCTGTCTTTGGTGAAAAAGATGATACAAAGTCGACAAATTAAGATTTGACGGTATCAGATGCAACCGCGACTAAAAAGAGAGTGCTTAATCACGGCTACCCAAAAAACTTGCAAAATCTTTTTGTGTAATAGTTGGGGTAGGTTTTTAATGGGCTATAAGATAATTTTCTTTCTCCTTCATCCAATAAATTCTTCATTTCCTCACTATTTCGTTCATGGAGTCGTAAATGAAACAAGTTGAGTAAATATTCAGATTTATACGTATATGCCTGTTATAAAAATTAACCAGTAAAGAATTAGAAAAAAGTCAATGTGATGCAAAAATTAAAATTTTCCAGTTGTTGTCTTCTTGCCGTCGTGTAAAGGTGAAATGCGTTATAAAAGTTATGTGGAAAAGTATGTTGTGCATTTTAACAATATAGATATATATGAATTTCAGGTAATGTATCATAAATTGAGGTTAACGATTGTTAATTTCTGTTCCAATGGTTTATTAATAAATATCCATGAAATTATGGCTAAAATTATGACGAGTACTTACCGAAGACTTGGCTGTTTCCTGATTATCTCTCGAGTTCCCTCCAGCTAACCTAAGTGTTAGCGCTCGGCCCGATATTCAGAAGTACTACCTCTAGTCCTCCAGCGAAAGCCTTGTTACCTGAATCACGATCCACCGTAATAATCCCTTTCGGAGCAGCTGTGGGGAACGCAACAAGGGGCGTTACCCGACCACAAGTGGTCCGTGGACCGTAGTTCGCGAGGGAAGTGGTACTCTTCTGCTGCTGGTTGCCGGACACTTTATCACCTTCACCACTTCGGGAAGGGGCGACAATTTCGGTCTCGCTGCGCTGCCTCCGTCCCTTGTACCGTACTTTTGTCCACGTCTCTTCGCTTCCTTTCCTCCCACACGTCTTCTTTCCACACCTCTCTCACCTCTTCCATCTCCACCGGAAACTTTCATTCTTTCACTAGGGCTACTCATACGTATAGCTTTACTCTCCCATCCACCGACGATTTCTGGCCTAGGATTCGGCAGTCCGTGATAAATTCCATGAGTCCCTTTACCCCGTTTATATTATTATTTAACTATTCAACTGGTAAAGGTAGGTTTTTTTGAATGTCAGAGAATCTCCTCCCGGTATTCCACACTTTCAGGGGCTTATATCGCTCTAGTATACCCTTCTATGCGTCAGCATACGATATACCCATAATTTATTCATTATTCTATTTGTTAAGATACCCTATCTACCTGTTTAGTTAGGTTTGAGTGGAATTGAGCGAACACCCTGTGGGCTTCTACTTGTGCAGGGGCCCATCTGCGTGCATTATTTCGTTATCCGTGTCAGCATAGGGCATACTTCTTACCCTTCTCTATTCCCTCCGCAAACCGAATATCTCTCTTCCTGTTCTCCGTTCTTCCGACATCCTTCACCCCAGAAAGAACTTTAGGTAGTTTGAGCGAATTATCCTTTCCCATAGGAATCTACAAATTGTCTCACTTTAATGAAAAAATTTCACCCTTCCAAAGAACCCTAAATAGCAGCCCCTTACCACACTACTTTCCGAGATATTTTCCAACAAATACCAGTTATTTTACGTGTAAAATGGTCCGTGTATGCACTCCAGAGAGACCTTATTTAAAAAATGAGGAATTTCTACCACCTAGATATCATCAAAAAACTAACAGCGAGTAGTGTGTATATTGCCTCAACCATTTTTGAAAATATATCATATTGTAACCGCAGTTATTTTTTCAGAGTCACGAAAAACCTTCCGTTGAGTGAAATGAGTTCCTGAAGACTCAGAGATATTTTTATTTAATTTATTAGAACTTCAGTGGTTTAGATGCATAATATTGCACCATTAGTAATGAAATATTTGATTTCTGCTTTCTATAGCTGCTGAAATGTAAACGTAGGTATAACTCGAATACGTTATCCATTATGACTAGGGAACTATCTCGCTCAAACAACCTATCGCCCTTCTTAACCACCTACTTTGCCTAAACCTCCCCAGGGTGGATTTGGTAATTTTCCTTATGATCTCATCATTATGTTTCTTTCTCTCAGTGACCATTCCAATCACTTCCTCGTTTGTCTTCTTCTCCGTCCCAAACTCCGACACCATCCATCTCCACGCCCACATCTCAAACGCCTGTAGTCTACCCTCTTAATCTTGGGGGATCGGGTTGGTGTGGTGGCTAGAGTACTCGCCTACCACAATCCCTGCAGAGGCGGATGTTTTTCAGAGGAACTCGATCTCTACTTGAGTGTCTTGTGGAGGGCACTTCAAGTAGAGTACTCCGTCTGTCGGGTGAGACGCTAAGCCGTGGTCCCCTTGGCGCCTTTCGTTAAGAGCAGGCTAACGCCGACGCCAGGTTTCTATCCACCCTTCCTCCATTACCTATTCCCTATGGCGTAAAAGACCTTAGCCTTCGGTCGCCTCCCCAAATATCCAATCCAATCCAATCTCTTAATCTTTCCAATCTGTCTACGTTTCTGCCCCACACAACGCTGCATTCCGTGATAATCTCCTCATCAGCTTCTTTTTTTATATCCTTGCCTTATCCCCGTTTTCTCTCCCTTTTTCTCTCTTATCGTCTCTTCCCCCTTCGTACTGTGTGTTTGTCTCTCTCTCTCCAGTCCTATGTCCTTCTTCCCCACTCCGCCCACCTTGGTCAACCATCCGCATCCTTCCTTCCCCGGCTGAATATTTGAGGCGGCCGGGCCTCAGGTCGAAAGAGAAGGGGAGGGCCCGGAAGGAGGTAAGTGAATTTTTCAGCGGGCCGGCTGTCCCGCTGGACAATGGTCGCGGAGAATTTCGTAGCGGCCATGTGACGAGGGAGGGTGGGAGGAAGGCGGTGGAGGGAGGGGTCTGATGGGCGTTTTGGTGGAAAGTCGTGTTTTGGTCACCCTTGTGGACTGTTGACCTCCCACTCCTTTGCACTCCGCTCCCTCAAATCCTCGCGTATATTAGTGCCTAACCTAGACATACTTCTGGCCTTTTCCCTGGTCTAGTCGCCGAATGGAAACTCATAAATCCATTGGAAATGTGAATATCGCGTGGAAATTCAACTGCCGTTATCTGATGTATTTTGTTGGTAACTTTCTTGCATTCGAATGCGGTGAGTATATATTTAAATGCCACGCGAGTTTTCGTCGTCTTCCTTCGTCGTCGCCTGCTTCGTCATGTATTTTTTGTCATGCATGGATTTAATGATGACCAAATCATTGATGAAATGCATTATGGTGACTTGAGCCATATTATGAGAAGTATTTTGGTGGTTGATTGTGTCGTCTTTGCCCAAGATAGCGTTTCAATCGTTGATGTGTGTCTGAGGGATATAGCCACTGCTAACGACTGGATTTTTCTTGTTTCTCGTGTTGCGCATATCTTTCGATAAGTAGACGTGAGCATAGGCATATGTGTAAGACCGAGGTTTTCAACCTTATTTTGCTCAATTCCCCTCTCGCAAAAACACAAAAAGCATATTTCACATTTTGATGAACATTTTTTCAAATTACTCCCTAAACACCTAAATTGCTTCACCAATTGAGAACCTCTGGTGTAAGGGAAGGGTAGTGTCTGTAGACAAAACTTTAAACACAATCATTGATGTAGTGCATAAATCAGTGTATGTTTTGTGTTCATTTGTGGGAATAATTCACTCAATATTGTGATCCATATTCTGTATCGACCAGTATCCACACAAGGAACAAGCATGGAACAAGTACATTATTTAGGTAAATTTTCGTGAGAGTATTGAGGTGGAGGATGGTCTTAAGGTATTTTATTCACATTGGTGGACCATCTCATCCTTCTCCTCCCCTAACTGAGATTTTGCTATTTGAGTGTCTTTTCTGAATGGGTCTTTCCGGTTGGTATTGTCATAATTTGGAAAGGTAAATATGATTATGCATTATGGCGACTTGAGCCATATCGTGAGAAGAATATTGGTGACTGATTGTGTCGTCTATGTCCAAGATTGTGTGTCAATCGTTGATGTCTGTCTAAGGGATATAATCACTAACCACGACTTCATTTTTTGACGTTACTGAATTTTATTGTTTTCTGTATCGCGTTGCGGTAGCGCATAGCTTTAGATATGAAGACATGACCTCAAAAAATAATATCTATACCGTTGGAAAAATTATTTTATTTAGCTCTTAGAAATTATATTGAATATTGGTTTATGTTCATTTTATGTATCATTATCAATATATTTCGGTTATGTAGCGCGAGACCCTTAGCCGTACAAATAAAGTGTACTGATCTCCTCTGGGATATCTTTAAATTCTGTATAACTTGGCGCTTTTTCTTTGTATACGTACAGAATATTGCATAAGATTAGCATCGCCATTCGTGCCATTGTATCATACCGTGCATCATACTTCTTAGTAGATCACGTATAACATTTTAATATCACAATCTTTGTATCGCGTACGTTACGGCTTAGTTTTTCAGCAAATCTTGATAATAACAACCCAAAAAACAGCCCTTTTCTCCATTTCACTCGTGTTAATGTATTTCTCAGAACTTAGGAGCAAGTTTGGAGACCTCATATCCTGACCAAAAGCTCACTCCGAGAATTTTGAGGATACCGGGATTAGCTACGGTATTAACGTTACGGAGTCACCCGGAAGTGTTCATAAGTGCGAAATTCTACTCTGAAGGAAAAATTATTTGTCGTAGCCTGAACCCTAATCCATATCCCTCAATGTCGCGTCTAGTACGTAATTCAAGTAAGCTACCAAGACATCGTTTTCTTCTTTGAGTTTTTGAGCATTCTGACAGTGTAAAATTCATCATTCATCGTTCATTCATAAAGAGCAAACACCACCTTGTATGTCATTTGTGTCTTTAGCATTCAACGTTTTTTAAAGTAACCCATTATTTCAACTGACTAATAAGATGGAAAAAAAATGTAAATGCCTGATATCTTTAACGGAAAAAAGAATGGAATGAACACGTGAACAAATTTTCAAGCGATAGACTTATACATATCATAAGAGATAATCTGCCCACTAATAGGAGAAACGTCGTTCGGCCTAGAAAAAATATGCTACAATGACTTTAAACTAGGATTGTCTGTTTGTGAAATTCTCTCTGGTTTCACACTGGGTTAAATATTTGGCTGCTGCCGACGTTTAGACCGAATACTCTGCCGTTATCATCAGGGGAATGATGCCAGAGCCTCATGTGTTCTCCCCTTATAGGGTTGTGGTGCGTCACATCTGAATGGCCATTGTTATTGGTTATTTTCGATATCATTTTAAAGGAATTACGGTTTTCTACCTTGAATAATGGTGTGCCCAGGGTCGGCATTTATTTTGGTGGGCTGAATATCAATGACTTCCTTAATTAGTCTTTCCTAATAGCCATTGATCTTGCTCACGGACTTGGTGTCACTGAAGAAGATGAGATTCCGTTATGCTATGCTCTGCCACGGTTAACTTTTCTGTATGGAGCGATCTAATACACCTCTTCTATTCATGTATTCGTGTTTCTATCGTCCTGTCTGTCTAAACGATGTATATTGTTCCACATTGTCATAGAATCTGGTAAACTACCGGCGTTTTTAGTCCCAGTTCGTCTTTTATCCCGAAAAGATTACTCCTCAATTGTTACTGTGGCTTATAAGGGGCTCTACCTGGAGAAGAAAGAAGAAATGGGAGTCTACCTTAAAATATAGAGAAGGAGAAGACGTTCCTGTAATTCTAAATGCAAGAAATGGCCATATTTATTAAATTCTCAAACGGTTTTGCATATTCAATCTTACTGTGATCAGGGGAGTTGTATTGAGATATTGTTAAATCTGGTAACTCCGAAGCAGGAGACATTCGGGTAAAGTCGACGCGCCTTTAAAGCTATCTATATAACATTGTTTGCTAACCAGTGTGTGCACTGTCTGGGAGGCCGTGGCACTGTGCGCCATCTGCACGCCGTCCACCTCAGCCTCCTTGTCTCTCTTTTTCTCTCCCCGTGGCTGCCCGTCGCCACAGTCCTTTGAATCATGGATGGATTATTTGATGGACTCCTTCGCCAAAAAAAGGTTCCTTTTTGGCGACAATTTTATTTTTTCTACCCCTAACCTCGTCACGGAGTTTACCGTGCCCAGTTTTTATTTTATCGACGCGGGCTTGTTGGTCCGTCTGGGGCGGCCGGGACAGGTAACGGACGGCGGGGAAAAACTAGACCCGGTCAATCCTCTTCCTCGTCTCTATCCTTTTATGTGTACTGTGCACCACATTCCACAAGCGCGGAACGCTGAAATGTCTCATACTTTGTGGTTTTTGTCTTTCATAAGATCAATAAACATAAAATATATCCACATGCATGGATACATGTCATATGCATGTCATGCATGGATACATGTCCCACCACGCCATCGTTTAGGGGTATGCTAAGTGTATGATTTAAGTTACTGTTGTTAGGCCTGGGACTCTTGCTCATCTTTTTATAGTTTCCTTCATAGTGCCTTTATGGAAAAATTGCACACATATTTCGCTTCTCGCACGTTTTCGTTTTCATTAAACTCCTAATATGAATATTTAAATACTCTCTCATTCACGATATTTTGCTCTTTAAGCTAATGCAATGGATCCTAATACTTCTGACAATGAAAGTTAAATGCTAGAGGTGATGGGCTACGAGGATGAATTATAAAAAATTGCGCACTTTAAATGGCTCTGGGAAACAATTGATGAATTTGTGAACTAAGGGTATCTTTAGAGCCAGTGTCATCATCATCTGTCATCAATGAGACTACCAAATGGCTGTAGCACTCTATTCTGCTATCAGCTAACCACTTTATTTTTAAGTAAATCTTTATTATTACCCCTCTTCGGGTTTTCCCCATAGATCCCATTATTTCTTCTTCTAGTCTTTCGTCTTTCTCGACGATTCTTCCGATTTTTATTCATCTTCTCATTGCTATCAGACGATCAGAAGGGTGATATCCCAGAGCGTGGTCAATATCTCTTCTGATTCGCCGTGTTTTCTTCAAGTTTCTTTTTACGCCGGATTTTCTTGGTAATTCTTCGACGGTTGAGCTCTCCTAATTTTTGATATCCTACGTTATCCTTTGATATCATAATTACGTTACTTGCGATCTTATTTATTAAGAATTATGTATTTAAATCACATAAATTTTATTGTATATATAATCCTACCCTTCAATCTACTATAATATGAGTTAGCAGGGAGTTCGCCGCGCCTTTTTGTTCTATCTACAGACATTTAAAGTGCTATACCTTTGATAGTAATAAATATTTTGTTAAGCGTGTACTTGTCTTAAAATATACTTTATTTCCAAAAATGGTGGAAGAGCAGTGATGGTTTTTTTTGGGATAACCCGAGTCAAGATTTAAAAAGCGACGTCCGGAAGACTCTCCAATACCCACCTTCTCCCCCTCTTGAACCGCCGTGACGATATAAATTGATGCACAATAAAGGCACTTAGGTCATTCAGCCCCGATGAGGTCTCCGGCAATGGAGAAGAAACGTTGGCTTTTTTAAATCTTGACGCGGGTTATCCCAAAAAAAAACCATCACTGCTTGCCAAACATGGACCGCGAAAGTTTGTAACAATTTGATGGTGGGAGAGTTTGAATCTTGAACAGCTGTATGAGTTTGCTTGTGTGATTAAATGATGAGCGCGAGGAGTCCCTTTGTTCGTGTTTCATTATTTTTTCGCCTCTGAACGAATTTAGTTTTATTGGCAAACTTTACCAGAAAAGACTGTTCCATTCGATACGTCTGCTTGCACCTCTACGCGGTTACCTTCGTGAACGTTCCTGAAAAGGATATTGGCGAGTATTCGAGGTCCAATAGCGTCGTTCCTACAATTGTGTCGTTCCATAATTCGTGTGTTGCTAAATTTGCAATGAATAATTTGAGAGGTGCTATAAGCTATTCGTATTGGTGGCCGCCGGAGGGTTTGCTCGTATAATCTAGTCGACTTCGTCAAATTTCCGCAGTCTTAAATTCTATGAATGGGTAATCATTCGCCGCGCCAAACGGTTTCCTAACATTTCGGCGGAAAAAATGTCCTCATGAGCGCAGAGGTTCAGAAACTCAAAATCTCAGAAACTGTGGTTGGTAATGGGATCCAACGGTAGATTGAGGACTCTCAGGTGCTATGAAGTTTCCTCATTAGCCATTTTGTATTCATTTCAGCGAGTTATTGCTGTAATTTCTAAAATTACGTTTCCAAATTTGAAAAATATCGAAGATCTCACTAATCACAGTGAATTCATATAGTTCTGCTCTACTTTTTCAAGAAAAAGATTTTTATATATTTTTCTTTAGCCATTCTCGTTTTATTTCAGGGCCTTAATTTTGCTTTTCTCGTCGTTACAACTATCAACTTAATGAAGCTTGTGATAGAAGATATTAGTGATATATCTCCTTGATTCGGTCCATCAATGTGTAATCCACAATTTGACTAGTTTGAGTTTTTTGTTAATTCTAGTAAGTGCTGTCTGTAAATTATTATCGTGATTAAATAAATCTGGTACGGGAGCTATTTACGGGAATATAAAACAATTGAACGTTTTGTAAATTTGTGTTTGGTTTGTCTTCTATATCTCCGTGCATGAAGTCAGAGCTCAAATTCTCTGTCGAAAAAGAAAGTAACGGCGCATTATACCGAGATTTCACTAATTCTCGAGTTTGCGTTATCGTGAATACATTTTTGTCATCATATGATCTTTTTTTTGATCATTTTGACATAGAATTACCCAATTGTATTCAATCGATGCTCTAAATACTGTTTTCCATCATCAGGATTTCCCCATGTCATTATAAAAAATTCAAGGAGTATAAAACTTGGTGAGGATGTGGAAAAGAATAAAACTGCGTTGGCATTGACGTTCAGCCGTTCGTTTGTGCCCTGAGAGGAAAAAAATCTGCTTAGTGATCATAAATCCTCCACACGAAAACGCTTTAATCTCTTAGACGAACGTTTTATAAAGCTGACGTCAACTTTGCTGTGTGGAGTGGAAGTTATCTGGCCATTAATGCTACTAAACTCATGGTAAAATTTATACCATGTATAAGACTACCAAAAAAAGTCATCCCTACGTGGTGTTGCTTTCGGTTTGAGCGCAATGATTATCCTATGATGACGATGATTATTTTTCTTCGGCTATTACTTTTTGACATTTTTTTGTTGTTTTTAAATTATTTAGTATTGAGTCAAAATGGCTGCGGCTTCTCTAGGACCCAGTAAATAAATCGTGTAAAATTTAGGTCACTTTTGAGTCAGTTTTGGCGTTTTTCCTTTAGAAAGTACTCAGTGGCTGTGTAACATTCCAAGCTCTTCGTGATGAATAGAAAACACTTATTAATACTCCACAGATTTATTCTGTGGTACGATGCGTATCACTAAGCTGTGGAATACCTACTGACAATGTCCACCAAGTGCAGCCTGATACGGTTACATTTATTCCAAGCTCTCATTACGTCTACAAGCTAAACGTCACTGTTTTGCTGGTGTTTCTAATGTGAGAAAGTAAATAGTTTTGGGTTTTTGTATTCTTTGAAGAAAATATATGTGAGATAAGTCTTAATCTTATGAACATATTCGATAATTAACGATTGAAATTGCAAACAAGATATTGAAAATGATCAGTTATCTCTCGCAGTTGAAATCGTAACTGTGACTGCCAATGGAGGTGAATTATTACTCTCTGGCCTATTTATTATCGATGTGTACCTAAAATAAAACATGCCGTGATGATCTCTACGCTGCAATGATCCCGCAGATATTTTTACGGAAGGCTTATCCTTTCATCTCCATTAAAAGATAGCATTCACGAGAAACGAGGCTAATGGAGTGATAGACAACATATTTCGGTAATTTAGAAATGATCGTGCGATGCGGGATTTTTTTTATAATCGGCGCCGAGGGCTGCAGTGTTTCTTGCCCGCCATTCGAGAGATGGCGTGCCGTCGCGGCTAAAGTCTTTTCGCGTGACACCTTAATGCGTACAAATCCTTTCATCTCAAAAAAGAAGTATCTTGGTTCTGATTGTAAAACTGCTCCTCGCTCCCTCGGGGTCAACCATATGACACGAAAGATGATTTGGGAGGAGGTTGGGTATTACTGAAATGTCATCCTATGGATCGGTAAAAAAAGTAAAATTTCTTTACCTTTATCTACAAAGATGAGCTACAAATTATTCGTTCACTCAAGGCGTCCGTCACTCTCCGACGGATTCGAACAAAATTTAGGATACACTATCCTCATGAGCTTAAAAGATTAAGGAATAACTTATAATAAAAACGATGTACAGTTCCACTATGTTCTAATTTTGTATACCGGTTTCGATGGCTGTAGCGTCATTGTGGAGACAAAGAGAAGAAAAATTATCAATGCGAACCTTTTAGACTACAAAAGGATTATTTGGCTTTATTGTAAAGAGCTCGAGGCCTGTACGTGGGGCATTTGGAAGCCTACTTTTCCTTTCGTTAGAAAAGCATTGCTATTGGACCAGAGATCCATTCCAGTGCTGATAAGTGGAAGCCTGCATTATCTTGAAGTCTACATTCTACAGTATCCCCCGAGGGAACTGGAATTCGGGAGGAATATATTCATTTTAATATTCATCAATACATGCTACCAACATTGTGACTTATTACGTAATATATGAAAGGAAGGTGGGTTCTAATTAATTTTTACTATCGCAAATCTGAGGAAAGGTATGGACACAAAAAGTGACTGAAATTGCATAACATAGTTCTTAACGACCAAATGGCAGAAATAAATTTCGATCCGCCTCCATTCCGAAACCATAAACTGTATTATAGAATTTTATATTTTTTTGTTGCCGGAGCCAATCCCAACTTTGCAATCTGCGACCTTCTCCATGTTATCAACTTTATATCCTCAGTCGTTCGTGTGCCGTGGCAGGCTGGCAGGATTTAATCGGATTCCCGAGTAATGTCTCCGTGGCTCCAAGTCGTGGCGCATGCATATGATTTTGTCGCTGCAGAGAGAGAGAGAGAGGGAGATTAAATTTAATTGCATGGCTTTTACCATTGAGTTTTATGATTGAATTCGTGGATTTTATTACCTTAAACGAAATTTCTTCGAAGCCACTCTTTTAATGTTTTGAGAAATCGAGGTCTTTTGCTGATTAATAAGTACCATGGATGGTTTTTATAGAGATTTTGTCTCATTGAGTTCGAAAAGTTTTTTTTCGAAATTATTTACCCATATGCACGCTGAAAGGCTGAATAAAGCCCATAGAATTAATAATGCCTCGAATTTTCCTGGCATGAAGGAACTGGCTAGTCATTGAGCTCATAAATTTATTCATCATAAAACCCTGATACTTTGTATCTGTGTCGATGTCACTTGGCGTTCATTTCAGTTTGGCGAAAAATTTTATTTCAGACGTAGACGTTGAATCACAGCTTGGATTAATGAACTTTGTCAAAGATATCGGCAACGAATGGATATAAATTTAATGTTTTTGAATTGAAAAAGTATCAATCCTTACATGTGAATTTTACGAACGCTGCGTTTGATCACTGATCCTCGTAGAGGAAGGAGTAAAAATAATAAGTCATCGCGAAATGAGAGAGCTGAGATAGCACTGATGCTGTTGCAGGATAAAATCAAAATATGGAAGATGTGGAAAGTGGCAGAAATTTAACTTACATCATGTTTACATGCAGCTCGACCCTCGTGGCTGCATTCTAATGCCAAGGACGCATGGAAACCTCAGATTATCGATTGGTTGGTCAGTTGAGTAGGAGGACAACTGAGGTCATTTGCTCTACTAAGGTTTGCTAACACTCAGTGGGTGGTTTGTTGGATGTAACTGATCTAATTTTTTATGTGTTGTCAAAGGGATGCTCACTCTTACAGTATTGCTGCAAGTCTCATCGTCGACTTTTTGTCTGTCCGGTTGGGCGTAAGAAAATATTATGGTGCATTTATATTGTCCAAGGTGAAATAGCTGCACCGGAGGCGCGATGAATTTACCGTTCCGGTGAGCGGAGATCACCACAACGGTTATTTTTCAAAAATAGTGCATAATGAGGAATTTATATTAGTGTTTGAAGTTTTTTCTGTGAAATTTGAAAAAAAACTATTATTGTCAGCTAAACAACTAATTCTAAGTGGGGGACCGTGCCTAATGGGAGTAGAAAAAAACACTAATAACATGGTATTTTCACATAATTTTTATAAATAATTTTCCCAATTTTTGGTGGTTCTTTTAATATTTTTAATAATTTTTTGTCTCTATTTAAGACACTTTTTTAGTCCTATCTATTTTTTTTTCGATTATATCATTTTTCCCTTTTTAGAGAATCTTTTATTTTTTAACTGGGCTTTTTAACATCGTTGCTATTTATATTATTTTTTTAACATAGTAGTTTTTCATTTATACAGTAGAAAACATTTGTTTTCACTTCATATTATCATTACATAGAGGATATTTACAGTATTTATAATATATCAGATCTACCTCGGTGAATGAAGACAGGTGCGAATGCGGGCAGGATTTACCTTGATCGGAAGCTAGTAAGGTAGGTAGGTGATCTCACCCATCTAACGTGTTCTACTATTTTCCTCGTTCTCTGTCGTTGTGGTATGAGGAACGACTTTCGTTTGTGTACAGAATTGACGTGAAACTTTGTATACTCGTACTTATTACTAATATGTGTACATTAAAGCTATAACATCCATGATAACGAATTGGTTTCTTAGCATGTTTAATGCTATTTAAGCACTTAGCCTTTTGGCACTTGGCATGCTATCGATATAAATCGATGACTATGTTCAGATCTTTTTCTAAACGCAAAAAAAAACACATAAATGAAATGAAACTCGGTTCAAAATTGTGGAGTTACATGGTAATTAGTAAAAATAACTTTTACACTCACCTGGTCAGTTCACAGTCAAATAATTGCACAATCCGGATTTTGATGCTTCTGTGACTGATCCGGATTTCGCTTCAGTGACTACAGTGAGCAACTAAGATCATGTCAGTCATCGAAATCCGGATTGTGTAATAAATTGATCTATGAACTGACCAGTGGAGTGTAAAAATTATAATTACTAGGAAAAAACACTTTTCACATAATTATAATGGTTCCTAATAAATATCAAAATATTATGCCGAATAAAAACACATTTGCGTACGATTTTGTGTTAAATTTCCAATTCCACGTCGAAAATCCAAGTCATAAGAGTGATTTAATCAAGGCATAAATCATAAAATACGACTCTTCCATCATTTTCATTACTAAACGTATGGTTATTTTCAACGTGTAAGTAGATACACTTTAGCAAAGTGTGGCCTAAGAAATTTTTTCGACTTATGTACTTGAAAAGTTATTAAAATATGCACTCAATGATTCTTGATTCGCGTTTCAACCACCTAAACGTGGACGAGCGATGTATTGTGGGGAGAGATGGGGGGCGAGTGACGTGCGGTGGACGCGTAGGTGGGATTAGTGCTCTCGAAAAGGGGTCGAGAGAGCGAGTGAACTGGACACGGTCCTCTTGCGTGGCGGGGGGGGGGGGCCGAGGTCGGAAAGTGGCAGTAGTATTTGAGTGTCGGGGAGGGCGGGATGTCGTTGAGAGGATGCTCTCTTCCGGAGATGGGTGTCGAGAACATGGCGAGGCGATGATGGTGAGCAGAGGGTTAACCTGAGGAGGCCTAAGTGGGCTAGAGCGAGGCCGAAGATTGGTCCGCGATTGATCCTGACGAGGGGCATCAACTTTTCATGAAGAGACCGCGGCGTGTATCTTTTCACATCTCTTTTCCCGTACAGAGTACTCTTTTCCTATTGAAGTGAGGGAACAATTCAATTCACTATGCATATCTATGTGAACATCTACATGTTACCCGTCAAATCAACTCTATGGTGTGTGGCAGAGGGTTAGTCCTCACCAAAATGCACAATATTGTACCAGTAACTTTCACCAACGTGCACAACATCTACATATTACCTTCAAAAGCACCTAAATACTTTTAAATAATGACAGTATTCGTCTGGAAAATGGCACAACTGGGTATCGCTCGGTGTCACGTGCATGGTTGTAGCTTTTTAAAACCAAGGTGTGGAGACTTTTCATGAACAAATATTCAGAATTAAATTATTTAACAGTGATTTATTTCCTGGAGATTATGGCTATGCATTGAAAATTCCACGCGCAATCTCACTTTTTTCAAAGTGTGTCGCGTTCGAAGCGCCAGATTAGAAATTACATAACTTCCCAAAAATATCAAGCCCAAAAAAGAGACTACCGAAAGAGACGGAGGAGGCATTCCGTCCCAAGTCAGCCGCTAAAACCCTAGATGTCTGCAATTTTGATAAAAATCAGCCTCATGACTTACTCTTGATAGTTGATAAATCATGCGTAATTACTAACTCAGAAATAATGTGGTTCCCGCACGGCCGGACGCGGAAGTTTAAAGCACGCGTCGTGAACGGACTCGCAAGAACTATCATATCTTACACGATATAATTCAATGATTCAGGCATGATGTATTATTTCAATAGGATTTGAGTTCTCTAAATCATCATGGTACTCACAGTTTAATTCAGCCTGCATTTATGATAGCTGTACTCAGTTGATTACTTGATTACTTAAAAGCTAAATTTCTCAAAATATCATATTCTTTAAAAAAGTTGGAATTAGGTTTATATTATGCGCCAAAGTGTCTGATTTTTTCATCTTGATGATATGGTTGAGACGGTGAACCATTTGGACGGGAATGGAGCGAGTGCGACGCCGTGCACACGCCTGCTGAGCCCTGACTGCGTGCTCTGTCCCTCCTGCGTGATGTCATACAATGCTCATGATACTCCTTTGTTGAAGAAACGTCTACAGGTTTCAGTCAAAAATACTGAAATTTATGTATAAACCGCTCTTATAATTGAATCTAAGCCTGTTTAGATATCGAGAGCTGGCATTTAATTTTCCCTATCGGCTATGTTGCGTGCATATTGAATTGTGTTTAGTGCTCTTAGACGAAATGTTGTCAGTGCAGTTCATAAGGTGTTTAAACCCGTTCAGTATCTGTATGAGATGTACGAGAAAAGATTTAAACATTATGATGACTTGATGATCTCAGTGGTTTCTGACTCAACTTTGTGGAAATTCATTGTGAATAATGAAAAAAGCACCTAAAGATGACGCCGCTGCGTTGAAACTAGAAGTACTCGAAAATAAATTGGTGGAAAAAAACCAAGCTTTCTTTTTCACTTTTCATTATTATGACTTATTTGACTGCGACAATTCAGTATATTGATTCAAATTCAAAGACTTATTCGAAGAGAGCTGTCAACGTGGACTCCAAAAACAGGTCTTGGAATATTCTACACGTTTTGTAGTTATATGCCTTGCCAGAAAATATTTCAAAATAAGTGGAGCTGTGCAATTAGTTACCCCTCTTTCAGGAAAAATTCAACCTGTGTTTTGGAAAAAAATTATTATTTTTTTTCTGCTGCTTGTAAATAATGCTGAGGTTAGTAACTTCTATCACCCCGCTACTAAATCTGCCATTTCTCTGATTCACAAAATTGTGTAGACCTTGCGGTCTATTTGCTGGTTATTGGTAAAGCAGCGTTTTTCTAGCGCCTAACTTTTACAATTATACGCGTTTTCTACAACAGTAGTGACACAATGAAACGTAATAGCGTTCAGGAGAGAATTAAAAGGTTACCCGGTAGTGGTAGACCTGAAAGTCGGACGTTCACTTCACCAAATATCTCTTCCTTCAAATTACCTTCTCGAAAAAAGTTGTCCGTGGAAGCACCTAAGTTATCCCAGAGGAAGGTAATGGAGAAATAAATTAAACTGGTCTTTCTAACAACCTTTTTTTGAGCCCTGATCCGGCTTCGATTCGCAAGGAGTAAGGCCAAGAGTGTAGCAAGGATGGAAGATTTGAGTGTCTTAATGCCTTGTGTGCTGGTCAAAGCCTATTCCTTGGAGAACTCTCCCAAGTTTCTCTACCCTCTTGACTTTTAGCCAACGCCACGAGAAGTTTCTAAAAGAGCACTTTATGTCGGATGCCTTTTCTACGTGCCACGGGAATAGAGGAAATTCGTTGGGTCGATGATATTTACCGTCAATGTAGTGGCCATTTAGTCTGTAGACGTGCTGTTATAAATAGAAGATAAAAATAACAATGTGGGAGTTGATGCGAGATCATTAGTATGCCAAAGACTTCTGAATGGGCAGTTAGTAAAACTTTGACTGTAATAATGCTTTGTTGGTGTCGGTTATGAAATATTTTTTTTTAATTGGCAAACTGTAAATCCATCTTCGTCACCAGTAATACTTTATAAGTCATCATGAACCTAGTAGTGGATATTTTATTGATGCATGAATGCAGTTAGCTAATGCCAACTTATGATGCCAAAACTACGCATTTTGTGGTTCCTTTTTATGAATTCAAGGCTCATGTTTTATATTACCAGGGAAATATATAACTCAGCAGATATAATTCAGCGTAAAGGCACTCATATGTTAGTTGATAAAATTCTGGGAAAATTTAATATTTTAGGTACATATTTTTATCGTGAATTATTAAATAACAGTATCCGTATTTTATCTTCAGTCATTTATACACTCGTAGTAAAGGCAGTTGTAATCGGAAATTGTTTATGAAATGCGTGAAAAGAGCTGTCGGAGATCGCTTCGCAGAACAGGGTAATTTCGCCGGAAGGCGCATGAACTTAAAACGTGTGCACGCCAAGCATAAAAGCCATCGCAACAATTAAACAGAACTCCGCCTTCTGTAAGGGGGCGGTGTTGAAATAAGCAGCAGTGAAACTGATGCAGTATCTCCACTACGAGCTCAACTGCAAAATCGGAGTGCAATTACGTGTAACTCGAGGCGTACTTACTTCCTCACCCTCTCGTACAATTAAGATAATGCACCGACGAAGATAGCAGCGTCTTTGACTATAAGCATATAAGTGCGCGACTGGGGCTAATCTTTTGCCCTGCCGTTATCTTGGAGACAAATGGGCTATCCTTTAACGATCCGGCAACCGACGGAGCACCTTGGGAGATTGCGTCTGTGTCGCACGTTAAGGAAGCGAGTGTCAAATAAACCCTTCTCCCGGCTTTGGGGAACTTGGATGTCTTCCAGCATGTGCGGCTCCCACTAGTAGAAGTGATGGATTGACAGCATTGGTCTTAAGTGGTGTGATTTGACGGCTGGTGTTATGGGTTAAGCTGCAAATTTAGAGGATGATATATCCCGAACTGATGTTTCCCTTGATGGTTAAGTTTATATCTCAGAGAAAAAGGCACATAAATTCGACATGAGCTGTGAAATTTTGTAAACTCTTGTGAGTGTAAATGGAATTGAATTAAAAAATAAGAAATCCATGCCAACGTGATCGTCTCATTCTGATACCGTTATTTCTCCGCCTTTAGTTTAATGAAATTGGTTGTGACGATCGTTGACGGTGATATTTCCGTGGTATGTTAATGAATGTGTGTATTTTTTTCAAGGTTTGATTTTCAGTTTTTGATCCATTTGCGGTCTATATTGGCATCGAATCTGAATATTAAGTGCTATGTTTAGACTGCAAAATCAAAATCCCCTTGGTTACTAAGTGGAACAATAATGTCACGAGTGTGGTCTTTCTGAAATATTCAATTGGCTAATACCTGAAATTTTAGTGGAAGCTAATAATTTGTATCAAGCTTACTTGTTACTTACCAGGAAGAAATAGGAAGTATACCCCTCCGATTTAGTTCGATTTTCCGCGTGCGAAAAATTTCTCGCCGCAATGCCTTTGAGCCGAAATATTCCAATGCGAAATTATGCGTCATATTTTGGCTGAGGGGTCCCTCATACGTCCCTCATACTCGTTAAGTGTCGACTCCCTCCAGTTACGCAAGTGGACGGCTGGCCATTAGCGAGGACCCCCCTGCCACAATAAAGGGACGGTGCAGGAATTTCGGATTCAAAACTTGATCGATGGAGATAAAAATGTCTCGGTTCACCGTGCATTGCGTCACTGGAAATATTTTTCTAATGCTTTTAACGCCGTATAGTACCATTCTGTCAAATTTGAATGAAATCGGTGAGGACACTGCTTGATTTTTCCTTATTAGTTCACCGTGCCATAAAATTGTATGACAAACATCTTACACTGGCGAATATTTCCATAGTGAATATAAAGTAAAATAAGACAATTTTATTGCTTTCAACAACAACAACTTGAAGCGTTGAATTTGCGTTTCATTTACATGAAATCTAGATTGCCTCTGGGGAATGCTTGTGCTGAGGTAATCCTCATCAAAAGCATATACATTGCCAAAATAAAATTAATATGGTACATAATATTTAACATAATCATATGATTTTTTAAAAGTATTCTACTGGTTAAGGTAGGTTATGTTGAATGTCAGAAAATATCCTCCCGGGTCTACCCATTCAGGGGCCCATCCCCCTCCATTATATTCTTTTCGCCTCAGCATATGATCTACCCTTCTTCATCCCGTCCGTGAAACCTATTCTCTTTCTTCCCCTTCCCCGCTTGCCCTACATCCTTCCCTCAATGACACTGCAGCAACCCATCTCCCTTTATTACATCCTTCAGCCATCTACCCTTGCTGTCCCGGATTTCATTCAGGAGTTTGCTTTCCTCGCCGTCCATCTCAAGCACTTCCTCGTTAGTCTTCTTATCCGTCCACCTAACCTTCTCCATCATTGTCCAAACCCACTTCTTAAATGCCTGCAGCCTATTCTTGTCCTCCTTTCTCAGGGTCCAGGTTTCTGCACTATACTACGCTACGCTTCATATAAAGCTCTTTAACAGACTTCTCCTCCCATCCTTAGCCAATGTTCCCGTCTTAACCTCCCTCCTAATGCTAAACGCCTCCATAGCTAGCGCTATTCTCTTACGTATGTCTTTGCTTTGATCAGATTCTGGGATAAAAATTAGGGAAATAGACTGTAGAATAGACAGAGTATGTCTTTGCTATTATGTCCGTTTTCCTCTAGCGTACTACTTAAGTAATTTAATTTTTCTGCTTGCCCGAGTTTGTGTCCTCCAACTTGAGTCATAAGCCGAGCTTTCTTTGTCATAGTGAATCTCAATACTTTTGTTTTCTTCTGATTTACCTTTATTCCGAATATCCCGCGCTGTATTTCTAAAGCATCTACCAAAGCTTGCAGTCCCTTCGAAGATCCATTAACCAGTGTCTGATCCTCCGCGAATCTAACCAAATTTATTAAATTTCTTCCTACTTTGACTCCAACCTCAAGTTCTTCCCACGCTTGTATTACCATTTCCTCAGCATAAGTGCTGAAAAGCAATGGCAAACGGGCACTCTTATCTTACCGCGCGACCAATAGTTGTTCATCCCGATTCACCATCAGCCACCATCACTTGCGCTCTTTGCATCATATATAAGTTTCGGATTCGTCTCCTGTCTCGCCTATCTATTCCCATTTTCCCGAGTATTTCCGTTAGCTTATTACAATTTACCCTTTAAAAAGCTTTTTCAAAGTCAATAAAGCATGCGAAAACGTCCTGGTTATACTCTTTCTTTCTATAAGTGTTCTTATCATCACTATTGCATCCCGAGTTGACCTTCCCTTCCGGAATCCTAACTGGTCATCGCCCACGTAGCTTGATGCCTTATTCTCCATCCTTCTATTGATTATGTGAAATAAAACTTTGGTTGCGTGTGAAATCAAACTGATTGTTCTATAGTTCTTGCATTCTGAGGAATTCTTATTTTTCGTGATAGGGATCGAGATTGTTTTCATGAAGTCCTCGGACCATACTCTTTCCTCGTAGATCCTACGTATTAGTTCGAAAAAAGCTTGCCTACCTTTATTTAGTTCCTAAACTCTTAGCAGCTCCGAAGGTATGTTGTCTACTCCTACAGCTTTTCTTGCCTTCATCTCTTTCAATGTGATAAGCCGATTTATCTTTGTTTTAACACTACTATTTTACGGGCTTTTGAAATAAGAGGCCGTATCACGGGTTCGAAATTAATCCTATGGTCTTCTATTTTATGTCTGGCACTTGACGTAACGTCTCCACTGTGAACTCAGTTTTTATGTTCTTAGCGCGTTGTTGAAGTACTCTGTCCAGTTTGGCCAATGTATAAACATTTGTATTGATCACAATTTTCTCACGCCATTTTTGCTTGGGAAATTAATATTGTCTTTTGAATTGCTCAGCTGTCGTCTCAATGTTTGGGTCGTTAAACCAAACCTAGAATGTTTCCCTGGGGATGGCTTTCGATACGGAGTAACCTATTTCACCAGCAAAAGGAATTTTCACCAACAAAAGAAATTTTCACCTCCTTGGTTTCGGCTGAGTTTTAACAGGTAACTGAGACGATTCGCAATTGCAGGAATGTCATTTCAATAGTAGGAGAAAGAAGCTTGCTTCAATTTGTTCTCTCAATAGTTTATTGAACGCTAGAGCAGGGCCTTTCACTAGGTTTTCACAACCACTGTTAGAAATGAAATGAGAACATTGTTACCGTAGTTTGCTCGTTGAAAATGCCATGAGAAAAATTGTCCTGGACCGGGAGTTAAACAGAGCGCATTAGGCTTTCCGGGCCAATGCGAAATCCACAACGCTATCCCTGCTATCTAATTCTCATAGTAATGTCAATGTATTTCTCCGCTGTATTTGAGGCAGGCTTGAATACCGCCGTATATATTTTGCACAGCTAAGAATAACAATGCCAAATGATTTAAGATTTTCCCGGTGTATTGTAGTGCTTACAATTTTTGAATAAAAAAAACAAACAGATAATAAATTATATCGTACACTTTAGGTTCAGAATAACGTCATATTCGGCTTGATATATATGTTATATATTTTGGAGCCCCTTCTCAGACTATATTTTACCGATAAAAAAAATCCTTTGGTATGAAAAGCACAATATGCATCCTTGTTGTGCAATAAAATCCCACGACTCTAATGGGCAATTCATTAGGCGCATTATCACTATATCAACTTTGGCTAGCTTTCAATAATACGATATAATTTATTATCTGTTTGTTTTTTTTTATTCAAAAATTGTAAGCACTACAATGAAAAATGTACGATCTTGGTTAGTTACTAAAGAAAGTCTAGAAGATATTTCCTTGTAACTGCAATACTATCTGATACTGTGATTTCAAAATGATGTGATTCGTTAATATATGTATGCATTACCTATTTGGTAAACGATGGTAGCCACAATACAGGTTTTTCTTTATGGCTACCTAAAGTTACTCCCCGATTTAATTAAATATATTATGTTTCATTAATTCTCTATCGGAGTAATAAAACAATATTATCATTTTATAACTAATCCAAATCAGAAATAGGAAAAATCGAATCAGGGAAAATCGAAATAGGAAAAATAGAATTGCAGTAAAAGCTGTTTTACTTACTGTAAAGAAGAAATAAATAAATATTTTCCGTGACATCAGACACAGATAGTTCGTATTCCAGTGATAATTTATAAAAATATTGCGTAACTTTCGTGTGAAAAATTACTCAAATGTTTATTGAGCAATTGGATTTTTTATTCGTCTTCATAGATTTGGACTAGGTTACGATAGATAACGTTGGTTAACCCTCCCTTCATAATCAAAGTGAGCTCTCTGTATAAAATTTGTCTTGTAGCCAATTTACTGTACATCAGAAGTGAGTAAAAATAATGGATGACTCTTGTTATTTATAAGTGGAGCATACACTGAATTCACTGTGAGTGAAGTTAGCAGTAAAGCGTTTGGGTGCGTCGATGGGATTAGCCTCGTGATCCAGCTGAAATGAGGTCGAAGAGTTAAGCCTTTAAAGTAATAGATGCGGTGGAGATTAAAGTCCGGTTTATGGAAGCTTAGGATATTTGCATGCGACCTTGACTCCGTTGCAAGTTCCGCTGAGAATGCGCTAACCACAAAGGGACTGCAGTGGCGGTTATCTTTAAAAACAATATAGGCCTTGATTTTTTTTGTTGGCAGCTGGAGGACATAAAATTTCAAATCGTTCACAACGTTGATTGGATGACCTGCATTTTGCGTACGAAATAGATGGGCATACTTATAATGGCTAACGTTTGCTTCGATCACCGCTCTGTTCTTGCATTTTGTCATCAGCAGATTGGAATTAGTTATCTCAAGGAAACTTTTCATTTCTAAATGCTCTGGACGACGTAGGTATTTCTTGAATGCCATAGGTATTTCGGCTTGTAGATGATTATTGTCGAAAAAATCTAATTTTATTATTTTCCCTAAATGATTCGCTATCTTATTATTGTAATGAACATTTACCTCTGTTGTTACTCAGATTCGAATTGAGTCACTCTGGTGAAGAATCTGCTCTCGTAAAAATTGTTCAATGGCCCCTTACAACAGACCGTCAAACTTAATGGACTGTGGCTCAACCAGATGGCTGTCATTAAAAATGCTTTACGTAGTTAATAACCTGTCCATTTAACTTCCTTTATTTATCCGTTCATCAGAAGTGAAAAGAGGCTACTCTAGGGCAGTATTATCTATCGATCCTTCCTTGCAAAAGAACCTAAGCTCCGCCACATCTCTGTTTTTCTGTGGAAGTTTCTTTTGGAGCAATGATGTGCAACCGTTGAGGAATCATCTCCTTAGGGTCGTTTAGGGAGCAAAGAGGGGACTAGCGACCGCAATTTAAAATGTGATTTTATCATCATCATCATTGTGATTCTGTTTTTGGACAGGTTTTAACGGTACTGCCTCCACAGAATCCTGTCCTGGGCCTCTCTCTTCATCTCTTCATTGCTCCTTTTTATGATGTCTGTCAGCATTCCGTGCCTCCTCCTCCACCTTCCTCTTTTCCCTTCTATTTTCTCTTCCTTAATTAATTAATCTTAATGTTTGAACACTATTACTTCTTGAAATATGCCCAATCCAATTAGTTTTCCTCTTTTTAATTTCTCTCAAAATACTCCTTTCTTCTCCAGTCCTCCTCAGCACCTCATGATTCCCAACTCTATCTTTCCATCCAATTCTTTCCATTCGTCGCCACACCCACATCTCAAAGATTTCCAAGTAATTTTCTTTTCTCTTCTTCAAGGTTCATGTTCATAGCATAAAATCCGTAAAAACATAGTTTCGTCTTTTTATTTTAACGCGTTGTGTTTACTTTTGTTTTATGCCCCAAATAATCATCGATTATTAAACCTGCGTGTTCCTAAAGCATGCGTGTCTATAATTTAAAGTCCACCTTTTGAGTTACAATAATTTGGGTATGAGAAATCACGTTGAAAAGTATGTAAAAACTGGAGAATGGAGCATGAAGTTTGAGAACCACTGACTCTGAGAAAGATTTATTGTGTGGACGACACCATCAGCTTCCTCAACGCTGATCTGACTCGATCATCTTTAAAAATGTTATTTGTCATCTACGTGCTATGGGATTTCACTTAGCGTATGCGTAGACTGTGAGGAAATAACAAAGTGGTTAATAACAACAGTTTATCAGCATGTTAGACATTGTCTTAATTTCCTTGGTACCTGTTGTGAAAGAAACTTCTATCAATTATCACTCATGGAATAACGCTGAAGCCATGCGTAAAAGTTTTGGAAATAGAGACATATAGTGTGAATAAATACCGAGGAGGGTCGATGTGAAAAAATCTGTAGAGTTTTCCTTCGACTACTGTAAAATTTTCGTATTGTCATGTAGTAATTTTCAGAAAATAGAATGAGTTAAATACCCCAAATTTAACTGTAATATAATGGGTTGCGTTGAAATTGAATTATATCCTGGGATTTATGCAACAAATTGATTGTGTTCAAAGCAATTAAGTGTTAAGGGATGCGTCACTGCAGGATGTAGATTGGGAAGTATCTTGGCCAATTATATTGCATAGATTAAATGAACGGTAAATTGGAGAAGAATATATCCTCTTATACACGATTGAAGGATATTTAATATTCTTATATGTACTGCTGGCACATCACCACGTGCCAAAGAAAAGCGTATCTACTCGGAAGTTTTGGAGGTCACTTGAGCCGACCCTTGTAATTTAGTAAGAAAATAAAAGAACACCCGTTTAATATTAATTGGAATTTTTTATGCTAATAATCATCAGTTAACGTCAGTGTTTCGCGATAAATCCATTTTACTTTGACAAGGCATATGAGGAAATTGAGACGTGCGACAATTGAGTAGTAATATTTAAAGGATACCGAAATGTGTCTCGCCACGCATCTATGATTCCCAAAAGAATATAAATTGAGATTAAAAAAATATAGTGAAGGTATGATTTTACAAAATATTCTGGCGATAAAGAATGGAATTAAAACGTGTTGGATGATTAAAACTCAAAGCAATTTTTCTCTAAAAAGATCTTAAATTACAACCCGGATTTACATTTACTACTACAACATCATTATTATGTGCTCATTTTGATGCAAAAACCATTACCGGAAGGAATATACTGTTTCCATAATAACTTGAACGACAAGAGTTACCACTCTTAACTTTAACTCCTGAAAAATTAGATGTTATCTTACTAATATATAATGTATTATAAAACTGTAAATATTACTTGATTAGAAAAAAATGATGAAGAATTGATTTCAAAACTTAATGTTAAATCAGCGTAAATACCGTAAAATTCATAATATATCAAAAAAGTTGTATATCATTGCAGATTTTCTATCTCCAAAATTGAGCTATAAAAATGTAGTCATTGAAATCTCTAGTTCTGAGGTCACTAAAACTGAACTAAAATGGGAATAAAATTAATTTAATCAATTTAATTATTACTATTTATGTCTACCAAATCAGGAGCAGTTTTTTAACTTCTAAAATAAGTAAAATATCATATATCAAATAAGCGTCAACACCGTAAAATTTATTAAATTTAATCTTGCCAGCTTCGTCTTTTTAAGTTTCTTTGTCTTCCCTAATGACTATATCCATAGTGTTGCAGATTATTGTACTAAGATATTTTTAATAGTACGATGTGTTTCGCCGATTTACGGCTGTTTAAAACTGTAATTTGTACTAAGTATTTATTTTTATTCTTTATAATCATTAAAAACAGTAAAATGCATTATTCCCAGTTATATATAATGATGATTATTTTGTAAAAAAATATTTTATATTCATCCAGGATGATTTTGCTTTGGATTTTCTACATTTGGCGTCTTATTTCCCTTTCTGCCAACTTGCCATATCCCCTTTCCTTTTTCGGGGAGTTAAAATTTTCACGTGCCATCCGTGCAACCCTCTTATACATATCCTGCCATCATTTGCCTCCTACGGCGGCGGCGGATTCTTTCCGGGTTTGGGTTTCCGCTCACTCTGGCCACGTATACTCACGGCCACGCGTCGTTCGTCGGTGGCTGTCACCTGATAATCGGCGCCGGGGGAACGACAGGTGGGAGGCAGCGGTGGAAAAATAAAAATGGAGCCAGTTAGCGGGATGGGGGACGGATGCAGAGGTTAGGGAAGACTGAGAAGGCGGGGATGGAGGGGAGCTCCAGCCTCCGGTTGGTAAAATTTTTATACATGCCTGACATACTGGATGGAGTGGCATTTGCCCGGCGCGTTCGCCCCATTCTTCATGATGAAGTTAATTGCCTGCTCTGAGGAAGCTATCCCCGTTTTTCTTCAAAAATCTGTTCGGATATTTCTTAATTTTAAGACCATTCTCCAGTTTGGATTTCCACTTTCAAAATTTAGATTACGGGACATGGAATCTATGCGCTAAGTCTCTAAGGGAAGAAGTCTAAATTCTATGAAACTATTCTATTCTATGAAAAAGTTTTTGAGCCTTATTTTGATCTTTATTCCGTTGGCGTCGAAAGAAATGGCAACGCTGGAATCGTTAATTTTATCATTAAAAGGACAAATGTTTCCCCGGAATATTTTATGTTCATTGAGAAGTCACGCAAATTCCATAACACCTATTTGGGCTTCGTATAAACTTCATGTGAATTTAACCTTGCTTGAGAATGAGCAAAAATAAATTTTATCTATTTCCAAGACGATAACAGCTCCTCTGATTAATTATAGGTGGATAATTTCACCATTTAAATGGACATACTTGGTTTTGACATTTCGATTGTTTAATGCCATTAGGCGCGGATCATTAAGTATTGACAAAAGGAATTGGATTTACATCTACTCCTTCAATGCTGTGACTTGCCAAGGCCTGGTTTGGTAAAACTTGGCTACTTTTAAACCCAAGATACCATTGCTCTGTCGTTGGCTTTATGATAACTGAGCATTTGGGTTTTGTGTCGACATTTATACTGTCGGTCCAGTGAATCACTTCGGTTTACGTACCGAGGAAATATTTATCCAAAGATTATCATGTCTGGCTCAAGATACGCAAAATATTCTGAAATGGGTCATAATTATCTTTAACAAATATAAAAATTGGTTTGAAGAAAACTGTTTAGAGATCTTGAATAGGGGTTGCTGAATCTGTGCTGATCAGTACCCCGTGGACATCAAGAGCTGGCCATATGACTCTGTTGCGCTATTATTAACGCTTTTTTTAAAAAAAAACGACTACTCTGCTGGAATATTGATAGTTGATGTGCATTACTTCAAAAACTAAAATAAAAAATATTTACACTTCTCAGCAAATCATACTGCAATACCATTTAAATTGGCTCCATAGTGGCCTGTGGTGTTGCTTGACCATGCTATGTTTGTTATGGTATATGCTTGTGTACTTGTGTCATTTTTTTATTCTTTCGCCAAAAATATTATATAGATAAAATAACTTTTATTTTAATTAATCTGATCGATTTGAATAAAGGACTGATGTTTAAAAGTAAACCTGCTATTAGTTTGAGGAATATGTCATTACCAGTAAAATGGTTCAAACTGTCCATTCCGCTGTGAATATTCATTATTAGTAGATAATGTATAATTCATAATTCAATAAGTATTGCGAAAACCATCACACAAACGCCATATCTACTCTGTGTGGAGTAAACGTAAAGTCATCTGATAAAGTCAGATGTCTTGGAATTACCTCAACTTCAGGCATATCGTGGGGAACACACACACAAAACATATGCTGCACGTCATTAAAGAAACTAGGATTTATCAAGCGTATTACAGGAAGGTCAACGGAGAAAAAGATGTTCAACTTCGTTGTGGTGAGGACACACCTCGAATACGCCGCGAGCATTTGAAACCTTGGACTGAAGGATTTTTCCAAAAAATAAATAAAATACAAAGAAAATCTGCCCGCTTCGTTGAAAAACTACTACGAACAAACTCAGTGTTTCTTAACATTTAGGGGGATAAGATCGGGAGCCTCTGGAAACTTGGAGGCTACATGCTAGTCTTTGCTTGCTTGAGAAATTTTTAACTGGCGTATTTCAAGGTGAAACAGATTATAATTTTGACTCCATACTTCATCTTTTGGCGCCCCACGGAAGCGATAAAATAAGACAGTGACATTACCAAAGAAATGGATGCAATAATTTGTTCCTTCCGCGCACAACAAGTGACCATAATGAAAAATGTGCTTCTCTCAAAGTATCCCCATAACACTCATCATCATCTCAGAAAAGCATTAACTTTTGCTCGGCTGGTGTCCTAAAACCGGCTGCCACTTTCCCATGCATTGGCTTTAAGGGTAATTTGTAGATGAAATATAATATCGTAGCAACTGAGGCAGGCGTATGGCTGTTGAAATCTTTTTCATGTTGAGAAAGAAAGTGTTGGGAAAATGACTGAGTTTACTTCTTTTTCCTAAGGATATTTAGTAAATTAGGTCTTTTTTGGAATTACATTACACTTATGTGAGGCAGGGAAAGATTACTTAAGTATTGTTTTCATCATTAGATGCCGATCTTGATGGTGTTGGAAATAGTAAAACACTAGATAGTGAAATAACTCGCATCGAATTTGAACCGTGAGCCATAAGTAAACTTGAGCTACAAGTAAATATTTAGAGAGAGAAGAAGTTATTTTGAACTTCCTAGAGGATGTATACTCATAATTCTCATAATATTTGGAATTATTCAGAAGATTATTAAGCAGAAATCACACGACCTTCATATTTTATCAATGCACAGGGCCAGTAACTTGTGGCTCGCGTGTCTTAATAAGTGTCGTGAAGACATTTTTAGCCGCGTATTGGTTAACCCAACAGCAAATATGGTAATTTGTCAAAGAAATAAGTCGTAGTCTTTATTACGATTGTTGGCTCAACATTGTAATTAAAACATTTGATATCTAGTCATAAATTATTCATAACTGATGCTAAATCATTCTTTTAAAAAGTTCTTCGTTATCTCAACGGAAATCCAATCGTGACATTCTATCGTATTTTGACTGATGTAGTATATACGTTGAGGGTTGACGTTTTCTTATTATTGTTCCATAATAAAGAGCCGTTTGACCTCGTGAGGCGGAATGATAAGGTCTTGGTCAAGACTACTTGTTACGATGTTAACGTAAAAGGTTCACTCACCCTTCTCCACTAACTTTCGTCCCCTTCACTTTAAGCTTAATTTATTTTGCGCGAAGAAATGAGTCTGAGTTTGAGTGTAATTCCCTAACCGCAATAAGAAATTTTGTTTGAATTATTATGTGGTGGGTATCCATTCTCATCTATGGGTATCATGTCTCATATCTATGCACTGCTAAACACATAATATCTTTGGACAAATGTAGTTATTATTATTATTACCTCGGCTATTGGATTTGGTGGAGATTTGTCGCTAGAGGTGATTTTGTGTTCTAATGCCGATTCCCAATTAAGTGACATAGCTGTTCATCTGCAGTACACCGTCCGCTATTTGAGGTATAATAATACTTTTGCGGTACTGGCATCTTTTGTTTTGTGTAGTAAAAGTAGCGGGTACTAGGTTTCCTCTTATTATTCCTTTGTTTCGGACATACTGACTCTTCTATATGGTGTCCACAAAGGCGCAATTGGTGTCGGTCGCTTATCCCAAGTACTTGTCTTCTTCTAATCTAAACATTGTTAGCCGTAAGTGCCGTAACTTAAATGGCTGGAAAGTAAAATGAATCTCCAAGATAATAAAGTAAACGCGTTTTCCATCGTTTGGGGAGTATACAAGTTGTTCTGAGGAAATAGGTTGGTATATTATAGGGCATAGTAAGAGAAATTCAAGCAAGATAATGTGTTGAGAAAGAATTATGGATAAGTGGTTATAATAAGTGTTACTCAGGTTAGGTAGAAACAGGTGACGATGAGCATATCCTTTTCTTAAAAAACAAAGAAAGATGCGTCAAAATATCCTATCAAAAAGGGTTTCTTAGACCGGGAACTTACCCCAGATCACTTCTTGGGCTTAGCCAGAAAAGCGTGTGAGACACCGTACTATTTTGTCTTTTAGGGCTATGGGATGTGTGTAAGTGTTCAATGGCTCTGCGATCGTCATCTGAAATACAAACGGGGAAAATGGTGGTGCTAGGAGGGTAAGGAATGGCCAGGGGTGAGTTTTCGAGTGTGGTTGGGTTTAACTGGAAGGATGAGAGGGTGGAAGCATGAATAATGGAGGTGAAAGGGACGCACGTGTCAGAAAGAGGAGAGAGAGTGAGGAGACGAAAATATTTGGGTGATGGAGGTAGACCACGATGACGAGTCAAGTGGGGATTATAATTAAGGGGGTAGGGAAAGTAAGGTGGCGCCAACCCATTAGCGACATATTTTCCCAGTGCCGGTGCGCGAGAGACGAAAAATATTGAGGTAAGCGGGGGGTCTAGGAAACTCAATTTTTGATTCGTCTCTGTTTGTGGAACATGAAAGACTTTGAGGAGGAAATAATGTAAAAGAATCCATGGTCTCGAAGTAAGCATAGGCAGGTGCTGACATCTATGGTCCACGAAAAAGCAATTTAATGAGTAGATAATCGATACGTTATGCCAGAATTGAAATTAATCGATGATTGCTCTATTATAAAATGTTTAAGAATTCGTATACCTTTAGCCATAATTTTTAAACATTTAATGCACTAATGAAACGATTTGCAAAGCATATCTGGAGAAATAAAAGTGTTTAAATTCCTAGTTTTTCAGGTTTTTTCACCAGCCAGTCTTATGGAAAATATTCTCGCCTTGTGTCTGCTACTGTTTTCAGAAACATAATAGTTGATCTCTTGTTGCCGTTATTATTTACACTCCTTCAAATCTTTGGTAGGCGTGTATAACTGTATTTATTATGAAGAATATCTATCGGTTGTAATGATCTAAATATCTTGTGGACATTTCATGCGAAAGTCTCTTTCTTCATCAGAACTGGAATTTGACCTCTCTTCAACGTATCTATAAATCCTGTAACTTTTTCTTTCTCTGTTCCCCTTACCTTGCGTCTCTTCAATAACGCAGTACTCTGTTTTCCCCTAATCACGTGTTCCAACGACCTATTCCAGTGCTTCCTCGTTTGTCTCCCTTTCCATCCACCACTCTTTCCTTTGCCTTCCAAAAAGGACATAGGTCTGCAGTCTATTCTCATGATTTTATATTAGAATCCAAGTTTCTACACCGGAAAACGGTACTATCCATATTAGACCTTACGTTTATCTATGATTTCTGTTCACGATGTTACCGTTCTCTGCTCCCCGAACGCCTCTTTTGCTAATGCAGATATCATTCTCAATGTCCTTGCTTACCAAGCCGCTTTCCCTTTAGCACAAATCCTAATTTATTACTTCGTCTTATGTTTATGCTCTTCTTTTTTAAATGGCTATATTCGTGTTCGAAAAAATCTTGTTACTTTTTTGATTTTATGGTTAATCTTCATCTTATTTCTCGCCCCGATTTTCTAATGCATCAGCTAAGCCTGAAGTTCCATTGGCTTACTAACGCCTGTCCATCAGCGGATTAAATCGACTATGACGTTATCAGCTGTCTTATTTATTTTACTTCCACACATACCTCTTTAATTGTCCTTTTCACCGTTTTTTTGGCATAAAAAAATGTTGGCACAGGGGAACTTTGCTTTCCCCCGTGACATTTTAGCATTACTACCCGCCGAAACTCTTTGTCAGCCCCATACGCTTTTAACATCTGGACCGTATTTAAGAGTTTGATGTCTTCTATCTCGCATATCCATACAATTTTTCGTATTTGCATTATTTCTTCCGATTAGTTCAAACAAAAACAATTTTAAAAATACACGAAACAAGTAAATATTTCTTGATTTTACTATAGTTTCCGCGTAAGTAATAATTCGCTCTACTCTTCAAAATTTCATTTGTGATTCTGATTTCAACTTTTTACGCGTGTAAACGACGATTATTTTATTATGGTTTTCACATTGTAAGGTTTTCAGGTTTTTTTGCGGTACAAACCGTTTTCACGGTGTCCTCTGACTTAATTTCAGTCCTCCTAATGGAACTAATTGCAGGTACGCGGTACATATTTTTCAGGACATCACAATTATTCATATGCCACGAGAAAATAAAATAGTGTGATCTTACAATGGCAGGGTGCTGAGTCATTCTTACTGAATACCAAGTAGGGGCTATTATTGATTAACTCGGAAATTTAATCCTGGCACAACGATGCTACAGTTGGGCAAGATGTCTGAACCCGTTGATGAAGATCTTGCGAGGGGTCTTACACTATGTTCATGTTTTGTAGCCCCTTAAGATCTTTCATGCCTTATAATTATTTTTCAATCGTTAGATTGGTTGACAGAAGCTCTCCATCCTTATCTATCTAATGCTAGTTTCCTTGCTTCCCGATATCTCTTCCTATGTAGTTTTCCTCCTATGTTTCCTCTTTAGTTGGTTCAATGAAATTATCCCTGAGTCTTCCTCTGGGGAACTTTTTCTCTATTTTACCGTCAGTTAGGTTTCTCACAAGTCCATCGTGTCTTAAAATAATACAAAGAAAGTCTCCAAAAACCGTAAACAATTTATTTTATATTTAATTGTTTAGCCGTAAGAGCTCACCTCATCATTGTGATGGCTTTCCATTGTGTCCTAGGGTATTGCCAATCCATCTACGCTCCACATACCATTATATCTATATTTCAAGCAAATGAATAAGGGTGAGTATTAAAGTACCTACATCTTTGTATATACCCATTTTTTTGTGTAATTTATTTTCAGTCGCCCGTTTGTTTTAATGCATTTATCCGGACAGTTGAGGTACTTAGAACAGGCTTGTGCTATTGTGGCCATTGCAAGAAGCTGTAACATGGGCATGGCCTATCCACCTTCGTTGTTAACCCCGATTTTCCTTTAGCACGTACGGGCTAACGCCCTAACTTTGTAGGTATACGATATTTCCCATCGATAACAAGCATAAATCAACATGCACTAACTTCTATACCATGCATTCTTCTAGCATATATTTTTTATATATTTAGATTAATAATAATTCGCATTATCGGTGTTATGGTATAGTAAAGTCGAGCAAAAGCTGAATCTTTAAGTAGCATTTAAGTTTGAATTAGGCTAAAGATTTAAAATGCTCGTAGAACCATTTTGTTCGATTTTACCATACATCGTATACCTTCCCTTGGAATTATCCGAAAACAAGCATATTTAAAATACCAAGGAAATAATAGTTCTTTCGACTATTTAGATTGGTATAGTTTTGTATGCATATTGGCATTCGATCGATTATCAAAAACCATTGCTCGGCACGGCAAAAAAAACATGCATTTTTAGCTATCGAAGGCCATGTATTTTTCTAGGGGAGAAAGTTTGTTGTGTAATCGAACAACCAATCCCTATTTTTAGTACTTGGATGGTGCACAAAGGATTTCATTGACTTATTCTCCAAAAAACTAAAAAGAACTGTATATTACAAGTTTATTCCCGTAATTTTCAAACATATGGTGCATAGTTTTGCTATATTTTCGCTAATTTGTCCATACCCTGGAGCACTATCCAAAAAAATGTAAGGGAAGAGCGGGGATAGCCAATAACGTTCTTATTTTGATTGTCAGGCAATATTTTAATGACTTAGTGGCCTGTCAATCTACTTCACTGATATTGGCAGCTGCGGTTCTGCGGTGGACACAGCACTGTATCCTTATACGAAATGTTTTATTGCTACGCTAAATTTGGATAGAGTGCTTATCGGAGTTTTCTATTTTTTTGGAGGGGCACAGTGGTGAGCGCGATGTGTGACGTAAGTTTGCGCTGCAACGACAAATGTACACGTAAGCCAACGGACTTTGGTTAATGTGCGGTGAAGTTTTCAAGAAATTAGTCGAACAATAAATGAACATGCCCCCGAGAAAATATATCTGCAACCTTCGTTTTTTATTCGAGGCCAATGCGACGGATACTGAGGCGGTGTCTGAAAATAAAACAGGACCGAGTGTGTTTTTTATGGCGCGGAGGAGACGGGTTGCGGTGGTCGAAGTGGATCGGTGGTTGGCAGGGGGTGAGAGAATGGGGTGGGGGAGGTTGTGTAGACCGAGAGGTTGCTTTCAGAAATGCCAGCTTATTCTCGATATCAGTCACTGGGGTTCAGTAAAAAGTTGCTAGATTATTACTCATATTTAAATAGTTGTACAGTTCTACCTTGTTTTAATGCTGTCTACCGGTTTCGACGTCTATAGAATCATTTTCAAGACAAAAATTATTTGTCGTTTCAACAAAGCAGTAGAATTATACATATTTATTATGAGTTATTCCTTCTCGTCGTTCCGCAGCGTAGAGCCACAATCGATTGATTTGACTGCTAGTTTCTTGTTCTATAAAAAAATAGTAGTCAGTGGTTTATTCAACTGTTAGGAAAGCAAAAAATATATATTTACTAATTTCATATAAGTTAATTGAATTTGAGCTTACATAAAGATGCGTTGGGGCTGTAATTATTTCGACAATTCAGTAAGGTTAAATACCTTTATAATTTATTTGCATTTTACATGCGTTTACATGCATGTTGGCATTGGACCGATTTTCGAAGTGTGTTTCTCGATGCTTTATTGTAAGCTTATGGAAATAATATAGTTGTGCAATCAATGTTCACAAATGTAGGTGGTAAGTCTGTCGCCAGTTATACTTTTTTTTCCTGAAATATATCTTTTTTCTGAAAATTAGATATGTTGTTTCGCACTAAATTTTTTTTTGCCCCCAAGACTTGTAAAAGTTGCTAGCTTGGCAGCACTGTTTGCTTTAGGGATGAGGAAGAACGGTGGAACGCCTTAGAGACGGAAATCGGAATAAGCGCAATGTGAAGGACGAAAGTGTTTTGATGGGAAAAAGAACGGAGGTGGAATATGGATGGAAGGAAATGCGTACGTTTTTTCGGACAGCAGAATTTGCGAGTCAATGAGGGTGAGAGGTCCGAAAAAGGTTCGAAAAAAAAGTTCAGGGAGGATTGTATATGGTGGGAGGGGGAAAATATTTTAATCAATATTTATAACTGTATTTATACCGTTTAATGATTAGAGGGTCTAGTAAGACCCCAAGGATAGCGGAAGACTTAGTAAAATGTAAGACATAGGCTATATATTTTCCTAGGGGAGAAAGTTTGCTCAGTGTAAATGAAAACTTTTATCCACTTTTTCGTACTTGGAGTAAGAAATGCACGGAGATGCACGACTGATTTCATTGACTTTTTGATTGAAAAATGCGCTATTTTAGAATAAACTGTCATTTTAGCATTTCGAGACTTGTTTAAAACAACGTGAGGTGAAGGTCTTAACATTTTGAACAAAATGCTACATTGCGTGGGCCTGTAGATGACATAATTTCTGAAAAATTGCAATTTTATTTAAAATATTGGGCTTTGCTACTGAACTGCATAAATACCCAAAATCGGTTGAATGCGAATGGTTTAGGGCGCTAGAAGTGTTGTACTACATCATTTTTAAAAAGATGTTACCTACCCTCCGTGAGCACCTTTGAAAATGAGACGGAAAAAGGGGGAAAATAAGTTTAAAAACGATTCCCCTCCTCTTCAACTTTTTCCAAGTCGCATTACTAACCCTTAGAGCTTCCTAAGTAGTCATTGGCTTACCAATACGATGAACATCACTCCGTTGCGATAGTTGCTAAATGGCCTTAAGTGTGCCAGTTACCCAAGTACTAAATCTACTTCCACTAATACTGCATGCAAAGTACCGGGCGGCGGGTGACGTGACGGCCTCGAATGACAACAAAGCATTATTTGGCGGGGGATGGGGCGGTAGATTTTGGCGCGAGGTGGGTGGGTGGAAGGGCAAAGTTGCGAGAGGTGGTCATCGGAGCCTCGTCATCCCCTGGGTGTGCAGGGGAAGGAAATATCTGAAAAGGGCCGGCCGCGGTAATGACTCGAACGAAGCAGTCACGTCCTCTGAAGAGGCGTCGCTCCGGAATGGCAAATGAAGTTGTTGCGCGAGTGGAGGCGCGGTAACGAAGCGGGAAGTTTTCGCGTTTGTGGGGAAGGGAGGTGTTGCTGACGGGAAATGACCGCTTGACGTGGCAGAGTCGCCGGCGGATTTGGACCGAAGGCGCATTGGGATGGGTAATTGGATGGAAAAATTTGTTTTTCTTCGACATTTTTTGTCCATTATAAACAATTCTGAAAATACAATGTGCATTCACAATTTCCAAGTATAAATAGCATGGAACAAAACTATAATCATTAGCCATTCAATCCCAAATGCTATTAATTGCAGTCTCTATTACATACCTCTTTAATGCCCCTAAATCTAAACCTCTTAGTGACTGGATTAAGGTTGAAGATAGTGTGAAGTCTCATTTAGCATGGTTTAAGCTTTTCCCTCGTTCCTATAAGTGAAAATTTCTTTTTTCCCTCCAAAATATAAACTATTGACTATGTATCCACAAGAGAAGTGCCAAAAACAGCAAAAGAAAATTAGAAGTATCACAAACAATTGCGTACCCCACTCCTAAAATTTTTGAGGGGCTATTATATCGTATAAATAGTTTATGAAAGGTTTTTTTTTGTTTTTCAACATTAATGGTAATAAGTAATTCACCACTATTTGGTATATTTGGTAGGTAGTTGATCGGAGTTCGGGTGTGCACACATTTTCGGTGAAAATCTAGGTATCGTGTTTTTACTTTGACTCATTGGAATCAATGTATGCGATATAATCACTTTCCTTGCTAAGTCATGACGAACTAAAATAAACAGCATCTAAACCCTTTATCATTACAATCATCATGAAATCCAAACGTATTCTATCTACTTAAGATGATATAGGGACCCATTTAAATAGAATAAACATCTGATTTCATTTATTACAATAGTTCTCATGAAATCCTTAATCCCTCTAAAGTGCCTCGGTTTTTCTCTTGCTTATTTTTCTATTTTTTAAAACTTTTTGTTCATGTTTCAGTTGATTGGTGGTGTGCCATAAAGGCATCACCAGAGGCTACGTTGGTCAGTTATTCTCAAATTTGAATGTGCTTCTCTCCGGCGATAGAGGATCTACCAACCTCACGCAGGAATTAAGCGGGCGCTGAAGTTAAGTGTTCAATTCCAGAAGTTTCTGTAGTTGGGTGGGAAGAGTGTATACATCGTGATGGTGGGGTGAGTGGGATTATTTAGAAGGAAGCGCTTGCTAATCGGATTGGAGGCGAGGGGAAATTGACGGGCGTACATACGAACGTTTTGGAGTTTGGAGAGAAAGGACAGGGACGAGAATAGCATGTGAACGAGTGTCAAGGATTTTGAGTGGCCCGTGATGCATCTCCCCTTTGACCCCCTTCCCCGTCAATCCTCGCCAGTGCTGCCACTCGGCCGGGTTTCACGCTGATATTCTGACAATCGGTTTCCCCCTCCAGAGGACCCGGATTCAAATACCGATGGTAGTGGAGAGTTTTCAGTGGATGCGAGCAATTAACTTTTGGATTCTTTGTGGAGAGAAATAACGCTTTCTTTTCGTACAATACAAATGCAGTGTCAATAATCAAAGCCTACTGTTGCATTATTGGTCACGATAGGTATACAAGTTTACTTTTCAGGATAAGTTTTGTGGAATAGTGATACATGAAATCATATCTCGCTTTGTACTTTCCACACTGGTTTATTTATTCCGAGCACGGTTTCGACAAATTATATTATTATCAAGGTGATAATGGCACACTCTCATTATTGACCTCGTTAGTTACATATTTTTTCGAAATCATTGTCAATATTAATAAACCAGTGTTGAATGTACAAAGCAAGATTTTTTTCATTTTACGGCAGATGGTATGGTAATATTTACTGTTTTATATTCTCGTTTTCTATGCCTATTGGGATGCTTATCAATGATGTATCATGTGAATGCAATTGTGTTACAATTTTTCCATTTCATCGTGTCTTTCATTATGTAAAAACGAGACTAATTGACTCAAGGTACCCTAAACTTTGACTATAGAAACTTACATTCATCGCTTACCCCTCATCCTGCTTGAAACCTGTCTTATGATTCCGTTTTCTACATGCTCGAAATACTGTGAAATGTTTTTAGAAAAATTCTCCTCGGGAAAAACGTTTCCTATGAATCTTTTTCTTAAACAGCCATTGGCATCAAAACAGCGTAATTGCGGCTATGGCATTTCATGCAGGTTTCAGTCTTTACGTTAAAACTTATGATTTGAAAACTGATATTTGTGTGTTAGCCAACTCTCAGAAATTACTTGTTGATTATCTTAGTGAATTACTATGTTTCCGACGGACACCCTACGACTTCACTTAGAACACTCGTAAGACTTATATTTTAATTCAGCAATTCACCGTTGCCGACTTTTCGATGGAACCTCCTTGCCGGTGGACTTTCCGTTTAAACTGCTGAACGTTACACGCCAGGAAAGCCTCAGATCTTACTTAAGTTTTAATGTTTAATCTGAACCAAAACTGTCGAATGATTATTATTTTAGAATATTCTGCTAAGTAGGTACAATCATGTATTTCTAATTCTCATAATCATTGGTTGCTCCTTGTGCACTTCGCTCTTTGTTCCGTGTATACGTTTGTACCTTAGCCTTTCTCTTAAAACTTTACCCTCAATTTTACCTTAAACGTTTCTTTAAATTGTCTCCCAAAACATCTTCGGCAAATGACGGTGAGCGTGTTAAAATGCTTGAATTGAATTATTATACCTAGGGGAAGAACGTCAATTTCAATAATTTTAGAGAAACAGGCGATGGAAGATATGTGTAGTCATTTTCGTATCCACATATGAGCAATGTCATGAAGTAAAGAAAATACGGGTGATCATAACTGGAAATGTGGCAACATTTTTCCTCGCCACCTCACTCATTCGTTCCTTTCTCCAAGTTATTTCCTCATGAAAAAAAAACATTTTCCTCACCGTGTGTTCTATGGTTTTCAGTGTTCGTGACACGCGTAAAACTTACCGCGGGAGGGGAAGTGGGATAGGGTGGGCTAACTAGTGGTTAAGCGCTGGACGTCCAATCGAATAACGAATCGATTCTATCCCTCGAAATTTAATTCTTTCGAGATTTTTGTGACAAGCGCCGCCGTGGAGTTTAGTGTTCCCTGGCCGTATACAATTAAAATCATTTTCAAGTGTCTTGCGCAGGTGTATCGAAATTCAAGCAATCACCGATTACCAATAACCCTTATCTTCATCTAGTCCTGACGATTCGCGAAAAATGTTTAACTCTTAACATTATCACTTCAGGAAAGATATTCCCGCAAGTTGCGGTTTTCTGTGAACTAGAATAATTATTTGAAAGTAGTTAAAACGGCGAATACATCATGCCAATTTGATGCGATATTTACAATAGCATAGACGTTGTTAACTTTAACAATCCACAGTGGTTAAAAAACACTTAGCGCATCCAAATTTCAATGCTGAACCATAATTATCAGATGCTTTAGAGTTAACGAAGGTTTTACGTGATTTTATTGCCGTTGAGTTGGGAGATTGATGACTGGTAAACCCCCGGCAACCTCTTTCCCTCACAATAACTAATAAAGCACGTAATGCCTTCTTGTATTTGACCCTAGAGAACCTGATGATGACGCATCAGCATCGAAATCCGGATGGTGCCCTTAATTTTATGACCACTGGGGATTGGAAAAGTTAACATTCCTATGCTATGAAATGGTAGTAAGATCTAAGGCTTTCCCGGCGTGAGATGTTAAGTAGCTCTATTCAGGAAGTCCATCGGGTGAGACGAGCGGGTCCTCCTATTCAGAGACTCCATATGTTAATCGTTTTCAGGGTAGATTGTCGTGAATTCTTGGGTTCCGGAATATATGGGCCAGACTGGAGGCTTAGGAGGCTCCTGATTGGTCAAAATCTTCCCGCCTTTTTCTGACCTCTCGGATCCTCATAAGCATCGGTTTCCAGGAATTCAGCTATTGTTTGTGATGATCGATGTAATTAACTAGGGCCCATGTGCGTTAAAGTAATAGCACTAGCTGAACAGTGAGGAATCAGGTAATAGTTTTGAAAGACCCTCATTCGTGGTGCTATTAAACCCACCAAAAAGAGCTGAAATTGCTTGGAAGGAGTAAAAATTTTAGGAAATCGCTGGTGCTTAGATTCTCAAAATAATTATATTAGCCTTATCAATCATATCTTTTGGCGAGGAATGAATTTGGGAAGAGTTTTCGTAAGAAGTAATCAGCTGTTCAGCATAACGAACAGGACAGACAGGTCATTAATGCGATGAATGTTCAATGGATCCTAACGTCATATCGGCAGTATATGGTTTTGAGCTTTACTGTTAATGGCAATTTGGTGTTACAGCAATTTATCCTTCGTAACACAGTAGAGATATTGTTATATGGTACTCAAGAAGAAGGTTGAGATGAAAACAGTGTGGATAGTTAGAGCAAAGCAAACTTAAGTTTTGTCAGCATGGAGTCAATTCATATTGATCGTTTTCCAATGTTACACTTTTGGCGTGCTCCATCCGTGTCACATTCCTCTGAGAACTTAAGCGCAACCTTGTCGTAATTATTTGTTAAGAAAATCAGCTAGCAGTACTATTTATAGCCTCATATTTTTAGATAGAGATATCTGACATGGTTTTTCATGTCTGAAATACTCCAAATATTATTTCGAATGCAGCGATCATTTCTCGGAAATTTTATCTCAACCAGTGGTGTTTCACATATTTTCTCACATGTATGTGGTGGTATGTGTTAAATTTATATAATTCAACGTATCTTATAAATTTTGATTGAGTTTTTATCTTGATATTTATTTAGTTTGAATTTTTATCCATCATTGTCGATGGTATTTCTTAGAACAACTTAGTAGTATTTTTTATTGCTAAAATACTTTCTACCTCTGATAATATTTTTTCGGCAGAGTTTTATTCTGTAATCATTTCATGTTTATGCATTACGAAGGGCCACTCGTTTACGTCAAGGGGCGGAAGCAAAATTTTGCGTTTGGATTCTCGGGTGGCATTTTGCGAAGCCTAGAGTGAACCCTTCTCCCAACTTGTGTCAATCCACCAACCTTCCCGTTCTCGTTTATCACTCTACAGGTGCGTTCATGGGATGCTCATTTTAAACTTTTTATATTTGAATAACGCGCACTGAAAAAGTTTTTTCTACGAGTGCGAAATAAAGTGTACTACCAGGGCTTCTACCATCATGAAGTGTACTACCATAAAATCGACTCACTCCTGCGTAAAGTTTGTACGTCAAATCCTCGTAACCCCGAGTGTGTGTGTGTGTGTGTATATATATATATATATATATATATATGTCCTTCTTCATCTTTCGTTGGTATACACTTCCCAATTTTTAATAAATTGATCGAAATATGATTGGACTCACCTTCACTAGTGAATATTGTTTCACGATTCTGTGAAATTTCCCGCGTTGATTTTTAAAAATAATTGCAGACATTGAACTAATAACACTTTCTGATTTCTGACGCTACCTTGCGCATGGAAGTCTTATTTTGCTATAAAATCTCATTGGTATATATTTTATATGTATAATTTTTGATATAAATTCCAGGGAAAAAGTAAATTAAATGTGGCCAAATATTGGGAGGTAGTATTGACATTGACCGATGCACTATCGTAATAAGTATCCTTCCATTGAACGTCGTTCAATCTCGATTTAAGTGCGCAGCTGTGTACCATAAGGCAATAACTTCTGCAATTTGGATAAATAGCTCTCATAATCAGCCAATTATTCGGCCAGATTTTCTTTGTTTCTCTTCCGCTGCTTTTTTCTGGTCGCTTATTACTCATGCATGCATACATGCATGGCTTAGTTGTAATGGTGTTTTACACGGTACATTGTATTGTACAAACTAATGTATCATAGAATATTCAAGAAAGTTAATGGAATCAGTCCAGGGTCTATTTTCCGCTCAGCCATGCAGACAATCATACGAACGCTCATGCATAATTGCCTCTTTACTTGATTCAATTTTCTTTTTAATTGAATTCATCTTTTCGTTAGTACGATAAACTATACCTTGTAAAGCGACCGAAAAATTGAATAATATAAGTAGTTGGATTTTTAAATAATTAATCTGCTGCCTAATTCGTGTTTTGAGCAAAGAAATGTCAGATCTGTTAGTTTAGTCTTTCTATAATATCGCTTTATGTTGGACTTTAAATTTAAAATGTTTTCTGCCTTTAGTTCTTTTCGACTTCCCTCAACTCTGAAAATTGAAATGAAAGCGCGAAAAATTTGACGTCCAGTGGTAGCTTCTCACGTGGTCATCCAGTAAGGTCGGCATAGACAGCGCCGTCATCTTCCGCATCTCTTAAGTGGTTGAACTATGGTGTTGTAAGAATACTGTCGTAGGAATTATATGCTTAAACGTGATATAAAAGATAATAAGTTTCATCGATTTTGCTGTTTTGTAAAGTTCAACATACACTGTTTTCTTCCGAACATTATAAGCTGTTTTAAGTACGGACAATCTAAATGTTTCCTTTTGTGTCGTATAATTGTTCTTCCTATTCTCATCTACTGATCCCCTATGTGGTCGAAGTCAGCCCCAACTAATATCAAATCCCTGCACTTCTTTGCACGTATTGTTAAACATAGAGTACCAAATCTCCGCAGCGTAACCCTCTGATGCTGTCTTGTCCTCACTCTCAGTTAATAAACTTGATAATATCTTCCTTAAAACTGATCTTAAACTTATTCATAGCACACTGAACTTTACCATGGACTTTAACCTTGAACATCGACCCTTTCAGGGTCTTCGCTTACCTATCCATATGTCATTCCCAAATAAAGTAATTTTTAATAACGCCCCATGTCGGATTATTATTAATTTCCTTCTTCTTGTTATGTTTAACGTTTGTGTCCTTTTTTGTTTGTTTTACGTTCACTATAAAATGGCTTCATGTTTTATGTGATCTTTTTGTCAAATAAAAAATAAAAATAAAGTTGTCTTCAATAATGTTTGCGCCTCTAAGCCTGGATTTTAGAAATGTCTCTTTCATCTTGTTGCAAATTTTCCATGATATATTTTCGTTTAACTTCGCCAGCCAGTTCTTCTTGCAAATACGCAGTCATCCAATTTTGTGTGGCTTCCTCCCCATTTCCCTTCAGCCGCCACGTCCAAAAATCACCTTAAAACCCATCTCCTCCTTTCCTCTCCGTATCGAGTACACTCACCGCCCACACATTACGGGTTATCTTCACCGCACAGATCCTACTCCCTGTCCCCTTCCCCCCACACCCGTAAATACATGCCGTAATAGCTCATCCGTGTTCCGGGCGCCCCGGCGATATCCCAAATCAGCGCTTTGTTCCCTCTCCGGTGAGGACCAGTGGTACCCCCCACCATACACCGCACGGGGAGCACAAGGACGGGATGGGGCGGGAGGGAGTGGGCACCCACGGGAGTGCATTCCGTTGTTCTTCGATGAGACTGATGATCGGCATTCCTGCGGCTCATCCTGCGGCCGGGTTGGAGGAAAAAAATGAAAATCGTTGGCCACGCTGGTGAAGCGCTAGTCGTGCCTCGTGTGGCTTTTGTTTTTAGTTTTTCGCGACCCCGCGGTGTGGGTAACGAAAAAAAAAACCCTCGACGGGATTAATCGCTCATTTTCTCTCCGCTAATTTCCACCCGGAGTACTCTTTTTCCACTGGCGGATCTAGTTTATGAATGAGGCAATCTCGTCGGGCCCGTGCTCTGCACCGCGAGGCCGTCTGAAATATTTACGAGGTTATTAAAATGCATTTCGGGTCAAGCGGGGCCCGGGCAAAAGATATTTTATTTTGCGCGGGATGATTCGAGTGATGCTTTGATACGTGAGCCTTCGTGCAAAATATCTGAAGCGAAATGAAACTACAGCGGACCTCTTCTGGCGTTTACTCCTCGTTACAGAAGACCTTTTAGCATGTTAACTAGACTACAGAGGCATAGAAATGGATACCCTCTTCGCAAACGATAGATGGAGAAAGCAGCAGGCATATTTGAATTTAGTTTCTGTTCTATATATGTAATAATATTAACAAACTTTTGTAACTGGGAATATTCAATTATCAATAATCATCAATTATGACTCCACCCATACTTTTGTTTACTATCCTCTGAATTGGAGAAACAAGGGTATGTACCTTGGAATTTATTTTCTATATCGAGCTATAAATTCGAGATGCGGGGTCTTCCGCTATGTGTAATTCAACTCTTTAATATTTTATTTGAATTATAAAAATAAATTATTTTTAGGTATTGCGTTCAATCATAGTCTTAGTCACGATCTCAGTACACAGGGTTATTCTCTATACATCTTTGCCTTTTACAACGTTAAGAATCTTGCCGAGGCCGTCATTCATAACTTTCTCGATAGGATTACTTGAAAATTTAAGCTGACATTGAAGCACGTCGGTGACCAGCGATTGAAAGAGATTTTCTTGGAGACATTGCGTAAATAATATCCCGACGCCCAATTTCTGTAAAACTGAATGATAGAAGTAAAACAGTGGATAAGATTTGGTAATAAATGCTCAATAAATGCATTTCTCTTTGGTGTAACTCATTACCTATTACATTAAAGAACTGTACATTTTAACACTCTTGACAGATTCTAATGGCATTTACTTCATTTATATTAACGTGGACCCGTAAGTATTAATAGGTTATATACGAAAGGTCCGAGAGCCCTACATAGCTCCAAGATCGGTGGTTGTGGAAATTCATATAAAGTATGTAGCATACGCTCAGTTCAGCATGCTATGGAAATCTATTTAAAAATCTGAGACTTGCCTGCGAACGCCTTTCTCACTGCTGGTATTTCTTCCGAGCCGATAGATATGATCGGCCTCTAAACTGTCTTGAACTAACACAGAAAGCGCTAAAACCACAGATAGGGAGTGTTGAAGGGGCAAACGCCATGACTTTTTAAATCTTATTTATAATAAATGCTGGCTGATGTGTAAAAATTGAAACGTGACAAACTAATCGTGAACCTTCATGGGACAAAGAAAAGAAAATCTTTTTTGAACAACCTGAGTACAATGTTCGTTGCAATAAATGAAAAAATCATGAAAATTAAAGGTCTCCAAGTGAAAAAGAATCCTTCCATTGCGGATCAAAAATACTGAGTATGCCTTAAATGGCACGTCTGGTGTCCCAGTGATATGATATGCTATTAAATTGACCATTCTTCATTTTTGAATACCTCTGAATTCGCAATCTAATGGAATTCTCTGTCCTCGGAGGAAGAAAAACACGTATGATACTATCTGACATTGTCTAAGCGGTCCCATTGTATGTTTGTCTGAATTATTAAGCATGTAGAGGCCGCTTTACGCGGTACATTTTATTGCACAAACGAACATTGTTCAACAAAATGAATGTAATTCATTTTGTTGAACAATGGAACAGGTTCTATTTTCCGTTCAGACAGTCATACAATTTGCCACTTTACTCGGTACCATTTTCCTCATGGAAGAGTTCATGCATTCGTTTGTACAATAGAATGTACCGTGTAAAGCAACCTTAGAACTGCGGGTGCCTCTAACAAGAAAACCAGGTAGTACTGTCGTCTAAGGAGACGGTCTCTGTAGTACAGTAATTAGATGTGAATTCTTGGATCGTAGTCTTCGTTACATATCAAATTCGTGTTACGAAAATCACGTTGACATGCCTTGTGGCTGCCTCGCTTCCAAATATGCTTACACTTTATTTGTCTGATGGCACTTAATGGGCTTTAATGGCCCCATTAATATTTATTAATAATTCACAGAGTGTCTCTTTATGCATCGAAACCTTAGGCTTACGCCAATGTCTTTCCTCTTAAAGATCCTGTCTTGTTTAAAAAAAAATTGCTTAATCAAGATCTTATTCAAAGTTTCAGATTCATGAACGTAGGATTAGTTTATTTTTTATATTTTAACGTGAAAACTAAGGATTAGTTTTTTTTAATTACAAAGAGTTGTTTTTATGTAAAATGTAATCAGAAAAAATCTACACACAGTAAGTCCTCGATTTACGTCTGAGATGCGTGTTAAAGAAGATCAACGTGAGTCGGAACAACTTAAAACGAATCCAGATATTGGTGACCGCTTTAATCCCGCGATAAATCAAGGCGGTAATTTCAAAATTCGTTTTTTGCCTAAATCCAGGAAAAAATAACTATTTTAGATAGGATGATTATGTCTCAGCTATCAAAAAAGCAAGCATATGCACATACCGTCTATTTTATTAGAATTAAATGGGGAAAAATTTTCCAATGACCCTAGTCAACATGGACGTAACATCGAATCAGACGTAAATAAAAACGACACATACCGAAGGTTTACTGTATTCTAGAATAAAGAGGCAACAGGGAAATTCATAAACATTTTTTTCGCTTTGGTGTTGAATTTAAAGCGTATAATTTGTGAGGTTCTGAGTTAGAATATTCATTGTTTTATTCGAAGATAATCTTTCGATCTTTCTCCTAGAGATCCTGTAAATGAGAGTTTTCTAAACTATTTTGGAGCAAAATTTAGTCCTGAAGCTGACAACCAACGAGCATCATCCGTAAGCTTTGAAATCGCACTGTAATCAAATCAGTATGTTATTCAAAATGGAGCTAAAATATTCATGATTGAATTAATGGTTACTTCGAATCCAATGGATCCTCCAGATCATGCACAGACGGTTTATCTTTCCTTTGACATCTATGTATGGTGCCCCTTTGCCAGTGCCTTACGTCCAGCACCTGTTTGCCGCCCTATATTTTCGACCCCTTTGGTGGAAGTAAAGATGCGATGAGTTGATGAAGATAGTGTGATAGAGGGAAGGAGGCTGGGCAAGCGGAAAAGAGACTGAAAGAGAATAGGTTAATACTAGAGGTAGTTAAGCCCCTGAATGCGTTGAAAAGCGGGAGGAATGTCAAGAAACCCTACCTCATACCGGTAAAATACCTATAAGAAACATGAAAGAAACGTCCCATAGATAGCAGTTGCGCCCGCTTTGGGAACGAATGCTCTACTTGGTTCTCGAACGTATTTTCCTATCCATCCTCCTTCTCAATAAACATTATTACATAGTGATTTACTGTCACAAAAATATGAAATTTCCGAATCCATTTTTGTAACAAGCATCAATAAATTTAATGAACGCCGCAAAATATATCAAAAGATACTAAAGATTTTCAGGTGTCGCATAGTGTTATTAGTCTTACGTCACTTGTTGGTAGAGTACAATCCCAATTCCACACATAGAATTCTGTTAGCTCCTCCTTAGGGAGGAATTCCCCAGTAATTGAGGAACTCTAATCTGTGTGTTTGTCAAACTTATTGTAAGATTTATGGGAATACAAAATTTTTTGCCGTACTTAAGTAGTGCGTGTGAAAAAGTATTTTTTTAAAACTCAATAATATATGCGTCAAACGTATATATTAATTATTAGTTTTCAGAAGGGTATAAACATTCGAAAACGTGATCCAAAACGGTATTTCGGTGGCTTGACGTCAGCGCACAGTATTGCATCCTTGCTATGCATGAATATCATGAGGAGTAATTAAATCATGTGAGGTCTTTCATTGTCTACCATTAGAAGCCTTTGGCTGATCACCATATCACTTCTTGATGAGACTTTCAGATGTTCAAGCATTGTCAGTCAGCCAAGGGGTTAGTCAATGATGAATTTGTTGTATTTACAGTGCGAGAGGTATGGGATGAAGATAAACCATAATAAAACAAAAGGGATGAGATTCTCTCGGAGTAAGATGGCGGACAGTTGCCATAGGCGTGATTTCATGGAATTTGCCATACATTGTAAATGAAGTAACATTGTTATTCAACATAAATTTTATTTTCGACTACCTGGGTTTCGACGTGGCACCTAATCATCAGATATGATGATCACCTGATAATGACGTGCCAAGTCGAAACCCAGATCATCTTAAATAAAATTTACGTGGGATAACAAAGTTACTTCATTTACAGAGTAAGAAGGAGGGTTTGAATGTGAGGGTGAGAGCGTGAAAAATAGAGCAAGTCGTGCAGTTTACGTCAATGGGTAGTATTTTGGAGGAGAATGGTTTTAGTTGGCGATCGTCAGGGAAAACCGAGAAAACCTGGAATTGTCAGGGAATTTTGAATTTCTGGAAAGGTCAGGGCATTCTCGTAACAGTCATGGAGAAACTGGAATAGGAATTCTTGTTATTTTTCTAACATTACGTTTATCGGCCAGTCTTTCCCACCCTCTATGTCACCTTCTAAAACTAACGTCCGTCACTGACGTGTATGAAATAAGCCCCATCAATTCGTGGAACATTCAGTTGTGAATCCTATTAGTCGTGAATCTTAGTTATTTAGTGATGAATCAGACGTACAATGTATCCCTTTTGTATATCCTCATTGCGATATTTTCCTAGTGGTGTTAAAATTATGATCACAATGTATTACGCTCATCACAAGGAATCCGAGGCTATGTTTTTCAGAAAGTATTACCTCGCGTTTTTTTTTAACTTCCAAAACTCAGGTTGAGAAGGAGCTGGAGGACACTAGCTTATACTGAATAAATGCTTGCAGTTCTACAAGTACGAGACGATGATTAACAAATTTAGAAAATTTAAAGCTGCCGTAGAAAATTCAATTCATCAGGAAAAAATATTCCAATAATAGGTGACGTTTTGGCGATTGGTCGGGGAAATTGGTAAATCCATTAGGGAAAAGTCAGGGAAAGGTCAGGGAATTTAAAATTTGGATATCAGTAGCCACCCTGCTTGACTAAGGAAGCATTTTCCAAGGAGGGAAATATAGGAGGGAATTAGTGAGGGTGGATCTGAGTAGAGACGTAAAGAATAGGCTGGTGAAATCTTAATATGGAGCGTGCTACTGCATGGGCCTGAGAAAGATCATTGCGAAGAGAGGATGGACTGAGACTTGAGGCGTATGAGATGTGGGTGTGAACAAGGATGGAGAGATTGAGCTGGATGGCGAGAGGGACTAACGAGTTGGTATTGTACCTATATAATTGGGATGGAGAGGAAGCTGGCGGCAGAGGTTCGGAGGAGGTAGTACAGATGGATGATTTGAAAGGAGAGGGAATGAGAGTGAAAAAGCGTAGAAGAGGGAGGTAGAAGACAGGAGATGTGGAAAAAATTAGAAGAGGAAGATCTGACGAGGAATTTTAGAGAGATGTAATTGTGGATCTCTTTTTGGATGGATAAACATATGGATATGTCTTAATGTGAGGACGTTAAGATAATTACTGTCCAGAAACTAGTCAAGCAGCTGATAATATACTTGAATGAATGAAGAGAAAATTAAGAGATATTTATGTCAAATGAGAAAAAAATCGAATTCTGTAAGAAAATCCGTCGATTTGCTTGAAGCGTTCCCGTTCCATGGTATCATCGCCTGGATTTCTCATTTCTTATGTTTCACGCCACAATGAGCGCTTATTTTTTTAAGGAAAAATATTCCAATAATGCGGCTTTGTACTCCATTGAAGTTCATATAGTTTTTCATAATGAGTACTCAAAATACAAATAGGGAGGTTTTTTTTAAGTAAAATGGCGTACTCATTTTCCTCATTTTTAAACAAATACGATGGACCTGGTGAATCGTTTTATACTTCAAATCGTCTCTAACTGTTTCCTTCATGCAAGGGGTAAGGGTTTGAGGGAATGGTCCATACCTTCTGCAATCTGTTGGCCGTCTAATGAGTCGTTTCGGTTGAGAGTGAAAGGGCTATGTTGTATAAAAAGAGGGAAAGGAGATGGTACAGGGACAGCGAGGCTGAGATGGATTTGGGAGGGAAATGTGCAGAAACGGTCAAATGAGGGCGGGATTGTGGTCAAATGGGATGGCGATCAAATGAGGCGAAACAAATAACTCGGAAGTCCTCCTTAAACCCCCTTCTTTCTCCACCCCTGGAAAAAACTACTTCATCAGAACCCGGAGAAAAATCATCCCTTCCCTAGGTCGCTCCCCTCCCCGTAAACCTCTCCTTGTTCTCCTCCCTACCCCACTCCCCGCTCCTCTCACTCCACCCCTCACCACTTAGCCCTTCTCTTGTTTTCCACAAAACTCCTCAGTGTAAGAAAAAAATGAAAGCTTTCCCCCCATTCCAGTCTCTCTTTCCCACATTGCTCCCCTCCTCCCCTTCAAGCCCTTCGTCGAAGTAATTTTTTCTCGCTTTTTCATAATTCTCGTTATGCAAAAATCTTCCGTCAAAACTTCCCCATTTTCCCGCGAACTCTCCTTTCGGGTAAACTGCTTTGCAAACTAAATGAGTCCTGGGGAAAAATAGTGGAAAAGAAAAAAATTTATTCATTAAAAAAATTATAATTTATTTTTTGTACGAATGTTAGGATAAAAGGGGTAAAAACCTGTTTTCTCTACTGTTCACAGTGAGTAAAAGTACCGGGGAGTGGATCCTGAACCGTAGTGATCCAAAGCTGCGTGGGTAGAGTATTGGTCTTGGGAAATAAAGAGGGTGATCTCAGAGAAAGATTAAGGTGAAGAAGAAAAGGTGGCAGTGGAGGAATAAAAAGCGAGAAAATAATTTGAGTAGCGGAGGAGAGAGGATATGGTGTGGTGATGGGTATCTCTATAATTGGTTAAAAATCGGTAAGTTGGTGCGGAAATGTAGTCCGTGAGAATGAGGGGAGCATGAAAAAATGGAGGCGACGGGCAAAGGATTAATTAATTGGCGAAGAAAAGAAGTTAATTTGGAAATTGAAAAAAGGAGACGACGCGGTGTGAGGTGACTGAGGTGATAGCCGTTGGCATGTCTCCCACCTCGCACCTTTTTTCCGAATTGTGATGAGAAGCATCGGTGTCACTTACGAATGAACAAAATGGAGCATTATGTATTGATTATCGTAAGGGCTGCTTCAGCTAGTCTTCCATTATTTGACATCTAGCACTTCATCACCAAATAACAAATTTTCGGCTTAAAGAAAACGCAGCCATCAAATTATCGAAGCATCAAAGTATGTAATTATTGTTAGAAGGATGTATCTACTAGCTACTGTCCATGGCATTTTGTTTGTACACATTTTTTAGGTTATTCGTAATAAAAGTACCTTTATACTTTTGTCACGATACGAATAATAATTCATTATGAAAAATTAAAAGTTAATTATAATTATAAGCGAAGTCACGCGCGCTTCTGTTGGAGGTATCAACGCCAATGTTTCGAATTTTTGACTTTTAGGAAACACAACAATGAAATTACCAAAGCATCAAAGTAGGTAAATATTGCTAGGAGGATGTATGTACTGGCTACTTTATATGACAATTTATTGGCGTACATTTTTTAGGATATACGTAATGAAAGTATCTTTATACTTTTGTCACAATACGAATAATAATTCTTTATGCAAAATTAAAAATTGATAATAATTATAAGCAAAGTCACGCGCGTTTCTGTTGGAGGTATTGACGCCAATGTTTCGGAATATATACTCATTAATCAAATTATTTGACTTGACTGGAATCCTAACCTTAATTTCATTGATGACTATCAGGCTCTTATTATAGGTCTGATCAAAAAGTATATTTTAAACGCAGATATTCACTCATGGACGTCACCAACAATTGATGGGGCCAGAGTCCCATTGCGAGATATTATTTTAATTAGATGAACATTAAGGGATGTCGTTAAGTAAATATCACCCTAAGGGCTAATGGAGGCTCAGAACACAGCTTAATTTCTGTGCCACTTTAAATTCAAAAGGCTAAGAATTGGAAGGACTTAAAAAGGTGGATCAAAGAAGAATTAACTAGGGTAATCAAGAAGTATTCAGAGCTGGCTGATAAAACACTGGGAGTGACACTATGGTTGAGTTCAGCAGAAAAAGGAATGGGAAGTTGAAAGGAATCGAGGACGTAGTAAAATAATGGTAGTCGTAGTGAATAAAATTCTAATATTACCCTCTTGAAATGAAGAGTTCTCGGGCTTCCAGCCGGATAATGGTGTTAAATTGCACCGACATTTCGATGTACGTCATCTTTAGGGTGCCATCGTCTTTAGGGTGAATGGCAGACTACGTCATCAAAACGTCGGTGCAGTTTAACACCATTACCCGGCTGGAAACCCGAGAACTCTTCATTGTAAGCATTCGCCGGGAAAAATTCAGATCCTACATTACCCTCTTGAAGTTGAAAGTTTGGCTTGCATCTTTTACAATGAAAGAGTAAATAAAATGTGGGAAAAAATGCAGGTTTTATAAATAAGTTTTATTAGTGTTCAACATTCCTTAAATTAATTGTTCAACTCTCCAATTTGGTTATATCTTTCATATCGGCCATTGAATGTTCCCTTACTCCTATTACCTGTCATATATCACTGTACATGTTTCCTTTGCAAAAGATTTCAGCAAGGTTGACACTTCATCAATCATTCATGTTCCATTCAGTGTATGACATTATCTTAATTGCTTCAATGATTTCATCTTTCTTAAACTCTGTCCCATTACTTCGCATGAACACCAAGTTCTTCTGTGCCTAATATCGGCTGTTTAAGATATTATATATCTGTTACTCTTTCTGCGCATCCAGTAATGGATGGTTTCTGTTTTCAATCAAATTAAGCGCAAGTTGCAGATCCTCAGTTCTCCTCTAGGGTTTTTATAACGACTGAAATACGGATCGTTTCGTAAGTCGCCGAATTGCGCTGCACGTAGGAGTATGGTTTTCTATGAATTTGGACGACTAGTTGTTGAACGCAACATTATACTCTTCCCAGAAAAGTTACCTATTAAATGACCTGTATTAATTGCGTGCGCGGATCATTAGTTAGCCGCGCATATATCCAGTCGAATTTTCTGTTTGTTGCCGAAAGATTAAAATTATTTGAGTGAAGACTTTTTGGGTTTTACTCCGGTTGATGTTATTGAATACTAACAACGTTTCGACGGCAGACGGAGACCGGTAATGAACATTATTCAAAAGATACGTTACGGCTATGTTAACAATGGGGAATTTTTTGCTATACCTAACCACCGCGACCGGCATCTCTGCTCCAGCTCTCACTATTCTGATGACAATGGCTGAGTTTGCCCTAGAAACGTTAGTAGTATTCAAAATCTTCTGGTGTGGAACCCGAGATATCTTTACTCAAACTGTGTGTTACTGTTAATCTGTGCGTCGAAGACAAAAGTTACGCAAATAAAATTAATATTTTCCAGAAGCTTTGTGGGATGATTCGAAGAATTTTAAAACCAAAACGAGAAATGAAACTCTGATTCAATTTTATAAAGCAGTTCTCATTGTGTTGTATGGCTCAATGTTGGACAGCAATACGGAAAAGAATAAGGCAAATAGAGTCAACATAAATACAATTTGCTTGAGCTGTGAAAGAGTGTACTAGGTTACACAGAATAAGGCAAAAATCCACAAGAGAAAAACTAGGTGTTTATCTTATAACAGAGGTTAGTGAAGTACGAAAATAGGTGGAAAGAGCATTTACTACGGATTCCGAAGGAAAGATGCCCAACACAGGCTTTGGGGTTTGAGCCATTGAGTAGAAGAAGTGTCGGAAGACCAGGGATGTGATGGTAAAGTGAAGCGAGAACAGGCTTAGTCGAAACCAGAAACGGAGAAAAGACTATTCTCTCATGATTTGCGCAATTAGTGGCAGAGAGAATAATCTCTATAATCTCGCTTAACCTCTCCGTCAGTTTTCTTTTGAACAATACATTTTTGCCTAAAAAAATTGTCACAGGATGAATTAATGGACAAAGAATATTTAGCAGAGAAAATTGATGAAGGCATTCTTTTCTAGTCTCTCCGACTCTACTGGTCAAAGCCGGTGATTATGTAATGCGAAACTAAATCGATTTGCGCAAAATCCAGTGACTTTCGTGACTGAATGGATTTTCTCATGTGTAAATGAAATTTCTAAATGAAGGGATTTGCTGGCTGCGGGTGAAATCTCTGATAAGGGGTTAGCGAAGCATTATATGCTCGCTTTGAGCGCTCGACTAAGCCCTTTGACTAGTCTGCTGACCGTTTGAAGTCATGCTATATTAATCCCAATGTTACCTATGCATGCAATAGCTGAGATTTCAACTGGAATTGTGTTAAAAAATTACAGATCTTTGGTCATAAGCTGATCATTTTGATTGGGTTATCGCAAAATGAGGATATTTCTTTCGTACGACACGAATTTTCCGTCCATCAATAAAAATTTACTCTTTTTAGACCCAAGGAATGATCGTGTTCATGAAAATTCATTGGACTTGAGCATAATGTTGATTTATTTAACAGCAAATTCTGTTTCTTTGCTCTAAATCGATGTACTTGTGCGCGTGATGGACCACATCAAATATGAATTTTGACGTAATTTTGACATTGCTGAATCGATTATTATGAGTAAATAATGAAGCTTTTTGTTAATGTTACAGCTTTTGCCCTCGTAACAATTTTAAATTGAAATTCATTAGCTTATTGAGTTTCGTTGGGTTTGACTAAGGGGAGAGGCTACCGAGAGCTGGGCTCGTAGGTGTCATAAACGAAAGTGAGGTGCTTAGGTAATAGATATCGGGGTAAATGTGGAGAGAAACCTAGTGACATAGCTTGCCCTCTGCCAAAAACGCCTGGAGGTCCGTAGTTATGTCTTATCCGACAGATGGCGCGTTGTCCAGATGTGAAACCTTGCTGTCGGGGTCGAAAGCCAGTACTTTCACCTCACCAGTTCGTTACTTTAGGTTGAATGGCATGTACAGTTCCCATTATTTCTGCCATCAAGCGCAGTGAGGCAGGTTGGTAACGAATGGATTACTTTGGATATGGATGAAGGATGAAGATAAACGTTCACCCATGGTTATGATAGTGTACTTTTTATCGGAAGAGGGTACTGATAAAAATTTGTCTTGGTGGCTCGCCGCTGGAGATCGAGGTTTTACCGTAGAAATATCCACCACCTTCGGGATACAAATCGAATTTTCAGAATGTCAACCCTGCATTTTGGCAACTAATGTTAGGCTAATCCCAGCATGTGGGCGCAACGTAATTTGTTAATGTTTATTTGCAATAAAATTCATACGTTACGTTTGTTTTTAATTGACCGGAACAATTCCTTAGCAGTGATCTGACTTAAATGGTGGTTCTCTGGAAATGTCTTAACTGACTTTTGGCATCGCTTCCACATTTGGCGCCGGCGCCTGTGGCCGAGAGGTAGGAAAATCTCTTCAAATCTATTGAGCAATCCACAAAATAGATACTTTCCTCTGTACTCGAGGAGTGTGTTTCTTATCTCACGACCTACTTCGAGAGTCACTCCTTGAAGTTCCATTAATTTCACCGTAACGCTGTCTTGAAATTTTGGGCTCTGGAAAGCGTTTCCGCCTAGCATTACCTGCAGAAATCCATAGTTTGAATCTCAAATCAGGTGAACTTATCTTGCGTCTGCTGTGGGAATAAAGTATCGTTTGAACTTAGTATTTCGTAAAATAGGTTATTTTTCTCTAGTAAATGAAAAAAATAGTAAGTTCTAGGATACATAAATACTCGGAAATAGAATTGTTGTCTTTTATTCTTCCGGGCTATTGGGGAAGCAGTTACGTAAAATTGGCCTTATAACTATCATCGCTGGGTATTCTACCGTCAGTTGTAAGTTTTGGACACTCGTATTCCTTAATTTCGCTTTCTTGGAGCTTCCTCACATTAATTTATATTACTCACGTGCCGTCAGGTCTCTCTTTGGCATCTCTTCTCATTTATCTCACACCTTTATCGAATAGAATTCCTATCGTATTTCTTCCCCTTCCACGCTTCCTCTAGGTTCTCCGCTCTATCACTCACTTCAAAATGTCTTCACCGCTCAATATTTTCTTCACCTGTCTTTTCTGTCTTTTTCTAACTTCCACCACCAACTTCATCTCCCCTCCCACTGTATCCTACACCCTCAAATTTCTCTTCCTCGTCACCCAGCTCACCTCTTCCATTCTCCTTCAAACCTACTTCTAAAATTATTTCTGTCTACGAATATCTTTTCGCCTCATTGACCCTGTTTCATACCCAAACTTCGCCAAATTAATGCGCAAAAAAGCCTCTCGTCAGTCCTACTCAGTTTTCTCAATACTTTCTACTCTGTTGAGATAGCTGGGTAAGTCTTTAATGGCTGGTTCTTCAGGTGTTGTGAGCTGAATTCTCTGAGCTAAAAAGGCGTTCTACTAGAAAAGGAAACTGGAAGTCTGCTGAAAACTGGTTAGGCTAGCCTGGAAACAAGGAAGCACTTCAATCCAGTTTATATTTGGAGCATATTCTTTTACGTCAGTGTGGCATGGACAATATTAACTGAAGAAAAAAGTAGATAATTGGTAATGGTGGCATGATATTATCAGAGAGCGATGAAAATCAAATTAGGTATATTCTTCTCCTATCCCCTACCATCACTGGTGTTTCAGATCCCGCAGTCGGAAACTCGACCACGGAGTCCTAACGTTGTGCGAAGTATGTCATTCAGGACATTAAGGATGTACTTCGATTGTAATGCATAACTGATATATTAGATATATTTATGTAACTACATATTTATAGCATTATTTATAATACTGAAATGTGTAGATATTATAATTCGAAAACCATCATTAAGTTGGCGAGTTGGCAATGAGTTGAGTTTTTTGTACCAAGTCCAGGGCAAATATTATTATGGAAAATACTTATCCTCATTTGCAAACATGATTTAACTCACCTGGATAAAAAAGTCTTTAAGCGGACCTTCTTTTTGGAGATTAAGTGAAGCTCGATTTTTAAAACCTGGAACCCATCCTTTAGACGTTCTCCCGTCCTCAGTTTTAACGCAACAGTTAGTTCACCTCCGAAAAATCTTTTTCGGTTGTCCTTTCCTCCCGGTATAAAAATAAATGGAGGAATCACGGGGCTTAAACGAAGATGGAGAGAAAGGAATTGGGAGGCTGGAATGGAAAGAATGAGGTTGGACGAGATGAGATTACATCGCGATGGGGACAGCGGTTGGAGGGAGGCGGTGAGGAGGCGGGAGGAAGGATTTGCAGGAGGTGTGGAATGAGCTGGCAGGGTTGAGAGGGGAGGAGTAAAACAGAGAAGGGGTTGAAAAAGGGAGGGGTGGAGACTGGCGGGGATGGGAGGATAAAAGAGAGGCTCAGGATTTGGGTGTCGGTTTTTAAAGGATATGGAAGGGTATGGGAGGATATTTTGAAGGGAGATATTAGACCCCCGAGTCACCAGGTAGTCAAAGAGAGAGACAGAAAAAGGATTAAAAGGGTGGCATTCAGGGAAGGTGAGGAGAGGGGAGGAAATGTCGTTAAGTTTCAGTTTCAAAAACACAGACGCACAAAATGAAATTGAATGGACACTAACGAGAAAATCTATATTTCTTTAGTTCCTAGTGCTGCAGAGTAGACAATTTTGGGAAATGGGTTTCGGAACTTTCAGGGGCGCGTAAAATGTGGGGAGGTGGGTTGTTTAGGTTTTTTTTAAACTTATTTTTTGACTGTCAAGTAATCTCCTCCCGGTTGTCTACGCTTTCAGGGGTCTATATCGCTCTAGTTTATCTCTTTTCGCCTCAGCATACGATCTACCCTTTTTAATGAATCTGAAGATGATGCAGATGCGACGCAGACCTGAAGATGACGCAGAAGCGTCGAAACTAGTAGTACCAATAAAAGTAATTCTGTGGACTGAAACGTAGTTGGTGTTATAATTTATTAAAAATGGACTTCCACAAGGTTACACCTGAAACGATTGAAAACGATCTACCCTTTTTCATTCTATCCATGAAAAGTATACTATTTCTCCTCTTCCCCGCTTGTTCAACATCCTTCCCTCTATCACATTCGTGAGCAATCCCTCACCCCTTATTACATCTTCCAGCCATCTACTCTGCCGGTCTCGTATTTTATTGAGAAGTTTCCTTTCCTCGCCCACCATCTCAAACACTTCCTCGTTAGTCTTTCTCTCCGTCCACGTCACCTTCTCTATCCATCTTCACACCCACATCTCAAATGCCTGCAGCCTATTCTCGTCCTCCTTTCTGAGAGTCCACGTGTCTGCTCCATACTAAGCTCTTCTACGCTACGCTCCATATTAAGCTCTTCAACAGCCTTTTCTTCACATTTTTGCCCAAGGTCCCCGTCATCAACTCCCTTCGATTACTAAACACCTCCTTAGCTAGCGCTATTCTCTTCCGTATGTCTTTGCTAATATGGCCGTTTTCTTCTAGCGTACTACCTAAGGTATTAAAATACTGTACTTGCTGTTGTTCAGTTAGCCAGTCAGTAAACATTGCTTATTGCTGTCATCAAAAGCGCTTCGATATGTGCGATCATTTGCCACTACCAGCCTTCCCGTTTTGTCTTGTCTCACGATGAGACTTCACGATAGAATCCCTATTAATATCATATTGATAGCTGACTTCAGCCTCTTGCTATGACTGAATGTGCTTCGTGCCTTTTTCACGAAAAATTTTAGTTCCGCTGCCCTTCTCTCACGTTTGCAGCCCTCCTCTCTTCCTCTTCGTCACCTCCCTTCACCCCGCCACTCCTCCCTGAAGTTCTGCTCTTGTTCTTTGCTGTAAGTGGTGGTATTTAAGTTTTCAAGCACTATAAAGCGTATTTTTTTTTAATTTTTGGATTATTTTTTTGTGTCAAAAGTTTCTCTAAGAATTATTGGGAAGTAGCATCTTTGTTTAAAAAATTAATATGGCTTCTTCGGATTTGATGTAATGATTTAGTCCTCTTTATGCATGTTCTGCAATTGCCGATCCGTGCTGCACCGCGTGCATGAGGAAAAAAGTTCTCGTAACTCCTTGAAATGCATTAATGTCGTTTCTTTAACCCTCCATAATTTTTTTTATTTATTTTTTAAATATTTATTTTAATTATATTTAATTATATTATTAAATATATATTTTAAAAAGTTATGTATTGTATTTTTACGATAGAAAATATTAATGTGATTGAATGATTACAACTCTACGTTGCTCCTCCATCCACTCTTGCTGCCTTTTAATTTATCCCATTTTTGTCATTTCTGACCCCGCAATGTATTAAACACACTTTATCCGTTTCCTCTTCCATTCTCTCCATCCTTCTTTGTACCCATATCCTACATATCAAAACATTGGACTTTTTAATTGGTTTTAGAGGTTGAGGCAGGCCGAGAAAGTTGTGGTTGAAGAAATTCTTAGGAGAAGGAATATTAGGGGTCTTAAAAACAGGAGGACATGTATGAAGCAGTGTATGGGGTAAAATAGGTATAAGAGGTTTACAAGGATAGGTCAGTATGGAGGAAATTATTGAAGCAGAGTTAGGTGTATTAATATGTATTTATGAGTGAAACTTTGTGACTGTTCCTGCCCCGGAATGGAACGGCGTGGTTGGTATGTATGTGTGTATGTATGTTAATTGATTTTAACAATAACGCTAACAGCGAGGTCTGTAACTTTCTCAAGGCTAACCTTTCTAATTCTAACCTTTTCAATTTTTTCTGTTTCGTCCGTTCTTAGAACTAAAAAATTGTAATATAGTGTTGTTCACCTACATTCAGGTAACAGATGGGGTTATAGGTAATGAAATTTTTCAACCTGTATTTTGTAAAAATGTAGTAAAAAATGTAAATTATCTCTGTTGGAGGAAAAATCTTTTCTTTTTCAAATTGAACTGTTCTTCATCACCAGGTTGAAAAATGCACTAAGCATTACTAGATAAAATTATCTTAAAATAGGCTGCGCCTTGGCTTTTAAAAACAGTGCTGAAGTATAAAAGTCAACAGTACATTTAGTGTAAAGGAAAGACTTGGAATTTTCCTGTTGAAAAAAATAGTTATAATGGTAATAACTTTTAACTAGTGGTAATCTGTAACAAGTTTTCCCAAGAAAAAGAACAGTTCCTCCTATCTAGGAGATTTTATTCATAGCAGAAGTATTAGCTTTATAACGTTAATGATTGTGGATTCAGTTATGAAAATGGGTCGTTGCACGCTGGATCCTTTTGTGTCACGTTTTTTAAAGTTACATTATAGATTATTTTAGTAGTTTCTGTAGCACTTGTTGCAAACCCATTTTGTGGTGCATATTGGTGAAAGTAAATTTCTTCACTGTAGTTCATGGCAGTTATAAGTCACTCCCTGCCAAACACCTTTGTGGTGGCTTGTAGGGTAATAAGTAGATGTATGTAGATGAAAATGATTCTTAAGTACAAGTATTAGCAGTGGGTAAAATTTTGATACGATTGTTCTGGGAGACGAGGAATTGAGGTGGGGAAAGTTTGTTTTGTTAGGTGTTTGGATAGAATTCATAGCAGAAATATTAACTTGATATCAAAACATACATTAGTAATTGTTGGTTTAGTCATGCAAATGATACTTAAGTATAAGCGTTAGCAGAAGATAAAATTTTGATAGGATTGTCCTTGGAGGCGTGGAATTGAGGGGAAAGTTTGTTTGGCTAGGGGTTTAGATAGAATTCGTTGGAGAAGTGTTAATTTAGTAACTTAAATAATTGTTTATCGTGTCATAATGATGGTACTTGAGTATAAGCGTCAGCAGTAGATAAAATTTTGCTAAGATTGTCCTGGGAAGCGGGGAATTGAGGGTGGAAAGTTTGTTTGGATAGGTGTTTAAATAGAATCACAACGGAAGCATTACTTTTATAACGTTAATAATTGTTGATTCTCTCATGAAATGATACTTAAGTACAAGCGTTAGTAGTAGGTAAAATTTTGATGAGATTGCCCCGGAAGGCGAGAAATTGTGGGGGGAGGGAGTTTGTTTGGATAGGGGCGTTGCACACTGGGGTGAGTGTTATACATAGAGAGAGGGAGAAGTCTTCCCCCTTGCTTCCTTCAACCCCCACTCCATCACCATCTCGGCGGCCGTGGTGTTTTCCTGGGCGATATTGCCGTCGCGGGGCGGCGCCCATTGTTTGTGGGCGCCGGGCGGATAGGAAGGGGACGCGAGGGGAGTGGGGAAGGGGGAGGAGGCATCCATTGAGACCGAGATCCGCAAGAGGGTGCCAGAGGAGGCCTGGATAGCTGTCTTCCACCCCGGCGAGAGAAATATGGTTGGCGGAAATGACGATATTCTTATTTTCATTTTTCTCTTCCCCCACCCTGGCGTCTAAATCCGACTCCCGTTTCTGTCTTTCTCTCTCTCGTTTCTCTCTTTCTGTCTCACCCACTCATTGTCTTCTCCTCTATGTGACTACCCATCGCTCTCTCACCTCTCTTCTTCCCCTTACCCGCGGCATCACCATTGTCGCCTCATTCCTCATTCTTCGGAAATTTGTCGCATCATCCCGTGCTCTATTTCTCCACTTATGCACCCGTCGGGTTAGTACTTCCAGTCGGTATTAGAATTAATTTTTTCTCCCTATGGCTTTCTTCTCGGAAAATATTCTGTTCACTTTGAATTATAAACGATTTTTTACGTTATAAGTTAATGATTAATATAGCAGGTTAAAATAAGTTATTTAAATTCAATCTGAGAGAAAGGCGCTCACCACTAAAATCGAAACAGTAATGAAATTACTACTCGTTTTAGAAAAGAATACATTTTTATTATTAGGTGCCCTGATTTCGTAGGTAGAAGACGAGTCTAAATAAATTTATTAATTTGTAAATGCATGGAAAATTAGATGCCACATCTAGAAAAAGTTTGACCAAATGAATAGTTTGATCTATTGCACTAAAACATTGTATCCTTGGCCACAATTTGTCTGTAATACTGAAAAATAGGTCCTTACGTCTTACGTTAAAAATACTTCTTAACTTACTTAACTTTGAATATAATTTATTTAGTAATCTGCGATGTAAACCTAGAGTAGAATGATCCGTTTTATTTTTTGTTGGTGTAGACTCGCTCTTACCCTGGCGAAAATATAGCGTGAATGGAGCGTCAACGAAGTTCCTATTGGAGAGTGAATGAAGAGTTGCTCAAGTGTCAAGGGAGGGTGAATGAAGAGTCTGAGGAGCGTAAAGCGGAACATCGGAGAGTAAACGAAGCGTCTTCTTGGAGAGTTAACGGAGCGTAGATGGGGCGTCAAGTTTACTCACGCGCGAGAGCAGACCAAGAGTATTTAAAGCGTATAAGGGAGGTAAATAACATGAGCGGAGCGTGCATGGGAGGCGCACGAAGAGAAATCGAGGAGTAGATGGAACCGAGGAGACGTTTAAGGAGCGTATACGAATGTTCTGTCCGTCACTTGCACTTAAATCAGTCTTTACTAAGGAAAAACTTAATGCGATAAAGCTTTTTAATTTAGCACTAAAATCAATGAAAATAAAACAAGTGCCAATATTTAAACCTAATATCCTGACGGTGGTATTAATGAGAACTCGACAACGGAGATTGTGCGAGCCATATGACGATTCCTGTCGGAGATAGTTCCAATGCAGTGCAATGTAAACAAAACCCACCAACTCGCCATTGTTCCCAGCAAGAACATGGCTTTAGACAAAACAATTGCATGAAACATTTTATGTTAAAATTTAGTCCTATTTCATTTCCCTATCGCTGATGATATGAATAAATGTTATTAAAAATGCATGCATGTAATGAACTCAATAATAACAATTACATAGCTTTGCTAGGCAAGCAACTCTATTGATGTGTCAACATGAGTGTCTTCAAAATAACTACAAAAGCAAGGAATTCAATAAGCTTCAAATGAAAAGCTGCCTTTCTTTGACAATGTATAACTTTAGATATGAAAAAAACCTACCAGATTATATACACCTAGGTTTCTCTTATTATACCGTAGCACTGAACAAAATAATGGATAGGTATACAAATATTGAACAAGTTATTTAAATCTTCAATCAACCAATGAAATTTAATTAACTGATTTTTATTTTTTTTTATCAAGTGATTTAAATCATAATCTCCGGTTCGGCTTCAAGGGCCTTCACCTTTGCTTGGAGTTGGCTCACAGTGACCTCCGTGTCAGCAGCAGGCCCAACACTGTTCTGTTAAAAAAAATTGAAAATCGTCTTTGGCCTTTCTCTTCTTCTCGGCTTTCTTCGTCTATAAACAAATGCACATATTATACAACAAAGTAAACATGAGGAATATTAGGTAATGCACAATAACACAGCGAATCGAGCCGATATCGAGTTTTCTCTTTGGGCCAAGGCTAATGTATTGCCTATCATATTTGCCTCATCCTGAGGTGTTGATGGGCTCTTCCTCGACGCTCACAGGCCAGTGTGTTGGCCACCTAAATCTTTTGTCGCAGTTAAGTTCATTCAAAATTTATGAAATAAGCGCGATGAGTTATTAGTGAAAATTGTCGTGGCTGGCTGCCGTACTTTATTTCGCTTAAAGAATATATTTACAATACGTCTTCATAAAGCATTTCATACCGCATATTATGACATGCACACTTCTTTGAGAGCATTCTTTTTATTCTGCTGCAGGTGATTACTGCCGATATGAAATCCTACTAGCCACCTGAAGGGTGTATGGTAGGGGGCTTCACACCCTATATGAACAACACTGTGAACAATTTTAAGATACTTTGTGTGGGTTTCTATCATAAGTATCACCAAGCACACCTTTAAACATTACAATGTTTTCATCAACCATACACTAAGTGCAGAGCTAGAACAAAAATGAACTTCGATGAACCTTACCTGCAAATCGACCAATTGACGCTTAATACCCCTGCTCCTTCCCTTCCTTGTCGAATTTCGACCTCTTCACGGAATAAAGTTCCTGTTTGCTGAAGTCCGTCAAAGAGACGGGTTTAAAATGTCCACCGTCTCTGGTTTTTATATTTCTCTCACTCACATCTTACGTTTCGCCATCATCAAACTTCACTTTTGCAAAGTAATTTCTGTACATTTTTGCCATTGAATATGATAAAAGGTACTCGTAATACTTCCACACTTAGCAACCGAAAGATTTAGAAAACACTCTGTTGGAATTGTTTATTTACATGTTGGTTAGGGACAGTTTGTTTATTATGAAGTTGGATAGTATTGATTTAAAAAAATTAAAATATTAAAAATCAATTTACGGTCTAAATCAAGCTGCTAGGGATTGTAATGATAGATTAAACAGACTCCTTACTGAAAATGGATTCACACGTAGTAAACCAGGTCCCTGTTTATATAGGTATTCACATAACTACGATAATTATACATGATTATCATGGTTTGTCGATGATGAGTTTTTTGTCTTTGCTACTTTGTATTCCCTCTTGGAAAAGGACCATTGGTTGGTCAGTAATTATAATCATTAAAATGCAGCACTTAAAATACTCCCTATCATTGAATCGCACTGAGAGTTGGTAATTATGAATCACGTGGGTGTTGTGTTCATTACTTCCCTGAAGTATGAAATCATTGATATGTGATTTTTAATTTATAGTAATGTGTACTAAAAATAATTATTAACTAAGCATTAGCTAAAAATTAAATCATGTGCAAAGTCCAGTGTTGATGATGTTATGCCATTGTGTTTAACTATTGGATTGAGGCATATTTTGACATGGGTAGCTCAGGAAGACATTTTTAAGATAATGAATTCTATTTATGGAGGTGAAAAATAAATACTAAGTATTTGTTAGATATTAAATTCCTAGCCTACATTATGATATTCAGCATACTTTACATGCTCAGATGAATTACTGAATTCAGTTTGAGTAGGCGGTCTTTTCTTGGTAGATTTTATACAGTTTGCAAGACATAAATTAGGGGAAGCATTGTGGAAATATAGCCCCAATTAGGGTTCCCAAATCAGGAAATGGCAATATTTTTGGTCTGAGTGAAGGTACTCATTAATAATATCTTTCTTTTAACCGGAATGTTATCAGTAATTTCTGTGAATTCACAGATTATTCAGCCTTCATTTTCCACTTATCACGGTTCTACTTGTGCCATTTAAGGAACACTAAGACATTTTTAAAAGTATTATTATAGTAATTACTATAGCACTAAGTGTCAATTAGCTATTTAAATTCAGTTGACATTTATATATTCTTGATTTTCTCGTAATTCATATGCGACTGATTCTGTTCTCTCTCGTCGTATTGTAGTTAATTAATCTAATGTTGAAACACTCAATGCACTCCGCATCAAGTTAGGGCTTGTTATTTATTTGTTTATGTAATAAAAACTGCGTCACGGCGTTCGACTCTGACGATGCACAACGATCCTACCTTAAATTAGTAGTACCATGCATTAATCTATGTACAAAACATTCCTATGAACTAACTAGCAACCTTTTTGTTTTACCGTAAGTATATATTCAAATACTGATATTTCTGAAAGAATTTTACCGTATTTTATTGAAGGTCAAGTCAGTCTGCGAAAGTGAGTTATGGCATCAACTGAAAAGTATTGCACGTTATTGTGGACGTCGAAGCATACACCAGCTTTTTATGAACACATACAAATACTCAAATCAGTAAGTTACATTATGTTTTCGAAGTAGCAGTGAAATCGGAGCGTAAGCGAAACCATGGGAGAACTCTTCGTTTATTTCCCCACAAGTGTATGAGGAGTGTTCACGGGGGGACGGAGAACGAAGCGTCAAAGAAACGATGAGGCACTCTCCGTTCACTCTTACGGAAGAGTTAGGGAAACGTAGGTAGGGTTCAGAAATCTCGGAGAGCAATCGGGGAGTAAAGGAAGCTCCTCGGAGAGTATAGAACTCTCCGCTGACGCTACTTCTACGCTCCGGCGAGCGTCATATTTTCACTAGGTTAGTTATAACACTCCAAATCTAATAATAATGGAAATGTTTGGGTTGAAACGCGTGTTATCAGCTGCCTTTTGTGTGGTTTGAGGAATTTTTCAATGATCATAGTACTGGGAAGACTTGAAGCCAATAAGTATTCTCGTGCCAGTACTGCTTATCAGTTATCAGAGATGAGAGGATATCTAATGAGTGAGTTTCTTTCATGCCAATGGTATACATTTAAATGTTCGATCACTGGACAGTCCATTCGAAGACATTAAATTAGGAATGGGTCTGACGTTAAAAAAAAAGAAAAAAGATATGCATGAGACAGGAAGGGAAGCAGATTGGAAAGCGCACACTCATCGGTACGTAAGTGTTGTCAATTTCTCTCCCGGGACCTGAGTTGACGACAAGGGTGTCCACCGAAATCGTCGGCGAGTGCCTGCGTGTGCAAGTACGGGTTCCGATCTCTCTCACCAGAGTGTATTCTCAAACAACAGTCAAGGAAACCGACACCGTTCGACAAGGCACAACGCTGAAACTTGCATAGAGCGCCTAATAGAGAAAGAAAAAATTTAATGAACATTCAAATAAAAACAAATAAAGCCTAAACCCGATTTGAACATAGTTTTTGTATGCCACCAAAACTCCAGTTCTTGTAACGCTTAGCATGTTCTGTGAATTCCTACAGAGTTGATTGGAAAATCTGTTTAATTTTCCTGTACTTCTAGCGTAAATTTTATTGAATTAACTCAGGGTTTGTCATTCAGGATTCGACTTGGAAGAGATAGACATGGCCTAATGAAATTTATACTTTGAATAAAAATATATATATTACAGAATTTGGCGAGATTTTGCTCGTTCGATCTTGCTATTATCTGCTCATCATTGTCTTTTTTGATCTTTAGTTGATATTTTTTCATTCGCCGTATTCTTGGACGGAGTGTTAAGGTATTTACATGGTCAACAATGCTTTGAGCATTTCCTCTGGTAAGTATTGCAAACGTCGTTGTGGTGAGCTTGTAGTTTAAGCCATCGGCAGCTTATGTACAGGCTAAAGAGACCGGATTTCATGGTGTTCCACCTGCTTGTACCATAACTATGACATTTCCCGTCTCCATGTTCAGCAGAGAACACTGGTGAAGTAACTGAATCCGTGATTTCGCGACTTGAAGGACTATGGGTGAGGCAGGAATTTATTAACCCCCACAACATTGAAACTTTTGGTTCTATGACGTAGAATTCGTACATTTTGAGATGAAATAAGAAGACTTTGTATAATCCACACAAAACTTAAATGGTATGAACCAGACCGGTTTCAACACTTCCGTGTAATTCTCAAGGGACTATACAAGCGTATAGTTCCTTGAGAATGACACGGCTCATACTATTAAAGTTTTGTGTGGATTATACAAAGTGTTGTTATTTCATCTCAATACAAACTCTAAATTCCACAAAGTTAGCTCGAAAACCATTGATGATATTAGAATTCGTAGTGGTAGCATCTTAGTTGAGGCCCATCTAAGATATTTTGCTGTTCGACATCCAAACTGTACTCTGTGCTTGTAGTATTTGTCTGAACATTTTCCTATTGCTTTGATGATGGCTTACGGATCTAGCTCTGAGCAGATGTCGTCATTTCATTTGTGGTCATTGACCGTATAGTCTGCCAATGGCCTCAGTAACTTCATTTCAGGTGCTTATCTCCTCAAAATTTGGCTGTAAGTTATTCATTCATCTAGCGTAGTTATATAACTATAAGTTTACTCGTGGAAGGTCATCCTTTAACCAGAACCATGCTAAATTGCGTGCTTGAAACCGTCTTCAGCTGTCTTTATATACTGCCTACCTTCATTATTCAATATACTACTATCGAAGGTAACATTTTTTCTTTCATTAACGCAGTCGTTAAAATCCTAGTGTCGGTAACTTACCTATTTTAATGCAATGAAATTCATAATAATAGTGAGAAAAACACTTGGGTGTGTAAGTAATATTATGTCACTCACTATTTGAAAAGTTCAACCTAAATCATTGCACGTATTGCAAGCTGAGGTTTTGAAGAGCAGTTGAAATAAGAACACAACATTGTATTTTCCACAGTTTTATTAGATTGAACACAAATGGTCTCGGTTCATATGCCATTATCAGGTGTACAGTAAACAATCAGTTGTTTTTAATCAAGCAATCCACAAAATTTTATTTCAACAATGGAAATAATCTACGAAGTGAGATGTTCATCATTCGGTTTCAAGGTTAATAGACAGTAAAAAAGACGCGTAGGTAACTGAGAAATGTCTCCAAAAGCTCGTGAAATGTAATTTCTAAAGTGTCCACCCAGTTATTTCGGAGATATCAACTTCGTCGAGCATGGAAAAATCTTGTGGCGTCTCATTACTCTCAGAATATTGCCTCCATCCCACACGAGCTCGGCACGATAAACGCTACCTTGAAGCCAATTTTCCTCGTCCGCTATCTCATAATCCATGTCCTAGGAACATTGCACGTTTGGGATTGCTGGTTCAGGAAGACTTGCAAATAGAGCAGTGTGGCGGAAAGGCCCCACTTCGGGATGAGGCGAGGGAATGAATGAGGCCAGCGAGCATAAAGCGTCGTCCACACATAGAAATTCAATCATTTCCACACGTGGCTCGCACTTCCTGCGGGTTAAATACGACGTGTCACGGAATCTTTCGTCAACAACACCATGCAACGGAATCACTCCCGAGTTCGACGTTTGGTGAGTTTGGTTTCTGGATTTCCGACACTAGGTTTCTGAACCAGTTTTAAATTTGCTCATATTCTTCATTTCATAATGTATTTTACTATATTTGGTCAGATACGTATTTTTCTTCCCTGATTTCTTGGTATTAAGACCCCCCTTGTCTCTTGAGATACTTGTCATGTACCAATGATTAGTGTTCTTGGGCAATGTCTATTGTTTTAATCAATAATTGAAGAGAAACAGGTTTCATAAACTTACCATTTAGGAATGAAAGAAAAAGACAAGTGAACTATTGAACAAGTACTTGTAAAACACCCTATTACGAGCATTTGGTAACCGGTACTGGAAATCGTACTTCCCAAGAATGTTTGTGGATTCCCTAAATGCTCTCATATACATTTTATCCTGGAAGTACTTTGTTGAAACCTGTATTTGGAGCAGACCTTTGACTTGAGGTTATATGGTGTAAAATACATCGAAGAAATGCATATATGCGGTGTTATCAAAGAATGATAGAGATTAAATGGACGGAGAAATCGATAGCGGAGAAACTACAAAAAAGTCTAGCCAAAAGTTTGATAGAAGAAAAAGTGAAAGAGGAACTAGTTTCTAGTAATCTATATCGCTATAACTCCTTAGAGGTTTACCAGTATATAGTGAGTTCATATTTTGTTCATGATGGGTCTGGATGATGTTCATGATGACTGGGTCTTTTTGGCTTCGATAAACAGTATTATTATGGTAAGATATTTTTACTTTGTATGATTTAAACTCGGAAGATGGTCTTCCAATCGCTTTTTTGATTGTGAGCGATTTCTTTTTCTTACTGGTATTTAGTTGAGAAGTTTTGAAGTGTTGTTAAACTTCCTTAATACTTGCTCATACTATTTGCTACGGCGTTGTTTGATAGTTTCGTTGAAGGCCGTAATGTTCAGCTCTGTGGCGAAGCCTTCATTTTATTTTTGGTCTAAAACAGAGTAGCCAGCCAAAGGTTTAAGGATTTCCAATTCGATTGCTTCTATCCTTCCGATTTGGATTTCTGTTAGTGCACATTATTCTGATCCGTACGGCAGAAAGGGAATTATCATTATTTTTAACTTGAAAATAGTACATGAAAGAATGATGAACTACTAATTCAATAGTTTCAATTATAAAGTTTATTGCGGGAGCAGTCTTGTGGTCCCGTATTCCATTTCTTTCCTATGAAGACCTTTTACTCTTTAGGCAAAGAACGCCTTTAACAGAAAGAAGAATCTATTTACAACCAGAAATATAGACCTAAACATAGGAAAAGGCTATTGAAGACGTACGTGTGAAGTGTGGCTTTATATGGCAGCGGAACATGGACAATAGGGAAGGCAGAAGAGAAAAAGTTGATGGCTTTTGAGGCTTGGTGCTGGAGAAGAATGCTTAGGATCAGTTGGGTAGAGTATATAACAAATGAAGAAGTATTCAAAAGAGCAGGAGAAAGCAGAAGCTTTATGAGGATCCTAAAAACAAGAAGAGCAAATGTGATAGGACATACTCTCTGACATAATGGCCTGTTAGCAAGAGTCATCGAAGGGATGATAGAAGGAAGAAACATTAGAGGAAGACCACTACTTATATACATCACATAGATAATGACATACCGTAACACAACTTCTTATTACGAACTGAAGAGGATGGCGGAGAATAGAGAAGAATGGCGAGTTGCTGCAAACCAGCCCCAGGACTGCAGGGCTGGAGTTTCTCATTAAATTACTGCTTTTACTGGTTTCCTCTGAAAAATTTATCCTATATTCATTTTATTTATTGGTGTGTATATTAAAATGTATATTAAAAATAGCTGCTTACGTAGTTATATGCACTCACAAGATATAGCGATGATTCTAGCAATGATGTGCTACATAAATATATTGGAAAGTCATATTTAATAACGGTTTTTGTGAATGAATACTTTAATTTCTGCGGAAAATATATTTAGCGGTAGCCAATATCGGTCGCTATGTAGTTTAGGATACGTTATTGACACGACCATCTATGAAAGGAGGAATATGAACATATTTCTGGGATATAAGTTGGAGAAGTTGCAGCTGGGAAAAAGTAATATCTACCTGTTCTATTTCTTGATCAGTTAAAACCGTTTGAGGTTTCTTGGAGCAATGCACTTGATTTGGTGAATAATGTCAATAGAGATTCGGAAACTAGAGATCATGAAAATTCCGAGAAACGAGAACGGAAGGTCTCGCCCCGAAACTCTGTGGAATAGTATTACCACCGTAGCAACTACTCACATATGTTACGTATCTTTGCTGGAGATGGCTCGTTCGACGTGTCTATTTAACAATGATCGGATTACCCACCGTCATGGGTGAAGCGGTCATTCTGGACCGATGAAAGGTGGAAAATATTCATGCCTGGGACCTGCCCTGGAATTGATCCTTCCATCAGCGCGTGGTGCATTCCCTCTCCGACGATTAAGCTAAAGTCTCGCTTCATTTGAGTGAGGCATAACGGGCAGGTAATTTTTTTGCGTGAACGCGGAACCATCGAAGGAAATGGAGTATCGAAGCATACTTTTGGTTTCATTAAAGGTGTAACCTGTATTGAAAACACCTTTGAAAGCATGACCTTAGTTTTTAAACGACATATTTCCCTCATTTTCTATTAAAAAATAGGAATATAGGATATTTTATCGCAATGGCTAGCCTTTATAGTTATCAATTTTTAATCTAAATGTGAATTGGCCCCGTGTCGGAAGTTCTAGCAAGACTTCTCAATATTTTATTTGACGAGTCAGTCCTAAAGACAAATGATTTGTTTTCTTGTCTATATCGTATATTGAATCAGGTCGCATTATAAATGAAATAAGGCTGTATAGTATGTTTGAGAACTATTTTTATTCGACTAACTCTACTCTATTTCGCTATGTAAATATTGAGAGACCATTGTGTGACTAACAAGATGGGGTTTGTCATTTTAGTCTATTTTTTAAAAGTAAAGTCCCTTACTTCTTTCCGAGAAAATGGTTCATCGTAGCGCTAGATAATCACATTATGAACCAACATGGATTGATTGATGTGGATTCGCGCACTTTTTATCACTATATTTTTCACCATCACATGTTATTATACGGTGCCCTCTATCACCTGCAGGAATTTATGGATCTATAAATAAAGTCATTGTGAGAGCATCTTATTGTAGGAAGAGCAAGTTAAATATTACCCTCTGTTATCATATTGTATACTTAAAAGCCTTCACACTAGGAATCTTACCCTTAATTTTAATTATATTTGGCAGATTTTGGCATCTTTTCTAGAAAAATATCGCGGAATACGCGTGTGGCATACAACTGACGTTCATTCTATCCACATGACCTATTATTTTTTATTCCGTTGATACATTTTATATCTTCCATTCAGTAGGTTCCGGGTCAAATATTTGTGCATATATGTTAGGAGAAATGTGGATATTTTCTCCATCTCCTCAAAAGCGATGATAAATAGGCACTGCTTCGCCTTATTAAGTTCATGCCGACTAATGCCTAAGCCGACCATATCCATATCTACCCCTCCGCGTGGCAACTTGCCTTACTCTATTTATATTGCTTTTACCTTTTCCAATCGGGGATAAACTTATCCCTTAAAGTGCTTTTGTAGAAATAAAATATTGCTCCTTATATCCATTCCTTAATGTATATATTTCCTCCCATCGCCCACGAATTCTCCGTATTTCTATTTTCCTTTTAAGGTCGGGATTATCTGTCGGTAGCCCAGCTGGATATTTCACGGTTCTGGCAGTTCCCCAGAGGCGGAAACGAAGGGGAAGCGTCTTGTTTCCATTGGCCTATTTCCACGAGGATTGGATGGAGAGAGAATATATACCTATACATGTATATGCGGAAGCGTAAGGGAATAGTAGCATCAACAGTGGGCGAAATGGAGCATAAACAAGCCTGGCAAACGAGAAAAGAAATTGATAAATGAGAAATAAGGATTTGGAATGCATGTCGTGCTACTGGGGATAAATTTGCCGTGATACTGCAGTTATTTTCATTTAATACCTGTTTCGAGATCTTTGGAGAGTCTAAATTTTGCTCGAATATTGCGATGAATTCCTTGGAGGAAAAATTGAAATTGTGGCGGTTTCACAATTAAGTTTTGTTTATTCATAACTGGTTTTCATTTGGCGTGCACTCTGTTTATGAATGAAAAAAATGAATCTTGCGTACTAAGTCTTACTATAAAATTTACTCCATTTAGCTTGGTGAAGTAGTAATATTATTTGTGACACAATTAGCATTCCCTCATGCTAAAGATACTTTTTCAGAAATTGAGCTTCATTAAAAATTACATTTATAATAAAGGACCTAAGTAAAATTGGTTCCTGTCATCATAATATCGAGATAAATATACATGTTTTTGAGAGGACATTTGAGAAATAGAACATTTTGGAAAATCCGCTTGTGGAAGTTCCACTTATATTGGGGTCGTCTGATCGTCCTATAGTTTCAATATCAGATAAGTGCCATCAGAACTGCGACCCCTGAATGTAAAATTATATTATAGCCTTCTCAACGTAGTATTCCAACTTATTTAACTCGAACTCGATGCAATTTGCGTTGCTATTGGTGAAATTAACTGTGAGATTAGTTGTGTTTGACTGTTAGTGGAAAGAATTATAGCTAGGTTTTTCCTTTATCTGAACCGCTTCAGGAACCTTCGAAAATAGCGAATTAAAACAGTATTTTACTCCCAATGTAGTTTGAGGGTAGCGAAACATTCGTAGTTAAGGATTTGCATAACATTTAGCTAAATATAGTGAGAATGGGGAACCTGAGAAGTGTTTGAAGCAAAAGTTGTTTCGGGTTGGATTGGGTTAAGAATGAGTGGGTTATGAAATTATATTCGTTGGATGCTCCAATAATGGGCATAGATGATTGTCCCAGTTATGGACATGCTGAAGGGCGTGTGCCCAGCTTGTTAGGCTTGTTTAGGCGACGCATCACTTCGAAACCCAATTAAACGCTAAAACCTTAGGCATTCGCCTTGAAATTTTCAGAATGTAAACAATATACAATATATTTGCGGAGGTTGTCATGGGCTAACCTGCACCTCAAATATGATAATTTTATCTTGGTGCATAAGTAAACCTATGAGTGATCAGCAAGATATTTTGTATATTTTTACGAAAACTAATTACTTTATTGAAAAATCGCTAGCATAGGGAGATGTGAAGAGCGTAATTGGAGGCAAAATAGAGGGAATGGTCCTCGAAGAAGGATCCAGGAATTAGCTCACGGATCAAATAAAAGGGAAAGTATATACATAGGAAGATATACGCGGAGCTAAGGGAACTAGCATTAGATAGGGAAGAGCGGAGGGCTGCAGTCAACCAATCTTAGGATTGAACAACCAGTGATGATGAGGGAGATGCTTCAATCCTTCTATCACTATTTTAAATTGCAGCCGTTATAATTAATAGGTAAAACTCTCTAATAGTTCTTTTCCGAGAAGCTACGAGAGTGGATTTTGGTAATGATATGCTCGGATGGTGACAGAAATCGTTCAGCCTTTCCTCACTGGGCTCATCTTTCCTCGCACTTACGCGTTAGAAACAACTTGCATCCGACTGTTGCCTTATGCGACAGTTATCCTGGATACGCTCCTCACTTCAAAACGCCTCGATCAGGCGCGAGTGTCGCCATCTAGAGGGCTTTTATAGAACTATTCCTTACCGAAGGGTAGATGCGTCCTCTTATGGCCGGTTGCAAGAGCATTTAGTTATGGAATCAATAATTATGAGATCCATGAAATTATAGATCTCATAATAACATTTGAGTTGCAGGAACACATCCATTATTTACGCAACTTTTTTACCAATAGTTAATAGCTTCGACCGTTTGATCTCAAATAGATACTACTTATCGACCGTCGGATAAAATTTTTAAACTTTATCCTATGAATAATTGCTAATGCACAATAATTAGTAAGAGTCAACAGACTGGTCATTTTTCTCAAAACAACTCTTTTATCTATTAACTAAGTCTCTTAACGGTTCATTGCGCATCCGCCATCTTGGCTACTTATGGAACCCTTAACCAAGTTCCATTACTTATGAAACCAATAAATTTATCGAGTGTTTTTACTGCTTTTATTGAATGGTTTCCATGGGTTATGAGTCCCATAACATAATAGAATGTATGTGTATTGTTCCTGCAACTGGCCATTAATGGAATTGATGAGGTTCAAATAACGAAACCGGTATAATTAGTGGAGTGAATAATGTGAGAGGAAGGGGTACACCGAGAAGTAAGGGGCGAATGAGGTGAGTCATAGGTTGAATATTAGGACTCTTTGAAGTAAATGTGCCTGTTGGAAGTAATCATGAATGTAGTAGAAATTAAAGAGATACGGAAGGTTTGGTTATGTAAAAGGAAATTGCTGAAAAAGAGCCGGTTTACCAGCAGTAGCCCTGCAGCAATACCGAAATTAGTTGACTTCGCCTTCCCCGAAATAACATGTCGTGTTGAGTCTGTACGTATGCAAGTAAGCTCAAAGTTACCGTGCGCAAGTGAAGTTTTATCGACTTAAATTTGGGTTGCTTCCTCTCGTCTTTTGATTTGATAGTAACGCTTGGCCAAGAAGTACCGGAGCAAACATTTCGCGGCATGAAAAAACTCTCCGGGGTGATTTTGGCAGATTTTAGGTGTTGGAAGATTCGTTAAGGAAAAGATTCAGTCGGGGGAGGGGCAGCGGGGAAGTCAAGGCAAGGGAGTAGATTTGCGAGGGAATGGCATCGAGGGAAGGGGGGAGAGGGAGAGAGGAGATAGGAGGGAGGAAGGAAAGTGATGGATGAGTGAGGAGGCCGTAGGAAAGAGACGATGGAAAAAAGTTTCCAAGAGAATTCATTATTGTTTCTCGGCTGGGAAACTTTTGGAGGACGCCTTGGAGTGAAACATTTTTTGACGATACAAGAGATGAAATCCCTCGGGGGTGGAGCAGAAATTGTAATAATCGTGTCTCGAATTCCAGTGAAAATCGGGTACAAGTTACGAACACACATTTTCCTAGTGTATGACTTCATGTTAACGCGTGTTGCTTGCGGGAAAATATTTTGTAAAAAATATTACATCAGCTTAATGTTTCAAGTTTGAGATGGCATAATTTGATGAAGGCATGGGATTTTCATTTAATTTTTCATTGCTAAACACTTTGGACGCTGAAATAATCAACTCATTTTATAAAGAAAGCCGCCTTTACCAATGTGTCACATATTTGAAAAAAGAAGGGTTATCATTAGCTGCGTGTGATAATTATGTCTGAATATGTATTTTTGCTTTAATGATGACGAAACGATCAACGTAACCAATTATATCGTTGAAATTAATTTGGAATGGATTTACAAGTTTTTGTACCTTTGGTATGCCGAAATGCCTCAAGGTTACTTGGACTACCGTCACCTAAATGAGGTCGAAAGAATTCTGGTTAATTAATGGAGTATTTTTAAGGAGGGAGAGAGTATTTTTAAATTAAATTAGTCTTACTACATTGTTACGCGATCCACATGTATCAGTAAATTTTGTTTTTAGCTGATTTGAGTGCTGAGGTTCTATATGACCCAAGACATTAATCCTCGGACGATCGAGATTATCCTGCCACGACCTTCATATAGCCGTATGGGTGCGTTATCGACCTGGATACTTTGTGTTTCCCTTGTGTCAAAAGAGAAGACGATTGCAAGTACGATGAAATTTCTCTATGAAGCATGGACAATAAAACATACATATATACTCATCATGCTATTCCCTTTCGTGCGAGGCAAAGTCAAAGTAGACAGGTATTTCTGTTAGGCCAGGGAATAAACTTTTTTTTGCTTGCCGGACGATTCTGTTGGCCCGTATGTCCCAGGAATCCCGATAGACTGCTGAGCCTGTCATCAGCTTTTCCAGGGACCGGACCAATATAAATTGACATACACCCACTCAGGCGGGACTCGAACCCGCGACCCTCGGTTTAGCAGGAGAAGACTTTACCCCGCCGCCACCGAGGCCGGCGTCTATCATTTCTCTTCGTGATTCTCTTTCTTTGAGCAACTTTTTCGCTTCCCTTGTACTTTTGCATTGCTTCATACTCCATCTGTAAATCATAAGATTACTAATATTCTTCCTATTTAAATTCTCCTTCGCTATATTCATCCATGACTCTCGCGGTAAACCCTTTCCTCTTACACCATTTCATCCCGTAATATACTTCGTTTTTCGACTCTCATCCATTCATTTAACATGAACAAACGAACGATGAACTTTTTTCATGTACACCTATTTATGGAACGTCTAATCCAAAACTTTTCACGACCTAATCTAACCTTATTTATCTAAATTTTTCCTCAAACACTTTCGCCTTAAGTATGAATCCCATTCCTACGGCATGAGCATGAGCATGTGTTGGGCCTTGTACTAGATAACAATCGAAAAATCCCATTAAAGTATCCCATTAAATTTTAAGGCATCCACCTTCCGACCCAGTCAAAGCCTGAATATTGATTTAGCTGATTATTATGCGTGATCCTGCAACAAAGATTCAGGATTGGTATTACCCTCGGAAAGTTTTTCTTTCCTCTAAAAAGATGTTTCCGCGTGCCTGGCATCAATATCGTACCAATAATTTGGAAGGTGTTATATTCAAGTTTGACTCGTCTTAAACGCCCAGTGCTCAATTTAAATTATATTTACGCACTATTGGGGGTTTTAAATTTTTATATTTTAATAAATTTATAAATTTATAAATCTACGCTCCGTCAATATCAATAATTTTATTTATACAGAGTACAATAAAATTAATCAAATGTTTAGTGTGAGAGACATGGAGACGAGATAAATTTGCGAATAGATCATAAATCTCAAAATGACAGGGCCAACAAAAATGAAACAATTATTACACAAAATAAAAAAATGATTAACTTCAATATTTGTTTTTAAACTGATTTTTCTGATCGATTTAGTAGAATATTTTAATTTAAAATAGGCACGAGAGAGTATTTTTTTGTTTTGAATGCCTGTACATTTTTCTATTCCAGCACGCTTTCCCCAAGGGATTAGGGTTGTCTTCTCCGCATTCCCGACGGCATGTTTTCGCATATCCTTGGGGTGATTGGGGTGGCGGGGAGGGGAGTGTGGTGGGAAGAAGGCGGGCGTATAAAAGAGGCAATGAGAGTGGATCCCCCAAGGGGGTCTTTGCGTGGAATGCGTGGGAGAGTGGACGTGTTGGCTGTGGCCTGCGTAATGACGGAAAGAGCTATCGGCCAACTTAGCCCCGGGGTGTGTGTTTTCCCGGACCCAAATGAAGATATTGGAGCCCGGTGACTGCTCCGTGGTTTCCGGCGCAAGCTTCCCAATTATCCCTTTACTGTAACTTGCCTTCCTAATACGCTCCCCCAAGTGTCTCATTCTGCTGCCATTTCCTCCTTTCTCCTTCATTCTCTTGGTTTTGTCCAATGTGCGCAAACAATCATCCGCTTTCTCTCCACGCTAGAATCTCTTTACCAACTATTCTTCAACGCACGAGCCACTGCACCCTCTGAATCTCACGCGGTCTCCTCTTGATATTTTATTTCACCCAAAAATCCCTAAGCCAAGGCATGACTTTTACTTTTCCAGGCAATGTATTTATTTCTTTTTTGCTAGGAAAGAGTGACTGTCAAAATACAGCGGGAAAAAGGAGAAGTCATAAAGTGTACTTAATTATACAATTAAATGAATCCCGATAATGTGGCGTACGGTATGCGTATATGCCATTCAGGACACTATTTGGCATTTAATAGACTATCGTGGAAAAAATGTGGTGAAAACCCAAGCTAATATCTTTAGAATATATTCACGTTGATCACATGACCTGTGTCATAAATGCTTCGGGAATTAGTTTCTATTTAAAGCTCATGCTTCGGTTACCGAGGGAATTAAAATATGCATGTTTGAAATTGTTGGCCATCACATTGATAAATCTACATCTTTCTCGTAAGATATGTCATATCATTCAGTTTTTTCTTAGGAAACAACTCGCAAACTTTTGATGTTCTATTTACCTCTCCTCCCTCAAACTTGCGGGACTTGGGAGCGAACAGATGTGTTTGAGTAGGCGCAAAGCGCAGATCCTGATTTGCTGATTTCTTTGCTGCCAGGAAATAGATTATTCCAAGTTTTTCTTTCTTTTTTAAACTTTTTCTGCCTTTTGTTATTCCTACCCGACGAATTATCCCAATCCGTAAGGTAGCGAAATTCGACAACACGGTGGCCGCCGCTGAGGTCACATTTGACTTTCATTGTTTAGTCATATTTGCGTGGTGAGTATTGAAATATTTTAAAAATCTTATCAATTTCGTATTGCACGTCATGTGTGACAGGGTGAATATAAAATTAAGTCGAAGTTTTGTGAAAACTGAAGTAGCTAGAGAAAACCGTCTGCGCGCATCCAATTTGATCATGTTCGCTCACTCAAGTATGCCATTTGTAGTCATTCCGGTTGGCTATCGGCCACTAGCGTGTGAAGTAGATAATTTCAATGTTAAACGGTGAATACAGATAGATAAATTTGCCATGAAAAGCTCAGTCATTCTAAACTAAGACTACGGTATTCAAAAAAGTACATTGTTGCTTCTTGATGTACTGCTATGATTTTTGAGTTAATTTGTTACTTTGAGAATGTAAAAGCTCTGCTTAAAAAATTCACATGGTGCTATTTTAAAGCTACCGTAAAATTGTAAGGGTCTGAAAATGTTTTTGGACTTCATTTTATTCTGGAAATATGTGGAAGAGTATTTGCTGGCAAAAATAACAACGATAAAAATGTCATTATTTTATAACGAATGAGCACCTTATAGTCCATTGTCAAGGAAGAAAATGTTTTATACACATAGAGAAGGGTAGAACGTACGCTCGGAAGGAAAAAGATTATAAGTTGGTAGATAGGACCAGACAAATGAAACAATATGGAAGATATTTTTCTTTTTCATTTCAACCTATCTTAGCCCGTACATGACCTCAATGTTAAGAAAGATCGCTATACTCTCACGAGGGTATGAATCCGTGATTGGTTTCGAATGGCGACCTTCCTGCCTGAACAGATGGAAGTTATTTAGTCTGTTTCATAAGCCCACGAAAATCACGCTCAAAAGCTGCCAACCCTGTTCCTCTTACCGATCCCCTCGCTCACTTCCCACTTAAGTACAGTGCGTCCTCGCCGATGAGCACGGCCGATTCTCGTTATTCTCTCGCCGTCCCCCCAGCCACGGGCCGCCGCCCTCTGCTAATCGGACGTTGATGTGACTGCAGATACTACACATCCGAAGGCGATGGATGTAGCAGAGTGGAAGGAATGAAGTATGGATGGGACAGGGGAGTGGAGAGGTGTGGGAATTAGGCATTTGGCGTGGGTTTTGGCCCGCCGTGTGAGTGTGTGGAGATTACGAAGGGAGAGGGTGGAGGGGGGCGGTGAATCGGATTTGGCGGAGTTTGGTACGGTGTGAGATCACGAGAATAAGCATCGGTGTGGGCGATGGGGTTAGGCTTTTGGGAGGGTGCGCTAGGGTTTAAGGGGTTTCCACTGGAGGGAAAACAAAGGAACACACACAGTCACTCGGGGAGGATTTTACCGTGCCGCCCTCCATCCTCAGATCCCTCCTCCCTCCCTCCCTGGTGCCCACCCCTCCAGAAAATCATTGGGACCCTAGAGCGACGTAATTTGCTTCCTACACTACGGACCGAGAGGCGACCCGACGCCCAGGAAATTACTCGGGTCTGAAAATATATCCTTCTGCTTCGGAAACCGCCCGAAAAATCATGCTAACCTCTGAGAGAAGGATAGGGATTCACTTCCTCCTCGCGCTATGTTTTATCTCCTGATTACCTGAATGCTTCGAGTAGTGCCGATACTATTCATGCTATCACTGAAATTTTGATCGGTAATACATCTGTGTGAAACTGGAAAACTTAGCCATATTTTTGATGTAATGTACTGATTTAACCACGTTTCCGAAAGTCTTTCCGAAAGTAACTTCGTCAATTGGCGTTTTTTTAAAGACTGCAGGTATTGAAAAGCTTTCTGCATTGCTTTATTGAAAAGTCAGAGTAATTTATTTATTATTGTATTATTGAACACGTCATGGCTCTACTGTACCACAGGAAGAAATAACTTTTGAGTGTTTTGCTGGTTTTGCCTTTTTCTGCGCCCATATGTCTTTTACCCTTTGTGAATGGGCTTTCCTTACTTCATCCAACCAGGTGTTACCGGTTTCTTTCAAAATTTCTGGTTCCCTAACCATCCAATCGCTTATGTTTTTGCGAACATTTTTCTGTCCTGTCTTTATTATTTTGTTTTACGTTATATTTAATTTCTTAAATTATTTTACAATGACTGGATGGGAAGCTAATCTTTTCAAGAGTGCCCGTATGTTTTTTGGTATGATAGTTATAATTTTTGTCAACTAATGAAAGATGCTTAAAATCTCAGCATTCTACAAAAGTAACGATACTAAATATTCAGCTGCAAGCATATTAATATTAGATGGAAAAATGTGTTCAGTGAGCTTCCTAATTAATCATTAACCACCGCATGTATTCCACAATGAAATCATGGCGATAATTACTGCTGGCGGACATTGTTTACGCTCCATTGCTTACTTTCACTTGTCCACAAAACGACCTCTGTTCCACTTTCGATAGTTGACTGTTCCAATTGATATATTTAATAGGAGAAATTTACTTCAATTGGAAAGTTTATATTTTCCGGAAAAAATGCAATATCCATGCATTAGGTTTTTAGGAATTATTGGGGGATAGCTTTTAATCGATGAGGTTGCGTTGCGAGATCGCTTTAGTGGTGATATCTCTGCTAATAATAATAAGAAAGTAATTTTTACGAGAGTTGAAATAATAGTAAGTCAGTTAAAATTTTCTGTATTTTTGACGTTTTCGTGGCCTCAAAAATAAATTAAAAATTCTAAATTCAATACATAATGAAGAAAATGTTTGCGAATCTGGTTACTTATTTTAAAATTTGAAGCGGTGAATTTCTTTTATGACTGATTTTGCAACCCACTGCTTTTTACTGGTCACCGCTTTCCTGGTCTCCGCAAAGTGACTTACTAAATGTCGTTACTTTTGAGAATTATTTCGTTTGACAATTAGAAAGGGTTTTAAGAAGTTGCAACCCCATTTTCATTGGTCAAAAAATGCGCCAAATCTCTTTCCTACTCTCGCTGGAAGTGCTACAGGTTCTTTATTGGGTGCCGTGTATAATTAATGGGTATTATTTGGCTTAAGCTATTACCTATAAGAAAAGGTAATAAATAACTTTATGCCGTGGAAAAAATAGTATTATTCTGATTTGGAAAGCTTGAAAACCCTTTCGTTGATTTTGCAAATTGATTAGGTATGTCTAATTCCACTACCTGATTTCAATTGATCTCAGAATGTAATTAAAATCGGTGTTTAATGTTCACTAATAGATTATCGATAAGAATTATTCCCCGAGACCCTCTAAAATAATTTTGTAAAAAAATTATATCTACTGGTTGGATATAAAAATGTAATGAAATAGCCAACATGAAACCTGCGGTAATCTCTAAATTTTCTTTAATTACCTTACCTCTTGCGTGTTATTACCATTTCCGTAGACTTATCTTTCATTTATTCATTGGTCGCTGAATCCTAAGGTTGAATGACTGTAACCCTACATCTTTCCCTATCTGATGATAACTCCCTTAGTCCCTGTTGTCTCTTTCCATGCGTTTTCCTCTTGATTTAGTTTGTATTTATTCCTGTTCTTATTCTGGGAGCATTTCCCTCTATTTTTCCTTCAACCGTGTTCTTCACAAACCAATTGTTCCTCAGTGTGTGTCCACTTCATTTGATTCTTCCTTTAGTGCTCCTCTTTAGTGCTTCATATTGTCCTTACCTCATCCACTTTTCTGTCAACTTCATCATTTCTAATTTTTTCCTTCCGTTTTATCATCGGCATCCTCTTTCTGCACCATGTTTCGATAGCTTCTTGTCTTTTTTAGACTTTTTCCCAAGGGTCCGTGCTTACGATCCATAAAAAGCCACGCTTCACAGGAATATTTTCACGTACTTTTTCCTCGTTTGCAGTCCTATCTTCTATGAACTCAGCAGTTGCCTTTTATCCATGAGCGCTTTCTTAGCTTGGACTTATCTTGGACTTATCTTCACTCGATGTCCGTTGTGCTTCTACCGTCCCATTTGATGGTCAACTTTGCTTTTCGAAAAACTTAACCTTACTCTTCGAAAAATGGGAGATCACAAAATGTCCCTCACAGTCGTAACGCCCTCTGTCTGGTTCCCTAAATTTAATAAACCCATTGCTACAATCCAGTTTGATTGTAAAAATGAATGTGTTTTGTTACACAACAAAATTGTTTGACTCATCGCCTGTTTTTTTCCATATCGCCTCTTTGCGCTGTAATCACCTTGACACAGGAGTAATGAATGTGTGTCATTTTTCCCTCGTGTTCGCGTGATTCATAAAACATACAACGGACAGAATCGCACTTTTCCATATCCCTTCATATTTTGCTCCCCCGGGAGATTATGTATCCTGCCCAAATAAACAAGATGGAAAATGCTGCACGCGTGCCTAATCGCGCGAGACTGGAATTTCGGAATCCCTTTCAAACTCCCTTTTTCACTCATTTCCCCAGCACCCCTTCAGGGCCGCCGGAGGAAGACCGTCACGGGGATGGGGAAACGGAAGAGGGACGGGGAATTGTGTTGGGAGGCGTTTGGGGTACCTCTGTTATTGGGGGGGGGGGCGAGATCCTGCTGGGGGGCGGGATCCTGCTGGGGGGCGGAAATTGGGTGGGATGTATGCGGCGAATGGTGGGGTTAGTGCCGGGGAAAATCAGCGTTCCACCCCCCTCGCTCAATCCCCACTCACCCGCAGCGGCCTAGGCCGATTGGGCCAAAAAGGGAATCATCATCACATTCGGATGCAACGTCGTCATGTTTTATGGAAGTCTACTCTGCATGCCTTGTCGTTTAATTCTCGTATATGATAGGATTTTCCCGAAATGGATTCGTTGTGGGAGGGATGAGGGTCGGAGGGGAGGGATGGGTGGCAATTATTTACATTTACGTGGCGGTCAGCCCTCCGGTCAATTAAATTCAATTGGATACTTTTCATCGTTCCATGACGTCGCGCTATCCTTCATCAACCTCTTCATTGGCCATCTTTGTCATTTTTCTGCGGATACCGATTTGCTGCCGCACTTCCTGAAACTTGTTTCTTTTTTTAAGTTTAATCCTTTTTATGATTTCTGTCTCAATTTATTATTCCCCATTCTCGTGCATGCTACTTTCAACAAATTCCTTGTCTGGTGTGAAAGTCAAATGATTCATAAGTGATTTCTGGCGTAGATTTCCGGACTTCATTTTTATCAATTAATTAACTCACAAAGCCGCTGTGTATAAATTCAATCAATTAATTCACGCACACGTGTTTATCACAGTAGAATACCACAGGAACAGAATCGCATTTCTCGAAGCAAAGTTACCATGGTGAAACAATAGGAAATATTTTGCGTAACTCCATGGAATCAATCCATAGCGATTAACCAATTCCTGTTTTTAATTAAATAACAATTACTGTTTATTATTCCAAGCTACAAGCAGCTTGCATATCAATTTATCAAAATGAACAAGTAGAGTGGCTGAATAATATTTCCATTACATTACAATTTTTGGTCATTTCAGCAAATTTAAGTTCAAACTTCATTCTCTGGACAGCGGTAAATTGTAGAAAATAATCTTTTAGTTATATTATCCAATATTTACATGCCATTATAACAGGATTAAGCTTATAACATGGTTCAAACAATTCTTGAACTTATGCAGATCACGTAACGCCTATGGCAGCAGTTTTTGTGTGGGTTATTTATTTTAAAATGCGTTATTATGATTTAAACATCACTATGAGGAGAAAATCATTTCAGTGTTAGTTTCTTGGATTTTATTTCGTTTGCGACGAATGACCTTTTATAAATTTTTCCAAATATCTTCCTCCTTATCATTCAAAATGTTGCGATTTACTAAGTTTCATGAGGGAATTAGTACTATCAAACTTAGTGATTGTAGATGCACCTGTGAGTAGCTTAGCTATCCATAAATCAGAATCCATCAATGGAAATGCGTTCATATTTCCCTTCAAATTCTAAAACTCATTGAAATCCGTCAATGGTTTGTTTCCTAAAGCATGTAGGGAAATAAATCCTCTGGGTGGAAAATTAAGAGAATAATTTTAAAGACATTAAATATTTCGCATTTTCAAAGGCTATTCGGATAGCGACAGAATTCTCTGCAGTAGGCGATATAAATCATGTACCTAATTCGAGAATAATGAATCATTCATTTATATTTTTCCGGTCGGGAAACCATCGAATATTCGTTTTCATTCATTCGTGTCATTGCCTCAGCGTCGGCATTGCTATCGAAAGATCACCTGCCCGGTGCCAGACTGAACTATTGCCCCAAAAACTTTTATCAAGACTCATAAATTCGTGCATTAATATTATCGAATTGATTTATAATCTGGGATTTTCAGCACCGCAGCCACATGACAGATGTGAAATCGCTTTGATGGTCTTTCGTGTTTCAATTTTGACCAGAAGATACGGGGCTTGGAATTATTATTTTGACAGTACTCCTTTTTTGAAATTATTTGAAGCGAAATAAAATCACCGATTCGACATTCGGCGATTAATGATGGAGGAGATAGAAAATCTACCACTGAATCTTTAGCATTGATTAATATGGAAATTTTGTTTACACTAATCACCAAAACATCATATACCATACTGTATGGCAAAACGAAGGCTTGTTTTACCTAATGCTCTTTGTTTACTTCATCAACAAACCTGTCATAACATATGGCTTTCGTTGTAGTTACTTACACAATGTAATGGTGATTAATTTGACTGTGATTGGTTTAAAAAAACAATGAAGTCGGCTCTTTAAAGTATATATTTTTTGACGCGGTATATCTCGTTTTCCATTAAATGTGTGCGCTACGTTGAAAACTGTCTCTATTTCCTGAAATGACTATGTGTTCCACATTTCTAGAATTTTTATGTATTCACTGATATAGGCCTTAAATGAGGTTATAGAATTACCATGCTTAAGTGGGGTGCTTATTAATTAAGATCAGTTGACACAAAAGTTCTTAACATCCATACTTTTATAGATGCATCCAATAAAAGGTGGAAACTTATTTTATTCTTTGAGCTTCTTTTCCTTCAGCAACAAGTTCTTCGAGTATAGATTTGTAGTATCAAGGACCGTTCTTTCGTTATCAAGTGCCTTTTCTTTCGTTGTTAAGGGCCAAATTCCAAACTTTTGATTTCTTTGTCAATTTTTAATACAATGTCCCTATAACGACATTAATCAACAGCTGAGAATAGATCGTATGAATATACTTAAGAAAACTTTATTAATGAAGAACATTTTTTGGTGATGAAAATTAATCTCCACGAAACTACCGTGAATTCCAATGATAGAGAGCTTACGACAACCCAAAATTTCCTGCTATCCGTATAACCTGGCCTGAGGGATTAGTAACTTTATAAAGAATATTATAACTATTATATAGGTTGTTGAAGATAATTGATACCTGAATATTACTCCATCAAATTATATGCCTCTGTTGGCCCCAGTGGCGGCGGGGTAAAGTCCTCGCTTGCTAAACCGAGGGTTCGCGGGTTCGAGTCCCGCCTGGGTAGGTTTTTCACCACCCTGGGCATGGATGTATGTCAAGTTCTGTTGGTCCGGTCCCTGGAAAACCTGATAACAGGCACAGCAGCCTATCGGGATTCCGGGGATATACAGGCCAACAGAATCGTCCGGCAAGCAAAAAAAAAATTTCATTACCAACACACATAATTATTTTTTACTGCAATATTTTTAAGTTTGCAGAACTTTGAAATTAAGCTAGGAACCACTACTACTATTTATACTGTAACTGCACAAAAATCAATGTTGAACCTCAAAAATATTGTATTTCACTGAGTAGAATTGAACAAAAAATATTGGTAACACTCATTTTAAAACGAGGTGATTTGGTTGTTTGTTATTAAAGTTTAAATGCGAGTATACATTATAAAGTATCCGACCGTTAGTATCAAAGCTTCTTTTCACGTCTCCTACCCATGCAAGTAACTTTTAATGGCCGACATTTAATTATGAATTTGACTGTTTACGTGGTGATAGCTTAGCCTACCTTGAGGGTTGAATAGGCTACGGTGATGCATTTACCTCGATACCTTTGTCGGTGGCCCAGAGAGGGAGAGAGAGAGAGAGGACTGGTGGGATGAGGAGGGAAAATGTGGGAATGGGGGGAAGAGGAGTAGGAAGATGAGGAGGAAGAGGAGGAGGCTGATTGAGCGAGAGCTGGAAAATGATGGCCCAGTGTTGAGGGTTGGCGAGAAAATTGGGCGCAGGGGGTCGTCACGAGCCTGAGAGCACCATTATGCAAGGATTCGGGTGCATCATGTGAGCCCTGAACCACCCGTGGCATACTTGGGCCAGCGGCCGAGAAAGGCCTGTTATGTACCTCCACGAGCACACTCCGGGTCGTTTCGCCTCTTCTGTTTGCTCGGGAAACGCGGTAACCTGCCGGTCAGATACACGACCACCTGCAACCCTAGAAGGAGCAATTATAATCACCAATCTTGAGTGAAGTCTACTGCCTGTGTATGGTCTTTATATTAAAGTTAAATCGGGAATTTTGGCTTTAATATGCTACCAGTGCATAAACTGCTGTGATTAAAAACTTGTCATATAAATATATAGCAACAGCAGATTTTATGCTTAGCGATAGATATATAAGCCTACCAAAAGTAAGAAGAACATTTACATTTACAGAATGAATTATTGGGGTTGGCGAGAAAATTGGGGGCAGAGGGTCGTCGTGAGCCTGAGAGAACCATTATGCAGGGATTTGGGTGCATCTTGTATTATATTATCAAATATTAGAAATCTTAAACTACGACATCAGGCGTCACTCTGTCGAAATATTTATGCTGGAATCCATGTTAAATAAATTAAGAAAAACACGAAGTATCTCTACCATATAAATTATAACATTTTAATTCTTGCTATGCTTGAGTTATTTTAATGCTGAACATGTTACCTCAAAGGAGATTAATAGTTTGAGGAAGTCTTAATTAACTTCATTCTTCCAAGGATATTGCTGACTCATAATAGACAAAGGTTTCATTTTTAATAAGAAAATACAGATTAAAACAACAAGGCAAGAAAATTCGAAACCTCAGAATGTAGCGTATTTTACGTGTCCGATATACGGTGGATGTGGAAGGATAGTGAGTTAAATGTAGGATTTTGTGCTGTGGGTATGAAGAAAAATGGCGAAAGGAAAGTAAGCAAAGAAATAGATAGAACAGTAGTTGGTGTTCGATTTCCAGGAGGTAGTTGGCGAACCCATTTTGCGGAATTTACAAATTATGAAGACGATCGGGAAAGGTGGGCTGTTTATGAAGGAAGGGGAAGAAATTATAATTCACAGCTGTGTACGAGTGATTGATAGTGTAGGTTAACAGAAACGAGGTTGGAGGAAGAGAATGGACGGGGAAGGATCGGGCTTGGAAATGATTTAGAGAAGGCGGAGATAACCAAATAAATTGTGTCGATTTACGAATCTGACGTACGCAATTTAGAAAAAAAATACAATTTTCATGTTTTCTATGAGTCTAATATATATGCCCATAGCTCATAATTGTATTTTTTTTAAATTTAAAAACTGTTGGATCTATTGAGTAAACTAAAAGAAAGCAATCCCAAGGAAAAAAAGTATGAAGTACATGTCAATGTTTTTTATATTGGTCCCAGTTAATACATATTGTGTGATTTCGAGGGATTAGGTCGAATCTAAAACGTTAGATTCACTTTTCTGACGATCGGAATGCACCTTATTTAATTTTTAGGGCCAGAATGTTAGCATACAGTAAATTAGTGTTCATTTTAATAATATGCGTTTGTATACCGATACTGTATCATACATATCTTTGCATCAATTACCTCCGAAATAGGCATTCACGACATACAATCCTAGGGCACAAATTTCTGTGTATTAACGTTCTACCCCTGAGATGAAATAAAGTATATTCCGAAGCGTCGGCGAAGACAAAATAACTTTTTAAATTTGGCATAAATTCTGGAAATAAGCTAATAATTGTTACATAAAGTATATTATCAGAAATTTTTTTATCAAAAACCTCAAAATAGATACGCGTTCATATATTCATAGCGAATGAGGTACTCCTGCAAGTGTGGAATATACACAGTACTATTAATTTGATCTCATAATGCGTGATTTGGTGGGTAGGGAATGTGGCTCCTGGGAGAAATTTGAGGAAGACGATATGATTGGATGGAAGTCGCCTTGAGACATATAGACATGCTATTGGGAATATGTTGGAGGGCAAGAATAGGAATTTTTGATTGTATAGAATGAGATAAACGGTATGAAGAATATGGGGTAGATAGTTTAACGACAGAACGATGGGAAAATTCCTTTGGCGAGATAATGTCACTTATGTGAAATAATTACTATGACAATTCTGTGAATAAATATCGTAAAACTCGTGCGTTATGATGATTTGACATGAATTCTTCAAATTTTGTTGGTAAATACTAACCTCGTAGTCTAGTCCTCGCTAAAGTGTGCCTTGCTGAAAAAACTGGAAATACTCCTTGTCCGATTTATCCCTCGGGACGTAAGCATTCTCTAATTTGCGTGTTAAGAGAACCTAGGCGGGTAGGCAATCCTTCCCCCTTCCTTTCCATACGGTCAGGATTCGTCTTCTTCCCTTTAGCGAGGAGCATTTGCATGCGGCGTCACGTATTTTATTCCACGACCGCGACGGACAAACGAGTCTCGTTCGAGTTACTCCAGCCGTGGAAGGGTAGGAAGCAGAAAATGGAGATTTGGGATTGGCGTCGTGGGGTGGAGGGAGAGTTGGGGATTATCAGTAGGGGAAGAAGAAAGATTCGGGGGGCAATGCGCGTAATGGGGGTACGGAGTAGTTAGAGAATGACGGAGGGACAGGAATGGGATGAAAATTATTCGAAATTTGTAACGTATTAGATCCGTGTAGAATTTTGATTTCCTGGGTACTCGGCTATTTCCAGTGACGATGGAAAGCTGGGGTAATTTGCTCCTCTTCCTATTGCTTGGTAGATTGGTAAGAGGAGAATTATGATGAGAATTGGGAACGATGACGAGTAACCTAACCTTTGCGTTAACTCACTCTTTTCGAAAGACACCCAGGGGTTATACAGTTCAACATCACTTCCGATGGGCGGAACGCTACACCCAAATTATGCCGCTCGAATTTCGGAATTCCTTCCGCGATTTTGTGTAATTGAGCTTCTTTTGTCATTATTGACGTCAGTATCGAGTCAGATGACTCCCGCAGGATGGCTGGCGGGACTTTCGCTTAAAAAAATGGACGAAACGTGGAAGGATTCCTGAAATCCGAGCTGCGTAATTCGAAAACGCCAAGTATACCTGAGATTCGACACTACATACGAAGTGCTCAAATTTTGTCATGAAAGGGGTCTGAATTCCCCTGAAAAATCTCAACTACCGCCTTGATTTGTGGTAGTATTTCTGAGACGAGATAGTTTTGACTTAGGAGAAAGGCATTGTAACCAGTGTAAAATGATTTGTTAGAGAGAGCCCAGAAACTCAGGATTACCCAGATATATACACAGGATCACAATTGGCTGTGACCCGGTATCTCATTCGTCCTAAACGTTCACACATCCGGCCCCCATTCGCTGCTGCAGAGAGGACATCTTGCAAGAAGGTTGATGTGTACGAATTGAATTTAACCAGTGAATTAGATTCTAAATGCAGAAAAATGAACTGTTCAAAGGGATACAAGGAATTTCATTTTGATAGCTTTTGCATGATTATTTTCACCGTAAATGGTTCTTATCCGGGTAGATTTAAGTCAACTGGCTTCTAAGTTTTCGTGAATACCTTGTCTTTTGCTCCGTCTATAAATGATCCCTAGGTTTGTATTAAAATTGAGTGCATACATTTATTTTCATGAACACGCTAAAGGAAATGGAAAAGAAGTTGGCGAAGAGTCTAACATGGAGTATAATGTTGTTTAGGGGCAGAAACGCGGCATGAAATTGGTAAACGGGAACAGGACTCAAACGTTAGAGATGAGGGAGTGAAGGAAAATGGAGAAGGTTTGAGTGGGTGCGAAGAAAAATAAATGAGGAAGATTTGTTTATAGTTAGTGAGGAGGGGTGACTTCGAGAGAGAAAGAGGAGGCAGAGTATATGATTGCTAAAGGGAATGAGGGATGTTGTTAAGTTGTTACTGATATACCTAACTGGTCTTATGCATCTCGTGAAATTTTTGTTCCCTTAAAGTTAACAAACTTATAAAAGGCTTTTTTTTCCAATCGAGGACGTATTAACTGAACCCACGATGGGGAGATTCATATTGCCGAGTGATACACGCCTTTGTGAATATGGAAGATAATGAACATGGATTATTCTGAATTTTTGTGTCAATGCTATCTCAATTCAGAACCCATGCAGAAAATCCGTATTCTTTTACTTCCAATGCAAGAGTTTTAAGGTTTTTTGGATGAATGAACCTTGAATGAATCTTGTTTTGACGTAGTCTTTTGCGTTTCCTGGTTCTAAGGTTTTATGTTAGGCAAACAACTAAGTCTAATATTTCTTATATAACTATTAACGTTATTTATATACTAATATCTATATCGAGAGATATTGCAAAATTGAAGAAAAGGTTTAGTAAAATATTGAGCAGGAACTTGTTATTTCATAAAAACTTTTATGTTACATCAAGTTAGAGAATATATATTTTTAAGGTCTTTAGAAACTTATAATGTCGGTATCTTCCTGCTACATCTTTGATTAAAAATGTCCAAAAGAAAAATTTTAACTTTTGATATTCAACTGGTTAGCTTAGTACAGGAAGGACATAAGGTAAAATTTTCGACGCCGAGTTTAGCGCCTACGTAAGCCTAACGGCATTTCAATCTTTGCAAAGCGTATTTCCTACTCCATTCTAGTATATCTTCTTAGTAAAACCTGTGACGAAAATTTTCTTTTAGGAAAACAAAACATGAAGCTTTTCACCGTAAAGAATAAACATAATATTTATGAAAACTTGATGTTATAATTACAGTGCAGGTATTCTTACTTTATTTAAATATCTCTCTATCTTTCATAAGATGAAAGAAAGCTCGTGCTTTCCTCTCCTAGCGAATGAAAATAACCGTAACCCTCGCAATGAAAAACTCATTTTTTTAAGATGAGAGTCGAGGGACATTAAAGCTTCCGCATCCAAAGCTGGAAGCTTCTTATTACCATTCTCTCCTTGTTTCCCCGAGAGCTCAAACTAGTTAAAAAAATATATTTTCACCACAGCCGCTAGCAAGGCGTAGAATGCACTCATAGCGAGGGAACCAGGTACTATCTCGAACGTTATTCGGAAGTTCCCCCATCACTCATTCGCCAGGGCCCGGAATTGCACCCCGCTAACAAAACAGAAGCGCACCAGCGTACACAATCGCAGTCTTGGAGTGTTGTTTGTCGGCCGCGCACAAATTATTTTCCCATCCGGTCGGAGGAGACGGGAGCGGAGGGAGCGCTCATCCCGTTACAAAGCATTCTCAACGAAAATGCTTAAGTGCCGGGAAATGCAATTTAGCTGCTATCCGAATGCAACTGTTTTATATTAAGCTCACTTCATTGCATTGTCTCGGGTGTCAGGGAGCTTTCCTCTTAGGATAAGGTAAGGAGTGATGATTAGTTGCTGGGTCATGAATTTTCTAACTTTTCTTTTGAGTGATACGCACATAAGAATATTCATTCAAGCACTTCTTTGTGCATTTGCCTAAAATAAGTGGAAAAGGGTGGATATAGTCATCGTTTCAATAATTCAATATATTATTTGATATCACTTATTGTTTAAAATAAAATTGGACTCTTGCAATTCTAAAAACTTCTTAGATATGTCGTATTTAGACCACGATTTTGTTGGCTATTTCAAAGTGTGGAAATGTGACTATGCTTGCTTCTTTTTATGCAAAAAATTGCACTAGTGACTGTATTATTTATTTTCTCTCGTTAACTACACGATGAGGAAAACAATAAGACGATCATTGATATATCCATGAAAATAATGACCTTCTTGAGTATTTAGAAAGTTAAAAGAGGTCTGTAAAGAACTTCGGGTTCATTACTTTACAGAGTTTCATAGGAAATCTTATTATGAAAGTGACAGTTCCGTTAGTGATGTTGATAATTATTTATCTAAGCAATAAATTACCGCAGAAATGTTGTCTATTTTGGTACGTTTTTTTACCTATTCATGGATGGCTTTATTTTAAAGAAGGTTGTGAGTTTCCAGCGTCATGTAAGTATTTGTTTTTATGCAATTCTTCATTGACGTAAATGTTGTCGTATAAAAATTGATGTAAATAAGCTTTATGGTCATCTTAAAATTTGTATTTTAGGTTTCGTTATTGTTCTCATTTTTTGTTTATTCCTGCATGAAATTTTATCCCTTCACAGTTTTCAGAAAGCACTTTACTTCGAAAGAATTATTTGAAAGTAAACATTAATGCTTTTTCTTTCCTTTATCATATTTAATGAGCACTGTTGTAGTTGATGATGAACATACATGATAGCTGAACTCGTGTGATGTTATGGTGATTTACCTGTTTATCGTTGATGTATCCATCTCTGATGGTGTTTCAAACTTAAATCGAAATTTCAGCAATGTATGCATTGCATTTATTGTTTTACCTCAACCTTTGGAAAAAGAACTCTGCTAATTAACACTCCGAGTTCGGGCATCACTGATTTCACACAGAGTGCGGTCCTGAGTCCCCCAGGACCCATAGTAATAAAATCGATTTCTAGTCACAATATTCACTACCTTAAACTTTACACCCTCAGGCGTCACTCTCTGGAATACGTTTGTGCTAGATTTTTAACTCCAAATGCGACTCTCTTGGAATACGTGAAGTACCAACTACTGCAAAAAACAATTGAGATAATTATTTTATGAAATGTATTCCCGAGGTCCGTTCTCCGAATGATAAGATTGTTTCAGAGTAAAGTGCTTTCTCGAAACTGTGAAGGGATAAAATTTAATCAATGAATAACAAAAACTTGAGCAAAATAATGACACCTAAAATACGAATTTTAAGATGACCATAAATCTTATATACATCTTTCATTTAGAGGAAAAGTACAAGGATTGTTTTAATATTAATTCACTACCCTAGTAAGAAATGAATGAATATAGAATAAGGATAATAATTTAGACAAAAAAGTGTAAATATAATATATGTTGCAGAAATGAATCACTTAATTTTACATTGAAAACAATATCAAACAGATTTTTCAAGGACAATATTTCGATAAAAAAATGAAATACTGTTTAAAATAAAATTAAGTTTGTGTAAGCATTTTAACGTTCTTATTCACTTTAAACTATTCAATCTCCAATTTCAGATTTACTAGGGCCACCTACAGTTATAAATTAAATTTTAAATTTATTCTAGAGGAAAATAACGAGGTGGACAGCGAAGACACTTCGAGAAAACTGAAAATCGAGTACTCTTGACCTCGAGAATAATTACAGTGTGTAGCAGTGGCGTGCTGAGTGAGTTGAATTTGCCTTGACTTTGAACTGCCCCGTCATATCAGCGATAAAATTCACATAAAGTAGAGTATGGAGAAGGGCCCCATAAGATCCTTAATGTTATATAGTCCGGGGAATCATATAATTTAAATAAAGGTTGCTTTAGATTTTGGTCTCAAAATACGACTCTCTTGGAATACATGAAGTATCGATTACTGAGAAAAACAGTTGAAATAATTATTTTCGAAAATGTATTTCTCGGGTCTCCAGAGACCCGTAGTCCGTATTCTGAATGTTAAGATTAAGATCGAGTAATTGAACTAACTAATGTTTTGATGTTTGGTCAGACTTTGATATAGTAAGATGTCAAACTTGGTTTACAGAGAGAAATGATGAATAGAATTATGATGAGCCTATGAACCCTATCTTGTTTAAATATAGTGAAATGTGAGACTTTCAAAGGAGATCGCGTGAATTTTATCATCTTAATGAATTTGTTTATTGAAAAACATTCACTGTAGTATTTTTTTCTGACTCATTCATGAAATCAGTCAATGCATTGTTTCCCCAGCCGAAAATAGCCCTTTTTTTTGAGCTCGGGAGATCGGTTTCATACGTCCGTACAGGAAAATATTTGCCCTTTTCACCATCATTGCTGCGTATATCCACCGCATTCGTAAAGCTACTTATGCATAGCTATCCGCTACCCGCTTTACGTTTCATTGTAAGATTTTAGAAACCAGCGCAAAATGAGGTTATAAGAAATTGGAATTCGGAAAGAATGTTGTATGTATTGTCTTGGAATAGTTCATGCTCTATTTTAGATTTATTTTACAGTTTTGCCTTTCTGTTCGAATATATAGCCTAAATATCTCTGTTATATTTTCACTGTTGTTTGTTTTACTGATACAGTATCGTTGTTAAATTAAACCCTCCTCGACTACTTGAACCTCACGTCATCTAAATTTTTATTACAGTATAATCATTGCGTAGAGCTTCCGAAGCTATAAAGACCTCTTGGACTGACGTGGTATCACCGGCATTTTTTTGATCGTTCGTTATTTCAGTTTAGCCATTCGGGCTGTATTCAATAATTAATTTGAAGCATAGAGATTTTTTTCTGTGCCAGATCCCAAAAACTGAATGTGTACTCCAAAATTGGACCAAATAACATGATGTGTTTAAGCAAAATTCATAATGAACCTTTTCCCTTTTCACAAATATTTATTATTCGACAAATTTCATTATTTCAAGCTTTTGGACCCGGGCGTTGTCAAAAGCTGTTATGATTTTTGACGCTCCTTTTCTAATCACAGTTCTGTTTATTAAATTATAGTTATTATCGAAACCTCCCCCCCCCAAATATACATTCTCTTTATTTATTTCCATTGCTGGGTTTAGTCAGTCGTTTGCTTAAGTTTTCATCTTCGCTGAAGAGTTTCTCCACCCAAACTTCAGGATGAATTAAACGTTCTTATTCAATGCACGTTATCGGATATTTTCTTGAGTCACTCATAAGGTAGTTAAGGTTGATCTCGGTTCCATTCCGAAAAAGGTAACCGAAGCGGCAATTTTCCGCGCAATGGAAGCTTCAAGACTCGGGTCACCAGTCCGACGGAGTCATGCCGTCTGGCTCGCGACTGGAGGCAGTAAACTACCAAATGAACGTAGATCCAAATGATGAAACCCAAGCAAGATGTCTCCAACTCTGTCTCCGGTATGAGAGACTTCAGAAAACATGAAGGGGAGGAGGACTAAGATGTCGGTTTTTCACTTCCAACGGCATGCCAAACATGACTTACGAATGCTGAAGATGACTGCGCGCCGTCCCGTGATGAGGCGGCATGACGGTGACAGAAGTCGGCGGAGGGGCGGATAGAAATTGAGGACCGCCTGCCGGCACAGAGTCGAGTTTGGGAGATGAGGTCGCAAGTAATGGGAGACTGTGTGAGTTAGAGAGGCGTGAGGTGGGAAGTAGCGTGGAAGCCTCCTCACAAATGGAGGATGGTAACGGGAGAAGTGGCGAGGATAAGAGGGAGAAAGTGAGAATTCTCGACTCTGATTTAACCATCTCTCCCCCTCCTCCTCCTCTCGACCTTCCTTCGTTCCGCGACTTGTTGTTTATTTATGCACTTCGCTGTCGTCCTTCCGCGACCTCCCCCCCCCTGCCTCATTGTGACGGGAGCGCCTTGAGTGTCGGACGGGCGAGAGAATGAGAGTGACAGGGAGAAAGGGTAGTCTTGGATTATGTAGGTGGCTGAGAAATGGAAAATGGACAAATGCGAGAAGACGGAGCTGAATCCACATCGGAAATATGTCTTCCATACTGGGCATCTATAATATGAACTAAGAGAGTTAAGAAAAATATACTTCCATTGAACGGATATTCCGTTTGTTTGAACGCTATGCAGACTGGTTTAGTCGTGGAGTCAAATTACTTTCCAAGCAATAATTTTCTGCATATTTAGCATTGAATTCGCCTTTATTTAGAAATATATACCTTGATAACCCGCGAAGGAAGACCCAGGAATAAGTTCATGGACCAAATAAAGAGGAAAGTAAATGGGAAGAAATACCAGGAAGTAAGGAAACTAGCTTTAGATGGGGAAGGGTGGAGGACTGCAGTCAACCAATCTTAGGATTGAGCGACCAATCATGACCAATTTTGGGTGATGCCATTCTATATCAGTCATTTGAAATCCTAACCACTGCATCGAAAGGTGAGCGATATGTATTTGGAGGAAAGAATCATTACTGAAAATGCATATAAAACACATCGGAGAAAATTTTCCGTACCAAAACAGCGAAGTTAAAACTGTTAACTATTACGGGAATCTTAACTAACCCTGAATCCGTCTTTACGCGATGCACGTGCCCCAGCGTACAGATGCATGAAAACATTCACTATTAAAATTGCATTGCGTAAATACGCAACCTTGCGTAAATGCGTGAACGCGAGGCCTTTAAATTGTCCTTGTCCCAACTTGGAGCATTTGTTCACGCACTTATTCTGCCACACTTGTTTGGGTACATGCGTCGTGTATACATGCCTTGCGGTGGTGACCGGCGCAGATAAATAAAATTATGCTGGGTATTGTTTATTCAGACGCGCGAAACCTCATGAAGAGAAAGTAAAACTTTTTATCGGCGTGTTCTGAGAAATAACTGTCATCTGAAAGCTTTAATGGAAGGATGGAAAAGTACCGAGAAAGACAAACGACGGAATAGGTACTTGAACCAATTTACGGAGCATCTTGTGATAACCAGCGATGAAGGAACAAAGTGGTGAGGTGGTGGCAGAATTGGTTATATAGATTGGGCCAAAAGTTCCCTTTGGTTCGTAATAATCGTAACGTTGAAATAACTACGTGATACTGCGTGTACTCGTGCAGTAATCTGACTTTCTAATCTAATTTATGTGGCTGTTATTCAAAAGCGCTAGAAATATAAGGTTGTGAAGGGATGTCTAGGTGACTATTTAATGGGAAAACATGGGGAAATAGTAGAACAACTTTAATCCATGTTCCTTGCTCCCAGTAGCTTCTAGGAACTATTAAGTTTCATGGAGTCTAATTTTGCTTTTACCGCAAAATTTATCATAAAAAATCACGGAGAAACGGAAGAGGAAATTCTATCCGGGAAGGAAATTTGAAAAGAAAATCCTCCGGGCTCGTTAAGCATAAGTCGCACTTTCTCTGTATAAACCAAGCTCATTTTCACCAGAATAGTTGTCTTACTTGTTTTCCGGCCTTCGCCCCATAGATATCTAAGGAAAGAGGAGATGATAGATTGAAGAAGGCTCGGATGAAAGAGGACAAGTTTTTCTTAAGATATATGCTAATTAGCCAGCTTAACAAGCTTATATCCTGAAAGATTACGTTCTTTTATATATACCTTTTTCATATATCATCTCTTTTTTCCTTAGAAATCTATGGGACTAAGGTCAAAGAATAAGAGTCGTCTATTCAGGTGAAAACAAACTTGGTTGAAGGAGGTAGTGTGGTACAATATCGCTAATGAGAACGTTGAAAATGTGGAAACGTGAGCGTAATCAGGGCATTTAAATTTGCTTGGCTAGTGTCTAAAAGGAAATTTGCGAGCCAAATATATTTTAAGTGACTTTAGTGCTGGAAATTAGTTACCCAAGTGACAATAGTGACGAAAAAATGATACAAAGTGCTGCGGAATATAGAAATCGGCAATCTTGAAGTTAAGTTCATCTTCAAAACGTTAAAAGGTTACGAATCCCAGAAAATGCGTGCGGAAGTTAGGATAAAAGCGTAGGAGAAATGAGGGATAAGGAAGTGAATGAATAGAATGAGGAAAAGGTCAAAAGGTGAAATGTGACATGTGCTTCAGCTCTTCGCTGTTAATGGTGGCGTCATTGATAGCAGATGAAAAGATGGAATTGTGGTACTTCTATGTTCGGCCGTGTCTCTCTCGTCCTTTACTCTCAGGGACGCAGTACGGTGTTTAATTTAAATCTTCATCTTGTCTCCCTAAAATTGAGTGGCGTGAATTAGAGTGATCCAAGCCTGGAGTGACTCTATCGGCTCCCAACTTAGGTGTTTTGTAATTCTTACTACACTCTATGTTCGATTGTACCAGTATTGTACGATGCCTACGGATTTCCTTGGTATTTTCTATATGCCATTTGATATTTTATATGCGAGTAGTTTTTGGTATTTCTTTGGTTTGAGCCCAAATTTTCTATAGTCAATAAGAATATTTCAATATTATTTTCCAAGAAACTCTATGTGACTATGTATGCAAGTCTTAAAATTAACACTTTATTCATGCCGTTCTTCAAAAACTCCTTCACAATACGAGACGATTTTTGCTATTCTGGAAATAATTACTGCGGAGAGTAATCCATTTATTTTTAAAAATAGTTCAGAAAACGCATAATCTACGCTCTTTTCAATTTCTGGAATTATCTATGCCTTTTGAGGGAATACTACAGGTAAAGAGGAGCCTGATATTGAAGAAAACCGGGAAGATGTTCTCTGGTTTACCACAAAAATTATCTTTACCCGTAGAATACTTACGAAAAAAAGTCTTATTAAGTCCTCGTGTTTTAAATAAATTGCTTACCATTTCCATTTCCCATGGATAACGGCTTCTATTTTTTGGATAATATTTCGAAAAGTGGTGCGGTGAGACTGGCATTTTGCTAGGGTTTTGGAAAGGTTTGATATTTTTTTATGTAGATGCCAAGTTCATTGAATTTCATGCGAAACGATATCTCGCTCAAATTGCCTATGCCAATAGTTTGGATTATTTTGTCTCGAGTCCCAATCGCCTTCGGAGTACTCGGCATGTGACGTCACAAGCATGAGATAACATCTCCCTTTCACTTTTTCGCCCGGAATCACGCCGGTCGGATGGAAAGGACTACGTTTGCCCATAAAGAGGAAATGATACCGTCGTATAGACGCGGTAATAGTGGTAGAAACGGAGCAGGTGAAGTAAGATTCTTTTTCTGATTATGCTAATCATCAGAAACTTATCCAAGGTGTTGAAGTCTTTTAGGAATCAAGATATGCAGGAAAATAGGTCACGATCTTTACGAGGATATGAAGGTCAGATTAAAATTCAACTTTTCCTTGAAATAGATGGAACTCTTTTGACAACCATATTTAGTGATGAAAATCATAGTTTAGCTGAACGTACGGTGACATAGGCATGCCAAAGTTCAATCAAAGTATAAAATGACCAAAAGTAGGGTACATTCCTATCTAGAAGTGGATGGAAAAATAAAGCATAATTTACCTGTAAAATATGGGCAACCATTAGTCTGAAATTTACATTTAAGAAAAATAGTTTCCCGCAAATTTCGATTATCTAGGCAAACCTTCTTTTCTTCACAATTGGAGTGAACCTATTTCGCTTTTTCCTTGGCCGATTACGAATATAAAAGGAACCCTGAGGTCTGCTGGCGTAAAGGCGAATGGGGTTGACTGACTTGAGAAAAAGAGGGGTGGAATAGGTAGAAATGGGGAAAGATGGTCCATTGAGCCATCCCAGTAAGATAGCTGAGGAGAATATGGACGCCACTGAAGTCGGCGATTGGCCATGATGAGGGCAGTGGCCTGCTACGATGGCAACTCCGGCCTGGCTACCGTAGTGACCGCAAATATTGTTGCGCTCGGCTCGAATGGGTAACGTGTAGTATTAAGATAAAAACTTTTTTTATTTGAAGTGAGTTTTGTTACGTATATACTGGGCATAAATTATATTAGAAAGCGAGCTGCATTATGAAAGCGTTTCTTACTAAAATAACGCACACCTGGTGGCATGGAAACGCTACGTTATTGAGACTTGGTAGATGGAATTACTGATAGGAGTCTGTCAGTGCAGAAAAAACCACGTATTACCTTTTTAAGTTGGGCTTGTGTTTCGTAGTTTGACAAAATAATCGCTCCGAGATTTCATTTTATATCACGTGGATTTTTCCAAATTTTGTTCCATTATTTTATAGCATTACTAATGTATGCGGTTGGTGCATACTCTTAGAGACAATATATTTGAGTTCTTGAGGAACCATTTTATTGTGTACACTACGTAATGATAAGAAATAAATTATATGAATGTACCCCTGTGCATAGGATGATCCTCTTTTTTGTCTTTGTTCTGTTGTCCCATCCAGAAACTCGATTGCATACGTGCGAAAAGACATAGGCCGCCAATCGCCTAAGGGGTATAATTTGTCAGTAATGAATGAATCTGTTATAAAATTTGTTCGAGATGCAAGGATTATGCCAGAATTGACGAAAGAATTGCCGTGATCCAGCAATAATTTCGTTTAATACGGCATCCTTCCTGGTTTTGACTGTGATAAACTTTATGCTTTGGGAGTGTTATTGTTTATTTGGATTGATTTGAAAGTGTTATTTACCAAGTGAAAATTAAGTTTAAGAGAGGTTGTTTATCCACTAAAATTTGACACGCACTAGATCCTAGAGTCAGAGTATTTGCTTGTAACCAGTGTTTGCCGTTGCCTTAATTTTGAATGGAATTATCCCCTTTATATTTTATTGTTACCTTATACGTTTATAGTCTCCTTATGTATAATTCATTTTTAAAAGACCATTGCTTTCACCATTGTTACGAGACAAAACTTAGTGGCATAGACGTTGGACTATTCTTTTTTTTACTGAAATAAGGTTTAATTTTATATGTTACGATCCATGTAATTTGTCCATTTATCCACCGCTGTTATTGATGGGTTAATCTACTCCACAATGGTGAGCATTTCACTATAGGGTCAATTTAAATTTATTACCAAAAGAAAATTGGGAAGGTATTCAAAACCCTACAGTATTTAAATCTGCCAACCCACTTGATCTGCATTCAGGGTTATGAGTGGAAGATGATAAATCAACAACTATACATCGCCTGGAGAATTCTAGGTGGGCTCAAATAATCATTGTCTCGATTCCTTCCGTTCCGTGCAATACGCAGCGTGTACAGGTGCGTGTTTTATAAACAACTAGCAAAGGTTCCCGTTGAAATTCAACGGGGGATGAAAGAAAGACAGGGCATATTGGTTGTAGGTTCGAGTCGCTCATGAGGTGTATTTTTTTCTAGGAAAATCAGCTATAATTTTAGTTTTATTTTTTAATTCAGCAGATGAAAACTGCATTATATTATGCTTACCGAGTTTCGACATTCTTTTGCAGTAACATGTAGAAATTAAACTACAGGCCATTTGCATTCCAGAGGCTAGTTGCATTAATATAACGTCGTGGCATTTTCCTGTTTTACTCAGCTATAATTTTAGTTTTATTTTTTAATTCATCAGATGGAAAACGCATTACATTATGATTATCGAGTTTCGACATTCATTTGCAGTAACATATGGAAACTAAACTACAGGCCATTTGCATTTCAGAGGCTTTCCGCATCAATATAACGTCGTGGAATTCTCCTGTTTTACATGGGTCCAACTTAAATTAGTCCACTTGAAATGAATTTTGCCAATTTTAGGCAAAAATATCCCTGAAAATATCGTAATCAGCAACATTTCAGTATACAGCCTAGATTTCCACTGTAATGCCTATCTCTAGATATAAAACCCAGCCGCCATTGGAAAGGTCCCATTCCCCTTCTAAAGCTAATGCTAATTCCACAGTTTCCAAGGAAATATCCCATTGTTGACAGAAGTAAAATTCATGATTTTGACATTAAAAACGCAATTTCTAGAGAAATATTATTCGTATAAGAAAATTGAATGAAAGAATAGGAAACTGTAATCTTTTATCCATCTAATGGCGAAAACTATAGCCTTCTATCTTTAGTAGAACTAATTAAAATATGCAAAAAGAGAAACCTCTACGCTTGACCCAAAATGTTTAGACTTGAGTTTTTCAAACACATAAGACACCAGACGGCCCAATACGCTGCCCTTGGGGCCCAGAGGCCTTCATTATAGTCCCAATTTCCTTAAAAAAGCTTTACTGATCCCATGTGTGAAAATTTCACTAAAATCGGTTCACTCGTTCAATACTTATGAGGCTTTTAACAAAGCATTCTTTTGGGACCTTGGGCCCTCTGGGGCCCCAGCGTGACTTACGACCCCATGATTGTTGCACAGTTAGTATAGGTATATCTTATGTGTTACTAATACAGGCAAGAATTATCTTCAAGGGTCAATTTTTGGCGATGAAAGGGCCCACTTGAGGGCCTTTTAGGGCTCCAAGGCCCTTGTTCTATAGCCTATGCGTGAACCAGATATATCAAGTATCTTCCTGCGAAATTTTGTTTCAATCGATTCAGAGGTTTATGAGTGATTGAGTAACAGACAGACAGACACCACTAGATTTTTATATATTAGTAAGATGACCACAAAATTATACTTTCTTTTACCATGAAATTCGTTTTGCGGCATTTGAAAGTCGTTACGCCATGACACAATATTTCTTTTCAGTTTTTGCGATAAAGCGCCAAGACACGAACTTCCGTGGCTGCAAAAAGTTCTCAGTCTCAGTTCGTGTGAGTCACTCATCAAATTCATGAACATTGATTTTAAACAACGGATGCAGTGCGACGATCTCATTTTTGTGATTCATTAAAGTCGTTACTTAATTATGATTTCGCGAGCGAACATCATTTAAAGACTTCATGCCGCTGGTTTAGTTTAGTTGAACATGAGTTGGATTAATGAGTTTGTGTTTATATGAGAGAAAGCGAGGAAAGAATGAGGGAAGATGAATGTTCGGAGTGAGGGGGCGAATTGTTTGGAGGTTGAAGAGAAGGCAGAAAAAATTCACCGCAGTGGAAATGGTGGTCGGGGTAGAATGTGAATGGCAATGATTTAAAGAGGAAGAAAAGGAGATATAACGGGTGAGTGAGGGGGTATTCAGGACGGGGGAGAATACGTGGGTGAGCGTTTGTTGAAAGAATAGCAGGGGAGTTGGAGGGGAAATATACGGTGGTGTGCAAGCGAGATTGCAAATAAGAGGAATGCAATGCGAGAGGAGGGGAAAGATGTATTATTGGCGGTAGGAGTTATAAGAAGATATTGTTTTCACTTAGAAAAGAATGAGTCAGAACAATAATTCCTTCTTAGATTTTTTACGACTCTCGCGGGATGAAATTTGGAATGAAAAAATCTGGATGAGGAACAATGGCGAATTGGGAAATGGATGTTCAGCGAAAAAATTCCCTAAAGCCATCCAAGAAGTGTTTCTGGCGTCTTAGATAATCTAGCTATTAGTTCGGACTCATTTTCTGCACGTGTATGAATTTAAAATTATTTAAAGATCGTATTAGCAATAGATAAAGGAAATGATACGTTGCTTTTACTGTCGGGGTCGTGATGAAGAATGAAAATTGATGGCAATTAATCCATATATATTTAAACTTGCTGGTTGCAGTTCATATGAATGCTTCAATATTCTTAAAAAATTAGGGCTGCTTAGTAGACATAGGAGCGCCACTTCCATCTAAGTGACTCCTAAGCTTTATCATAGTCAACCACTGGGAAATGTATCTCATTTCTTGATACTAAATCCTTCAAGTGGAATGGAACGTTTTCTTAACTTCACGAACTTTTTAAGTATATAATGCCCAATCTTGCCGATTAGTGAAGAACATAGTTGAGAGTTAAATAGAGGGAAAAGTCCCCAGGGGAAGACCCAGGAATAAGTTCATGGACCAAATATAGAGGAAAATACATAGGAAGAGATACCGGGAGGTAAGGGAACTAGCATTAGATAGGGAAGGGTGGAGGGCTGCAGTCAACCAATCTTAGGATAGAACGACTAATGATGATGATTCCCATTAGTGGGCATTATCAGGAGTTAGTCCTAGTCAACATTTATTAGCTTTCCTTTGTAGGTAGATTGCTTATCCTAAAATATAGGGGAAAACAATGTAGCCTGCTGTTGAAAATAGCTATCGATGTACAAGTAGCCTGATTCATAATACAACAAGGTATCGTAAATTATTACATAGTCCGGGTGTCGGTTATTGATCGATATGTGACAATTATCTCATACGAAAATAGCAAAATGGTGTGTGCAAAAATAGCACATGACACTCAACCACTCGATATTTTCGACTCAATGGTTGTCGCGTGCTGACAAGATATGGCGACTCGAGAATAATGAATCGACGAAGCCGTGCAATAAAATATGCATTATCGTTTACAATAGTTATCCTCGCCTTTAGATAGAGGACCCTCTGGTTGGTCCAATGCTTGTGTGGAATACGATTGTTTTCCATCTAATTTCCTCCACACTTAGGATGCCTGTGCAGCGTGGAGGTATGCGCATAGTCTCGGTAGGCCAAAGGTAGTTGGTTCGGTACCTTTTTCTAGGCCGATTTTTAGATTCATTTTTTTAGAACACTAGAGGCTACTGCTAAATTAGGGCTATAGACGGACAGTACCCGAATCCAAGTCCTGGACATTAAAGCCCATGGAAGTGCCCAAAGAGATTCCTCCATACATGTGCTATAGGCTTAAAGTGGGCTCAATTAAATTCCACGTTCATTGAACGATTTTCTTGTGGACCGTCCGGGGCGCATACCAAATATTACTCCCTTCTTTCTCACTGTCTATCAAGAACGCTCAAGTATTTTGCACACTGTATACTGCACACTGCTCCATGTTACTTAAATCTAATATATAAAAATGAATATTAATTTGCTCGTCGTCTATACGTTCCAATACCATTCATTAGATTACAATGAAACTTTGGTTAGTTGTGCGCGCGTCCGCAAAGGTTTCTGAATCATTAAATCCATTGCACAATAGATATAGCGCGAGTCATTTCAACAAATGAGTGTTGGCTCGCGAACTTCTCAAACTAGCAAGGAACGACAAGCAAGCAACCAAGCAGATCGTTCACGAGCTGCTCAATCACGTGCATCAGAATCGTATCAGTGAGACATAATATAATGTTCATCAGAATCATATCAGTGAGACATAATTTGTGTTAAAGCGTACATTATTTATTTGTACGTAGAATAAGATTTGGTGCTATGGTCTCTTTGTTTCCTTTTTTTAATTCTTGCATTTGATTTCCTTGTACCCTTCGCTTTTTCCAAAAATTGGATTTTTAAGCTTTAAAGTTTTTAATTTTTGCACTACTTTGAAAACATAATGTTTTATTTATTTGGAAACTGCAGCATAGGCATTGAATGTAAAGTCATGCCATCATTTGTGCTTTGCAGGTAAGAGGAATTCACTGGACTAGGTCTCATATTCGTTTTGGTACCGATTTTGAACCCAAAAAACATTAGAGGGAATTGCAACGCATGCCGGGCACAGCTAGTCCTAAATAAAATATCTTCTTGAAACCTATATACTTCCCCAAAGTGTTTTTATCTCTCGTTCAATGCGACTTCAAGTGCAAGAATCCTAGTATATCTTGTTATATGTTGGCTAGGGAAGGGGACGAAGGAAACTCGGTGCGAGGCACAACAGGTTTTTTATCTCGTCGAAATAGCGATAAAATGAGACGATGGAATTTCTCACAATAGTCGCGTGTCGCTGTTGAAATATCGCATCGTGCCTCAACATCACCCTCCAACTCAAATGGGCAGCTGCGAAAATGGAAAGACAGCGCGAAATCTGTGTGGGCAGTAGCCCCGGGATCCGAAATGAGGGGTCGAGAGAACACACCCAGTGGAAAGTTAGGAGCAGGGGGAGGATATGTACGAGGTGGGAGGGCGGCGAATGGTTAGGGGGTGGAGAGGGAGGGAAGGGGACGGGAGGAAACGAGGAGCATAGGAGACAATAGGTTTCGGAATACGCTCGGGGAAGGAAGGTCGGCCGGGAGAACACACCGGAATATATAAAAGATAAATATCCGCGGGTTTTTTTCCGAGGAGTGGCAGAGGGGTAGGTCTGTTTTAATTTTTCCCTGGCAGTCCTCCCAAACGCTCACCCCTCCCCGCGCCACCCTTTCGGCAGATTCGGCGGAGTTGCCGGAGCGAAGAGGAGACCACTAGAGGGGGTTGCAAGGCGGGCGGTGTGTGTGTGTGGGAGTAGTAGGAGGATAGAGAGAAAGAGAGAGGTCAGAGAGTTAGAAAAGGTTTCGAGAGGTGCCACCGTGATTTTATTCCATCCCCCTTACCGCTTGTCTCTCATCTTTCCCTTTTTCGCTCTCTTCTTCCTCTTCGACCTCCTCCTCCCTAACCTTTCCATATTCCATTCGGGGGTCGGTGTCCCCTGTCCTCCGTTCTCTCCCAAACGCCACCCACCTACTTCTTCCTCTGACCTCCTCTTTCCCTCCCTATCCATTTCTCTCCGTCGCTCTCTTTCTACGGGGCGTTATCGGTGGATTCGGTTGCATTTAAATGAGACGGGAGACTCTCTATCTCTCTCCCTCACTCCCCTGAGTGATCATCTCGCTCGCTCTGGTCCAACAGTTTCTCAGGAACGAGTGACAGATGGTTAAAGGGGTGCGTCAAGGTTCTGTTGCCTGCCCCAAGAATTTATAGAGAAGGAATCAATATTAGTCCCTCCCTTTCATTGAATCCGAATTCGATGGGCACGATATTCTTTACGGAGGTTACCCATAATGGTGGAGACACTTAGCGCATGATATTATGTGACACGATAATTTAAATGACCATTCAATCCAGCTCTTCATGGGTGATGGTATGTTCACTCATTCATTCTACCTTTCACTCAGTAACCAGTTAAAATTATTATAATCATGTTAGTTCAAGTTCAGAAAAATGATGGCTGTTCTGGTTGTTCCTTATTTTATCTGGACAATTATGTCGTCAAAGTGAAAGAGAAAGAGATTCCCATTGGTCAATGAAATAAATTACCTAAGAACAGGGAAAGATTGCACATCACAAGAGGCTTAAAACATGTTAAGAGAAAATTAATACATCCTTAATGTAGAATAAAAAATAACATCGTGTATAATAAATTAGTGCTACCACTCAGAAAGACTGCAGCTGATCTTTTTATCCTGAGTTGCCTTGGCTTATGTACCTTGTGGTTATTGCAATGTTGGTCGACGTAAGCTTATATGGTTTACCATCGTGCTATGCAACCTCTGTTGTGAAGGCAAAACGAAGAAAAATTCTGTAATTATTCTGTAATTAGGACTTTGTAGTCCTTTATTGCAATGAGTAAATCCACTTATGCGCTAACTCCCTTGCCCTAGATGATGGTACCCACTATATACTCACGAAGAGTGCCGTAAGCTGTCAAATAATACTGAAATCCGAGGGTATTTATCATTCATTTTGAAACTGGGTTTATATTTTTACCGTTTTCCGCAGAAAAATAGCTTAAATAAGTTCCTTTTACAGGTGAATGCTCATCCATACGTCTTTTTCTTATGTTTTTTTTCGGGTTTCTTGTACTCACGCTTCTTCTTCACCAAGACATAAAACCTACTCTTTTAGTAAACTACTTTAGTCGAATGACGCTCACAAAGTTCAGAAGGTACTTGTATTCCCCGAGGTATTCCTTCATATTAAATTTTGTTGATCTGTTGGTTTCTTCGGACATGATCGTACGAAAGATACTATCGTTATTTGGTATTCGGGAGGAAGGATCTGTAATTGGAAATCTGAGATTACTATAAATTCAGTTCTTTCTTTTCTTTCTTTCTAAAAACTTTTTTTGCCCCCTCATGTTGGTATGGAGATATTCCTTTAGTTTTCATTGTCGTTTTCGAAGTAAAAGTCCTAGTGCAGCGTCGGTATGAATTAAAGGGCCAAAACTTTTGTCGTTATTTTAAGTAGGACTTTCTCATAAGGCTTTATTGCCAAGTTACTGTGGTGCGTGAACACTGACATGAAGTGAGCCAACATACATCCAAGGATAAAAAAGGAAGGTAAAAAAATAAATGAATGGCGATGGAGGTAGACACACTCAACCATTTTGAAAGAAATGGCGCGGGTGATTCAGGTGCTCGGAGAAAGTAGAAACGGATCACTGTCCTCAGTTATTTAATTTGAAAGGGATTAGCAGCTAAAGAGAAGCACTTGTTTAATCCTGGATTATCTGGGAATAGGCGAACTATGTAAAGGGAGAGTGTAATCGGATAGACAAGGTATATTGAGTTAATCATAGAACTGAATTATTCCGTTTCCTTTTGACTATTACCTTAAAAATGTAAAGTTTACCTTGGTGTACATATTGCTTAAAAGACGAGAATCTTCTAATTAGTTTCATTATAGTTGCAATGACAGTCAATAAATCAGATGATCCATGTTTACTGCGCTAACTATTCCTTTCCCATGTTAATCTCCGATTAACTTGATCACTGCGTAGCTGCGGGGATTGACAGGTCATTCAACTGCACGATGGCGTGCATTTCACTGGCGGGCTAATTTAAATGCCGTAAGGTTAATTTTCAAAAGAAAATTCTGGGGGAACTTAAACCTGCGCAGCAATTAATTTTGCCAATCCTTTTTATCTGCCGCAGGGGTAATAAGCGAAAAATGGTAAAACAACTACCTTGCATCAACCGAACTTGTCCCCGGAGGGGATTCCATGTACGGGTGAGTTATTATTATTGCATCTAATTTTATAGCGGATATGCGAAGGAAAACATGCTGAGGAAATGGGGATAAGTGGACTGCAGTACCAACTTTGGTAGAATTTGTACTCTGGTAAGATTATCAGCATCGTTTTACTGCGAGGTTGTATTTTTGCACTGTCCAATCTTCTAAAATATGCATTAAATCATCAGGCCTATCAAGTAGGGCTGGGGAAATCGTATATGAAGCCTTCATGTGAAAAGCGATACAACTATTGTGGCTGATGTGCTTAAACCTAACTCTTATGAGTAGGTAGAAAGATTTTGTTGTCAGATTGTATTTATTTCGCGCACACTGCGAGAGATATTTTCGGTATCACTAATACTTTGAGGTACTTAATAAATGGTTGAATTGTGATGTTGAATTACTTTGGAGGTATGGGGTCTTTATTTTGCCTTTTATATTCATTTGTCGGGTTTTCAATTCAAAGTATACCTCTGATGATCTTAGGATCGACCTTTACTTCCTATTTTTATCCTTTTTACGTATTTATGGTGTACGGAGTGACAGATCCCTTTGAAATAACACTTGCTACTGGATGTTGCTTTTTAATTTGCCATGCTTTGTCTTTTACGAGTGCAAGAATTGTATTTTAAACGTTCGTTTATTTATTCTATGGGAGAAACTCTGAGCGTTTCAGTTCTTTTACGTTATCATGGGTACCTCATTCATGGATTTTTATTGAAAAATTTTCAGCATATAGTTTATCGTTTTTCCAACGTTGACCGAAGGTTCTAAGTGCATGTTCATGGATATTTAGCCAATCAATCGTTGCTCACTGCGAACTTTAAAAAATAATTTGTGAGCAATATTTTACTAGAAAGTACTTAATGATATACACTATTTCAGACTCAAACTAGGAGTGATATCTTCCTCTCGTTATGTCGCCAAATTTTCCCGTTTTTAGTCATCGTTGTCCGAAATCTAATTCCAATCTAATGCCGTGGATTTAAATTCTATATCTGGTATATATGGCATAATATCCCTCTTAAAATAAGCATACACTGAGGAGAGACGTAAGTATCTCATGGATATTAGTTTTCGGAATAATAGGATTTCACTGTGATAATAAAAACGATTGCATTTTCCTCAATGTTAAAAAAATCATTTTTACTCAATGATAAATTCACGACTGCCCTGGGAAACAGTCTTTTGTCCTTTTTATCTGCCATGCATCAGCCTTTTTCGAATTGCACCCGTAGATGCCGATGAAGAATGGATATGTTTTCAAGTTTTAATCTGATCATCCCGATAGAATACTAGATAGATATCTTTTGGGAACGGAAAGTACGTTTGTAAAGCGTTTGCGAGTGTACGATATTACACTGAGGGTGCTTGAATTTCATGAAGATTGACTTGCATTTCCCAATTTAAATTGTACTTAACTGGAGGGTGCAATGCAAATACAAATAACATACAATGCAATAATAAAAATTAATGGATGATGCAATATGATTTAAATTGTTTCTACATGTGAATAAGTATGTCTGTAAGCAATCAATTTTAAAAAGTCTACTGTTTGTTGGTGTATTTCTTTTTGCTATTCAGGAAATTTCATTTGGGGGAATTCTGTATTTTGACTTTTGAGTCAATATGAGTGGATTAAATTCGAACTACTTATTTATAGACTTTTTGGCTCAACCCGCTGAACGTGAACACGAAAGAAACCTAACTAAATACATTTTTTCGTTGAATGTACCCAAAGAATAATTTCTTCATGGAATCTATAAATTAAATTGCAGTCGAAATTTTACTTTAGAGAGAGATTAGGTTTATACTTTTTTCTAGTGTACGTATCGTGCACTACATCATAATATTTATATTTTTTTATTTTAATATATCTTCATGATTTTGTCATGAGAAATATGAAGTAAAGCTATATTCTAAAATAATAATATATAACATTTTTATTTAATTTCAGGGAGAAGCCTGCTACCTTATTTCGTCCCCATGAAAGGGGTAAGTTTTATTTTTTGGTTCTTCATTATACTCTCATTCTTGTGAACAAAAGCGCTGTCTAAAATTTCCTCTAGAGTATTTTGGTATTTAGCCGATTACTTACATTTATTTTTTACTGAGGACACAATTACTACATCCCTGTGGAACCCTACCCTCATCCGGGCCTAGAGAAACCTAGGGGCTAGTAACTCGTACTTACAAGCATTGCAACTCTATCATTTTCATGTTCTAAGCTGCTTTCACCGACAAAATTTTATCTCGTCAACTTGATACGTATCTTTCATGAAACAATTTATTTCTGTGCCTCAAGCATTTTACCCACATTTCACCAGCATTTTCGTCGTAAAATCGTCGTATGATTTCAATATTTAATCTCGTCAGTATGTATTAAATACGAAGATTGTATAAGAATAAGAATACTTTATTTTGCTCTGGTTACATCACCCCTAAGAGCATTACAAAAATTATCAAAAACAATATACAACAAAATAAGCATTAAAAACCACAAAGAGGGTAGAAAAGTGTGAGAAAAACTTATTCGATGTTTAACAGTGAGAAATCCAAAGAAACAAGTAAAAAGTCCGTAACTGAAAACAATATACAATAAAACAAGCATTAAGCACCACAAAGTGAGTAAAATATGTGAGACAAACTTATTAGAATATCAACAGGGAGAAGTCCAAAGTACCTAGTTCGGAACTACTTCGCAAGCTGGTAGTGAGATGTTTTGGCTTAAGAGGATAAAGAGTCTGACTGCATTTGATATAGTTCGGTAGAGAGTTCCATGTTGCCGTGGCGCTGACTACAAATGATAGGTGGTATTTAGTGGTACGATGCGCGGGGCAGTACAGATTGGCAGTGTCACTCCTGGTAGACATGCTCCGAGATAGTGGAGGTCTACTAAATAAGTCGTAGATATACCGAGGTTCTCTCCGGGAAAATAACAGGTAAAGAAATATGCAGAGCATGTATTGGCGTCTGTTTTCAATACTAAGCCAGGCTAGTTGTGATCTATAGAGAGTGATATGCTCGGCTCGGCGAATATTAAAAATGTATCGAATGCAGGAGTTCTGCAATCGCTGGAGTATCTCTTTATGTTCATTAGTCAAGTCACTGAAGACCAATGAGCTATAGTCCAAATGTGGAAAAACTAGTGTGGGGATAAGTAACTTTTTAGTATGAAAAGGTAGTATATGCTTGAAGAGTTTAAGTCGATAGACTGTGCTATTGATCCTATTTGAAATTTGAAGTACATGGTCGTGCCAAGTGAGGTTCATGTACATTAATATACCCAGATTCCGAACGACGTTGGAATATGGTACGGCAACGTTGTCTAGAATGGCATTGGGGACTTCACCGGAATTTATTTTATTCATGATCCTTGCTGTACCTATAATGATTGATTTGGTTTTCTCACAGTTTTAGGTAAGAAAGTTCGCTTTGGCCCTGTTTGCCACGGCGTCAACGTCCCTGTTAATTTGAGCGATCCTTTCATTTAGGTCTTGTAGATGACAGTGATAATAAATTTGCAAGTCGTCCGCATATAAAATGTACTTTCAATTTTTAATTACTTTTTGGAGATCTAATGTGTAGATAGCAAATAACAGGGGACCAAGGACGGATCCCTGGGGGACACCTTTCACAGTTGGTAGCCTGGAAGATAGATCACCCTGAGAGTCCCGAACTGCCTGTTGCCGCCCAGTCAAATACGAGAAAAACCAGTTAAGAGCAGAAGCAGAGAAGTCGAGTAGCTTCATTTTACTGAGATGGCAGTTATGATCAACTCTGTCGAACAGGACAAGTATTGTTACCTTTGACTGGTCAATAGCTTGCCGGATGTCGTCTGTGACTTTGATGAGAGCAGATTGCGTACTGAAGCTCTTCCTAAATCCCGATTGATAGGGATCCAGTTTATTTTGACTGGTGAGGTAGTCGAGAACTTGCTGGTGTACTATTCTCTCAAGAACTTTAGAGAGAGAGCACATAATAATGATATAGGGCGATAGTCGTTAATGGTCTTAGGATTTTTAGACTTTTTTATTGCTACAACTATTGATGTTTTCCAAGTAAATGGGAAAACTGATGTCAGAATGGAATGATTGAAGATGTCAAGAATGAATGGGAGTAATACGTCTCCAGCTTTAATAATGAAGTCTATGGAGATATTATCAACACCCACAGAGTTGGATTTAGAGCTGCGAAGAGCTTTTTGTAGTGACTCTAATGAGATATTTTTAAAATAAAAGTTATTGTTATTAAAAGGCATAACAGGGTCTAAGCGAGCTAAATTAAGGTGTATGTAAGTTTGACAGCGGTAATTTATGTGTTTTAAAATGCTATTCACAAAATATCTGGGAGAACTCCGCCTGTAGAGACCTCCTCAAATATCAGCGTCGAAATCTTTCGAAGTTAAATCGCCTCACTCCGGAGAGTAGCATTGCCTACGGCGAAAGACCTCTGACTCGAAACAGACTGAGGGTTCATTGTAAAGCCCGTATTCACAAAATAATTACTCAAAGGTCATTGAAATGTCCGTAATACCAAGAAATAATGTCTATGGTAATCCTTCTATCTTCAAGGCGTAATAAAACCAAGGAAGTTACTGTACGTCCGGTTACTGCTCTTAGCGCACTTAGTGGTATGTCACCTGTTGGCAATTTTCCCTAATTGTGTCTAGATCTATCAAGCGTCGGGATGTCCGTAATTTCTAAGTGTTAGGAAAAAATTTAGCCCATGGCACACGAGTCAGCGTGAAACGATTTATGCCTACTGAACTGACTGATACTAGTGGTGAGCCTCGACCTTGCAGTATGTTAATGGCAGATCGCTTTAAAATACAGAATTAATAGACTGTGGTGATATTTGGAATTCAAATTTAAAGAGAAGCAATATTTCAGATGGAGATCGAGTAAAAATGCCTGCTCCCACTCGCAAAGACACGTAAAGCCCCCTCAAGTTGGTGGTAATGCTTGGATTGTGAGCGGTTTGGCCTGCGTAAGACATTATTGTTGACCGCAGATTTGGATAGGTCGCTGCTTGCGTCATCATCATTTTTCTTCCAAGTCATTCTTCGGCAAGCTTAATCGCGAATAAGAAAATGAAATGCTACTTCTGGAATACACGGATGACCTCTAGGGTCTATCGATACTTCGGTTTCCATGGTTTAACTCATTTGTTTGCTATTGCTAGTCACTGAAAACTGAAAAATTGGTGTCACCAAAAACTTCATGCACACACTATGTTAGATAAACCTATACTTGACGGTTTTTTCCAATGAATGACATTGCAACCACTCGCATGATATCTCTTTTGCTTCGAATTCGGGCTAAACTACGGAAGCTACAGTATTGGTTAAATCAAATTTCAGTTGTGTGAAATTCACTGTGGAAGAATCATTCGCCTGGACTGTGAATCGAACCCAGATCCCTCGATTTTGCGCCAAGTGCTCTAACAAATTTAGCTACCCAGGCCTCCCTCAATCAGCGTCCAATCAAATTTCTTTTTGGAGATGCTTTGAAGGATACTTTCACGATTGATTCAATATAGAAGTGCCCTTTTGATTTTTCTTCAGTATTATGCCATGAGTAAAATTAGTTTAAGGAATTTTTAAAATAAACTGGCCCATAAATTACATTAAAGTGTCAAGGTGTAGTTTGTGGCGCTTTTGCGGACACTTTAAAGTATGTACAATATACGAAATCGGCTTTGACTACCACTGATCTACTACACGTGGGTGTGTGTGCCCATGCCTGTTTGTTTGAATCATTCGGAGAGAGCTATAATCTCTCCGCAAGAAAAAAAGTTCCGGTTGTATCTTTTACGTTGCTGCGATTATATTTTTTACGTCGCTGCGATTATTTAATTGCAATGTGCGTTTCAAAATTTGGAGCCGTTAACTTTTTGAATGCGATTGGTCTAATCGTAGTCTACTAGTCAAAAAAACATCGCATTACCCGTGGATCACTACTTGGATTTGAAGAAAATTAATCACAACCACCGGAAATGTAAGCCGGAGGAAGGTCTCCATTGTCTCAACTGTCATGGTTTGATTTACTTAAGGAATGAAGTAGAATTTTGCCTCAATTTTTCTACACTCCGTGACTCTTATGTAACTACTACTACGTTGGCCTTAATTTAATGTTTTCTATATGCTGGTTTATTGCTCTTAAAGCTGGTCTAAATATTAACAGGGCTCTTTGTGTATTTTTCTTCTGTCATTTTTATTCGTGATTTCTTCTGTTTAATGAACCTACCCCATGATTAAGTTTTTCTATTCGAATTTCACCCTTCACTTCCATAACCTTACAATCTGATAGTGTTCACTTCCTTCGTTCCTAACGAATTAATGTTATCCCCTCAGAACAGATTAAGTGAACCTAATGCGTGATTAAAGAAAAATGCCTTTTTTCACTTTTTCATTAATAATGTGAAAATGGTGATTAATTATTTTTTGTCTTCGTTAATCAAGTTTGGGGCTATGAATCATTTTCCCTGTTATAGCTAGCGAAGTTTTCTCTTCTATTTTCTCCAACGTGAATATATTATACGTGAATACGTTAGCAGCTGAGGATAGGTCGTATTAGTTTGGGTCTTTGTTTTCATTTACATGTTACCGTTAGTTTCCGCGAGATATTCCGATTAGATAATTTTACTTAGTTCTCTATGTTCTCTTAATCGTATTTGATCTGTCTACGTCATCTTCGTCTCCACTTCCTGCTTAAAGCGTGTTGGAAAATAGCCCTAGTAGGTAACTAAATTAAAAGCTGATGATGTAACTCCGCTGGAATAAATGTTTTGTAGTGTGTTACTAAGCATTTCGTCCAATCTTTGAGTGTCAATATGACTGTCGAGGTATGAACACGAGACTGGATCACTTAGAAATTAAATTCTCAAAGTAAAAATTCTCCGACTTTACCGAGTTTCAAACTCTTATCTCCCAATTGCCGGTCAGGTGTGTTAGCCAGTTATACCACCAAGCCATCTTAAAGTGAAATCTGAATATGGCTTGGTGTTTTAACTGGTTAACACACCTGACCGGCAATTGGGAGATCCGCGTTCGAATCCTAGTCAGTTTGGACGATATTTCCCAGAGAATTTAATTCCTTGGTTCCACCCGCATTCCACCCGCATGAGTGTCTTCGTCCCAAATTATTTGTACCTGCAATGGTTGAAAAGATTAACGAGACTGAATGTTGTCTAGTGGATTTGATTTTAACTGCATTTATTGTATTATCTTACCATTATTACTATCGTCTCATCTCGCTTGAAAAGTCCTGTTTTTTATTTTCCGCCCGAACTATTAACCTCTCGTATTTATCAGTCAAAAATATTTATAATACTAATCAGTGGAAGTATGTTCATCCGTGTAGTGCATGTTAGAATTTTTGGCAATGAATCACTCTCTTGGTGTCTGGGTTGGTCTTAGGTCGTGCTCCTAACAAATTTCTGGTCTTTTCCTATCGGTTGAGGGGCCGTGAGGGTTTCTGATTTGACGTGGGACGAAAATTGCGCTCCTGATTTTTGGCATGGACCCAAGTGATGGCTTTCACGTTGTTCATCTATATCTACCTTTACGAAACACCGTGAAGGCCATCACTATGGTGCGTGGCACGAGATAATTCCACACCAGGCATGTAGCTGTCATCCCAGTTCAAATCACAACCTAGCCTTTTCCTCCGGCCGCTAGGCGCAGGCCAAAAGCAGTCAGGATAACAATGTGCGGTCAGATCAGTAACAAGAAGAGTAGTATGTAGAATAAAATGCCAAAATGCAACACTAGTTATGATACAAATATTGATTATTGTTATTAATGCGTTTGATAAATAGTCCTACAGTGTATTAAACCATGCAGAAAGCTTAATCATGCTGGGAATTCATGCGGGGTGAGTTTTTATTGATGACTGTAATGTATGCATGTGCAAGAACAACGTCTACTACCCCGTGAGGGTCAATTTTTCATAGATCTGAGCTATCGCAAATATTATGTTGCCTTTAAGTACGTGGAAAAAATGACGTTCTAAATCCATCGGATCTTCGGTCTATTCCCTTAATTATATGCCTGTGATCGTTTCTACCACTAAAGTTTGGCTCTAGCAAAATTCTTGAACGTCCGTCAAAAAATAGTTTACTTGAAACTTTAGTAAAAGATTTTATCTATATTATTGCCTTCGATCAGGTAGAGATTCTCGCCCCGATTCCCTCAACCGTTCGGTAACACTACTATGTTCATCGTTAAAATCTAAACCCTAACCTAACCTAACAAATCTAGCTGCTCTACGCTGTATTCGATCCATATTGGACACTAGTTCTACTTCGTAAGGGTCCCATATGCTAAAGGCGTCCTTCAAGTGAGGTCTTACGAGAGAAAAATAACATCCCATCTTCAATTTATCGTGATATTTTCTCAGTATTCTTTTAATTCATCCCAATTTACGATTTGCCGGTCTGTATATTTCCCGTATGCGCTCCTCTCAGGACAAGTCCTGAGTAATGGTCACACTTAGTACTAAACTTACTCTACCTTTTATAGATCGGTTTGATTGTGCTCGTTTACTTGGGAAAATCATTCTTTTTTGAAAAATTAATAATAACATGTTAAAAGTGTAATTCTAATGGCCTAGGATGGCACCATTGACTACTTTTATAGGGATTAGGGTAGGAACAACTAGAGACTCGGAGGCTACACGCTAGGCTTAGCTTGCTTGTGAAATTCCGAACTGGTGTGTTTCAGAGTGACACACAGAATATTATCATGAAGCATCGCTACATTTCTAGGTCTGGCAGAAGTTATAAAATATGAGAGATACATTGCCGAACAGACAGGTACGAAAACTCGTTCTTTTCGCGCTCAGTAAGTGACCGCAATAAAAACTGAGGTCCACTACATACCATCCCATGATGCACATCAGAATAAAAGACTGGTTAAGAGCTTGATATGGAGCGTGGCGTTATATGGGGTAGAAACGTAGACCGTGAGGAAGGCGGAAGAGAATAGGCTGCAGGTATTTGAGATGTAGGTGTGGAGAAGGAAGAAGAATGTGAGGTGGACGGAGATGAAGACTATCGGGAAAATGCTTGAAATGGTGGGCGAGGATAGGAAACTTCTGAATGAAATCCGGGATAGGCTGGGTAGATGGTTGAAGGATGAAATAAAGGGCGATGGATTGATCAAGAGTGTTCTAGAGGGAAGGATGTTGGGCAGGCGGGGAAGACAAAGCAAGAGAATAGGTTTAATGGTCAGAATGAAGAAGGGCAGATCGTATGCTAAGGCGAAAAAGGATATCCTAGAACAAGAGAGGGTTCTGAAAGTGTAGAGAACCGGGAGGAGATTCTTTGACATTCAGCAAAACCTTCCTTAACCGGTAGAATAATTTAAAGAAAATACATGCATCAGTAGAATACATTTAAAAAATACACGCCCATGCGGTGGCTTGTTGGGTAGTATGTAGATGTAGATTCGGACTCGTGTATAGCATTTTCAACACCGTAATTCTGCCATACTCGGCGTTAATATCGGCATGATACTTTAGATGAATATTTCAAGTGCATGCGACGATGGATTATTTTCATAATAACTTGAGGTATTAGCCTCACACGTCCTCGCGACGTGTCTCTAGGTGCTACTACATGTCGATACTTGACGCGGGGAAGTTGCCGCCGCAGTGAATCACTCAACACTCTCATGCTCAAGGTTTTACAACGTGCCTTTCTAATCCCGTCGTCTCCCCGCACCTTTATCCTTGCACCCACCCCTATCCCCTGCTGCTCCTCCCTCCCCAACCCTCTCCCTTTTCGCCTCCCTTCAACAGTAGCAACTCATAAATTTTCTACGAATATCGGCAACGTCCATCGATTTATCGGGTACTTTGTATCCGATCAATATATAGGGACCTCCCCTACCTGCCTGTAATTTTTTTTTCGGGCCGAATTCGTTCGCCCCTCCACCCCCTCCCTACGCAAAACCTGTCCACCCATTCCAAATTTCTGCCCACCTAGATCCCCGTTACCATGCCTCTCCTTCCTTCTCCACCTCCCTCGGACCTCCCCACCAACGCTCTGACCCCAGGGACCATATCCAACCTCTCCCCCGTAGATTTTCACTCCGTCCATGTATGTATATGTATCCACCTGGCGTGGAAAGCAGCGAGCCGCGACGCCTGCTGCATTTGCTCATTGCTCCAGGGGCTTAAGTCTTGTGCCCTATTCGGAATGTCCTCGGAATTCCCGAGTCTCGACCAGACGATGAAATTGTGACAGCACAGTCCCGAAAATATAACGCAGGTTCATTGAAAATTTGAATTTTGAAGTCCTCAATGAAGAGTTGCCGATGGAGGAGTCAAAGCGGTAAAACCTGGGCATATTCTCGAATATGACGTGACATATTCCTGCAAAGCTCTACATTTCAGCGGCATCCCACGGACATACGGTACAAAAACTCTTCTTTCCACGACCAATAAGTGACTACAATAATAAATGAACTCCACTGAATACACTTCTTTAATATGCGTCACCATTTCACCTCTCAAAACCTTATCGGTTACATCCTTACTCGGCTGGTGTCTTAACACCCCCTGCCGCACACCCATGCGGTGGCTAGTATGGTAGCATGTAGATGTAGATCTTTTGAACTCTTTGCGTCTTTGACGTCAACTTTTCTTTATGTCGATGCTCGGATATTCCGAGGCCTTATTGAATAGGGTAACGGAGATACGTACGATGTCGTAGCTACAATTTAAATATAAAATCCTGTAAAACTTGTACATCGTCCTAGATAGTTTACATCTGTAAAGGTAAGCTGCTTAATTTATCAATCAAACCTAACCTTTATTTTTATATAAACGTTTTATTTTGCCAAATCCCATTATCACTCAGCGTAATTGTTCAATTTGGTAAGCACATAGGGCTCAAGTTATTCTGTTGATTACTACTTGATACCACCAATACCAGGGCATAGCAAAATTTTTAATCGGAAAAAACGCTGGTTATTCGCTCCGGAGACTTATATGGATTTTTTTGTTAAAATTATTGGTTACAATACGCTGTTTGCTATAGCGCGCCATTGTTGGTTTAAAATTTATCTCTATAACGTGTAACTAAGCTCTTGCATCTAATAGATCTTAATTGAGTTTCTCATGAAGTATATACCGAATCAGATGTTTAAGTTATGCCTGTCAATGTCTAAGTCGTCTTATTTATTTAATTTAGAACCAGTGTAAATCACTGTAATTTTTTTGTTTGCTTGGGAGAATTCTTTTATTAATAAAACTAAGCATGTACGATCAACAGTATTCTTAAATTCTTGAGAAGTTCTTTCAAAAATTTGTCTTCGCTTCGTTTACGTTCAATGTGTGCAAGGCAAAACGAAACTGGTGCTGAATGCGGACGTCGAAATGGTAGCACGCCCGCGCCTGAGTTCTGATACGTCAGCCTAGCAGTCCAAGGGTTGTCGTTATTGTATCTCAATTTGTGGGTGAATTTAGTGTTTTTCTGAGGATAAAGAAATTTTCATTCTGTCTTTTAACTCGAGAAGTTGGAGTTGCCTTGTTTATGCCATATTTTTCCACCTTCCAATTTCAGAAATAATATTGATGGACAAATTAACTCACGGATTCATCATTGAAAATCTCTCTTAATATTTGGCTAGTTTTTGATAGCATAGAAAAGAATATATTGCAATGGATTAGATCAAGAATATCTTCATTAATCATACATGTATCGTAAACCAAAAAAGTAATTCCCTCTAGGACGATTTCAATAGAGGAATTAACTTGCCGCAAAATATCGCTAATTTCCCTTCATTTTCTCGTAAAGAATTGTGATAAAATTTAAACGAACCACTGTATTGTCTAGTATATCGTAAATCAGGTCCTCAGGAATCGGTTTGTAATCAGGAAACCCTAATTAGAGTTTCTTGCAAATTCTTGGCTAATCCTTAAATGGGTAACAATATTTTTTTTCTCCGAGACTGATGAAGTGATTTCGAATACGAATATTCTGTCTTGCTGGATGGGCGTTATCGTGCTAGATAACGTAGTCATGAGTGTGTGAATTCGCTGATTTGAAAATTTATTCCCTCTCCACTGTCTGAGTGTTCCCATACAATCCAAATAGGTTCTCTGCGTCCTGATTAGGAAACCTTAAGGATTAAAAACTGTGTAAATTACATTAAATTTCTGTCTTTACTTGCGGTCGAGAATCCTCAACAGGGCTCTGCATCGGTCGTTTACGCTTTAAATTTGTGTATACATGCGTATAAATGGGGTGAAATGGCGGTGTTACGGAGTGACACGCTGTATTGATATTGGCATAGCGTATTGAATGAAGGCAGTTTTATGTGCAGAAATATTCTCTAGATTTCAGTTTTCTTATTGCCAAAGCTTTCAGATTCAGTTTTTTAGTCAATTATCATTGTTTTGACCATTTTAAGTCAAAACCTTGACGCAGTGGATGGGCTTGCGCGATCAAATGATCCCAAGAGCAGAATGACAAGAATACAATAATAGAATGAGCGACATGAATTTAACTAGTGCTTACACAATTTCTTAAGTGTATTTTAATTATAATAATATATGTACGTTTTCAGTTCGTAGCATGTCTATCATATGTAATTATAGCTTGGAAGCTAGCGATACGCGGAATAGAGAGTATTATAAATGAGAGGCCGTTTGCGAGGAATTATCTCCATCCTCTCTCATAACCTCACGTCGTTAAAATGTGTTCGACGTGTTGTAAGTGAAGCAATGCTAAGTACAAAATCCATACCAATAGCAATATTGCATTCAATGTAAGACACTGTAATTTATGAAAATGATTACCATGTATAACGGCAGCGAAAAATCAAGTCTCTTCATAGAACTTGAGAATCCTTTAATCTCCACCAAAGTTAATGCATGATCAGAAGTGTACTCAATTCATCGATATGAGTTATTTCCATGAAGAAACGTTTTTAAGGGAAACCGGACTGCAAAGAAATTTATTACTCCTTTTAAAACAATGTCCATCAACTTTTCCGCGGTCAGCAAAATGTAAACGAGCTGCAATTCAAACCTTCAAAGGAGAAGTAGTGTGTGGCGCGCACGCAGTTTGTACTCAGTCATATACGAGTATTATTTAAAAGGACTTCGTGATATGAGATCCAAACCTCGACTGCACTGAAGTGTCGCGAGGGTGAAGTTGTGTCTGAACCCTTCAAGGCCGTGTTTTATTGCAGCCTATGCGTTTATTGGTGAAATCCGCGTAAATGAGTCGGAAAAGCTTGTTTCGCTTATTTTTAGTGAGATATGAAGGGCCTGTGAAGGCTATACTGAGCTCTGGTGAATGATAGCTAGTTCGATCGGAATTGCAATAATGATCAAGTTTTCAAGATTTTATGATGCAGAACTGCGCTCAATGTTGGGGAGAAATAGGAGTGTAGCAGATGAATGGAAATGATGAAGGGGAAGAGGGTAGGCAACGAGAGAGAGAGAGTGAGGTATGGGAAACAAAGTTCTTCACGAAATAGGCACTCGCTACTTACCAATTTCCATGACTTTACCCGGGGCCGCATCTTGAGGTCTCATATTTTGACGAGTCGAAATGGGACGGGAGGTTGTGGTGCATCTCGCCACTACTGGAAGAGCTCGTATTTTTAAAATATTCTACCGGTAAAAGGTAAATATGGTTGAAATTTGGAGAATTTTCTCCCGTTTTTCGACACTTTGGTGGTTTCTACCTTTAGTATTTCCTTTTTTGCCACAGTGTATGATCTATCCTTCATCATCCCATCTATATAACCTATTCTTCTTCTTTCCTTCACCGCTTGCCGAACATCCTTTCCTCTACCACACTCTTGAGGAACTTATCGCCCCTTATTACATGCTCCAATTACCTTCCTGGCCTATTCCGGATTTCGTTCTGAAGTTTCCTTTCCTCGCCCGGTATAGTAAACACTTCTTTCGTCTTCCTTTCAATCCACTTTCCATCCTTCTTCACGCCCACATATGAAATGCCTCCTTCCTATTATGGTCCTTCCTTCTGAGGGCTTACGCTTCTGCCCGATTCAACGCTACGCTATATATCAAGCTCCTCACCAACCTCTTCTTCACATCCTTTCCCAAGGTCCTAGTCATCATTAGTAGCTACGAAACTATCTCCCCCCATTTTGCAAGTAATTTGAAAGTTTCGTAGCCCTGGTCCCAATATAGTTCCCTGTGCATTGGCAAGAGATTTTGCGAAAGCTATAAGCTTTATGTGTCTAACGTTGTCTAACGTTAGTGTCTTGGATACCAAGGAATAAATTGGAAGGAGTGATAGCCCTTTAACAAAATAATTAATCGAAATGATTCCAGATTTATGAAATTAGGCATTGCTCCAATCCACATTGAGGCGTACTATCCGCGCTAAATTTTCTCACATTCTGGAAGTGACGTCACGTTTTCAACCTCTGGACTAAGTTGACGTATGCTCAACAGTACCGGCTAGTGCTAATTCTTACTAGCCGGTCATACCATCTGTAATAATCCATTATGTTGCCCTTGCGGAGGCGAATTAAACATTTTAGTTATAATCAAATCGACATTATGTGAATTTATTGTTCAAATGAGTGCGTAAATACCATGCACTCTATGTTACTAATATCGTACTGGAAACATATTACTGGGTCACTTGAGTTAACGCTGTGTCATTTCACGGGTTTTTGTAAAAACTGTACGACGTGTTCGCTTCATTTTGACGAGTTATTTTATTTTTCTTATCCTTTTATATTAATAGCGGTTCAGCCCTTCTGACATGTATTTGATACTGATTTAAATCTCTGTGGCATTATTCATTATCAAATTAAATTGCTCAGGATCTTCGATCACGCTTATGAACTCTTAACCAATATGTGTTTTTTTACTTCGGCTACGACCATATCCATGTTAGGACGCTGGATATTCGTTCCAATTCGTTAGTACACCCATAATGTCAGTGCCACATAGTACATGGTGCATACTGGGAAGGGCTACACCTCAATTATACCACTGCTCTAGGAATGCATCTCTAAATTTGAACATTTTACAACCGAGTTATACTGACAATCTAGGCCTTGGGTCGAATGCTTGCATCAGTCTCCCCTCGTTATGTTGCATAATGTGAAATAAATGGTAAAACTTAAAGCAAAGGAGTCCGATCCATTATTTTGAGGGCTATAATTTCAGTATGAATAAAAAGTAAAATTTACGAGTGGACGATGTACAGGTTACTGTACACACAGGTCACTGAGCTCAGGCTGTAGTCACGCGGAATGAAGTTGAAAATATTATTAATACGACTCCCAAAAATATTCCTCAGAGCAAAAATGAGAAGCGCGGGTTATGTCACAAAGCATTGGAATATAGCCTTTCACGTAGAGGAATAGCGGAGGAAAAGGAGTTAATAATATTTTCTGTGACGCGGAGTAAAGTAGTGAGGGTGGGTCTCTATGGTACATCGGTGAACAAAGGCGAGCACAATATTAAATGGGTTAGGAGGTTAGGGCGCCGTGTAATGGGATTTCGGACGGAGAAAGACGTCGGATAGTGGTGCGGCAATTCTCGTATCCTTCTGGCGTGGGTTTTGCGTGTTAACCCAAAAATATGGACCTCTGCATCGTTTCCTTTGAGAGGCGGGTTTAATGACGTGTGCTGAATATATCATATATCCTCACGTTTTGACTTAAATGCCTTTTTGTTAGTGGGGGGAGGCTGGTTTACCTCATCTGTTCTGAGAGAGTTTCATTGGATTATTGCATTAGAATGCTCGGAATATTACGCTAGTTGACAGAGAAAAGCTTCGTACTCAGAGCTGTATATTTATTTCAGTGGTATATACAAAAATGCAGGTATTTTAGGCTTAAATTTCAGACTTCTAAAGTTGAAGAGAGTTTAGAGTAATGAGAAATCTACTCCAAAGAGGAGTAACACTTACATGTGTTTGAATGAAATCCTGTGAATCATCTGACGTAGTTTGACCGAGGTTCGAGTTCACCTAGAAATCAATAAATTTGGTCTCTTTTTATAGAAAAATATCTCACAAGTCCAATGATGCCAAAATATAAACCTCTTATTGAACTATTTTGCGAGATGCTTACCAAACAATTCCAACCATTTAACATGGATAATTTTCCGTTCATGCACTTCCGACAATTATAATAAAAAAATGAAAATTCCCTAACGCCTAGATATTGTCAAAAAAGTACTAGTCTGTAGTTTTTCATGTAGTATCTACTGTTTAAAAAATAAATTATAGTCACCGCAATAGTTTCATCAGAATCACTAAAAAATCTTCCGCTATGAAGTAGTTTTCAACGTACCGCGAGAAAAAAATGAGTCTAGTTAAAGACTTGCATGGATATTTTTAAGTAATGAATTAGAGTTTTATATGAATGAATGTAAATTATTGCACCATTCATATTAAACTATGTACTTTATGCTTCCCATAGCAAATGTAATTTGAATGTAAATTTAGAATTTGACCTCCATTATAAATAGGGAAATATTTCGCCAAAATTAACTTGATTGTAACTTGGATATGGAGTGAATAGTCACTAATAGTATGAACCAAAATATTAGGTTCGGGAGCTTTAGGGAGTGCTTATGTCAATCTATATAATGGTATGTCATGCATTGACCGAGAATAATTGTAATTTCTTTTTCTTGGAATTAATTTATGGAATACACTAAATACTTAAAAAATGGTGTCGTTTTATGTTTTTTAACTCCATATTGTAGCATGCTTAGTTTGTTTGGTGCAGCTGAGGAACTTGCATTACTTCAATTACTTGCCTAGGGATGCTAATTTCTCGCCTATATATATATGTGTGTGTGTGTATATATATATATATATATATATATATATATATATATATATATATATATATATATATATATATATACACACACACACACACACACACACACCACAGGAAGGCAGAGGAACAACACAGAGAAACACAAAAAAAATGAACACACAGAGAGTTTCTTGATATTTCGGTGCCACTAGCACCTTGGTCGCAAGAACTTAGAAGACTGAGAAGGAAGGGAGGGGAGAGAAAGGGGAAGGGGAGGAGGGGGAGAGAGAGGAAAGGTGGGGGCGGGAAGTGGAAGAAATTTGAAAGGAAGAAGTAGTATGAGCAGAGGTGATAGAAGAATTTAGTGGAATTTATTGAGTCCTGGCGGAGAGAAAGCTTGGAAAAAAATAAATACAAGAGGACTCAAGATCTTTGAGTTGGAGTGGGGAGGAGGAAGGGGGAAGGGAGGCGAGAATACCAACCTTAAAAATATTATTAAAGGTGGAGTTGTGGGAAGAAACGTGGGTGGCGACAGGGAGGGAAACAGAAATGGAAGGTGGTTCATTGCAACTAGAGCGGTGGCCATTTATGCGGATGTTAAGCGGAGTCGTGGTCTAACCAATGTAAAAGCTAGGGCATACTTGACAAAGGAGGATATAAATAACATTATGGGAAACGCAAGAGAGTGAGGGGACGGAAGGAATATGAACGGCAAGGAATTTATCAGGCAGAGGCTAGGTGATAAGAATGCCGCAGGTTTTGCAACGCGAGCGATTGCAAGGCGTCGGAAGGGATTTAGAAATGCTGGAGATTGATTTAGAAAGAGGTTTAGTAAGTTTAAAGAGGTTGGAGAGGTTAGGGGGCGTCTAAAAGTGAGAGAAGGACAGCGGGGGAAACTTTTGGAGGTGGTAAGGTTGTCTGAGAGGATGGGGTAGAAGTTTTTGATTATACGACGGATGGAGTGAACTCCAGGGAAATAGGTGGTACAGAGGGAGATTTGATCACGAGGACACTTATTTAGAGTGAGAGATTTAGAAGAAGATGGTCGTTGTAGGATTTTTTTCTGAAGGAGACGCTCAGGGTAGCCTCTGCGAAGGAGGGATTGGTGGAGATTAGAGAGAAAAAGGTCTAGAGTCAGGGATGTTGCAGATTCGGTGCGGTAACTAGGTGCGTGGTTGGTTTTTGAGGGAAGTGATTGGTTGGAAGGAAGTGAGGGAGGGAGGAGTAAGAGGAGGGGATACGGAGAAAGCTAGCGGAGGTTAAGCCCGGGAGTACAAACAGATTTTAGGATTGAAATATATGATTATTTCCAATGGCGGAGCTCCATGATAGATGTGTCAGGTGGGAGGGCCCGATTGATTTTTACTTGGAAGCAGTCGTTGAAGGGGATATTATGACAATTGGCGTGCTCCGCTACAGGCAGGCACTTTCTTACCCGGTTTGAATTTACGGTCTTGAATAGTGGGAAGTTAGAGTTGCCGTTAAAGTTCACGTGTCACACGTGCTATTGTGACCACAATCTAGTTACTCCCGTTATGTCATGAGGGAATTTCCGCTGTTTTATGACCTACATTTACATTGTATAGTTGCTCCGTTTGATTCTTCCATTAATGGAACAGTTTATGACCTAGGATACGGACGAAGTTCATTTTTTCCGTGAAAACATGACTTTTCAGGATATCTTTTATTTCAGTCTCTCTAGAAAATTTAAAAAAATTAAGGGCTTCCATCTTTCCTACTACGTACATGACCGTCTTATTTAGCGTGTGAAATATTTTCATTCGGGTTTGAGTCATTAGGATCATTAGATACGACTTGTTGAATATTACCATCTATAAATTTCTACCTTATTTTGCAGTCCGGGATGACGGAAAGGTACTAATATTTTATGCGTCGGCAATGGTTATCAAACAGAAATGGAAATGTCTTGTGAGAAGGGCCGGATTAAATGTAGCGGAACTTGGTGGCTGGGCGTGAGAAAATGATAGTACACTATGGTAATACGTTGATGTATGACAGAGGGGTGAGGTAGGTTGAGAAGCAATAGGAGGGGGCGCTGGTTGTGAGAATGTAGCAGGCATCATATAATCAGCTGGAAATACGCGGACGCTCAACTTGGGAACTAAATCGAAGTGATGGGTAATAAAGTATCGATCGAAATCCACAGAGGAGAGGAAAACATTTCCTTGGCCAGAAAAGAGCTCACACGGCATAAAGTTTTTGTTTCCTGTGCCGAGAAGTTGTGAGAAAGTTTCTTAGCTAGATTTTTTTAGCACGAACTCTGAAATGAATAGAGAGATTAATTGCAATTCTAAAATTATTTTATTTTGTATATTTCGGCTGAGATGTGATTTTTCCCTATACACTATTGCCGTTCGTGTGTGGCTTTCCACTGAGCAATATCATTATTATTAAATATGTGTATTCCTATTTTTTACAAATTTTATTTACCCTCCATGGAACATTTAATTGAATCAGAATTGACTCTGCTGGGTAGTAATATTCCATAATGAAACAACTTTGAAATAGTAGCGATATTATTATTTTTTTAACATTGAATAGTTTCAACTCCTTCGTGATATTTTTCAAGAGGATCTTAATAATGGTAAACCTTCGGATATGACTTTTAGGTATTAAAGTGTGTCGAGGTATATATAAATAAATAAAATAGTTTTTAAATGTCAAAATGATTTACCCTGGCTATATCATAATTGGAAGGATTCCAGTAGGCCCTTATACGATTATTAGGTCTCTATTGTATAACGTGCATGGACGGAGCTAGCACATCTCAATGCTAACGATAGAGGAATTGCGATATTGAATTTACCCTGATTATTTGTAGTATTTCGCCATTTAAGAGACGCTCTCGTATTTTTGGCTAGCATTTTAATAGAAAAAACACTTTTTAAATTTTCACTTAGAAATGGATTTTGCAACCGTTTCTATGTTTTTCAAAATTTCAACAATATATTCTGGTTTTGACGTGGTATATGTATGCGGAGTTCTGAAGAAGGATAAGCACCTTGACCAGAACTCCAACTCGGATCCCTGGGTTCGTAATTCCGCCACCTCTGATCAACTTGTCTATCTATAATTTCCTTTTAACGCCAGCAAAATATTCCGCAAGGAATGCTAATTTAGGACGGTATAGTAAAACTTCATATAGCGCGAGGTTGTGTTCCCTGAATCGTCACATGTTGTAAAATTGCCCTGAATGAAATAAATACTACACAATGTTTAATTTTGCTTTATTAAATATCTATGCGCAGGTATTTCGTGAAATAATGTCATAGTTACACATTATTTACCAGATTTTTCCGTATTTTATTTGCATTTATATTTATTCCGTATTTATAAAGGCGTTCAGTTCAATCAAAGGCATTTTCAAAGAAGAATTTTGCTCGTCAATGAATCATTTAATTACCAAATATCGAATTTCCAGGTTGATCTTAGAGTTAAGTGGTTCAACGAAACATGATAAAAAATAACCTTATGTTTGGCATTACATTCGCAGGTTTTGATGAGACCACGGAGGGTGGAATAATATTCCTTTATACTGGCTTTATCTATCGGCTGAATACAACTAAATCCAGGTCGATTGAGCTTTCGCAGAACTGCGTGTAAGGAAAGTGAAAAAAACTAGTCACTCATAACGAGGACTGGATGCGGAACTTAAATGAATCGTAAAAAAGTGCCTATGTTTAGAATGTGTAGAAATGAATTCCATCAATTTTACCCGATTCACCCCAGGCTTTAACTTATGTTCTAAATAAGAACTTTTTATAAGTTCTTATTTAGAATGTAAGAAAAAGAAAAAGTTTTTGTTGAAAATGTGAGAAATATAAAAGTGATCCTGTCACACGCCAATCATTCCTCCGTAAGGCTCGCAAAATCTGCAAAATGTAGCTTCGATCGCATGTAATATAGAAGTCGCTACCGCTTATACGGAGAAAAAGTCATAAACGGGTCGTAGTAACTGTCTTTGATTACGATCTTTTTTACTCACAATTTGATTTTTGTTCGACATCTTTGCTGTTTAAACATTGTTCCAAATCCTTAGTACCATGCAGAAAATGATTATGGCACTTGACCCACTGGTTTATTCCGATCGCGGTATCTAAAACCGCGTCTTACCGAGAAGAACGATTGTGTTTTGAAAAATTGTCGTATTACCGACTTGTGAGACCGCGCTATTTGAGTGTTTACTGTAACTGGCTTAGCTCTCGGCGTGATATGGAGGAAATCAGCAATCGAGAGTGTTGATCAAGGCGTTTGACGTTTTTGCAGATATTTTGAGTGAAACCTGGTAGAGGTATAGGAGTAAGAGGAAATATCTAAATCCCCTTCCATCATCCCCTCCAACCAGCCCTCCCTCTAAATGTGCATACACCTCGATGCATCCTGAACTTTTAGCTTGGAAATAGTATAAAATAACGACACCGGTCTCATTAAACATTTTACGGTGAAAAACATAGAATATTTCTCCTGGTGTCTCATATAATCTCTACCACATCAATCCTGATGAATCATTATTAATTTTGGAGCATCTGTTTCTCTTCGTGCGTCTTTGATATTAAAGCCACTGATGTGTGTCAAGTTAAGAGTACATTTAAGAATTTATCTTTCCCTTTGGTGTAATTTTCTCCCCGATTACTGTATATATCTAAAATACGTGTCTCCAGCATTCCACGATTTATATTTTAAATGAAGGGCTCGCACGAAGGTTAGGCGTAAATGGTACATGGCTAGGAGTGGAAGCAAATCTGGGTCGCCCAAAGGTTAGCATGGAAGCATAAGTTAAGGAAAGAATGAATCGGTGCGTGTGCATATAAGAGGGGCCGGATAACGGTGTCAGGTTTTGACGGGATGCATGAAGAGAAAGAGCCTCGCACCGTTGGTGGTTATGCAAGCGAGCGGGTTTTAAGGGCGCTGCAGTCAGCTCTTCAACTCGGCCCGCCCTAATCCACAAAGAAGGGAGACGAGATGTCTTGGAGAGACGTCCTCCCGGAGAGAGACAGATCTCCTGGAATAGATTAAAGAAATAAGATTGCCAGGGTTGGACGGTGGCAAGTAATGCGGGGAAGGATGTCATTACATTTTGCGAGGTGGGTGAGGCGGGGGCGCAGGGTTGGTGCATTTGCTGCAGAGAATAGGATAGGAGGTTATTCCACACTGGAAGCAGGATTTGCTGGATAGGTGTCGAGACGGCGAACGTCTTTTCGGTGCCCACCATCCATGTAAGGGTATGAATCTTGCGGAAACATCTTTGAATCTCGTTGGAGCATAAATTTTCTTCCAGAAATATTAATTAAATAATATTTATTCCAATTGAATATTATTTAAATCTATTAATGCTCAAAAGACGTTAAATTCGCCGAAAATTTTAATTTGAACTGACCGGTATTCTAACCTGGATTTTCCTTGTTTCGGTCTCCGCAACTGTGTCTTAGCAGTCTCAACCAAGCCATCCGGGCTACGACTAGGAATTGACCGGCGGATATCTAGCTGAAAATTCTCGCTGAGATCCGGTTTTCTGTCCCGGTCAAGTTAAATGATTTTAACAGGGAAAATGTGTTCACTTATGGCCACGTACTGTTGAAGGTACGTAACATCTTGTCTGCGATCTAATGAGTAGCGGACGTCATAACAATCTTCTTATAAGCCTTCCATCTCTGGAATCTGCCATTCTATCCTTTTTCTGTCCCTCAATCACCAGTTGTGTGTCAGTTGTGTATGGGCTTGGCAGCTGAAGCCCCAGAATGGACGCAAGAAAAGAAGAGGAGGATAGACGTACATGTGACAATAGATAAGTATGTACGTATTTAAATGTTTTCCGACTTCTGGTTTTAATGAAATTTTGAAAAAAGTACGTTTGTAGAACTTCTAGGGATTCTTGTGAGTGCGCTGGTTTTTTTGCAACTATTTAAGGTTTTTTCAGGTACATATGCCGAAGCCTCACTTCTGGCCAGATGAGAGCAGTTCTCAATCGGAAATATACAGGTTTTATCTTTCATAACTGCCTTAATATGGGCGTGTCAGAGTGTTTATCTCTCAAATCGAAATAAACATTATCACGATGACCTTTCTGCCAAAAAGCGCGATGTAGCGGGTATCTTCCGGCATTCTAGTGTAGAAACTGTCAACCTTATTGACCGTGGATTGACTTCTGGTGTACTTGTAAACTGTTAAATATTTCACAATATATTACTTCCGCCGATAGAGTGAATACGAATGGCAATTTTAGGCTGATTTATATGGCTAGACAATCACCTCTTTCCATTCTATCAAGCATGATGCCTCCAGCATGTTCACAAAATAATTTTTCATTCCTGCAATCTGAAATTTTGTGAAACATCGTAACGGCTTGTGTCTTCACACGCCATGCCTCACGCCCTGCGTTTGGCTTGTGAGGCACCTCATGAATGTAGAAATTGCAATCTTGCAGATTGCAATTTCGCGTAGAATATTTCTCGCATAAATGCAAAGAAAAAGAGTTAGATTCAGTGTAGCGTCAAATTAAGAAGCACTCTCGGGTAAGTGCTTTTCGCTTATGATGTTTTCATCCCGCTTCCTGTCATACGTATTACTTTAATTATACCATGGATGGATTGCCTGCGTTGTAAGAGTGTCACGAAACTTGAAATCGGATTTTTGAATTGCGCTATAGATTAAGGCGGATGCCTAGGCCCTGCGGAATTGTGGGCGCTTTGACCGAATTCCCGTGACGAGTCCTTCCGGCCCGACTCTTTTTAACTTTTTGAGATGCATATATTTATATATTTCTTTCCTCTCGGCTGGAAGACGTGATTTTTGAGGACTCTCAAGGTTAGAGAGCTTCTCCAACTGCGCATCAAAACACATTGCCGTAGAGAGGAGAACTTCTGCTGTCTGGTGCGAGACGGCTGTCTATTTTTGCTGTTCCTTCATTTGGGTTCTGTTCTATACTCCGTCGTCTTCGACTCACCTGTAAAACTCTTGCCCTGGTCTCCAAGGCTAGCAGCCATTGTCTGCCACCTCTTAAAGCGAACAGTTGCCTTTTGTTTCGTCCCTGATGAGTTAGAGGAATAGAGAAGGAGGGAAAATTAAAGAGGAAAGTAGATAGCATCTTGACGCACTAAAGTGACGCATAGTCCAAGTGTTGGGTGTATCATTTTTGTGAGGAAAATTGCTTTAACTGACATGTTTATCGCGCGCAATAGCCAATAAATTGTATGACTAATGCAGGGAATTTTTGGATTTAGTTTCCATTTTTCAATGTTATATATTAAAAATTAATGTGATTATTAGTCCGCCCACGATTTATTCCGCGATTGTTCATTAATGCTGTATAAAATGCTTTATGGCATTTTAGTATTGGGTTTCATTGAAAAAGAAAGGTAATTACGGTACTGCAACGGTGCCATAATTGCTTCATCGCCTTCGAATAATTTCACGTTTGTTATCCCTCCTGGGCACACCATTGTGGGACTATTTCATCGCGGAGTATTTAACTGGGTGAAATACCTGGTGCCATGGCATTTTAAGTTTTTGCGTATGTGTAAACATGTTTGAATGGATGCTGTTGGCAAGGATTATTCGATGGGCGTTAAGAATTTTTCATCTTTGTGCAGTCCATAAATATCGTCATTTATCCCTTAAAAGGGTAATAAATAGAATTACCTGTTTTGTATGTATCTTTGTATGCCAAGGTGGTAATCAAATTAAAATACTGTACTTCAGGGCACAGACAAACGACGACATATGTCATTATCATCTGTCATTCAATCCTAGCAGTGGTTTTACTGCACCCTGCAGTTCTAACTTGCCCCCTGGTGACTTCTCTGATGTCCCAGTAGATCTTCCGCTTTAGTTGGCCTATGTAATTGTCCCTCACTACTCCTTCTGGTGGAGGTTGGAGTAGAGAAGGATGGAGAGGATGACCTGGGTGGCTAAAAGGACGAACACATATGTGTGGTAATCATGGAGATGAGGGGAAGCTGGTAGCGGGGGCATGGAAGGGGCAGAAGAAATGGATGGAAGACATTTTGAAAAGAGAGGGAATGGTATGGAGGGTAATACAGGAGAGAAAACTGGGGAAGCGTGGAAATGGAAGGATGAGGATAGGAGTACTGGACGGAATTAAAAGAGGTAGACGTTATCAGTAATATAAGAGGGATCTGATTGCGGATCTCATATTGGAGGGAAAGGAGAACAATATGCCATAAATTAGAACGTTGGACTAAGTACTGTCCAGAAACGGACCAATCAGCAGGTCAAATACTAAAATGAAAGGAACCTTTTCCTCCAGGGGTTTTCCATCACGAATTATTAGGGAACGTAAAAAAGATTAGGTTCCGTTCCATGGTTTCAGACTCTACTATGTGGAAGTAGATTTTCACGAATGAAAAAAATAACTTGGTTTTCTTCCACGGTTTTATTTTATTGGTTCTACATGTTTCGACACAACGGTAACTGTAATGTAAAACGGTAAATGTAACTGTAAAATAATGGGGATCTGATATCGTTCCTGATAATGACACCATTGCGTCGAAACATGTTCTACCGAGAAAATAAATTAGTGGAAGAAATCCAAGTTATTTTTTCATTTATGAGATTAAGTTCTTTTCAAATTCGTTGTTTCAATGGAAGGCCTACCCATCTGGGCCTTATCATCTTGATAGTTCAGCATATGATTGTATTCTATTCTATTCTTCTGTACATCACCTCGTTTCTGATCCTATTCTTCCAATTGATCTTCAGCATCCACCTCCAGCTTCAGGTTTCGAAAGCCTCTTCTAGTCATATCGTATGGATTCATCTATTCTGTTCTTTAATCTCTGGATTTCACCGAAGGATTATGAAATTTTTTGCCGTGCGGGTGCGCGGTGGAGTATGAAGTATTTTGCTGAAGGGCGGCTTGGAGTGTTAGAGGCAGCCGAGGTGGTTAGGGCTGTTTTTTCCTGCGGCGGGTGGAGAAATGGGAGTGATCTCGGATACAAAGTAATGGGGGCGCCCGTAGATGCAGCGGCCGGGGGGAATAGGATGATGGGATGAGCGCGGGCTGCTTGGAGAAGATGAGAATATGTGTTGCTCTCGTCTCTTTGGGGGTAGGTACAAGTTTTGTTCCTCGCTTATGAGCGGCGGCGGCGGCGGACGGAGCATTTTTTTTACGAGCAAAGAGGGAAAACTTCAGCTTAAACCTCTCATAAAATGCCCACGTGACCGATTTCTGCATTTCCAGCGAGGTTATTTTATATTTTCCTCTGAGTCGTTCGTTAAAAAGTTTGGTCGTCACTTATCAATAAAAGTTTTGGAGAATCGCCTTGGTGGTTTTCTTTTTTAATTTCTCCTGGCATTTTAGAGGCGTTATTCTAGCGTGCAGGTGGGCTTAGGCGTCCGTGCAAAATCGCGTGGTAAAGTACCTTTCAAAGACATCTCATAAATATGTGTGCCATGGGTGCAAAGCAGTTTCGTAACTGTCGATGATATCGTACTTTTATTAATGCTGTATGGCTACATTTTAGAATGCATAGTTATAACACTCGGTTGAGATCAGGTGGAGAACATCAAATCTGGTGAGAAACTTTTCTCTAATGTCTGTGTCACCTTTTCGATTTTACTCTAGGTCATTTTTACCTCGCAGTAATTCTATTGCTATGTCATCGGTTTTTACAATTCATGCTCATAATAAAAAACTCTTCGCTGATATCTTTTTATTATCTAGTTACATTATCCTCTTCGAATTACAAATGCCTTAAAAGTTCCTTTGGTAGTCAGGCGTATGGAAGGTATAGGCATGAGTTAAAATAAAAGGCCTGAATATTTTTTAAAATGTTCCTGAACGAATTAAGATGTTTCAAAATGTCATCGTTATTTTTATTCACACTATTTATTCTTGCGGAACAAAAGCGGAAAATTTTTCTCCTCATCTGCGAATATTCCAGAGCATTGCGTTTGATAGTGTCAGGAGGTGTGTCTACATTCAAACAGCGTGATGATAAATAAATTCGTTTAATGTGCAGTCGAAAACCAAGTCAAGCAAAGCTAATGAAGATTAAACTTACTTACAAAAAAATATAAAATCTGCTCGATGTGGGGTCGAACTTGCACTAAAAATGAAAATTGTTGCCACTTAACCCACGTCGATGTTTTCTTTGTTCATTGTCGGTAACATATTTGCTAAGAAGCATTTGACTACTGAATACCAGTTGGGCAGCATATTTTGCGTGGAGAATATCAAGGACAGGATATGCTTAAGCTCTTAAATGTGTATCACGGATGAGTTAACACCCGTACACTTATGGTAGTTTGAGGAAGATAGTCCCCTAATCGTAGGGGAGATCATATTTGAATTATACGTTTGATTTCAGAAGATAAAAGAAGTATGAATTAAATATTGCATCTTTAATAGTGCTATAATATACATACTTTTATATGACTTCAATTCTAACTACCTAAATAAAAACATCTACATAAGTCTTTGACTCGTTTAATTCACGCGGTACTTTCAAAATTCTTTCAGAATGGAATGTTTTATGTAATTCTGAAAAAAATTTGCTGTGACTATGTGGTTAATTTTAAAAAATAGTTCCAAAACATACAAAATACATAATTTTAATATTATGACGAGATCTAGGCGTTATAAATTTCAAATTTTTAAAGTGAAATCTGTTTGGAGTGCATACACGTACCATTTCCCATGTAAACGGATTGGTATTATTTACCAAAAATCTCAGAAAGAAGTTTGGTAAGGGGGCTGATATTTTGGTGCCTATGGAAGGGTGAGATATTTTTATTTAATACAAGACCAAATTCATTGATTTATAGGTGAAATGTTGCTTCTTTCTAACTACCATAAGTACAATCACGTTTTGTAACGTATGGTGAACGTTAACTCCCGGAAGACGTAGCCTGTTCGTTTATATGGTGTTAACTGAGGGTTCGGGTTGTATACATTATGCCCAACAGCTGGTTTGTTGATGCAAGCATGATCGATTGTTCAACGTTGTAACCTCGATTTTTGTAACCTCGTAGGGAATCTTTATCCGGAAACCACAAAACCGGGCCTACGTGTAGAAGTATGTTCTAATAGCTGTAGAAGAGGTAAGTTGTACCAATAGGACTCTGTTCGTTGTATGTAGCACTCATATAGTCTCTGTAAAAAATTAAATTTTAAAAGAAGGAAATTTTTTAAGCTTCAGAAAATGGGCCGGCGTTTGTCATTTCTAGATAGTGGGAAAAAAGAGTTTAAAAACAATTTTGTTCCGTCACCATTATAAGTGCTGAATGTTTGTGCCTGATAATTGCGTTGAAAACCACCGATGTAATAATTTTCTCTCCATTGGTCCATCTATTCTCATTCCGTTTTATTTTCCTTGCAATTAAGCTACTTTACATCTGATTTGTTACTTTATTACATTTGTCTTATTTCAAGTTCTTCTGTCTTTAATTTTCAAGTATATTTAGTTAAGGTTGTCTTAATTTGCATTTCAGAAAGATGCTCAGTTCAAAATATTTGAGGACAGCTTATGGTTAAAAAGAAATAGTTTTGTCTCATTATCTTAGTAAGTGCTGAATGTTTTTTCCTAAGAAAAACGGTAAAAGCAGCGACGTTATAATGATCTTTATATCCGTCCATCTCGTCTCATGCCGTTTTATTGTCCTTGTTATTAAGCTGCTTCACATCTGATTTGTTACTTTCTTCAAGGTCATGCATCATGGCCTGAGATGTATGACCTCTGGCAAACACTCCTGCAGTGGCATGATGGGTTATGTGTCGGTGCAGGCGCAAATTAGCCTCGACGTCCATTCTCTAGGGAGTCGCCTGAAGGTACATACGCTGGAGGACTGGGGGCCTGGCATTACTCTGTGCCGCCTCCCGCATAAGATTCCGTGAGATGTTCCGCTTGGGGAAACCGCTGGGCGACTCCTCCACGCCTCCGGCAATATCTCCTAGCTCCTTCGCAGCATCCGTAGCCCGAGGCCTGTTCAGAGAATCGCATGACTGAGATGATCGCTCATCTCCCTCTTGATCGACGGTCAGCAAAGGCGGAAGTGACCTGAGAAGCGTGATTCCGCGCACTGACTGGGATGTTTTCTTTACTCTGGTTATTAATGAACATCGTATAAATTCTGCCGGAATTGGACTTGGAGGCATTTGAATTGAAATTTGGAATCAGTTTTTATTAATGGAAAACTGGGTGTTTATCACCACGTAAAAGTAAGCCCTTTTATAGATATCTTCAGTGAGATCACCATTTAGTCTTTTTGTCGTCGTGTGTATAGTTTGTAGCATCTATATGTTTTATAAGTTTTATAAGGTTAAATAAGTTCCAGACGAAAATAACTATAATTATTTAATTACAAGTTGTTTTAAAAGTATTAATTATTTGGAACATAAAAAACGTAGCTCGTTAAAACATGCTAATTTTTATATTTAGCTTAACTTTTGTTAACGTGTTGTCATTTGGTAAAATTGGAATCTTAATGTTGCTTAAGAAAGAGATCGCTAAAATATTTCCTTTATAAACTTTATCTTGCCTAAAGCAGAATGATTCATGACTTTTAATCGATACTTATCCTCAGATAAACACTACGTGATTAATATATGATCCGCAATTTCGTCAAAAACCATTGGAATACCCATTTCACAGTAAAATTGATTATCAATGCCATTTGAGTGATATATTTTGCCTGTTATGATTTTTGTGATGAATTCCTGCCGGACTCTAGGCCAGTAAGACCCATTGTTGCTGAATTAACTGATATTTACATTTAAAATGTGTCACGAACGAATTTTCCCTACACAAACCTCCTCCTGTTCTTAATTTCAAAAGTGTTATTGAGTTCTTAATTTCGACTTGGGACGTGCTAGAGACAAAAGTGATATCCGTGAGAGCATCGTCTCTGAAAGATTGTGGATTCGAATCGCACCTAGGATCAGGATGTTGTGTTTGTTGTAGGATTGAATTATGAGCTCAGTAGGATAAGTATGGCTTTGTAAGTTGTAGCACCTAACTGATATTGTTGTACGCTTTATTATTGCTTAATCGCGTATTCAATTCCATAGCTTTAAACTTTTTTCCAATTTCAACTGTAGCGTATTTTCGTGGCAACCTGAGAAATTACCAGGAACGGGAGATTTCGCCCGATAAGCAGATAGGTGGAAGAAGAAGTGGTAGTCAAGAGCAAAGGGTAGCTGAAAGCTGCAGTAGAGAGAAGGATGTTGGGTTAGAGGGGAAGAAGAATAGTTAGAATAGAATATATAGAGGGAATTAACCACCAAAATATAATGTTTTGGGGCCTGTTTGTTAGATTTCTTTATATTTTAAGTGTTGATTAACGATTGCAGCCATTTCATATTCTTATAAAGTTTGACTCAATTGCATCTATAATAAATTTCCATGATTCCCTAATTAAGTATATGCCCGATATGGAATTATAAAATTTTTTAATCAAGAAATTGGTTTTTGAATCAGTTTTTAATGAAATGAAATTGAGCGATAAGCTAATTAATACTTCTACCGTGTTGTGCTCGGTCAACTAACAAAGGTGCCAGAGGTTTGGATTGTTATATCTTTTATCCACCGAAGCTGTTTTTGTATGTAACCCGGATGTATAAACATAGCAAACTAGCCTTATGGAAAATCTGTAGACACCTATCACTTCTGTAATGCATGGAGAATGCATGCAAAACCACATCAGTAACGATTGCAGTTGCTAAAATTTCTGACATTGCTCCTTCTTCAGCTAGTGATCACATTTCATACAGTCGTTGTGTACAACTCTTCACCATCCATAACTCTGTTATCCAAAAAGCTCTTGATATTTGATTTTAATTTCTTGCTATATCAAGGTCTCTTGATCTTATGATGAAAAAGTCTTAGGAAAAAAAGAGCACAATCATTTGTTGAAAAGGCCATATCATGAAAAAAACGTCGGTCAGCATATTGATATTAAAGCGATGGGAAGCCCAAGAGGAATCCTTCAGGATATTTCTCCGAGAAAGCCAAAAATCTTTCAATCGGAATACAGGTACCGAATGGTTTTCCTGAGAGAGCAGGAGATGAGCGTGTGACGATCTGTGGGTGGTTAGGAATTGCGTACGAGGGAAATCGCCGCCCAAATCATCTTTGGACCTTGAAGTCTTCGCTTTTCTCTCTCTCAAAGCTAATTCAAGAAATGTGGGCGTTGATGGTTCGGGTTGGAGACATTTTTCCCCGCAAAATCACTTCTCTCTTCTTCTTTCAGCATGTAAGCCAGCTTTAAGCTGGCTATCTAGTTACTTTTTCCTCCACCCACTCATGCTCCCTCGTCTTCCCTTTTGAGTTTTTCGTCCAGTCCTCACATTTTATATTAATCTTTCGAGAATGCTTCCCTCCGCTCTTTTCTGATTCAAATTTCCCATCGCTTCTTTCTCTTTCACTCGACCTTTCTCCCATCTTAAAGTGGATGTTGTCATCATGAGGATTTAGTGGCTTTAATATTTCCTTGTGAGTAGGCGAAAAAATGTAGGTAGATGAATCTGATATTGAATTTCCTATTCTAACACGCGTTAAGAAGGCGGTAAAGGTTTGGCTAGCTGTATGAACTCCTTGAAACATCACTCAGTTGTTTTCGTGAGCCTCTAGAAGTAGAATCATTTTAATAGCTAGCGTAACGGGATCATCTGATCATTGCGGAGGGATTCGTGGTTAATATTTGTTATAATAGTTTATTGTAACACATCGTCGAGAAGACTTAAGCTTGATGTGAACAACATTGTCTGCCGTGGAAATTATCAAATGAAACATTTCAGAGTTTTCCTTTGGGAGTAAAATATTTTCCTTGTTTGGGTGCTGTTTTGGATGCAGAAACTTAATTTGAATCGGTGGAAGGTTTGTTTTTTCTTTGGTTTATGCCGCACCATGCGCGCGCTATGTGTGGCGCAGAAAAGCAATGACATTATGAGGAAGCTCACTGATATCGTCATTTATATTTTGTAACTCCTGAAATCATTATCATACTTTTAGCTTTCAAACAGGATACGACTGATCCGTCGAGGTTGACATAAAGGGAGTTGGGCGCAGTTGGTGCCGAAAGGGTTATGCCGTCTTGGCCAATCTCCATTGAGCAGGAAAAGCACCACTTCCGTGTTTCATATAGACCTCATGAGTGATTGGAGGGCACAGTTTGCTCTTCGAATGAAGAGCCCTTGATTGAGCATAATTCCGTGCGTCAATACCTCGAGTGGGTCTAAATCTGTTGCGGAGGAAGCTTTGGAAGGCAAGATGAACTCGCATCAACATTTGATTAATTTGCTTTTCTACACATGGACAGTTTTCCAGAGAGAAGGAAAGAGGAACTTATAGTGTGTGCAGAAATAATATGCAAGTTTGAACCTTGAAGTCGAAAAAAACCAGCTGGCTGATAAAATGAAACGTATTACCTTTAATTTTTTTGTTCTATATAACCCGTGAAAGTGAATTTTTCCTTCATTTTAACATTTTGTATGGTAAAATCATCGTATAGGCAGTTGAATAACATGATCCTTGAGGATCTTTACGGCTACTTGATTGCTTCCATGCTATTGTAATAATAGGATGAAATACCGAGGGATACTAAGGACTGAATATCTCTGCCTAACATGTAAAAATAAATAAATTTACTTAAGTCTAGTGAATTCTCTGTTAAACTACCCGTTTTAACGTCTGAACGTCATTTTCACTCGATATCTATGGTAAAGTTAACCATTCCGTCCCCGTCATCGCTTCCCAAGCGCCCCTCCTCCCTCCTTCCATTCCTTCCCTTACCTCCGTACCCGAGAACTATAAGGACAATGATATTTCCAAACGGACACTGTTCCTGAATGTGACGCCTAAAAGCTGAAACACGTAGTGCAATAAAACATGCGGTGGAGAGGAATAATTTTTATTAGATGTATTTATTTAAAATCGTTAATCCGTCCCACCTCTTCTCGCCAGGCATCGTTGAATATATACCATCTTAGTTATTAGGGATGATAATGCGAGATTTTAAGGAGAGAAATATCGGTGCTCTGCTGACGTAATGGTTATAAAAGAAAATCGATTTTCTGTTTGGTGTCTGCTGTTCAGGTTAAAAATATCTTCGACCGCCCTAATTTTAATTGAAAATAAAAATGAAAAATATTGTCTATCGAGAAGTTGGTTTCATCGGTAAGGCTACTAATTACTATGCCCCTGCACACGTGATATATATCCATCGGGGCATGGGGTTTGAGCAATTTCCTCTCTATGCTCCGACTGTAATTTCTCAGGATATCTGGATATCACACATGTTATTGGCTTAGTTGCACTTTTCCAGGATTGGTACCTCCCGTGATCATATCTGACACCAGTTCTTAGCCATGAATGGTACCCAGAGAACACCCGCGTCATCTTTTTTTGTCGCAACCTCTCTCAACGAGGCGCAAGTTTGGAAAGAGAGAGAGTCGGAGTAGAATAATTTAAGAAGTGTTGAAAATTCGTCTGCTGTTGTGAGATAATTTTCCATTTATATATCAGACTCAGTTTGAAGGCGAGTTCATCACATTTCTCGTAGAGATGGAGATCAGAGTAAGATGACAAGCCAGAGGTTTGTTTATCTTTACGGTTCCATACTAATTATTGAATTATAAATAAATGTAGTCAACTGGTCTATCGTAGATCATGGGATTTCATTGCTTTATATTTGTGCTGTAATTCATTCAGTAACCTTCAAGATTTGCTGATTAAATCTTTTTAAGGGCAATGACTTTGGATCGGAGAATAATTTTTCTGAACATTTTTGTGCATTTAGAATACATTTGGATTTGATGTCTCTTCCGTGATTAAAGTGCCTAATTATTTTTGTTTAGGAAGTTATTAGTTGTCAGCGAGTTACACCATGCTGGATGTTAAAATTGTCCCATATTCTTGGAATTTGAGTATTAATCTACTGCTCATTCGATTAATTTATGAAACGTCGGGCAAATTTTAGCCTAATACAACCCCATTGCCGGGTGAATGATAAGAAGTGAATCCTTATGGCTTTGTGATGTATGCAATAAAAAAAGTAGAAAAAGGTATTGTTTAAACAAAAATTTCCACAGTAGAAAATAGTGGCTAGGATTAGAGTAACAAATAAAGAAAATGAGAAACTAACGCATTTCACTCGCGTTAGTAGATCAAAATGGCGCTCTCACTCCGTCCTTAGCTCTCTCCTTCAGCATTTACCGCTCAAATTCACAACATGAATTGATATCCTTACCAAGACACGGGAATATTCGTATACTTGCGTGGGAGGAATCTCGCTGTAGGCAAGTCTCTTATCTGCCATTTACCTTCTGCCTTCTTCAATCATTAATTTATTGTTAACTTTCTTATTCTACGACTCTTGAATCTTTTTAATTATCACTCGCCAGTCTCGTTGGCGGCCTAGTAGAATTCCTGTCAGGTAATCCAGAGGTCGCGGGTCCGCGTCCCATCAGGATGGATTTTTCATCCTACATTTCATGGTGTTATGTAAGGAAATTGAGCCAACTGTAGAAAAGGACACCCTCGTCCTTAATTTAATTAATATTATGATTGACCTTTAAATATATATTATTTCGACTTGAAGATTCCTCTACAATTTTCGCACACATTGAATACCAGGTCTGTGATCAGTAACAGTATCGTTAATCAGTGATATATTGTGGCTATGGAATTTCAACGATTACTCGATCAAGTATGTCGTCATGCAAAAATATTGTGGAGATTCGCCGTGCAAATGAATCATTTACCTTTTATTTGGTGGATGTTCAGCAATTCGAGAGCATTCCAGTCGCGACGCACGTATCAATTTTTGAGGAGGAAACGAGCGTTTTGATTCAAAGGGGACTCGTGTTCACTCGCACGGATTGATTGTGCATTTTGGTTCCACGTTCAGTTCGGAGTTAATGAATGACACAGAATCTAGGCCGCTAGGGTAAGGGGACACGAGGGCGGGTTTTATGCATGGGATGCCGACCCCAAAAATCCACCACCACTCTCCGCCCCTCTCTCGATGTGTACATCTCTCCGCACTCCCTATCCACATTGTATAACCTTCATCGTGGTTCTCCATCGATCTCACTGAGCGGCGCTTTAAAACAAACCAGTCGTCAGTGCCGGTTCAAGCTCTTTTTACAAGTGTGGGAAAAAATTTTATTTGGTCGCCCCGAACAAAGAATTTATGTACCGATTGTGATTTATAAAACGACGCGTTACTTTTAAGGATACTCTGGTAATTTTCAAAACGTTCATCTTAACATTTAGTTTCCCTCCCCGCCTTTTCAATACATAAACTATATTATTAAAACGAGAAGCTCTCACTTGGTGGAAGGTCGTCATAATGAAAAAGATTAAAATCGTGACTTCCACAATTTATTTAAAACATTCGACCGGTATCGGCTGATAAGACTTTTTCAGCCACCTGAGGATGGCTTGACAGCTAAAACTGGTCCCTGGTTTTAGATAAATTGTAGAAGTCACAAATTTTATTTTGTTCATTACGTAAACTGTCTCTAAATTTCTAATTTAAGAGGAAAATTGGGTTTATTTACATTATTCCTAATTTTTGTGGGTGAGTGTAATTTCAACTGTAACTTTGGGTGCGATATCTGCCATAGTTCCATTCAATGTGTTCGTGAGAATACTGGCAATGTAGGAAATTGCTATTCCGTACGTAGTTGTCTTCGTTGTAGATCGCTATGATTCTCAGTAACTTTTACAGTAGCCTAATGAAATTAATTTAGGATAGAAGTACACGTTGGACATTGGTACTGTTACATTTACGACAGTCTAAATATATATTTGTTCAGAATGGCCAGCGATTTGGGATACCTGGAAAACCAGGATAACTCGGTAAAATTTTTGTTGTAGAAAACTGGGGGAATTTTTACATTTTTCCGTAAAACCCGGGAAGTGTTCTCTACAAAATCATCTGCTGTCTAGAGTAATTTTTTTGCCAAAGAATTACTTTGATCTTTTTTTGCCATATCAATGCTTAGACCTGAGAGTTAGGACTTTCAAGGAAATTTTGGCCATTTTAAGTTTAGTGGAATGCCCTTCTTTACCGCAGTTATAATAAAAACTAAGGTTTCTGCAGGAAATTGAGGCAAATTGCGGACATTTCGGCTGTCTTCGAAGACTAATAGCGGCGATGATCAAGCTAGCACAGTTTCTAATAACTTCCGTACTGGGTGCTGCGATCACTGCATAATTTTACGAAACATGAATGTTTTGGAGAGCTCTAATTTGAAGCACGAACGTTAAAGAGGACAATATGGTACTTAGTCTTTGAGAGTGCCAATGCAAAACAGCTTTAATTGGGTCAGTTGCATTTTAGGACTGGGTGTATGGGAATTCCTGACGGTAACAGCTACCAGTTAATGTGTGAGTGTTTGAGGAACCAGATGACTAGAGCTCGTCTCACCTTCTTTGAGACGAGGGCTACTCTGGCTGAGCCGTTGCTGGAGAAATTTCAGTCATATTCCCCATTAATTCCTTTCTTTCATTCTTCCCTCCAATCTATATTTTCGGCGATCTGATGAGTACATTCGTGGAGCAATAAGTCATGAAAAGTCAACAGATCTGATGTGAGCGTCTTCCCAACAGATCTGAGCGTCTATAGTTAACTGCTACGACCTCAGAAACTTTACATTGGTTATGGTGCCAAGAATGCTCTACGTCAAAGAAATATCAATAAAATAATCACTCTATGTGTTAGAAAAGGATACTTTAATATTTCGGAATGAGTGTAGAGTGTTTACGAAGGGTATGTCTTAAAAAATCCTTGATAAATCGCCCCTGGTGTATTTCTCTACGAAGGGTATTGCATGTTTGGATCTTGAAGTGACCATTGAAGCCAACGTTGACTAGAGATGTTTAGGCTCCACATTAATCTATCTCAGAAATTGAGGCAGAGTGAGATGGCATTACGCTATTGAACTGTTGTCTGACAGCTGAAATATCTACCAAATTGGTTATCCCTGCTCTTTCATTTCTTTTCTAATGATAACACGATTGTATCGAGGAATTAGCGGATGTAAAACAAAAATATTCACTATGTGTGAGAAATTTAAGGCAAGTCACTCTTGAAACATGCATTGGTTCCTTTGAAACACATATTCTATTTTAATTCATATGTCTATTTTAATTGATGGAGTGCGTTTATTAGACTGTGTGTCGGTGAATTACCCTTTGAAAGCCATGTGGATAGTCATAATGGATGCGCAGAAGTGGGAACCGTGTTCCCACTTCTGTATATTCCCAAACTGTGTGTGTATTCCCAAACATATGTATTTGCTGATACCTAGAGTGTGTAACCGGGTATGTATCGCAGTCCGCGCTACGTGCCTACTATATCATCATGAATTCTGCACATTGGTGAAATTCCTGGGCAGTGTCCTTATTAAATCGTGAATTAAAGAATGCACCATGTATTCATTTCTCTATGGTTAAAGTTTGTTTTACGATTTAAGTTAGGATTAATAGTAAAGTTAGTGTCAAGACTTGTTTACTGCACTTCGGAGACTTATTTTTTTATTTATTTTTTGTTTTGGAATCAGCGCCGTCCGCTCTGGCACATAACGCGTCTCTCGCGTCCGTCCACGTCTCCTGGAATCTGGGATCCAGGCTTGACGAGTACCTGGACTGACGTTCATGGCCGGGAGGAGGGAAAGGGTGGCAACCCGAAGCCAGGCCCGCCACCGAAGCCTCTCTCCGCGTACGCCGGACGTATCAAGCGAGGTCCACGTCAGACTAATGGACATTCCGTGGTAGGTTGGCGTTTTAGCGCGCGAGCGATGTGAATGCTAATGGAGCGAAATAACATGTTCGATTGATCAATTATTTCATGTGTCAGGCGGAGGCGAGGTGGAGGGAGGAAGGGGGGCGTGTCGACCGCCTACACATATCCTCTCCCGCGGGCCGCTAGTCAGTCGTGGGGGAACAGCGCGCGCCGCCCCCTAACTGCCCTCCGTCGCCGATCGCATGATGATATGACCGGAATCTCGGCAGTTTCCGTTTTAATACGTTCTGACAATACCGTCAGGGATTAAACGAGAAGAGTGCACCGCGAAATAGAGGACGGGTTGCAGTGCCGGAATGATTCGTGAGTCGACACGTCTGGTTTTTCCCCCGGCCAAAATTTTTATTGACATCCCATAAGGGATGGGTTAAGTGGTCACCTGACGATCAATCACGTAGCTGTGAACCTTCATAGAGCGAGCCAACTCGATGAAAAGAATACGATTTGTGTGAACTAAAAACGGCATTTACTCCATTCCCGGATAGATAATGTTAACAAGCTTTTGTTTACTTCAGTGACCTCGCATGCTCCCTGCTCTTGCATTTTTATAAATAGAAAAAACTCTGAAATAAATCTTTATCCATCAATGGAGACAGTAATTGAGTCAGTTCGACTTTGATTTTATCACGTAACAAACACTTTCAAATAATACTCTAATAGTTAATCAGTCGCCAGGCTTTGTAAGCGATTGTTTACCCATCTCTGCCTGTTAAAGTGCAGCATAATATAGCTCTCCTGATTCATTGCAAACATATTATCTCGTATGTGAATGCTGCCTTCTGTTACAGTAAATTAATCTGTGCAGTACTATGGGAGTGTTCTTGGTAAATGTATGGTGCGCTGGAAACATCGGGAATAAAATCCTGTCAATTAAATGTATCACAAATTAATTCCTATTCATTTCATCGGACATTTGAGATGCTGTCACTTTGAAACTTTCTCTTATGACACTTTAAGGTCGTATTTTATCTGTTTATTCATGACATGTGACCAAAGTGTAAGTCTTCTGTACAAATATATAGGAGAAATTTCCACGGAAAGCATGGTTAGTGTAGTGATTATGTTTTCATTTGAAGATCATGAATAGCTAATTTAAAATTGTTGACTGCATTGTAAATGCGATTACCTCGATTGAAAGCATTTGACGTTAAATTGTCAGGTAATCTCGTGAGACTTGAAATTATCCATAGGTGAAATGAAACAAATTAAGAAGTGAGTGTTAGCTTTTGTTTTAAAATTTACTATGTATTTTTTACATTTAAAGACAATTTTAATGTATGTCGCAATGGCTTATACCAGTTTATTCTCAGTGTGAATTTATATATGATTTGTTGGCATGTTCTACTGAGACTGGGAAAGACCTTTCACCCTAAGATATCACAGACTAATTTACTCTCCCGATTGTGAAATTGAGTCCTGCAGTTCATGTAAAATAAACTTAAGAAAGAGTTCATACTGATTAGGATACTTTATATTTTGCAATTTAAATTTTCAAAAGCATATTTTGCTACGGCGGCTTGCAGGGTAGTATGTACATGTAGATAAGTGTTGAATTATTTCATGATGAACAGTGCTTATTTAGGACTAAATATTCTTAGTACTCTAGTGAAAGTAGTATTACTATGGTGGGTGATCGGAGAAAACTTCCTTGGAAAATTTGAAGGAAGAAAAGTTCATGGTTTGAAGAGGTTATGATGGGCAAAGAGTTATTGAAGGCCGTGGGAGAGAAGATTCTGTGCTAGAGGGGAACGGAAAGAAAGAGTTTATACTTTATAGCCGGAATAAAGAGATTGATGATTGGTGTGATAGATGGCAGCTAGAATTAAATTTGAAGAAATGCGCGATTATGAATTTTTGGAAAAAGAATGGCCTTCGCCGGAATAATTATAGCATCAAAGAAAACAAAATATGTAACGTAGAATCAATTAAATACTTAGGCGTCACCATCAGTGAAGACATGTTATGGGGGAAACACATCAGGGAAATAACTAGTGTAGCAAACCGTAGATTAGGATTCGTAAAAAGGGTTCTAGGCAAATGCGATGAGAGAGTCCGAGAAAGAAGCTATTTTACACTTGTCAGGCCTCATTTAGAATATGCCGCTAGTATATGGGATCCGTACGAGGAAGGTATGATAAAAGAATTAGAGCGCGTGCAAAGGAGATCTGCTAGGTTTGTTAAATGTCGTTATGATAATTGTATTAGAGTTACGAGTTTAATAGAAGAACTAGGATGGGAATTACTATCAGAACGCAGGTTAAAATTTAGGTTAAACCTTTTAAGTAAATTCGAAACCGATTTGTTCACAGATGACGTTAGATATATATTAAGAACCCCTGCGTATTATGCTAGGTTTGACCATATTAACAAAATTAGAGAGATAGATTGTCGTACCGATAGATTTAAAATGTCATTTTTCCCGCGTACCATAAGAGAGAACAATAGGCAACGTAGCAAAAGGGATAGGTAGGTGAAACATAGTTAGAATAGTCTGTAGTGCATGATGCATGTACTAACTACCAATAATCCCTTCCTTATTATGTAGATTTTAACCTGTACTATACCGTAGTAACTAATATTCTATTGTAATAACTACTGCAATTACTTGCAATAACTAATAATCTACTGTAGTAACTAATAAACTATGACCCTATTTTCTAGCATGTCTACATTATATATCCTACTTACATGGCAATAGTGCATGTTTGGTGATCTTCACCCCCTGCCACACACCCTCGTGGTGGCTCGCAGGGTATTACGTAGATGTAGATGTAAATGTAGTAGGAAGTAGGCTGACTCGAAGAAGGAAATTCTTTTCCTAGGTGTAGGTCTCCACCTGTAAAATCTTGAGGGATATTTAATCTCTTCTATTGAAACATGCAGTTACCAATACATTATTCAAATAAGCAAATTAGTCATGAAACGTATATAAGTATGCTAGGCTCAATTATCCCGGAAAGTATTAGCGGTCATTTAAGTTGGATTAACACTTCTCTGAAAGTGAGAACAACCAGAAATTAAATTTCCAAAAAAATCGTTCTCCTCCCTTTTACGGCGTGTTTTTGGTCACTTAAGCACCAGTCATCTACGATGATTTTCAAGTTCCACATTTCGTTTTTCTCCGCCGTCGCAGCCGAGCTCCTCGGCGCTCTGGCGTTCCGGAAGTCCATTCAGTGTATCGTCTTCGTTGTCACTAGTCGCTGTCTCGGAGACGTTGGTTATATCTTTCTCGTCTCTGCTAGCGAAAAGCCAATCTTGCTTTACGCAGCGGCGGACCCATCCAAGATATTTACCCTCAAATATGAATCGCCTCGTTCCTCGTCCCGTCTTTCTTCTCCGGCGCTCTTTCTCTGTGCCCTCACTTCCCCAACCCCTTCGCTTTCCTTCCCCCCCCTTCCCTACCCTCCGCCCACGGACTCTCCAAATCATTCCACTCCCACCCACAGATCCCCCTCTCCCTTCCCCCCCAACTCTCGAACCTCAATCACCTCGATTCCAATATCCTTCTCCGTTCTTCTACTTTCGGTTGAAGCATTCTCTAATCTTTTTTTCCCCCTCGACCTTAGTGCGGATTCATTTCGCTCCTCAGCGGTTTTAGGAGATGGCGAAAGGAATCATGGTGGAATGAAAACTCGCATTGAATAGGTGGAGGAAAAGGTCGACGGAAAGGGAAGGATAGAGGATAGAGAATAGGTGGTAAAGGAGAAGAGGGAAGGTAATGATGAAGTGGGGAAGGAGAAAGGATAACTATGAATGTGGTCGATCTCTGACGGACGTTGTAAGAAAGATTAAAATAGAATTCAATTTGAACTGCTTGAAGTTTTAGTGAAGTTAGAACTAGCTGGTTTGGCTATTAGCCAGGGCGATTGGCATGTGGCAGGTGTATGCTGCCCTGAGAGCTGTCGCCGATTTGTGTGGCAGTAAGTGTTAGGACACTGACCCTGGAGTAGAATGGAATAGAGAAAGTTTGTGGGATAAGGTATAGGTGAATTGTGTATGAACGATGAGCCATATGCTCAGAAATCAAGAAAACTTTGTGAGTTTGTAACTAACTTGGAAAGTTTTGTTAATTCCTGAGCATAGGGCACATCGTCCATACACAATCGGGTGTTCGATTTTAGGTAACAGCTTGACTTCAGGTCTAGTGATGTCGAATATTCGACGAGACCGGTCGTACAATAAATATTCCACGTCAAACTTCCAAAGTTTTGTTTATTCCTGAGCATTATGGAAAAGTTTTACAAAGTTAAGCCTGGAAATATTGAATTTTATGTGCCTTATGTTAGAGCCAAGCTGTTTTTTTATTAATGCTAAGTACCTGTGAAAAAGAAGGAATTTCCGTACCTATTACTTAGGAAGTGTATATCTAGTATTTTTTCGTTTCAATCAGTTTGCCAAAATGATTTTCAAATGGTTTGTTATGTTTTGAAGAAAGATTTCCTCGGTATTTACTGGTCATGGATGAGTTCAACAGGTATGTCAGAAATATCGATTGAGATTTACGTCTAAAGTTACGAAAAACTTCACCGAAATCTGCATGCAAATACCTTGTAATATTCTTTGCTAAATTTGTCTAATTTAATGATATGTAGAGGTAATTATATTACAAATACATCGAATATATATAGACCATATTATTATTTTACTAGCTAATTAATTGCAGGCTTTTCTCCCACAATATTTATTATTTGCGCCCTTGTGTTATATTGTAAGAGCATTTCCTGTACTCTACGGTTTATTGCAAGAATGGGTCTATTCTTTCAATATATGATACTTTTGGTATGAAACCTTTGGACTATGGTTAAACCAAGGACTCATTCAGCGTTTTTTCTCTAAGAATTCACCCCAGACCGATCTTCGACTTATTCATTTGTCAAATGAGCAATTCTCAATTTAGTTGGCGGGAGTCTTTTGAATGAAGATTGGTTTAGTAGACTCAATTGAGAGTGGAGTCGGTTTGATTTGTAGGGGTGCGGTAGAGTTAGCCTGTAGGTGAGGGAGCTGGTAGGAAAACGGAGGAAAGAGAATGATATTTAAAGTGCAGTGATTGGTTTAATCAAGTTTGGCTCTTCACTTCTTGTAGTATAACAGATGAGAAGTCTCACAGCCATCCCATAAGATACATTTAAATCTTAGCCTTAGCATATCTTAGCTGGATGGAATGGACGGAAGGATAGATGATGGATGATAGTTTGACAAGCTTATTTTTTGCAATCTTATTTATCCGCTGTAAATCGTGAACTTCGTCCCCATTGATTTCAGTACGTTGTCAATTGTTACCGTTTTGTTTCCTAATCTTTTGGTTAGTAGATTTGTTGTTACGATAACTGAGAAAATCAGAACGACATGTAGAGTGCGGAGATTGGTCATGAAGCTGCCGAGATGCTCGAAGAGCACTTGATCCTTTATTAGTAGCTGTAAATCCATGTCTTTAATTGTATAAGAATACTTTACTTCTCCAACTATACTGGCAAAAAACTAATCGCTGAGCTGTTCCATACAATTCCGATTTCTACGCTTCAAATATCATTTCTAAGGAAATTTGTAGCCGACCAGTAAATAAATTTATATGAAGCTTTGAAATACTTACTTCAACTAATTTAAATCATACTCAATGATTTTCAGAAAAGGTACGGTGACATTTATAACACAAACAACTGTATCATAGAATTCAATAGTTTCACTTATCTTTGTAAAAACTTTTCCATATTGTTTAGGAATAAAAAAAATTGTAAGTTTTACGTAAAATATTTATTGGATGACCAGTTTCGACGAATAGTCGACATCATCAGACCTGATTCAGCATCACATAAATTTATTTACCGGTCGATTGAAAATTTCCTTGGAAATGAGATTGGAAGCGTTGAAATCGGAATTGTGTAACAGCTCAGAGATGAGTTTTTTGCCAGTGCAGTTTGGAGAAGTAGTGTATTCTAATAAATTGAATGACTTATAATTACTGCTACTATTGAAAGATCGAGTGTTCTCCGAACATCTTGTCAGTTTCATGGCATGTTTTCGTCCCATCTCTAATATAGCACTCGTGGCTGGCCTCACTACTCTTTAACGCATCCTTCTTTTAAACTCATCCTCAATCCATCCAATCCAGCTCTTTATAGGCTCTCGGCTATTGTTTCTGTGACCCTTGGCCAGATCCATGGCTCTTTCCGTTAAAATTCCCTCCGTCCACGATTCCCATAATCTCCACAATCAGCCGCGATCCACAAAGTCTTATGTCCTTGGGCCATTTCCTACGCGAGGAATCTATATGTCACTCATTCTCTTTTGACTCTTCTTAATCCCTCGGTTATCCCATCAAGACAACAATCCTGTATCAGGTTGGCTGCGTGTCTCATGGTCATGTCACGGTTTAATAACGACCTCTATTCAGAAAGACGATCACGGATGTCTATAACGCGTGCGCTCATGAAATCGTTATTTCTCAAATGGGCTTTCGAGAGAAAAAAATGTGATATTTATTATTCAGATTTTTGAGATCGTTAAATATGAAACTAACTAGAGTGGTTTATGATTGGAATTGCGATCATGACAACGTCAAAGATGGATTCGGGATACCACCCTGGGGTTCGTGTTTTGTTTAGATCAGTTGCAATCTATGCTGTAGCCCTTTAAGAGATCTTTGGGATAGAAGCGAGAACCTTTTAAGATTTATGTGACATTTTTTGGTGTCGTATCCCTCCGAGGTTCCACAAAACGTGGAAATCGAAAAACGGCCAGGGTTAAATTTGCCTGTGATCACCATTTAGGGTGTCTTTTATCTCATGAGTTCACATTTTAATGTAGCATAACTAATGGATGGTTCTGCAGTAATAAAGTCGGATCTTTGATGCCTCCCAATTATGAAATATTATTTTTTTTGCTTTTTCCTTAATGTAAAATTACATCTTTTTCTATTTTCATTATTTTAATTTATGCAAGGTAGGTATATTGCATGTTGTTATGTGGGTTTGCCCATGGAAAGATTTGAGGGGAGAGTTTTAATGACTTTGACTCGTTTAGCTGAGAAACTAATCCGCGTACTTAGCGTGCCTTGCGTCGATAGCTGTTCATGGATAATTATTTAATCTTAAGCCCAAATAAGCTTCATTTTTTAACAGTCCAAAGGCCAAATGATAAATACACCTTATGTTTTCTTTCTCTATCTGAGAATGTGAATGACAGTATAGTTAAATCCAAATTGAATGACAGTATAGTCAAATCCAAATATTGTTAAATATGTTACGCTTTAGTTCTGTTAATCCAACCGTTCAGTAATATACATTTTGTAATAAATTATGAATACGCCGGGTAAATACTTTCACTTAACCATTTATTTCTCAATGTATCAGCATCTTGAGCCTATAACTACTGTTGCCATGACTCAGTAGGCTGCATAAAACATACGCCCGGGAGAGAATGTAACCACGATGTTTATCTTAGTTTCTACCGTTTTTACTTTACGCGGGTTCACCTTTCCGACACAAACAATATCCCATTTCTAACACATTTGAAATCCGGTGGGATTGCAAGGAGGATGACATGGATGAAGTCTTCTCGAGTGAGGCATCGGGTTAGGCTTTACATGGAGCCAATGTTTTGATTACTCGCTGATCTTCCTCTGCGAGCCGAGCTTATTACTTACAGCGATTAAATCCTCAAGTTTACTAATTCAGGTGAATCTTGATTGGCTAGGATTTATTTTGTTAACGGAAGTATTTAAATCTGGTTACATTTCCAAATCTGAATCGATAAACTATAGTATCCGGGTGCTGTGAATAAACGAAAGTAAACCTAACAAATACAACAGAGTCTCTTATATTATAAAGTAAACCTGGTCAAATCCATACTTGGCCCAGAGTTTTTCCGTGAGGAAGATGAGCGAGAGTTCCGTGGACCCGCCGGCTATGAAAAGCCTAACCTGGTTCCAAACCCGAGAAGACTCATTATTTGCCGTCAATCCTAAGATAGGTTTACTGCAGCCCTCCACCCTTCCTTATCTAATGCTAGCTCCCTTACCTCCTTTTATCTTTCCCTATATCCTGTGTTTATTTGGCCCATGACCGTATTCCTGAATCTTCCTCTGGGGACTTTTCCCTCTATTTTGCCTTCAATTATGTTCATCACAAACCCATTGTGTCTCAATGGGTGTGTCCATTCCATCTTCATCTCCTTTTCCGCAAAGGTGTTCCATGTGGTCCTTTCCTCTTTTAATCTTCTGTGCACTTCATCATTTCTTATTTTGTCCATCCTATTTATCTTCAGCATCCTCCTCCAGCACCAGGTTTCCAAGGCTTCTAGTCTTTTCTGGTCAGCTTTTCCAAGGATCCATGCTTCCGATCCATAGTGTGCCACGCTCCACACGAGCACCGAGAAGACTGTGAATTTCTTAATGTTTAATTATAATTTTCTTGGGCGGATAAAAATTTAAGAAAATTCTGTATTTATTATCCAACAAGCTGGCGGTATATACGCTCAGAGAGGCGGGAGGGAGGGGATGGTAAGGGCAAGGGGTGCAAACCCTTGAAGCTTTGGAGTACTAGTATAAAGGCCGCGTGTGCACAAGAATGGGCGGCCGCAGAATATCGGCTATTGGGTTCCTTGCTGCATAATATAGGACACTGCCGCGTGCGGATACCCCTTCCCCCATGTAAAGGCTCTCGCCTTTACTTTCTAGATTACTACACCGTTTAATTTCGTTTCTTCCTCATAGCTACATAGGCTATGCTGGTACAGTCTGAAGTAGGCTTTGGAGAGCTGGATCTACTAAATGGACCAGTTGTCATTTTTGTTTAAGGAGTCAACGCTGGTTATCTTGACGGATTCGATTTTTCCCCTAAGTCCATCTTGTACGGATGCTGAAAATGTTGTCGCAGAATTAATGGGAACTATGGGTTGGAATTAGGGAAGAGGCTGGGGAAAAGATCAGTGTGGAATGTAGAGTAGGAAAGTTTGAAAACGTATACTCTGAGAAAAGGAGATTAGAGGTGGCTGTAAGCATCCAAATCCGGAGTCTATTTAGTAAATGCACTTTACAATTCGTATGTATGAGGAGGTGACAGGTAAAAATGATGGACCGAAAGGAGGAAACACGAGGAATTGCTTGGTATGGTGGTTGATGAGAGGAAATTTGTGGTGGATATTTCGAAGAGGAAAGTAGGTGGTTGAAGCCGGTTATGAGACTGTATGTAATGCTGTGTTCAGTGATACGGAGCAGGATGTTTAGCAAGCCGGGAAAGGAGGAGGAAGAGAAGAAGAAGGGAGAATGAAGAGATGACTAGAGTTAAAATGATTGCAGCAAGACAACCCTTTAAAACAATCACATTCTCAATCAAGATGGCTCAGACGTAAGTATTCACTGGGTTTACTTAATGATGTACTATGAATTTGGTTGTTTTCACGTGTTCGTCATGTATAAAAAAGTTTAGGGAGCTATCTTCATTTTCCAAGCGTCACCTCTGGAGGACCTGTTTATTTTTTATAGAGATTTTCTTTCTAAATACTGATTGATTTGTCATCCTATGGAAATTTTCGACTGGAAATCCAAGATTGTGAAGATTTATTTCGTCACTATCGTCAATTTAGGTCCATTTAAAGTCTAGGGCTATTTTCCTTCTTGTTGATTGGCATGATTTGGGAAAACCTAATCTTTCTAGTCATAAGTATAATGCTTACAGCACTCCACCTAGCCAAGGTTCCATATTAAGTCAGACGAAATTCCGTATTGGGGATCTTAAGGTACTTACGAGTTAACCTGTTGGTTTCTTGTGTTATCAGCCAGTTTGGTCTCCAGAAAATGCCATCATCTCCAGAATCTGTATGCAATTTCAGCTTTTGGATCCTCCCCGTCACCCATCGGTTCTTATCTCAGATCCAAATGTTGTCGCTATTGACGAAAACTTTCTCATCTCATATGTTTTCAATGTATGTCCTTCGGACGGGGTGATTTAATCCCCAGCATGACCACATCATCTATACTGAGTTGCGCGTAATATCCGTCTTTCTTATATGTGGCGGTTCAATTTTTAAATAATGGATGAAATGATGAAGTATTCCATTTTCCTCATCTTGGAGATAAACAAACGATGTGTGTTTGAGGTCCTGATTTCCCCTTTAGCTTTATCTGCAATTACACAACTTTATTGAAAAGTTTTCTGTACCAACATACTTATCTATTCAAATTAGTTTTGAACGTTTTCCAGCTTGAATCCATCTAAATGCATATTTACGGCTCTCCTTGGAGTTTGATAAATGGAGTTTGATAAATAAATGGAGTTTGATAGATTAATATTTCCAACGAGATATCTTAGCCTAAAATTCACCCAGGTTCACTTTTATATCCATGGTGTCTATTATTACCTCTTTGAATCGTGATGGTCATATTCCGTATTCCTTTAGTTTTAAATCCAGTAAAATCCTCGGCATGGTAAAAGTTATAATATCTAAACTATCCGTTGAAATATGATTTTGAAACGTGATCCACATCAGTGCACCAACGCCTTTGTATTTCTTTTTATCCTCCTGTAACGCTCTTTACCATGAGAAAGCAAGCATCGGACATAAAAACATGACGAACTGTCTCGGTTGAAATACTTGACCCGGTGAATTCATAAATAGTCTACTAATGAAGACGATTTGAGAAAAAATCCTTGATATACTATCTTCAAAGCATTGTGAAAAGAAATTGCGCTGTTAAGTTTCCAAAAGTGATGTAATTTTAAACAAAATGTCGCAGGAAATGGCATTTAATCAACTTTGCCAAGTCTTTGGCTCAAATGTGCAAAATTTATTCAGCTAATTTTCAAGCACTCGAAATGCAGTTGCTTGGCTCATATTTCAGTAAATTGTTTTTTTTTACAACGGAGAATTTATCTTAGACTAGCATCTATTTTGGCACAATTGAACCCATATTTGGCACCACTCCGGATTTTCAATTCAAATACATGATCGACATTTGATAACATATTAATGTACTCCAAAGAAATATTTTAACCTTTGTTGAAGATTTTAATAAAAATAGCGATATTTGTAAACTATGAGTAAGTTAAAAGATCGTAGGCTTTCCCGGCGAATACTATAGACAAATATTTCTCGGGTTTGGCACCGGGTAAGGCTGTTTAAGGCCAACGTTTCGATGAGAAACTCACTCATCGTCATCTGGGCTAAGACACTGTCAGTCTTAGCCCAGATGACGATGAGTGAGTTTCTCATCGAAACGTTGGCCTTAAACAGCCTTACCCGGTGCCAAACCCGAGAAATATTTATCTATGAGTAAGTTTTTGAATTGCATAATAATTAAGATTACATGAGGGAGTTCAGATATTTTTATCTGCTAAGGATCCAGTTAAAAAAAATAGTTATTCGTACGTATGTTATGCAGCTTGACGCTAGGATAATGAACAATTGAGAAATGGTGTGATTATTTGAATTACTTATTTATCAATATGAATTAAAAAGTTATAATTTTCAGTTGATTAGTTGAGGAATCTCCCGACGCATTGATCTTGTATTAACATTTAGTAACATTTGCATTGTCTCATTGTGACGGCACGGTAAAACTCTTCATATAAATATGCCCTTACCCTCGCATTATATTAAGTAATACATGCGATTAAGAGTTGGTTTGCGTTCATTTATGAAGTGCTTTGAGGAATTTTCTGCATCATTAATGTCCTTATTGTAATTCGCATTTTTCTCTGTACTCCATCATTCCTGTCGCATGCATGTTTCACTTCGCTTTCAATTATGTTCCAGCATATTTTAATTCGTTATACCGCTTTTTATTATTATTCTTGTGAATAATTATTATTTGTAAATTGAAGCGTTTTTTTTATGTTATCTGCATCCAAAATTTTGATGACGTTTTTGACGTATTTCAGCGAAAATATCTATCGTTCCCCAGAGTTTTCTTTGAATATTTTTCTAATTCCGCCACTATAAATACTGTTTGTGAAGTACAAAAATTTGTAAATGTCAAACGTCCATTTTTTTCTACATCCAAGGTGATCATATTTGCTGGTAATCGAATGCTGTATGTTCTGCATGCCCTAGAGTTCGTTAGAGGTGTTTGCGAGCAGTCGGTCCTTCGAAGGAAGCTCACTTTTAGCTGTAATGACCTTTGGAATAATCCAGGATTCGCTTTGAAGTGAAAACTTACGGAGAATTGAAAGAGGCCTCGTAAAAAGTTACTCTTTTTTCAATTACAATTATATTTACAGCGTCGAAACGTTTTTCACGGGATACTCATTATTTGTCGATGGATGTTTTTCCGTGTAAGTTCCTTCGCCCTCGCACGTCTTGGTGACAAAGCATTTTCTCCTCATTAGTCTGCACGGTCCGTGCACGTTTGCTTTAGGTATTTATTTAATGACTCGACTGGTGTAAAAGTTGCTTGCGCTTGCGAGGAGAAATTAGGTCAGCTGAGGGCAGTGAGGAGCAAGTATTAGCGATTTGGCGACGGGCAGAGACGTGTCCGGGAAAGGTCAAGAGGGGCGAGAGAAGGAGGGCACGGGGTTGCGGAGTGCTTAAATTTCGCGAAAAATTATTTTCCCCCGTAAATTGCAGTTCCTATTAGGGATAGCTTGCTAGAGCGCGGCAGTAAGGCTGCTGCGTTGCGGGAAGAATAATTTACTTTTTTGACTGGCTCCGGCGTATGAGTCTGTATGCAGCCGCACACCATCATACCCATTAATTTGCAGGTTAGACTATTACGTATGGGGAATGGACTCCTCGCGCAAATGGTAGTTTCGTTGAGACGGCGCGATAACTGTGGAATTATCGTGGCTGAATGAGCGGTGCTCTTTGTGCGTATTCTCTTGCGCAAGACTCAAGCTCTGATTCTTCAAAATTAAGTTATTATCCTTTGGCCTTCTCTATGTTTGCTTTGAAAGTCCCGATATTACCTTCCTGTTGTCATTTATTTTAGTTAAACATTTCTTAATTTTATATTATAATAGCTCAAAAGTAGATACTACATTTTATAAAATGAGGGTTCAAACTAGAATACGTTTTAAAACAACGTGAATTGCTAAACTGCTCTCATAAAACTTAGGAATGAATATTTTTTTTGCTCTCGTTCTTCTATTTTTAGAACTTGATAGTGTGATATCCAGTAATTTTAGTCTTTCCATTGAGACATGATTCAGTTATTCCTTTTTGTCTATATGCTTGATGCGTCATTTTTGTTTTATCATCTTGATTCAAGTCAATTTTGGTGTTCTGTTGCGCTCTTTTGTTTATCTTCGTGCCACACGTTCTCCTCCCATTGGGATATTTGACGTATGCCCCTCCCCCTATCCTTAATTTTTACCGAACCGAAATCTCATATATCCCCTCCGCAGCACCTTACCTACTTGTCCCCCCTTATCTGATAGCTATTAAAAGATGCGCCAAATAAGACGCCTTGGTAATGACACTAACCTGCTGAAACCTTGGTTGGCAAGGAAAATAATGCAAGTAGAAGAGAGTTACAATTGCCCTTCGTTTACTTTAGACATTTTCGTTAAGGGACACCTCAAGTCACCATTTACATATTAAAATATCCTTATGATGTCAGTTTGTTGGCTGGGTTAAGGATTGTATGACAAATAAAATTGGCTGCGCTATTCAAAGTCAGTGAGGGATTGATTATTTGGGGAATCGAAGAAGGTTGGTGGATAACCAGCTTTCAGGACTAGCCTGCTCTTAAAGAAGAGTTCACAGTTTAACTACCCTTCCCACGTACGGAACGTTCGACCTCAGGGTCCCAATGGAAAGATGTAGATTCTACTTTAAAATATCCTCGACTTTAGAGATTCAATCTCAGATTCTAGGAATAAGAAGTCAGACTTCAACCTTCTAGCTACCACACCTTCTAGCTACCACACCAGCCCAATACGACTTTGATTAGTGTCTCATCGGCGCCAACAACTTCGATTTGGTGTCATTTTATGCCTAAATTTTATCGTGGAACAGTAGTTCATAATAAAATAAATTATGGAATGTGTTCTAGGCAGGCTAACTTGTCGAAAATATTGACATTTTTATGGCGAATATGAACATATTTAAAATATTACCAACCCAAGCCTCTTTATTGCCAGGTATGTGTGCAACTCCACCAACCGATCTCTATTTAGTGCTAATTCCCGAACATTCACGCCCTTAATTAATTTAATCATAGTTGCAACTTCCTCCTAAGTGATAATGTTGGATTTATCTTCCCCCGACCGCGACATTTTAGACTGTTGTGAAGATAACGTTGTAGGCATGAGAATGTTGTTCACTTAAACCATCTTTTAAATTTTCCACGAGTTTCGTGATGTTGCTCCATAATGCAAGATTGCTGGGTGCATCTAAAAAAATCGGAACGACATACTTAGGTAATTTGATGTTGAGAACAAAATGAAATAAAATACTACAACCATTAACGAGTTCACTATCCTGACCGCTAATCTGATCGCCGTTCACCTGATTGTATATTTTTAGATATAAGCGTATTTAAAGTTGAGAAAAATAACCATTGAATATTCTCTTGCGATGTGATTTTTATCATTTACATGCCGATAACTGTAAAACTTTTAGAATGAAAAGTCTCTGAATGAAGCTTATCAATTTTTATCTCGGAATCTATTTTCCATTGTTTTAATTTTGAAGTTATTGACTATAATTTCTCAATAACTAGGGGAGAATGCATTCTAAATGATATTCGTTTCCTGCAATAAAACCCAACCATAATGATTGCATTACTACGCTATCAATTTGTAAAAGTCCAGTGAGATAAAATATAACACTCCCAACTTCAGCAACATTTAACTTAGAAATACCGAGATTTTATAATGAAGTGTGGTCAGGGGCGAGATCAAGGTTCTCCGCATTCCTTACGCTTGCGTCATCGTCATTTTTAATGGAATTTATTTTAGATAAAACGTGATCATCTATATTCATTTTTTTTCGAGTGCTTTTAATCTTTGGTGTTAATTAATTGGAGTGCATTCTCAGGGCAATTAATGTGAGCATTTATCATCTAGAGTGGTTTGCGGGTTTTGGTTACGAGAACCTCAGTTCCAGAAGAGTTACCGTGATACCTTTCCAAATTAGTGATCTGCATTAGGTATTGGGTTAAGTGACATTGAGCTCCCTTTTTCTATTATTTGTTGTTTAACTTAATCAGTCTGAGTCATACTCATCCGTACCATAAAATTACACATCTAAAACACACACATAAAATCACCATATCATAGTCATTGGTATAAGTCATATCCGTGGCCCTGAAACATGAATCTTAAGTTTTAGAATACTGATTAATGTAAAGCACCCCCGATTTCTAAATAAATGTTCCATCTCCAGCTGGGGAATAGTTCATCTATTCGGTGTTTGGTGTGTATATTGCATTTTGAGGAAAGGGAGAAACAAAGCTAAGCTGGAAAGACTTACAAATTTCATGTGAAACTTTGATGTTTGTGAAAACCAAGTATTTCGTTTACGTATTACATATTCCTACTTTTTAATACAATTTTAATGTTAATTACAATGGACGTTGCGCCACTTTCTGCCGTACCGTTTATTTTTAAATTTAATGCCATTAAGCTCTGGTAGGAACTCCAGGTTTTCTTTCCCTATCCCCATTATTTTGGCCAACTTTGATTTAATTATTCATTCCGGCGAGATTTATTACGGAGTCCTCCGCCGGGATTGCGTCGCTAAATATCCCCCTTTTGTTTGCGGGGCGACCCGGACAAAGTGTTCTGAAAATGCCCGTTGCAGCTAATATAATTTTCACGGGTCTGCTTCGCGCGCGATGAAAGTAGGGATAATAACGGTGAACTTGATTTATTCGCTTTCAGCGACAGGGATGTTTTTGCTCCGCCACTTCGGGAAGAGGAGGCTCTTGCGTGGAGTTCTATTTCGGCTGAGAGCGTTTGAAATGGCTTTCTTCGTTTTATATGTTGAGCACAAGCTGGTCAGAAGTGACGGCGAGATATTTATGTTATTATTATTATGATAATCTACTGGATAGGTTAGGCTTTCATGGAAGAAAGTGTCAGATCTCTAAGTTTTATTCTGGCGAAGTCACAACTCATGATTTACCTTTTATTTTCACCTTAGTATTATCGTACGTTTCTTCATCCGTTTATAAAATCTTTGCTGTTCCTTTCCCTTTGCCGCCTACCCGACACCCACTCCTCTCTTACGTTAAAGTCCTCTCTTTATCTTATCAAACCGTCCTCCGTACTCCGTGTCGTCCTAGTCTCCTCCAGGAGTTTCCTCTGATCGTTCAAAATACCGAGTGGAAACTTCCTTTTTTGTCTACCTTTCCATCTATTGCGCATTCTGCTTTCTCTTACATCTACATCTCAAATGACTACATTTTTTTCTCACCTTCTTTATTGAGGGTCAACATTTCTTCCACATTGATGCGTATTTATTAATTAAAGGTAATATTAACCTCTTCTCACATCCAGGAGAAGATCAACGGAAGTGATGAAAGAAACTAGTTTTATATTGTGAGTACAATAGCCCTAGCGAGAGGGCATTCTAGCAATAAAGAGGCTACTGACAAGTAGTAAACTAGCCTATAAGGAATCACTTGACAAAAAAATATTTGAAGCGTGCTCTAGTTTGGCAGTGAACCCTCGACGAAAGAAGCTGCAAAGGAAAAGAGATTGGAAGTAACAGAAATTGATATTATTGGAAAATAATGAAGACTGAATAGATGGAGAGAATTTCTGACTAAGATGTCCTCTTAATAATTAGAGTTAGAGAGAAAAGAAGCACAATTGGATAGGAGAGGAGAAACTTAGATAACTAATCAATGGTTTATTAAAAATATTAATGTCGGGTGGAATAAGGAGAAAGACCAGGAATGTAATATATCTGGTAAGTAATAAGTTATGCAGAAGAGAAGCGTTTAGGTTAGACAGCTTCAGCAAACCATTATTCGGAGTAATGGAATTTGATGTTTCATTTTATTAGAATTCTAAATACCCTTTACCTCAAATTTCTCTCTATCATTTGCTCTATGGCACTGCGAGTGGGTATCTCTCCTCTGCACCGTGGGGTAGCTGCGCTTATTATACCGCGAAGTTCGTTGCGTAACAGTGAGGCGCAGTACTGCGGCTATAATATTAAAAAGAATGTATTCTACCGGTAAAGGTAGGTTTTATCGAATGTTAGAGAACCTCCTCCCAGTTTTCTACATAGGTATCCAGGGGCCTATTTCCCTCTGTTATATCTTTCTTCGCCTCTGCATGCGATCTACCCTTCTTCATCCCCTCCATGAAACCTATTCTCTTTCTTCCCCTTCACCACGTGCCCAACATCCTTCCGTCTATCACGTTCTTGACCAACCCCTCGCCATTTATTACATCCTTCATCCACCTACTCTGCCGATATCAAATTTTATTAAGGAATTTCCTTTCCTCACCCACCATCTAAAGCATTCCTCCTTAGTCTTCTTGTCCGTCCACCTCACCTTCTCCATCCTTCTCTACACCCACATCTTAAATGCCTGCAGCCTATTCTCGTCCTCCTTTCTGAGGGTCCACGTTTCTGCCCCATACAACGCCTCACTCCATATCAAGCTATTCACCAGCCTTTTCTTCACATTCTTGCCCAATATCCCCGTCCTCAGCTCCCTTCTATTGCTAAACGCCTCCTTAGCTAGCGCTAATCTCTTCCTTATGCCCTTGCTACTATATCTTTTTTCCTCTAGCGTGCTACCTAAGTAATTAAATTGTTCTACTTGCTCGAGTTTTTGTCCTCCAAGTTAAATCATCAGCCTCGCTTTCTTTGTTCTAAAAAATATAATTACTTATGTTTTCTAATGATATATCTTCATTGCGAATATCCAAAACTGCATCTCTAAAGTGTCTACCAAAGCTTGCAGTCCCTTCGAAGATCCACTAACCACTGCCTGATCGTCCGCGAATCTAACCGATGTTATAAGATGCCATCCCATTTTGACTCCAACCTCAAGCTCTTCCCACACCTGTCTTACCATTTCCTCAGCATAAATGCTGAAAAGCAATGGCGACATTGGGAACCCTGGCCTTACCCCGCGATCTAGAGCTGTCCACCCCGATTCACTATCAACCACCCTCACCTGTGCCCTTTGAGTCAATTATAAGGTTTGGATTAGTCTCCTGTCTCGCCAGTCTATTCTCACTGTCTCGAGTATTTCTGTTAGTTTATTCCAATTTACCCTGTCAAAGGCTTTTACAAAATCACTAAAGCATGCGAAAACGTCCTGGCAATTCCCTATGGTAATTCTCTCCATATTCTTTTGTCGGCCCCGGGGCCGTTGGGGTAAAGTCCTCGCCTGCTAACCCGAGGGTCGCGGGTTCGAGTACCGCCTGGGTAGAATGTTATCTGCCCAGGATATGGGTGCTTGTGTACGTCTGATGTTATAGTTATACCCCTGATGTAAATTGGCCTTCGTGCTATATTCGGGAGAGTTAAGATAAATATATAAATACAAGTATATATAAATATATAAGCGTTCTCATCACCACTATCGCATCCCGAGTTAACCTTCCCTTCCGGAACCCAAACTGGTCATCGCCTAAGTAGTTTTTGAACTTACTCTAAAGCCTTCTAATGATTATTCTAAGTAAAACTTTGGATTCGTTGGGAATTAAACAAATTGTTCTCTAGTCCCGCATTCTGATGCGTTATTCTTTTTAGGGGTCGGATTCAAGTCTTAAGTCCTCTATCTCATTCTCTATATATAAATTTGTTGGTCTACTATCGCTGTCATATAGCTCCTCCACATATTCTCGCCATCTTTTTTTGAATATCTTCCTGGTCGATTAATATTCTTCCTCTCTTGTCCGTAATCTTTGGTACCGTTTGCCCTCGCTTGAATACCGATTGTAATTTTACCCTAGCATATAACGCACCCATTTCCCCTTCTTTTTCAGTTTCTCCATTTTCTCGCTTTGCCTTTTACACCAATTTTCCTTCGTCCGATCGGTTGATCACCGTAGTAGATTACTTATCTCCTTGTATTTCGCCTTACCTATGTCGGTGTTGACATTTTCCCAGTTCCTTTTCTCCTCCATTTTCCTAATCATTTCTTCCGTAACCCACTGCATCTTTACCCTCCTCATTTCTGCTGCTCCCATTGTTTTCTCGACCGTTCTTACAATGCTTGTATTTATATTCCCCCATTTTTTCTCGATTGTTCCTATTTCCTTGGCTTCTCCTATGTTCTCATCCACTATCTCTTGGTATCCCCTTCTTTTTTCCTCTTTCAACGCTTCCAAGTTCCACCTCTTCATCCTCCTGCTTTTATTTAGCTCTTTGAATCTAACCTCACAATTCATCTTTACTAAATTATAATCCGAGTCTGCATCAGCCCCCAGATAGCTCCGCGAGTTCTTCAAAATGCTCCGAAATCTTTGTCTAACCGTGATATAGTCAACTTGGTATCTCCCAGTGTCTCCTGGCATTTTCCATGTGTTCCTCCTCTTGCGTTGGTGTTTAATCCAAGTGTTTGTAACTATTAATTTATTTCTCCTACAAATTTTAACTGTCTTCTCACCGCGATCATTTCTCGTTCTTTATCCTAACCCTCCCACTTCATACTCATCCCTCCCTTCCCCCACTACTGCGTTCGAATTAGGTTTTCCTTTCCGGCAATTCTCTGATTATCTCCTCTATCTGTTCATGCACCCCATCCACCTCTATGATTGCTTAATGTAGAGATATTTTTATTATTAGGGTTATTACTTATTGATATATTATTATCGAGTACATCCATGGTGGCACTCGAACCCGTGGCCTTCAGGTTAGCAGACAAGGATTTTCCCCACATCCATCTGAATGAATTTTATATGGAAGCCCTGACAGGGTGTAATGTGTGTGCAATTTGGATACGTAGAATTTCTTTCTGCTGCTGAGAAAATTTTCAGCTGTTATTTGAGTCATAACCAGGATCAGTCCAAATCCTAAGGTAGTGAATAAATTTGGCGAAACGCTTCTTGTGTACGATTCAGATTTTCTCTTATAAATGTTTCCAATATTCTTAAATATTTTCATTGTGTTGGTTATATAATAATAATAATATTTTATTTCACACCTAATTATACATTTATCCATTATACAATGTTATTCGTGAAATTAGGCATCTTTGAAAAGACGTGTAATGGGGCTTGCAATAAATTGGTTACCCTGTGATGAGCTGCAGTTTATTTTAATTGCATATAAATATATTTATAGGCCTTTTAATTTAAACAAAAGTGCGCTCAATATAACATAAATTGAAAAATATAGACTTTATGAATTTAATAACAGAACAATACAAAACAATTAACAAATTAGATAGTAATGAATGATCATAACATAGTGATATTAATGACATGTTATGGTGGTAGATACTTTAACATTAAAGAATATCGTCTATATCTATTTGCGTAAATAACCATTTTCTTCAGCGGCTAAGAATCTGGCTTCACTTTTTACAGATAATATTTCTCTAGGAAAGTTTATTAATAATTTAGGTGCAGTATAGAGTTATATTGCTTCTAAATTACTCATTATAAATACTAAATTATTTATACAATATCTCTATTTCGCACCATCTGCTGCTATCTTATTACCAAGGTACATAAACTCCTCTGCGCTCTCTAATATCGCCCATTTTCAGGTCGGCCAATGTGCCATCTCTGCTCACCACCATCACTTTGGTCTTGTTCCTGTCTATATATCTATATTGCACCTAAATTATTTAATTGCTTCATATGGAAAATAAAATAGATTCCTTACTCACAGAAGACTAGTTTGGATTTCGCAACGGGAGAGGAACTCGTGAGGCAATACTAGTGCCTTTCTGGATTTGGAGAAGGCCTTTGGCAGTGTGAAGTGGGAACTTTTGTTTCGGATGCTAAAAGAAGCTGGAGCTAAATATAAGGACAGAAGGGTAGTGTGGAGTCTGTAAAAGGAGGATTCAGCAAACATAACTTGCGGGGATCACCGACATGAGTCCCACATCAGACAAGGAGTGAGACAGGGATGTTCTCTGTCGCCCGCTCTCTTCAATCTATACATACAGAGTAATAGATGAGGCGAGAGAACGGATGGGATAAAGAAAAGGGGTACAGGCTCATGGAACAAAGACTGACATAATCAGATTCGCTGATGGCGTAGCAATCCTAAGAATCCACGATAACATGACAATAAATAGGAACAAGACCAAAGTGATGGTGGTGAGCAGAGATGGCACGTCGGCCGACCTGAAGATGGCCCATATTCGAGAGCGTGGAGGAGTTTATGTACCTTGGTAGCAAGCTAGCAGCAGACGGACGCTGCAAGAAAGAGATAGTGAGTCGTATCATCCAGGCCAGGACAGCTGTTAACTTCTCCCCTCCACCAACATCAGTTTGAAACTGAGAAAACACCATCTCAAGGCGTTTGTGTGTAGTGTGATGCTCTATGGCTGAGAAACGTGGACGTTCGGGGAATCGGAGAGGAAAAGGTTGGCTGCATTAGAAATATGGTGCTACCGAGAATCCTGAAGATCCCCTGGGTATGCAGAGTCACCAACAGTGAAGTGATAAGAAGGATAGGGGAGGCTCCATGTTTGCTCGAGACAATTGAATGAAGGAGAGTAACATGGATCGGCCATATTCTCCGACATTCAGGGTATATCGCTAACATACTGGAGAGCGCAGCGGAGGGGAGGAACTATAGGGGCAGGCCTAGACTGGAATACACTGTGGACATATTTAAGGAAGACCTAGGATGTACTTCATACCACCTGATTAAGGAGTTGGCTCAGGACAGAGAAGAATGGAGGATAATTGCTGCTGCAAACCAATCCTAGGATTGTAACCAGAAGAAGATAGAGATATGAATTTTTGTATGCTTCAACATTGGGCCCCGGACCTCTAATATTGGTGTTACTTCTTAGCCTTGTTTTATGCAGGCGCGGTTAATTACTTTTACCCCCTCTATTATAAAATACACTGAGTACGTGGTAAACAAATAAACGCCAGAGAGGTAAATATATCTCTAAGGGCATAGCATGTTGCTTCGAAATACATGTCAAAATGATTATTTAATGGATTTTCTGCATATTCCCAGCGGCTACATGACCTTCCGTTTATGTGGCATGTGTGCACTGTGGAATACGAAGTGAGCTGGGTCATAGGGGAGGGAGTGGTGGCGATAGGGGGATAGGTAAGAGTGGGGGTGGGGGGTGAATTGCCCAGGGCGTGTCGCTTATTACATACCTTTCGGCACATCGTTGCATCCGTTCAATTAAATCTCATCGTCAAACGAGAATGAAATGGACAAAATGCGATGTAATCCGCTTATTGTGGCGCCGAACAATCGGAAATTAATGCTCGGCTTTAGGTTTTCGCCAGAGTTTCGGTCAGTGCGCCTTTTAATCCCAAATAATAATGCCAAATCTCCTCCCCTTCTCCCAAAGGAATCGATATATTTAGAGAATGAGTTAAAGAGGTAGGTTTTTATTTCGTATTTGTACCGGAATCAGACGTGTATTTTGAGGGAAAAAGTTAAGATCAATAATAAAAAATATGAGGCTTATTGTATTTTCATTCGATTCATCTGAGATCATCAGTCAGTCTTTAATAAAAGATCCAATACTGTGGTATGAATAATGGCTCAATTCACTACTTTTCACAGCTAGTGTGAGAAACCTTCTCTAATATATACTCTCATTTTAGTATGGTTTTAGATACCTACTTTTTCTTAGCCAGAATCTGGCTATTTCTTAGTATAATAGAATGAGTTACCCACCTGAGTCCGAATTCGTAATTTCTTCTTGCTTATATCGTTTAAATATCTTCTAAAATGAACTTCCAATAAAGTCTTGAGGAATCACCAAGCTTAAATGCTTCATTTGTACGTATGAATCGGGTTCAATAAGTTGTGCTTGAGACCACAAACCCCATGTATAATTTTTGGCTAAGCATGTTCTCCGTTTAGTAGCTCAGTAAGTTACGGTCACCAATCTATCGACCATCCTACAAACAGATTAGTGTACGTTCCATGAAAACGTTAACCCGTATTTAACCTCGCTTGAAGGAAAAGAATAAGCAATATCTTTGTTAAGGTTGACTAGAACTTAAGCAGTAGTCTCAAGTTCCCTATGCTTTATGAATATTCTATACTTAAAATATTATGTGTACTACACCTTATGCAGGGTTTTTTCCATGCGTTATTAAAGTTTAGAGTTCACTCGCTTATTATTCAACCGTCCGAATGAGTGAACGCTTGATTCTGCCGTGTGTTGGTGAAATTTATGATTCAAACGATTTTTTTGTGGAAAAAAGCTGTGTGAAATTTTTTGATCACAAATAAAACTCAAAGCTGAATATCGCTCTTCCACAAATAAAAATGGTATTCAATCTGTGATTATTTGGCATTGAAAAAAATATAAGCAATGGGGCTTACTAAAACGCTTATTTACTGCAATTCAAATGTAATTTCTCGGTCGGCCTTGTGTTGAAAATGGAAAAAAAAATGTTTATATCCGCGTATTTTCAGTGCTAGGGAAATATGTTAATAAGGATTTAGCTGCGAAAATAGCAATAAAATGTTTAAAACCTAAAGGTTAATTTCATTTAAATGCGGCTTTTGTTGTTACTGTGCGTTATTTGTTCTTGCTTTCTGTGTGCCTGTGAATGTAAAGCACAAGCGCGAGCAGTTAATCACCTACCAGACAATGAGAAGAGCTTATCTCTATTCCTCGTCGCTAACGAATGTGACCTAGATACCTGATCGTTTTGGAAAATGTAAGGGTCTTTGAGGAATAATTAACGCGAACTGTATTGTTTGCTTAAGTACAATTACCGTGTTAATTCAATAACGTTTGTGGCCTACCACACAAAATATTCCACTTTTTCTCTCGTTTATAATGACTCTTTCTTGGTACCATGATGACAGGAGACTTTTAAATAACTATGGAGGATTATTTTCCGCGATTAATCAAATACATCTTCTGCTAATCAGCATTAATTTCTTCCGCAGAATACGAGCAGGTGTAATCGATCAATCAATTCCCAAGAGTCATATCCTTCCTTTATTTAGTTACTACTTTTATTTCATTTGGTTTTTAGTTCGATTTAGTTCGGACATTTTGTTTTTTTTTTACTGTTTGCCATTTTTTCAAGTGAAAAATTTGACTCCAGTTTTGGATGAACTATTTTGTTTCGTAACGTGAAAGTTGTTGGAATTAGTGTGGACCTTTTTTGACGGCTCTCTCGTAAGTGAATGGGTATAGTGTTTGGGCATAGTCTCAAGTTGTCATCAGATATTATACCGTTACAAATAATATTATGTCGACGGTAAAAAAAACTTACTTTGACTCTTATTTTCTCCTGTGCGTACGATACTTACTTAGGAATATAATATGCCGGATATAAATTTTCTAACGAGCCCATCCTTCGACCTTGTTTTTGCCAGATATGTTTTTATGAGCTTTAGCTCAAAATCATTTTAAATGGCTTCAATCATTGGTGTTGAAGATACTACAAGTGCTCTTCTTTTTATGGGTCTTAGTTTATTTCTTATAATAATTTTGTAATTTTAAAAAGTGAAGGTATTTTCATATCGTTACATAGTTCTACCGAGTCAAATTGAATGATTTCACATGTAGTCTTTCATTAAGGTGTTCTTAGAGCATATTTCGAGAGATAATTCGAGGGTTTCCCGACAAATCTCGTAAATGAAGCTTTCTCAGCTGTTCCTCGGGTTATAGAATTCCATGTTTTCCGACGTTTTGATGGACTACTCGTTCTTCATCTTTCGGCCATCGGAATGAAATAATCCAATCAACTATGAAAGAACTTATTATCGTCCCATCAACGAGAACACACGTTTATTCGGCTATGCAACTGTGCATCAATACACCCTGCGTGAAACTAATAAATAAATCTCAGTGATGACATCAGGCTTAACTTGGTGGAATTCGTCCATATTTAATAAAATATAAATTTTTTGTACTTTTCCACACGTTGTTTATTTCCCAACCGGTTTCAACACGCTCGTGTCATTTTCAAGGGACTGACATTGAATAGCATTGGGGAATCCTTAAATAGTGCATTGCCCCAATGCCATACATTGTCAGTCCCTTGAAAATGACACATACATGTTGAAACCGATTGGGAAATAAATAACGTGTGGAAAAGTACAAAGTATGTCTATTTTATTAAATAATAAAAAAACAATATAAATTTTCATATGGACACATCCGTTGACCTCGCTTTCCTTCATAATTTTTCTGCGGGGTATACCTCAATATCGCTTTTAATTTCCTTCATATTCCATGTAACGTCTCCATTACGACCTGCTCTGCCTTGCGATCAGGAATTTCTGGTCGAGTAAATACGGATATGAAATATGGCGTCAAAGCGCTTTGGGGGGCATGACAGTGCTTCCACCTCGAGACATTCATCACACTTCCGTATAGCTTTCCGATAGATGGGTCGCCTGAGATAAAGGCAGGGCCTAAGCAAGGCGTGTAATGGAGGAGTGAAAAGCCATTGTTTCCGTGGTTTCCCTTTCGGACAGAGAGGGAGAGAGAGAATGGTTTGTGTTTACCAGCTCATCGATTGGGATCGCTTGTTTTTGCCTCTGAGGGGAGACATTGCTGCTCACCATGGGGACCGTAACAATATCTGCGCACCACGCCGATCATTAAATTATGGAGAGGTAGTTTGCAAGGTGACCTTAAAATTGAGCAAAAAGTCAGGGACGTTATCGAAATTTAACGATTTGATTAATAACTTATATGGTATCGGGTTATGTCTATCTCCTTTGGATCAATATCCTCTGCATTGAGATTGCATGGTTATGAACTGCAGGTCGATATTTACTACATTCTCGATTTGTTCACATTTCTCATAAATATTTTAAGCGTCTGAACAAGATATTTAGTTCAATATTATTTGTTTCAGCCAAATGATGAATTTACACTTAGTATATTCCGCAATTTTTTACATTTCCAACCATAACTTCTACAATCATTGTCATTATCAGAGCCAATACAACACATGCACCGTTCTGTATCTCCCGCTGTGTGTATGCCCGAGTCTGCCCACTTATACACCGCCCAGTTACCTTAGTGGTCCACGCTGGTCGCACCTGCGCGGACTTACTTGCTCGGTCTCCAAGCCCGCATTCCTCAAGAAGTAGTACCTACATACATTACCAATTGGATTCTGAGTGCGTAGACCTATGCAATTTAGTCCAGTCTGCGTAGGTCGCACTCTGAAGGAGACTCTTATCCCTCTGCGGTAGCCTAGCGCGTGAAATGTACCCTTGTTGATTCTGCTTTGCTGGTCTGTATTCCCGAACTGTTGAAATAATGGTTGCAATCGCTAGCGTTTTTAAGTTCTGGCTGAGTGTACCCTCTTCAGGACTCTAATTGACAGCTTGCGTTCAGGGAGTATGTGTGGAAATGAATACATAATCACCATTTGAATGTGAGAGTGGCCAACGTAGGAGAATTTCGTGATATGAAAGAGAAAAGGAAGCTGCTAATAGAAGTTCAGAGGAGAGAGAGCATGTGGTTCGGTCAAGATCATAATTCGGGGACTAAAAGACTGATTATTATGGTAGAACGTTAAGACCACGAAAGTAGAAAGAACAATTTCCTGATATTATGCAATGGAGGTTGGAAGTATCCTGGGCTATTGTTTGAAATTGCCCGAATGAAGTCATGTTTGAAATTTAAAATCAGGGCAGAAACAGTCCGTCAACTGGGCACTGACCCACAGAACGTTTGAATGTAACAGCCGAGTGAGTGGTGGCATCATAACTCAGCACGGCATCAAAACTTAGGATACACAGATAGGACGTTAGCTTGGTGTATTGAGTAGAGCAAACTGGCTTTGAGTACATCTCTGGTTGTATTATTTCTGCTCGCATTGCAACACAACAACCAATATGCTTTACTTTAGTTTCAGATCATGAGTACGTGGTAAATCTCTTCGTAACCGACCGGAGGAGTGGTCGATGTGCGCTTAATAACAAACGAACGTCTTTAATTACATCTGTGATTGTTTTTTGTGTGTTGATTTTCATTAAAAAGGATCATCAATGATTAATGTAAAGACTTTTTGTATTCTTTTATAGAAATTCAGAGTGTCGATTCAAGCATGATTTTGAACGTTTATGTTCGTCATTATTAAACCCTGTAATACCCATTCCTCTGGGTATTTACAATATTCTACTTATCTGCAGGCCTCCGAATGTTCATTTGCGGGCATGGTTCCGTTCACAGTCGTTCGAGTGTGCTCGTGTATTCCCATCTACGTCAAGTAAAACCCATTGAGTGGTAAGCTCCCTTAAATATGAAATACCTTGGTGACATTAGGTATAATTGAAAATAAACTGCTGTTGATCTATGACGTTAAGGTGCTTCACTAGTTAAACTATTAATGAAAATTTAAAATACTATATTTATTTACTAGCAGAAGTATATGAGTTTAAAAGAACGCAATAATTATTTGTCTCGTTCAAATGGGCTTGCGATGGTGAATTTATTTAAGTATGAGAAGTAGTTACGGATTTTTCTATTGTCCTACCTCGAATATTTTGGCTCTTGTGATCCATTTCACTTAATATGAGGGTAAAAGTTTTGTATTACGACTGCGATCGCGTCAAAGGGATCCTTTGACATTATTTACCCTCGGTGTGTTTAGAGAGAATGTAGTATCGAGTTGAAGTTTCCATGTCCTTCCGCGCCGTTGGAATTTATGTCATCAACTGAATAATCGTTAATCGAATCAGTATGGTCATTGATTTCCACGGTCCCGTGAATGAACTAATGTTCATGTGACCATAATTGATTGTGTGATGAGCAACATTAATGAAATGTGTTAAATCAAACTTTCATGTGCGGGGGTATATTTACTTGAGGTTTTTGTATTTAAAAAATGAAAATTGTTTATCAAAAATATAAGTTATTTTAAATTTGCTTATTGCATGAATATGGAGGGTTTTCCGTTTACAATAAAGCTTTGGATTTATTCTAATTTTAATCTTCGTGATTTATTCGCCTAACGTTTTAAAATACTTCATGGAAAACTAAAATTGCATTTTAAATGCGTTTATTGCATGAATATGTCCCCGAGATGATGCTTGAGGAAGCCTTTGGTTTACCTTAATGAAAATTGTGGCTACCCCTTAGGCAGCAGGCTCCTCAACACCTCTTGTTGCAGTAAAAACACTGTATATATCAATTAAGTTCTTCAATTGTTGCATTTATTCCATTTTGTGATTCTAATTCCTGATGAAAGTATATTTCTTTCTCGCTTGTTTCTATTACTTTCATGCTTGATGCATACACAAGCGATGTTCCACCGTATGAGTTTCCTTCGCCACTGGGAATCTTTCAACGATCAATCAGCGAAGTCTGACGTAAATCGTAGTTGTAAAGTGCTATGTACCTGTCCTTTTGCATAACTTATAAATTTTTCTGCAAGTTATATACAAAAGCATAATGCTGCCTCAGTAAACAGCTACCAGTCTGGTTTCGAATTGGACAATTTTATTGCCGGAGTAAAATCTGGTGCTATCTGTTGTAAATGGAAGTTTCGCAAGTAACCTGCCAGTGTAAACCCACCCTTTTAATGATTTACATTTTAGAATCACCCATTGGTTTTTGTTGGAGTATTTTCACTACGATTTCTCCATCTTTGGTCAATGACTGCTACATGAGAAATGGATCGTGCACCAATAATTTTCGAGGATAATTATGTTGAATCCCATGCAACAATAGCAACTTTTTCTTCCCAGAGTTGTTTAAATTCAACGGGTTATAGTAATCAATATATCAATGCACCGGGTAATTCTAAGAGAAAAAGATAAAAGGTAATTAGGCAATAGAAATGTGGTAATACGGTGCATTCTTGAATAAGAATCTGAATATGAAACGCCTGCAAAATTATGCGGAAGAAAAAAAATTCTCCCTTGACTGGGACTCGAACCCAGATCTCTTGATATCGGACCGAATGCTTTAGACTGTATATGGGACGCCTGATTTGACGTTTGACCGCAGTTCCACTGCGCGTTTTTAATACCAACTCTAAAGTCATTTAAAACTATATTATGAGAATCAAGAAAACGTAGCATATCATGATAATATATGCCACATATATAAATTATTATTTAAATGCACAGGATATGTATTTCGTGGCTTGAACCTCTATCCATGGCGTCACCTCATCGTCTAATGAAACGGCTGCTGCGCTCTATTTATCTCTACGTATGCGATCGATAGAAAACATTTTTAATTCGTGGGATGAGAGTATGCCGTATGTAATTATCGCATCTGGCATAAGAATACATGTTGAGGCAACTATAAAGTAGCAAAAAATAAATCAATAAAATGCTATTAATTTCACTTTCCTCCGTGGATATAACTGATGAGGACAAATATGCGAAGTTTCACACAAAGCAGCACTTAGGCAAAATATCTCCTTTAGTGTGTATCACCTGTCGCTGTTAGCCTTTTCTTTCCATTCGGATTTCATAATCCTGAAGAGGTGCCATTCGCCATTTTATGGGGTAAGTATATTTTTGTAGGCTCAGTCTAGATGTTAAAAAACTCCGGACGTGTATCTTATACTTTGAGAGTGTGGGGAGGTGTGCGATGAGGAGAAAAGAGCCAGACTTCGGAAACTCGTATCAAGGAGCCCAGGGCATGTACTTGACTGGGCCAGTGTTTTCCAAACTCTTCCGAGCTCACGCTCTCTTGTTTTCACTAGCCTATTCCCGAAGGCTCCCATACCGAAAGCTTTAAAACCGAAGACTAAATGATCAAATCGAGGTGTTAATAAAAATAAAGTTAAATAGTGTGACTAAATAATTGTTCATTTCAAATCCAATCTATAGAAAATTATGGATCCCTTGACATCTAGGACCTTGCTTTCCCAGGTCAAGGCATCGCCCCGAAGGGGGTGGCAGCACCCGCTTTGGGAATCAATGGACTAGTGTATCCCAAAAGTTCAGCTTTAGTTGATGGCAGCCATGACTGGCACCACCTAATTTCATTGAAAGTTCCTTAGCCGATTTCCGCGGTTAAGAGTCGCTGGCCCATAATCCTGTACGCAATATTTCTTCATTCCGAGCAAATTTTGTACCTCTTCTCATCCCGTTCATATAGCTTATTCTCATTCCGTCATTCCGTCCACTCCCTTCTTATCCATCGTCCTCTCCTCCATCAAAGCCTCTAACATCTCTTCGCTTCTCTTTACCTCTTTCAACCGCCTACTTTGTTTCCTTCTTATCCCCTCCAGAAGTTCCCTCTCCTCGCCCACTGAACCAAGCACTTTCTCGTCCTTCTTCCTCACCGTTCGCCACACTCTCCATTCTTATCCACATCCATATTAACTGCATCCCATTTTCGTTTTTTTATTTCTAATGATCTGTTGCACAAACGACACATATGTGACACATCCTATACAGTTATGGAACCCATAATCCATGGCAACCATTCAATAACTGTTGCAGGAACAGTTCACAAATGAAAAAGTAACTTGGTTTTCTTCCACAGATTTATTTTCTTGGTACAACATGTTTCGACACAGCGGTGTCATCCTCAGGTACAAGCTCACCTCTCAGCTTGTACCTAAGGATGGCACAGCTGGGTCGAAACATGTTGTACCAAGAAAATAAATCTGTGGAAGAAAACCAAGTTACTTTTTCATTTGTGAAATTCAACTTCCACATAGTTGAGCCTCAATCTTTGAAACGCAGAAACAGTTATTGAATGAAACAGTTATCATGGAGACCTCTCAGCCTCTCTCAAGGCATACGTTGCCATGGAAGAGAATGGACATAAGTCTTATTACTCATCCTACTACTACCACATCCACATTTATCTACAATTGTATTCATTCAAAGTTGGTCGAAAATATCACAATCTTCTTCAAATTTTATGAGCATGTTTTTCACTGACCCATGGCCAGAAGCAGGAACGACACTTATGCATTCTATAAAGTTATGGGACCCATTACCCATGGGAACCATTCAATAAGTGTTGCAGAAGCATTCCATAAATTTATTGGTTTCATAACTTATGGCATAGGGTTATGAGTTCAATAAGTAGCCAAGATGGTGGATGCATAATTAACCACTTGGAGATTTAATTGCTCGATGAAAGAGTTGTTTTGAGACAAATAACTAGTTTATATACTTATAATGACTAATTATTATGTACATTAGCAATTAATCATAAGTTTAACTTTAATAATTTTTATTCGGCGGTATAGGTTTAGATCAAATATTCGAAGCTATTGACTATTGGTAAATAAGTCATGTAAGTAGTAGATGTGTTCCTGCACCCCGAATATTTTTATGAGATCTATAACTTCCCGGATATCATAACTACCGATTAAAAAACTAAATGTTCTTGCAACCGACCATGTCAACATTTGTCAAGTCTAAACTTTCATAAACTTAATCCGGTGGTAGAATATAAGATAAAATATTCGAAGCTATAAACTATTAGTAATTTTTTTATGTAACTAGTAGATGTGTTCCTGCAACCCGAACATTTTTATGAGATTGATAACTTCATGGATCCCATAACTATTTATTTAAAAACAAAATGTTCTTGCAACAGGCCATAAGTCAATGTTTGTTCACATCAGTAAAAATATTCTTGAACGACATATTTTTATCGATGAAATTAAACCCTTGGCTATTCCAATCCAAACTATGAATAAACGTACCCAATAAATAAAAACGCTCTATATTGGGGGCGTTGTTGATGCGTACGTGATAGGCGAATATAACTCATGGAACGCACGAAACGGGTGCATCGCTGCGGACGCCCTAGGGAGGTTCAACTAGGGGAGCGGAGGGTGTGCAGGGGTAACACAGTAGAGAACCTTCGACCAACGGAGCTCGAAAGCGAAAACTTATCAAAGGTTATTTACGGCGAGCCATTTTTCACCGCCTAGGATAACGCTGATGGAATTACAAGCGTCGATCTAATTCGGCCGACGTTTTGATTTATTAAGGCGAGAAGCCGATCCTCTCTCGTTCTCACCCTAAGGGGGGGGGTGTGTATGGTAGTCAGCCGGGAGGGGAAGGAGGTAAGGGTACAGGGTACAAGGGGGGAGGTTAGGAGGAGCAACGAAGGGGGCTAATTGACGCATTATGGAAAACGCGATATTTCCGCTTTATCCCACCAATCCTTTCCCGGCCGAGCGTTATAACCCTGGGGGCGATTCTTCACGCCCGCGCCGCGTCGAAAACGCGGTTTCGCGTACATTTAATTTTGAAAATTAATAGGAGACTTCGGAAAGCTTTTTGCGCCACAGCGCTGCAGGAGGGAGGGATCATTATGCTCTTGTTTTAGACGGGCCTTGTTCTCTTCTCTTTTTTGTTTTTGTCCAACCCATCTTCCGAACTCGTATCACGTAGGAACCGCTTCAAGTTCGCCCGATTGCTGTCGTGTTCGGCCTCTGCGGTAATCGAAAAAAGGATTCGCGGTGGAACTCATTTTTGAATAAGTGGCGTCAGGTGGAGCCTTGGACTGCTTGGTGAAAGATTTAAGTTTTTTCCCGGCGTATAATTTGAGTGAAGTATTCACATGCTTTCAACCAGGTCAGGTCCAATGGGCTACCGGCGTTTCATCAGCTGACGCTGCCATCGTGAAAGTATCTAGATCCATTTGGTAATTTTTTTACCCGTAACCTGGTTCGATATAGCTGTTAGCTGCGGTCATACGTGGCGGTTGGAGTGGTGGATAGCGTTTTGTAGTTAGGATGTCTTCAGATTTGAAGAAGGATGGATGGAGATCGGTATTGATCTCAGATTTCTCTTCAGATTTCACATTCTACACCTATAAACTACTCTACGAGGCGACACTGAGTTTTGTGGTTCGAGGTGATGTTTATTGGGATATGTTCATCTGATTCAAGGGAATGTTTCACTTTAAGTTAATTTTTGAGAAGTTTTCGGGATCCGGGTTCAAATCCCACGCAAATAAAATGATTTTTTCTGTGTGAATTTCAAACCCCTGTGTATATTCACCCGTGCGAGTGACTTCATGCCATCATTTGTACGTGCAATAATTGGAAAACTGTCAATTTTGTTGATAAATAAGGACAATGTTGTGTTTTTTACGTATACATTAGCTTAGTTCGTGGCTTTAGTGGCTTAGCATGACCATTGTCTTCTGTGCCGCAATGTGAACTTGAGACGCGAACATCTAGTTCGCTCACATCCTTCTCAAAATTCGCCTTGAAGAATGATGACTTTTTGGTGTAACTGGCTGACACATTTGACCGGTAATTGGGAGATTTGGGTTCGAATTCCGGTTAAACTAAATGATATTTTTATGGCGAATTTCTTCCATCTCATCAAATATATGGCAATCTCCGAGTGTGATGCAATAAAATTCATAGAGTGAGAGGATGTCAATGCTGTCTTTTTATCCAATACTCCTCTTTTCTATGAATAATAACTCCTTTACAATTGTAACCTGCAGGTATTAATATTCAAAATAAAATTTCAATAATAGTCACCCTAATCTTAAAGCGCTTGGTCCGCTTGGCTTGCCGAGTAAGGACATTTCGAACCCGTGATGTCTTGTGTTTTCTGTAAAAAAATGATGCTATCGTTATGGCCGTAATTTTTCCCTTCTCCTTATTTTCTCAGTCTGCTGCTGTTGTGAATACTTTTAATAATGTATTACCTATCTCCTCTGAGCGATGCTTTCACTAAATTGATTCTTGCTTACTCTTTTAGGTCGCAAGTCATATGGCAAAGAGCTTTTTAGAGCTAGTAATGATGAATCATTTGAATTAGAAAATTGTTTTTTTCTTTTGAGATATAAGTGGTGAATTATGTGATGAGGCGGATTTTTATTTCCTGATAAATTGGATACTTATACAATTTTATTGAAGGGATTTCTTTAAAGGTTATTTTTGGCTTTTGTGGTTGATGGCTGATTACAGGGGTTGATTTTTCCAATGAGATTCAGTTTTATGAAATCTCTTGAAATAAAATATATTTAAGTGGTCAACAGTTTTACATTCAAGATGAAACCTTACCTGAGTTTTTGTCATTTAATTTATTTAGGAGAAATGTGTATTTTGCCATTCTAAATGTCACAAAAATAACTTTCTTGGTCAATAATTAGTTCATGCTGATTTTCATGGATATCAATCTTACGCTTCGTGCTTTTTCACTGCTTTTTTTGATGTCCAGATTAAGCCAAATAATTGACTTCTTTGCGCTAAACTAAATATATTCGCGACGATTTTGTTTGCCTCTCAGTTGTGGAGAACATATCGCCTAAAATGTATAAACTAGACGGTGGTGGAATCGCTTTAAAAATGCTCGGGCATTTGGATTCCGTTGTAATCGCCTCCCGTATCTGCCCGCTCCGTTTTATTGCGTCTGTTGCCCTTTCTTTGCGTGCTCACCATCTTATCTCTTGTCTCTCTCTCTCCCCTCCTCGCAAGACGTCGAGGGCACCTCTCTCCATCCCTTGGCCCTCTCACCCACCCGTTGCCCCTGCCGGCCCTTGTTTTCCCAAGGATCGCGTTGCCTCGCCGTTACACCCGCATTTGTTGTTCTCGTGTTACACTCGCGTGCGCTACCGGAAGAGGCCGGTAGTGGGTATTAGTGCTCGGAGGCGAATGGCGTGCCTGCGCTCTCTTTAAGCATCTTTTTTTCGATTTCCACGAATCCTCTTCCTCCTCCTTTCATCCCTCCCTCTCTTCCTCTCCTTTCATTCTCCTCTCTCCTTTCTCTCCCAACAATCCCTCTTTCGCATCAAGCTTTCATCGTTCGTATACACCTTCCCTCCCTCCCCAACATCCCCATTTCATTCTCCTCGTATCATATCACATCCTCCTCCCGCCCCTTCTACAATCCCGAGAAAAAATGAATTCCATTGTGTGCATTGGACGCATGTTACAGCGTCCAACCCCGCCACCCTCCTCCGCCTTCCCCCATTCTTACCCGAGATCAATTCCCTTCACTTGTTATTTTTTTTGGTAGCCAAAGAAAGGAAAACTTAAATGATTTGCTATGTTTGCTTGTTCGTGAGGAAGGAGAAGGGTTGGTTTTTATGGAGGGAGGTGGGAGAGAGAGGAACGTCTTATCCTCTCCGTAACTTGCCCATCCCGTTCCGTTTTCTCCTTGAGGAGGTTTCTATGGAGGTAGAACGAGGGTGTGTGTCTGAGGGTTTTGGGGGGAACAATTATTTCATGCGCATCCTATTCTGTTGAAAGAGCAACTGAAATACCCTTGCAGGCCCCATGTCGTTTCGTGCCCGTTGTCTGAGTTCATCGTTCTCGTTTTACTCGACTAATATACAAGTGCAGTCCTCATTCTCCCTATGCCTCTGCTCAATTTCAGTCGAGGGTTTCAAGTCGCATCCATGTATTTAACGGTATTGCTTTAGAAATATTGGCAAAATTTATAGACACGCTGATGTTGAGTGAAATTTTAAGTTGTAAGCGTAACAGTTTGTATTAGAGCTAGTAAATTTGCCGGATCTTTCATAAAAGCACAGTTTTGGTAAAATTTCAGATAAGAAGAGGATATTAAACATGTAAAAGATGTAGGAATTTGTGGAAGATTTGAGTCAATTATTTTAGTGAATTGGAATGGGCCATTCAATTGATGGGCAATTCATTTGATGTTTTTCTCTGCATATGCTGAGAGACATCTAAATAGTTTTTGACGAATTTTCTGTATCTGGTTTAGGATTGAGCTATTTTAAACCATTTTCCTGTTGAATGCTTAACCAATCCGTTCTCACATTTAGTAATATATCAGAAGAATTGTAATGTAACAATATTACCCATGTATACATTTTACTATTGAATATTCTCAGAAAAATTCATTCACCATCAATCTGTTAGCCTAATAAACGTGATGGATAAATATGTGTCTGATATTTACCTAAGACGTCCTGTGATTTTAGTGGATATAGAAAAAATACGTACACGATAGGGAACAAAAGCTTTGGAGAAAAAGGGGACAGAAAAAGGCTGGAAATTACAGTAGTTAAAAAACTATAATCAATCTTTCTCGACAAATATACAAAATGGATAAAAATAAATTCTTGAATATGTGATCATTCTGTATTTCATTCAAAGCCAATGCTTAGACAAATTTATAAGCATACTCAGGGCATATACTGCTAGGTATTACGTAAACATTAACCCATTAGTGAAGACATCAGGAATTTAATGACTACGGAGCTTATGAATATGGTCACCAACATTGTACGAATAAAGTCATGTACCCTGTTAACGTAGAAAAAATCTTAGAATTCTCAAAAATTTGCGTCTAAAAAATAGATTCCCAAAAAATGTAATGGACTCCCTTCTTTTTTTTCACGCCAAAATAATACATCTACATAAGACATAAGCCCAACGTTCAATATTTACATTTCCGAAAAATTTTCTTTTGCAGCAACATTTGGAAACAATTTACAGACACAACTTATAGTAATTCCTCCACAACAAATCCATCATCTTTTGCATCCCCAGTCAACTACCAAAACATAATTTATATGGAAGTGCTATCAAAATTGATTGCCGAAAAGTTCCAAAATACTAAATTCAAAATAGCATTTCAAAATCCTGTAACAATGTATAAATTATTGTAAACACCTTTAAAGTCGAAAATTCCCATAAATCTCAAGAGTAACAAAGTTTATTCTATTCCCTCTACAGACTGTGACTGTATTTATATCTGACAAACGTCTCAGTACTTTAAAGCTAGCTGAAAATAGTGCAGATCATCAGTAAAATTTGCTAAACAAACGTGTGCCCTTGCGGACCATGCAATTACAAATAATTACCGTTTTGACTTTTAAAATTACAGCATTATTGACTGTTAACCGTGCTTATAAAAAATACATTTAAAAAAATGAAACTGATCATAAAGGAACACCAATGTTTTTAATTGGAGAGCAGACATTGACAAGCTTAGTAGAATTTGTTTTGTTTGATAGAGTGAACCCTTATTGAAATCCGTCTTTTTATGTTATTTATAGAAAACAAAAACAATCAATGCTACCAAACGTTGGCTGTGATTGAAATACATGAATGACCACATATCTAAGAATCTTGTTGTATTCTATGTTAAAAATATAGGAAGAAGACTCTTGGAAATATAAGGAAAACGCTGTTTCAATACTTTGAAGACACAGTTAACTACGAATTCCATTCGTTCATTCCAATGTAGTTCATTCTAATGTAGTTCATTCCAATGTCGTTCATTAAAAAAAAATTCGTTTTTCCAATGAGGTATGGACGACCTCTTATGAACCGTAAAATTATATCTTAATACGAAGGTTGTTCAATAAATAATAATCAGAATTTTTTATTCGCATTATCGGATGTGAAAAACTTAAATTTCTCGATATGTGGTAGGTTTCTTGTTCCAAATACACTTGGTGCTAGTTGCACTGATTTGACTCCTTTTTTGTCTCACTGGAAGTAGTTGCAGTTTGAGGAGTGTTTAGTACGCCCATGGCAAAAATGGAGGTAACAGTTGGGGAACAAAACGCTGCATTGAATTATTACCTGCTACTCATCAAACAGTAAGCCGAGGCCTATTAAGTACGAAAAGAAGCTTTTGAAAATTCACTTCTACGTAATAATACGCCAAGAAAATGGTTTTAAATAATTGATGAGGGTTGGTTATCAAATTTAAAGGAAGGGGGACTCGGAGCTCCAGCCACTACTATCTTGTGAAGGTAAACATTAACAGAACTTCTGCCATTGTGAGATACGATCGACAAATAACGTTAAGGAAACAGCTTTTAGGGAATTAGAACAATTTATTTTGTGATGCCTATGGACACAAGTAAAAGAAAAATTGCACATTATTTGGGTTTGTGAGCCTTGAGCTTCCTATCTGATTATTCCTGAACACTTAAAAGTCGCATTTTAAAGCAAGGTGCTGGCTGCTGGGCCGAAAGTCGCAAATTTTGCCGTCGAGAACTTCATGAAAATCAATGTGAAGAGTTTTCCTTATCCCAATATCACGAAACACCTTCAAAGAGGGCGTTGCATCATCTGAATCAGTGGTAAAGGTGACTGAGAATATTTTAAAAGGCATGAATAAATGGCTTCTTGCATGTTTGATGACCCGAGATGTAGGTGCGGCCGTGCACATCAACATAATGGGTATTATTTTGAAAATGGTCTCCTGAATTCAGAGGATGAGTAAAAATGTCACGCTAAAAAATATGATCTTTCTTTATTGAACAGCCTCCAATGTTTATTAAAAATTGAAGAATGTAATTGATGTTCGATATACGTAATTGAAATTATTTTCATGAATATTACCCGGAATGGAAAAAATATTTTCAAGACTAGCTAAAGGATAATCAACACCCGTTGGCTTGGAGTGCGTCCGAGACTTATAATTATAAAAGGCCGTAAAGTTAAGGTATAATCCGATGAATTTCATGTCTGGAACGTTGCTTCGCTCTTCATGTCGACCATGCTCAATTGCTAGCACCATTCTTGGGAAAATTCGAAAGTAACGTGTATTAGATACTCAGAAAGATGAAGGGAACGCATGTGTAAGCATGGTGATTACCTGGAAAACCAATAGATGAGAATTGGAATTTCCGACCCTCATGCGTCCAAAAGGCTTGGAAGTATGTTTTTTTTCAGGAGCACTCTGGTTTTGAAATATGAAATATCGTGGAAAAGTTAAAACGATAAAATAAAATCGCTGTTTGCTTGTTTCTTTTCGCTTTGTATCAGTATGTGTGAACATAGGCGTTACGAGCACTGCGCGACACCCTCTACCCGTCGAAGAAACTAAATCACTTCTTCGTATTTTCCAATTTTTTGTTTTCACCCGAGTAATACATTTGACAATGCTCGTATATTTCAATCTTCTCGACTCCGCCCTTCCCGGCGGCGAAATAGCAAAACTGTGTCCGGCGTATGGACGGAGATCTAAACATCGAAATCTCTTCGGAAAAAAATCTTTATGGCGATGAAAGAGAGAGGTAGAGCCAGTGAGTGGAGTGTTCCCATGGTTCCGAGTCTTTCACGCCAGTTTTTCATCTTCCTTCCTTTCTCTTCCACCTCGTTGAGTCTCCCTGGACATCGCAGACAATATTTTTTTCTGACGCCCCTATTTACTCTTCATTTACGCCTTTTGCTCTGGTTTATAGTATTTCATTTTTTTTCTACCGCCCAGGGTTCGCCGGTTTGCCCATATATACCTATTACTCTCTCTTCAATTCACATTTTTCTATTACTTCCTTTCACTAAGCTTACTATCAGTATTTATTGCCACATTCTTTTACTTTTTAATTCTCAATTGGTGATTGACTACATTTGATTTTTTTGCCACATCCTCAAATAATAGTTCTTAGTTTTTCCATAAAACTTATCATTTAGTCGATATTTATAAGGGCTATACTTTGGATTTATTGTAGCTGCAATTCGACATTTATTTTCATCGTCGTATGTTTAACTTGAATCGATTCAACATTTTCTTTCCTTTATCCGTGTAATCCATTGTATCGTTTATGTTCAGAAGACTCGTTGTACTGTGGATTTATGCAAGGAAATGTACATGGTACTCGTCAAAAACAATAGGATCTCTGCTTGTCCGTGCTTAAAAATTACTTCGCATTTGTTTTGGCAACAGTTAATTGTATAATCCCGTTTGTCTGCGTTGCTACAATATAATTTAATTTTTACTGTCTCGCACGTCAAAGTGTAACTCATACCTAGCGTCTTTCTGGTGTTCTTTTAAATTTTTGGCATCTCATTTGCGCTACTTGTCAAGTTAGAAAGTGCAAGAAGCTTAGAAAGAAAGACAAATGAGCAATTTAACATATGTAGACCCAGCGATTATTTATGTTTTCTTTTCGGATATGATATGGTAGTGTTTCTACCGATAGTAATATTTCTTTAAAATTCGCGGATTTAACATTAATAAATGCCATCCAGTTAAGTGATTATGTCGTTCATCTAACATTAAGCGCATATTGCTTTAACAATACCAACTTAGATTTTATCTCTCGAGTTATAGAAAGCTTTTCAAGGATAGAAAGCTACTCGATCTGTAATTTCCAGACTCAAATCATCGCCTCAACGGATAATAACTTATTAATTACATTCAATAACTATTATTCAATTCAGCTTTTCCTTAATATTATAAGTCGGAGTATTTAATGCATTGGCCTTTCAACCCGAGCCATTTAAACCTTCTCCTTGCAATTATATAGGTGATGTTCAAGGTCTAGATATTGATAACAGTGAGTGTCCATCGCGTTACGGTAGGATACTTTGACCTTAACTTAGACCCGGTTTAATTGCGTTGATTTTCTGTCATTAACCTTCAGAGTGTTCCTACCTCACCTTAGAATTCATTTGCTCCTTATCTTCTACTCTCTTATCCAGTCCACTTTTGTTTTTATGAAGTAAGGGACAGTACTCCTTAGAAATTAACCATTTCTGCTTCTTCTACTCCTCTCCCCACTCGAACAAGTGTTGTATATTAGGATTGTTTCGAGCTCTGACCCTTCTGATGTTCTAGCTACTACCTGGTATATGGTTCCAAATAGCTATCGTTCTTAGAGATGCTGATCACCATCTGCATTTCTACGTCTTTCGCTGTCCACCGTCTTTCGCTTACTTTCCCTCTGAAATCTCTCTTCATTCTATCTTCCCCTTCTCGATTCTTCCATGGTCCTTTTTCAGGGCACCTCTCGATAATGAAGTGAAACAAAATTATCACTTGTCGTAATAAAGGGCTCAAAAAAATAAGCATTTCATGGTAATGGGTTAAATTATTGTTCAACTTCTTCAGTTTAGGATTGGCACGTATATAGTGTACCTAATAATGAATCTGACTGTGTACTATGTAGATGTATTATGTATTTTCATTTAAGTGAGGGAGAAAAGGTAACGTAATCCGAAATACGTTTTGCTTGTGTTCTTGACTTTTTTACGTATGGTCCCGAATTTTTGGGACCATATTTTATGCGAGACAAATGCTATTTAATAGTAAAATCGGCATACTTATGCTTTACTCTCAATTTAGATTTTTTTAAATGCGCCGATAATATCTCTAAACTTCTTTACTCATCTGGTAGCATGTTATTTTTGGTCAATCTTGAGTGAGAGCAATATGTTTTAAAGTGGAAGTATTGAAAAATTGTTGTCACGAGAACCAAAGAGAAACAAAGAGCAAACGATGGTGTACTTTCGATGTTCTATGGTAAAATTCGCTTCTCAGCAATATCAGCTATCATTCCGAAGACTTTGACTTTGGAAGCTGATCTCAAATCATATAAACGGCATTCTGCAATTGAGTGGGACATATTCTTACATCAGACATTGGAGGTGAGATTCTTGTTTGTTGATGATGTTTCTATCCTAGACTTTAGTATGCAATGCCAACTTGTGTTCATGGCATGAGACTGGTCTCGCTGAAGAAAATATTCTAAATCTGAGATTATTATCCATAATCTTAATTTGAGAGCACAAACTTCTTCCAGCAGTTAGAGAGGATTCTTAATGCGAGAATTAAGCATATGATCTCCCAAGAGGGTAGTGTTCATTTATGAATACTGGACTATGGCCAAGGCTAAGGGTATAATCACTTTAAAAACAATTTTCTCATTGCTATTATTTTAGTGCGATCCCTTATCAGATCAAGAATATTTGTTTGGCGCCTGTTTTGGTGGGGTGTACTCTTGAAGAGAGTGAGAACCTATATATTTTAGAATTATGTGCTTTCGGTGCATCTCTAAAATCAATTTTCGCCTTCATCATCGTCTAGCCTCCTTTTCATGGAGTAGTACGAGCGAGTATTTAAAATTAAATCTATTTGGCACAGCTTTATGATAATATCTGACTATGACTGTGCTGGTGGTAGAAGCTATCGTTGCCCATTGCTTGCTGTGGACTCTGTGATACGATGATGTATCGATGCATTTCCTTGTCTGTCGTATTGGCATGGTCATAGGTAATTCATTGGTTAACTCACAATGTTGGGGAATGTCTTGAGTGTCGATAGGTAAGGTCGATATTGCGTGATAAACAACAGCTGCCATGTTGTTGTGTTTGGCTACCGTAAGAATAAGAGTCAAGTACGGAACAGATCGAGGATGGTGGAATGAATCGGTGGACCGCGTGTGAGAGGAATTGGTAGACCGCGAAAGTCATGGATGAATGTGGTGGAAGAGACTCCAATGATAAGTCATGTCAGTAGTCTTAAGAATTGGAGAGCGTGTATGAGTATATGAAATAGTGTAAGAGAGTGTAATAAAAAAAGGCATCCTATAATGGGGTACTGTGGGGGTAGTCATATATAGAGAGCCTGTTTCCTTGGCTTAACTAGAATAACTAAACTCTTTGACACTGCTTACCCAGCATTGGCGTGCTTGGCTCGTATGTATGAAATGTATGTACCAATATGGTGTATTAATGTATGATAATTTTTGTAAAGGTTTTTGCTTGGATTTTTGGCGCTACCCCTACTCATATTTATTACTGCCCATCCAGTGGAGACAGGTACTCTTTTCTAAGGATATCCTATCTTAACTCGCCCTTCCATGAGTGGCATATATTGGATTATTTATTTCACCCGACGCGCAACAGCGCCGTGCATCTTGCGGCAAGAACACGTCGGAGGCACTGGATACATCTCCCTTCTAAGGCACTTCTTTATTCCTCAGCCGATACCTGAGACCTCTCCACTGCCACTTCCGTGGTAGTTTTTCATAGTTTACATTGAAGTGGACTGAGCGATATTGCGACTAGATTTTCCATTAACCTTTCAGAATTCACGCTGAACGGCAATGCTGCAGGGAGTAAAGCTATGACTGGTGGCGTGGGGTCAGAGGTTTGAGCTGGGAGTAATGAAAGGGCCATGGGGGGAGAGTAAACATTTTTGGTGCAGGACTCTGCGATTTTACGATATATCGATCAATTTTCATGTCTATGGTATTGATATGGTAATGCTGAATTAACTCATAATGTTCGTTAATGTATCGGGTCTCGATTGGTATGATCGGCATTGCGTGATAATTATATCGCAGTGCAATAATGTTATTATAAATTTTATTCGTGATGGTATTATGTAGAAGCAGAAAATTATCGACGCCAAATCGTTCAGTCTTTAGCCTTGTACCTAGGTAACTGTTGGGTTATTGATGGACTCCTCGTACAAAAATTTCTGTATATTGCCGGCTATACTTTGTATAGTGAGCCTCATGCTTACTGCATCTCATTATTTCGACCAAAAGTCCTTCATTTTTGACGATAGTCATAACTCCTCGTGTAAAAGAATCATTATCTTTCGACGATTATAATCGAACGAGGTAGTCGCGGACTGGAGCCCCATCTGCGTGGATTCGGTACATAGTTTTTATGAATGTCTGTATTTGGGTGTTGTAAACACCGATATAAGAGTTTCTTCCTGGATATTTTTGGAGAAATTGAAAATAAATAGAACGTTTCATGTTGATATTGCGTTAATCATCGTCACCTCCGAATGACGATTTCAATCACTTGGGTAGTAGCTCTTCGTACAGCCAATATAAATCGCTATACTCGACACCTGCCGTAATATCAATATTTTATTTGCCACTTTGGAGATTATTTTGGCTGGAGGGTCTATATTGACTCGAATGATCATAATCACAACGGCGGCCGCTGGGTCGCCTGTTTAGATGTTATACCACTCAGGGCTGGGATGTTTGTGTGCGTCCATAATTTCATGTTGTAGAACCCGATGTAAGAGTTTGGTCACATAGGCGATTACAAAGGGAATATCGAAAATAAATGAATAAGTTATTTCTACTTGACATTCCAAGAATTATATTAACATACGAATGAAGATTTTCATTGCCTAACGATATTATGTATTATAACGTTTGATACGTTGGTGTACCACTTTTGGATTTGTTCTAGTTATTTTCAATCGTACTTTCATTATTTTCAATGAAATATTACGGTTCATTGCTCTATACTTTGTTTATCTGATTTATTGTGAGGGGTTTGCTGTGGAAAAAGAAATGAGGGATCGTTAGAAGTGTGGGAAGAGAGAACGGATATGCTGCGGACGTCTGCAAGAAGATGAAACGATATTTTCCCGACGAAAGAGGTCGATGAAATTTTCACTGGCTTGGCTGATGAAATTTTCACCGGCTTGCTCGGGTAAAGAAAACAGTTTTTTTTCTACATTTCGATGGCTGTCCTGCCATCATCTTCGGGGCTGATGAGACCTGAAGATGGTGGCAGAGAAAGCCATCAAAACATTGGAAGCAGCTGCCTTTCTGACACACTGATAAACCCATTCACTATACCAGTTTCCAAGGAAGTTTCTTTTGATTATAAGAAAAATTGAAAAAATGTTCCGACAGATAACGGAATTCGTTTTAATTGGTCCAACATGACACTTTACGGCCCTCCGGGTAAAAAAGTTTTTTTCCCTCGTTTCTATGGCTGTATCTGCCATGGTCTTCTGGTAGATGAGGCCTTAAGATGGTGGTAGTGAAAGCCATCGAAACATTTGAAACAGCCGCCTTCCTGACCCGAATGTAAAACCCGTGAAAATTTCACTAGTATCGTAAGGAGGTTTCTTTTGACTATAAGAAAATAAATTTTTATATAATGGATTACCAAATTTGTTATAATTGGTCCAACGTCGCACTTTACGGCTAATGTCTATCGACATGCTCGGTAATGACCGTTACGTTGATGTATTCTTGCCACCTTGCTATTAGCTTTTTATGCTCGGGATCTTTATTGAAAATTGTGTTCCGTACGTCCCAAGATTGCAATGGGCGTAAGGAATGAGTTACGGGAGTGTTTGCGGAATGGGGAGTTGTGGATGGAAGTGGAGGCTGAGGGACAGAGAGGGCACTAGTGGCATTGGGAGCAAAGGAGGAAGGACCACCCGCTGGGCTTATTTGGGACCTGTTGAACTCTCCCTCATCCCCTTTTAGGATTCCCATACATTCACCCCACCCGTTTACATCTCTGCGGCCTCCTCTTCCACCCACTCACCCCCCTCCCTTCTCCTCCCCGTACGCACATTTTGTACGTACATACGTCTCTTGACCTCTTTCTCCTCTTTTGCTCCTCTCTCTCACTCTCTCCCGGCGACCATTTCCCACCACCGTCCCATTCGCCCTGCCTCCCCTGTGCCCCCTCCCCCTAACAATGCCAAGAGTTCCCCTGGGAGAGTTATGACGATGTCCGCACGAGATGGGACTGCGGCACGCTCACCAAACTCCCTTTCTCCTCCTCCTCCCTCTTCTTCTCTTCCCCTCCCTGTCTCCTCCGATATCTCACTCAACCCTCCTCGGCACCATCGTCTGCTCATTCCCCCTCAATATCTCTCCCTGTCTATTCCCTTCCATATGCATGCGAGTCCATACGTTTTTGAGTTTCTGTAATATGGTAATCGGATGGGTGAATCGGATGCATGGCTTGCAAAATAGTTCGCTTTCGTCACTTCATCGTACTCAAGAGTTTGTTTTCCTCGCCGTCGTAGCTAAAGGTGGCTTGAGCGAAATGTCACTTCAAATGATATGCATTGAATTTGGCCTCATTAAAAAAAAAATATCTCCCCTTTCCAAAAAAAACCTATTTTTATAAAGATGTTTTCATAAAAGATTTCTGCTGTTTAATTTAATTTAAATTTATTTATTTTTTAAACAGTTAAGAAAGAATGCAGAGCACATACTGTTAAGTTTATGACCCATCTTTGTGTAAAAACATTTCTCATTTTAAAAGTAATGTCTCCTGGAGAGCATAACCCTACAATCCTTTACACAACTTTACTTTAGAACACAAAACTTTAGAAAACGGGTGCTGTTTTTTGCCAGAAACCTCAAAAAGTGCGATAAGGAACTAATATTTTGGTATCTTCGAAAATTTGAGATCGTTTTGTTTAATGATGAGATAAGAGGATTTGAGGAACCAAAAACTGGATATTTTTTTATTATTACTACACAAAACTTTATTACTGAACTAAATTATCATTTATTCATTACCATTTATAACCTAACGCCTATCAAAATCAGAAAAAAATATTTATTTCACCCATTTTGCAATAAGCCTGTTGGTTTGTTTGAACATAAAGCACGCTCCTATCCAAGATAAAAAATCAGACTATGTCTTGTCTCGGATCATGTATCGTATGGAACTTGCTGAAGCTAGTTTTACACTGATGACTTTATTTCAACCTTTGGAATTCATTGTCAGTTGCAAAAACATTTAGTTCATTATTAGTAGCGATCAATCCAAAGGTTGGTTTACCTTTCCACTCAACTGAATTAATCTCTCCCTGATATTTTCGATACTTCAATCGGTCCTTCACAATATCCTTCCTGCTCAACATCCTTATCAATGTCTTTCGCCCCTTCCAAATACATTCTCATCCTTACGTTCTCCAGATTCGATAAAATAGTGTTTGGAAGCGTGGATTGAGTTCGTCTTCTACACCTTTTCCCATTTTTGAATGGTGTTACTTCAAGTCTCCTCTTCTAATCTCTATACTAGGCTGTACGCTGTAGTCAGTGAAATTGAAAGAGATATGGTACCTTTCACTGGTTAGGCCACATCTCTCGCACACCGCGAAACTTAGGGGATCTGTATTAAAAGGTTTCATTCGCGAAGTAAAGGAAGTACTAAGGATAGCCGCGGGTTTTATAAATGACTGTTGAAAACAAACAGAAAGCGTCTGAGATAAAAAACATGGAACAAGCATAAGACATATCATTAACATAAAAATCACCTTTTCTTTCTCTTTTTCCTCCACTATTGTAATCCTAACATTTTCTGCCACTCGCCTGTCTGTCGCTTCGATAGTTAGTATGGATATTCATATATGTTTATGTACTCCTCCTCCACGAGCCCTCAAATCAACTATACCTCTGCCTAATTGTAATTCTCCATCGGCTACGCTTATGACTATGTTCACATTTATAATTACTTAAATCACGTAATTGTCTGGCATTCTCTTTATGTATATATTATGGTTATAAATGCTAGACTATTGCGAAATAATTGATTTCTTATGTCATAAATTGATTAAATTTTGTGCAAATATAGCGGGAAAGGGTTTCATTATGTTCATTTGTTAAAAAAACGTCGTCCTTGACACGAAATTTCTGAGATTTTAAGAGTGAGTAGCTCTGCAATATTGAAACTGGCTGTGTAGAGGGGACTGAAGGTTGTTCTTTCCTCGGTCCGATGAAAGCAGGAAACATTGTTATACTGCTGGGAATGGTGTGAGTTCCAAACAATCCGTCAAGAAGGAAGAAATAGACTTACAGAGTATTTAACATTAGTAACAGGACCAATAATAAAAACTGCTAGTAAGTCAAATTCCGAAACGGAGGGCATAATGAGGTGGCGGAAATTAAATTTGAACTGAAATTGTTAGAACAGTACGTTATTTGAGCGGTGTACCATTTGTGGTAGTTTTTTATGGGATAGAGAACAATTTTCTATGGATTTATCGACGTAGACCTGAATCTATATATCACGAATCCTGTCTTCATATGAATGTCTTTGTCAGTCCTCTCCCTCTTCATCTCCACCGTAAAACCTATTTCTTTTCTTGCTCATCCTCACCCAGTATTCTTCCGTCCATCACGGTCTTCAGCGGCCTTCATCACATCTTTCTACCACCCACTGTTCCTCCCCATAGTCCTCTTTAGGAGTTTCCACCAGAAGTTTCTTCCAGAACTAACTATAAACTAGAAGTTTTCGCGATTTCACATTGCAACTCATCATCATAAGCTTTTCTATTACGTAGTTTTAATTAGTATTGTTGTTGCTTACTTGTTAAGCGTCTGCTAAATGAACATCATTATTTTATTGAACAGTGATATGAACCTCATCACTAAATTCGGCTTGCAGTCGTCATCGGCTCCAATATTTAGACTTTTCTCCTACCCTAGATAAAATTCATGCGTCTTTATCTTATGATTGTTACAGATACTTCCCCGGTTTTCCTGTGCATTGCAATTTTTTGGGTTCCCTCCGCGTTGCAGTATTTTTTTGGACAACTGTTTTGCCGGCATCAGGTCCTGTTGATACCGACTGGAATGCCGGGGAAACGAATGTGTACAAAAATGCTGCAACATGGGGAGAACCCGAAAAATTATATTGCTGTTGACCTGTTGTTTTTGTAAGTCAATCAAGCACATTAATTATTGCCAATGTGAGTCAATAAACTCGTCAGGCAATAACTCTTTAATCAAGCAATCATTCCGCCAGCGGTTCATTTCGCATTCAAACCATGGTTTGCTAAATCAGCGTGTGAGTTTGTAACTCCATTCCATCAGGACAAATAAGTAATGAGGCAATTATTATAAAGTCAATAAATGTATCTAATATATCCACAGTAAAATATGAAAAGAATGTTTTGAAGATTAGGTGTCGTACTTAATTTTTACCATTTATAGAAGTGTCTGCAGCCGGCCACGATAGTATCTGATATCAACGTCATTTAGCCTATCTTAACGGCTGATTGAGATGTTGAATTCATACCTTTGGGTTTTTACATACTTGTAAGATATTCTCATAAATCTTTATTTTATGGAATATTATTTTTATTATGTGTGTTTAAAAAAATGTCATCTTAGGAAATCACACAGAAGTGGCATGATAGTCCTCAGGGTAATGTTATAGTGTTAACTCTATAAGGATCTGAGGTGTTATTCGTCATATATTTGATATCAGATATGTAATCATGATAGTGGATTTATCTAGACTGTATCAGTCATACGTCCTCGGAAAATATTTCATCTAAGTCTCTGTCTAAGTCTATGTCTGAAGTAACTACCATTAGGTGGTATTCCTATATATTTTTCCAGCACATCTTTTTTAGTTTAATTTCATACATTTTATCTAAATTGAATTATGTCTTACAGTGGTGTTGGTAATTTGGATTACTACATTAGTGACCATATTTATGACTGTTAGTTTGCGTCGAGTTCCTTAGGAAACAAGTTATCGTGAAAATCGCCGTTTCAAAAATGCATACGTTTTGCAGAATACTAAAGGCTTAAAGATAGCTCTATTTGCTGCCTCGTGTACAGAGGTTTAAATCAAACAACCTGCGACATTCGAAATGCCTAGGAGATCCTGACGTCTCTTTTGGGGGTGACAGTTTGGGTGGAAATAAGCCTATTGGTTGACCTCGGCGATTGCCTGGCCTCGAACACCTTGATTTCCACTCCTGAGTATGTTCCAAGCAAACAGTGCGCAGTGCCTGCCTCCGGCGTTGGAATTATGTACTTGGGGTCTTGGGTCGCTTTTGCTGTAAATGATGTTGATCTAGATATGCTCCCAGAAGGGCGAAATTGAATCATTTTCATCGATAAGGGGGTGCAATGTAGTTTCACGCAAAGTCACGTCAAGTTCGTACGGGTGACCTCAGGCATTACCAGCGGATATTTTATCCCAAGATGAATGATGGTTGCTGAAGTAAAACTGCAACTAAATCAAAGAGTTTGTGCTGTTTTAAAAATCGGAAGTTAATGGAATGAAAAGTAGCAGAATACCGAGCGCTCAAAAATTGGCATTGCACTTTTAGTAGTAAAAATACCGTCACTTGTTGCCAATAAATTTAGTAGAAGTTTGGCCGCGCCGATAAAGATTTTTAATGTTCATTTATACTCTGAATTTCCTTTTATTCTCTTAGAGATATGTAGAGATTTTCAAACTCGGGTATCTCGGCTCATTTTATAGATTTTAATTAAACTACCGAATTAGAAAACTGTAGGTGACGGAGGGAATGGTATTGGAGATGCATGAGAGAAATAAATGGGAGAGTGTTAACTCAGAGCTAAGCAAAAGATATAGGGAAATCATCAACAGGCTCCGAAGCGAGTCGGAGAAAGCATGAGAAGTATGGTGGAAAGAACTAGTCGATTTCTTAGAAAATTTTCGGAAAGAGGGGAAGATCAGTTGCTCTAGGTAAATAAAATAATTGACGGGCAGTACTAAGGAAAAGTGGGTTGCTGCGATAATAGACACGTCATCAAAGATGATGATAGATCCCAAATACATTTAGTAAAAGTGAATGGCATACATTGAAGAGCTGTATGGCAAGGAAATAAGGTCAAGTAGGCTGAAAATAGAGAAGAAGACGACATCAACAGAGATGGCTTCGGACCGGGTGTTCTTGGTAATGAAATCAAAAGAGAACAACGAGACATGAAAATGAATAAGGCGGCGGGAATAGATGACATACCTGCAGAGTCTCTAAAGAGTGTGGGGCAGAGTGAAAGAGAGAAACGTTTTTCCCAAATTCGTTGGATTTATCAGGAGGTAGTTTGGACGGAAAAATTCTCGAATACAACGCAAAGTCCGATACCGGAGAAGAGGCAAAATCTTGCGAGGACCATAAGACAGTAAGTTTAATATCCTAGTCGGCCAAAGCAACCCTTAGAGTTATAAATGGAAGACTGGTGAACAGGGCCATTGAATACATAAGTGACGGACAGGTTGGGTTGACGAGGGGGACGGTAACGCAGGACGCTGTAAGAGTGATGAGGATACTTGTAGAAAGAAACCTAAAATTTTGGCAGGATGTGTTTGCACGCTATTTAGACTTGGAGAAGGCGTTTGATACGGAGGACTGGGTGGAAATGATGGCAGTTGTGAAGGAATTGGGGTTCAAATGGAGGAGCAGACGTCCCATCCGGAATATTTGTATGAACCATAGGGCGCAGGTTAGGTTAGCCGATGGATATTTAGGTTCCCAATATCGCCGTTTATTTCTTGACGTGTATTCAGAAGGCATGGGGAGAGACGAAGGTTGAAATAAAGATTGAAGGGCATCTGATACAGTCAGTGAGATTTGCAGATGACAGCCAGTTGACGGCAGTTTATTAGTTTATAAGTCTACAGAAGATACTCGTGGGAAGTTATTCATTAATGCCTGCCGAAAGTACGGTGGTGAATCGCATAGGTATTGTCATGGGATCAAATATTAATGGTAATCCCTACGTAATTCTCGTACTCCCTCGTAGATGGCACCATGGTATGAGAAACATTACTTTAAATTAAAGTATAAATTTGGTTATTTTGTGGTTTAAAGGGAATAAAGTGTTAAGTTATTGTGATTCATCCGTGGAATGTGATACTTCTGATTGACTGATAGCTTTTGTTTTAGTGACAGTCATACCAGTTGCAGATTTCGAGCTTTCTTCGGATTTGGATGTGGAGGAATATTAAAAATGAATGAATCTGAACAGAACCAAAGAGTGGCAAAACGATTAGTTATAAATTTGTTTGCCAGGAAAATTTGTGAGCGTGGAAATTGATTATGGAGTCTTTTCTACATTTACATCTACAAGTACATGCTACCTTGCGAGCCGCCTTGTGGGCGAGTGGCAGCTTGTGTTAGGACACTAACCGTGTTGGGAGTGTAAAGGACAAGGTTTTGTGAGGTGAAATGGTGAAGTGTATAACGAGAGTGTTTTCGGTGGAGGACGGTTTTTAGTATGTTCAATTATTGTGCATGGATAGCGCGAATTCTGTATATATCTTTTCGGCAATGCATTTCTCTTATTTTTATCGCTTCTGTTGGACCTAGAGGTGTAATTTGTGTTAAAATGATAAATAAATGCTGCTAATATTATATTCAGTAATATTTAATTTTATGAAGGATCTCAAAGAAAACATAATAGAACAACTATCCTGCTGTACAAGCTAGTGTAGGTTCATAAATGTTTGCGCCAGGTAAATTTGCGTTCCGTGGATGGAATTAAAAGGGGTATTATTACAGATCTTTTGGTCTGTACTGCGGTGACATTTCATGGGATTAACGTCGAAGTATACTATTATAAGTGTGTTAAGTTTGATGTATTTTCGTAATACTCATTGGCTTCCATGGGCGAAAAGGAGGAAGTTTCAATTATGCTGTATTATTCACTTTTTGCATCAGTAGTTTAGTAGCCCTTAAGGAAATTTGTGACCTCATATAGCGCTCATCTCTGAGTTCGGTTAATTGGTTTCGGCGAGTCTGGCTAAATGGAATTTACTGCTCACTGTAGAACGTGAGTTCCGCGCCGTATTAATTATCATAATTTTAAAAACTATTTGATGAAAATTTCCGCGCTTTTTGGGTGGAAACTTCAATTAACTCTAGGATGAAGGGAAATTATTTCCGGATAATTAGCGTTGGTGGGAGAGATCTGATAGTACTGAAATTTTATGAGCTTTGTCTCACTTAAATTGTGTAGTTCTTTTCTGACCGGAGAAAAGGTAAATTTTCATGCTGATAGAAGAATATTAATAGCGTTTTCATCATTTTTCTAGGGTAAATTTAACTTTCGGGAACGGAAACACTTCTTTTCATCTTAAGAGAGGACTTTTAAGGCTATTTAATTCCAACTTACGTCTATACCAGCCCAGTGCAACTCCCCCACCTCGGAAACGCAAGCCGATGTCGCCGTTATTGTCGCCCAGCGATATTTCCAAGTGGTAGGTGGCAGCACTAACGCTCGCCCTTGTGCCCTTACCGTGTGTATGGTGAAAACCGTGAAAACGTTGTCTAAGAGGATTTAAATGGATAGTTGCAGCTTTTGAATTTGGAATCAATCACTGAAGCAGTATGTGTATAATTCCTTATTTATTCTCTGAGACAGGAATGCGTGGACAAATGAAGTCTTGATCTACAAACTTCAAAACAACTGTCTCATCATAAGCCGTCTGCTAGGCTTTTAGTTGATCAATCAGCAATGTTAATTTAGTAAAAGATATATACTACAGATCAATTCTTTCAACGGCATATCGTTAAAGGGGTAATAACTTTGTATATTTCGACACTTTTATTATAATAGTATTATAGTTTCATATCGAATAATAGTCATACTATCATACAGGGTGGCAATAAATTGTGCTTGGATTCGCAAAGGTAGCCCTACAAATTTCGCACTACGTGCGCTTCAGCATTTGCCGGCTCAAGTGCCCTGCAACGTAATAGGACACACATTCCTCCACTGCCACCAAGTAGGGTTCTACATTCTCAATTACATCCTCAATGAGCCAATCATCTTGCTTGATGGCTAGATCTAACCCTTCCACGCATACTTCCATCACACCAATTTTTTCAGAATTTTGAAATATTTCCTTTATATGCTGCAATTTAATAAGTGGTGCATCTGCTCTGGCCTGTCGAGCGAGACACTACAGTTTCCAGCCTTAAGGGGTTGAAGCACACTGTAACGAGACAGCAACCTGTATTACAAGAGGAATGTAGGGGTATCTGGATGGTCGTTTGATCCCCCAGCCTACCTTATAGTGCCTAAGAACCTCTGAAAAGAATAAAACGACCACTACAATTAATCCATGGTATATCAAAGGATACATTGGCATTACGAAATGTCTCACCAGGTATTTGCAAAGTATTATGTGACAAACAGGAACAGTGCCTCTAGAGCATCTTGGTTTATTTTCCCGGACAGTACATACTTGAAGTCAAAATTCTGAGTCAAGTACGTTGTAATGTCCATAAGCGAAATTATGGTCAACATCAGAGACTCAGCGGAGTGAGGAGTCAAAAAATGGTCTCTTTTAATTTCTCCGCTCTCTACTCTCTCCTCTCAAGCATTAAGCCACTTTAAAGAATCTTCCAAAACCTAATGAATGTAACATGGATGTTAGAGTTAATATGGGCATAGAGGAAATGTACAGCTTCTGCAAGTAGTCACAACAAAATCAAATAATGAGAATCTCTATTTGCCTGGAAATCTCCAGAGTGTGGCTTGAGATCCTCAGATGGCACTTTGCGATTTAATGCCCATTTTGAATTACGAATATGACATTTTTAAGATTTGGGAAAGCCTATTTTGTGATTTTTATGAAATTGCTGGCGAGGATTAGGCCATTTTTGAGTAACCATTAGGTTTGAAGTTTTTTCAGTAAAATTTCCCTCGAGTAAGTTGGTGATTTCAAGGGTAAATGTTGTAGCTGCGGCAAGGTAAAAACGTACATTTCTTAGAAAAAAAATCCCTCGAGCTAGGTAATGATTACAAGCCGATATGTTTTACCGACGGCAATGTAGGAACATACATTTTTAGAAAAAAATATCCCTCGAGTAATTTGGTGATTTCAAGCGTAAAGGATGTACCGTAGACCATGTATAGAAGTGTACGGTTGTCGAAAGGCGTGCATTACATTTAAGATCCTAATCACCAACTTACTGGACATATATTTCACTTTTTATAAAAAATAAACGCATAGTTTATTTTTCTAAAAAATATAAGTTTCTACTTTGCGGCGGCTACAACATTTACGCTTGGAATCACTAAGTTACCCGAGGGATGTATTTTTCTGATGAAAATAAGCCATTAAATATGCTCGCTGGATAGTCTTTACCCTCCCAAATACCTATGCTTCTCAAGGGATTTCTTTTTCTTAAAAAAAACAAACCGCAGGTACATGTTTGCGGCAACAACTTTTTCCCGTAACTGACGCATAACCTGGTTAACTGGTGAGTGAAGAGGTGAGGGTATGCTTTTTTAATCACGGAAAAGTGAATTATATCACCGGCGATATTAGGCCATTCGGAGAAAATTTGAGGACATCAAGCCCCCGATACAAAGGAGAATGACTTAGAGGTTGGTAATACTGCTGTGATCATGTTCACATTGACAGTGTCGATAAACATATTACAGAAAATAATTTTTATGTTTCACACATTTGTTATGACTTGGAAGAACGCTAAACAATTGCAACAATGTATTATGTTTGTACGGTAAACTAAGGTGGCCTGAGGGAGGCATCGTTCATGGTTGGGTGCATTTATATAGTTTATGAGTAAGGCACATTAATTGCCCAATTAGTAGTCGACAGTGAATCGACAATTACGGTGCCGGAGAGGAGGTAGGAAGCGACATATCTCTTCAGACCTCCGTGGTGGGTGAACACCATGATCTGCGAAAGTAGCAAATTTTCACAAGTGAATGCGATACAGACCTTCGTGTTAGCGGAGTCAGGCCTGAAGTGGATTGGCAGGGATCGGATGTTACCCGAGCAGAAAGTGTTGATAAAGTGTATGAAGATGACAGAAAATCTTGCTATATGTGTAAAATGCAGAGGAAAGAGCGAAAGTGTCTTAAAAGTTTCGTGTAAAATTCTTTTTTTCGCTGGTGTGCAGGAAGCCGCTCCTTACCTAAAGTTAAATATTTCTTTCTGATGCGGTATTTTAAGGGGTGAATATTTCCTCCATCTTCTTCTTCAAGAAGACGGGAGATAAACCTCGCAATCGTGGTGGTTTCATCTTATTATTTGGGGTAGCTGATAAATATCTGGGGCAATTTGGAAATTGTGATGACACAGCATCCCCCAGTAGTTCTGGCTGCTTATATAATGGCTGCAAAATTATTCGTCGAACGTGGGTTGGGTTAACGTGTCGATGAATACAATAACTTTTACGATTTCCAAACATTTAACGCTATCTGAGTCAGTGATTTAAATAAAAAAACTGAATAATTTTGCCCCGGTGATTAATTACGTTATAATAGGACAGACTTATCAAATAGTAAACGAGCAAACTGCTATGGAATAACATTGAAACGATACAAATCTCAGATATTACTTTCCCATTCCTGTCGCATAAGGGCTTCTTCCATATAATTTCTTCGGGCGAAAAATGCTTCTGGCACACCCTCAGCCCTGGTTTAATGTCAAAATCTCTCCTAGGAATTGCATTCGCCCATTTCTTAAGCTTGACCAAATCCTTGGGGACAAAAAAATCGCACCTTCTCCGGGTTACTTTCGTAACCAGAAGTGCATCCCGGTGCAATGCACCGATGACCAGGCATCCTTCTACTATCCTCTTAAACCTTGAAGTAAAACGCGTACTTCGAAACTGCTAATATTCACAATAAAAAACGGAACTCAGATCACTCACGTGTCTTCGCCATGCAAAAGCAAAGTTTTCTAGGGCGAGCTATTGTGCTGCCACCTACGCTAATTCTTTCCTCGCGGCGACAATAACGGCGACAAATCGAGCGGTCCTGTATATTCTAAGTCCGTGGTCTATACTAACAGATTTTGATCTCTCACCACTACGCTGACGATCTTACTGCAAGTATCTATCGTACATTCATCCTTAAAAACATAGAATTGTGACCAAGTCAATGCAAATCCTTGTTTTAACTTAATTGCTGACTGTTTGCGAACAGTCTTATCGCTAACTTATTGCTAGTGGTTCACCGAGACTTTGGTGGATAAATAATCAATTGTAAAATTTATGAAAAATCCTATAAAATAATTAAGCATAACTGGATGAGCCTATCTCGTGTTGATAGTGGCATCATTACATTTCGAGAATTACAGAGAAATTAAAACAATCCATCTCGTTGTAAATTACAGCTCCTTGGGAGTGACATTGGCTAACCTTAATGAGGGCACAAAATATTCTGAATTGGTTTCAAAAGTAGAACATTATTTCATTCTCCTAATAAGTAATTGTTCATGTTATTTCCTTTGTATTCCCTTTCACTGCCTTGTTGATCTTTCAAGAATATCCTGAGAGTCTCACTAAAAAATTTAAGTGAAGTAATGATAATAACTTTTTATTTTACCTTTCTTTGACAAATTTTATCAATATATTTCTCATTATGTTAAATATATATTCCTGCATAAAAGTGGATCATGAATTTCTTATAATTAAGTTACCGATTATAGGTAGTACTTGATTCCTCAAATTTATGAATTGACTCATTATAAAGAATTATCTTGTAGAAATGAGAACTCAGTATGTCAGCTCTTTTCCGTTTATTCATTTAAACTTGCGTGGAGACTAGTCGCCGATGATTTCTTACCGGAATGAGGGATTGTAAAGGGGACAGTGATGAAAGGTAAGGGCCCCAAAGCAGTTGGCTTGGTTGGAGTAGGAGGCGAAGGAGGGGTAAGGAGGGAATTTGGAGAGAGAGGGAGGGAAGGAGAATGGACACTAAGCGGGACTTGATTTCCCAGAGGCGGCCAAGACGGAGGGTAGGAAGTTGAGTTTGGAGACTGGGAGAGGAGTGAAGCCGAGAGGGAAGGAGTGGTGGGGCTCTGTTGGGACCGCCGCCGTGAATAGAAAAGGCGGCAAGGAGACCGAGGTTGGTTTGGGGGGAAATTCGCGAATGGAACTCGCATCCACTGTTTGTGTTAATCAGATGTTGCTGAAACTTAACCTCGGGAAGGTTGGGAGGGGGAAGGGCGAATCGGGGGGATACTGCGAAATATAAGGAGAGAGACATACGCGAGAGTCTCAATCTCCTTCCTCTTGTCCTTCTGCGTGAAACACGCAAATTGGATTGGTTGGAAGTTAAAGGAGGAGAATTTTATTTTTTTTTCAAATAAAATCTGGACGTCACCGAGTACATGTCACCCCTGGAGCAGTTTTTCACGCGGGAAGTTGAACTTGAGTTCGTTTTCTTTTGGCTTCAATAGTTTTGCGGAGGAGGGGAGGTCGGTATTTTACAACTAATCTTTGCGCACGCATTAATTCTTTTTTTTCCTTTTTTCTTTGATCTGCTAACAGCGAGTGGGAACCATAGAGGTGGAATGTGCAATGAGGGAAATCATTTTACTTATGAATTTTAATTACAGAGGTCACATTTCAATCACTCATTACTTTTGTAGGAGTTGTATAGCGTGTCATGTAGAATAGTTTTACTCAAGAGAAATAAAGGTGAAATTGAATCATGGAAAGTATTTTAGCATTTAGTGCTAAATTTCAGGAAAGAGATGATAAGGATGGAAAAATGTATCGGTTCTGGCACAAACGTGATTGGAAATAACGTGGTGCGATGTGTGGAGTCAAAATGTATTGGTTTACGTCCATGAATCCCCAGTTTTATAACTTTTGAGTGAACCTTTTTGCCCTTTTAATTCGATTAGAATGCGATTCTTGATATCTTAATTGAGTACTTGCATGGGTCAGAATTTGGTGGCGAATGAATTATCAGTGTATCCTGAATAAGGCTATCCTGCAGTAAAACTTGATTGTTGTGTTTTATAAATAATTAAAGCCATAAAAGTTATACTTTTTTCGCATCGATATCCAGCAAGGCAAAAAGCGCGCCGATTGGCTGACGTCATCTCCCGCATCTTTCCCGACGATTTTTCCGAGACAGGAGTGACAACCAGATATTATTTCTTTGAAATCTAAGGGAATTGTTTCGTATTCGGACTGATTTTCGTTAAAATGGAAGTATTATTCTGCATGGCTTCATCCAACAATATGCTCGCGGTGGGTTCATTGACGGTGGGAGATTTTATGAATTGATCATGATTCAATTTCATGGCTAAATTTAATGCTGCACCTCACCCTCAAGTAACCATACTACAATCATTTTATTCCTCACAGTTTTTCGAAGTAATTTATATAACTCATACTCATTCATAGTACTTCATCTCAGTGTAATGCAACGAAGTAGGCGTACCAGACATGATAAATCCGAGCCATGACATACTTTAACATCATTGCAGATTTAATAGCTATCAATGATCTAAATTGTAGTTTACTATCTCAGTTAAAATAGCATTCTTTACATAAAATATGAGAGGCAGCCTTTGGCTTTTTAACTGCTGCGTGGGGAAAACTTTTCCCAATTTCGGAACTAGGGTAGGGAAATCAGGGCAGTATTTTTCTCCTCTCCCTCAGAGAGATTGCAAACATGACCTGTACATAAAGTGTATCCTCTGTAGGCGTCGTGTATGTGACATTGGTTTTTATCTGTTATTTTTAATCGGTATGAACTGTCTTTCTCACTATTATGTGAAACTTGATTGCTGATTCGTATTTGAGCTACGTTCTTTATCTTTGAATTTCTCCCTTTGGCATGTAACTCATAAATATATGATGTAAAGTTACGCTGGCAGTGTTGTCACTATGTTTTAGCAAAATATTTTCCATTTGGCATATGGGATTTATGTGGATTTTTACTTATGCATTAAATCGTCCATAAATAAGGTGATATTGCTCTACTTATATTAGTATAATAATAATAATCAATGCCGAGTGTGAGGGAAAGGAATTAAGATTTCTGTGTTCGATTCAGCTTTCATATAAGGCATACTTGTTCAGTGAAAATATTAAGATTTCGCAAGGGGCAATTTCGCAATGATTTTGCAACTATTCTAGCCTCAAAGAAATTATTTTGAAGAATTCACAGTAGGTAATTTGATATATTCTTCTATCCAAATTTGACGAAATCTTCTCGATCCAGTCAGTGCGCTTAAGTTGGAAAACGTTTATTCACAAGAAGTGTTAACTATTTCATTATAAATTAATACCTCATATTATCAACAAAATATCTGTATTGACGAACGAATAATATTTCACATTGCATGGAATGGTGTGGAGAGATTTAACTGGGTTAATGGTCGTTCGCTTGATTTTTAAGTGTGTAGCTTGCCTTGTTTCTTTTAAGTAGTATAAATCGGGAAAAAAACTTCTGTTCACCTCAGGGACTTAGTAAAATGAGTCGCCAATCTCGGCTCACTTATAATCGTGTTTTATGGTTCGTGGTTACTCATTCTGCCGTAATTCTTTCAGCCTTGCGATCTTCGCGCATACCTTATATACCGTAAAAATGAAGGAAGAATTCCTCGTAGTTCTTTTTTGAGGGTGAAAATTGTGGAAAATGTTCGAAAACTCATCTGCTTCACCATCGAACTTAATCCTTCGATAATAAATGAACAAATATTTAATCCTCTCTCCTCAGTGACTCATTTTTGGACTTCGAGAAAATTATTTTGTAAGTCAGATGTGAAATTCTAGTGCAACCGTAAATTTCGTTTATTGATCTTTTTTTTAAAGTTTTAGTTTCAGAATGGATGCTGATCTTACGAAAGCACCGTTGTTTTAATACGTCGCGTTATTTTTCTTTATGCGAGGCCTGATGACTCTGTGCGATACTAGCTCCAGAAAATTTGGAATTATATGGAACACGGGATTGGGGTACAAACCTGACAATTCTCTCTGCGAGGCATGCACCCGGAAACTTTGGTGAGAAATTCTTGACAACGTGTAGCATACGTTACACTCTCAAAGCATTTATCTCTTGGGTTTGAAATTACTTTCAGTTGATAATTGGTGCAGTTTACGATGGGAGCTATCTTTTTGAGAGTAACTTTTCATGATTATGGAACCGTGATAGCTAGTCGCCGACGTAAATGTCTCTGGCTCTCTTCATTAATTCAGTTTTTGTCTCCTTTTCCTCTGCGTTCTCTCTCGCAAGTCTCCTCTTGCAATTTTATCTTGTATCCTCCAGCTTTATGACTCTGCGGCTTTTCCAAACACTATTTGCCGCCGTGTGCTTTTGAAGATTATACAGAGTAAAGTTACTCTTAATGACCCTGTAATACCTTATGGGACTAATTGGCTATCTGTAAGTGCAAATACAGCGTTCAAAGTTTTAGGCGAGGGCACAATTTCCCGCTTGAAAGATGCAGGGCATCAACGGCCATTTATCTGATGAAGTTTTATTTTTAAATTTTAAAAATTTATGTTACCATTGATCAAAATCTTGATGACATTTATCGTTGACTGTCTGCAATAGCTTACTGACTGCACATGTCGTCATTAAGTCGCTGTTAATAGTTGTTTGAGCCTTTTTAGTTCATACAGTGATGGTGTATGTTTACCTCACTGGAATTTTGTCACTGTGGAGCAATTACAAAACTTAGATTTGCTAGTTATAGTAAATATTTTTGAAAGTTCCTCCCTTTTCCTGTATCTATTCTACCATTTCCTTTTCCTCTCTTCCCTCCGATCTAGATATATATGCAGGAAAAATTTGGCTGCTGTAATGTATCTTCAAATGCGGATTTATGTATTCAGTGAGAGCCTGAACTCTTGAGTTATGATATCAATATTTTCTCGAAGTTGTAATAATGTAAATTAAGGAAAGTATAAGGCTACCCAGGATAGTAACACTTCTTCTTTTTCTTCTTTTTAACTCAAAGTCAGAAATTGGAGCTTGGGCCTCTCAATTTTTTTCAAGTCACACAATTTCTCAAAAATAATCTCTAAGACTAAAAAAGAAGGTCAAATTAATGTCAAAACGAATTAATAATGAAACTAATTTGATAAAACGAATGGCACTTAAGGTGGATCTGGCTTGACTGGGCAAGTCAAAACAAAAACCAAAGCACCCATTTTATGCATTCAATTTAAAAAATCCTGCCTTCGCTGATGGATGAGTTACCTGTTAAAAATAAAAATTAATGTACAAAATATATATATTAATCCTTGAATATATTTTTAATGACCACATTTTTCTAGCCATATACCCAGGCGAATTAGCGCTAATTGCTTAAAACTACCGTCTTTTTACTTAATTTCTTTTCGCTACGACCTTATTATGGTCATATCATTTAAAACATAGGTCGTAAGCGTCATATATTTTATTTTTGTTCAGTTTTCCAGAACTTTTTGCTTCTTATAAACAGTTTTTACTGAAAGCTTAAATATGATATATTAATCAAAATGACATATTTCTGCTGTAATCGGAGCAATCTCCTCTAGAGTCTATGTTTACATCTCCACTTTCAAGGCTGAGTTACGGTGAAACTAGTGCAAAAACCCTATTTTGTCTTCATCTCAGCTTAAAAAACACGCTTCAAATTTGCTAATTTCAAATTTTTCTAAAGTGTGGAATAAAAGGTCCTGAGACCAGAGCCACCTTAGTCCAACTGGAGATATACTTTTCCAAAGAATTGAGAACAATACAATTTACTTTGATCCAGATTTTTTTTGGATCGTACACAATGTTGCTCAAGCTGTCATTTACCCGCCTTTGTTGTTAAATGCAGTTACGGTGGAAGCATTGCCTACTTTGAGCTGGTCTTTTCACTTCTCTTCGTAGCCAACCCCTTCCACGCGAGTCTTCCACCTCGTGTCGTCATTCTTCGTGCAGGTGATTGCCGTTTTTGCTATCATTATACCTCTAAGCTCTTTCCAAGGACTTTAACCTTGTCGTGGTGGGAGAGCTTGTGTGCTCTGATGATCATTGAGCTGAAATGGCAGTAGTGATGGAATTACGGGTGATCATTCTTTGGTTTTCTGTCAATGAAGTGGTTACAGTCAACGATGAACGCGTCAAGGGGTGCAGTGCGAGAGGCATGCGGAGAATATAGACGATAAGAAGACGAAAGTAACGAGTTTCTGTTGAAGCAAGAAGGCGGGTCTGAATATAAGATTGTTAGGGTACAAAATAGAGCAAGTCGAGCAGTTTACGTCTCTGGGTAGCATTTTGGAGGAGAATTGTTTAGTGGTAGGGACATAAAATGCAGAATTGCCCTGGCTGAAGAAGCATTTTCAGCGTAGGGGATTGATGCTGGGGGTTCTGAGCTGGGACGTAAAGAATAGGCTGGTGAAAACTACAATACGGAGCATGGGGTTGTATGGGTCAGATACTTGATCTTTGCGAAGGGACGATGAACCTGGACTTGAGGCGCTGGAGACTTGAGTGTGGAGGAAGATGGAGAGGATGAGATGGCTGGCGTTAAAGATGAATGAGTAGGTATTGGATAGGTTGAAGAGGAGCGGAAGCTAGATTTATTTAGTAATTTTTCTCTCCTTTTTATGCTCCCATTCTTATTGCAAACTGTCTTTTGCTTTCGTTGGTCTATTTATATGGACATAATGATCGTCTCGTGACTACCATATTGTGAGAATAATAACTCACAGTCAGACTAATAACTCGCTGTCAGATCGATAATTTTGTGACTTGGATCATGCTAGCCGGCATAACTCAACTGTTTTTCTGAAATTAATACATAATAATGTCTTTTAAGGCTAGATAGTCTAAAAGGTTTTAAAAATTAAATTCTCAACGGTGAGAGAGTTAAGTAATATGTACAATATGGGTATTTATATGGCCTCAAAGGTGTTTATCTTTCTATAATATCAATTAAAATTCTCCGTCAGCTAGAGAAGGTGCTTTGCCCACATGTGAAATGTGAAATAGTATAAACACGTTGCTATCTTCATTTTATATGTACGCACTCGTTTCTGTGTGTTATTTTACTTATGTTGAATACTATCATCACATCAAGGTCTTATATTTATGTGTAAAGCGCCTCTGTGTGTTTGAGAAGGAGCTATTGTAGGAACGTATCATGGTGGATTATTTCGCTATTATGGCAGTGAAGGTTGTAATTTCTCTTTCACTTTCTTTCTGCATTTTTATTCAAAACTTGGTTTCTCTCATTTTCTCTTAAGTGTTTATCATGATCTTTGCAGGAGTACAAATTACTCTGAAAAGTGTAATGAAAGTAGCGAAAAATGCACGAATGCGTTGTAATTATAACACGTTTTCGTATCTAATTCTATTTTTGCTCGGATTTGCTAACTTCCTTTTCAGCCTTAAACGTATGCTGCCTCGTTCGCGTGAGAAAATGTAACATTTCCCCTATGGTTCTCCTCACTCACTTCTCATTTATTAACAGATTTTAGGCAGCCCAGCCCACCCAGTTTCAGAGCCAAGGAGAAAGGGGATCTGAATTTGTGTTTAATTATTCAGAAATATTTTTGAGATAAAAATTATCCGAAAAAAATTATCTTCCATTCTTTTTTGGCTCTCGAGGTAGCCGGTTTCATTTTTTTCCTCTTTTCCTCGGTCCTTTCAATTTATTCCTCTCGGGGTTTTCGCCTATTCAGACCTTCATCTTGCCCTCCCACCGTGTACCCATCGGCTAAATGTTACTCCTGCACGCCTCGTGTGGAATGTGAGCACCCTTTAGTCCTTGAACTCTATTCTTAACGGTTTCATGCGAGTGTATAACGTCCCTCCGGGGTAACACGCACTCCTAAGCCCTCGGCCGTTACCAGTGAAACTACCCTCGCCCTCCTCTTTTTGTCCTATCCCTTCATCTCACCGTTCGTCCTCCCCGCTTCTCTTTCTCCAATCCATCCCTATTTCTCTTTCTCCGTTCTATATCATTCCCCCCTTCTATTACTCCCTCGTTTCATCCGCCCACTGCCGCATTGGCCTCGGATGTAAAATTGCTTTGAATTTAAAACAGGCTCCTCTTACCCTTATTGTTGCTGTTATATATTTTTTATTTCGAGATCTAAATGCATATTTGTGATCGTTTCAGTGTAGCTATTAACCCCCTGCCTTGTTTCGTCCTGTATCTATCTCTTTCCCTATCTTTCCTTCCATCGTAGTCTACTTATTTTTCCCCCCCTCTCTCAAAACACGCGGAAAAAATTAACCTCATAAAAATGGAAAGTTTTCAAGGGAAGAACGGGTAGCAGATGCGTTATCCGAGGCCTGCGGACCGTTAAATTACTCGCGGACTCGTCGGATTTTTCATCAATTATAATAATTTGAGTTGGGGTTCCCTCTTTAAAAATAAAATAGAAATGAAAACTGGCACAGTGAGTGGCCAAAGGCTTTGTTGTTGCCGATGTTGTTAAGGGTTTTTCGTGGAGTTTTTTCGTATCGAAACGGGGATGTATTCTGAAATAGGGATGAATATTATATATTCAGCGTATTTGGTGCAGGGCGTCTGGGTTCATCGTTGGTAAACTTCGACGCCGTATCGGACGCGGGCATATTTTTACCTGTTTCACTATTCCCACATTTCGCGTTCTTTTCGTCATGTTCCTCTACCGGCATAGTATAGCCGTTGGAGCCAAAACTGTTCTTTGTTTAATAACGTTAGAGTTGTTTTTGTCAATTATTCGTGCTATAATGATGGAAGGAGCCCAAATATAGTAATAATTGGAATAGTTTTAGCTTCTTGCTTCGTAAAACAACAAAATATTGTTATGGCATGGCAGTTATGATATATTATATCTGGCTGGCTAATAACTTTGGAATTCAATACATTTTATTTATTTTTGGACTGTTAAAAATGTTTATTCGGTGAAAGTCTTAGCTTTCGACACATATTACTGTAGTCTTATTAACTTTCCTCTCGATTTCTTCAAGGAAATTCAGCTCATTAATTTGATCTTTTCGATTCCTGGTTAACCTATTTCCGTGAATCCCCATCTACTTCGTTCTATTGCTGTAATACCCGAGATTAACTTCCAGGCAGATATGAAATAGTTTTTCTGCAGCGCTTCATTGTTCCCAATTATGGTGTTGCGGACTGATAGCAAGAATGTGTTGGATAAATTAACACATTTCCATTTTATCACCTGAAACACCTGAAATCTTGTATACACAGTCTGCGTAAAGAGGGACTGCGTCACTGAGCATCGATGTAATGGCTGAGCGTAAAGAATCTCGCGAAAAAGATGCTCGATATTTCGTGATAACTTAACAAACAAATCCAACTTAAGTACTAGTGACTTATATTTAATATTGTGAAAACTATTTATGATAAAGAATAGATTTTAAACCAATTTCTTGTTCAATCAAACACATTATCACATTACTAGGTCTCACCTACCCTCGACTGATTTTATAGGCAGTCTTTTGAGTACGGTTCCTTGTGCCTTTTTGCGTTTAATTTGCCTTCTAATCCGTGACGCCAGGGTATAGGTGTGGGTTGAAGAGTTTTGGGCTGCATTTGACAAACGATATGTGTTCATGCCGTATTTAACGAAAAGTGGTATCACACACGCGTGTCACCCATGAGGAAGGGCATACTGCATTGAGAATTATAATTTGTCATATTTTGCGTTCTCTTCGGTTTCCGACCGCGGGACTTGGAGCTTGTTTTGGAGGAGAATATGTTCAGTGGTCCGGACGTCAGTTTAAAAATTACATACAACGTGGGAATGAAATTGGTCGTGAAAAATCATTTGACCGGGGATAGAATCCAGATCTCCCAGTAATATTTTGGTACTCGTGGGCTTGACTGCATGCCATGTCATTTGTGTATTTTGTAGTGATTTTGAAATTGGTCCCAAAATTAGGTACTTGATTTAGTGACTTACCATTCTCTTGACAGAACGGCAAGTGTTGATTATCATTGTGATCGGATGACATGATTCTTAATGAAAATAATAACAGAGACTCTGTTGAAACTATTTTCAGTATAATGGGAATATGGCCAAACTAGTGAACTTTCAATCAAATATTCATATAGCTCCAGTCAATGTTACCGCTTCTGTTATACCTGATGTGCATTACTGTTGGACTGCCTCTTAATTTCACTGCGGTTTTCCGCTCCGTTTATCGCCCGATACATTCGATCTTTCTTTGCTTCGTTGTACATATTGGGATTGAAGCGGTATTTGGAGGTCATATAGTGCACACTTTATGGGCAACATACACATAAGAACCACGCACTGTGCTGTGCTGCTTATTTAACTATTTCAGGTGATGATTCACTATCTCAACCTCCTAGGGATTTAGGAATGTTAACCATAACATTTGTGCTTCCAACGTTGGAGTTGGAAAATTACGAACTGTACAACGATTTACATTTTTACGTGCATTACATTACGTAGCTTTCAGGCTATTCCTTCTCGAGGTAGGCTCATCAAAAGAGTTAAATTCTCGGTAATAGGCCTGTAAAACTGACTCACCTATGGTAATTTTCTGCTTACTGACCTGTTTTTACCACCGCTTTTGCTTCTCTTTTGCTCATACATTATTCCATACCCACGCTCATGTTCGTAATACTCCAAATTTGTCCTCTTACAGGGCATCCTTCTCCATATTTACTCTTAACTTTCTCTAACTCTCCCTATCATACTATTCACTCTATCATAAATCTGCTTTATTATTCAATTTTCAACTATTCTGTACACTTGATCAAACAAACGAATCATTCTCCTTTCATTTACGTCCGGTACCAGAGCATACATTCCACATTCATCACCCACTCATTCCTAATCATATCATCTACTTTTACTGCAAACACTTCTACGACATATCCGCTGTTCGTATTCACTTTACCTTCACTGGTAGCTCACATCCTGACCGGAGGTCAGTTTATTAGTTTAGAATTTCTTTCAAATTTCCTTTTCAGAGTAACGTGCGGTTTTGTTTGGTCATATTTGTAGCCTGATGCCCATAAATCCTCAGTAATTAGCCCACGGTAACGGCAGGGGAACCTGGTCAAAGGTGTGGCGGAGAAGAAGCGAACAACCATTGCCCTTAATGAGCCAAACTTTCCCCGCGTCGGTCAATCGATCTCCGCGTTAGGTATACATACATATTTGCACACTCTAAAGATGGAGCAGCTTCGACATGTTGTTCGCGGAATGTTTGACCTACCATTCAAGCGGGAGAGCGACACGGACGGAAAATATTTGTAAATCCCTTTTCCGCTGGGAATCGAATCGTGAGCTTTTAACTTATGTGAAGAGAGAGAGATATGAAAGTAAAGAGGGCCGTCATTGCTTTGACTATATTTGGAGACCTCTCTCCCTCTCTATTTATTTCCCGAGAGGCCGCGATGGAGAATAACAGTTTCTGTGCCGGACTGGGAGGGAGTTTCCGGGCACGTGCATGTTTGGGAAGGATGTGATTCTGGGGTGGGGCGAGATAGAGCAGCAAGAGAATGTAAATGCAATGCAATGTAGTCCATATACGTTTGCATAATACTCTGTGATATTGTAGTTTATTTTTAGTTGTTCTGTTAAGTTCGATTTGATTAATCCATTGCAATCGATTCGTAAACATGCGCAGTAATATCTTTTAAGGTCTATAATTTTCCATTATAAACGTTAAATAATAAAAATCAATTTCCAAAAAAAAGAGAAGAAGACAACTGCTGTGCTTAAAGAAACTAGGATTGCAAATCAGGAAACAGTGTGTGATTACCCTCCAGTGGAGTGTGTTACTCTATGGAACGGAAGCATGGATTATTGAAAATGCTGAACAGAAAAGAATAGATGTCTTTGATACCTGGTACTGGAGGAGGACGCTGAAGATAAAATGGACGGACAAGATATGAAATGATGAAGTGTACAGAAGAGTAGATGATGAAGGGACCATATGGAACACCTTTACGGAAAAGAAGATCAAGATGGATTGGACACACCCTGAGACACAATGCGTTTGTGAAGAACATAATTGAAGGCAAAAAAGAGGGAAAAATCCCCTGAGGAAGACCCCGGAATAAGTTCATGGACTAAATAAAGAGGAAGGCAATAGGAAGAGATACCAGGAGGTAAGGGAACTAGCTTTGGATTGGCATGGGTTTAGGTCTGTAGTAAACCAATCTTAGGATTGAACGACGAATGATGAATTATTAGTTAATAATTTATATTAGAAAGGCGGAATATATATCCATAACTATGGTGAAAGGGGATAAATGAGCACAAAAGTTGATAACTGCAATTGTAGGTGGCGGAAGGGGTAGTGAGAAGGGATGGAGGAATAGATAAGCCGAGGAATTGAGAATGTGTTCCTTTCTGATAGTCTTAGTTCCCGTTTTTTTACTGCTAGCGCATTTAAAACTGAGTGGTGAAAAATGAGCGAAATTTTAACGTTATCTATTCATTCGTAGCCTAAATCCTATATCCTAAATCTATTCTTGTAACCTATATCCTAAATCTATTCTTTTGCAGCGAGTGCTTTTTAGAAATAGAACCTTTTAATCACTAATCACAAAATCGTTCCATACCTTTTTCCCATGATCTTTCGCCATGGCTGTGGTGGTGTTATGCGGTAATGAAAATTACAGATAAAATAAAGAATAAAACGTTGATGTGCGTGAAATATAATTCCTCATTTATTCGCAAATTGTAAATCACATTCGTAACTTTTTGTCACTAGAGTAATTTAATGTAGTTTCATCCACAATGTTAAGACTTCAAGGTTCAACATAAACCTTTGACCTTTATCGTACGGATTAAAATGCAATTTGCGGGCACCATCGGCTGGATTTAAATTTGAGCATTTAGTGGAAAATGTTTGGGTTAGTGTACCAAATCCAGTGTTCATTTTGGCGTCGCCATATCTTCCAAAATTCAATTTGTGATAATGGTAAAAATTGCTGTCTCTTTAAAAATGTCATCAAAATATTTTAATGCACTCGCAAATGTGTTTACATTTATATCCAATCAATAAATTAAGGTTAAAACAATAATTTTATTATGCTGATATCAAATTCATAGCTTTAAGTGTGTTTTTAGGGGGGGAGGGGCCGTGAATAAAAATTGATTCGGGAGGAGAGCTCGGAGGGTGGGTAAATGCGCAGACTTGTTCGAGGAGAGGGAAGAGTGGAGAGGTTTTTTTTTCGGAAATAAACGCACACAGGCACGTCTATGTATACATGCAAACGCCCAAGCAATGATGTTGATGGATGGCCAGGTGGGCTATCGATCAATGCGTGGGCCGAATAAAGGAATGGGGGAATACGGGGAAGATAGAGAAAGATAGCGGTGGGGGCAGGTGGTAGCTCTTGGCTGAAAGCCCAGATTTCGCAGCCGCGGGCCCTGGAGAGCGTTGGGCGCTGGAAAGTGTGGAGGGACGGGAGCCGTGGAAAAAAAAATTGGGTTGGTAATTCGGCAATGGCGACCGTCAGCGGAGGTCATTCTTACCATTAACCCTCTATGGACGGAATTATGAAACAGCATGAAAAAAATACTGGTACTATGGTAGTTTTTTTTCAAGTGCTATTTAAGCATTTTTTTACATAGCAATTTATTTAAAAATAATATTTATTTTTAAATATGACGTATTTGTATTGTATGTATTTAATTTGAAAAAATACTACGCATAATAATATTTACACAAGTTACCTTCGTAACGTACCTTTTTTAAGCTTTCTCAATTTTTTCTTCCTAATAACAGCTGAAACTATTTATTTCAGAGCTCCACCAGGCACGCCATTGTCAGTGAATTACGTCACACATGTATGTATTGAAACTGTTTGACAAACCGTCTAAAGAGACGCAACTTTCCACACACTTAATCCGAAGCGTTGCAATTCTGTTTAGCACAGCAACTAAATGGGAAATCCCAAAGAAAACAGATATTTCAATGATTTTGAAGCGTAACAAATTTGACTCTCTCGTCCATAGAGGGTTAACATGAGGATAGTTTTGTTTCTGTTAGTAAGAGAAGGATTTTTATGTGGGGAACGCAGGGAGAGAGGAGAGAAACCCGGAGTTGGCGTTAACCTTGTTTTAATGAAAGGCGCTGGTGTTTTCGGAGTTCTACTGCCTAGCCGTTGTATAGATTCGGTACTTATTTTGAAGTACCCTACGCCGCATAGACAAGTTTAGTTAATACAACAAGTAATATTCCACCATCACTTATTATATATTCGAAGATTGGTCTGTTGTATCTCACCATTCCGTTCTCCCCTCTGCAAATCGCTGTTTCTTTACATATATTCACTGAAAGATCCATCATATATTGTGTGATTCATTATATTCTTGCCATACCTCTTTTTATCCTATCAATTCTCGTTTATTCATTGTTTTTGATGGGCTATTGTATCACTAAATGTGCCCAATAAGTTTGGCTCTTTTTCTTCGCAGGGTTTTCAATTTACTCATTTTCTCTCTCCAATTATTTTTAGGACTTTGTTGGTGATTCTCTCCGTCCTTTTGATCTTCACAATTATTTTGTAACATCTTAAAGCGTGGAGTGAAAGGAACTTTTCAATTTTCCTGTACACTTTATTTTTACTGCCCTATCTTCCTGAGACAACATACCTCGGATTGTGATGTGAAGAGTTCTAATAGGTCTGGTCAGAAAAAAGAAAATCGGGTAATATTACTGGATATTTTTGTACTCATGATAAGAGATTTCGGCTATGTCACGTATGAGACTGTATTCTGAACAAATTATAATTAAGCTACCAGGGTTCGAACTCAGTCCGTTGGGTTGTATAGCCCGTATCTGGATCCTTTTATTTTTCTTCCTCTCAATCATATCCTCTGTGGTATGGCTTTCATTCATTGTCGTTGCACATTGTCTGACCCAGCCGTCGGTAACCTAGAGTATGCGTATTCCCAGGCAGTTTGCAAAAGCTTCGTTGATTGCTTGACTAGAAAGTTCGAACGGATGATGCGTTCCGATATATTGTACCCTTGCTGAAGGTTAGCATGCGTCCGATTTGGAATTTATTTGAATGTGAAATGTGCACGCATAACCTCTCGCCGACCACTGGTGTAACCAGTTATGTTGTCCTCATTGTCTACAAAAGCGTTTTATATGCCTTTTTTTAAGCAGTTCTTAATCTTAAGCTAATTATTACTAACTTATTGTCATAACCTTTTTATGTATTCTTAGTGGGGATCGAGATCAAACTGAAAAATATCCAACCTTATCCAAATTTGCATCCGCCCCCCGATTTGGGAATCTGGTATTATCGTTACACCAACCCGATCCAGAAAATATCCATTTCGCTCATATTTATTAAATTTATTTAATTGTCTATTTTTTGAGATACTGGTGTAAATAAGTACTGTAGCGACGTTGAGGAAGGAGAAAATATGTGTGGGATTCGAGACGAGAATAGGCTGCAGGTATTGGAGGTATTGGATGGCGTGGAGCAGGATGATCAAGGAACGGTGGGTGAAAAGAAAGAATGATAAGGAAGTGCTTGGAATGGATGTTTAGAGAAGGAAGCGTGTGGATGAGATTCATTGGAGGCTAAGTTGATGGTTGGAAGAGATTTCGAGGGAGATGGGTTTTTTTAAAGCCTAATGTAGGATGTAGGCTAAGTATGGAAGGGGAAGAAAGAAAGAAGACTATATTGACGGGATGAAGGATGTTATGACGCTTCTGTGTAGAAAAAATATTGCAAGACGTATAAAATCCGAAGATTCTTACGATATTGAGTGGAATTTTTGCATGATGCATAAATAAGAAGTTTGCAATTATCAACAGAAATAAATTTTGCTGCGACCTAAGTTTTGTTGTTTTTACATCATCATCAGGTGATAATGATGTAAATACATCAAAACCTAGGTCGGAGTAAAATTTATGTCTGCGGATAATTCTTATCAGTGAATTGATCACCTGATGAGTTTCTACGTCTCTGTTTCAGCATTTCTGCGTTTCTGTGGATTCATCAACTGATGATGTAAAAACGTCGAAACCTAGGTCGCGGTAAAATTTATTTCTGTGGATAACTACATTTTTTTATTTCTGCATTATTATAAGGTGATAAGGTCCTGCATAAGTAAGGATTTAGAAGATTTTTAGACGATTACATTTAAACCTATCTTCCCCAGTTGAATACCTTAACAATAAAACTTGGGTATTTTTATGAGCTAGCCCCCGGTGTGGAGAAAGGAAAGCAATGTAACTAGTTCGAGGTTGTGTGGGGGGATGTTGGGGTACTTTCCGAAGAAAACGTCCCCCTAAGCGCCCGTAATTAGCAAAAGTAGTGCGGGCGCTGGGAAACGTTGAGGGTGGTGATGTTGGTGCAAGGGCGAAGGTCAAACATATACACTCACTCCACCCTCTCGCTACCCTTCCTCTTTGGGGCACAAAAGACTGGGCATGCAGCCCTAAAAAATATTCGGGCGCGGAGCGTTGAACAAGGCGACATTGTTTACAATACTTGCATTTTTTCGGGTTTGAAGCGGCAGGTTGTACGGGTGGACCGGCGAGCGGTCGGAGGCGTGTTGAAACAGCCTACGTGGGTAAGGAACACTTTTCGGAAATTCGTTATGTTATGTGCCCTGTTTCGTCGACGTGAACTCCCCCGCCCCTTTGTGCTGGGCTTGAAATGAAAATGTGTTGCAGCAAAAAATGACTGCGCTTCGTTCTTTCACGTGTTGCGCGGTGGAATTGAACATTTATCGTCTAATGAATGCGAATAGGGCATCCGCCACTGCTTGTAGGCCAGGAATATTTATTAAATTTCATTTTTTGTTTAGTTACGCCGTGTCCATTTTTTAAAACCTATCAATAGATCACTTTTTAATTAGTACTAGCTGAAGTGCAGCACACACCCGGGACTTTTCCTCGAATATTGAAATGTGTATTACTTATGTAAGCTAAGTGTTATTTAAATTGAGGATTTTAATATTTCCTAGTTTATGGATGCTTACCTGTCTTGAGAGTCTCTTAGGGTGTTGATAAATTTTCCTTGCGTGCGCTTAAGTTTTTATTTTTTATGACATCCTCGTATTGCATCAGGCATGCGTTTTCAATGCTGTTTCATTATTACAATTCGTACAAAACACCTTCACGTATGTTATATTTAGCTTTGTGTTTGTTTGTTTTCAGATCTACTTCCGCTGTTTTCATACGTCTATATTCGTAATGGACTTCCCGTTCAAGGACAAATGTCCGTTAAAATAAATATGGGCATGGGTCAATGTATTATAGTTGTTGAATGTCTAATACTTCCAATTTTACCGTTTGGCTTAAACTATTTTGGTACCGTAGTGCTGTGATATTAGCTGCGGTATCTTCTGTTGCAAATATATGAATTTCAGCATCATTTTCCGGGAATAAGAAAGGAAATGTCGAATCAGCGGAGTTTCCATTGATGGAAGCAGTGGTTCTATCACCTCAAGGATCGAGTTCTAACATGCCATATGGTGGTGGAGCTAGGTTTATTGAACGCTTTGGAAATGAATAAATTCATCCTCATATATCACATTCTCAACCCTGAAATCGCGTTTATTAATCCAAGGTTTAAATCATTATGAATTTATCAATTGCGTACATGAATATTCCAAGATACAACAGATAAGTATGCAAAGTAAGCCCATAACTTCATTTAAGTTGAAGAGGAGAATTATATTAATTAGTTGCGCATATTTTTAATTCTGATTGTGAAATCCGAATTCAAATATGTGCGTTTGGTGATGATAATTCGGCTTTATTAGACTGAGATTACGCCTGAAATCCCCCATGGAATCAAACTCCTCATTATGGTAATCATGAGGTAAAAAATAAATCCATAAGAGGAAAAATGTTTTGGGATGAGCAAACACCTCCGTAACCAACTGACTATTAAGGAAATGATGAACAAACAGTGACAAAAATGGAGGAGATTTAAAAGAAATAAATGAATGAAGATACATTAGATAAAGTGGTACATGAATTATGAAGCATATAGTAATAACCAACGTGTAAGTAATGATATCTTCTTGACCCCGTTTAATTGCTGATATCTTATCACCGTAGGGGTTACAACATGTTATCGGTGAATTGCAATTTGTGCATTAAAGTTCAAATATATTTCCTTCATCTATGTTTTAACACCCTCCCAATATTGTTGAAAAATATCACCAATCAACTTCGGTTCCACCTCATCTGTTGCCTCGGTTGAAACCTTTGTATCACCATAATGGTTGGTTCCCACTTTTAGTGTTTTCCAAACTCTCTCTTTGCATTTACTTACGGCGTCTTTTCACATTCGTTCCACTTAAAGAGTTAGGAATATGAAATCCGCTCCAGCGAAGCTCGTGAAAACATTTGATTTCCATATTTTCCAACTGCGCCGAAAGGTTTTTTTTCCCTCAAACCAGATGGTGCTCTCCGCTAAGGACATTCAGAAATTTTCTAAGGCTATATTTCAAGCTGAATACGTTTGGTGAAATAGAGTTATGGAGTAAAGAATGATCATGGGACCGCACAGTGCTATCAGGAAGAGGTGATTTCTATTACAGTCGTACGCACCGATCGTTTTGGATGATTCTCCTCACTCTCTCTCCTTCTCCTCCATCGATCCACATTAATTGTAGGTCAGTGATAGGAAATCTCCGGCTCGCGTGCCAAACATTGACACGCGAACAGCTCTGCGGACAACTTGGGTTTAAAAAAAATCAGTTAAGTTTTGCCATTCGAACGAATAAAATTCGTTGCCGCAAGTGGGTCAGAATCGTAACACTGTTTTCAGTGGCCTTTTTTCACTCAAATATCATTCCGCAGATGATCAATTTTCGCGAACTTCAACGGGTTCCCTAAATTGCTCGTGAATTCATTTTTTATGTGCATTTTATGACGTTTTTGGTTCAAGAAATAAAGTTTCATCGATATTTTTGCATAATATTTTTTCTCAATATTTTTCTTAGTCTCCAGTTTTTTAAATTTCCTCTCCCAGAGAGTTATAATAATTCTCGAACTGGTTCTCGGATAACAGCTGTTGATATACCCGGGAGGAAATCTGTCACAGTTGCGTTTGCTTCTTTTACTGTTTCATTTGACCGTCCATTTCATACTGTCTTGTTTTGGTGCCTATCTTTGACTCTGGCCCTAATTTTTTGTCCTCTCTTTCATATGATCCTTTATTGTTCTTGTTTCCAATCTAAATAATGCATTGAACATGTTATCTACGATACACGGTCATTTATCTGTTGAACACTTGTATTGCACATTTTAACCCCGGAGAGACGACTTCGACTAGTGTCTTGACCGAAAGAAAATGAAATTGACGCTTTGCATATTTAACTATTCGAGTATCATTTACGATCTCGATATTTGCTTAAAGTCAATCAAATTAATAATTATGAAAAGAGTGAAAAACTAGGTGATAGATAAGAATAACTCTTTGTTTTAATTAATAATGAAGGAGAGAGCACATTTATACGGAACATTTGACTTAACCAATCAAATTATGAAGTTATTGTTCACCTATTGCTATTGGCTAAGCTTTTTTCGGGCTTTTGCGTCGTACAAAGTACTTTTCATTCCCTTTTTATGGAAATGATGAGCAAATTAATTTTGTTGGTTGTTGTTTCATCTGGGAGGTATGATTTTTGTCTAGATCATGTATCTATAACTTAACGAAACAATTATTGAGGTATTTCTTATGCTTTTATTTATGCATAGGAAAAGTACGATCAAAGATATGTCAACTTATATTCCTAATTTATCATTGATTCTCATTCTACATTATCTTGAAATAATAGTAATATTCTATTGGAGAAATGGTGTAAGTATTTTTCTTAATTTGGTTATATTTAAATAAGTATTTGATAACCTAATTCTCCCGGTTATCATAAAGTTATGTTTTAACATAGCTACGTAATTCCTATTTTTTGACGGAATTTTATTTCTTGAGGTAATCTTTGGCTCTCATTGACTCAAAGAAACCCGTACTCGCTTCTCTGTTGCAGTCAGGTCCGACCTCCCTGTGAAAGAAGCGAGAAGCTGGAGATTATGATAGGATACTGCCTTGCTCTTTGATATTACTGAGCAAAGAAATGAACTCCACTTTAGTAGTTGCTTTGCTAATAATTAAGCCGTGCGCACACGATGGTATTTTCGTAGCAGCACTGAACTTAGCTTCTCACGGTCTCCGCGCTTGTTAAGGCTGAATGGAAATAAGGAAAAATTCTAATGCTTTTAGCGCTTCCCGCTTGAACATAACATGTGGAATCATGCATGCATGAGTAGAATTGCCTGTACATAGGTTGCGTATTTGCATGTACCTACACACCTATGACTATATATTTTTTCCATTTCCATGCCAATTTTTTCTATACATTCCAATACTATGTTTATTCTGTCGATATTTGCGATCTAATGATGGTAACAGTAGCTGTTTAAGGTTCATGGATCATGAATGGTTATAAGATTGATATCCTTTTACTTTTTCCGTCAGATACTACGAAATTTGACTTACACATACATTTTATTTATACTAGTTAAAATAACGCATGTTTCAACATATACTCTCCAACCTAAAAAGTTTTAAAATATGAAAATTCTTTACAGTGAGTTAACGAATCATTTGTGTCTTCATTTTCGAGAAAACGCATTAAACATTTTATTAAAACAATTATTTTGGTTTGATGTGACCCCCATTTGTGGTACTCTGGCTATCTCACCTGAAGTCGTTTTCTTACCAAACTGCAGTATATTGAGCGTCACTTCTACGACAGTGGCATTTGCTGATGCAGTAAGATCGCCTGAACTAGGAGGAAAAAATACTCAAACTGCAATTAACGCCCCAAAAATATATCGAGAGACGTCGGGATTTGGGAATCGAGGCATATAATTCGAAATAAGACAAAACCTTTTTGAAGGTCCCTGTATTAACTTACATCATATCCAGGTGAATTTTTAGAATTCCATCGTTATTTTCCTTCCTTTCCGAAGATTCCAACAAATGCTTTTCAAGAATGTGCTATTGAGAATATACTACTCAAGAGTATGGCTTTCACGTTCATATACACTCTTCATTCTTAATTATTTAATTCAATTTTCAGTCAAAACTATTGTAAAATTTAAGAACATTGCAATACGAATATGACCAATGAAATACTTTGCGTAAAATATGATCCCTCGCGAGGTCCATGCTTCATGAACCATAGTGGAACACTATTGTTGGCTCATACATATTCTCCAAATATTGCCACTTGAGTCTAGAATCGTGATTGGCACATTAATATTTGCATTGGCTTAGAAAGCATAGTATTCTTCATTTTTTTCTCAATTTTGAAATTGCGAATATTTCCTTGAGGAGTAATCGAGTGAGTATGTACTACATAATTTTTTATTTTTATTTTATTTATTTATTTTCACTGCCCCGAATACAGCACATTAGGTCATTTTACGTCGGGTGAACAACAGTAACAACGGACGAGACACAGACACCCATGTCCTGGGCAGATAATATTCCTCCCAGGCGGGACTCGAACCCGCGACCCTCGGGTTAGCAAGCGAGGACCTTACCCCGCCGCCACCGGGGCCGACAAATATATAAAAACGTTATTGATGAAAAAGCAGAAGAATTAAACTAAGGAATAAGTTGATAAGTGAAGAATGTGGAATGGATTCTCCGGCAGTGGACAAGTATAAAAGAAGCGTGCCTATTTGTTTTGGCCTTCTGGAAAGAATGAATGAGAATGAAATAACGAAGAAGATTGATTGAAGATAAGCGAAGGGTGTGATGAGAATAGACTGCCAGATAAAGCCATTGGTGCATACGGCGAAATATTCAGTTGAGACAGTGAATACTTGGACTCTTTTAGAACAGGAGGGCGTTTATGAAGAACTTGAGTGTAACTCAAGCAAAAGAGGTATGCTAGAGTATGGCAATCCACTCAATGGTACAGGGCAGTCACCGCGACAGTTTTAACTTTTCCTACTACGCTAGGGAACGGCGTGATAGATATGTGTGCATGCTGCCTTAAGAAGAGAAACCACGTATTTTTAGAACTTCTGAGGAAATATTATGATTAAAAATCGTATGAGGAGTTGCAGCAAACACATGTCGAAAAAATAGACGGTACCTGTTTTATGTTTTATACTCCCTGGCATATTGAATAGGCCGACTATGGCATTGTGGCTTTCCTTTGCTATTTTCTACAACGTTGTTTTGTGATTTAGCTTGTCTCGTGCAGTCTGGCAATACAAAATTATTTGCATGATATCAAGTGATTTCCATGTGTCGAGTTTAGTGCTGGAAGTTCGTATTAGAAATTAGTTGAAAGTCATATCATCATTGGTCATTCAATTCTAAGATTGGTTGACAGCAGCCCTCCAGCCTTCCCTATCAAATGCTATCTCCTGGTATCCTTACCCTTACCTCCTGGTATCTCTTCCTATGCCTTTTCTTTTTTTTTTGACCCATGTACATATTCCAGGGTCTTACCCTGACGACTTTTCCCTGTATTTCTCCTTCAATCATATTCTTCACAAACTCATCGTGTCTCAGGGTGTGTCCAATCCATCTTGTTCTACTTTTCTCTATGGTAATCCATGTGATCCTTTCTTCTTCTACTCTTCTGTACACTTTATCATTTTTTATTCTTTCCGTCCTTTTCATCTTCAGCATTCTCCTCCAGCACCAGGTTTCGAAGGCTTCTATTCTTTTCTGGTCAGCTTTTCCAATGGTTCATATTTCCGTTGCATAGAGTGCTACGCTCCACACGAATTTTTCACGTACTATTTCCTGGTTTGTAGGCCTATCTCATCATTGACTTATTTTCTCCAGGTCCTTATAAGGTGTGCGTGGAGTTGTTTTAAATCGAACGCTCTATCCTAACAAAATGTGGTGATATGTACAAGAAGAATCGAAGCTGGGGAAAGAGGCGATGCCTGTGGGTGGTATCGTCGTTGGCTCGATATGTATCAGGGTGGACGATATTATTTGTTGTAAACTCACTCACTTGTGCCCCTCATCTCGGGGGAGGAGCGCTACACCACAACTTTCCCTTCTACTCGCCTCCCCCGCCACTCCCCTGTTCAAGGCTTGCTTTTGCCCTTTCAACCACGACACGAATTTGTTTCATTAAGGCGGAGTGAGGCGACGGGAGAAAGAAAGTGGAGGGAGGGAAGGGGGAGAGGAGGAGTGGCGTTGAAAGGGCTGTAGTTGAGGGAAGGCCTTGGGCTCCCTCCTCTCTCGCTTTTCCCGCTCCTTGTACCCTGAGGTTGCCCCTGCGGAGACTCTCCTCAAAGCCCCGCTCTTTTCCCACTTCCCCTCCCTTCTGACTCTCCCTCTCCTCTCACAACCTCTTCGAGGAATGGACGCGGAGATTAAAGGCGGCTCCGCCACTTTCTTTCACAAATGCACCACCTGCCACTTCCTTTGTGCGCGTTCCCTATTCCACCCGTATTTTATAATCCTCATTCTTCCTTCTTCGGTCGCAATAATTGTCGCATGAGAAATTAAAACATTGTCGCTTGCTTCGCAAACACTCGATACTTACCATGTTGGTTATGATTATCGTATTCGCAGAGGAAGGAGATTATATGAGGATTTTTAGAGCGATCTAATGTCGTGCCATATTCTCATTCGTTGTTCAATTCTAATATTGGTCGACTGCAGCCCTCCACCCTTCCCTATCTGTTGCTAGTTCCCTTACCTCCTGGTATATCTTCCTATGTAGTTTTCTCTTTATTTGGTCAATGGACTTATTCCTGGGTCTTCCTCTTGGAACTTTTTCCTCTATTTTACTTTCAATTATGTTCCACACAAACCCATTTTGTCTCAGTGGGTGTCCAATCCATCTGATTCTTCTTTCCTCTATCGTGTTCCATGTAGTCCTTTCCTCTTCTACTCTTCTGTACATTTCATCATTTCTTATTTTTTCCTTCCATTTTATCTTCAGCATCCTCCTCCAGCACCAGGTTTCAAAGGCTTCTAGTCTATTCTGGCCAGCTTTTCCAATGGTCCATGTTTCCGATCCATAGAGTTCTACGCATAACCCGAATGTTTTCACATACTGTTTCCTGGTTTGTAGTCCTATCATTTTTGAGCAATGCAGTTGTCTTTTTCCCATGAACGCCTTCTAAGTCGTGTCATATACTCCAGGGAAAACGGAACGATGTGCTAGAAATTGGGACATTAGGATGAGAAGTGTCCAAAAACCTTCCGATCAGCGAGTAGAAGAGTTAAATGAAAAAAGTTAAGTGAAAACTTTAATTTATAAAGTTAAGTCATTGGTTTTTCCTGATATGACATTTATAACACTGTCTAGTTCTGTCGCTGTCATTTTCGTGAAATTCTGGAGTTTCTAACAAACATTTTTTCTCTGCTTCACACAAAGCCGCGCTTTAACTCTGCCCTTGATCACCGAATAGTTCCTCCAAGTCCACATGGAGGCACTTTCCTCTGGAAGTCTGAGCCTTGCCTCTACATTGTGCCAACTGTACTTCAGTAGTTGGCGCTATGTAGAGAACTGCCGGACGTAGAACCCCAGCGCCTTTGGGCGTCCGGTATTAGAACCACATGAAGTACTGACTAATGTGTACGGGTACATCATGACGCATTCAAAACGATATCGTGAGTTTCTATATTTTTCTCCATGCAAAAAGTGTTTTCGGTCAGGCCCCACTGAAAAACTTTTCAATATAAAAATCGAGGCTCGATTCGTGAATGATGTGATAATTATCGCACGTGAAAATAGCAATCTTATCCCATGATTAGCACATTCAGTATCGTTATCTCAACCTCTCCACCCGTTAAGATTATTGCATGATGAGTATCACATTCCTATTTCCATATTGGATAATTTTCACGGCGTAAGCGAATGGATCCCCTCGTGTCCTTCACTATCCATCTTTTGTTATATGACCTATATTGGACGGCGTGCGTAATTTACTTTGGGTTGATTGTGGTTGGTCTCATTCTATTCTCTCCAGTGAGCTTCCCACTTCTCAATAGAACAGATGCTTTCCATTCACTTCGGACTCGGCTCACTCCGTGTGTACTCCTAAACAGACCAGTGGCATTACTGAAGTGCACTGGGGTGCGCTTGAGAAGAAAATAACGACGATAGTCGACTTCGCAACCGTTCTGTGTGTGTTAACTTCAGTACAGAAGTGGTAGATAGATGCTATTAAGGTTTGATTCAATCCGGGGGAAAATGATTATCGTGTGAGTTAGACATTCGACCGAATTCTTTGGCTAGTGATGAGATATTCGGCCGTAACAATTGTATAGCTATGCATTTGACACATATGGGCAGGTTACCAAACGTTTCCCTTGCACAATGTGCAGAGCACATATTGTTCATCATCGTTCGCGTGTGATGAAGTGCGCGGTAGTGCTATCATTTGCGGCAGCCCTTAATCTTGAATATAAAGCTCCCCTTTTGTTTCTCGATCTGTTTTTGTAGCATTCTTTTATGGTTGAAACAGTTTTTGCACACATTTGTTTAACGGTATTTCTCTTACTTTGTCGTTTCTATCAGTCGTAGAGATATAGAGTTTGCCTAATATAAGATCTCCCGTTCTCCCTGAGACTGGTAAAATCTGAATTTTTGGAATTATCTATGTTTATCACTTATCCTCTTAAGTATCTTTTCGTTTCCGACCTAGTTATTTCATAAACTGTGCTAGGCTCTCTTTTCGCACGCATAGGTCTTCATTGAGCATGCGGCCTTCATTTGTAGCTTGCTCCATCAGGCGCCATCTTGATTTTCCTCATCCCAAGCTTCGCATCTGATCTACACTTTCGTTCACCGCCCGATCAAACCAGCGCCAGGGTGTGTGGCTCAGGACTATGTCACACTGGGGACATGTAACATTCGTATTAGTTGCTGGTTCACAGATTTCCGCGGCCATAAAATTCAAAGGCACCAAAATAATGGCCAAGGATAATTGGTACTTTCCGAGACTAATGAGAGGAGCTATAGAAATCTTAAAAACGCCTATGAATTTCAATGGAGATGATGTAAGGAAAAGAGTAGGAAGTCTCCAGTGCTATAGCGATGCTGCTCTCAGATTGGACGAGGAAATGACTTTGACGCCAAATCCAGCCAACGTCGCCTATATGAGAATGAACCAAAAACCTTCTCGCTATCATTTACTTGAGGACGCAAGTAGGATAGCTGACGAAACTTTTGTGTTTCCGACAACATTTTCGGACGCAACCCAAAAAAATGTTGGTATCATTAGTCTCAGTTTACGGTGGAACCCCGTGCCATCCCCTAGCAGCATAGCATGTGGCAATATGCTATTCGTGTAATAAATCTGGGGAAGTGGAAAGAAGTGAAAATAACTAGCCATGGTATACTCTACTATAAATGAAATCTCTTACAGACAAGGCCATCAGACTATCAGGCGTCTTAAACGATATGATATTAAAGATATATAAATTTTTAGCGATATATTTAAAGCTTGAAAACATGAAACTGTTATCAGACCAATAATAATTTATGGGTTTAATGTGAGAGAAACAACAACATGGAAAGATAGAATAGATCCTAGCAGTAATAGAAATAAAAAAAACTCAGAGAAATATATGAAAGCACATGAAAAGATCAAATAAGCAGTTACAACTTAATAGTGGAATAAAAAAGGCACACTAATATGCACATGGAATTAAATTGAGGAAGGTTGCAGAATGGCCATTTAAGCAGGTTGGAAGACAAAAGGACATTGGATATTTCGTGAGAATAGTGGCCCAAAGAAAAAGGAAATATTCAACGACCGAGGAAGAGATTGAAAGAATTTATTATTGGTGTAGGAACAAGTTAAAAGCTTTAATGGAGAAGTGATATCCAGTGAACCCATTGTACCATCTCTAATTCTGTCATATTTACGGGCGGGACGGTTCGGCCTTTTTTTCAAGTCCTATTCCCAATATCTGTTTATTTTTGTGTGAGCATTTTAGTCACGGTTGGATAAAGTCACAGACTCATGAGGATTTACACTGAGCCTCAGAATGATGAGGTGGCCATTTCGTGTTAGTAGCCATAAACCTCGGGAAATAGCTGTCGAGAACGTCATAATTTTCCTGTGGCGTCAGGGTTGTTAAACACGAGAATCTTCCTCATATATTTAATCAAGAGTTTACCATCTTCATCCGGCTTACTCCATTGAATTGCATAAATCATAATTTTTCTCCTTTCCTTTCTCTGCGGTGTGTGGCATAGTATTTAATGCCAGTGCGTGTGGTTGGTATTCTTCAGCTGTAATCCCCAGTCTTATTCCTAAAAACATTGGGTGACATGGTTTTGTAGAGGTAACGTACTCTAAATCTTCGAACATCTCCGTATATGGAAATAATATAAAATTGTTAAGTCTAATAGTATGATTTCCTTATTCCGCCTGGGTTAACTTAGTCATTGGCGTAATATCTATTAAATTAAGGAAGAGTCGGGGCTGTTTCATCTTACAAGCTCAATAATTTTAGCGATTGAAAGAAAGAAACTTTTAAGCCTTCCCACAGACTAGACTGTTTTCCATCTATTCGACCAAATAACCAACCAGTATTTTCAAGATTTTGAAATTGAATACTTGCGGTATAATCTTATAAAAACCTTGTGCATAGAGGAAATAGCGCGAGGAATACTTTTGTTAATCTCACTACCACCTTGTTAATGATGAATGTAAAAAATTATCAACAAAAATGTATTGTGACGAATAATTTTCAAGCGATGGATATTTATTTAAAATTTAGTGATGGAGGAAGGTCTTATTATGAATTGAAATGGATTGTTCTATTATGTATAGGTGCAAGTATCCCCAGAAGTTGCATTGTTTTAAAGAATTGTATTTCTTTATCGGATAATTGGACTGTGATAAGCTAGAGGCCAAAATCTGGGGCAGAAACTGCTGAGGAAACTTCTCTCGTGCAGGAAAAATCCCAGATGAAGACTCCTTTGCGCTAAGTTCACTTCCTCGGCTGAGTGTTGGTGCATGAAAGAAGCGTGTTCGGTTTTTTACGATTGAGGCTTTCTGATGAGACGGAAATGGATCGTGTCCGCCGCTGACTGCGCGAGCATTCTGTCTCTTTCTCTCGGCGTAAGTGCTACCGCGTAAAACTTCACCATGGCGCTGGACCGTGTTTAAGGGTGTCATCGTGGAGAGCATGTTATTTGTTTTTTATGAGATTAATTTTATTCAGACCTCGCTACGTTCTCTTTCATTAGTTTGATTTGATTGTTAATAGTTGTTACTGCCATGACTTGTCTTTTTTACTCTTTCATAAACGTGACGCAACGGCTTTGCATCACTAGAAATTTGGACGTCATTAATATTTGATCTGACTGTATTGCCAGCGTTTTCTCATCGTTATGAGCTAATAATTAGGTTCATGTTGATATTCCTACGGAGACATGTGCTTTAAAAATATATCGCATTTAGGCTCGAAATGATGCTTTTGAGTTGAAAAAATAAATATTAATTACCTGTGTTTATTATCATCTGCCATTTCCGAAGTGACGTATGTTATAATAATTATGATTTAAAACATCGTAGATGAGTAATAGGAATATTCCACTGATATATTCCTCAACTGTCAACTCGTAACCCGTAAAACTGTGCAAAAATCTCCTGTTATAGCTCTCGTAAATCTCATACTCCCGGAGCTTAGTTGTGGTACGACATGGATAACGGGAATATTCAAATTTTACTGATCAGGAAAGAAGGTAGTCCAGTGAGGAGTGTCCGAGAGAAACCTTTTATATAGACCCTTTTTGCAGACAACTCTAGCGGATGACCTACTACAACACGCCGCCCCGTTTTGAGTAAATAGTCTATGAGACCTAAATATAGGGTCCATGGTAGAGTCATGCAGCTGGTTTATTTAAACTAACCCTTTGCGCTCTTGTCTTTTAGCCTTAGAAATGGTTTAGTTGCCCTGCCTACCTCTCTCTCTCATATTCTATTTCTCTTGCCTGTCAGTCTTTCCCTTAATCCTTTCCTTTTCTGCTTCGTCTTCTTGCCGCGTGGGAATTTTCCGGGATCCATCACGCGATCTATATTTGAAACTACCATGCACGAGACTACTAGAAGTACTTAGTTAGGTTTTCGACCGGTGAAGTTAGGTTTTGTTGAATGTCAGAGAATCTCATACCATTTTCTACTTTTTCAGGGGCCTATTTTGCTCTAGTATTTTTTTTGCCACCTAGATTTTTCGGCTCAGCATATGATCTACCCTACTTCATCCCGTCCATGACACCTACTCTCTTTCTTCCCTATCGCCCCTTATTACATCCTTCAGCCATCAACTCTGCCTATCCCGGATTTAATTCGGAAGTTTCCTTTCCTCGGCCACCATCTCAAGCCCTTCCTCGTTTGTCCTCCTCTCCGTCCACCCCCTCTTTTCCATTTCCACGTTTCTTCCCCATTCAACCATACGCTCCATATCAAGCTCTTCACCAGCCTCATCTTCACATCCTTAGCCAAAATGTCCCTCCTTAGCTCCCTTTTATTACAGAACGCCTTCTTAGATAGTCCTATTCTCTTCTATTTATATTTGCCACTCTGTCCGTTTTCTTTTAGCGTGCTCCTTAAGTAATTTAACCCTACTGGCTCGAGTTTGTGTCCCCAACTGTAATCACAAGCCTCGTTTTCTTTGCCCTAGAGAATCTCATAACTTTTTTTTTAATTTTTACTTAATTTATGCACAATCTACTAGAAGTACATTAGTCCTTTAAGTAGTTTTGCTCCCCTGCTGCCCCTCCTCCCCCTCAAATTCAAGCTCCCATCTGTGCCGCGCAGGTCTGCGCCAGGAACTTTCGCGAGAGCTATACCTACCTACAATTCTCTTCCGCGCTACTCATCCCCCTGCTTCCCTTTCATTTCTACCTCTCTTCATCTGCTCCTCGTAGTTTTAATCCACCATTCCATCCCCCGACCTCTCGTCGAGTTCTCCCCACCATCATTGACCTTCTCCTCCCACCTCACCCTCTCCTTTTCCGCGTCGTAGGCGTCCTCCTCCACCCGCAACCGCCCCGCCTACCGCTTCCTTTTGTCTTCATCTTCCCTGCATTCCTTTTCCTTCCGCGAACTCGCCGTCATTTATTTTTCCGTTCGGAAGGAAGTCATTTAGCTAGGGAAGAGTTTCATTGCGTGCTGCGGTGGAGAGAATGAAAGAAAAAGGAAGAGGAGTCGGAGACCGGGGTAGGTGAGACGAGAGAGGAGAGGAGGGGGGAATTTGTTAAAGGAACCCGTCGGAATCCTCAACAATGAGTTCTCATCTCCCTCCCCACCCCACCAATCTCCCCCTTCCTTCTTACCGGTCACATCTCACGGCCAGCCCTCCCCTACACTTCCTCCCGCCTCCTTCTCCTTTAGCCCTCACTTCCTTGTACCACCTCTGTTCTCCGGCGGCAAACGGCATCGTTTGTTCACCCCAGTGCTACTTTCTTACACCCTACACCCTAGTGCTACTTCTTGTATGCTGGGCACTTTTAAAAGTCCTGGAAAAGGATAGAAACTTGCCAATGACACTAAATACGCGTGCATTTGGTGATCGATGTAAACAGACAATAATAGGAGCTTCTGTACGATGCGAAAGTATGTTCTAATTCGACATTTCGTCGTGGCATTTATGTACGAATCTTTTTCTACGTTGAAACGCTTAAAATTTTGAAATTCTAAGGGAACACCTCTCATGATTTCCGCCTAAAAACGTATTTTTTAAATTTTTATCCCATAGGAATATTAGACTTATCAAAAGTAAACCATCTGACCTTAAACGGCGTATTCAAACGTAGAAAGAGTTTTGGATTCAATTTAGCCTCAAGCACTTAGTTCGTGCATGAAGTATGAAGCTATTCTTTCAGCACATTTCTACAAATAAATGTATTCAATTCCCTTTTAAGTTCATCTGCATGTGTGCAGCTATGCAGTTATTAATCACAATTATTGAACTAGTTATGACTTTTTCCGGTAATATGTTACCCATTTTCATCTCAGAACTCCCTGATGGACTATCCTGAAGCATGTTAGACAATATGAGTTTTTAAGAGGTCTAGTGGTGTAAGACTGATTTCTGCTGTATTTTATCAAGGGTTACCGAAGCATTCCTCATCTTGTGACTTTTTTTGTCAAAGAGTGAATGGAGACAATCCATTGGTTTTTCGCTTTGAGTGGAACATTTAAATAATTTTTATTTGTTTCTCTTAAAGCTTCATTTTTCAAAGTTTTAAAAATTTTAATTGGGCAACTTTTGCTCTCTGTGGGTCATATTATGCTATCGAATCTGCTATGTGTTTTAAACTCAATTTATGAGGAATCAACAGAAAATTCGTTAATTTTATGTGATCGGAGGAGAAGACGTGACCAAAAGAAAAAGGGAAGAAACAACAAAATCCTTTATTCTCAACAACTTCTTACTCAGATTCAATTCTTACTCAGCTATGCATTGGAGGGACATCAGGGTTAATCTATGCCCGAAAATACTCAAATTAAAGTATGTTCCGAAAGTATAGCTGAGCAATATAATTTCAGAGACACAAACAGTCAAGGTTTGATAGACTATCCGAATGCATTTTTTCACTAACAGCTCGGACTTTATAAATGGAATACACAGTGGAAGTCTGGAAGAGCAGATGATGACACGATATATCGTACAAGATTCCGCACGTCACCAAAGAGTTTCACCCCATAAGCGTTAAAATAGCGTAAGTAAAAAGCTTTGGAGTGTTGGAACGATGAAACAGCACCCAACTGTGGGACATATCGCAGTGCACATTTTCTCGGATCCTACGACATCCCACGTCCACCGTTAAACTTCTTTCGCCGCCGTAATGTCTTGATCATTTTGCCGCGTGGTGAAGATTCCAAACTGAGTATATAGCGCGGCGGAGGACTTTCCCATGGGGTAGGAGACTCCAGAGAAGGGTCAGAACATTTATACTGGACATTACCGAAGACTATTACGGCCATCTTATGAGGTTAATATAATTTTGGACGTCCTTCGCCCCTAAGCCATCGTGTGTACGTGCGAGATTGGAGTGGCGGACGCTTTCGTACCATGGCCTGAGTAGAGCACGTGGATTATTGCCTTTAAGAAGGATGGTGGGAGAAGAATGCACTATATAAGAGAGGCTAAGAGCCAAGAAGCAGACAGATATGCAGTGAAATTCGAAATATTTCCATTTCTAATGTGCAGTGAAAGTCTCATAAACGGGCTCTCAGTAGTTAAATATTCGATCAAATATATTCTCTTTCAGAAAAACAAATTATAGTTAATAGTTTTTTTTTATTTTGTAAAGAGTGTCACTAATAAATAGGACCTGAAATATACTGTTCATGGCTGCCAGGTTTATTAAAAGTTGAAAGTGAGTGGGAATTTAACTAATCACTCAGAACTTTGTTGTTAGAAAAAGTTGAAGTAGCATTTATGCTTGCTTTCATAAATATAAATTTTTTCCATAAAAATCGTTAACACTTCTAAATTTTGGCGAAAAAAGCACTGAATTATGCAGGAGCAAAATTTCCAACTTTTCTATTATAGACATTCTTATTTCTTATATTCCACCTTTCAAATGGCATTTCTGAATTGCACTGCAATACATTAACCAGTTTTGAATATCATTTATATTTACGTGAAAGTCGGCTCATTCAAGTCAGGGACTAGTTCCTGGCGGGTGTTTATGTTCCTTTTACTCAGGTAGAAGGTATATTTTTGTATTAATGTAATGCAAGAGTTGTAAGAAATAAAAGTATCATTGTTATTTTTCAAAGTTCGCCCGTGAGCACTTATATTCCACTAATCGACCAACGCAATTCTGATTGATTTTCTGTATAAAATTAGTATTTGTCTTCATATTTTGACCTTCGGTAATGGCTTTTAAGTGGTCACGCCATGTAAGACTTCCCATTAATGACAAAATTCTAATTCAATTTTCCAATTTTGATTATCTTAGATATGAAAAATCCTCTTTAAAAGGCCAAGATTTCAGAGATTTTCTTAACAACAGAAATTCGAATCCTTCCCACATCTCCCGATGCTCACTCCCGACTTGTTTCAATGTTTTACACCGATTGCTATCATTGACATCTCGCTCACGAAAATGTCATGGGGGAACTTAAGGATTGGCTATGACCGTGCAATATGTAGGAATGATTTTATTTATAATGCTATTAGTAATAATATTGCTCCGTTGTATACTATATATTCAATGCCTAAAAGTAACACGAACTCAGCTATAAACAGTGGCACTGTTGCAGTACATTGTTATTCAGGTTCCTTAACTAGGTAAAATACACTGAGTAGTTTAAGAAATCACATATTTCTTGTTTTAGGTGTTATATCCTGTCTAATAATTCGACTGTGTTCAAAATTAGACTTGAATTTTCACTGAATCACGTATTTTCGTATTATTTGTGTGTAACATTGGAAACAAATGGAAAAGATCTCTCACTGAAATTTCAATTAGTTACTACAAAATGATCGTCTATAGCGGAATTGATAATGGCATCAAAGAGTGAATCAGCCATTCAGTGTGGAGACCTTGGATGAAGATAGAAGGAGAAATAGAAAAAAATCCTATATCTGTAAGTGATAGACAAGGCAACAGATACTTGGGAAATTGATAAGGCCTGTGCAGGGCGCAAAACATAGGACATGTTGAATGTGAAAGGAAGGCGAAAGGATTGTAAATTGGCTGAGGACCGAGAGAGAGCGAGGGTTGCCGTTAAGAGAATAATCGTACCAGGGACTACGTGGGCAGTGGACCAGGGGTATCTTTATCTCATGGAGGGCAAGGGGCGCAAAGATGACCTTTGGTGGGAGTTGGGAAAAGGGTGTACATCTCCTGAGATATGGGAAAGATGGTTATGACTTCGATGGAAATATTGGCGGGAAATGTGAGGAGACTGATTTTTGAGGGATTTGATGGAGCCAGGAATGGGTGACTGACGAGAGCAGTGTTTCGCACCAGTGGAATTGTAAGATAGAGGCCCCTAATGCCTTTCTCAAATGAGATCCTAGGGCAAGGAGCAGTGACATTGCGTTTTTATAGATACTATCACATTTAGTAATTGTATCTATGCTAATAACATCAAAGACTGTTTTACGTAGTAGCAAAGATTTCTGGCTGAATTTTCTAGGAAATCTTCGGTGTTACCCTTTATATTCCTATTGCTTTTTTTCTTTACTCTTGTAACGCTGACCTTGGTTTCGACTCCATTCATATGTCTGGCGGCCTCTTTAATCGACTCGTACTTTTACTTCGGCCGAATCAATGAAGAAATCACTTTTATTGAGCTAGTTATTTTTTCTTAAAATCATTCTTTGTCACATGTTTGCAATCCTCAAATTTCTCTGATCTCCGATTAGGTCTTCGGTCATCCATTTTGTCTAATTAAATAACTACGAATGCGAAAATTACCATGACCTTTGTGCTAATCTTGATAAGACCATTTAAACACATAGTATTTTTGATCTTAATGGTGTAAATTTATTGACCAGTAAGTCAAATTTGGACTTTTTCGAAGTTTTTCCCGAGCCGTAGTTTCCCAGATCTAGAGTAAAGGTTTCGTGCTAACACTTGTGCATTTCATGTTTCTTTGTTATGTTGTGTAGTCATACCGTTTACTCTTTTAATCGTTAACAGTAACTTAACTACTCGACAGTTTGCTGCAAAACTTTCAGTTTCCATGTCTGTTATTGCTTTGGCAATTATAGATATCGTTTTAATTGCGATATTCATTCACTTTGGCAGTAAATCGGCCTAAATACACATTTGGCTTGCAGTATCACTTTACACACTGCTCCGTTAAATGGCTCTTGCCTCATTTAATGCGGATAACCAAAACTTACTCAATCTTTGTATAATGCAGTGAGTGAGTTAGTTCACCTTATGCGATTACCTCACATGTGCAGTACATGGGTTCAAATCATATGAAATTGAAATAATATTTCCGGATGAACGCATGAATGGATAAAGAGATAGTAAGATGATGCGAAAGATATATAAATAAGTTAACAATATAGGTCTGAACTAGCTGTGTATACATCCCAGCTTTCTTTATCACAGACTTCAATTTGGTCACCAGTTACCGCATTATTGAGACCCCGGGTTGTAAAACCTACATTTTTTAATGATTGACATTAGGTACATAAGCGACCATCGAAAGTAAACTCAGAGTTAATACACTCACATGAAAAAGATGGTAAACTCTGTTTATCAATAAAAACGGGGTTAAAACTGGAATAAATTAAGTCTTTACCGTCACGTCGGCTAAAATACTTTAGATTGGACTCTGGAAATTTGGGTTTATGATAGTGGCATGGATTATTGAATTAATTTTGCATAAATGTTAAGTACGTTGTCAGGTAGAAATGTGGGCCTTTCAGTGGGCATTATGTCTGCACTTGGATAGAATTCTTGGAAAGAGAGAGTGGGATATTAAATTTGAGTGAAATAGAGAAGGAAGATTGGGATAAAGTGAAAAGTAGTTAGCTGGAACTACGGCAGGTTTAGTATGAGGGAACAGTGCGTCACAAGTACCGGCCATAAGAGAATGTCCTTGGTTCATCAAAACATTCGCAGAACGGTGCTCCAGCAAGTAGTTATGGTATAATTTCATTTCTCTTCCTCTCTCTCTTTCTTCACGGCTTGTAGTTTTTGATGGTGACAGTTCTGTGAGCTAGCGAGGCATATCTCACCTGAATTTGAGGCCATTGGGATTTTTATCTCCGCCCTCATGGGTGCTTGATCGGTTATGTTGAAAAAAGGTTCAATGCCTTATGCATCCAGCTAACACACCTAAATACGGGGTTTCCTTAGTAAACCTGTTACAGATTGAGACGCTATTGAAGGAAGCAGGAACTTACTTGAAATCTATTGCAAATTCTAGCCAAAAATTCCTTCTTGCTCGAAACGACAAGATTTCAAATGAATATAAACTAATGTCGCGACCTCCATTCTCGATTTTACCGGATTTTATCTATGATTAGTGGCAGAGTTTTTGGGTAAAAAAATCCAGCTCGCAATTATTCCGGGAAGTTGAAATGCGTGAGTCAGGAGCTTGAGGTTAGTTGGGAGAAACTCATTGAATTTGGGACCGTTATGGCGAAAATAAACCTTTAAGACCTCTGGACGAGATCATCGAATCCGCGCCGATGCATATGGAGCGAGGCGAGAGACCGCAGAAGTGAAGTGAGGTGGCGGTGCGTAGCGGGCTATTGGGGCATTCTCGTTTAAGTGGTAAGTGGCGAATGGTGTGTATCATGAGGTCATGAAATGGAAGGTTTAGAAGAGGAAAGGGAAATGGAATGAAGTTGAGGGTTTGAGAGGGTAGATGGTGGGAAGACGTAAGGGCGATTCACATTAGTAATAACTTACGGTCTCGGCTAAACGGGGATGGATACTACGCCTAGGTGATTTTATACCGATGTGGTTCTAATTGCTGCGGTTGCTTTATTGCTACGGCGATTAAGTGGGCCTTTTACTCATGGAAGTTGATTTCTACGGAAGTTGCAAATGTGTCGATGCCTTGATCTGCATCACTATCTGCAAGGAGTCGCTGTACATATTACTTCTGGGATGAAGAAATGAAATGTGACCTTTACGTGATAATTTCTAAAATCGCGTAATTTCTGCAACTATACTTCCTGTGCACAAAATTATAAAATTGCGTGCGTATAAAAATCAGTTACTATTTATGCCTGAATATTTGAAACATATCAACAATGATTTATAGTTGTAAATGATAAGAATAGGGACCATTCTTATAAGTAATTACACTTGAGTTCTCTGTAGTGACTGAATTGTTTACAGGTATTCATAAATATTTACTTGTGCAACCAAGTTTTTCTATCCCCTGTAGTATATTTTCCTGTTATTTATACTGTTAATTTAATTGGTTGCGATGCGATTTTATCGCAGAGTTGAAATTCTTCTGTTGGGCACAATTGAAGACGCTTTATTTTCATCGCAAGTGCAAAACTCGGTTGATTACTGCCGAAATCGACTCCTGCGGGCATTGAAGTACGTGACTGAGCATTGAAGAATCACTTGCAAGCTAATTATAAGGCTAATGTCATAGAAGTAATTCCCATGTGTAAAGCTGCCTATACATGAAACAATTCTGTTTTTACAGTTCGCCTACAAATAGACTAGTCATCCAAGTGTCTGTTTTTGAAGTTGTTACTAGTCATATCTGGAGGAACAAAGCTGGACAATAAATAAGTCTATCTTCAACATTACTCAATTGTTGGATATGATAAGAGGCTTATCAATTCTTCATCGTTTTAGGTAACTCTTTTTCGAGTATGCATTGATATTTGTAATCGTCTTAGCACCGGTGAATATCGTTCGCCTTCCTCGGGAGGCTGTTGCGCTGTTTCCCCGCCAGGGCCTCGAAGTCCGCCCGAATCACTTCCCCTCCACTCACTACCTCACTGGCCTCTTAGCGGTCATCATAATTGGTTGACTGCAGCCCTCCACCCTTCCCTATCTAATGCTAGTTCACTTACCTCCTGGTATCTCTTCCTATGTACTTTCCTCTTTATTTGGTCCATGAGCTTATTCCTTGGTCTTCCATCTTGGGACTTTTCCCTCTATTATACCTTCAATTAAGTTCCTAACAAATCCATTGTGTCTGAGGGTGTGTCCAATCCATCTGGTTCTTCATTTCTGTATGGTGTTACATATGGTCCTTTCCTCTTCTACTCTTCTGTACATTTCATCTTACTCTTAGCGGTATCCTTTCGTATATTGGAGAATATCTATTTCCATTTTTCGAAAGTATCCACTCTACTACAGATGGTTGAATGTGACTGAAATGGTGATGGTTTTCTTCGAGCCTTTAAAAGGTAGCTTATTGCAGATGGCTATCGTTCCTCTCTTCAATTGCACCGTGAAGTTGATCAATCAGGAGATACCGTAAAGGGTACGATAGTTAGTAATATGAGTAACTATAAGTTGAAGTAGAGAAGTAATGCGTTAAGCTAATATTTAAATAGGAATACTGGGTGTAATAAGATGAGGGAGATGGAAGAGGATTTTAAGCGAGAACTTAGGGCGGGTCGCGCATATGAGAAAGAAAACGGGACGATATACCAAAAATGAGGACGAGAGGATTAGTATTTTCCTAAAGCCTATCAATCGGCTGGTAGAATACTCGAATGGAATGAAAAGTAAGTTATTAATTGGAACGTGTTCGCACCTCTTTCAGACGATTGACCACATTCAGAACGAACTTAACTATCTCCTATAATAATAATTATAGTAATAATTGGTCGACTTCATTGGAGCAAGATTGAGAGTCTTGCCATTCGTCAATGTATAGGATTTCCCTGCCAAATACCCTTGATGTGACTTGCGGAGTAATAAGTATATGTATACATGTGATTTAAGTGATTGATAAGTGTTTTAGACGTATACAAATCATCTAAGAACGAAGAATCACACCATCATTCAGAATATGACACCAAAGTTCATATATGACCCAATACCACCATTTTTCGTTATCATGCCTTGGTATCATACGAGCTGATTGGTAGGATATTGGGTGGTCCAAAACATTTATTTTCCTTTGTGCACACGCTCTTTAGAAACTGCAGGTGTCGTATGTGTTCTACTACTACCACTTTATTCCTTTTCATGTCTCGAAGCGCTCTTTACATTTCACTCTCTGAGATACCTATTCCGATGCCATCTCCGTCTATGTCGTCTTCCGTATCCATATTTAAAGTACTGGGCCTCATTTTCTTGCAAAAAAAGCTCTTCAACATATTTATTCTACGGCTCCTGAATCTCTTTTAGTTCTACGATAATTTTCAAAGAACCACGGAACTAGCCGAGTAGTAACTTCAAAGGAGTCACCCGCTAGTGTTCACACAATTCTGCGATCAACTTTTCTGTTTTGTCTGTTGCCGTTGCAATATCCCTGCCCATACTTCTGTCCTTTACCCTTACATTCCTATATAATGCATTTAATTTTTTCAACAGATTCAGGCGAGATATCGTGGAAGTTCGTTATATTAAAACAGAAACAACAATTGCACTATTCCACTGTATAGAGTATTTTAATGCGTACGGCGCGCTTCAACTCATAGAGCCATCGTCAGGTACAAGACAAGTCTAATTATTTGAAAAGTGCCTTATGTTTTGAATTTAAAAATATTGCATTAGAAACTATGACTAAATAAATGACGCGGATGAAACCGACTCAGCGTGACACTGGAACCACAATCAGACCTTGTGGAATATAGTGTACTGTTGTTCTCTTCGGGTAAGGAGAGAAGTATCCTAGAAGCTCGGTTCGATGACGTAAGCAACGTCCGCATGAGTTCAGAGTATTTTAAGCTAGGTTTTTCCAGTCATAATCGATATTATTTTTAATTAATCCTCTGTAAGAAGCGTGAAGTAAATATTGTACCATTTGGGACAGCAAAACTTTGCTCTAAATTACCTAAATTCTCGGGAATCAACTATAATAACATGTATAAGGTGTTAACTTGTCTCATTACGCCAAAAGCGCATTCAGTACAGAAGATTGTTTTTGTGGATCTGCAAAAATAACTGCGGTGAGTTAATTTCTTCTAGTAAAATGGTGGATAGTAAATAAAAGTTGCTCACCATACAATCTCTAATGAGATCAATGCTTTAGAAATTACCCATTTAAGAAAAGTATCCCTAGAGTCCATACCCCGCGGAAAATGGTCGTTTTATTTTGGGTAAAGATTTACCTAGCAATAAGGTGCTTGTTTAGCATTTTGTAATGATTTGAAAGATGAGATTTTTTCTTTTAAATGAAGTTAAGCCTCTAAAATAAAATGTGAAGTGATATCTTACTCTTAACTACTTAACTACTGCTACTTTACAACTACTTCAAAATGCGCACTGCTCCTCTCCATTATTTTTTAAGCTCACCGCGATCTGAACTTATGAAGAGATTGCGCTAAAATTAAGTCGAAGCTTGGAGAAGTAGTTTAGGAGAAGAGGGAGATGGATAAGGAGAGGGACACGGTCGCTCCGAATACGAGTCTCCTGGAGCACAAGGTGTGCGTCGAAGGCATTAGCCGACATCTCTCTTTCGAGTGCCTCGTGGTAACGTAATGGGGGAGTAGGTAGGTATAAAGGCATAAAGGTAAAAGGGTGACCAAGTGGTAGGAGGGAGGAGGGGAGTAGGTATGTGAGGGAATCCTTGTAGGGTGGGATATTTTAGTAGGGTAAGCCGGAGAGATAGGGAGGGACTGTGGGAATGGGTATGGAAGAGAGTGTGTTGGTGTGACGGCGGTCAGTGGGTCGAATGGAGCGTTGAGCTTAGGCCCAATTGAAGGGACCGCATTGCGTGGTCGGGGTGGTAGGAAGATTTAAGGAATGGTCTCACCGGAGATGCTGGCTGGGATGGCGGGGAGAGGTTAATAGAGAGAGGAGTGTTCGGACGTGGAGAAAGGGTCCAGAGATATGACTCGTGATAAGAGGAACGGTCAGATGAAAAGTGGAGGACAAAGTTCTGATATTGGGCAGTTTAGTAGAATACTTGGGCGTTAGGTTTAAAGGGCACTCTCAGGGCCATTTGTCGTTCATGGGCCTGGTTCCGCTCGGCAAAGGACTTCTTTTTTTTCAAGTTTTCGCCATCTCGCCGACTTTTTCACTCTTATCATTGTGCTTCTACGATGGAACGACAGCAAAACGTTTAAGAGTACTCCCATTCCAATGGCAATCCCGCTGTTTTAGAATTTGAGGAGACGTTTCTCCTCGTATGTGAAACCATGCTGCCATTTATTGATGCTTTTTCTAATGGAAAACCTGCATGGCATTTGGAGTTCAAGGATCCTTGTGAATTTACCGTTCATAAAGATCGCCGGCGTATGACTGCCTTCCACATCGTAGACGTTTGAATTTTTCTCGTGGTAAATGGCTGAGAAGACAGCAGTAAACTGCTATTTACATCATCGGTTCCCAAACTAGGTTGCGCGCACTGTGAGAGATAATTTTGGTGCTTACGGAATACTCGATCAAAGCCGAACAATGGGGGAAGTATGGCTAGTGTTGTAAGGGGTTTAACAGGCTTAAATGATTTTGAGGGTCATTGGCTACTACAATTTACTCAAGTTTTAAAATGATTAGAAACTGCTACTTTCGATCAATTAGGAATGAAAATATTAAGATACCATTTCATAAGCCATATTCGTCGGGAAAATATCAAATTATCATATCAGTTCATAATAATCAAGGGAATTATTTTTTTTCTCTATTCTGGGTAAAAAAAATATTTATGAAGTGAACGTTCTAAACTCGTTTTATTGTGGCGCTGTATAATTCAGTGCTTAGGTTTATTTTAATTGCTTTTATCTAATGGCGTTTAGCATTACTGTCTGCAAAATGAGGATTCCAGGAAAACTAGGAGTCCTTGGTATTCTAACGTGGAAAAAACCTGTTATAAGTAGGTTAACTTGCTGTAAGCATGGTTATTTTTTATCCTTTATTCTTCAGTGCTTATATTAACTGCTCTTTGGAGGCTTTCGTTTCGCTGCGTAAAGCATTAATGTCTGTAAAATCAGGACTTCAAACAGTCATAGTTGATAGTTCACGGGAAATGATTGTAGGTCTATCATTGCTTATAGATATATTATTCTGCGCGAGTGCTAGATGGCATGATGGTGCATTTTTTATTATTTACATATTAAAATTCCCGAGAAACCTTTCTATCACTCGGTCAAGAATTGTTCTCATATTTAATAGTGCTCTTTGGTTTCTATAACTACCTTGTAATGCGTTTTTTCTTGAAAGACATAACGCATAACGCTGTGTTGAATATGTGAATTATTTATGTATTTGGCTTCTTAGATTAGTGAACGTGTGTTCCTCTTTCAGGTAAAATGTCTACCTTCATTATGTGGGGAAGCTGCCTTGAGAGGGTGGTCTGCAATGTGTAATCGTTTTGTCATCCCTTGCTTTTCATCCACAATATGCTGAGACGTCCAGATGGTGAGTAAGACACAATGGCCGTTTGCTTCTACTCTTTACTCTGGCTCTCAGGAGAAAAAAATTGCAATATTTGGTCATTCAATTTGCATTAAAATTTGATGGCATGCCATCTATAATGTACCTTGTACAGCTTTAACGTTTCATACTCAGCCAACCGTTTAATAAAATCTACCACGCATATTAGCATTATTACAATGCTGTAGCTTCTGTTTACATTTAAGTCGTCAGAATACGCGGGCCTTCGAATGTCCGCACATTCCAATTTCATTTACTGATACTGCTTTTCCATATAAAATCTGCACTGCATGTTAGTAGTACTTTTACTTAGATAATGCGACGTCGTCAGTGACTACTTCAACGTCATGGGAATTAAAATTAGGATTTTAATGAAAGAAAATATTCTGCCTATACGATATTTTTTATCCCGGGGTAATACCTGTGGTTTGATTATTTGTTTTCTGTACATTTCATTCGGTATGATCATTCATGAAATGTTTAAGTATTGCTCATGTAAATCTCATGAAATGTCATTAAGAGAAAATAAATAATAATAAAGAGTTACATAAGAATCGTGGTCCACAGGGGTCCACATTTCCCACCAATAATTATTGAGCAAAGAATTTTGATTCGTTTATTTGTTTACCATTTTTTGAAGTAGCCAAAATAGTGGGTGCAACGTATTAACCATGAAATGCAAAGCTAGAAATACGAAAATTATCCTTGGGCTTAGTTTCTTTTCTTGGATCGGTTAACAATGGACTGGTAGAGAGACGGAAGTCGATATCGCAGTACTAATGGTGGAAGATTTTTTTGTATAACTGCAGAAAAATAAGTTAGACATATTTGAAGTTGGATGAAAGGCGAAGTTATATGTAGATAATAACTCCTGGCTTATTTATGTTGATGATTCAAAAGTACTTATGATCGCCTTGTATTTATAGTGTGACACATTTTTTCTATGACAGAATTTTGAATATTTGCAGAAAAATATTTTTAAAAAGAATCATTTAGATATCTAGTAAAGCCTGAGGCATTTTGTTTTCACCCTAGTTTCGCCATTCAGTTATAGTTCATAGTTTTTAGGTCCTGTTTAATCGGTTTCTTGCTTACATATTATTTTATTTGCAGAGAAATAAAATTTGATTTCAATAGGAATTTTACGTATCTAGAATTGGTAAATATATTGGAATGAAAATGTTCTGACCACCTGGCGAGCATCATTGTATAAATCGACGTCTATTAGAGGAATTGCTGTAGTTTTTAATGTGGATCGAAGAAAAATCCCGATGCCTTATTCCTCATTCATCATCTGTTTGATGAACGTATAACTTGATGACGCAGAAGATCTTAAGTATTTTCAGTTTCATGACCTAGCGGGACAATATTTCCATCTGCTGAAAATACATAGTAGAAAACTATTAAAAAGTTTTCAAGGAATTTAAAAATTCGTAGTGAAATCGTTTAAATATATTGGTGTTTTTTTTAACTTTATTGCGTTCTCGTCATTGAAAAAGAGTAATTGACACCTTATGTAGTGGAGTACGCTCCCTGCATTGAATGAGTACATGATCTAAACGTGCCTGCCTGTTGTCATTAAATGCGATGTTAAAGACTTTCCCAGACTTTCAAAGATCAATACAGGCTGCGAGAGGAAACTCAAGTTATCGGAAACGAACGAAGAAAAAATTAAGAGGACGGATTCGACGAACAAAGGGGTTTGAGAAGAGAGGAGTAGGAGAGGGAGAAAGGTGCTGGCTGGCTGGATCGGAGAGACCGAGAGCCTGTAGAAGTGGAAGGAAAAAAGTACACATTGTCTCAGGAACTGTAATGAAACCTTTGTCGGTGCACAGCGCTCGGGAAAAAAAGAAGCGGGCGCGAGAAGGCGGGGTGGAAGGAAAGAGATTTAAGCGGGTGGGAATCGGCGGAAGGGTTGGGGGGGGTGGATGTGTATTGTCGGAAAGGTCGAGTAGGGAGGGGTAGTGTCTCAATGGGCCCGGGATCTCGTTTGGAAAAGGGTTAAAAAGGGAACGGGAGGAGATGGGAGGGGAGGGGAAAGAAGGTTGAAGGCGCCAGGGTTTGTGTAAATGGTGGGGTTAGGCAGTCAAATCCCTTGAGGAACGTGTGAGGGGCGTGGAGGAGGGGTTTGGGCAAAAGGAGTGGGTTGACCCGGCAACTGTAAGTAACTTCTTCGAAGGAATTGAGGGATGCCTATGGAATCGAGGCAGCATTGAGGGGTTGGACTTGTTGGGAAGAGAGTGGCGATCATTTCTGACCCTCCGGTCCTCTTCGACGAATAGCTGACTCTTGTAATTGTTGGGTAATTGTTGCAAGGCCCTCTGGACTGATGAGAAAGAAATCAAAGAAGTTTCTTTGTGTTTATCATGAATATTCCCTGAAATATATCACCTGAGTACAATTCATACTCGATTACGGATAATACTGAATGACAGCGCAATTTTCGTGAAATATACTGTGTTTTTCTTCGGGTCTCGTGGCGTGTTATTTTCGCCGAAGCTCCCACAAATATTGTTACTTATAATTTTGTGATTACTCAAAGATAGTTGAGTGCGTACCTTTGATTTGCATAATGAATTATTGAGGATTCTTTTTATTTTATTTATAGATCATAATTAGCCGAAAACACGTGTAAGTAGCTAGGTTTTATGTTTGAAAGAGAATGGCGTATGGTTTGACTGTCAAATTTTGAACTATTGACAGTATACTGGTGGCGAGATTGCATTCTCTATCGGGTACGGATATTTTTTGTTTCATGATGTTTTTAATTCTCTTATTACATTTAATGCAGTGGATATGGCGTTTCTTAAAATCGTTTGCGGCTTAATTATGAGGAACAATGTAGGATTGAATGATTAATGAATACATTTGAAATGGATCCTTCGATAATGGTTACTAATGGAAGGAGTATTCATTGTTACTTTGGCCTAGTCGGGAGTATGGATCACAGCCAAACAGGTTAACAGATGTGTTTGGTAAATTATTGAATTGCTTGATAGAAAGAGGGACACTAAAAAAACCAGGTCCTAGAGAGACTTATGTGGAGGAATATTAGCCGTCTTTTGAATAAAAGGGTGTGTGCGAAGCAATGCCTGAAAGTGGCAGATGCCAAGGGAGTTGTAAGTCCTAGAATGGGGATATTTGGAGGAAAAATTTTAATATCGAAGTCAGTTTTTTGGGATAAGGCCTAGAATTAGGGTACTTAGGCTATGCCTACATCTAAAGAATACGGGGGTATGTACTTACGAAAACAGAGGTTGACTTGAGGTGATCAAAACTATAGATGGAAGACTCAGGGTAAAATTGGACCTAATCCATGACTTCATTTCTTTACTCAGAAATCTTTAGTCTATTTGCGTGATAAAACCCGGTCCAAAGTGTAAGTATTCCTTATCACGGCGGCAATTCTCGGGAGCACTGATTTGTAAGTTTATTAAGGCATGCACTTAAACCCTTTCCATTTCACATACGCCGTGCATCCTGCACAAAACTGATATCGGCAAGCGTTCGGGCATTAAACGCCTTAACTGTGACTTTTTTGCTGGGTCGCTTCTTTGCATTTTTCTAATAATTTAGTGCGTGCATTGTGTGGTTCTGCATTTACGTAACTACTGTTGGGCTATTTTTTGCTACCCTTATGACACTTTATAAAAAATAGGAAAAAATGAGGCTGTGCCCGTTCCGCCATTTATTTCAACTGTCTACCAAAATGGCTCAAAATTGTGTGACTTAAACCTTGAGAGAAAACCTCGTGACAGTGGGCAAAAATTTTATAATCAACCTCGAGTTATATTGAGCCATAAAGACAGATTTTCTAACCCCGAGCTCACTGCAAGCTGATAAAAAGGTTTGGATACTAACCCCTGCAGAGTACAGCTGATGCTCAGTAGGAATATACCAATCTTTAAACAAATTTTATTCCGTGGACTTTATACGCTTACTTTAGCACTGAACCCTACTATTTTGCTGCATAAGAGCAACGTGATCAAAGGAAAAGCGATGCTATGCTTGCTACAGTTCATTTAACCATTGGTTGTCCAATCGTAAGATTGGTTGACTGCAGCCCTCCACCCTTCCCTATCTAATGCTAGTTCCCTTACCTCCTGGTATCTCTTCCCATATAGTTTCCTCTTCATTTGGTCCATGAACTTATTCCCTGGTCTTCCTCTAGGTACTTTTCATTCTTGCCTTCACCCTGAGAAGACGCAATGGATATGTTCTTCGCATATCCATTCTGTCTCAGGGTGTGTCCACTTCATCTTGTTTTTCTTTCCTCTATGGTGTTCCGTATGGTGATTTTCTCTTCTACTTTTCTGTAACTCATTTCTGGGTCTTTCACTGGTGACTTTTCCCTCTATTTGACCTTCAAATCGCTATAATTATAGATTTATTTATAATTCCTTGAAAGGTTTCTTAACGTCAAATTGTAATCATGCTTGCCTTAATTAAATGGATGAAAAAATATTTGGAAGGAAGTGGACAGTGAACTAAAAAAAAAACTAGTGAGGGATACGAGAGGGGCAAAGGAATAAGAAGAATTTAAAATTAAACTGCGAAACTGATGTTTACACAGAGGAAAGGTGCGTCAACAGCGGAGTCGTTACCTCACTCGCCCGCTCGCTCTCGATGATTGGTTAAAACAAGCTGAGCTAATACTCTTTCCTGCCGAGGGGACGGAGGGAGAGGAAGAGGAGGAGACCGTGTGAGAGTTGTGGAGTAGTTTTGAGTCGAGTGTTCTGCGGGGGCGTTGAAAGCGGTGTCCGCCGGTATTTCGTCGGTGTGTGCGTGCGTGCCGTAGTCCCCCGTGTTTCGGGTGGAGGCGGGAGGGGAGGGAGTTGGGGGGAGGGAGTTGGGGGGAGGGGCGGCTTTTGAAATTGAAGGAAAGGCGAGCGAGAGATAGAGAGGCCGGGGACTGGAAACAAAGGAAGTGCAAATGGGATGGGAGTTGATGAACATGGATGTGAAACGGCGTTGAGGATGAGGAGTAGCGGGAGGATGAGGCGGTTAAGACATAAGGTGCCGTCGAGGGAGATGGAGGGAAAGTGGGGGGGGGGAAGAGAAGTGAGCACGGGGGAATGTTTAAAGGGGGCGGTTTGCTCTCCCATTTCATCCTTTCCTCTCAAACTCCTCCCCTCAGTCACACCCCGCTATAACACGCACGCACACCTGTGCACGAGCTCAACGGACGAATAGACGGACGCTCGGAATACAATTCCCACTCCGTCCCCTTCCTCTAAGTTCCAACAACCTTCTCTTGTCTCTCTTCTCCTCCCTCCCTCCTCCCTTCCCCGCATCGCCAAAGTCCATCTCATCGCCTTCCTTAATCCCTTGATCCGTACTACGCGCGCTACAAGGGTCCCGCCTAATGCCATTTCCCACCGCATCCCGCGCTATTCTCTGTCTGCCTCCTACCTCCCTGTCCTCTCCTCTCACAGATTCCCATTCCTAATACACCTCTCGTCAAAGAGGTTTCCGCTCACCCGCTCGCGCATGCCCACTTTAGGCAGTCGCCCTTCAGCATGTGAGGCCTTCGATGTATCCTTTCTTTGTCTCTCCCCTCATCTCTTTTTCACTTATCTCTTTCTCTGGTAGTCCCTGCGGTATTCCTTTCCCCCCTTACCGCGTTCCATCTCCGGCTATCTGCATCGACGTTCGTACATTGGAGACTGTTTTAGCTCCACCGATCAGGATCTAAGGTTGTAAAGCTATCGGGTTTCCAACAACCTTCTCTTGTCTCTCTTCTCGCGAAATTGTCTCGCTTCGTGCGAAATTCCACTGAGGAAAAATCATCCACCTTGACCGACGCTCGAACCCGGTTCCCTCGACGCCCCGAACGGCGGTCTCGGACGCCTTGGACACCTTGGTAGTTTAACTGGCCAAAGCACTTGACGGAAAATCGAGGGAACGGGGTTCGAGTCCCGGAAAATGCGGATGATTTTTTCCTCTGTGGAATATCGCTCATTTGTGCATAGCGGAAGACCCAGTAAAGTTATCCGTGGTCCCGGTGTACGTGGCTAGTCCCGGCGAACGTCCAAGTCTGTCTGGACGATGGAGGCTTGTGGCACTTCATAGGTGTTCTACGAAATAAATGCAAGTCTTTGGACGGACTTACCTGCTCTTTCCTTAGGAAGTGTTTTATGTAAATATGCATATTTCTTGTCTTAAATCCTCTTCAATCTCTTTGCTTCTTTCTTGATTTCATCCTGCTTTTATACGGCTCTGTGTCCGCATTTCTCCATGTACTAATTAATTGCTGTCCCGACACTTAAACTGTGAAACTGATGGAAATCGTTGAAAGTCGTTTTATCAGTCTTTGTATTTCCAATAAATGTCAGACAATACATAATCATCTTCCTTCATTTCAACCTTCTCGAAACTTTTGCAAAATGCTTTACCAAAAACTGTTATCGTGCCATATCGTTAACCCTCAATCTCACTCTTCAAAGTATTTTCTCCCGTTAGTATCTCCTGAAGGTTGTATTATGTATTATTTTAATATCCTATATCACTCATAGCTGAAAAGATAACAATCGTAGCCTTGGACGCCGTATTTTAATTATGCAATGGAATTAGCCTTAGCACAGCTTTAATTTGATGATACGAGCATCTCATAGAGCATCGAAAACTTTTGAGGTATGAATGGATTGCTACTGAATTTTGAACATTTTTTTCCAGTCTATACACTTAACCCTTGACCAATTGATGCGTATGACGTGGATTTAGCCCCCTTATATTCTGAAAACTTGTACAAGAAGGCTTCTTTCCTAGAATATTGATCGACAAAAAAGAGAAATTTCTATGCCTTTCAGTACTTTATTTTATGGCATGGTTGGTATCAAATAATTATATAAATCTACCTTTATGAGGGTATAAAACTGGTTTCCCAATTCGGACGCTCATATGCTTGAGGTTTGAGGTGTCAATTGCCCAGGTGCAACCACAACAACGGATATTTATGTCGACCTCATACAGAAACTGTTAATCAGAACTCGGATATTGGAGACTTTACCCTTCACCCAACTATCAGTTTAGATAGTTAAGGGAATGGTGAATAGATCAGTTTGCGATTGTTGAATATGGTAGACAAGATTCTGTGGAGGAGGAATATTGGGCGTCTTAAAAATAAAAGAGCCTGTATGAAGCAATGCATGAGTGTAAGAAGAGAGGATGTGGTTTTTAAGGATACGGAATTGAAGTGGAAGTCATGGAAAGGGAGACAGTTTCCTCTGGTTAACTGCAATAACCGGTACAAGTACCAAATCCTTCAAAAGGAGAGCAGGCATTGATAAACTCAGCAGGATTTATATTGGTTTAATATCCTGGAGCGTTTTTTAACTATATGTTTTTAAAGAAAACAAATATAATCAATACTTATATTATTTTGAGTATATGTTTTTATTTCTAATTGTGTTTTCACCTTTTTTTATTTCTACAATTTTTTATAATTTGTTTCTAGTTTTTTTGTTTGATTATTGTCAACCGGAACTGTTTTCTTGATTTCCTTATTGCTAATAGTTGACATTTACTCAGTTAGATGGCTCAGTTTTACTGATTTCAATGATAGGTAAACTCATTCATTATGCCACAATTTTTACCGTACTGCTTCTGGAAATATCTTTTTGTAAATCTCCTTTTTTATTGATATAAAAGCCCTGATGATGCCGATACATTTGCGAAGGCATATTGAAATATGTTAATTGACCACAATCTAAGAACGTTGTTGTGGTATCTGGTATGTATAATAATTGTCGAAAAAGTCAACTTTAATAATCTACGGCGCTAATCTTATCTTTTTTATTTTCCTACGGCATGATGGGTAACTGTATATGCGAATTACATCACAGTGCGGGATACAAAGTTAAAATTACACGGCACTGCCCGAACTGCTCTTTTCGTCTCTCACATTTTCCTCGCTATCTAACTGGTAGGGCTCTTGCCCTTTTTACACGGCAAGGTACATCTCACGGGAGGAAGAGGAAAGACCCCTTGCTCACCTTGCCATTCGCGGGACATGGCCTCTCACTTCGACCCTTCCTCTCTGTCTCTCCGGTGCCAGACCACCCAAAAGACCTCTCCTCGGTCATTCCTCCACCACCCGCCCCCAGCGTAACCCAATTCCTCCCGCCGCGCCGAACCCTTTGGTCCCCGGACTGCTCGCTGGATCGGATGAAGGAGGAGAGGTAGAGAAGCCGGGAATGTATGTACATATGAATATATGCGAGGAGCGGGTTAGTAGGTGTGCCCGTGTATAGGGGTGAAAGGGATGGTCTTGATGATGGTATCTCATCCCCCCACTAACCCGTTTCCCCCCTTAAGCCTCCATTCCTACCCGACCAAGTCCCCCGTGTTCTACATTGCACCGTTATGCCTTTTAACCCTTTAACTCGGTTCCCTGCAGCTTAGGCACTCGTCCCGTGTATCTCCTTCCCATTGCGGGGAACACCGCTTGCCCATTTTGTATCCTTTAAACCCTCCTTCGAACCACTCCCCCATCCCTACTTCCATTGCTCCCTACCGTCTCTCTTATCACATCCGATCCCTTCTCTCTCCGTGTCTCTCCACCTTGTCCTCGAGACTCGCCATCTGTAACGGGGATGCCCGAGTCAAACAGTGAGTGACATTTTTTAAATGTACTCCAAAAATGTATCAATTGCTTCCATTTTTTGATGTTCTTATATTTATAATCCAGCCGTAAAAGTGGAAACTGCAGACTAATAATTACCTGTAAAAGTGCATGGCATTCAACGATGTCGGGCGAGATTTGGTGGATGAATTGATTGCACAAAGATTGTCCCTCCTTTTTTTAACTGCCGAACGAGAAACCAGTGTTGGAACAGTTGCTAAGAGACGCATCTCCGTTGGTTGCAAAGCCTTATCAGATTTTCACGGTGCTACCGTACATAACGTCTGAGTGCTATGACCACTTATGTAGCAGAGACCAGTCTGGCACAAACTAAAGGTGGGAAAGAAAGTAAACTGCTTCGTAAACGTAAAAACCTATATTCTAATCCATTTTGAATAAAGACACTTAGTACTATTCCACACTAATACTTTGGACCATAGGAGGTGATTAGTGCAGTTAAAATCTGTATCCATAACCAGCGAGGAGTGGTAACGACAAGGCATACGCGCACAAGTGAATCGCTGTAGGAAGCCAATAAATAGAATTTGAAGGAGGTAATATGGAAAAATAGAGTGAGTTGATGAAACATCATTCTGTCATAGGTATGTGTAAATTTCATATTTTTATTATAAACTGATTTTGAGAAAATTGAGTGAGGCATTACTCATTGATGGATGCCTAAGAGTCAAAACTCGTTGTACAATACGTTACTCTGTGGGAATCACAAAGTTTCATTCTCTTTAGAAATTGGATTTATTATTATTATTACGTAAAGTACTGGTTAAGGTAGGTTAAAGTGGAAGTGAGAGGAAATTATCTAGATATTTACATGTGCAGCGCTCTATCTGCGTGTGATACACCATTTTTCATCTCAGTGTACGTCCTATCCTTTTTCACACCTTTGATTCTAAGTATTTTCTTCCTTCCCCTTTCTCGGTTACCATCATCTTCGCCTCCATAACAGTCTTAAGCAACCCTTGACACCTTATTTCCTCTTCCTACCACCTAATTAGCCTCCTCCTAATATGAACCTGAAGTTTTATATCCTCACAAACAATACCAAAAACTTCTTTGTCCGTCTGCCTATTCGTCTACCGCAACCTGTCTATCCTCCTTCACACCCTTATATGGAACGTACGCAGCTTATTTTCGTCTTTTTCCTGAGTCAGCGATTTTCCTCCACTCTGCCTTGCAAAATTGTTGACGAAAGTTATAAAAAGTGACATGATTCGAAACACTATTTCTTCGGATTGACGTCACCGAACGGTATATTACCCTCATTTCAACTGAGGTGATCAAATCTTATGAGTTTTTTTCGTTACAAATTATATTGATTTATCCAAATTTGGATACCTCGGTTTGACTTAAAATGAGAATGCGTAGTATTACTTCCTACAATACCGTTGAGTGACGTAATCTGACGAATTCTCGTTGACATAGCGCTTTGATGCTGCAAAAAATGTTTTCATGAAGGAGCATTACTTGTAAAAAATTGTTCCTTCTATTCAGTGAAGTGAAGGAAGTTGCACTCTTCATCCTCCTACTACCTTCTCTCGTTATCCTTCTTTCACTGTCGAAAGATAATTCCCCGTGTTCTCTTTCTTTCTGTTAGTGTTTCTTAGTGTTTTTATCCACTTGATTCCTTCGACACATTTATATTTTGCTAAAATATGATGCTAGTTGTCCTCACTCCAATGAGCGTTTCATGTATCGAACTGAACTGAAAATATAATTTGCATCCCGTGTTGAGATCGTATTTATGCGAACTACAATCGCCATGGGCTGTATCCGCGTGAAGGTAGAGGCCTGTCTCTCAAGATCAAGGGCATTGTAAGGACGCGGAATTGGTAACATTTTACGTCACTCTGCATCCAGATGCCTGTGCTCACGTTGCCGGAAGTACGAGAATTTGATTCCGCTACTCCGATGACAAAGGCCGCTTCTCGCTGTACATTTCTGTTGGCAGGAATCATAGCATAAATGCCGGATCCCTCCACCCTTTGTGGGTGTCAGATAGACGACATTTGAAATGCCCCTTCAATTTCCAGAGCTGGAGGTGCGGAGAAGGTATTTTGAAACGGGGGGACCCAATCTCCAAACAGAGACGATAATGCTGTCCCTAGGAATCCTTCACCTCAAGGGGTCTTTTGAAGGGCTTGCGAGTTGGCCCCTAAGCCCTCATGCACCTCGGTTTCCCACCCACACTCAAAGGATGATTGGTCGTATGGAGCATGATAGAGCATTTTAAAGTAGTGCTTCTATTCCGAGATTTTGGTGTTGAAAAATAGCATTTTGCTGAGTGAGTACATGCACGTAAGCATACGTGCTCGTGGTTTAGGGTTGGATTTCGATTTGCGGGAATCTAAATTCTTATTATGCTAAAGGATGGTGTAGGCTGTATCGCCTACATTTCACATGGTGCAATTGTGCCTTTGGATAATTTTCAGTACAGTTTTCAGAACGAAAAATATCATTCTAGGCTCACAGGTTGCTGTTTCGGCTTTAAGTCCATTGTAATTAAAGCAAATTTTATTCCACGATTTGATCGACAGGAGTTGGTAGAACATGTTCACGATTAGTGCTGGGGGCTCTTTTCCTATTTGTAGTACATGTATTCGTGCAGGTATTCTAGAAAGTCATATTTAAACGACGCTCTCATCGATGCTCATCCGTCAATACATAAGACGTTGCAGTGGAGTGTTTTGTATGACACCAACTTTGCACAGAAAGAAAATGTAGAATTATCCTGTTATCTATAGAAGACGTTGGCAGGTCTTTCTTTCTTCCTATGAACAATATACGAAACTTGCTTGTTCACCCATTAAATTGCTTGAATGCTTGCTCCTCTGTACCCATTGGCGATTGGGTAAAGTACTCTCTAGCCAATCTGTGTATCGCGAGTTTAAGTCCCGCCTGGGCAGATATTTCACCGCTGAAGCCTTTTTTTTCGTTCATCCGTTATTGATTGTTCAAACGCTTCGTGCAAAAGGCCAATGAAGCTGTTTTTTGATGTACTAAATAAAAGTATATTTGTATGTGAATAGAACAAACGAAAATGAAAATAATCTCTTTGTAATCAGTCCTCGTCTGCTTCTCCTGAGATCCTACCATTCAGGGCATGGGTGCCGGTAAATTTAAACTTTCAGAGGGTTATCTTCAGTCATAAGTTCGCTAAGAAAGACTAAGTCTATTAATATGTTATTTAAAGTCTCTCCACTTTTGTCTAGATTAATCATTACGCAGTTAATTTGCGATGGATATAGGTGTCGAAGGAAACTTTTGGTAGCCTTCGAAATACGTAATCTCACCGTGAAATCCCACCAATTTATAGTATGGATGAACTCTTTACTCACGTGGTCATTAATGCGTAGATGAGAATAAGATATTAGATATGCCATCGAGATTCCTTTTTTGCTAAGCGATTAATGGTCTGTTTCCAATAAATTAGCTCCTAAGAGAAAAAAGTCGCAATAGGTTTGGTATCGATGATGTTTCACCTAGAGAAAATAATAATAGTATTGCATTTATTTTTCCTGCTTTCGTAATTCTTGTTGTAGGTATGTATGTTAACTCTTCCTAAGCCTCTGTATCTGTTATATGCGGGTGAAGACCCTATTTTCGAGAGCGTTATGGATATCAAGGGCTTGGAAATCGTGTCACGGGATAGTGTCGCTCTCTCTGATATCCAAAACGTAGAGAGCATCGTGGCAACCGTTCTTTTTTTCGTCTCTCTATATTCGGAGTAGCTTTGAAAAACGGGTCGTAATGCTTTTGCCCCGATACTCCAATTCTCGTTTTTATTTTCTTTTCCCAATGTCAGAAAGGTATAAAAGTAAAGCAAAGATGAGAGAAGTATGCGACGGCGGCGAATTGCGAGGCAGGTGGCAACCGGGCAAGAGTTCAGAGTTGAGGAGTTTTGAGAAGTAAGAAATAGTGAGTTAAGGTTGCCTCCCTTTGAACATTATATAGAGATGCAGGAGAGAGTGGTGTTTCAGGGTAGTATCGAATATAAAAGGATGCAGTGAATAATTTATTACGTAGTATCTTCCTTTTATCATATATAAAACAACCACATAGCAGCTGTGAATATAGGTATCACGAAGGAATGCCACTGTTGTGAGGTTACAATTTTGAGGGTCCTCACTCATCTGCCAATTCAAAAATTACAACAGTAATAATGATAATAATAATGCATGTTCATTGGGATGAGATTGAGACTGAGGCAGTCCCTTCTTCCATCTCACCCCTCGTTAGAAAAATACATGAAATATATGCAAAGAAATATATATATACGTTTGTGGGAATAACGTAAGGGAATAAGGTGATATTCTTGACGAAAAAACCCGCTTCAGGAAAGCACCCTCACATGATGGGACGTGTGAGAAACATACGAAAACCTACGGACAGATAACGCTAATGTAACACCAACTAAAAACAATGCATGAAATAATAATAATAAAAGGGTTATTTATGCGTAGCTGGAAAATTAAAAATAAATAATATGTAAATAAAATAAATAAATAAATGACAAGAAAGTAAAAGTAGAATAATGGGTACTTTGAATGATAACAAACTAATGGAATTAAAGTAGCTTACCTCTGATCTGGAATTTCACATGCCTTCAAACCAACTAATGAAAGCATTTCTCCTTCTACGTTCGTCAACCTATACGATTCTCTATTTCTACAATATCTATTGTCCAAATTGGTCCCAATTTCACTCCATGAGTCGGTTTTCACGTATGGATATGTATTGAATTGATTTTTCCTGCTCCTGATCGCGGTCCATTTCGCTGCACATTTTTGGTCGCTCACTGAGAGGTTCTTCCTCAAAACTTGCATCATTACTGCTGAATTTCACCTGATTTGTGCAGGTGATGCATTTGTACTCCTCATGAAAACTTTCATTTGGTCAACTTATGAATTAACTCTACCCATCATATGCCAAATTGACAGCATAACTTGCTAGATAACCGCGAGGACATCTTATGCCTTAGTTTATACTCGCAAGACGATGAGCAGTATCTCACGCAAGTGATCAATTGCGACCGTCATTAATTTAGGCATGACTGTTGGTATTTTAGAGTTTTCTCACCTCTGTTATATAAATGGCCTAAATTATGTATACACTGTTGATTGGCATCCACTACTGATTTCAACGCTTTCGTGTCATTCTCAGTGGATTTGAATTTAAACCGCGTATTTTAAAGATACGATGAGTTACGTTCTTATGTTAAATCTGAACCTTCATTTAGTTTTTTTTAGAACTGGACGCGGCGATGCGCTCATTAAAAAAGCGAATCCGCTTCGAGGTTGTATATCAATGCGATTACTTCGCATTATTCATTATTTTTAGCTTCATCATTTTTAAAACGCCGCCGCTGCTGTTATAGGTTGAATTTTCGGGCGTGAATTTTTTAATGCTTTTCCCCTCTCTCTCTCGTTTCCCTCCGATTTTCTTCTTCCCACTCTTCTCTCCTCCGTCGCCTGACTCGTTATTCTTTTATTTCCCCGAGAAAGGAGTTTTCTTCTTTGGGACAGCGATTCGCAAATATTCATGGAGACCCGTTTTTTTTCCTTTTTTTCCCTTCCACTCCGGCAAGGGGATATAGAGTGGGAGAGAGCGAGGATAAGGCTTCCTCCGATCCGTCACTCAATTCACTGAAGTCGTTCCCCTTCGCTTTTCGCCCAAACCCAGTCTCTCTCGTGTTGAGCTTCCTTTCGTTCCGGTTCAATCCCCCTTTTTCTTTTTCTCTCTCCTCTCCTTTCGACCGTCTTCTCCTCTTCTTCGTCTTCCACTTTGCTTCCATTCTTCTCCTCTTCCTTTTCTCCACCCGTCGTGTCTCGCCTCTCCCCTAGTTCGTGCCTCCCTCACAAAAGGACGGCGACGGACGGATGAGAGGACGGATGGGAGTGAGTGAGATGAAAGTGAAAATGAAATTAATGGAGTTGACTCCCTGCAGCAGGGGGTGTGGGTGAGGTGGGGGGGTGACGATGATTGAGGTCGGGAAAAGGAGGAGGATTTCGACGGAAGAGGGGCGTCCTTCGGCCCTGGGAGGGCTCTCGCCTTTAAAGAGAAACGTTTGCGAGGTGGCAGTTCTCGTGCGTTTGGGTCTACTCTGAGTGTGAGAGTCGATTCTCGGATACCGTAATAATTATCGTATGTGGAAGCGGCAATGCTATCGCGTGGCCATCCTGGAAAGCCCTGTGCTGTCATCTGCTTTGCGCTGAGAGAGCGTAAAGCTAAACCTGTTTAAGTGTTGTGCCTCAATGTCGGACGTAAGATAACATTGATATACAGTTACTCTTACATAATATCCCATTTCCAAAACGTTTCCAGTGAAATTAAAATAAAATGGAACCAGTCAGTTATGCAATATAAAATGAAATATGGTGCCCATATTTAAGGTCGAAATAACTCGGTATTTGATAAATAAGAAGATGCACCATTTTTATACTGGATTCGATGAATTTTGATGTAGTTTTCAGATGTGCAAATAAGTAGCTCATGTTTTATTTTATTTCTGTCTTTAATTGAAATCATATTCTTGAGATTTTCATACAAATTCTCAATGTGTCACCTTTTAGCTCATCTTCACAACTGTGATTGTTTCGCTATATTTCCCTAGCTATTGAACTTACCTGGCAATTCGATAAAAGTATTCCACCACCACATACTATCTTAAAAAAATCTTAAAGATAAGCTTGAAACGTGTTTTATATTTGTATTTATGGTAGTAGGTTTCCAATCCTAAAAATTTTAAATTATTTTCAAAGGCTATGGTTTTAGAAGGCAATGGTTAAGTAGGTAGAACTTCTAAGGTAAACTAAAGTTTTTTTCTGAAGTTATTGCTATTTTAAAATTATATGTTGTTTAGCAAACTGGAGCATTAGTGACTGATGTTTTAAAGCGTTGTTTTTATTCAAATTGTTTTGAATAAGGTGATTGCACTTTTTGTCTTTAAATTCTTTAGGAATAACTGTTTACGATAACATTTCAGCCGCTGCCATACCTTTTATTTAGCCATAAATAGTTGGATTGATTTGGTCGGAGTCGGACTGATAGCTTTAAGTAGTCGGTCTCGTTATTTAAAAAAAAAAAAAAAAAGATTTGACTATTTTATAGTCATACCGCTTTTTTCACACTGTTATCTTATGGTGACTGTCAATGCCAAAATAATAAGCTGACAAAACCAAAGATAAATATATTTCTTAAAATATACCTTGATGTAATTTTTTGGGAAGCGAAGAATCCATGATCAGTTCTCGTTTAGTTTTACGCATATTATTCAATAGCTAGTGCTTCATCTGGAATCGAGTTTATAAGTATGAAAGTTAAAGGCGATGCCAAGTACTTCTTATTTATGAGGCGAAGCAGTATCCGCTCCGCGACACCCCGCTCGCCTAGAGAAAAATGGAATTAAAGGGCGCCGTATGCATGGATAGTCTTAGCTGTTTTGATATGAAGTCTTCGTCTGAGATCTCTATTGGATCTATTTCGCATAGAGTTTCTACCAAGTAGAAGTTTCCCGAACTTTATTTTGATGAAGGCTTAAAGTCTTAGATTTCACCAATCGGAATACGTTGACTCGATTGCAGTTTGAGCCTTGAACTCCTAGTTTTCAGTTAGGTTTGTTAGCCAGTTATATCACCCACCCTTCCAATTATATTGTTTGAGAGGAAATGGGTTTGAATTTAAAAAAAATCTAACTGTTCCCTCTTGTCGTATTATGGTGGAGTTATATTCAGCGCCCGAATACGTAAATGGCTATTGTATTTATTTAGCCATATTATCTCTCAGTATCATTTATAATTACACCATCTTAATGTTTAACATCTGTTAACATCCATCGCCCAATTTCTCCTTGTTTTCTGGTTTAATATGTATGCGAGTTGTGTGACATTAGCCATGTGATATCAATGTACCTTTTTTCTCACAATGAAATATCCTTTTGTCTAATCTTTGACTGTTTCACGAGAATTTACGGTTGTTTGATAACTCATGAACTCATGAAAAAGTTGAATGATCCTGAGTTATGGTCTCATACGCACCCTAAGTAACGAAAAAGGAGCTGGTGATAAGTCCATAAGATAGGATTTATAAGCGTTTTACGTTGCATTTTGGCTCTAAAATCTTGTTTGCAAATATGAGAGGCCTCACAGCATTCTCTCTGTCTGGAATATGCCCGACGGATTTCTAATTTGGGCCTGGAAATAAATCCCAGGAGGAAAGAGAGTAACTCACAAGTGCCCACTCACAACTAACAACAACCATGAACTATTCTCAGTATTTATAACCTGCTCTTCCTGTTGTTTAATGACAACTATAGCGAGCGGTAGCATTGCATCATTTCAACTTAGTCATGTAATGGTGTGCAAGCATAATTTTTAGTAACTTCTTGCATAAGAAGTTCCTATTCTTAAATATATATGTGGCCAAAATTATGTCGAGAGACAATATCGTTTTAAGAAATCAGTTTTCTGTACAAATTTTGTGTTTTCAAAACTTCGCTTTCGGAAGCCCGGCGGATAGCGTCGCAGAACAGTATTTCCACCATTAATTCGATATCAGTGGAAAATATATTATCACTTGCCCCTCTTAAACCTCAAGTACTCGCGTATGGGTCGATGAGACACACGTACCTTTTAATTACTCGAAACTTAGTCAGTTGTAATGAAGTAGTTTAATGCTTCCGTATAGCTGACTTTAGAATTTTTTTCTACTTTCAGTGGAATAAACCAAGGTTTTTAATTATAATTTCGTGTATATTTGCTAACAGATTAACCCGCATTGGTCGCTTAAACCGATTGTAAGTGTTCTTGCTACAATTTATCTTATTTATAGTATTTTTGGCTCTATTTTTCTAAAAGTTTTTTCCAATTAATACTTGCATGAATTGGATTATTAACATTTGGTTGTAAATTTAGCATAATTCATTGATAACAAACATTTTACAGCTACATCACTTCTTCTCTCGTTTGATTAATTATTTCTCCATGATGATCAACGATGCAATCGTGTTTGTGGGAATAATACGTTCAATCGATATATCGACTAGATATTTGGAATCAATACGTGCTCTCTACAGCTAGGTTTGGAAGATGAGGTATCGCGTCACTTGCCGTTAAAAATGTCACGGGTTGTAATCCGGCCTCGGTCTTAGGCGTTGCATTTTGTAAATGTGTGTTGTGACTTCAATGAATGAATCAATACTGTATTTGTGCTCTGAGTTAAGCCATTAGAGTAAAAAACTGATTTACAATTTCTCATTCTTCTCAAGAAATAGTAGGTACATAGTAGATGGGAAACCGTACAAGTAGTAGCACAATAGTTTATGAAAACCAAAGAAGAACAATGTAACGAAATTATTTAAACATATACACATAAGACAACTCAAAAAGATTCAAGATTCAGTCTTGAGGCTTTAAATACAAGTAAAGGGTATTTTTAAACGATTCCAGTGAAGAGGAGGTTTTAATGTGAGACGGTAATTCATTGCAAAACTTAGAAGTGGTGATGAGGCAGGAGTTTAGGTACGAGCTTGAGGAATGTGATGAAGGCTAGGGTCAGATCGGGTTAATCTATGCGAAAACTTGTCCTGTAGGTAAATAAATTGTAAAGGTAATCTGGCGTTTGGGTATGGAAGAGGGAAAAAAGAAAAGACCCCAAGAAGTAAATATGTATTCTTAGGGAGTCGAGAGTTGGCCACTGCAGGTCACAGAGTATGTGGTCACGTGATCATCTCTACGAAGATAAAATATAAATCTGACACAGCAGTTAATTAGTCGCTGAAAGCGCATGCCATTAGTTAAATCACTCTTGACTAATATAAAGTAATAATAATTGGAAGTATCAGAGAAATCACAAGTATAACTCGGGCAGAAACAGGTAAATTTTTCATTTATAGCTTAAATACCTACATAGAGAATTTTATTTCCCTTATTACAGATTTCTGAGACGTGCTGATCCCATGTTAAGTTAGGAGAAAGAGTTAGATGAAGGTAACGGATGATTTTTTATTTTAATAGTACTCTCGTGAACAAGTATGGGTGGAAGGCGATCATAATCAGTGTTGTTTAAGAGTTTTGTATGTGCATGAGTTTTGTGGGGTTTAACTGAAGGCAGTTGATTTTAGCCCATTGGCTGATAGAGCGAATATCACCGTTAATTGCATCAATAAGATATGGGAGTTCATCAAGAGAGGAGTGAATATATATTTGTCGATCGTCTGCATAGAGCATATAGTTTGAATGTCTAATGCTCTTAGCCTGATCAAGAGTGTACAAGGTAAACAGGACGGAGAACGGAGCCTTGTGGAACACCGCATGAAAGCCAAAAGGATAACTCGTCTCCGGAACCCTTGACAGCTTGAGTTGTACCTGTCAAATACGAATTAAACCAATTCAAAGCGAAACTGGAAAATTTTAAGGACTTGAGTTTGCGTAAGAGTAATACATGATTAACTCGATCAAAGGCTAAAATCAAATAAGACCGTCACGGTTACCAATTTCTTGTCGTTAGCGTGACGAATATCGTTTATGACTTTAAGCAAGGCATTCTGTGTGCTAAATCTCTTACAGAACCCAGATCGAAGAGAGTCTAGCTTACCAGATAATAAATGAAATACGGTAACTTGCGAGTGCACAATCCTCTGTAGTGTTTTAGAGAGGGCCCAGAGAATAGAGATGGGTCTGAAGTCGGAAAGATTTTCGGGATTGTTCACCTTTCTAATGGGAGTGATAATTCCTTTGATTGATTTCTTTGGTCAATAGAGATGTGACTTGGGAGTGCATTTGAAGGCTTGCGTACTAACCCGAGGTTCTTCAGCTCCAGTCCCGAGGAACTTCTAGGTTCACGCCATATGGTCTTTTTGTCTCCGAGTTTCATGAATTTTGACGTAAAGTATTGGTGCTTGACTTCGGTAATACGGGCTTTAACCAAGTTACGATATTCACTGAATTATTAGAAATCAACGGGCGTTCTGGTACGAATGTAGGTACAACGAAGACGACTGCATTCACTTATTAATTTACGGCTTTCATCATAGAAGTTCACTTTCAAAGACACTCATAAACACACTTTTTGGAGGGCGATAAGCTGCACATAATAATAGTTTTAACGAATATGGGCTAAAGATTCCAATAATAAGATATTCAGGTCGGGAACAATACAGTGGGGAAGAATAGGCAAGAACTGAGACCTGAGGATCGTGGTGAATAAATAAAAGAATACCCTCCCAAATACTCCCAAAGTTTATCAGTGTCCTCCTTCGAAGAAATGGTGAGGCGCTCAGATCCATCTTCCTTATGAGCGTAAATTCTTCCATTGCACACACATAGATACTTGATGCTGCCATTTTTATAAAAAATCACTTGCCACTGAATAGAGTTTACGATTAAGGGGCATGAGGGATTCATTTACATTCACTGGGGTTGTTGGAGAGAGATTAAAGCCTATATCTTTAGTTGTAAAATTTCTCTTAACACTGCGGGCGGCGACAATCTTAGTGGCGAGTGAATACCGAAGAAAACGGACTGTCACAAGGTTGAGCGAACCAGGCCCGTTTTCACGCATTTTACGACAATATGAATAATAAAGGTTGGTCAAACTGATTTCCACACCAAGCGCTCGCACAATAGTACAAACAAAGGAGTCAAGGATTACACCTTCGACGAAGGGAACACCACGAAATTCAACTACATTGCGTAGGCACTCTTGTTCGGCCCTATTCAGCTGCACTTGGAGGTTTGAAACACGATTCGAGATCTGGACATTTTCTTAATGCAGGTTAGCAAGGCGTTGTATAAGGCTGGCAAGGGAAGTCGTTATACCTTTAAGAGCTTCCGCATGTTCAGTGATGCACTTTTGGATATCGGATATAGAATTTTTCATTTCCGAGTAGCCCTCTTGGAGTTGTTTCACTCTGTCAAGTAGCTCCTGGACCAAGTCAGCAAGAGGCTCACGAGAAGATTTCTCCGTGCCAGATTTTATGGGTGCGGAGTCACAGCGAGAGGCGCGTAGCCGGGATGTACAAGAATCGCACAGCCAGGCTTTTTCAGGTCATCCAGAGCTCGCGGGTCCCCATTGGTCATAGCGACACACGGCGGATGGAAAAATGACTTACTTTCACCACAGTTCAGGCTCATTTGACCACGACGTAAGCCTTGATTACATATATCGTAAGAGGGCTTTGCCAAGGAAAGCAGGATCACTAAATAGACAACCTTTCAGCTCGAGAGCAGAGCAGAGGACTATCTTGGTGAATTACGGAGCGAGGACTTATTTTTCAGATCTTACAAAATATTTATTAGTATCAATATTACTGAATCACGAAAAACCTTGACATAACTGCACTAATTATTAATTGTTATTAGGAACAGAATGGGTAACCTTATGATTTTTGCGCGGTACTGAAAATCATTGTGATGTACAATTTTATTGCCGCTGAATCACGCAAAATATTCGTTTTCACTCTAAAATCATCCAGAATTGTCAATAAGTTATCGAGAAATGCGATGGTCGGTTATCGACTGTTCCATTACAAAAATATTGAGCTTTTAGAAAGGAGTCATCTCGTAGTTTTCTGAATTTCACCCTCAAAGGGAAGGGAAAAGTGACTTCCGCACTGAAGTACAAAGTCGCCTAAGAGGGCTGCAAACTCACTCTGCTTTCACCTGAATGCAAATGTGAAAACTTGAGAAACTTGTAATAAAACTTCAAAGAAACTGCCAGCATCGCATCTAAAAAAATTTTATTGATTCAGAGTTCAAAGTCGGAGGACAGGTGAGCACTAAAATTGCGGTCATGTGAACTCCAACGTAATGTACATAAATTTTCCAAAACAAGCAAACATTCATCCAATTTGTTGCAAATGCATCCATCACGTTCACGATCATGCTCTCAACTATACAAACCAGTGACAGGCAGAAAAACAAAAACATAATTTCAAATGTAATAGGTCTATCTGTCAAAAACATACCAAGTCTGTTTTGTTTACTGTAGTGCTTGTGATACCTCACGGAATACTGAAGTGACCGAGGAGAGTGATGAGTACTAAAATATAATTATAATACGTATGAAATGCAATTACAGGGTTCTTATGGTAATGAAATTATTGATTGCTGGTTGGTTGATGGTTGAAAATTGCTGATTTTGTTTTGACTCTTTTCATTAAAAGAACAATCTATTACAAAGTCGCCGTCAATGAGGAAACATTTAACGTGAAATGTGATAAAAGTAAATGTAGCTTAAATATCGGTAATTTTCTGATTAAAAAATGACTGTAACATGCTCTTAAAAGAAATGTAAATAAAGAAAATAACATTCAATTTAAGGAATTGTAAACGACTAAAACATCCATCATCATTGGAAGGGTTCCTATAGACCCAAGGCGAGTACTCTTGTTAGAAAAATTGGCGTAAGCCCTGTAGGGTTGAATATTTGGAGTTCATTTAATGTATGTGCCTCTTATATGATTGTAAATATAATTCCATTTCTTATTTCTTACTTTGTGGTTCGTGTATTCATCCAGTAATTTGTACCCATTGTTTTCTATTATGTATCCGTAGATTTAGTCAAAAGAGGCGACAGTGAAGAAGTTTTATTGGTCACAATAATTTATATGCATTATCCTTTCGTCTTAATAGACGTTGGAAAGACATCGAGTATTACAAGTGACCTAAATCTTTAGCTGTTTCTAAAGCTCATAATTTTTTTTGAAATTGATAGACATTGTATTAGACAGACACAATTGCTCCTATATAGATCCTTTTCATCACAATGGTCAGAGGTGAAATAATGGAGAAAGACAAGAAAATATGGTTTAAGGCTGAAAATAAAAACTATTTTAATTGAACTATGTATCTAATGGCATTACACCGGAGTGGTGTTGAATGATCCTCTTGTAGACCTGCAGAGCGGAAGTAGCTACTAGAAAAAAAGTATTTGCTGGAAAACTCTTTCATTTCAGGATCATAAGTCGTGTGAAATATTATATAGAAATTTTTGCTGCATACAAAACCAATCGGATTTGTTACTCATACATCTACGAAATGCCGTACCATCCTCCACTTGGGTGTATGGCATGGGGTAAAGCATACCAGGTATTCGTCACTCATCCCAACTGAAATTAGAACCGCGCACGATCGCAGAACAGTACGCAGTCAGAGAAGAAACTAGGAGAGTGATACGTAGACCGATTTGCTACCATGCAGTATACTATTTAAGGTGCAAGTACTGGTTAGTATCATTAATGCGACTGATCAATGGTGCTACAAGGTATTTAATCATGCAAAAGCTATATAATGCCGGCAATTTCATGCGGGGTGAGTCGCTAATAATGATGTAAAGATGCTTTGCACAAGTGCCAAACCTACTTAACCTAGTGATGGTCAGCGTATACTAGAAATATATATCGCAATTGTTATGGTCCATAACTGTGCGTGGTAAAATAGCATTAGAAATCTGTCGGCTCTGAAGGCTATTTTCTTAATCTTATGCTTGTGATCGTTTCTACCTTAATAGTTAGGCTCTAGCAAAATATGATGAACGTCCGGCAAAAAATAGTTTACGTGAAACTTTCGTGTTAAATTTTATCTATATTTTTCCCTTGGATCAGATGAGTTATACACATCTTACTATAATTTTAACAATTTCACTGCTCGAGAATTTCTAAAAATGATACACTAAGACCATCCAGGCTATTTATGTGGTTTTTATTGTAATGGTTTTTACCCTTTTATCCATCGTATATTTTACCATGGTAATATTTGTTTGTGTTAATTATTATTAAATTAAGACTTGTGTTAATTCGACAATGCAATGGTAAAAACTCTTCTTTCACACTATACTTTAGAGGTGGCAAAAACCCCTTATTTGCCTAAACCCGCTTGAGAAAGACCAGCTGATACCTACTTACAGGTTAACTGACAGGCGAAAGAGTTAATATTTAATTTATTTTTAAGCGGTGGGATAAAATGAAAGTCCTGAAATTTTGTAGTGGAATGGAAGATTTCAAGAAACCTTGAGAAGTATTCAGGAAAGTAATATCTTGTTCTAAAATGTTCAAGTACTTCCGAATTATACTGTGTAGCGCTAAAGTTTCTATTAAAACAATACGAGATATTCTTATTGAGCCATTATGCAAATATTGAGCTTTTAAAGTTAATATCTAAAATTAAAGAAAAAATTGTTAGGATTGAATTACATTTGTAGTCAAGGGAATGAGTAGGATTTAAAATGGAAATCATAAAGCCTATTTATTCATGGAACGTAAATAATACCTCCACTACCGTTTAATTCAAGCGGCCTGGGAGATTTTTCAGCAGAATATTTTCGCTTCTATAGCTTGTTGAACTTTCGACTTAAATGTTTTTACATACATTTAAATAGTGACTTACAATCTGTAAAAATTTGGATTCTCGATTGGATAAAAAAGATTTTTAAAGCCGTACTTCTTGGATCGAAATTATTTCGGCTTTCACTTTTGCAGGCATGTGTTTCTCTCATGTAGAAGCTTCCTTTGACGACTGCTTCTGGTATGACTTTTCTTTATTACTAATGTTTAGCTTTTATTGGTACTTTTTAGATTTGATAACTTGTAATTGAATTTCTCTTTTTTATGCCCAGTAGCTATGATGTGATGAATATTATTGCCACCTCGTAAATGTGTGGGCCTTATGATCCTATGCTTCATACGTGAAAGCTGGTAATAATTATGAAAAGAAGCGTATACAGAAGAATAATTGAATACATTTGAATAGTTTGTTAGGTTTATCATGATTGGCCTTAGTTTAAACGTCTCAATATAACTATTTTGATATTTAAATCCGGTATCTCTTATTAGGGTACCTAGTGTAGTATCGAACACATTTTAATAAATAAATTTGAATTAGCTGGAATGAAATTACTCCGTAGAATGTGCATTTTTCAATTCTGGATCACAATGTGGTACAGTGATTTCATTCATTGAATTGAATTACATTTGATAACACAATAATATTTCCAGTACCATGTAATCATCAGATTGATTTACTTGTTGCAATTTGTGGATGCATGCTTATGATTTATTATTGTTCTGTAATGTCCTTGTGAAAATAGGAAACCCGGTATTTTCATTTTATAATAATTGCTAAATGTATATAGAATTTAATCTTTGCTGAAGTTCTTCCTAAATATTCTCTTACGATATATTTTATCCTTATTAAATAATGAGCTTTATTTGTGTCTTGGAATTAACTCCTATTTACTAATTCCTGCCGCTGCTGTTAGGGTCTATGGTTGCCACCTGTGTGCCCGTATTCCACCATTGTGTTCATCCATTTCCTAAAACCAATACTTAAACTGTTACTCCTGCCATAGAGAATCCTTGAACTCCCTTGATAAAAGTTTTGCTCATTTAACTTTAGAATTTTTTTTTTAACCCGATTATGAGTTTTACTTCGAAATGGGAAATTTATGCCTATACATCTTAGTCGCTGTTATTTGTAACCGCTATTCATTCGGTGAAGTCCGGACGAGAAGGAGCAGTCTCAAAACTTAAAAGCACATTATCTCCCTTCCCGTTTGGGTGTAGTAATTTCTTCGGCGATAATACATGCTCGGAAACTTAAGCTCTTGATAACACGAAGATCTCTACTTCAAGTTTTGGGCGACCTAAGATTGGAATTGTAATGTATGTTTAAAGAGGGAACAAATTTCAAGCTAGCTGGCCGACCTGAAAAGTAAATCTCAGCTGTGATGCGAGAAAATTGGTGTACTTGGTCAGTGATAAACTTGGACAAAATCCAACATCTTTGAGTCCAGGTTTACTACGGTTGAATTTATCAAATAGTTTTGATATGGAACTGGAATCGGTGACCACTTATTAAAATTGGATTTATCATCACTTTTAATTTACACTTGAAAGACACCACACCCTTCATAAATGTGGATGTAACTGAATTTTTTAAAACTAAATTGAAAAGATCAACTGCAAAACTGGCTACTGAGTATTGATTTGCCTATGTTTAATACACAAACTATACAATATTGCAACACCTGTGTGGAGGCAAAAATTCATTCTAATCGTATAGAGAGATATACTAATAATAATTTATAGCTTTCCACTATATTTTCACGTTCATTACTGAATGACAGTCTATAAGCTTTCTAAGAGTAGGTAAATAAATTAAGCATGATTGCATTGGTTTCCGTGTGATATAATAATCAAAGTATTAAATGAATTAGATCAAGAGCAGACTTTTTACACCCTTCATGATGTTCCTTTATGGAGAAAGCGCCGTCACTTTCGTGCTATTATTGAAATGGATATTTATTTCTTCCAACAAATGAAAAGAAATATACGACTTCTTTTAAACATAAAAAATGGAAGCTTTATGTAGCCTTAAAGTAATATCTGTGTCAAGGCTACCGTTAATTAAAATTGAATTGCAGTGCCAATAGATAGATAATCAGCAATTTCTCATGCAAGTAATATGCTTGTTACGCCAAAAATCTCCAGCCATAGCCTAACTATTCTTCTAAACGAAAAAAATTGTATGTACAATTAAATACATAATAAAATGCTTAATTTATACTTTTGTGTCAAACAGAGCTTACTGAGTAAACAGCCATGATTTCACTAAATGAAGAAATGTTTTGAGAACATTCTCGCTTTTTATATTTTCAGGCAAAAATTGAATGCCTTCGGGCCCATTTACAAGAATTATCGTTATGTAGTATTAATTTAGGTTTAGAAAGGCGTACATTTTTTTCATCTCAAATAGTAAGAATACCTTTCCGAAGAGATGGATGGCGAATAGCCGCTTCGAATGTAAACAGATCTTAAAACTTTGTAAATTTATCGGTGATAGGCCGGTAAAATTCACTCGCGTAATTTTCCCCTACTGCCGTTTCCACGTAAACCTCTTGATTTTATTGTTCTCATGCATTGTTTCATGCTCGCTCTCCTGATTATGAGACTCATGTTTGCCCTTCTCTTGAAAATCTCTTCCACCGCATTCACTTATGTCTTTCTCGGTTCAACCCTTCCTCTCACAACATTCACTCCTGCTTTATATACCTGCTCGTAGTAATTAAAGTGTACTATGTTTATAGTAGTTAAAGTATACTCTATTTTATAGTTGTTGAATGATACTTTAGAATAATAAAAATTTTGGTGTGAATATTTTTAGTTGCCAATGTGAGGAGTATTCATTGGTATTTTTCAGAAACATATAAATATATATATTCCAACTTGATACGAATACGTTTTTCTTATTCTGATGCCCTTATAAGGGAGGTTTGAAAATGAGACAAAAATAATTTTATCAGGCCTCTTAGGTTTCCATCACCCTGGTTTCATTATAGTTGATTTAAAAAACCTCTTTTCCCTATCCGGGGCATAAAAAATGGAACAGACCCTTGTACTGATCTGACTAAGTTAATACTGTACTAACTATGTTAATACTGATCATATAGGAAATATAGAAATTTTAAATTTTGCTTGAATTGTCATAAATCATCAGGAGAGTAGGCTGTTGATCGTAGATGGTGAAACTGCATTACTGCACAAATGACGGGATATTGTTGAATATGGTTGAACACAAAAGTGAATATTGCATTGAATTCCCATCGAAAGACGATTCTGAGAGTGCGATTACCGCTTCAGACCATGCAACATGGCACTTGCTGGTGGATTTCCGGTGAACGTTTGGGAGGAAGATAAATATTTAAACACCCTTTTGTGAGTGATGCCGTGTCGCTGTCGGGCCTGAGGATGTTCCATCCGATACGGAACGAGTTGTTGCTCGTCCTTGTCTTATATGCTAAGCCGTTAACCCCCGAAAAACGGTGAAGGAAGGGATTGAAGTGGAGGGGTTATTGGTTGGTGTAGTGGGCTGAGGAGGGCACAGAAAGGAGAGGGTTGGTAGTTTGCCGCACGGAACAAGCATCGGGACGTACAAATCCACCGACGAGCAAGAGATATATGTATGGGAAAGAGCATTTCGGCCCTCCTCCCCACCCCCCTGCGGCTGATGCGGTGTGCGTCAACCTCTGCAGAGAGTGAAAAATAAACAAGGCGCAACGGCTGTTTGTTTGCACTCACTTATATCAAGCTTGTTATTTTTTCCCCCTCGGGCCGATCTGTGTATGTCTTTCCCTTTGGTATCGCTCCCGCATTTTCCTTTTGGTTTTTAAATAAGCCCTCGCGGCACTCCTATGAAACGTCAGAGGCACGGATCAATTTTATTGGACAGTTTCATAAACTAATGGTTGTATACACAACGGCTGCGGAGGGGAAAAACGAAAGGAAGCAGCCTCTCCACCACATTCTCGGATATAAAAAACGCCCTGGTGGAGATTTTAATAATGATTCGTCCCTGTTGTAGTCTCCAGGTAGACTTGGACGGGATGATAACGAAACTTCCGTTGTTTTCCTGGTGCTGCATTGGGAATTCGGCTGTGGTGTTGTTTTTTCTGCAATCGGACCATACAATACAAGTCTTTTAGTGTGATTTGCTCGAATTAAGTGCCATGGGAAGCTTTAATTTTAATTTTTCAATGTTTCAGTGTGAATAGAGTGTTTCGTGGGTTTGGCCGAGTTGATAAAATCGATGCAACCGAATAACAACGGTGATGGTGAAATGAATGATGCGTGAGGAGGCTTTAGATTGAGCAAGTCATAAGTGATGATTCAGGTTTCCGTGGGGCTTAAGATTGAGTCCTCCGTTTTTAGGGATTTCCGCCGCGTCATTTCAGCTTAAGGACGATATTTCGCCGACTAACCTGCAGGCTTTCCTAGGTCCAAAGCCCTGCAAAATAGCGTCGAAATAGCTGGCGAAATATCGTCCTCAAGATGACAACGCGGCGGAAACCCCTTAAAACCTAAGACTCAACCTTCAAGTCACACACGGATATAATGGTAAGGCCTCTTAATAGAATATATATTAGTCTTGGGATCAGGAGGGCATGTATGAGGCAATATATGAGGGTTAGTGAAGCTGAAGAGTTTTATATAGTTAGGGCATCATGTAGAAAATTATCAAAACGTACTCAGCTTTACCAAACTGTCACAGAGAGTGACATTTTTTATCCTTGTCTATATAGAACGGAAGCGGCGTGATGAGTATGTATGAGCGAACCAATGTAAAACAATTTTCTGTTGTTGAGTTTAAATTCACTGGATCTACGTCTTTATGTATCTTTTAATGATAAAAAAACAAACTAAATTCCAGGGCACTAATATAGACGCATATTAGGTGAAACTTTTTATGTGCCTGGCGACTTGTGTCTTGTGTGTCGATATTTGCTGGAACTTACGATGGGTGTCACTTAATGCTTCATAGATTCTAAATTTTAAACTCTTTCACCCAGCACAATCCTCTTGTTGGCATCAGTTTCTAATTTTGGTGATGTTGAAATATTTTCCCCGAAATACCCTAATTTTTAATGTATCATGACTTTAACGCCTCAAAACTTAATGCCTCTAAATTTTATACCAATGTGAGTTCAGTGTTTTCCGATCTTTTTCCCTAGATTCACCTTGACTATTTAACGTGAACTCACACTCGGACTCCTGGAAATATTTTACATCGAGCTGCATTTTATTTTTTAACTTTGACGGTAACTCATGATTTTCTATCCATAGATACTTGGCGGCCATCTAATTAGATAAAGTGACGTTATAAGTTGCCAAGACGACCATTCATTTTTGTTCGAACATCATCTTTTGGATTTCACGTGGCAAGTTCGGATATTTCTCTTCTTCTTCCGTTTACGAATAAAATTTTACAGAAATATTTTCGTTTTCTTCATTGCTCAGCTATCAGCAATTGGTTCTCCCAATCTCATTTTAGTTTTAGGAGTTTAGTTGGAAAACATTTTACATCAAAACGTTCAACCTGGAATCAGTCAAATTGAGAGCAACTTGATGGGTAGTTTGATGGATGGGGATACAATTGCTTCTTATTCTCAACGATAGCTTGTTCAAGTTACGCCTGAAACTACCAACTCACCGATAGCATTTGAATTTTCAGTACAAGTGGCTGAGGTTGGCGTATTTTCCATCGGCTGCCATTACTTGCTTTCAGACCGTCGATTAAAAATTAGACTTAATCTTTTTACATCAATTTCAAAACCAATTTATTTTCAGACGAAGGTATTAATACCTTACCGACTCACTTCGGTATATTAGACCATGAGAATAAAATTGGGGAAATAGGTTGTAGAATGGACAGTTCTACGATGTCATTTTTCCCGCTATCGATAAGAGGTAATAATGGCTGCCAATGAGACTTAGTAGGTTAGCCTACAGGTATTGTAGCTGATTAGTTGATTTGCTTCCTTATGCTTGTTCCTTAGTCTGCCACGTTGTTCTAACAGCACCTTTCGCTCGATCCCTGCTTGAGTCTTGTATCTCGCTTTCGTAGTTGCAATAAACATTAACTCAAATAGTGTAGTTTCTGTTGGAGTAGTTTAACTATTGGGTACTTCACTACTTCCAACTTATGTCAACATTGATCCCATCCCTCACCTTGATCTCTTGTACTTGATATTTTACACGTTCGATCATTGGGAAAATGGCTTTCCAATCACGAATATAATCATCTTAACCCTCCCCTTTTATATATTTAAAGAAAGCAGTTGTGCCAGTTACCGTCTTTTCTGGAAGTTGCTACTCATGAAGCAGGGTCACTAGCGATGGGAAAAAAATAAGAATGATATTGTGGGCAGCATAATTCGAGCGAACAAGTCATTTTAGCAGAAGATAAGCGCACTAACAGTTAGTAACGGGAGTCTGGAAGTGGGGAAGCTGACTGGAAATACGTAGATATATTTTTAGAGCATACCTTTAAATGACATTGAAGCTCTGGCAGTAACAGCTGCAGACCAATGGAGATGGGAAGTAATGGAAATATAATGTTATTGAAGAATGATGCGGAACACTGGATGGAGCAAATCACTAACAAAGTTGCCGTATGAGGAGTAGGAAAGAGAAGATGTATAATATGACTATTTAGAGTGAGAGACAAACCTCTTGGACACTTGTGTCTCCCTAGCGACCATTGAAAACGCCAGTGGGGAGATAAATGATTGGGGAGTGTCACAGAAGATGACCAAAATTGGTGTACATCAGGTCAGTTGTCTGAAGTATGAAGGTCATGAAGTATGTCGAAGTTATAATTATGTAAAAAGGGAGAGAGCGGAGAAGGGAGTAAGCGGAGAAGGGAGTGGAGAGCTGAAGCAAACCAAACTTACGTTTTTGTGTCAGCTGACACAACTTCTGACTGACTGACTTGAACTAATTCAATTTTCTGTAGTTTCAGATCATCATCATTGGTTGTTCATTCCTAAGATTGGTTGACTGCAGCACTTCATCCTTCCCTATCTAATGCTAGTTCCCTCATCTCATCTTATCTCTTCTTATGTTCTTTCCTTTATATTTGGTACATGAACTTATTCCAGAATCTTTCTTTGGGGACTTTGTCTTCTATTATTCCTTCAATTATGTTCTTCATAAACCCAAGGTGTTCCAAGATGTGTCCAATCTACCTTGTTCGTCTTATCTGCATGGTGTTCCAAATGGTCCTTTTCTCTTCTACTTTTCTGTACACTTCATCATTTCTTATTTTTTCCGTCCATTTTATCTTCAGCATCCTTCTCCAGCACCAGATTTTGAAGGTTTCTAGTCTTCTTTGGTCAGATTTCCTAATGGTCCATGCTTCCGATCCACATTATGCCACGCTCTACGCGAATGTTTTCTTACACCGTTTCCTGGTTTGTAATCCTATCTTTTTTGAGCACAGCAATTGTCTTTTTCCCATGAACGCCTTCTTAGCTTAGGCTACTTTCCGCATGATGTCCGTTGTTCACCTTTCTTCCGACGTGATGGTACATCCGAGATAGGTGATGGAATCCACTTGCTATAATTTCTTTCCTCTCAAGGTGACTTCTACATTCAGCTTCTCTCTTCCGCATACCAGGATTTTTGTCTTCGTCTTATTTTTTTGCATGTTGTATTCTTGGAGAACTTGGTTCATTACGTTTAGTTTTTGATATATTCAGAAAAATAAAATTTACTTAACTTGAAATTATACTTGGAAAACAAGTGTCTAGGAACAATGGCTCTATTTTTATCTTTGCCTCAGCTAAGCCCTCGTTAAAATCTCATCGAAATGTGTGGTACGGATATGAATCTGCTTTCCTGTTGATAATGCATGCAATACAGCAATGCATCATGAGTTATTTTTCGTTATCACAACATTAACTACACATGGCAGTCGCCGATGAGTATATTGCATTTGGTTATCTCGAATGCAAGCCAAAGACTGTGTGATCCTTTTATTCATTGCCGTAGTACCTCTTCGATGGCCCAATCGTTGTTTGGCCTATATTGTGACTATGGTTCTTAGGCGCTGATTTCCAATTAATTTGAAGCCTTTTTCGAAACTTCATTGGTGAGGTGCATTAGTTATGAGGGTGATAAACGCATAAATGATTACCTACAATGGAGCAGTCATGATGAGCTAATGATTTTATCAGATGTGATTAATCCATTAGCTTAAAGGAATAAATAGTATTCATCGACGAAAACTGGCAAATAGATACAATTACAATGTCTCCATTCTACTTAAAGAAATGATATGTATATTCCATATACTCCCATTTTGTAACGCAATCGTCGTTTAGCTCTAATATTATAATTGTATTACCCAATATTAAAATTAGTTTTTGGCATCATCAGGAATTTAACATGTGTAAAATTCCACTGCTGACCTATTTTGAGCCTTGCTAGAGAAAAATATTATATTTCGGTGTCTTGTTTTAAAATAATTGATTATCACGTGTTTAAACGGCAATGCTGAGCTTGATGTATATTTTTATTTTCCAGAGAAATAAAGTATCGTATTCATGGAAATCTGTTCCTTCGTTCGAGAAAAACCTCTATATTTACCCGATTGTTTCTTCTTTCATTTTTTGGCTCGTTTCTTCCGTCCCAGCTTTCACATCGATGAGGCAAATTAAGCGAACGCAGCTCGTCTGCTAAAGCCGAGTGGAATATCAATGAGAGTCCTTTGCCTTGCTGTCTGCTTTGTTCCTTCCACATCATCTTGAAAATCTGCTGAAAATCTACTTGCGTCATCTTCTTATTTGGCAAGGTTTTTAATTTAAATTTTCAGCCATTTCAATTTGGACCACTTCTGCCTAACAGTTGACAGCTTACATTAGTGCAATGAAGTATAATGTTGGGTCAATGTCTCAATGGAAATTAAATGGAGGATAATAGTTGACGCGACTTTGGAAGTGGATTATTGGTTTTGTTTCAAATCTTCGAAGTTCAATATTGAGTAGAATCTTGCCACAACTCAAAGTAATGTAAAAATATATTTAATTTAATATCATGTCTTAACATTCATTATTCCAGTTAAAGCTAGTAATTTATAAATACCATTGCAGCTGGTTGGTCTACTTTTTCCAGTTTGCTTTGAGAGGCTTGTGGACTGAAATGGTTTATTTTTTCTTTTCTAAGATAATTATTAACGCAGCTTGTCTGCTATTAATTATAATATAAGAAAGGTAAATTTAAAATCGGAGTGACGATATCACTACAGAAAAATAGGATGAAGTGAAGGTGAAGACAAGGGAATATACCTCAAAACAACTTTGGAAATGAATTGTTGGTATCGTTCCAAATCTTCGAAGTTTTGTATTGAGTTGAAATTTTTCCACAACTTAAAGTGATGTAAAAAAATATTTTATTTATTTTAATGTTCTTACGTTCATTATTCCAATAGTAATAATAGCTATGGCAGCTGGAATATCAATGAGAGTCTTGAAAATGAATGACCTGAGTATAGAGTATTACCTTCCACGTGTTTAAAATTTATAGATCAATATTCTAACCTACAAATTTAAATTATTTGTATCTTATCCTACACTCCATTAGTTTTACGTCTCGCCAGAAAAGTTTCACTGAGGGACTGCCATCCTCTGTGGCCGAGAAGGATTCGCTCTCGGTTTGACACTGTACTGTTTACAGTTAATTACGAGCTTTATGATAGTTCACGGCGCATTCAAAATTTACCTAGTTTTTAGTTCAATTTTAAACTACCTTTGATTTCATATCTTTCATTTGTTTGATTTTATACTATCAAGTTGTAACCCATGGACGCACTCTCACATTGATCCTAAATTATGTTTCACTACTAGGAGCTGTTGAGAGGTATATTCCCTAGTCTTCACTTTCCTTTTATCCTATTTTTCTGAGGTGAAACTGTTCCTTCGATTTCAAATTTGCTCCTGCAAGGCTCTTCTTAAAGTTTATCTCATCATTGTGTGACCTTTTCCATCTTCTCTCGCTTACCGTATTCTTTTGCAGTTTCTCAGTAATTATTTATCCATTCCTTTGAAGTCTGGCCATCAGATCCGGTGATTTGAACTGCCATATCTTATTTCCCCCTCTGGTTTTCGATTTTTTGCTCTTTATCAATGCTATTTCAATTATAATTGCTTTGTACATTTTCCTGGAGAGAGAAACTGAAAGGCACTCAGCAACACTTAAGAAAGGAAGTGGACCCCTCTGTATTTTAAAATCCAGATTTCAAACAATGCTGAAGTATATGGAAAAAAGGAAGTGGATTACGAGATATTTGCTGGTACTACTTTAATTTGACAATGAAATGCTACCATTAATTAGTTAATTAATGTTAGTATATCATTGTAAGTAACGTCAAAGCTATTTTCCATAAAATTCTGGGTGCTGAAGCTTTAAACATTCATTTGACTTCACATTCTTAGAATTGACTCTTCAAGTTTCTGGTTTGTCCTTCATTACTTTCCTCACTGCTCTTTGGCCTGGTGACATGTGGAGCGTACCAAGTGTTGCATGCCTGTTATGAAAGCACTTCATGTTACTTCACCCTGGAGGTGGCTTGCACGGTTTTTCTTGGTTGTAGATATTGAAGACATTTCCTCAAAATATCAAAACTCCTCGGGAAGCACCCACCTGACTCACCGTAGGGGGAAATCTGCGTGAACGCCTATACGATGGCGACATCGTTCTTCAAAACGTGCAGTATTTCAATTTTCATAAATATATATTTCCGTTAGAATGTGCAGGAAAAAAGAGATATTAAAATTGTAACGAAACTAACTTAACCTACTTCATTTTAACACTAGATAAGTTGTTCATCCGTTTGCGCTTTCAAATACTACATGGAGGATGATCCTCTACAGCAAAATAGTGTACTTCAAGTTGTTATGACCTTAATTATGCTGGATCTAAGTACGCTTATGTTGTTCGCGAGCCACCGGTTAAAATGAACCATTCCGTCAGAACATGAGTCATTAAGGTTTAAAAATGTAAGTAAAAAACAGATTTAGCATTTAAAATTTGGGCATGAAAATTAGCGACCTTGCGGAACTCTAGTATTCGATCACGGAGACTTTTTCTCATGCAATTAATTCGAAAATCGTCATGTTAGTCTTTAAAAGGCCTCAATGTTGGATTGATCTACTTCGTCAGTGGCTCAGTGAGCGCGATATACTTCGTTTTACACGGCTGGTGTCCTAACACTATTACCTGCATCCACCGCGATAGGAGAGCTCGGAATCAGCATTTATTTACTCAGCCCTTCCGAGGGCTTGTTACATAGTTTCGTACTACTACTTTCTGCACTACTGTCTGCATTATGCCCATGCGGCGGTTCGCCAGGTAGTATGTAGATGTTTAAACTTCCGTTGAAATTCACCTTGATGAAAGATGGCTTGGTGGGGTAACTTCCCTGCTGGAACAGTTGCCATGAACAAGTGTGCACTCCATGGTGTGCACACTTGACCAGCAACTGGGAGATCCGGGTTCGAATCTCGGTTAAGTCCAGCGAATTTTTCATGGCAAATTTCTTTCCTTAGTGTAAAACACGGAGACGACCATACTCCTCCGTACGAAGCCGTTAAGTATAGAATGAACTCAAAGAATGATTGGGGCCCTCTGCGACCTGTCGCCATGTTTTGCCCCCACTATAAAGGACGAAAAATGTAACCCTCTTGCGCAATTGTGATGCCGTTGGGGTATGTGATTCGTGATAAAACAGTTTTAAGTCCAGTGACCGCGGGGAGTGATTTTATGGCTCTTCTTTTCGTCTTGAAAAAATATTACCCTCTCTTAAAAATATAAAATCGTTGCATGTAGAAGGGCAGGCGGTAGTTAGCACGGTTGGTGAAGGCTTAGGGATGAATGGCAGATGAGAAGTGGTAGAATGGATGGAGAAGTTTGAAGTCTCGCGGCCGGGCGCATATTGCCATCGGACGAAACTATTTAACAAGCCCTCGGAAGGGCTGAGTAAATAAATGCTGATTCCGAGCTCTCCTATCGCGGTGGAAAATGCCGCGGCTCATTACCCACCTGATCCTCGCCGATCTCCTCGGCTATATCCAGAAGAAGTTTGGGTCTGATTGTCGGCTCTCTTGCGATTCACCTCCACTGAGCCCATTTAAATACTCCGAGTGTGTATATTATGTGGCTGAATATTTCAGACACACTATATAGTCTGCTTTCTATGATCCTCTTTTTCCCAATGCTCTCCGCTTCAACTTCAGGTGGAATCTTAATGAAAGAAAGTGCGGCTCTCGCAACATCTGGTGGCCGAAGGGTACGCAGATAGCCTCATGACAGAGAGCATATTACTTTTATTAGGGTATTCAACCTGCTAAGGTGCATTTAACTGTAAAAATTCATTTGATTGTTCAATAATCGATTTTTACATGGACGTATTGCAGGGTTGAGTGTATTAATAATTATATCTATATTTGGAACCTGGGATCTTATGTCCCTTAGGTTCGAGTAGGCAATCCAAAAATATGTGAATAATGACTGATAATATTACATTGTGAATTCCATAATTTATACCTTGAGGGACACTTTAATAAATAATTACACTAAAAACAAAAATATAAAGCAAAAAACAGAGCTACACTAACGTTGCTCTTCTCTAAAATAACATTACATAACAACGAAGCATAATTTAACATGAAATACAACACATTTTACTATATCAAAGCTTGAATATAAATCGTGAATAATGGATGAAATGGGGAAAATAATGTGAGTGCATTGAGTATCCGACTGGTATATTCAACGCTGGGATGAAGAAGTTTATAACGAGACACAGCTTCTTACCCAGATTTACTGGTTTCAAAAAGATGGATCCATTCTTTAACTCTTCCACGGTGTATCACCCAATATCTTTTGGGAATATGCCTATATTCTGTCGACTCTTTTGAATCGTGTAGCAGTTGCGATAATATTTCAATTTTTGTAAATACTTTGTAATATCTCTGTAATATCTTCAATTGACATGTTGTTTTATTTAGCTGCTATATGGATTTTCTAAAACAGGGGACTTATGTGCTACCAAGAAAATAGAATCAAAGTTTGCGAGTCAATTTTTGAGGCGTTGCTGATATAACGTTGGACATTTTTCTGTGACATGCACATTGGTGTGAAGGGAAATTATATTATTTTCTAATCAATTCTTCATTTTACAATCTTTTTTTTCATTCGCGATACTTCTTTAGTTAGCATGAAGAAGGATTAGAGGTCGCTATATGTTAGTCCTTCGTTAGACTCAAAGTGGTGACTTCGGAATGCTTTCCTTTATATAATGATAATATTTTCTAAACTCCACATCTCGTCACTTTCGGTGAAAGGTTTAACATGGCAATTTATTCCATAGAAGACTTAATGAAAATCTTCACAGTTAATCGAAAACCCTGATCAATGATTTAGCGGAGTCTGAATGGAGCTAGCTCATATTGAGCTGCCTTTCACGTTCTGATTTTAAGCACATTGAATAACACATTTTAACCTCATGTATTGAGGATGAGAACCGATGGCCGATAGTCAATATTTTTCCCATGGACTGTTTTTCATCGATGTTTTATCTCCCCCATTGCTTTATCAAATGACTTAACTGCGGTACATCGCAAAACCTTTGCGTGAAATCTTCAAGTTTTGGACAAGCATTTTTATGCAAAGTGCACGCATGTAATCACCTAATTAGCTGGTATTCTCTATATAATTTACGAGAGTTGCCCAAAAAATAACGCCCCGAATCTTTTCCCAAAAACTATGTATTTTATGGTAATTAAATTTACGCGTACGGAAGAATGATGTTTTATGATCTAACTGTATTTTTCTCCACATTATCTCCCTCAAGTTCCCTTGTCTACCTCCTGTAATTCACTTTGGCGCGTATGCCCCATCGATACGAGTCCTTGCTCTGGTTATGGAGCTAGGTTTTAGCTGCGTTAATCATCTCTTCGTCGTCGAAAGTAGTGGAGTGGAAAATTGCATAGTGCTATTTTTCAAAATGGATTAGGAAAGAAAATAAATAAGGAATAACGTTATTAAGTTGTCATGTCATATAAGCGGAGTGGCCTTGAATCATGGTGGCTTATGGGACTGCTTCCGCGTTGTGTCATTTCTTTACGACAGTTTCGCGAGCGTTCCAGCTCGCTTCGTTAGGTCGAAGTGCTCACGATGCATTTTTGGCCGCATTATATAGCCCTGGTGGATAGGTGATGGACTGGTGTCTTCCACAAAACGCGGTATATGACTCAAAACTAGGCGGGAAAAAATCGCGCTTGACCCTCCGCTGGGCTATATAATGCGGCCAAAAATGCATTGTGATCACTTCGACCTGAAGAAGCGAGCTGGAACGCTTGCGAAACTGTCGTCAAAAATGACACAACGGGAAGCAATCCCGTAAACCATTATGATTGAATAACGGTATGCGGTTTGTGAGCCCAATCTTGCATTCTGTCCTCTGCAGAGTCTGCCTAATTGGTGGAGTTCTTAGATGTAAGGTACGGTATCGTCTTGATAATCTGATGAGGCTTTGTGACCATTGGGGATACGTCTCTCGATGACCTTTTTACGCATTGATTTCTCTTATTACGGAGTTGATAAAAATGTGGGGCATTACTAATTGGGCCTCCTTTGTAGTTTTTGAGTAGTCTGTGGTATGAATCCAATCCTTTCAGGCGTAACCTTGTGGAAATCCATTATTGAATAAATAATGGAAATGCCAACTATGTTTCAATCCACACATTTTTTTTACTAGCACAGCTATTTGAAACGCTTTGCGTCATCTTCAGGTACCCGAAGGTACCTGAAGGTACTACAAGGTACTGAAAGGCACTTCAAGAGACTTCAAGTTACTTGATGATGACGCAGTAGCATTGAAATTATTTTACCAATAAAAACTCTGTGGATTGAAACAATCACTACGTTTACCAATCGAACTCAGATCTATATGAACTCGGACCGCTCTGAACATTGTAAGCCAGCCGGCTCGGATCGCCTGGTTTACCAATGCGAAATTGATTGAAATATCGATTTGTACCGGTTCATATCGATTTGAAATCACAGACTGGCAGAGAAAGTGGGCAGAGTTAGCCCTCTTCTCATGTCGAACCCACTAGCCGTTGCGTTTACCGTACCAAGCCGAACCGACAAAATCAATCTGAGGTCGATTTGGTAAACCTAGTGATAGTTGGTATTGTCATTATTTATTCAATCTGTAGTATTTACTTCTATCTGCTAGAATATGATGGTGATGATGACCCTGAGCAAAGAAGTCTCATCGCTCAGGGTCATCTTCACCAGTAGTTAGAGGTATTTATACGTATCCTGGTGTGATACAAAATTTTTATATCAATCTTTGACGGGTGATATATTTCATAGTTGCTGATATTTAAAATTAGTGTACTTATATGCCATAATCTGTGAAACTTGAAATTTTTCGTAAGAATTACTTTCACGAAATGAGAGTATTCAATATCCCACATAATGATAAACTTAAGTCCTGTTAAAGGCAACAATAGTGTTTTTACGTGAAGGTGAAACATTGCGGTCAGGACCAGTTAGTAGCGCCAGCTTCAGGGAAACCGGCCTACGTAAGAGAAACTAGGCGCCCGCAAACCATTTATCCTGGTTAGCCTCTCCTTTAGATGGTGCTAATGGCGACTTTGCGTGCTCCAAGCTGAAAAACCTCAAGGAAGCGCGATTGAATCCGGTAGCTGGGGAAAATAAAATCGAAGGCTTTTGTGTCTGTGTTGCGTTTTTGTTGTGCATATCTCAAGTGGACGGCACATTTTCGACCATTCAAACCTCGTCAAAGGACAACATCATTTTTACACCCTGGCGTCTTAACTCCGGTGTATTTTCTTTCTCCATTCCAAGGAAATATGTATTGAATAGAAACATTAAACGTTTTTTACGCTCTTTAAAAACCTTTCCCGCATACATTTTTAAACGAACATGTCATTTTACCAAACTTAAGACGCAATAATAGTGATAGTAGCGATACAAGTTAAGGATTGTGTTAAGAAACCGAGATTATGGTCTGTAGAATAGACCAATGTGGTAGAATCACCGTCAAACTTGATCTTCAAAACTTGCGCAGTAAAAAGGTTTATGATACCAAGGTAGCAGGATGACCGGTGTAGAAAGAAGCCAGAAAGTTGTTAAGGCTATGATAGTCGAAGACTGTCAAAACATGTCCAATTTTCATTTTTTCCATATGGCTCCAATTTACATTGTCATTGCACGCTGTAATAGATTTTCACCATGAGATGATCGTATGTGATATCGAGAAAAATAATTAGCTATAGGAACCATTTGCGAACCCCGTAATTTGCCTCATTCTTAGCTTTGAAATTAACGGTTTCCCAACACATTTTTGCTGGAAATTCTGCACCCAGCTTAAGTAAACTGTGAAAATCGGCGGTAATAGACCAGAATTTTTATGAATTAGGTTGAATCCTTAATCATATTATTTTTAGATGTTGATTTTATCAGATCATCTCAAATTTATTAAATCATTCAGGTGAAGCCAACGCTAATTGCTACCTAATCTATTTTAAATTGAGTTGTCATAATAAGGGAGAAAAAGCGCACGTACAAGTGGGAATTTGTTCCATTTTACCGTAAATGGCGAATAACAACATGCTGAAATGTTACTCTTCATGAACAACTTTTTTCATCTTTCCCTATCGGAGTGGTTGTACCACCAGATAATGAAGCATCGCAAAAAATTCAAATAAACCTAATCTTTTGGACGCTGCTCTCGTGTGCGACGTAGTGGAAAATAAACTTTTCAGCAGCAAGATATCCAAATTGCATGTGTCTCCGCAATATTCTGTCTCCATATTTACCTCTTTTTGGCGGCCGAGTTGGGGCTGTTTTTTTATCGGAGACACCATGGAGCGCAGTTATGACTCAATGATATGGAGACAGGGAGAAAGAGTGGTTTTTTTTGCCAGGTTACCCCCCGCTGTTCGTGCCCTCGGCTTTTTTATCCGCTTCGAGTGCTTCAATGTAGAATCGGTCTTTGGTCAAGCAGAGTCGTCCTTATCCATTCTCTCCTATTTTTTTTCCTCTTCGCGTCGTATCTCCTCGTCTATTTGTTCGGTATATTGTTCGTGAGAGAGGGAGAGCCAACAAAACCTCACAGTCCCTCTATCCGTTAGGGACTAACGGAAAATAAACTATTGCTCACGCGGTTGAGTTGTTAGGCGAGAGGAATATTTCGGGGGGAGAGTCCATGATTTAGATCGCTGCCTCACTGTCCTGGAGCCAAGGGCCCCAATACAAACGTTTGAAAGCGCTTTCCTCCCTCTCTTCCTCTCTCTCTTGGGGTTATTTTACTTTCCCTTCAAGCGTTGAAATTTATCATGATACGAGGAGCACGTGCACACTTTCACTTTTACCCCATTCCTTTCACCTCGATACGGTACGGCGATCTTTCTGACGAGGAAAATGGGGTAGTGTGTGCATAATGTACCCTTGATAGCACTTGTATAAGGCTGTAGATATTCAAATTCTTATATCTATTCTTGAAATGAAAGAAAACAACCTTTTTGATGGAGCAATATCAACGGTATCGTTCGCCTACTATGTCTCTCACATCTTGCCCAGGGAATAAAGTCAGTGCTTTCTTTAACGGATAAATGTAAATAACGTGCGTTCATCTATCTGTTGCGATTCAAGGCGTGCTCCACGTATCATATTCGCATTGATGGTCATGTCAATGTTTCTTGAGCTCCGAGCTTTTTCATCCCTCCATGATATTTACGTATGGTCTTAATGTGAGAAGCGGCACTGTGGTCTCGATGCATCATCGAACGTTCAGATATATTGGTTCAATGAAATGTGGGCATTTTAATTTAACTAAGAATTGACGCGTAGGATTAGAGTATGCAATCTTGCAATGAGTTAACCCGGTAGAAGTTGCTCAGGAGAGTCTTTTCTGTGGAAGAGTCAACATAAAGGTGAGGTTGTCACCTTGTTTTACTGCGATGGTACCCAGAGTTACAAATCTGTTATGCCGACCAAAAAACGCACAATCTGTTGTCCACACCCAACTTACAATCTCACTGTGGCAACTAAATCAATGATTTTGATGTAGATCTCTGTTGGACTATAATCTCTATCATCGCATTTTTTTCTAGCCATTCATAGGGATGCCTATCAAATGCCCTCCGATGCTTAGCCGACCCTTCCCCAGCCTAACATTCCTTATTAAGCTAGTGACTGCCACCATGTTTCGTTGCCCATTTACTTACTTGGGCATTGCGTGAATGGTGTGAATATTTGAACTCATGCAAATAAAACTTCAACATGAAACATCACGTACACACGAAAGATAACGATGTGTGATTGCATCCTCAGAAAACCTTATTTTACCAATAATCGACTAGTTTATCTCTTTACATGTCACTTTCAATAGTACTTGTTCCCTGAACGTCGCCCTAAGTGTCACTAGGGAGCATAAAAAATGTTTCTGAATCGCTGGGGAGTTTTACATTATCCGCCATGAATAAGGTAGAGATCCTTTCAAGATTCTCTGCTTTTGTGTGGCCATAATTCCTGTAGTGAATCTGAATCGATTTCCCTCTGGCGTAGGTTGAGTATAAATCAATCCTGGGAGGAGATCCTCTATTTTCTTGGTGCTTTGTGCGTATCCTAAGAACGGATCTAGATGCTCTGCTGTGATGGTAAATCCTTCGCTCTCGTGATTTAGAGAACCAAATGCTTGCACATTTTCTGCGCAAGTGGCGGTGTAAAAACTATATTTATTCCTGTTGTGATCTAAAACCTTATTAAGTTATTATGATGACGAGAATTGGAACAATGATTGCAATTAGAGGAGTAGTGGTGACGCAACTGAAGACGTGGACGATTTGTACACCTTGTTCCAATGTTTGAGGAAGATGGGAGGATGGATGAAGAATTTAAATCGCGTGAGATTGCGGCGGGGAAAGTCTTAGGAAATATGTGAGGGATATTGTGGAACGGATGTTTGTCTAAAAAACTTTTTGTGCACATAAGTGTACTCCTTTCCACTTAATGCCAAACCTTGGGTAATCCAGAATAAGCGTAAGAGTGAACTCATTTCATAAAAATGGAATAGCTGAGAAATGTTTGCAGTAAAAGCAAATTAGGTAGGGTTAGCAATGACTGAGCGATGAAAAAAAGGAGAAGTAGATGCTCCGGTAATGAGAATTAATGAAATATCGTGTTTCATTGACCTTGCCATCTAGATAGAGTGGAATATCCGAGCGTGATTACTTTAGGGGGGTGATTTATATGAGTGTAATGTCTTGATTAAATGTGGTGAAGAATGCCTGTAAGAGAAGTAATATTAGAAATCTTTAGAGCAACAGGTCGTACATGTAAGTGATTAGGTGAGACAAAAGATGTATGCAGGTATGAGGAAGTATGGAGGAAATTATGAAAACAATGTCTGGTTGACAGGCCTATTTTCGAGAGGTGAAATTTCTTTATTGAGACCACCGCGAAATGGATCGACATGGTAGCTGTGTATGCTTTAATATTTATTCTTTCTTGAATCCGTAAAATCGGTGCAGTGTTCGATCGAAAACGTTTTACTGGAAATTCAGCTACAACATGTAAATCTCAACCGTCATCACTCCTAATATTGGCTACCCCTCACCATTGCAAGTTATTTTAGCCAACATCCTCATCCTTCTATATTTTCTTGTATTAATCCCCATTATTTGCCTCCAGCGTTGGTCTTCTTCGGTTAAAATTTTCACCCTTCATTTCGTCCAACATTGACTTAAAGAAGTTGCTAAAAGTTACTTCTTCAAATTGCTTAGTAAAAAGCACTTCCGAGAGTTTTCCATAGTACTCTGAGCTCATAATCTAGACCCTAGAACTTTCAGATCTCTTGTACGTCCATACTGGTATAATTACGGAGTATCGTAGTTATGGCATCATTCTCTTTGATATCTTCCTAAAAATGAACGATTTAGCACAACGATATAATTTATCCCTAATTCTGGGAAATGAATCATCCGAAAGGGAAAGCATTTGATACGTTCCTTTGAGCCCTTGGCTATATTTGCTGTACTATATCTTGCCCAAATATTGTGAGGAAAGATAAAAGGTCATAAATTCTTTCGATAGCTATAATTCCACATGATCTATGTTCAGAAGCAATATGGCGTTTATGTCCGTCTACTAGCTTTTCAGGTATTGCAGCAGCCTAGGTAATCACGCTATTTTCTCCGAATTGGAAGAGAAGATACGATTGCAATATTTTTTAGAGTTACATTTTTCTTTAAAAATCTCTGATAAAACGGTGAATTAGTTTTCGTGTCTCATTGACACAGGGGATTTTACTGCAGGATGTTATGCAAATGATTCGATTTGGACACGTAAGTGACAAAAATTCTCATTAGTGATTTATCAACTAATTTTTTGATGTGGAAATAATTTTCTTGCTAAAAATTAAATTAAGGCAATTGTATGCGTTACATTAAGAAATTTAAAATGTCTGTAAAATTTTATCGTAATTTCTTTCTCTATAGGCAATTCGAAGGGGGAAAGTCTGTTTAGAGAAGCCGAGAAATAAGCAATGCTTAATACGTTCAAGCGACTGTTATTACTTGGTAGTGAAGTATTTAGAGTACTCTAAAGATGCACATCACTGGAATGCATGAATTATGTTTCATTGTTTGTGGAGGCACGGCAGTGATACTTAGATTTGGCTCATTACTGAACTAATTACAAAAATCACTGAGTACTGTGAAAGGGCTCCATTACGGTATGCAGCTTTCCCACTGAGTTAAGCCTACAGCAAAAGACCATTTCTTGTCGCGCCAATAGTTTTGCCGTTCGTATTAGGAATAGTTCCAAGTATTTTTTCTGCCGAAAAGGGTTATAAATTTTAAATTAAAAACGCAGTTAAAGGTTGAAATAGATGCTGCGTTAATTGACATGAATGAAAGGAGCGTACTTCGTTGGTCTTTCAAGGCCCATGAAATGGATGCGAAACCGATAACGAAGAAGACTTATGGTGGAGTGAATGATGTAACAGAAATGGACGTACCGAGAAAGTCAATGGTGAAATTGGTGGAAGTGGTGCTGAAATGGAGGAATATTACGAATTACCTAAGCATGAATGTGGCAGACGGTAAGTATGTTTTCATGAAGAGAGCATTCATTACTCAAGGAATATATTTGTCAGCTTTATGGGCCCATCATCAATATAATGGAGTATTTTGACAGTGCCCATCCCATAGGAAAAATAAGTGATGGGCAGGTATATATGCATTGAGGTAAGCTATCAGTTACCATATGGTGTTCGTTTGTATTAGTGAAAACTGCCTTGGCGACCACCTCCCTTTAGCACCTTTTTCACCTCACCTTTCTAAACAGTCGATTTTTTCGGGAAAGGGTGAAATTAATTAAGCATAAGAATAAGCTAAGGTAATCGGAGCGAAATATTATTTCACCTAGAAATCAATGAATCTGGTCTCATTTTAAAGAAAAATGCCCTAAACTTCCGAAAATTTCAAATTATCAGCCCCTTACCGAACTAGTTTCCAAAATTTTTGACGAAAAATACTTGCCCTTTTACATGGGAGATGGTACGTTTATGCTCTATTGAGAGATATTATTTTGATGAGGCATTTATAACACCAAGATCTCGCCAAAAAACTGACTGTGTAATTTATATATATCCACAAATATTTTTGAAAATAAATCATATTGTCTCTGCCGTAATATTTTCAAGATCTCAAGGAACCTTACGTTGTGAATGAGTATGAATTCCGTTTCCGTTGTAAATGGTGAATGAGAATGAACGTACCGCGCAAAAAAAGTCAAGTTAATGACTTAAGAAGTTACTTTTATTCTATACAGGCATATAAAGGTATTTAACTGTGTCATTAGTAATGCAATATTTAATTCTTGCTTTATACAACTGCTGATATTATAACGTATAATTTGAATATGGTATCCATTATGATTAGGGTTCTATCTCGCTCAAACTACCTTCAACGTAAATTTTCCTCCCTTTCAGCGGTCACCTCTTTAAGCGGCCGTTATTTCATGGCGGCTACTCAACACATGTTTGTCTGTTTCATAATATTCCTGAAGCTTTTGGCTACACCGCATCTTTGGTATATTTGACATTTGCTCCGTAAACGAATATCCATAGGATTCTGTAGTGGCCTGTGCATGTGAAGCGCCCGTTTAGGTAGTAACAGTCATTGAACCTGTCAGTATTCATCAGTAGAACACCTTGATGTTGATGAACCGTTCTTCTTCACATTGACCAATGCGTGTCTTGTGCCTTCCCTACCTCCTGCACACATCAGAGTCCCCAACAGTCGTCCACGCTCCTCTCAAGTTGTGAAGCCAATCTGCGAGCCCTTCTGTTTCAATCTTCGACCGCTTATCTTCTCTCGTACGTTTTCCTCGCCGCATTTTTCCCCTCGCCAACCGATTTCCTCCCCCGCCTCCCGTTTACCATTCCTACCCAGTCCACCCCTGCGTATCTATCTTTTTTTTCCCTCCCCCTTCGACCTGCTTTCATTCGAGGCAACCCCGCCAAACCCCCACCATCACACTCACTCCCCCCACCTTTCTCTCCACATCGCCCCCTGATTAACGAGCGGTCGCGTTATATATATTTTCTTCCCTCTACAAAAATGGTTTTCCTTTTGGAATTTCTCTGAATATTTAATTAAACGCGGCGAGCCTGCTTTTAATTTTATTCGCTCCTTTTACCTCGTTCGCATAAAGGTATTTTTTTAATTTTTCTCCCTCTCTCTCTGTCTCTCAAAGTCTGTCTCCCTTCTCCCATCCCCCCAAGCTGGCACTTTCTGTATTTCTCCTCTTCTTTCGTCCTTTCGTTCGTTCATTTTTATTTCTCTCTTCTCTGCCTTTTCCTTCTCCTTCGTAATATTTTTCCCTTTGTCAGTGAATTTGTATTTATCTCAGTTTTCTGCATCTTGTTTCGAAATTTTAGGTGTATGTTCCTTCAATAGGAATGAGAAATGAGTGGGTGATGAAATACTGGGGGTTGGATGCTCGATTCTTGAACGGAAGTCGGAAAGAAGTATGCTTCGTACGTTTGGTCTTGTCAGGAGCATAGGAGAGACTAGAATAACGAAATAAATTTGCAGTAGTATAGCGAATGGTGTGAGAGGGAGAGATAAACGACGAAAACCGTTGGTGAATGTGACAGAAAATTTTGAGGAGGAATTTCATGAGTCTTAACTCAGGTGCGGTCACTAGGCTGCTTCTTACGCGAGTGGTCGCGTGTGAATCTTATTATCACACTCAGATTTAAACCAATTATCTGCATTATAATATATACCATATAATATTAAATAGTCATATGCATTTATTAACTTTTCAATAAAATTCGAGATCGGCAGAGTAGGTGGCTGGAGGATGTAATATGGGGCGAGGTGTTGCTCAAGAATGTGATAGAATGAAGGATGTTGAGCAAGCTGGGAAAGGGAAGAAGGAGAATAGGTTTCATGGACTGGATGAAGAAGGGTAAATCGTATCCTGAGGCGAAAAAGGAAATATCAGAGCGAGATAGTCCCCTGAAAGTGTAGAAACCCAGGAGGAGATTCTCTGCCATTCGACAGAACCTACCTTAATCAGTGGAATACTTTTTAAAAATATCTGCATTATACTCCTCTTAATTTCTATTTAAAAGAGAATGATGTCCAATAAATATACTAATACTTCAGGTAATCACCACTATACGTGTCAGCCTACTATTTGACAATAAAATTTCCTTGGGAACTAACTGATGAGAGCACAGCATACCTGCTTTCTGTAGTGGCTATTTCAACCAGCTTCTTCCGTTGGCTTATTGTAGCTAATAATTATGTTTGATTCCTGAATTCCGTATCACTTCTCAAGGAATGAATACTACTTTGATCGCTCGCCGTGAGAGAACGTTACTGAGTCATACCAAAAAAACTTCAGTCAATGGTCGCGGTCTCCCACTTCGTAGCCGATAGTTAACTAAAAATCATTGCATGACCACGGATGCTCCCTAGATATCTTTTTGTGGACGGCAGATTATTACATACAGATAAAAATTCAGCAAAAAAGAACGGCAAACCATTCCAACCCATGATTACTAAGCAGCACAATACTGAATTTGAGTGAACATCTCATAGCGTGACAATTGGCGGGTTAAGGAGGAGCCTTTATTTTTGGCATGCCGGGTAACCTACCTCAATTTTAACTTATATTGTGAATATAGATTCCTACTACCGAATAGTGTAATGGTTACTGGGCCATAGATCATTTAACGAAGATACATTGTTTTTTTTTCAAGATGAATTTTAACGCTGATATGTACTGCCTCAATCGCAGGGAGATGATTACATAACTTTCGCCCGAAAAATATTGATCGAACACTTGTATAACATACACTAGATTTTAAAGGACCTAATATGTTTCCAGCTTAGGTCATGAATGATATAATATGAGTATTTAGGCATATATAACAGACTTCCGGTTTTCGTCGGAGCACATAGCCGATGCATTGTTATGATTATCGCAACGTTACTAAGGGAAACTACAGCCGTCTACCTTGTTTATCACATTTATACATTTATATTACGAGGGTAAGTCAAAAAGTAAGTCGCAAACGTCAGCATTTCATCATCAGCATCAGTCGTAAACATTTCATTAGGAACGCTTGGAACATCCATCGTACACTCCCAACTTGGCTGCCACTGATATTTATCTGTTCGGACCCTTAAAAACGCATTTGATTGGCCAACGGTTTTTGAAAATGATGATGCCATAGTCCAAGAGGTTACTCGTTGGCTGCGGTAGCAAGCAATAGACTTCCTTTTCTGCCGGCTATCAAGGACTTGTAAAGAGAAAGAATAAATATCTGTATGTACAGAGTGAATATATTGAAAAGTGAAATAAATTCCAGGAAGTTATGATTATTATTACTTCTATCCAGTTTTGCGAGTTATTTATTGACTGGAGTCAGTGTTGTTACTGGTTTTCGAGATACACGAGGTACAAGCTTCGATTTAACGCCTTACCCCATAAAATCTTATCCAAAGGAGTATTAAAATAATATTTTAAAATATATAAGGCCGCACTAAGCCTAAATCTACCCGTTTCTGTTAATTTAATAGATCTAATGAGAGCAGTACCTCGAAGCGCAGGCTCCTGCGTAAGGGTAATATGCGAGTCCGTAAAAGCAGTGCATGAGGAAAAGAGGAGAGTTTGTGGTTGAGCAGGTATGAATAGGGCATTCTTTAGGAAATCATTTAAAGGAAGCCAGTCTTTTCGGACTAAAGGAAGTAACTGAATTCTTTGGCTGTACCTACTCCAAAAGGCAATGTGATGGGCATGTCTTTATGATGTAAGTGTTACTGACATACCTCTCTGTTTAGTCTTCTGTCTCGTACATGTTTTGCTTTCCAACTCGTTCCCTTTACTCTAGGGTGGGGTTTACCCTAGCTGTGGGTAACTCAAAAGGAATTTACATCTGCATCTTGATCGTGATATTCTACAATCCAATTCAAGGGAGTGTGTTATGGGGTGCAATTTGGAAGTAAATGAAATAAATATCAAAATGACTTGTCCGTAGGTAAATGTATTTATACGTACCCTATATTTGGAAGTGAAATTACGATATTTGATGTTGGTTCTCAGGTTTCCACGGAGCTGGAATGTAGATCTCTCCATGTTTTCCGGGATTTCTTCCGCGTCAGTTGTTTGTGGGACAACAGTTTCGTTGGCAGGACTGCCAGCGAAACTGTTGTCCCGCAAACAACTGACGCGGAAGAAATCCCGGAAAACATGGAGAGATCTACGATATTTGATGTTGAGAAAATACCTGTAGTTACTTCTCAGGATTTGGAATATCGCCAATATACGCTGAACTGTAGATATTCGATCATATTCTTTCTAACTGCTTTTACTTCTATATATATGCGCAGGTATGGCGACTTTTCTTACTACTGTGTTATCTTGTAATATAGCATGGAATCTAAACAACATCCTTCACGTCATACTGAAACGGGCCGTGATCTGATTTTCAAGTAATTTCAACTTCAAGTACACTCAAACACTTGTAGCCTTGGAGACGTTAAAGTCTAATAGTGCTAATGATGTGACTTTTGGGAGATACTTGTCGAAATGGAAACCTTCCGCGATAATTGCCACGTTGCCTATTCACAAGTTCTCTCAGCCACGTTGATGGCTTTTGTTCTCATTCATGGGTCGTTGCAATTACAAAATCTATCCCTTCCGAAAACATAATTGAGGAAAACGTCGAGGGATTGTCAGGTTATCAACTGTGGTCTCAAATAAGGTGAACGTCTATTTTTTTCTTTTGATGCATAAATTCTTGAATTGTATTTTGGGTTAGAAATACATTAATTTGGAAAGAACTCTTTGGTGAAAAGTTTGGTTTTTATCATTCAGGTATTTTGTAATGGGAGAAATTGAAAACATAGATTGATAGAGATGAAAGCAGATGAAGGTAAACAAGTGCTTGATTGAGCTGGTGGGTGAGGAAGCTTGGGATAGTGATTTGAATTTTACAGGAGTCATGAATTGAATGGAAATTGTGGGGTTTCGGAATACTGAAGGCTTTCATGGATATAAAATACCAGGCAAGTGATGAATAGCGCAATGTAAAGCCCTATTAATATCTCTGTGGAAATCATATATGGCCATTGACGGTGTCATTTTCTAATCAAATATTGTTTCCTGTTATGCATTTGTTTTCAAAAGTTGTGATGGAGTGGACTAACAAAATAGCTGTGAGTCAAAGTTCTTGGTTAAATGTGTAGAATATTTGTTAGGTATGATAAAATCCAATATGTTGTAAATATCTCAAAAATGCTGATTATTCATTTCTAGGTAAATGGAAGGTATTCTATTACACTTCTCTCCTTCTTGTTCATATTATGACTTATTTGAAGGTTACAATTATCAGGATTAACAAATTTTAAGGGTACCGGAGCCATCCATGGTATTGCCTATTACAGAATCACCAGCGTGTGCACATAATCTAACACACACTTATTGTGAATATTTTAACCAGTTAAACTACTGGTGGCACCCAACGTGATAATCATGACTCCGGTTCGAATTCCGCTCAAGGCGAATGATTTTCCCTCTATTATTGTTCGATTTCACTATTATTGAATGATGCTTCTTGCTTTATTCCGTTCCTTCTCATTAACGAGAATTGATACCGGTTATGTGTAAGCACTTCTACCAAGTTATTATCTAGATTAGGAATCGGATTGTATTTGTGTTATCAATTGATGTTCCACGAGGTTTAATTTAATACGTAAAATCTGTAACGTAGGAACAAAATCGACAAGAAGTTGGGAAGAGAATGGTGTAAATCTAGCATTAAAGAAATAATTCTTATTTATTTAAGTACTTAAACAGCGTAAGTGTGATACATGCACTTGGAGACCTAAGTCCTCGCACAAGATATATAACTAAATACTTTGTTGGCCAAATTCGGATCGAAGTGCGTTCTTCGAGGAGAATCAGGTATTTGGAGTGGGCGGGAATCATAAGGTGAATAGTGATTTTCCACTGCGCGAGTCTTCATTGTAGTGAAAGCATTTCGGAGGAATTTTGACATCTACTTCCAGGTCAGAAGTATTGAAAGCATTTAAGGTTTGCACTTCGTAGGGACTTCAGGGAAACTGGGTATCTCTACTGCCGTTCAGGGGCTTTGCCACGAATAGTCTTTGGTCGTTTCTTCTCTCCTTTTCTCCGGGAAGAAGCGTCCTTAACTGTTGGCCAAGATGGAGTTGTTGTCTCTGTGAAGTTATTGATCTATTCTGCTAGTTTAAGGTAGAACCAGCTTTACTTAGGTACTACTTAGTCTCTATTGCAATGTCCAATACTTAGAAGACATGATCCATGTGTGCATTCATGTGGAAGTCATATTCTTACTCCAACACGATCACCGAATACTAATTACCAGTCATAGCTACTCTTTTTAATAAGTAAACTGATATTTTTTCGATTAATATGTTTTTAAAAATATATTTTTGCGCTACGCGATTACAAAATAATAATTTCAAATTTGGGTAAATTAAAATGACTTTCCCAATTCAGATTTATTTATATAATTGACGCAACACGACTACCTTCAATCTCATTGATTTGAAGTATTTGGCCGTTGACCAGAGAACAACAAAAAAAGCCTGCCTGCTTGGTTTGGGAAAAAAGATTTTACTTGATAGCCGAGAAAAAGAAACTTGATGGTGTAAGTAGTTACCTCGAATTGCGAAATCATTACTTTTTATTGAATGATAGGTTTCTATTCTTTAATTCATCCCATTTTCTTTAATTTAACCATTTTTAATCAATACTTATTCACCAATTTAAGTTGTCCAAATCAGGCCAAATTTTTGTGATCGTCGGGAGTTACAGTGCTCGTTGAAATAGTAATTTATTTTAATTCTTTACAAGCAAGGGATAAATGCTCATATTTGGGGAAAAATGATTCGTCCTCATCGGAGTACTGTAACCTAAATTCTGGATCGGTGAAACAATGTTTTACTGTGAATATACCTTTGAATGATTTCATCATGAATATGGGTACAATCTGTTAGGATTTGAAACATTTTATATCTTCGGGCGTTTTCTAGCTCTCAGCAATATATAAGAGAGACGTATATGAGTTTAAAACGTTTAATTTTTTAATGGAGAATGTTTGATGGTGCGTATGGCATTCAAAACTCTTTTTCCCTCTCTTGAATTGTTCCAGTAGTGGCTTTCAGCGCGGCAAATGTTACGTGTTCTCGTCATAAACCGAATGTCCGTCGTTAAATTTTATTTTTCCTTCCTGCGCTGATGCATGCCGCAGCAGCCAAGCAGGAGTAGAGACAGCCGCATCCATGCATTCACCTTAATAAATCCTTCTGCCTCGTAATTTTTTCGCCAATTTGTATTTCATGTTCGATTAAAATATTCATGCGCACCAATGGATTGCAATTCACTTTGGCAGTTTGTCCCGGGTATTTCCGCCCGACCGCTTTAAAGTGGACCGGACGTGTTTATGTGTGCGCCTGTGCATTAGGACTCTAGATGTACTACTGTTATAATTATGTATTCCGTCAGAAATCAGTCAATTTTCCTTTATTGTCATCTACTGGAAGAGACTATTGTAACTTTAATTTAAACTTGCCCTAATGGTGGAAGACTATTGCATCAATAGCTGCATTTAGCGAGATATTTCTGAGTCAAAATGAAGTAGCTTAACTATTAATGGTCTGGCATCGGTAGCTTACGTCAAACGTAGATTTCATTAGTTTTTGTATAGTAAACAATGTGCGGTGAATTACTAATTCAATAGTTGATTTTAAATTCATAAAATAAATGAGAGCCATAAATTCATGACATTCAGAGAAAACTTTTGGGATGTGTCATTAATCAACATTACTGGGATGAATGGGGCTGAAGACCTCTCTTGCTCTAGCTGAAAGCAAAAAAACTCATCAAAGTTAGAGCATTAAAAATAAAGGATCCTTTTTTTACGAAGTAATACTAATTTTGCTCCAGTAATGGACATATATGAAAGGAGTGGGCTTCGTTGGGTTGGTCATGTTGAGAGAATGGATGAGAGTCGTATAACGAAACAGATATATAAGAGTGAAATGAATGGTGCGAGAGGTAGAGGTAGGCCGAGAAAGTTGTGGTTGAATGTGGTTGAGGAAATTCTTAGGAGGAGGAATATTAGGAGTCTCAAAAACAGGAGGGCGTGTATGAAGCAGTGTATGGGGGTAAATGAGGCAAAAGAGGTTTGCCAGAGTAGGTCAGTATGGAGGAAATTATTGAAGCCGAGTTAGGTGTACAAATATGTATTTATGAGTGAGACTTTGTGACTGTGCCTTCCCCGGAAGGGAACGGCGTGATTGGTATGCATGTATGTACGAAGTGATACATTGGAACCTGTATCTTTAACGACTTTCCGATGTCTGGCATATCCTCTCAAACTAGTTGAAAATCATGGATATTTTATTATGCCTGTATTTCGCATCCTGAGGAAATTGCATCTAGCCAAACTAAATGTCATCTATGGCTTGACCTTATGACTGGAGTATGGCATGATGTTGTGGAGTTGTATGAATTAATCATTGGAGGCGTAATTTGAAAATCTCCCTTGTAAAAGTAATATGTTTTTACTAGCTGTGATTGAATCCATTTTCTTAGTGCTGATGGGGTTACATGGGTCCCATTTCATCAAATTCCTTCGTAGAAGTCATCATGGTTGGCCTACTTCTTTACCAGACTCACAATTTGCATCTCAATCTTCATTTCTCCTGCATTATCTTATCAATATTAACCTTTGTATATAGTCGTATCTTTTGTCGTTTACTTTCCTCGTGATTCTTTTGCCACTGACCAAGACATTTTATAATAATTTCATTCCCAGCGCACCCCGACCGTTTTCTTCCTTATTGTTTCCAATATTCTCTCTCTCTTGTCACCATTATTTTACTTAAACCAAACATACGGTGTTGTCAGTGCTCAAACGCTGAGCACACAACATGTCCCCATTATTTTGAAGGTATTTTTTTAAACAATATTGAAAAATACTAAATCTGAGAAGTACCCTTCAAGTCACCTCCAGGGTGTGTAGGTGATTCCATTTCCAGCATGCAACGCTCATCCCAGTTCAAAATCGTACCTTCCCCACTCCCTCAGCCACCATATGATGAAAAAAATGAAGAGAACAGTAAAATCCTTAATCAGAGACCAATCATGTACCACGTTGATAGATATTCCATTATGCTCTACACTGGTACGCAGAAGCATATTACTATTGGTCTAAGTCACCAACACTGCCAATTAATGGACCCCACAGGATATTAGTTCACGAAGAAAATTCATTCTTCCTGGACATTACCCACTGGATGAGGCAATAGTAACAACTACCAGCTATTTTGGATAGTTTGAGCGAGATAGTTCCCTAGTCATAATGGAAACCATATTCGAATTAAACACTTTAATTTCAGCAGCTGTAGGAAGCATGAATCAAATACTATTTTATTAATAGTCCTATAATATACTTGCACATGGCTTAAATTCTTGGTAATCAAATAAAATTATCTACATACGTCGTAAATTTGTCTAATATTTTCACGCGCAGCGTTCAAAACTCCTTCACAACGGAAGGTTTTTTGCGATTCTGAATAAAATAATGTGGTGAAAATATGATTTATTGTTCAAAAGTAGCCGAGAAAACATGCTAACCTCACCCTGTTATTTTTTTACGAGATCTAGGTTAAAAAAATGCCACGTTTTTTAAATAAGGTCTCTCTGAAATGTGTCAGCCAACCCTTTCCCATGCAGAAGGGCTGGTATTATTTGTCGAAAATCTCGGAAAGTAGTTCGTTATTGATATGTACTTGTCTTTGGAAGAATAAGATATTTCTCGTTAAAATGAGACCAAATTCATTGATTTCTGGGTGAAATGATATCTCTCTCAAACTACCTCAACTCAAGTACTAAGTCCTTCCTATGACGTGACGTTAAGTCTCGTCTTACCTCATCAGTCATGCGGCATACAAACATGGTGATGGTATTAAAGACACCTACAATTAATTAGCATAATGTGTGGACATTGAAAACTAAGTGACCATAAAACGTTTATATGAGCTAATAATAAATGATTAAATAAAGCTACCTACTCTCATCTCTTGTATCATAGAAGTCTTGAATGAATGCTATTCTGGTCAGTAATCTCGCGGTACTGCACGGTGACCTGTCGGTACTGCTACCTCCTGTATTTAATGCATGTAATCATGCCTATAGTAGTAGCAGCCCATATTTTTAATACTAAGGAGGAATATTTTTAGGAGTAGCCTGCTTCGAATTAAATTATAATTTTTTTATTCCTTTACCTCCCCTTTAAGGGAAGTTCCATTTCCAAGTTATTAGATAGCCTTGACCCTCTGTTAAACTTTTGTAGCATTTTAAAAAAAGTATTATACTGGTTGAGGTTGGTTTTTTTGGATAGCAGGGAATCTCCTCCCAGTTTTCTACACTTTCAGGGTCCTATCTTTCTCTAGTATATCCTTTTTCGCCTCAGCATGCGGTCTACCATTCTTCATCCTGTCCATTAAACCTATTCTCTTTCTTCCTCTTCCCCGCTTGCCGAACATCCTTCCCTCTATCACACTCTTATCCCTCGCACTTATTACATCCTCCAGACTCCTACTTTGCTGATCTCGAATTTCCTCAAGAACTTTCCTATCCTCGCCCACCATCTCAAGCCCTTCCTCGTTAGTATTCCTCTCTGTCCACCTCACCTTCTCCATCTTTCTCTACACCAACATCTCAAATGCCTGCAGCCTTATTCTTGTCTTTCATTCTGAGGGTCCACATTTCTGCCCCTTAGAACACTACGTTCCATATCAGGCTCTTCACCAGCCTCTTCATCACATCCTTATCCAAAGTCCCCGTCATCAGTGTTTTTAGCATAGCTTTACATTAATAACCTAGCCGCTCGTCACTGCTCGCGATCTTATGCCGATATCAAATCTGCCTCGATGGGGACCTAATACCGGTCGCGTATTTAAGGTGTGGCCTAATATGCGGAAAAATAACTGCGCTTAAACTTAGTCATTTTATTTTACGTTTTGTTTAAGATTCCTGATTTATGTCAGCTAGACCGCATATTTACTGAATACATTTACATGATGATCGGTCCTGAGTGATAGTGCTATCGAAATATTAATAGAACTTGAGGTTTTGAATTTCTGGTGTTCATTTTTTGAGATATTTCTCACGTGATTTTCTTCTTCCAAAAATGTCCTGCCAGATATTTACTTCGTTTTTTATCGCATTAGTCATGGATTGATGCTAAACATGTTGTTAGTTAGCCCCTATCCTCAGTTTTTAAAACCTCTGGAAACTATCGTGTCGTCAGTAAATAATCCAAATTTACTGTTAAGCGCGACTGTAATGTTAGTAGTGTGTAGAAATAGTATGGAACCCATTGTACTTTCTGTGTTGTCTCGTTCTTAGTTATATATTTAAATTTGATGATGCTCTGCTCTAGATACTGGTTAAATGTAGCATGTAGCGTATTTCTCTTTCAATTTTTTGAAGGATTTGGCATTAATTAGAAATCATTTGTTTCAATAATCTGTGAAGAAGAAAATTAATGAACTATGTATAATGAATAAGCATGCGCTCAGATTTTTTAAATTAGTTTGAGTATTATGTTACCTTTTCAAAATGATTCTCCTGCAAACTGGCGTGTGTGGTCAACGCTAGCAATGGTGATAATCATTAGTCGTTAATCTATTTCCGATTTGAAATTGAAATTTAATTCCTCGATTTGTATAAATCCCTAAACTCTCTTCCTTTTCTCTGTGCGCTCTTTCATATCAGTATTCCTATTGACTATTGCGATCAAATCTTCCAATTTAAATATTTATTATTCCATGAATAAAAAAGGTCTCTGATTATGATTAACGGTGTCATCTGCGACCTTTAGTAGATACTTATAATCGCTTCCGAAGAACGCCGTAAAACACATCCGTTTGCTCACGTGACGTTTTGGGTTGATGAATTGGCAGTGGAGGGAGGGGAGAGAGAGAGAGTAAGGAAGGTCTCCTCTCAATTCCTTTAATGGCCGAATACCTACCGCTCAAGGTTTGCTGTAACTCATTGGTATTTACGACCTGTGTACAGAGCACGAAAAGAAGTCAATAAAGCATTTAAAACGCGCGCATGCAAACATTTCCTAACGGGTGGACGGGTTCGTAAAAGGGGGAGGGGAGAGTATGGGGTTAGGTAGGAGAGATGGAAAGGGATGAAGGAGAGAGAGAGAATACCCTTTTAATTCGATTGGTCGACTACGTTAGGATGCGGAACGGGTTGTCGGGATGCTGTGGGGAGGGTGGGGGGGGGGTATGAGGTAGATTTTCGTTCGTGGGAGAATACGGCTTCGCTTTGACGAAGGTAACGCTGTGTGCGTGGAATCGCCTTCTCCCTCCCATCCCAGTGTTAACTCCCAAGTTTACTCTCTCCTCCTCTCTCCCTCCCACTCTCACCCAAGAACCAGCGTAAGAATGTAATCCTGAGAAAGCGGCCGGATAAAGACGTGTGTTATGACTGGGCAGACTGGGTTAAAGGTTGAAAAAGAGGCCTGCCTGCTTGGGGGGTTTTCTGTGTGTGGATCCTGAAAGTAGTCCCTTGAAATCATCCGTGTGCACAAACACGCCGACTCCCTCTCATCCTTCCCCACCTCACTAGGAAGGATCAGAAAACCCTCCTCCCTTTCTCCTATGCGTTTCCCTCTCCTCAGCACGTTTTGAGCTTCTCGGGGTCGCCACTACCACTACCGCGGATACCACTCTTTCCAAGCACCACTCCCCCTTTTGCGTGTATCTCCTCCCCCCTGCCGTTTATATACCCGTCCAACCTTTTAACCCCCTCTTGCCTGCAGCGGCGTAGCTGGAGCAGAGGGAGCGATCCGCCCCGGGCGGCATCTTTTACTGGGCTCCATTATTTGGCATAAAAAAACTTCTTAAAATCACGTTTCTCTGAAGAGTTAACAAAGTCATGAATAAATGCGATGGGATTGGAAATTACTGTTTGCAGAAATTTCCAATCCCAATTTGAATCCCAGTTTGAAAAAATTGCCAAACGCATGGACTCTTAAGGATTGGAAATATGGACCATCAGAAAAGGAGACCACAAAAACCAGGCCAGGTAGTCGAGGTGGATTTTAAAGATGAAGTGGACTGTTAAAATAATAAATGCAGAAATTACAGGGGGTTGTCAGTTTCACTTGAATATCAAGGGGGGTTCACCTTTTTCGAGGTTCCATGATTTGACGTTAAAAAACCTATTCCTAAAATCTAGTTTTATCTGTTGAAAGGGGTGTCACTGTCAAGTATCATCCTCCCTCTCACCCTCTCAAGGGTTTAACACGGAGGGAGTTAACAATTTAAGGCTCTTAACAATTAATAACTGCGATGGGATTGGAAATTACTGTTTGCAGAACTATGCAGAAAAAAACCATATGCATACTCTAAGGATCAGAAGTATGGACCACCGGAAACGGAGATCATAAAAATTTTGGAGCTTTCGTAACCAGGTACTTGAAATGGATGTTGAAGATGAAGTGGACGGGAAAAATAAAGATTATAGAAATTTAAGGTGGTCGTTAGTTTCTATTCAATTTCACTTTTTTCTGGCCTCGAATATTTGGCATCGAAAAACTTCATAAAATCACATTTTAACAATAGGATAGCTTATCACTGTCAAGTTTTCAGAGAGTCAACATCTAAAATCATTAATAAGTAGCGATGGGATTGGAAATTACTGTTTGCATAACTATACGAAAAAAAAACAAAAAATGCATTCGACTGTATGGAGCGGAAATATGGACAATCGGAAAAGGAGACCATAAAAAATTTGACGCTCTCGAAATCAGGTATTCGAGGTGGATGTCAAAGATGAACTTGACGGATAAAATAAGAAATAGAGCAATTTTAGGGGGGTGCAGAAATGGAAAGTACCACATGAAACTTAGTGCAGAGAAAAGGAACCAAATGAATTGGAAAAGCTCATAGGCGCAATGGAAGGAATGTAATGGATGGGAAAAAAGAGAGAAATGTTCCAAAATGAAGACCAAGAAATCTATACGGAGGCCAAAATAAGAGCAAGGTGCATTAGAAGGACTTTAACCGGGAGTGAGGGAACTAACATTAGATTGGAAACGATTGAGGGCTGCCGTGAAACCAACTTAGGACTGAGAATGTAATGATGAGTTTCAATATAACGATTAAGGAATCTTGTTCTTATAATTGTGAAGCAATAACTAATGAGCAAATTTGATTTTGATAGTAACTTTTATACCATAAAAATAAACAAGGAAAATGCGCTTGAAATCAGAATATATATGATACATACGAATTATTTTCTTTGAGGAAAATTTAGAATCCATGGTACAAAGATACTTAGTACTTTTCCTCATTATTTTACTTGTACGACGCATATTACAGGTTTTCTGCACCGTCAGGTTTTTATGAAAATTGTCTTTTGTAAAACAATTTATATAAAAATAAAGGTATTATAACAGAAACGACAATTGCACTTTCCCACAAGATAGGTATGTTAACGCATACGACGCGTTTCAGCTCACAGAGTCATGATCAGGCACAAGTCTTCTACATGATGATGAATCTATGAGCTGAAACGTGTCGAACGCATTAAAATATCCTGTGGAAAAGTAAAATTATTGTTTCTGTTATAATATGACTAAGTTCCACGATATCTTGCCTGACTCTATTGATAAATAATGGTACCTGACGATGCAGCAGAGCTGGGAATAATGTCGCATTAATTATATAATTGGGAAAAAGTATCCTTTTTATATGGATTCTATTATGAAACTCTTCTACGAAGTGATGATGGAAGTCGTTAAGTTTATGAGAAATAATTAAGTACTTTACGTTTTTTTTACAAATAAGTTTTTATTCGTAGAGTGTATTTCCGAAGTGAGGGCGGCAAGTGACAGACCGTCCCGGGCGGCTCAAACTGTAGCTTAGCCACTGCTTCCCGCGTACCTGGTTGCTGCCTCTAGTGCCCCCACCCATTCAACTCCCATTTCTACCGATCTCCTATCCCTCCATTCCCCCATCCACATCATCCCAAGACCTCCTCGCATCAGTACCCCTTACGCCATCTCCACAACCTTCTATCTGTCTCCTGGAAACGACTACTTGCTTTAGTAATGGCACCTTAAATATTTCACCGGACAATCCACTTAAACCTTGCCTTACCTTCCCCTCTCCCTCTCTACTTCCTCTCCCTCTCTTCTCTCGCCGCTCTCCTTTCCTCCCCATTCTGCTTCCCCCCCTCCCGGTTTAGGGTTTAGGAAATGGCTTCCAAGTATGGCGGAGCGTTTGCTCGGTCCGTTGCCTGCCTTAACCCTTTCTCCCCATTGACTTCCATCCATCTCTCCTCGATCATCCATTTTAGTCTCCTCCGGAAAAAAACCGCCCCTTTCCCATCTCGCCCAGCTGCTGTTGCATTCGTGACAAGGGAAGTAAAAGGTTAGTGATGCCCTTGGCGTTGGATGGATGATTTTTCGATCTCGGCTCTCTCATAGAATCGGCTTGGGAGAGATGTGAGTGCCTTGTGGCTCGTTTTTTTCCTCTTTTCCTCTTCATCCGTAAGCATGGTGGTTGCGGGTTGTAGAATTTATAACAATTTATTCACCTAAGGTTTGAACGAGAACGTTACTGTAACTCCATAGCAAAGCCGTGAGAAGAATTTTAACCAGCACATTGATTATATGCTTCCCTTTTTCGTAGTTTCCCCCTATCCTAGAAAAAGGAAGTTTATTCAATGCAGTTTATCTTGGTTTTATGGAGTATTTCTGTGAAATATATTTGAAAACCGTAATACACAGTATATCGTTTATGAAGCAAAAATACCTATCCGTGATTGGAAATGGTGACATTTCTCCTTTACGCAAGGTTATTCTCGATTTTTGCTACGCTTTGGAAACCGTTATTTATTTCTTTATGGAAAAAATCGAATTTAATATCGTAATTTATTGGGGTGTGTATACTTTCAACCCTTTCTAAATCTCATGGTTTTTCTCTAAAGTAAAAGATTACGTGGAAGACCTTTTGCAAAAAATTTATTGCCGATTCTTTTCTCTTCAACGGGAATTTTTAATTCGTATAATCGAGTACAGTTTGAAAGAATTGAAAAAAATATTTCTACGATGAACATTGATGTTGTGGAATTTCCACCTTGGCTACTTTATTGATTATGATTTACCATCGAAAGATGCCTTACCTGGTTGATAAAGTTTGAATAATGGTGAAACATTTCTTAACCCAAGTCAATTAGTCTATTTCTAAACAACACCACCTTCAAGATGCCGACGCGGAAGAAACCCATGGAATATTTTTCCATCCCAGGGTAAAAAGCGAAAACCCCTGCAGTAAAATTTAGCTATCGGATGATTGTACTGAAATTAAAAAAAATATTTTCTATTAATCACACAATTATGTTGCGTGTAACATGCCTATGTTTATGGGAGGGATTTATCACATTAAAATTATGTGAATTCTATTTCGTGAAATCTCTTGAAATTATAAAATAAACTAATTTTTATAATAATTACCTTTACGAAGTCAGGCTAATAGTAAAAAAATACTAATGTGATGATCTAATGTTAAACAGGAAAATAAGCCCTCAAAATTATTTTAATGATAATAATATTAAAAAATTGTATTTTCCATAGTTTTTTACTCAAGACAACCGGAATTGGCTCTTATGCCATCATCAGACACAACACATCAACAGAAAAAATTTTAATGGCTAAAACCAGAAAGTTTTGTTAATTTAATTACGACGATATGGTAATTAATTAAATTACGTATTCATCGTATCACAATTTTGACCGCAGGCCTTAAATACTCTTCATATTACTCACTTCGTGTGGTGTTCCTTTCCTTTTAATGTATGTCCTTAATCTAAAAGGTTAGGACTACAAACCAGGAAACAATATGTGAAAACATTCGTATGGAGCATGGCAATCGATGGATTGGAAGCGTGGACCACTGGAAAAGCTTACCGAAACAGTCTAGAAGCTTCCGAGATCTGGTGCTGGAGGAGGATGCTTAAGATAAAATAAGAAATTATGAAGAGTTCAGAAGAGTAGATGAGTGGACCTTATGGAACACTATGCAGAAAAGAAGAATGAGATGGATTGGAGACACCCTGAGACACAAAGGGCTTGCGAAGAAAATAATTGAGGGCAACATATAGGGAAAAGCTCCCAGAGGAAGACCCAGGAATTAGTACATGGACCAAATGAAGAGAATAGTACATAGGAAGAGATATTACGAGGTAAGGGAACTAACGTTAGATAGAGGACGGTGGAAGGTTGCAGTCTATCCATTTCTGGATTGAACGACCTATGAATAAATGAAATGAATCCAAAAATTATAATCATGACCTACCCTCATACTATAACTAAAGAGTAATCAGTCATTTTACCATCAGTCATGTATCGTCAACGGAAATATTTTTTCTTCTTATATCCTCATGTGGAAAACGTCGAAATCTCTCTAATCACAACTTCTAGCCCCGTGTGCCTCCGTGAATAATACCTTCTTACGCGTAGCAGATGGGTCCGGCACGGCCTACTTATAATTACGCGCAGAAATCAGACAGACATGCAAAATTAAGATAGGCTACGGCAACAACGAGAGAGGAAGGATGGAGCTGAAAAATCTCACATTTTTCTCTGAAATAAATAATAGCATATTTTCTTGACAACCAGAGATTTGATTTCCAAAGGATTTTTGTGCCTCTGGCATTTAAATATTATGTTTACCTGCTGGCTCATGATGACACATAGAAAGAAAATCTGTATAAGAAAGGCAAGGAATCCTAAGGGTCCCATGATATATTGCTTCGGGGGTATTCTATAAATTTAAGGTATACTTACAACAAATATGCTCTTCAATGTCAATTCTCAAATTAGCTCTCATAGGGGCACTGCATGTATATGAGAGAAAACTTACGTAGTTAACGATACACATAAATACCCTGGTGTCAGCGTCTCTAATGCAACGAACGCGAAGTACAAGATAAGTTACGAGCTCCTTAAATGACCACGCTGACATTATTCTTCAGGCTTTGTGGTTACCTTATAAAATAAGTTCAATGTTTTTCACACCCGTTGTATTTAAACGGATACCTTCCGCTAATACCTTATAAATTGAGCAATTATCGAATCACACATAAGTACGAATCATACGCATATGGTCGACGCAAAGAATCCTATTAGATCTAGAACTTCATTGTCTATCTTTGAGATTATTACTTCTTCATTTGTTTCTTCACGATAAGAGAGCGAGTTCAAAATTGTTTGGCATGTTTTTTTCGTCCATTACATACGAGTTTTTCTCCCCCAAAAAGCCTTACACGTGCCAATATCTTTCAGAATATATTAATATATTAATGGAACGCATATAATAAATTACGAATAATAATAATGCTTCTTCTACATTCATGTATGAATGGAACTTCTGATCATGGAAGAACAAAGCTGCTTACACAGCGGCTATTGTTCGTGTAAAAACAAGATATAAAGGCACTTTTTTTCAGAATTTATATTTTGAATTGATGCAGCTTATGTAAATGCTCTATTGTAATGCGCGCGGGCCTGCTGGTTACTAAACTGGCCTTGTGTTATTCGAGTACTTAATGGAAGTAATTTCAATTTATAATCATCCCTTACCGAAAATATGCGAGATTTAAATTTCATAAGTATACTGTCGTGGTTTATTTTTAAAGCCTCGGAGGATGGTGATGGTGACTAATTTATTTTTCGGAGTCAGTCAACGGGGCATACTTTATGAGATGTCTTTTAAAAAAATAATCCCGGCGTTGAGATGATGGAAGACGGCAGAAAAAAAGTGAAGGCGGAAAGGGTAAGGACAGAAGAATAATAGAGATCGGTGAAGGGGGAAAGTCGACTAAGCATTTTTTTAAATGCAAAGGATAAGAGGAAAACGTGAGGATAAGTGTGTTTTGGGAAGAGGATGAGGAGAGAGATGACCAAATGGGTTTTGAGCCAGAGGGATATGGAAGTGGAAAAGTGGTGAATTGTAATCTCGGAAGAGAAAGGCAGGGTTAGAGAGAAATTAAAGCAGAATCTCATTTTGGATGCTTGAAGAGATTTGCAATTATCCACAAAAAAGAAAAACTTGAATCAAGACTCAGGTTTCGATGTACTGCATCATCATCATGTGGTATCCCCTTCACGTTACTTACTACTTCTTCTCCTTATGGTGCCATTCCTATTAGAGAACGGAAATCCCCATGTCCTCTTCATATATAGAGATTATTATCATGACGCCTCACTACATATCTAGGTCTGGCAGAAGCAGTAAAATAAGAGAGATACATTGCCGAACAAATAGATACAAAAACTCATCCTTTCCGCGCGCAATAAGCGACTACAATAAAAACTCAGCTCCACTAAATACACTCCCGTAATTCATGCCATCATTTCCCCTCCCAAGACCGTACATCTTTACACGGCTGGTGTCCTAACACCCCCTACGATACGCTCAAGTGGGGGCTATCAGGGTAGTATGTAGAAATAGATATATACATATTTATACATTTATCCTTCTTTTAATAAAATCAGTTCAGCTGCAGTATAACAACTCCTGTAAATTGTCCATCCAGAAAATCCCATTTCTTTGCTACACTTCACTTATATTTTTCTGTGAACGATGTTTGAAACATTTGGTACTTAACAAACCTCGTAGTATGCCCAAAATAATTCGCATCGTTTTGTTTACGCATCATTTTTTTAACCCTCCGGCTCGTTTTTATCTCAGCAAAAATGTTCGCAATTTTTTTCATAGCTGTGTGACTTAACTCCTTGCGATATGTTGAGTACTGTCTCTTTCCGATACAGAATGAAAACTCCTTGTTGATATTTTAGTAAAATGTAGAAAATCGTTCTATTACTACAAGTAGTACGGTATTATTTACAAAGAAACAGTGTTATTCGGTCACCATTCATAAAATATTAAAAGATACATCGTTTTAAAAGTAAAATAATATAGAGGTCATGTCATTATTATCCAATCCAACTAGGATATTCTTTGACTTACACAAAACCAGTGTGATTTAATGAGTAAAACTTCATACCCCGTTGTATTATTTCCTAAGCATGTCGAAAGAAAAACAAAAGACAGTAGTGACTTGTCAGCAAGAAATGCAGTCTAAGTGGTAGCTATTTGGTATAGCGCAAGCTGAAGGGTAGCCTGATTGTTGTTATTCAGCAATCACAAATAACACTCTCTCTTTGAAGTTCCAGAATTTTGGGATTGTTGCATAGTTCCGAAATATATCATAATAGGGATTCCGTTATTAGTCTCATGATGAGCCCTTTCTTTGACTTTAAATTTTCTTCTAGAATAAATACCTGGCAGCAGTTCATTACATATATTATTTTTCGTTATTTCTGATCGTGCTTAGGAGATAATAATTGAATTTCATGTAAAATATTTTTTTAGTCTCTCTCTATTTTTGGCAAATTGCGCATCGTCGTGTCTGTGCATAATGTTTTAATTCCATGCACTGTCGTATGAATCTTCCGAATTTGTTATTTCATTTACATTCAGGAATAAGTATTATATGTAAAAATTTCCCTAATCTTGGGTCGTCACTATTTCTTCCAATTCCTCTTCATAATGCCTGTCTGCTTGATTACGTGGGTACCGCGGCCCCTGCTTAAATTACTGAGGACATTTTACTATTAAGTTACCAAACGTTTAGCATGATAGCAGTAGTCATCTGGACCGGTGCTCCCGTAACAGCAATAATTATACGTCCTGGTTTTATTATGTCTTGCCAAATATGTTCTTGGTATGAATGCCGAATTAATATGTCCATTTATCGGCAGCACTCAAGTCAGCTAATCGACAGTCTGGTGCAATATGCATGGCCTGATCTCTCAGTTAGCTTCTAGTTGGCAAGGCTGCAAAGGCTGGACTTGTAAAGGCTGGCTCATCATTTGTTTAACGCTAAGCAGACATACTAAAACCGGCATCAAACGTGATTTGTTCCATGGTTCATGTTTTGTTAAGGAAATAAGCATCCTAAGAAATGAAAATAAGCAATTTAGGTCTAATTATATAGGTCATTACCAAATAAATAGATGCACTCAATTCCTTACATAGTTTTTATTTACCTACTGTGGCTTTGACGCGTAGGGAATCATCTTTAAAGTCGTTTTCTTAACAAGTTCGAAGGTTTCTAGCCTCACCACGTGGAGACTGATTTTCAAAGTGAGAGAGAAATATATTTTATATTTCCATCGATATTTATTTCTCTACGCACTACCAGTGTCAGTGCTATTGATTTATATTCTCGTACAAAGCTTGAGGTTTCCCTATTTTTAGCTTGGCAGAATGTATTTTATTAGCGCATCAAAATTTTAGAAATTGGATCAGTATCTTCAAGTTATACCATTATCACTTTTGTTAGAACTGCATGAACCATTCTCCGTGGATCAATCATCGTAGGTAGTGTAGTATGTGCATATATTGCCGCAGCGACACTGTGTGGAAGGCAGCTCCTGAGCCGGGACCAAATGAGTTTATGTAAAATAGGCCCTTTACCCCAGTCAATTTAGGTTTTAACCTTTTGAATAGCGGGGGGTGAAGCTGAATTTTGGCACATGGATGGAGCTCAAAGAGCTGAATAATATATCAAAGGAGCCAGAATGTTCCTTGACCGCAAGGCCTTGAACGCGAAAATTCTGGTTCCCTTCAGATTCAGCCTTTCTGCTAAACCGCTGCTGCTTCATTAGTATACATTAGATGCATATCGATGAGTAATGACTCGCAATTTAGAAAGACGTATGGATGAAACTGTCAAGGCCTTACGCCCAATTGAATGGATGGCATCAGTACGCGCATTGGATCGAATTTTTTCTGAAATATTTATGATGGAACATGTTGGCAATTTTGATTATTGACCAAATGGGTGGAAGAAAGGAAAGGGTCGGTGAATTAACGGAATTATGTACGAATGTTGGCAGGAAAGTTATAGGTATTATGTGTAACGCAGTATGAAATGGCCTTGCCTAAGGAAGCTAAAATTACTCCGTATGTAACATTTATTATTCCGGCTTTATTATTCCGCAGCAATACCTAGCTGCGCCAGATTAAGCATGAGAGTAGGCTGATAGTAATGTGAACGTGAGATGTTTTTTTCGCCAAAATAGGAGGGATAGGGTTAGGGATGAGGGAGTCTTGTAAGAAATGTTGGTTGTATGCTTTTCACTTGGGACTTATATTACTTGTTGGCTGCGACAGCAAACGAAATACTTCCTTGCTGTCGGCTATCAAGGACTTGTAATGAAACAGTATAAGTGTAGGAATGTGCAGGGTGAATATGTAGAAAAGTGAATGTGATTTCTGAAAGTTACTTTGATTATAATTGCCTCTATCCAGTTTTGCGATTGATTTGACTTATTCTCATGCCTTATAATAGTAGTGTGATTTAATGAGATGAATGGGTGAGAGGACGTTATGAGTAATGGTGGTGGAAGGTCTCCTAAATAAATATTAAAGGTTTTAAGAACGGTGCTGTATGAAGAAATATGTGTTGATTTGTGGCGTGAGCGAGGAGTGCAAGAGTAGGGCATTATGTTATAAAATCAAACCAAAGCCCGCTCTACTTGCCTTTCTCCTAGGATTAAACTTTTTTGACTGCGTCTGCTCCGAAAGGGAACGCCGTCATATGGATATGCAGGTTTTATTCACTGTTATGAGGGTGATAAAATTGTAGTAAGAAAACTCGAAACTCTGCAGTCAGACCGACATCAGATACACAGTTTACATAATGGTGGATTTACAGCCGAAACCGGTCGTACATCATCCAATACACACTATAAGTGACAAATTTTGTCATATTGGAATCCTCTCATATTAATCACTCCACTATTATAAGGTATACCTCTTTTGTAATTCGACTAAGTTCATTTACTGTACATGACCAAATATACGAATCATAATCCCTTAGTATGATCCCAAATTTAAAGCACCCAGCCCACATTTCTTACACGACTCCCTCATCCCTAACCCTAGGTATTGCTGCGGAATAATAAAGCCGGAATAATAAATGTTACATACGGAGTAATTTTCGCTTCCTTAGACAAGGCCATTCCATACTGCGTTACACATAATAATACCTATAACTTTCCTGCCAACATTCGTACATAATAATATAATGACCTTAAAAATGTAAACTGCTAAATTAAAAATCATAATTTGAAAGGAAATATCTGCATAGCTGCATTAATCAAAATACATGCCGCACATTTTAGCCAATAGAGATTGAAATTAAAGAAATTATTAATATTATGCTATAATATTATTTGTCATTAGAGTTAAAAAATTCCAGTTTTTCAAAAGTTTGGTCCCTACTGCTTTTATTTACTTCAATTCTCAATTCTGAACCGTCTATAAGAATTAATATTAACTTTCCGTTATTGTTTGTTTAAAACTGCGCTAATTTATTGACGTAAAAAAGTGGTTGTAAGCACTAACTTCTCGTTTTCATCATAAACTTTGTTGCCCTTTTTTGAACTGGCCTCCTTTTGCTCAAATTATATGAATTTTTTGGCCTGCTTTTTGCTTTTATTAACGCCCTTTAAGTTTTTTCTAAAGAATAAATGATCGCTTCCCCGCTACTATCTCTTGCTTTTAGAAGAAATCATTGTTAAAATTCGTTAACTCTAGCCGAAATAACGAATTCTCTATCGTATCCAGCGATTGCATATCATTTGTTACATATGATTTGTCAAATGGACATATACGCTGAAGACATAATAAAAATAAAATAATTCTTTTCTCTAAAAAAGGAAATAAAAATTGGTTCAACTTTGTGGAGTTCCATGTAAATTAGTAGGAATGACTTTTACCTTCCACTGGTCAGTTAACAGGTCAATTAATTGCTCAATCCGGATTTTGGAGCAATCCGATGGTCAGTTTGCACCTGAAGATGATGCCAGGCATTCTAATCTGGATTGTGCAATAAATTGATCTCTGAACAGATCAATTTATTAATCATGGCAGTGATTAATTCTTTTTACATCTATAGTAAAATCATGACAACTTATCAAACCTTCGCATGCTATTTTATCTTTCCCATTATTTTAGCACATATATATGTCTTGAATTTGTTGCTTTAAAATACAAAAAAATGCCTTATATTATCACTAAAGTGACATTTTTAAGTAGGCAGTTTCTTTTGGATTTATTACCGAACGTTTTTTGAGCAGAATAAGTTACCCGAATTCAGAACTTTTTCAAATATCCAGAAAACTTTATCGCACCAGTTGCCGTAATAAAATATGTACGGATTCTATTCAGAATCATGAAAAATCCTTTAGGTGTGTGAAGTTGCGGTGACATTGAAATGAATGGATGAAATATGGGGACATTTTAAGCCTCTGATAATGAAGGTAAACTATGTGCATAGCGCGTTAAGAATGCATTAGGGTTTAAAATTATAAATTGCGGTATAATAAATACATAGATTACGAAAGTCTGGCCTTTGATGGAGGATACATTGGTTGTTAATTAGACTTGAAACTTTTTTGTGATATTCAATGCATTAATTTTTTAATCCAGTGGATTAATAGTTTAGTGGACTGAAAAACGCAGGGCGACTACTATTTCATGGGTATTTATCATGGATTAATACGTCTGGCTTTTTTTCCTAGATAATGATGCTATATTGTATCCCATTTATGACTATAATCCGGTGTACTGAGACAGGGACCAAGCTTTGTTTCCCCATTTTTTCAAAAGTTTTTTTTGAGGTCCTGGGAAGCTAATAGAAAAAATTACAATGTAAAGCAGTTCTAGATCCTTTTTTATTGCCTATCAATCAAGAAAACGTAGAACACTACAAGTGAAAGAAAGACTTCAATGCACTACGTCCAATTAGTTTTAATTTAGTATCCAAAAGAGAAATTTTTTGTATGAATAGGTCTAAATTTAGTCAAATGGGTAATGCAAATCGTAGAATACTCTCGGATCACGTGAAATAAGGACCCTTTTACACATATAAGTACCTATAAATTAATGGTCGAAGGCGTAACTTTGTGGAAGGTTACCGCAGACATGACAAAAAAGAAAAATCTCTTAGTAAATTCCAAAGTGGAAATTTTTATTACCGACCTAGGTTTCAATTGCCTTGCAATCATTTTCAAACCTCTGAAAAAGATTGCATGGCAATCGAAACCTAGGTCGGTAATAAAATTTTCCAGTTTGGAATTTACTGAGAGATTTTTTGTATTTTAATCTTGTCTTTAAGTACGTGTCTATTTACATTAATGCATGGTTAATTATATCGTAATAAGTGGTATGTCGTGAATAAACCTTTGATACGTTTACAAACGGTATTTTTATAGTATTGCATGGCATTATAAATCATCTGAAGTAGTTGAAAATAACCCGGAAAGATGAACGCTCTGCGTAAACTGTCTAATAACAATTCCATGGACTATTGCCGATGTACAATAAACACAACCGACTCCTGTCCTTCAAGCCATGGCAAGAATGTTCGGCAGGAGGTGTTACCTGTAGCTCTTAGGCGATGGGAGGCGACTGGAGAAAGAAATGGGGAGTAGAAACGAAGGTATACAAAGTATGTTATGGAATCTGCGTCTCGCTTTGCTGAATGTTATTTTTACCCGTTTTGAATCCGGGTTGTGTTTTCTATCTTCATATCCGCAGACAGTTCAATTTTCTTTTCCATCTTCTTAAGTGCCTTTAATGTATGCTTGCTTAGACTATCCACCTCCCAGCTATAAACTCTTGAGGTCTTTAGAATGTGCCAAATAAGTTGTTGGGTTGGAGGTGTCTGGGGTCTACCAATACCCCGCGAAAGTTGAGGGACCTACATTGTGAAAACGGGTTGAATCATAAAGACAAGGTGAAAGAGCGCCAACAGCACCTTTGGGTGTATCATCCTTTAAAGTTGGCAGTCGCAGAACAGTCCATTAAACTTGACCGTGCCGCCAAATAGGACAAGAAATATGTGCTCCACCATAAATCCTCTAATGGAAATGGGAATAGGACTACAAAAGAGGCCATGCCTGTCAACCAATAACTTCAACAGTGGCCAAGGATATCATCTAAGCAAGACTTGAAATCCAATTCTCTAAATGGTGAGAAAAAAATACGGTTCCAGCAATCACAACTGACCAAAGCTGTAGGAGAGAGAATTTAAACAACTTCGACCCTTAGAACGTAACCCGGTTGAAAGCCCGATAACAAATTAACTCCAATTATTCGCCGGAAAGCACCAAAGCCGACGAAGAAATGCCCGGTCGTAAATGGTGCGTGTTTTAAATAACAGGTTGATTAAGAGTTTAATATGAAGATTAGAGTCGAATGGTGTAGGAACCTGGAACCTGGGAAGAGCACGAAGAGTTGACGGCGAGTTTTAGATGTTTAAATTGGATGGAGAATAGAGAAGAAATAAAGAAGTTCGGTGAAGGGAAATAAAGACGAGTGATGAAGCGAGTTGTTATAAGGTAAGCATGATACGAGGAGGAGAGAAAACTTCGGTGGGTAGTAAAAGAAGGCAGATTGGGCGGTCGAAAGAGGCAGTGATAGGCGTGAGGTTGCTGAAGGCCGCGATAGAAGGGATGATATTGAGTAAGTAGTGAAGAAAGAGAAAGAAAATAGGCGATTCCCATTTACTCCGTATAAGATACTGGCTTGACGTTAGTCTATTGGGTGTGAATGTGCCATCTTATTTCTAAGAATAATTAAATAAATTAAATAATAAAATGACTATTTAATCGTCATCAAAAAAGATAGATTGTGCTTCTTTTGCTCCTTTTGTTGCAATGGACGCTTCTTCTTCTTTTACTTTGACTGTTGTAAAGGATGAGGACGCAACAATAGTCGTGTGTTATTGAAATTGCCACAGCAGTAATTTCCATAATTTATACTTGAATTTCTGGGATAAGAAGCTGATTTTCTTGCCTACATTCCAGCCCATTAACCTGGTGAGCATAATCACAACTTTCACCGGGAAAACTTCAAACAAAAAGCTAGAGGTTTTCCTCTAGTTTTTTGTAAGAGGTTCTTCTGGTGAAAGCTTGTGGCGGGGTAATGAATGTCTTGCTCCTTAAGAAGGTTGAGCACCGACTTTGATCTACCTGTTTGGGATAGGGTCGACCACGTACGAGAGGGAGAAAAAATAAGCATGAGATGGAACGAGGGATGCGTCTGTGTAATTTTGTGACAGATATACAAAGGAAGATGGTGAGAATTGGAGGTAGATACCGATTTTAAGGGATCTAAGAGTGATTTCAAGTAAAATGCTCTTCTTTTGACATCCAAGTATGGGTCTGAATTTTGTGAAAACAAACTTGGCCATTTGCATAAGTTACCCTTGAATGCATATAATGGGAAGCGAGTTTTCTAGCGGATATTCCATCTAATTAACCTGGTGAGCATAATCTATGCTTTCTCGAGGGAAACCTCTAGCATTCGGCGGCCACAGTGATGTTGGCTTTTTACTCACTAAAAAAGTTGCGCACACAATTCTTGTCCACCTACTGGGGATAAAGTTGGCTTAATTGCAGGAGGAGAAAATGTGACTATCTGCTGGAAATAGAATTTTTCTATGCGTTCGTTTGATGGAGATAAAGAGGTCTATAGTGAATGATGCAGAGAGAGGAAGAGGGAGAGAGAGGGGGAGAGAGGAGAGAGGGAGAGAAAGAAAGAAGAGAGGTTCATTTGACATCAATGGGTTATTGCAATTTAAATGCTCCTATTTTGATTTTCAAGTTGGGCGCAAAAATTCTTTAAAATAATTAGTGTGTTCAAGAATTAGTACGTGAATGGTTGGGACGCTATTTGAGTTTTCTAGCCATTATGGAATTCTATGATGCCGATATAATTATGACGTTTGGTTCTGATATTACGCCGTGAAACCTCAATCGTTTGGGGGCCTCGAGGGAATTGACACCCGGCTCCGCGAGAAGGTCACTCGCGCGACTCTTGTCTACCTACAGTAGGTTGACTTTAAGAACATAGAATGGGGGAAAATGTGTATCAGCTCAAAGTAGGGTTGTGTCCGTGATTTGATGTGAAGAAGATAAAGGGAAGTCTTCTAAACAACGGAGAGACAGAGCAAGAAGGGTTCTGAGAGCAATTTTAATTTGACTGCTGCTCTTTTGATATTAAAATTGGAATCGGGATTTCGTTAAAAAAATTCACAATCTCCAGAATTCGTCGGTTATGAAGGTAAGCGGGTTTTATGGCCTACCGACTATCTCAATAATGTGTCGACCACGATGTGAGTACCATTTTCGTCTTCCACCGGATAACCTCGACCGTTTGGCGTCCACGTGGCAATCGGCACCAAGCTCCATCAAAGGTCTCGCGCCCGACTGAGGTCCACCTCCTTGGGGTTGAAATGGTGCACATCTGATAGAGGAGAAAAATGAGCCATTGGCAACTACGAAGGGGTTGGCATTTTACGTTCTTTCCACAAAGAGAGGTGAGAGGAAGGGAGAGGAACTGAGAAAGATTGAGAGAGGGAGGAAAAGTGGAAGTGAGACTGAGGCGGGAAGGAATGTGACGCGACGGCGGGAATGCGAGGACGTAAAGGAGAGAGAGAGTGAAATCTGTGAGTCGTGTAAGCAGTCGTAAAAGGAAAGGAATGGCGTCGGAGGGATTGTGGGTAAGGGGAAGAGAGAGAAAGTGAGACGGAGAGGGAGAGAACGGCTCTCTCGGTTAAGGACGACGGGGACAAAGAGCGAAAAGGAGAGAGACAGAGAGAGAAGAGAATCGGGGGTGGTGGCTGAGATGTGGGTGGAGGGTTTGAGGAGTCTATTTTCATGGCGCTTTATGAAAGGAGGAGATAGATATATATATATATATATATATATATATATATATATATATATATATATATATATATATATATATATATATATATATATATATATATATATATATATATATAACTACACTTAGGATCACTCACGTGACGAATATATGAACAGTTTGCCAGAGAGAGGCAGACGCTAAACACAGAAAAACAGAAAAAAAATGAACACACTTACAGAGTTTCTTAATATTTCGGTGCCACTAGCACCTTGTTCACAAGATCGTAGAAGACTCAAATCGTAGAGTCTTTTACGATCTTGTGAACAAGGTGCTAGTGGCACCGAAATATTAAGAAACTCTGTAAGTGTATTCATTTTTTTTCTGTTTTTCTGTGTTTAGCGTCTGCCTCTCTCTGGCAAACTGTTCATATATATGTACACACACATATGTAAGGGTGAACAAAGACGGGACACGCGGTCTCTCCCTCTCATTCCTACTCGTATCTACGCTGGGAAAGTGTCTCTCTCCTCTTTCCAGCCTTCTCATCCCACCCCCGTCATCCCTACCCTCCTGTGAGCAGACGGTATTCGAATGAGCGCAGAGGTGGCGAGGAAACGGTAGTTTTTATACAGCATTCGGTTGGGAATGTCGCGTCATTCGAATTTCAGTATCCCATTGCGATATCGTACTTGTATCGTGAAATAGGCGATTAATATCGTATATCGATGCGTATCACTACTTTCATGTTATCGGAGGAGGTATATAGCGTTACAAGAGGAGAGAAAGTTTCTTTTCTTCCATTGGTTTGGCATATTATGGTATTTTGCCGGCACACATGAAAGTAATTCTCCCCTCTTTGACTGTTTCACCTTCATTAAAACGCAGAGTTCTTTCAAATCCGAAGTTAAATTATACAATAGGTATAGGTTATAGGTACAAGCAGACTTGGAAGTGATGAAGCACTTTGCTAAAACATATATTTGGAGCATGCATTTAAATGGCAGTGAAGCCTAGACAGCTGCAAAGAATAAGATATTGATAGAAGCGGATATTTGTTGTCGTTGAAGGATGATGAATATCAGATTGACGGAAAGAATAAGGACCAAGGAAGTACGTTGAACTGTTGAAGACGCATTTTGAAACAATACTCTGTTGTAGATAGTAATGGAAGGAGGTATGTATGGCTAGAATAGCTAAGGAAGGTTGATTATATCTAGTAAAATGATGACATTATGTAAGAAATATGTGGTTGGCTGATAGCCGAGTGGAGAGCTACAAGAAGCCTATCTTCGTATTGTTGGGTGATCATTGTTAAAAGTTTCTCTTAGCTGTAGTCTTGAGCGGGCCCAAAAAATGGAAAACAGGCGAGATATTTCGGAAATATAAATGGGGAGGAAATTTGGAGGAAACCTCTTTAGTCTAACCTTCACCCAAGGTCAATACAAATAAGCAAAATGAAAATGTAACCTTCACTTTCTCACTTAGGTACGCGGTTGCAATGACCTGTCAAGAGTCTTAATCACACTCGCACTCAGCGCTTGCGAGGATTTCTCTTTCGCCAGTCACCCGCCAATCAGACGAAAAACAACAAAAGAAACACGTAAAACAAGGAAAAAGTTGCATTCACTCCATCACTTAGGTGTGCGATTGCAGTGACCAGTCGTGACTCTCATTCACACTCGCTCTCAGGGTTTGACAGGATTTCTTCTTCACCAGTGACCCGCCAATCACACGATAGATGAGTGCTTATGGTAATGTGTCATTCATTCATGTTTTTCTGCTTTAATCGGCCAGTATATTCATGGACTAACTCCACTCTAGTTCTAATCTCTTCTCTCAACTAGTCGGTTCATTCTCACGTATTTCCCTCTATTTTGATATTGTGCAATATTTGCTTTCTTTTCCTACCCCTTCTCCGCTTTCCCTCCACCGTTCCTTCAATACCTGTCGTTAACAAATAATCTCTTCTCGGGCAATGTCCTATCCATTTGATCTACCTTCTTCTAATCGTTACCATCATTGTCTTTACCTCGCCTGTTCACTTTCGTACCTCCTCATTACTCAGTTCATCTTTCCAATTCCCTTTTTTTCATCTTCCTACGTATCCGAATATCCAGGGCTTCTAGTCTTTTCTCATCTTCCTTTCTTAATTGCCCAAGTGTCTTATCTACATAATGCTGCCTTCTACTTTGCTAGTCTAATCCTCAGTTCTTCGTTCATCGATCCGTATAGTAGCTTCCACTTCCTTTGAAATCCTTCTCTTACCAATTGCTCTTTTTTTTCTTATCTCCACTAAACTATACATACCTTCAGTAATCACGATAATGTTCATTCACGCATTATCATGATAAAGTATTAATGACCACAAATCATTGCATGTTTCAACTTCAGTAGATTGCATTCATCGTTTCATCTGCTCATGAGAGTATCTTATTGAAGTAACAAACGTGTCTCGCTATACCGCATTCATTTCGTGTGTTGCTTTAGCTCTTATCCCCATTGCTTTTCTCATGATGTTGCAATCATGCGATGTTTCGCTTAGCCGCGGTTTTAAGTAGTGTGATGCAGCACCTCAAAAATATCGCTTACCGTATTCGAGACGACCTACCTCTTTAGTGAGAGCGAGAGAGATCAGATATTTCGGCGCAATTTGCGACGGTAACCCCCTTATAGAGAGAGATTCCGCCGGCTTCAGATGCGGTCGCCGAAGTAGCACCAGTGGCAGGGTTAGGGTAAGCGCGAAGCGTGCGCCAGCGGGTCACGGGTGTGGTGGTGCCCGAATGATTGCCGCTTCCGCCGGGTTGCGAATGCTTTCCTCCCTATCATCCTCTCCCGTGATTCCAGACTGGTTGGTGAGCGAGAGGTTTGCGATGCGACGACCCGAAGCCCCCTTTCCTTTCTTCCCGAGACGTAATCAGCGCCACCGGCGAAGTCACCGAATTCCTTCGCTTCTCTTAGCAGAGTGCGGCATTTAATTTCGCCTTCAAAGTTGACTGAGAGAGAGGAGAATGTCTTTAAAATATAAAACCTTACGTGCGTAGAGTCTTTCAATTCATTCGCTTTCGGGGTAGACCTTACATTTTGCTTTTATGCCCAGAAAAGTAGCTCCGATTGAATTATTTCCTCCATAATTCTTCCTCCTTACATATCTATTTAGTTTATCATGCAATTGATAGCCAGTAAATAATTGAAGCGTCGAGTGTAATGTAAATAGAAAACAGCCATTTAGGGAAACTAGTATATTTGACAGAATATAGCGCCTGATCACACGTTCCCCATGTCAATGCGGGAAAATGTCTCCCTTGGCGTTATCACGAGTATAGGTATACCTATATACCTGAACAGGCATCAAATAGTCCTTCATAATTTAACTCACAAGGCGGACGAACCCTTCAGAAAACGATCTAATTGGTATCCTTCCACTCATTATTACACATGGAGCTCCATTTAACTTAAAGAGCTCCTTTCAACACGCGCAGGAGTACCAAAATATTAGTGGAAGATCATTGGTTGGAACTCCGGTCAAATGATTTATTCATGGCGAATTTCATTCCTACAGTGTAAACACACACTCATGCATTGGTTCATACACCCTCTCCTATTCATAAGACTCGTAATAATCCTCCTCTTAAGCATTTCTTCCTCCACATTTGCCAATTATTTCACTGCATTCCCCTTTATCTCACACTGGTCATAGCTCTATCATATTATTGTCTCGTTATTAAATGATGGTTATCGATTAAAATTCACTTTAGGAAGTCATTATTTTGGGTAGGAATCCTAACAAATGTCTTCTAATTGCGCGAAATGGGGCTGAAATCTGGTCAAGATAACTTTCTTCAATATTCTTCCTTTTTAATTGCCTTGATGTTGAGTAAATTAAATGGGTTGAGTGCATTACGATGTTTATTCGCTAAGATTGCTGAATAGGCAATGAATCTTTTTTTTTGCTCTTTCTTTAAAGTCTGCCAATGAGTGATAGGTATTAGTCCTAAAATGAGAAAGAATTGCATTCTTGAAAAAGAACAATGTTTTATTCATGTCATCTTCTCCTCTCTCTAGTATTTAAATGCTTTTATCAGGTGTAATACCAGTGCTGGAGAGCCATCCGAAGGTTCATTCTGTCCTGTGTGAAATTTTTCACGGGGACAGCGAAAGTTTCCACGCGCTGTAACAAATCAATGGGGTAGGAAGGAGAAAGCAAAGGTAGACCTTGGGTAAATCCCAGGACTGTTTTTGCGTTTCTATGTTTAACATGTTCAATTATTTACTGAGGGTGGAAGGAATGCGATAATCGTGTTTTTTATCAGCTGTTTTACATTATCTAGGAATCCTGTATCTGTTCGCAATGAGAAACATTATTGAAAATAATTTTTTAAACTCGTCCTCTAAAGCTGTTTATCCATTTGGGACCTTAGTAACGTTCGACATACAAGGAAACCTTTCTTGATTTATCTAAAATACTTCTTTATGTGCTAATATTGTTTATTTTTACTAATTTGCCTCAAAATGCATGTCTTCATTCTCCTCGTGTCTTACCACCAGCCCATACCCCCGCCAACTACACTTCACTGTCTTCCTCTACACCGAAGTCCCTTTAAATGTAATGAGTTTTAGTAGTTTACTTACTAATTTTCCCATTTTACTTCTTTTCGCACGCCCTATGTCTTGCAAGGGAATTATTTTTCTCTGAGGAACGAGATGATAAAAAGCATGCATCTGAATATAGACTGAAACACGCTAATCACGAGTCTGATCGTAATTCTTCTACAAATGTCATTTTTATAATGGTATCCGTAGTTACAGTTGAGTGTTCCGACTTATTTTAATATTTTACTGCTGTTGATATCAGGTGCAGATATCAGTGCAATCTCTAGAAAAAAATATTTTGTAGTGATACTCAAAATCATGCCGGAATCTTATTTTAAAACTGTTGTAGTAACAAGGGCAAGAAGAGAAGGGTTGATTCCTCAAACAAGCCACTACTAAGAAGTAGTACCAATCCTGAGAAATAATTTAAAAAACCAAAACATCTCTGACAATTGAAAAAATAGAGCAAATTCTAGGAATACAGTATTTATTGCGACCTAAGGTTTGCTAATTACGGCCTCATCAGACTCACCTGATGATGATGTAATAAGCGAAACCTAAACCGTAAGAAATATCGTACTCGTGGAGTATGCTCTAGTTTGTGATTCATCATCAAAACTTCATCTGATCTCACTCACGCCTGCTATTATAAACTCTAGGTGTACCGAAACATGGTGGCTCTTACTTGAGAAGGGAGTGAGGAAAAGGAGGGGAGCAAGGAGAGAAAAATGAAAGAACAGAATCAAAAATCGTGTAGGATCAAGTGGTCGATATTTTTGTCCGTAGTTCCCTGCGGTACCACTTCGATGCCTTTGCCTGTGTTAACTTCATGCTCAGTGACCTCCACATTTACGCTAGTGAATGCCACCAAGTATTACTATGTCTTAACCCTATCCGGTCCTTTGATTCCAAATGGAATGACGTCGCTTTCCTGCGTCGAGCGTCGATTTTTTCATATGTATTTCATGCGCGAAGATGATATAATCTACGTAAGGTGAGAATACATGGTGAGATAAAATAAATTTATGAAAGAATGAAAGTCATTTGAAAAAATCGACGCTCGACGGAGGAAAGCGACGCGATTCCATTTGGAATCACGTCGCTTTCCTGCGTCCGCGTCCGTACCGGAAAGGGTTAATGTACTTACTTGCTGTATGCTACGATAACAATGAAGGACGCTATCGTTGTTATCTTTCTTATGTATAAAAAAAAAAGTGCGAATGTGCGGTCACTTGTAACTACCGAACCACTGCACGGAATGATATAAAACTCCGTAACATGATTTCTTACGTCACTCGGAAAGTTTATGGCTACTTTTTGTTTATCTAATGGTGTCCGGTTCGACTCCAGACGAGTAAAAGCGTTTCCATAAGAAATACATGTAAAGTACGTTTTCCTGGCATGCAGACCTTTTTTATTATGTATATTTAAATTGGTAATAACGGTCATACAAAGTGGCAACAAAAACCATTGGAAAGAAATATAAATGAACCTTCTCATTATTGCAATCAATTTTTGTTTTTCAACTGATTCACTTTAAATTTTGACAAAAATAATCATAAAATGCTGAAAATTCAGCGCTCCCCTTGTCTACGCTGTCCCCTAGACGACCGATAGCATTGTTGAAGCCGAACCTCTTATGGATATATGGTGAATATAGGCCCAGAATGTATCAACTAAGATAGAAGTATGCATAGAATTCATATGAAATAGATTGTGTGCGAGATATATCGATATATTTTGATTGCTAATATTAGTTAGTAATAAACTTTACAGTTTCAGGCTTCACTCCGTGGAAGTTAATAGTATCCATATTTTAAGAATACAAATTTCTGTACTATTCCACAGATTTTATTTTATTAGGTACGACGCGTTTCCCCGACTTACGGCATCATCAGGTACAAAAATTCAATCCAAACAGTAAAGGTATATATACAAAAGGCAGAAGGAAGTGGGAGGGATTGGGGCGTGGGGTGGGCTGGGGTGGGGTGGGGAATGGAAAAGGAATACACGGGTTAAGTACTTTTTATTTCACTTGGTCGATTCTCCGCCCACGCGTTCTAATTTGTCCCATTGTATACCACATAAAATAAAATCTGAGGAAAAGTACAAAGTTTGTATTCTTTAAATATGGATTAGTTAGTAAGTTTGTTTTTCACACCCGTTGAATTTCAGCGGGTACCTTCCGCTAGCTGGCTTGTAAAACCATTGCAAAGTTAAATAAAAAATGACGTTTACAAGGTCATATGCGTTTATTTGGGTGTCATCAAAAGCTAGTACATGTGCATGCAACCCTGCTAGCCGTCGCATGGGCGTGTAGAAGAGGGTGTTAGGACTCCAGCCGTGTAAGAAGAATAAGGTTTAGGGAGGGGAAATGGTGATACGTTTAATGGGTGTAAAATATAATATGGTCATTTATTGTGTCTGGAAAAATGAATCTATCTGTTTGGCAATGTATATATCTTAATTTATCGCTTTTGTTGGACCTAGAAATATAGTGTGACGTCATAATGATATTCTCTGTGTCGCTCTGAAACGCACCTGTTCCGGGATGTGTTATATGAACGGCAATCAAATAATCGTGTACAGCATTACCAATGTATCAAAATGAGGTCGTTCTTGTATTTTGCTTTTCGCTTAAAAAATATAGCCATTGTGAGATCACTGCCCCCTCGTGTAACGCGAGCAGAAAAAGGCAGACAAGTGACTGGAAAAGGCGTCTCGGCTACCCCTCTCCTTTCCTTTTTTTCCCATTCTCCCAGGCTTGGAGGATCCCTCCCATCCCAACCTTTCTTCCTTTCTTTTCTGTTCTTTCCACCCTTTGTTGTTCCACTTCTTCTTCCTCTGATTGCAAGTGTCCCCTGTTCCCTCGCTCGTCGTTTCCTCCCGTTTTTTCGCCTCCTTCTCCTCCGCTCTCTCTCTCGCCATCCCTTTCTTCCCACCCCTCAACCCCCTCCAACACTCCTCCTGAGATTCTCCACCCCATTCCCTCTCTTTCTCCCCGAGTCTCATCAGCGCGTATCACCTTAAAACAATGGTTTGGGTTACGGCGACTTTTGCTCCCCGAGGCCTCTTCACTTTGACCTTGGGAGCAAAGGTTGAGGCCCTGTCCCCTCGAATACGTCGCGTTTATATTACCCCTACCTATTATGGCTGGTACTGCGTCTTTATTTAACTTTGACATGGTAGGTATTTATCATGTACCAGACGTATTTTTAAGAGGGCAGCTTCACAAAATTGCTCATAATTGGTGTAATCGTGCGCACCTCAAAGTGCTCGTCTAGGGTGAAGTGTGATGTACGGTTACTATCTTGAAACCTGTTTTGCCGGGGGCACGCAATTGAACTATTTGGTGTAAGTGCGAAGGTATATTTTAAACTGCGTGGTTGCAAGAACGCATGCGAGAATGCATGGACGCGATATGGCAAAATAATCCCTGGTCAAATTGAATTATAATTGTGCGCCATATTGAGAAAAAATGCAGTGTCATATCGTGAAATTACGTGCCCTTTGTAAAACGGGATTTATTGAGATTAAAAGTTCGCTCACTAGGTTCATGCGCCTCTTCGTGACAATTTTCGAAATTACTGATCAACCGTTCTACAAATTGAAATGTAATTCAATCTTCAATCCCATAATGCTATCCGACTATAGTTTCAGCTAATTTTATCATTATCAAGGTCTCTTTAAAAAGGAAACCTTGTATTGAAATGTCTTGTTGCTGAAATGACGGTTGATTTAAATTATGTATGTTGCATGGAAGTAGTGTAAATTTTTTATTTATTTATTGATGGACTCTTCTTCAAATGTACTTTATATAGCTTCTTTTACTTTGTATGCTGCTGCAAAATTCGCCTGCGTGCTTTAGGGTCATCCAATTATATACGCAGTGCCGAGTATATTTTAACGAACTTACATAGAATTTGTGAAAAAAATTGTCGTTATCCCATTGCAGGTGTCGAACCTCCGAGTCCTATTTCAGAGAATCGTGTATTTATGTCTTTTATAAAGTTCTACCATAGTAGGAAAGATTTTTCCTAAACGTTATTTCCTGGACAATATTTTGTAGCCTCTTATTTCATAAAGTTTAAGAAATCAGCCGATGCCTTGGGGAAATTGGTTACAGATATCATAATCTCAAAAAGACTGGACACTTTTCATATTTTCACACCAGTTTTACCATCATACATCGGCTTACATTTCCACAATAAAATGTACACATTCAAGGTATCCATTCAGGGTACATATTTTCTAAGGTACGAATTTAAGTTGAAAATGACATAGTATTATCGAAACCTAGTTCGGTGTGTGACAATAAAAATTGTCTGGAAAAATAACTAAGTTCTGTCTTTTTGAGATCATGATATCTCTTGATTCATGTGTTAAATACCCAGTTTGTTAGCTTTTACACTTTGCTCGGCTGCTGGGCAATGGGTGCCATAATAATGTTGGTGTCAGTTGAAAATGCTTACGATAGAAAATTGTGTTAATGTGTGTTCTCATCTTTTTGGCCCCTCCACGGCTTGATCCTCATACATCTCTGTGGGACTTTGGGTCAATCCTTCACCCTCCTCCAGTTTTAAATTTTCGTTTTCCGGCTATACTTTTTACCATCTAGGTAATTAAATTGTGTTACTAGCCGAAGTATTCTAGTTCGTAGTATTTATTGCGCATTGGGTCTGAATAATACTTGGGAGTCATGTTTTAACTAAACGAGTTTTACCTAGGGCAACTTACTCAAATTTTAACTTGATCCTCATTTAACACTCTGTGTATGTTTTATGCACATAATTTTTAAATGAGTTAAGAAAACAACTCATTTAAATAATTGCTGAATTTCGCTGAGAAACTCCCACCGATGGCTGTTAAGTACTCTTATTATTTTTCCTTAAAATCATTTTACGCTGGAGTCCTCCTTTCTTTCTAGAGTGAGCTATTGGCGATTAATTTACGTAAATTTGAGTTGTAATTTTCACCCGGCTTAAAAGCTGTTAAACTATAATATAGCTGATAAACTGTAGTAGCTTTTATATGGAGTGCATATATTTAAAAATAACCAAACAGTTCTCTTAATTGTTAATTTGAGCGCAATCTACCGTTGCACATCATGGAGTAACACAATGTCTTTGCGCGTGATATTTTACAAATTAGGAGAGTTTTAATTTTGTTTAATCACATTTAAGAAGATTGGACAAAATCAAATCGCATCATCATCCCTGCCACTAAACCAGGCTTAGTTTAACAGAGCTATTGACGTTTCTTGTACTCAAATCTCACTATATTCCCTTTTTAATCCGATAATGGTCGAATGACCTGCACAATACATTGGATTTATAAGTTGGTTTCACTACTCATAACTGCATTGAGAGGATTACATTGAGTGCGTTCGCGAGTTAAAGAATTTTCCAACATTAATTTTTGTGTATTGAGACCTATGCCCGCTCCACTAAATGATCGTGCCTGCCCTACTAAAATACAAAAAAATGATCACAAATGATAATGCAATGTTTATTTTACAAAATATTATCACATTTTTCCACTTTTCTGGCACGAAATCGCATGCTTTGTAGCTCATCTCTTTTTATACGCTCTTGGATATTTTTATTTTCCCATGTTTATAAATATAAGGCATCCCTTTATAATTTCGGCAATTTTACTAGACTTCCCTGTAATTTAGATAGAAAATTTCCAGGTGGCGTAGCGAAGATTCTGAGAGAGTAATTGTGACTGTAATAGTACAGCCAGTAGAAGGGGGAAAGTTTTTAAAACCTCTCCTGAAAGTAGTTCCTCGGCTTTCCTCGGAACGAAATGTTTTCTGGTTCCAGATTACGTATCCATTATCCTCCAAGAGCCACCAAATGCTTCCTAGATCATCCTATGTCTAATTCTTCCCCGCTATCTTCTTCTCTTATCCGACTCTCGAATCAGCATGTCAATTTCCTCACCATCAGTCATTCGCCCTGTGGTCGGACATTGTCTCTCCACTCTTAACGCGTGTCTTTCGTGCGTCTTAGGACGTTTTTCATATCTTTAACCTCTAGTTTTAATTTGTTTTCCCATTATATGTAAAACTAGGTGAGAAAATTTTCTGTGGTATCACCGCAAGTGAATACACTTGAAAAAAGTAGTGCAATGTCAATATTAAATTCATTTTATATTAAATATCTCTGTATATCGTTAACCACCAAAATGGTTTGTTACTGAGAGCTTGGGTTTTGTGTACTAAATAAGGCTGTCTGTTAGTCGACCTATGCTTAATGGATGGGAGAACTTATCGGCATTGGTTTTCATGCTGTGAAAATATTTGACCAGGTATTCTAAAACTGGCGCTTGTTAATGATGATTTTTCTGAATGGATTGTTCGCGATAAATTGAATTTCTGCTGTCGAATTCAATCTATATGTACTATATCTTGTGTTTAACTCTTACATGCTTCATTCCTGGGTCTTATTTTCTTTTCCGATCTCTATTCAGAGTCCCCATTCTCTCCTCACAACACGGTTGTCCTCTTCCCTCTCTGATCTAACTTTCTTACGCCTGTTTATCATTTTATTTACTTTTTTTCCCTCTTGTATTTAATAACGTCTCAATAAATTTAATGCAGTATAACCTTTGGTGACTTAATTCGTGCTTCAATTTAAAAAATAACAAAAACATAATTATAAGTATTGTTTTGGTTAATTATTCACCAATAGGAGAGTGATAATACAGGGGACGTTATGCCAGTATGTAAAGAAAAGAAATACATGCTGATAGGTGGAGTTAGTGAAAATCGGAAGAAGCGTCCGGTGGAGTTGTACAGTAGGTATCGGAAAAACTAACGAGAGGGAAAAGAGTTGAAGGCTGTGATAAAGGGGAGGATGTTGGAAAAGTGGGGTAGGAAAAGAAAGAAAATTGGCTAAATGTTTGAGAAAATGGAAGTTGGACGATAGCTGAGATGAAAAAAATGCACTCGAGAAGATTGAGCCCTGCGTGTGCAAACATGTACAGATTGCCATTGCTCACTACCCTTTCGGCTTACGTTAAATGGTAGGTTAAACTGATAATTATTGTTAGAATTTTACGTGATGTTTTTGATTTCTGCCGTTTCATTTAAAGGTTCTTTTATCCTACTGCGTCTACTTCTTCCCTGGTTCATCCTGTGTCTTCTTTTTTTACCCGACTCTCGATTCAGCCGCTTCATCTTCTCACCACTACACTGTCTCCACACTTTCCGCAGTCTCCCGCTTCCTCCGGTTCTCTCAGTCCGCTAACCCACCGCCGCTGCTCCAGACTCTCTCATCCACAGTAAATTCTCCGAATTCCCCTTCTTACCACTCCCATTTCCTCCTTAATTCTCCATCTCGGCATCTATTATCCCGCTACCAACTCTAATTACTTCCTCCTCCCCCTCCTTTCGTCCTCTCCTCGATAGTGAGTCCTCCTCCCTCCTCCACCTCCTCTCACTTCTCCCCGAGAAACAACCCATTTACGAATTCTTTCCCCCTTTCTTTATGCGTCCTCATGCCTTTTTATGTCCCTGCCTCCTCCCCACTCTTGTCCTTTTTTATTACCGCTCACCTTACGAATCTCTTCCCTTCTTTCTTCTCGTCCCCAGGCCTCCCCCTCTCTCCCTCTGCGGGTTACCTTCGAACTCATACCCACCTCCACTGATGTGCTCACCTCTTTGTGTTGCATTTGGTGACGCAACTACAGTATTAGACGCTCGGGGCGGTCAGTTAATTGTCGCCTTTTCAGTTGGACGGCACAAAGTACATGTCAAAACTATTTCGACTCATATTAATATATTTAGGCCTATGTTTGTGGTACCGATTCATTAATAATGAAAGCAGTTTAGATCCTTTCTTAAAAGTCATGCTTTTACCAAATGAGTTTTACTTTGGACTCCTTACTCCAAGTTCAACTTTAGCCTCATTTATCAACCTGTTATGGTTTTATGTACATTTCTGTGAATGAGTCAAGAGAAAACTCAATCAAATCTTTCCCGAATATCATTTTACGCTGGTGTCCTCCTTTTAAAATTTTGTTTTAAATTTTGATTTAATTCATTAATGTCATCCTTTATGATAGCAATGAATTGCTGGATCCGTCGTCGGTGTTAAAGTTTTGTGTAGATAATGTACATATTTAGTGTTTTCCATTATTTATTTAACATTTGGAATACATTTTAAACAAATTTGCTCTCTTTTCATTTTTAAACTGAAATACCCAATAAAATTCGTTTTTTTTCCGGGAAAAATTCATTCACGGTTTCATCAAAATCAATACGTTTGATAGTATTTGATCCTAAGCAGATTATTTGTTTGCAAGGTTAAATTGTTTTTTATGAACAGAAATTTCTTTGGTAGTTTTTCTCTTATTTCTAAAAATAATATTTTAAATTTTGATTTAAAATACCTCCCGGAGAAGAGTGCCGTCCCACCCTTGCCAATCCTGGTTTCGCCCCTGGTTTCAATCTCTGAAGTTCCCTTAAGGATTCTCTCATGAAGTCCCCTCTCCCTTTCCCTTTAACCCCTTCTTCTTTCAGGGTACATCATTCGCGCTCCCGCTCATGCCCCTGTCGCACTCCTACCATCTTTAGAACGCGAGTTTTTGTCCTTCCCTCGAGTCTCTGTATCCATACACACACACCGACGCCACCGCCGACTTTACCTCTCATTCCCTTACCCTCCCTATTTCCATTTAAACTCCTCCCTTCATTCCCCATTACGTTTGCCATTTTACTCCCCTCATTCTTTCTTCCCCTCCCCTTCTGCCCCCCCGCCCACACTTAAGGTCTCCGCTCGGCTCTGATTTTGTCGTTAACCATCGCCCATTTCCTTGTTACGTTTCCTGTTACTTCTTCTTTATTGCCATGCACGCAGCTCACTCTTTACATCCTCTTTCCCCCCATCCCTGCATCTCACTCCGCTCTTTTCCACCACCTTTTTTTATACTCGTATCCTTCCTTCCCCTTTTAGCTTTCTTTCCATGGCTTTTGATTCTAATTGGGTCCTTCCTTCCCGGGTTAACATTCCCTCCTCTCTCTACTCCTTGTCCCCCTTCCTATTTTATTTTATGCAGGCACAGAATGCGTTTCTCACCCCTGTTCCCGTCGTTATGTTCTCGTTTTATTCAAACTTTGACCCCCGTGTTTCCTTCCACGCTACCTTTCCTCCCACCTCCTCATCTCTTCCGGATTCCATCCTTTTGCTACATTCTGTGTGGTTAGTCGTTCGTGTCTTGTCTTACTTAAATTTCTCTCTTCCTGTTGTCCTTGTTGGGTCTAGATAATCCCCGGATTCCATCTTTATGCTCGGATCAGTGAGTTGATGACGTCGAAGAAGATACCCCTGGGTGGGATCATCTCCAGTTTATGGATCCGGGTGGTAATTGGTTTCTATTTTCTTAATGTCCCTGCTTATGCCTGCCTCGAATGTGAACTGATATCGTTATTTATGCTGGAGTCATCGTTGCAGAGGCGATTTTTAATTATCTCATTGATTAGAGTGCAGAAATACTGGAAAAGAGACAAATGAAAATCATTAGATATTGTACTGTCCACTTTTGTGTTTTACAACTCAATGCATTGTACTGTTTACTTTAGGATACTGTAAGTCTATGCATTGACTTCATTTAAAGACAGACTATTAAAACTATTATATAAACGACAGACTATACAGGTATAACTTTGAGGGAAAATAGAAATGCGGGTGATAAAAATCATCGCAGGAAACTCAAATTCCATTTAAATAATATAAATAATAATATAAATAAATAAAATAAAATACACATGGAGCTTGAGCACTAGGTAGCGTAAATGACGTCGCCATTTGGACCAGAACTCGTAGAAAATACTACTGTGATGCAGTCTGCGTCTTATTTTCTTCAGTGAAAAAACAAGTGTTCAATCCAGGAGGATCCAGGAAATGATAAATCTGACAGCATACAAAAAAAAGATCATGTTATATTTTAATAATAGTCATCAGTGTAATCGACCGGTTAAGATTGGGCGAAAGGGAAGAGAACAAAAACAATCTAAACATTTTTGCATGCGCTGGGCTCAACCTCCTTGAGCGTAGTTTTTATTCGTCTCGGCTTTCGTCCAACTTCTCTTCTTCCCAAACATTAAGTCTACTTTCATTCTTTTAATTCCCAATTTTCCCATCACCCACCTCTTTCCCATAACAATCCGCAAACCTTTACCTCTCGTCGCGTCTTCCAACACCTTTTCCACCTGACATGTCCTCCCCTCAACCATTACACCAAGCACTCCCTAGTTTATCTTCTTTTCCCTATCATTTTCCGCACCTCAATCTCACACGCATGTACCCTATTTGCGTATATTCTTTCTCCAACTCCACGTATCAGCACAGGATTCTTTGATACTCAAACGATATCGTACTGTCTACCAAATATCGTTTAAGTATCATTGTTTAATATGCTGTTCTACAACATCACGCTGGAGAAAGTGGAGTTTACAGGATTCTTTATGCACGTCTGCGATGAAGCAGTCCGGCAATCCGCCTCCCAAGTTGAGGACTCATTTTCTGTTAAAAACAGACTACCGGCCTCCTTTACGAAGAAGAATAATAAGTCGTAGAATTATAAATATTGTTTTTTCATTGCGTAATTATCGGTGGGGAGGCTCAATTTGACCGCTCGTAGGGCTTGTATGGAAAGTCCAGTCAAGCCGAGTATTATAAAAATGGCTCGGTATTCCTATTATCATCCCGCTCAAGTTTTCTGAAACCCTACTGGGAAATGAAATCACTCACTAACATTGAAGGTTCCGCATGCTGTCATGTTGAGTCCCTCCGGTTATTAAGTAGCTCATGATACTAAAAAATTTCCAACTGCTCCTTCTCTGCTCCAGTGTTCAAATCTCTGTCATGAGAGAGGGGTAGGACCATACCCGTTATAATATCTAGTTTTTTCATGTCTCAATAAGGACAATGTCTGGTGGAGTCTGAATGTTCGTATTATGTTTATTATATGCGAGCATTACTGCACAATCGTGTGCATGCATTTAATTTTCCTAGATATCATTTTCAAACATCAAATTTCATGGGAATTCAGAATGTATTTGAGAGTATCCTACGTGAAAACTGTACTTTCTTCTGTATATTCTTAATAATGTAATTATATAGGATTTCATCCATTATAATCTATATATCACTATTATAACTGCAGATTATTTATAATTAACGATAAAAGGAGTTTTACTGTCATTTCTTTCATTAATTACTACATGTTTCAATGCCTGAGCGCCATGTCTAGGTTTATACTGTCAGGTCCACCACGTCTCACCGAGCACTGTTGAACTTAACGTAGAATGAATAAATTCATTTAACTATTGCTTGTATATATGATCGAGTTAAAAAAAAGTTAAGGTCGACAGCTTGTATTTTAACGATAAAGTTACATGAAGTAATGCTGGAGGAGAAATTCCATACCAAAGTATATATTAAAGGCCGAGCAATCAGTTAGAAGCTATCATGGGTTCATACCATACTGATAATATCATTGAAAGATGGAAAGTTTCCAAGACTTGAACTTTACAGATTGTGTTGTAATCACTCTGTAATGAGTCGATTGCTTTCGCTTAAATGATGTGTTCTGGAGCTGTACTAATTTATCTAATGCATTTTCTAGGTAGAATAATAGTTGATGGGCCGCAATTTTTTCTTTGCTCACAGTATTATTTATTCTAGCATCTCAGACTAAATTTCTTTCACATACACTTAAATTTTGGAAGATATTAATCGGAGTCATGAGATTGACGAGCAAAACAAATTTCTTAAAATGCAGTATACAACCTTCAACTCTGCCGGAGTTAATAACTGTCATTGAAACACACCAGTTATTACTCGTCAATTTTGACTCCCTTGAGGGGTGTTTTTTTTTGCTGTCAAGACAACAATGTGAAATTTTCTCTATTTTTTGCTTGCTATTTTGTGTGTGAAGATTTCCTTATTGTTAATTTGATATCCGTATACACCGTTTCTATATCCTTATATGTTAAGTGTGAATAGTTTTCCTATGGCCTTCTTTATTACCTTTACCGTTGGAGACGATGAGACATGAATTAAGAAAGCATTAATTTCGGCCTCATTTCGTTAGCTTTGATGTAATTGGGTCATAACAGTGAGTGAAAAGAGAAGATCGTGCATTTGTTAAGCGCTTATTTGGTACTTACAATGGACCGGGATATTGAAAAGGAATGAGCGATGACCACATCAAAAGTACCCACATTGCCTTCAGCTAAATCGAGCCATTTGGTATAGTTTTAAGCGGAGTGCTCCTCCTTTTCAGGTTGGCAGAGTTCCACGTGCGTTTAATTCATTCGGGTAATTATCATCTGCTCTGATTTTTGATTGCCATCGGGCTCTGAGCGGAGCGGAGCGCATTACTTGCAATTGTGACCGAATCCTATTCTGGCAATATCCTCATGGGCAATAACTCTAATGGCCCCGCGTAATGGAGCGATCGTTGCCGCTTTATTTATCGCCGCAGTCACAACGGTCCCTTTCTTTTCGCAGTTTGTTTTCCCCTGCTACCATTTCCTCCACCCGACTTCCTCCTTTCTCCTCTCTCCTCTTTACCCCTCCCTTTCGAGCAATTAAGTCCCACTTTGTGCTCCTCATCGACTTCCCCCTTCATTCATCCTTCCCACAGAGAACCCATTCTCTTGCGTTCTCTCCAATGCCATCGCTGGGTATTCAGCCGCACTCCTCCTCTTACTTTCCACACCATCTAGCCTATTTTACCTCACGCAGTTTCACTAATATGCTTTTTATATCCTTCATTATTCCTATTCTCCTTCTTATCATCATGGGTTAGGCCGCGTAACCCATTGGGGTAGATGGAGAGGGCGCTTCCTATTGTGGCCAATGGTAGAATTAGGAACCTGGGCGTGGCCCAACTGCCATCTTTGTTAACCCCGATTTTGCTCTAGCGCCTTTCGGCTGACGCACTAATTTTGCAATTTTACAATGTTTTCTATCGATAACTGATATAGAAATCATCACGAATTTACTTTTCAGTATGCATTTTCCTAACATATATTTTTTATTAAATAAAAAAATCCGTATGTGTAGTAGCTAACAATAATCTCTCATATATCATTTCCGCTTTGAAATTTGTATATTAGTAGAGCGTGTGTTTTTACGCAATTTTTTCCTGGGCTGACTGGGAATTATTATTGCACCACATGTAAGACGTTATTAATCAACCATAAACTAGATTTCTATTCATGTTATTTTTGGTGTGCTGTTTCGGTTTTTCCATTTCCGCTGTCCATTCCGTTTCCATTGTCCACTCATCGTCTAAACGTTACGGCTAAGTTAAAGGCACAAATGTTGTATGTATTTTGTCTAAAAATCGTTGTAAATATCATATATCATTTGTTAGGGAGTATAAACTATGAGACTGAAAACATTTCGACGCTACGGGACCTTATATTATATTTACATTTTTATTGAACATTATATATATTTCATGGTTATATGATATTGAACTTTTTTTCAGCCACAGCAGCCGCCTGCAGAGCCAATAATTTTTAAGTAATGCGTCCTATTGTTAGTTGCTTTATTGTTTAATATTAACTAACATAGATTGGCGCCTAACTTTATCACTATTCAGTTCTCACGGGCATTTCGCTTTAGTTTTTCAAAAAGGGAGTGTATAAGTTAGGAAAATACTATTTTCTTCCACATTTAATACATAATTTCATTTAAATATTGGTATTATCGTGATCAATTAGCAAAAAAGCAAGATAAATTTGTTTTTTTTCATATGTACATCAAATTGAAGACATGATCGTCTAACACAAACCAGAAATTGGATAAAAGTATATGAAAGACATTTTACAATGTAAACATCTTCATTGCATTGTGAAATTCCCTCTTGTACCACCTTTAGGAGTACATTTAAGCATCTGGGGTACTTAACGGTAACCTTCAATCATTCCTTTTTCGGAGGGCTAGACTGTGTATTTATGTACGGATGGGAGAGAACGAAATTGGCTTACCAGTATCATCTTCTATTAATACCTCATTAATTTTCTCTTCTGTGGAACTCTATCTCTTCCTTTCCTCGCCTATTTCCTACCTTCTTCTATTATTTTTATGCTTTTTATCTTTTGTGTCTTTGGAACTACTCTTTAATTGGATAGGCCATTGTCCTTGATTTTCATTTCCTTCAATGAAATTGTCTAGACTTTCACTGCGGCTTCTTCAGGCCGTCCTTCTCTGCCTTTCTCTTCTCGGCTTTTCGTCCGCAATGTCGTTACCCTGGTAAATATTTTTATCTCTAAGTTACTGAATCTATTTCACGCACTTTTACTTGTAGAAGACACCATTACAATTTTCAATATATTTTTTGGTGGCGATCAACTTGTTAATGTATGTTCCCCTAGACCTACACTTTCTCAAATTTTCTTTATCAATAACATTATTAACATTTACGATGATTTCTAAAGTTTTTCGCATATTTTTACATCGATCTAGTTTGCAACGAACTTATCCCATTAAAGAGGTATGTAGGTTCGTTATTACAATATTGTATTGTGTTAAAACAATATGAGCGCGAAAAAAATGAACCTATGCAGCTTGATTATGATCAAAGTTTGTTGAAACTTAGGTTGGTATTATGGAACGGTGAGCAAATTAACAAAGTATCTTTGATTTTGTAATAATGTTATCAATATGTCTTATCCTCGAGACATTGCCTAATATTTTAAACTTTATTTTCTTTGGTAAATTCAAAGCATCTAGAAAAACATACCTGAACAACGACGACGTGTATAAATCATAAAACTTCAATACAGCATAATAACCCCGCCAACTGCACTTTTAAGACATTTTAGGGTTAAAAATGATGTTGAACTCATATTTACGTTTTTCATGGGATTATTAACCTCATGAGAGTTTCTTGAACTATGTACTTGGTGGTATTATTAACAAGGACATCGCTGCAACTGAGGTTTAGCAATTCTGTGGTGATAACGGGGTAACACAGAAGACGAGATTGTGTAACCAACGGGAGATGGAACTCGATGGGATGAATCGTAGACTAAGCACTATCTGGTTATGCTAACCAGTGTCCAGTACATGGAAAACAGCTCTTGTCTACCATCCCCTTAAATTAGGTCACCAATTCTTTCTATATTCAAAGTTTTCGTGTTTGTACCATCTTCTATCTACTTACCGAATTTTCCCAGACAGAGACGATATGGCCTTTCAAAATATTTTCTCTTTAGGTACGAGGGAAGGAAGAAAAATAAGATAATCAGGTCACAACTTATTCTATGCAAAATATTATATGCTATATGACTCTGAATTTTCCGTAGACTAATATAAATCATGGCCATATTTAACATTCATAGGTTCCAGTATCTAATTACTTGCTAAATTATAGGCCATGGTTTTAAGATTTTTTGGCAATTATGTATCAGTTAAGTAATACTTTCTAATTTTGAAAGAAATCAATGATGAATGCATATTATTTTCCCTTGTTAAAGGCATTGTCAGTTAAGTGCAGGATAAGCCTAGTACTATGTGTATATTACGGTTGAAAAAATGAGTTATTATTAATTTTATTCATAAAGCAGAATGTTTGAGGATTTGTCATTCATATACGTGGACATTCGCAATTCGTATAAACAATTAAATGGTGTCAAAGGTAGCTAGAAAGTTCAAATTACGGTCGAATAGGTCGTGATGCAGTACCTTCTGATAGGTTCTAAGAAAAACAAACAATTCTATAAGGTAGTTTTTTCCCATGTTTGTTAATTAATTCTCCCATGACAGCAGCATTGAAATTGGTAAATTATTTTCCACCTATGTTTATGTATAATTAACTACCAACATTCAATATTGGATCAAAATTTTTAAAATTGGACGGCTTTAAAACTTTCGCATTAAAATGTTTTCGGAATTTTATCACGCGCGCGATGTTGGCTTTATAATGCGCCTTCAGCCGTAAAAATATCCATTTTTCATCTTTTTAGCCGTAGATAATTCCGTCGCAACTTTCGAAATGGCTTTAAATGCATGTACTCGCATGTAGAATTTAAAAGCTTGGTTAAATGATCAGTTGAGATAGATAGTGATAAAATTGATATGGTGATCGTCGTACTAACCATTCTACGTGTGTTGTACTTTTAGGAAAACTAATTTCGAAATATCACACTGAAACGTTCATTGTAATCCGGCAATTCAATTGAATGTAACTCGACAGATTAATATCCACTGAATTACGAATGGTGAATAGAAGAATATAGCTTGTACATCATGATTTTTGAGGCATTTAAAACAGTTGTTTATTTTATGTCGGTTTTTATTAAAGTATCTTCATGATTAATAGTGGGTCGTAATATTTTTCAGTCACTGAAAACAACCGATTCATTGATCAAATATGAACACAGCAATTCCACTACAATAATACCGGAAGATGTTATTTTACCTCCTCCAGTTATCTAGTAAACATAACTGACTGTGGGAAAATAATTCGGATAAGACGTGTCATCCACAATTTGTACGTGTATCATTGAAGCTGACGGTAATAATTAATGTTTTATCGGGAGATCGGGGTTAGCACTGTTCCAGACTCATGTCCACTGTGGTTTAATTAACTGAAGTGGAGGGAGGATATTTTATAGCATAATGCGCACATATGATTATAGAAACTGCATTAGTAGTTTAGAATTCTAAAAATAATTAAATTTCGATTTTTTTTTACATTTTAATCTGCATTGAATTTAGTAATCATACGATGTCTTCCAAGTCGCTTGACATCGGATTGAAACTATTTTAATGGGAGATTTTCTGAATATATTTGCATCCTTTTTATATAGTTTCAGGAAGCCTTCCCTCCATTGAATTTCATTAGAAGCCCTACTTTACTAAGTAAAATGGATGTTCTTATTAATGAAATTAATTACGTCGCGACGTTCAAGTTGTTACTGTTTATCCTAAGGAGTGTTACAATAATCTTTCTTCGTGGGGCCAATTGTAACAGTGGACTCAGGCACATAAATCCTTGATATTTTGATTGAATCAATAACGAAATGGTAAACCAAATGAAATCCCTTTGTTGGGACAAAGTGAAGGAAGCTGTAATATTTATCTCAGTCGCATTGCATAATTTGATGGCACAATCATGTGCTTTTATTGAATAAAGAAAGATTTCGAAACTCTTCTACATTAATAATTATAATATGCTCTCAATTTATAAATTATGTTGTAATTTTTTTCTTTCCTGAGTGGCTTAAATGAGGCGTTCTTTAAACCTAGTGAGCTGCATGATCGTGCACAGCAAATAAACATAGAACAATATCAAAGCTATATCCTGGAAAGAAAGAGCATTTTCAGCCTATAGGGTTAATATACGCAGGAATATCCTTTTGAAGATATTTATTTCCGGGTACCGATCCCTTACCGTCTTCAAATTTTATGATATCCATAGTTTTTCATTAATTTCTTTTATCGCTATCTAAACTCGTTATATATATGACGTTGAGGACTGGTGTAACTGAAAATAGTAATGAAGTGTTTTCCAAAAGGAGACATATGTGGATCACTTAAATACTACGACAGTTGTAGGTCTTTTGGAAATCGATGCATGAGAAAACTGCATAATTTATCCAATAAAATATACGTCACTGTTGAAATTTTAGAAAAGGGAAGGTGTATTCCATTCCTTTTCAAATACTATTGATTGCTCTTGGTTCAAAAAATTTAAGGCTTCGTTCGAATCTTCTCTTATCATATTTAACAGTCATCGTCCATTATCAATATTAATAAGAATTCGTTATGGAGGTTGGAATAATGTTCGTGTATGGGCAGATTTGCGTGACACTATAACTTTGTGTTTTTATTGTAATGTGTATAACTAAAAGTGAAAAAATTGCATGATGCCGAGATGGTTTCTTGGCAATTAAGTGCTATGTTAACTCGCAGCCTTACGGCGTGTTGACTTATATTTGAAGTGATTAAATTTCACTTACACAGATTTTCTATTAAACGCGGAATAATACATTTATCAGTATTTTTATGGTAGCTAGCAAGTACCGTATAGGTATCATATCGAATATAAAACACGTATTTACGTATTATATCCGAATAATTTTTAGTAACGAGCAGCAAATGCACTTCATAGCTGCGTATGATTAAGACAAACATTTTAAAAGATAGTTCTGGATTTTTTTTTCTTTTGCTATATGTGTGGTAATTTTCACCGTATGAATAGATATTTAAGTGGATTGTGATTCAAGAATTTTTTTCACGTTCTTTTAAAGTTATTTAATTGTGCACTCAGTGGCCCACAACTACCGCTTCAACAAACTTTAGGCTTGTATAATGTCGGGTATACTGTAGATAAGGCTTTCCTTGTAACAAGGAAGAGGAGGAAAACGTCATTTTTGCAGATTTGTCGGGGGGATTCAGGTCGGTAGATGCTTGGCGTATAGAGGTCAAGGTGGATTTTTTCAGTGCGATATTATCTCGAGCCATCCTAATGGAACTCTTTATGGTGTCTGAAAGGCTTGGCCTTGAGTTAGGAAGGTTATACTGAGAAAAGCGGTGTTGAGATGTAGATTAGGTATCGTTGGAGAAGGAATGTCAACTTTTTTTATAATTTTATGATAAATTCACTATTTGTATGATTAAATAGTTGAGAATTATGAGTTTTAATTCAACATAACTTCCACCAATCAAACAGAAATGGGCGTTTTTTTATCGTATTAGGTGCTCCATGGTTTTAATCTGTAGTTAGTGATTTTATTTTATTCTGTCGCTGTCAATAGATACCGTGAAACAAGTTGAAGTTTCAGGCTCTACTGTGTAATAAAGCGACACGTGAAATGAGCACTCACTTTGTACATTCCTGAAATTTTTATTTTCACCGACCATGGTTTCGACAGTTTCTGTAACCAAGGATACTACTCTGTCATTATCATTGCATGGTAGGTGAAAATAAAACAGCGTGGAATGTACGAAGAAGTTCTCATTTCACCGTGAAACAACCCTTTATTCATCAGATGTAGAATTTCTGTTTTGTCCCTCGTTCTTTCATACGTTTGTGCTTTACGAGAAACTTAATTGTTACTTCTAATAAATGTATCCTGATTACTGGAGTGAACTCGTGAGAGTTTAAAGTGTACCGTCGGAGTTTTATTCGCTGTAAGTACTGATTCTATTTTAACATGGACAAAAATCCTATTGCTCCAGGAGAAGCCTGCCAAAATTTACTTAGGATAGGTTTAAGTCGATTGATAATTCAGGAACCGTAGCCATCGGTCTGTTGCGAGTGAGCCGTCACCTGAAGCGACCGAATACTCAACGTGGATACGTGATTCTCTCGAGTCCAGATAGCAATCATTAAACGGAGGATCCGTATTTTAACTCGAATCACAAGGGCCGCTGAGTTATAAAATCGAGGCACAGTCTTGACGCTCGCTATTGACGCACTTCTGAAGTCAGGTGCCCGCCTTCCCATTTCTTTCTCCGCAATTCACTCGCTCAATCTTATCTTTCCGCTCTACATACCCCAGTTCCCATTTTTCCATTCTGCCTTGTGACTCGACGTCTCAAGCTTCGCTTTCGTTGGCTCTTAAATCCTCGTCAGTTCGTATCCTTGGCGAAATCCTTATTTCTTTAACTGAATATGACCCGAGATGTCTTCTGCAAAGGGGATGAGGGATTTTAGGAAGGATTCCTTGGCCAGTACGTAATAGTATTTCCAGAGATGTGGTTTTATCCCGGGTATAGAGCTATATTCTTTTCTAGTATATTTTAAACTCATTGGGTCAAGCTTATCCGAATGAAACTGCTGTAATGTGTGAAATGTATTCATATTGATCAATTCTCAAAGAAGTTTTAATTTTGTGCGGCAGAGTGACGAATCCTTGTGTATTCCGGTGAATTTTTTGTAAGATAAGCCCCATATAGATTTTATTAATTCTGGTCTGATTTCACATGTCTTCATACATTTTAAGTTTCAGGGAACATTTTTTTCTTACAAAGGCATGTCACGGAGTGAATGTGAGAGTGACTACTTGGTTATTTCCAGCTTGTATTTGTGGGAATATCTGCAGTGATAATGACCACGGCATTTGGCAGAGAATATCATCGAGGGGATCAAAATTCCTCCAAACTCACCGTGATCGAAATATCAACAGGTGAAATTTCATCCTCTCATCATGAATAGTTCCTGACCTTTTTTGATGACGGGTTTGAAAACTTAGGGAGAAAGATGGTACGTGACGTCTGAACCTCCATATAATTCAATTTAGTCTCCTGAGCTCCTATGAAGATTTTCATTAGGCATACTAGGACATGATGGGAGGCCTTTCTGTTGAATAAAAGTTGAGTGAGATTTCAGTAACTCGTTTGGGTAAATTTTTGGAATTCCAGGAATTAATTATTTGAAATCGAATAATATTTCCTTCACGAACAATAGAGCACTTCCCATTTAAAATTTGTGGTACCTTGGCTGTTATGGATAACAGATTTATTCATAGAAATAAGTTTTGATATTTTCAATTTTGATTAGCAAAGTTTGAAGTCTACATTTTTTCATTAATGAGTGATTATTTAACTAAATTATAATTTTATCATTTGAAATATGCGGCCGAGGAGTTATTGATCCTAGATACATAATGGCGTTGGAATTTACATTTGGCTTCATAGAACTCTTCATGATGGAATTATTCTACTGCGCAATTTTATTCATGCATTGCTATTTTTTTAGAACTAGGTAATACTGGAAATCTGCATCGCAGCAAAAAAACCAGCCGTGACTTATGGATACATGATCATATGATATGGATACATGATATGGACTCATGATCATAGAAGATTTCCACTTTTTTTTACAAAAAATACTTAGTAGAACTTTGTAGTCAGTGTAGGAGGATGGAAACATAAATATCAATAGAGAAATATAAAATTAAACTAACTGATAATTTTTTAAGCCATACTAAACTTATTACCGCAAAAAATAATCCTATGTAAGGTCATGTTTCACGTTTGGCTGAAACAAAATTGACGAAATAAATCTATGAGTAGATATCAGGTAAAAATAAGCTCAGAGGAGACATAGAAAGGAATGGAGGGACGATTCATAGATGGTTTACAAAAAATAAATTATGTCAACTGAAAGGAGCTAGACAATTATGAGCGTTTAATGTTGAAGCGGTTTAAACCATTAAAAGGTCACAGCGCCCAAGGACGAAGTGTTTGTCCTCTCACGAATAATGACTGGATTCGTGAAAATTGCTTTGTTAATGACAACTCTTGGTAAAATGGAAACTTGAAGCTTTCACGTGGTGGAAGGTTAGTGTTCAATAAATTGTGGAAGTCACAAATTTTTATCTTGTTTATTATGACAACTGTTTGGCGATCAAGCCAGCTCTTGTGATTAATATCCAAGACTAGAACGCTCCCATCCGTGTCATTCTTCCTCATTGAAAGCGTCACGGTGTTGCTCTATTATGGCGCTCGTGCCAATTTAGTACGTTTGTATTACTTCGCTTCCCTTTCCGACGTGAGTGTTACCTCAACTTGGAAATTTTTATCATAATTATTTTTTCCGGCGCTGCTCTCCACACGCATGTTACCGCAGGGTGGATGCGCGCTTTGAAGTCTTCTACCCTTTGAATCCCGCAGGACCGGCATCAAAACTGAGCTTATCACTCACCCAGGGCTCCCCCCCACACTTGTGAATCTCCAGGGCCAAACGCCGCCTCCTGAGAAGTGCCTTTGCTCTACCGTTCCCCCTTTCTCCCTCTTCACCGCGTACCCTATCCCTTTATTCCTGCTTCCCCTTCTGCTTACGTCCTCCCTGACGTTCTCTCTTCTCGTCTTTGAAGGGCAACAGTTTTGCTGGGGCTCCTGTGCAACTCTCCCAACATCTGTCACTAATTGTGAGTTTCGGCACCCGCAGCTGTTCGTGGATCTGGCTTCTCATCTATGCTGCGTTTTTAGTAGAATTCCTGGGCGGTTTTAATTTATAATTTGGGAGTTAAATAGAAAGTTGAATAACTTTAAGCTTTTTCGACGAACATTATTTTATCTGCTCCACTTGATTCATGAGTATGGGGCCATTACGAAACGGCAAAATGCTTATGAATGAATGAATGAAAAATTTATTAATTGTCCTGGGGATATACCCCTTAAGAACAAAAGCAATTTACATTTTTTGAGCAACATAAAGAGCAAAAACAACAATTTGGACAGAAACATAATGAAAAAAATAAATATAAATTAATACCATTTTTACAATGCTGAATGCAAAGTTTTTTTGGAAATCATATCATAACAAATTCATCTGCATACTTTTTTTTTCAAAGTTAACATCAGAAGAACAGCACTTAAATACTATTATTAAATACGCAAACACAACTACTACAAGCAATTACAGCAATATGCAAAATATGCAAAATAATAACATTTAGTGGTCAGAAAGTAACATATTATAATATTTCATCTTAAAACTAGCAACAGAAGAACAATTTTTTATGGTTTTGGGCAGGGTGTTCCAGAGATGACACGCAGTGACCAAGAAAGAATTTTGGAACTTCGTTGTGCGATGACTAGGAAAGTAAAGATACTCAGGATCACATCTAGTGCACATATCCCTAGTGGAAAGTTTCACGGAAAACATGTCGAATAAATATTCAGGGGATTTTTCTTGAAATAAGCAATACAAGTAGAATCCGAGGAAATATTTCCTTCGGGTTTTAACATCGAGCCATCTAAGTTCATTGTAGTAGGGGGTCATGTGGACATCTCTGCGAAGTTTAAAAATAAACCTAATGCATGAATTTAGAGCACTGTGTAGTGTGGTGTTATCTTCTTCATTTAAGTCGTTGTAAACTAGACAACAGTAACTGCGGTGACAGCTGTCACCTCTTGTAAACCTTCAAACTCCTCCTGTCTGGTCAGTAAGATGCTGCGGAGTCTTTCGATGTGTACAACGGAAAAGAGAAACAAGCCTGTCGGTCAACAGAAACATCCCCAATGGTTGCAGCGATCCGTAAAAAAAGAAGACCTTTTCAATGGTCGTAACACTCTTTCATCTAGATTCAAGAAAACACGCTTAAAACAGACAGCAGCGAGACTCACTGAAACTCGAGAGAGACATTTAGCCAAATATGCTCAAAATGTAGCGTAACTTTCAGTAAATTCATCTGGGGTTTTCCTTCGGCTTAAAGTTGTCAACAGTACCGACGTGACGCTTCAACGGATGGCTCGTCCATCGTCAATAAGGTAAGTTAACCCCTCATGTTACTTACCCTGACGATGTTGGACGAGTCATCCGTTGCAATTTGGTGTTGTACACAAATTTAGCTTGGTGGTATTCCCGAAAAAGTTACTTATTCACCGGGAAAGCATATATTCTTGAATCAATACCTGTTTACTTATTCCCTCGTCCTCCAAACCTTGGACGAGTGTTTACTTAGCTGTCGGGTAATGCCAAAAAATGTTCCCAAGATGACCATTTAGTGATTTCAATTTGAAATGACGTTTCAAAACTTATGGGCGTCAAATATCGATACACTGATACACATGTACTGCCGAGGGAAAACCTTCCGTTCCCTTAATCTCTATGCCTTCTCCTTCCAGTGTTCTAGTCCATTTCCTTAAGTTTTCTCTCTGTTCTTATGAAGTGCTACCACTTTGCATACCTCCTCTTCATCTTAGCGCCTGTAAATAACATTATGAGAGTCCCACATTTTTTATAGCTCTACGACTCAGTCTGATCGGAGAATGTTTTGGCGCTACGGGAGGTTTCCTGTTTGATAACGACTAGTTGACCTATTTCACTTTAAATGAATGTCCGCGGCTAATTGTGTTTCTAATCTTCTCATGCTACCTCTGTTGCTGTTATGTCAGTAACTGAAAGATTATAAATTTGATCATAATTTCTCATTGTATGAAAATGTCTCCTACACTTTGACAAAACCTTCTCATTCGATAGTGTGGATCCAAAAAAGTCGTCTCTCTCCTTAATAAATGTATGACCCTCTAACTCTCATGTTTCTCGAGGAGACATTTTGAATATAGATTCTGTGTTTGATTTATACACGTGGCTAGAGAAATTCTCAAGGACAAATATTAGCCAGTGAATTTAGTATCCAAAATTTGGTGTAATAATTGTAAATAAAGTAACTTTGTTATTCCACATAAATTTTATTAAAAATTTGATTGTCTTAAATGAAAAATATATAATACCTAATAATAATAAGACCCAAAGTCTTAAATAAAATTTATGTGGAATAAAAAAGTTACTTCATTTACAATATATTGTAAACTCCATGAAGTCACGCCTGAGACTACGGATTATAGGTCAAATGAGGTGTGATTTCACGTTGTAATCTATTCACCTTGACGCTTCAGCAATATTCGTTGAGTTGGCTAATTTACCCCCTCTCCCAGTCAGTCAATACGTGCAATCTTCCCTTACCCTCCTAAGTACGCCCCTCCTGTGCTTCGCATCAACACTGCCCGTACACTCTTCAGCTTCCAGCCATCTCGTCCCCACTGTAACCTTATCTCTCACCGTCTTTAGAGCATCACTGCCACTTTGCCGGGCTCTTATACATCTCTCCGCGTACAGTTTCACTGAATCTCTTCCTCCTTCACCCTCCCTCCTGGCCACAGACGTGGGTACACCTATAAATCTGGTACTGTGAAGAAGTGTCCTCAATTTGACGACCTCTCATCTCGTTTTGGAAAGTGCTCTAATTATTATGTTCCTCGCCTTTTAGGTTGATTTTTGTTCTCTACCGATGTGCCTCTTTACCGGAATATCCGTTGACGCCCTTTAACATGATGCTTTCTCAGATTCTAATGTTGAAATGCATTCTTTATGAATTAAAATACCTTTTAAAAGGCGTTTTCGGACTTGAAGAAGGATTAGATTCCGATTATGTGTCCTAAAAACCGATATAATTACGATACTAATTTTCCATCCCGTTCTTGGATCGAACGACTGGTCACAGGAAAACAGTCGATTCGGGCGTGTCAAGAGATTACCGTGTGGTAGACTTGCTCTCCAACATAATAATCTTCGAAGAAATTGTGTGAACTGTGATCGAGGAAATGTCCTTGTCGACTAACGAAAGTGGATAAATGTAGCTTGTTTAGAATGTTTTACTAGTATTGTTGTGGCTACATTTTCACTATGGAGCGGTTATTCAGGGTTGCATAGCTCAGGAAATGACCGGCCAGAGCAGATGGCGTTAACATTGGTGAACTCAGGTTCAGAGTCAATGAATTTGATTTAAGTTCTGAATTCAGTTCAAAATTTTCAGTGCTGATCTGAGTGTGATGGTGGAATTGTTATCAACTTTTTGACGATATTTTCGAAATTTGACGTAAATTTCCGCAAATTAATTCATTTTTATTTCACACTGCCATTTCGTCGGACAAATGAGCACCCAACTACAAAAACTGATTTTCATAAAATTGTTTTTTTTAAGACTATTTACCATCTCAATTGGAATCTACGGGCCAATAACTAAAACGAAACTCGGAATTTGAGGGTTTTGGTCCACTCTTGGGTTTTTACCTTATTAATCAATGAGAACATGCTGCTTGTTCTACCACTGTCAACGCTTCCTTTATTTTTCTTCCAAATGCGATGAAGGTATATGCAGTGAAACCTGTATTAAGCGACCACCGCCGATTCTGCGGAAAAATGGTCTTTCAGAGGAGAGGTCGCATGATAGGAGTGGTATTTAAGAGGGGTTCCACTGTATTTATTTCCTTTACCAAACAAAGAGACAGAAGCTACAAGTCTCTTACTAACCGGAAAACTATTGTTTGGCATTTTTGTCCCGTTCTCTCCACCTCTTGAATTTTCTGTAAATTTTCCAGAAGACAAGCAAGTAACCAACCCTCAAACGCCACGCTTCCACTTGCCACAACACGAGCATAAATAAAAATTGGCCATATTTGTAAATTATTTTGATTAAAATTCAAGTAAAATGAAAAACATTTTTTTAGCTCTTAAAGTCTGCTTCAAGCACAGTGCGTCTTTCCACGAACGGGTCATAGAACCGTTGATCCTTTGACGCAATCCGTTAAGAGAGGGCTAATTCACGCTTTAACTCACTTGCCCTGAGGGCGATTCCCTTTTCCACCCCTTGTTTCCCTCTTTCTCTCTGATCCTCTCCCTGAATCCTCTGACCTCAGCCTCCAGCCCTTTTGGCTTCCGCCTACACTAACCTCTACTGTCTCCAGCTTTGAAAGGCTCCAATGCCACGGTAATAATTTCCGTCCATTCGCATATATCTCCTAATTATCGCTGCTCTTCCTACTAGCCTCAGTCAAGAGGGTTCCAAGAAACCTAACTCCGCAGGAGAAATTGCTTCCGTTTGAGGAACGGTTAGAACAGCTGCCTTTTAAATGACAGTTAAAAAAAACCGACTTGCATTCAAAATACTGTGCATTTTACATCAGAAGGAGAATCTAGTCACGGGTTAAAGTATAACCCTAAGAAGATCCCTACTTTAGGGAGATTGTCAAATTGAATTCTAATGAACAGTCCTTTAATTAACATGGACCTCTCTGGTTTTAGGATTCAAAGCTTCTGGCAAATAAAGGAGTGTGCAGTTATATTCACCTTGATTTATTACAAAAATAAGCGTTTTTCAAGAAGATGGCGATGTAATTCAAAACGCTTTGAATTTAAATTTAGCGCATGTAAAATAAGCTCTTTAATCATATTTCATGACCGTCCATTAAGTCTCGCCTGAAATTTGAGTCGTATGGAGCGTACTCTCTCCAAATATATTTCTATTTCAAATTTATTTATTCTCTCCAAATTATACTCTCTCGGACACTCTTTCCTATTATTCTCTGACGTTTTGGGGGGTTTAGCATTTGCTGATGCTTAAATTCTGGTTACTCATTCTTTTGTCTTGGTTCGAATTCAGTCAGTGTCAGAGACTTTTAGCGGAACTCCTACCCGTCCGTGATTGCGATGTGAAGAGAACGTCAAGTTGTCAGACCTTGCTGGCGTCGCGAAGACGAAGCAAATGCTGTTGTTGTGTGTCTCTCTCAACTTATCTTCCTTCCTTATTCTACCAAAACCAGATTACAACCTAATCCCTATTGTAACTGGGTAACTCAGTCGCTTTCTCTAAATAACAGCATCACTACTAAACGTGTGTAATTACAGCTCCTATTCTATTAGAAATTCCATTGGTAAGTCATAGATTTTTAAGTTAAGATGCGGAAATTCATTGCAAGAAAAACTGTGTTACGGGTCTGTTCATCTGTCTCCTTGGTTCTGATTTCCCTTCTTCTCAACGCTTGAAGGAAACTCCGCCTGGATTTGTGCCATTTTTGTGAGAAGTTTTATGACAACGCCTCATGTTTTAATCTTTTCTTTCGCTCTGGTGCACTGCTCTCTTCGCAGCAAAGCAGCGCCCTTGCTTTCCATTCATTTCAGACCTTGCGAAGTTGTAACTTCAGAAAACATTGGAAGCCGGTTGATGTGCGCTGGAAATTAAAAGGTGATGATAGAAATTACTTTTATCACCTTCTAAGTGCTTTTTTGCGGATTCTCAGTTGTCGCGTCAAATCTGAATTATGTCTTGAATAAAATGGCTATACCTTTTTTTTCCACAATTAACCATTTTCTTTCAAAATCTTTAGCAGCTTTCATAAAGTCACCCCGCAAACCACCAACTTCAAAAACAAATTTTGAAATTATCAGACAAAAAATTAGGATGAAGAGTTCTCGGGTTTCCAACCACCACCCGGTTGGAAACCCAAGAACTCTTCATCCTAAGCATCCGCCGGGAAAGCCTTAAATCTTACACAAAATGTTACCTATTTAAATGTGGATATTGAACGAATTTGATGACTATGTTCAAACATTCGGCCGTGACTATTCTGAATCTTAAGAATGCTTACGACTGGCAGTTTATCGAGCATTTCGCCCTCGCACGCCGTCCAATTTTTTATCGGTCGCGTGCGCTGGAGTCAGAAATATATTGTACACTTCTCCATATGGAATATTATTTTAAGTGTTCTACCGGTTAAGGTAGGTTTTTGTTGAATGTCAAAGAATCTCCTCCCGGTCTTCTACACATTCAGGGGCCCATACCCCTCCAATATATCCTTTTTCGCCTCGGCATACGATCTACACTTCTTCATCCCGTCCATGCAACCTATTTTCTTTCTTCCCCTTCCCCGCTTGCCCAACATCCTTCCCATCTATCACACTCTTCAGCAACCCATCGCCCTTTATTATATCCTTCAGCTGTCTACCCTGCCTATCCCAGGTTTAATTCAGAAGTTTCCGTTCATCACCCCCCATCTCATGCCTTTCCTCGTTAGTCTTCCTTTCCGTCCACCTAACCTTCTCCATCCTTCTCCATACTCACATCTCTAATGCCTGCAGCCTATTCTCGTCCTCCTTCCCGAAGGTCCACGTTTCTGTCCCATACAACGCTACGCTTCATATCAAGCTCTTTACCAGTCTCTTCTTCACATCCTTACTCAATATTGATTATAGAACTCCAATAATAACGCCGGAGTCTGTAAATCATGTACGAATTGTTTATGCTGTCAGTTCAAACCTCGGAAAAACCGAGGTGTGCTATTCACTGAATTGGACGTGGAATATTAACTGAAAAGTGAGCTTTCAAAGTGACTCCGGAGACTGACATTATTTGCGGAGTAATTAAACTATGAGTTTTCTCAGATTTTCAGAGTTTTATTTGAGGAAAAATTCTTTTTCAGCACTTCTGACAATTCCTGCAGAAAGAATCTTCATGGACAGTATATATTTTATGAAAAAAAGAGAATGCGGGATGTTTTCATCACCTAAACTCGTAAGGGTATTCATTTTGACTTATTTAAATTAAATTAAAACATAAACGGCAGTGACTTAGCCAGGATTTTGGCTTCAGGAAGGGAGGCTGAATTTGACGCCTAGGGGGGGTGTCCTCTCTTGGTACAACATGATTCGTTGCTAGAGTTGATTTATGGCTACCTTTTTGCGTTAAAGCTGTTGCATTCTTACCTTTTTCTCCCCTTAGAGGTGAGAGGAGGCTCGCTTTAATTGTATTGGTGCAAAACTAGTATTTTTCCAAATATCTAAAAATTTCGCGGGGTGGTGGGAACTAAATCCTTCAATATCCCCCCCTGGCCACTTACCTGGTTTACAATAAAGTCAGCCTTATCAAAATTGAGATAAGAGGAATTTCAGTGTAATATTGATATTCGTGCAAGAAAAACCGGATTGGGGATTATCCGTACCACTCAATTCTCTTTGTCTCCTCAAAAATTCGATACTCGAATTATGAATACTAAGAAAATGTTTCGAAATGTATTGGCTGATATTATAATGCTTTTCTTCCTACTAATTGAGTTGAGTAATGTAGTTATATCACCGCCACATTTTCTACTTTTTCGGTTATCCGAGTTTCACGTTAATCAGTACTTTATCTGGAACCTAATTTTAAGGATTATCGGAGTATCGCTCGAAGTTGGCATCATTCTCTGCTCCTTCGTGCATCTATTTCCTTATTCTATCTTCTTTTGCTCCCATTTCACACATATGCGATATACTCCTTCGCATTTGTGCCTTTCCGAGTCGCCGTCAAGGATCCACACTCGTCGCGCCCCCATTGAATGGATTCCCGGCTTCGGCCTGTCTAACCGTACGGCCCGCCGAGATCGCGTCCCCGTCGCCATATGACTCCTCGCCTCGGCCGAGTACGGGGTGACACGTGGGGGACGAACGGGCCGCGGTCGTCTCGGCTTGCGGCTGAGTGTTTGTGTGGTTTCGGAACTACATCCCCCACCTTCCTCCTTCTCTCTTGCATCCCCTAGTAGTCAACCTGCAACATCGCTCGCCCGTATGACCCTATCCGGGTCACTCACACCCGGAGACGAAGCCTATACATACGTGCACCTTCTCTATCTCTCTCTTGCTCAGAGCAGGCTAGAAACCAACTCGCCTTCCTCCTCTCCCCACCTCGCAGCCAGTACTGCCAACTCATAATCGAGTGGCTAACTTCAAGCAAAATGTATATAGGATGCTACGAGATGAAGTAAAAGCACCTGAAGACCAATATTAGTTCGGATTTTGAATTTCCATCGGACTAATGCTAGAATAAATCATCCTTGCTGAGCGAATTCATCGTTGAAATATTGTAAATTCTTTGATGTTCACCATTTGTTTGGTAATGGCATATACCATTCTTTCACTTAATAAAACAAGCAGTATTAGCTCAAATTGTAGATCCGAATTGTCTAAAAAGCGAGAAAAACTTTAAAATAGTATGTCTGATTTTAGTAATCTAAAATCATAGACCAGTAAGGCCATTTAAACGCCAGATAAATGAACGTCCAACTTTCTCGGGCAATTTAGTATAATTCTCATTTAATTGTATAGTATTATTCGTAAAAATTTTAAAATTATAATCTGTACTTTAAAGTCCAAATTGGTTCCATGATTGTGATGAATTGACCTGGAAATTTTTCCCTGACTCTTTATTCAGTCATTTCCCATTGCCAAATTTTCCTAAAGTTCGGAAGTATCGTAATGAAATATGCCTAAAACCTTCAAGATATGGTCACCGTCACCCCATTTTGTAGCGAATCCAAGGATCCAATTTCTCCTGAGATAAATATGTTGGTTTGCCTGCCACATCGTAGTACTTCGGACGATTCCGTGAACTTAACTATCGACCGAAGTTGTGGCTGTTGATACCGGGTCGATCTTATCGATCTGTGCCATCAGTGTCTTCTGATGCTGTTGCATCTCAACAGTAGGGCCGGGTAGTTCGGGTGGAATAAAAAAACTGTCATCCGCTCGCATCCGAAAAATCAGGTATTTTTTAAAATAATTTTTTTCCCAAAATTAGCAAAATACGTGATGCCGTCACTTTTTCTCGGATTAGGGTCGAACACCCTTCCACAGGGCAACCCCAGCCCCCTTTAGGATTTTTTGTCTCACTAAAATTATTAATGCGGTTTTCGAGATATATTTCTCATTCATTCATAAAATTATTTCTCGTTTAACAGTTGAAGATACGATAGAACTCGCTGGTTTCTTCAATCGAAGTGAATATGCTTATTATATATATTGCACTAATTTAAAAGATTATTTTTATCTTTAACGCACCATCTAAGAGATTTAGAGAAGCGATCGAGCTTTAGAGAATCATGTTGTTGAGATCATGGTCCGTAACATAGAAAAAGTGTAGAAAGTACAAAGCAAGTTTTATTCCAGTCATCACTTTTCCACAAAGCTTGAAACTTTAACTTGTATTAAATGAGAGCCGGTTTCATAAGCAACTGAACGATAATTAAGTTCGATGATTATTCCACCCCCCCATGAGAATGACGTAGTGGGGATGATCTTCTGTAAGTTTAGAGCATCTACTTCTCTGAAGGCGAGGTATGATCTTAACTGCCCAATGTCAATGCACCGCTATAAAAATCTGCTTTTTTCCTTCCGATTTATTTAGGAGCGCGATGAGTTGAAAGACGTCCACAGGTTGTTGGTGGAGTTTCCACGGGAGGAGGAGGTTGGGGGAGAGGATTTTGGAAAGGCTGGGAAAGTAGCCGTAGCCCTGGGACATGCTACGGACGGTCCCCAAACACACGTTACCTTAGCCACAGCTACTCCACCCAGCTAGATAGCAGATAGATGCTCAGCAGCATCTATCTCGTCCATCTTGCTCATGGACTCGTGTGGTTGACGCCATCTGTAGATTCCATACATCCGTGGAGATGACTCTCGTTTGACATGTGTCCCTTAGCTAGATGATATTGACTTGAAAGATGTATCCATATTTAGCGCAGGGATTTTCTCTTAAACACTCTGTAAGTACACTTCATCCTCGGGCTTTATGGTTTTCCTTTTACAGAAAATGCTATCCTCCAAAATAAAACAAAATTTTTAAAAGAATTAATGGCTCTTTTGTCGGTTAAAATCGGTAATCCTTCCAAAGAGTGGCTTTTTTAGATTTGAATAATTTATCAAAATGGAACATGTTCATATGGATTTTATACATTTTTACAGTAAACAAACTAATCTCTGGAAATCAGAACTAATGAATGTGTGTTGTTTTTGATCATGCTCTGGAAAAAAATACCAGCATTGTATGCTCATGCAAGCGACTGGTATGACAACAATATTTTTTTGGAAATAAAAGTGATTTGCACTCAAATGGATTTCAGTCAAACTGTTCCTCACAGCAAGTTTACCGTACCATGGTTTAATCGGTGATTGGTGATTCGCTATTGTGTTTCCTCGGTAAAAAAGAAATTCTTAATGTCGCTTTTGGCCTGTATAATTGTTTCGTTGAGATATTGCCGCCAATATTTGGATGAAACAAGAGACTACCAGAAGCAGAAATGCCTTCGAGTTATTGCAGAGAACACTGTTGAATCAGAGAGAAATTTCCGTGGTACTAATGTTTGAGGAAATACTGTAATCTCAAAAAGTAAGCGTTACCCTTCAGGACGCGTGTTTAAATAGTTCTGTTCTTTCCCTGGGTTGTAATGGCTTCATATCTCTTTATTATGAATCCATTTTGTCATGACAGGGCCTAAGAACCAATTGATAGCTTATCTTAATCATGAAGTATAAATTTCAAGGATGTATTTTTTCTATATTCAATATTGATCGAAATTTGCACTCATTTCTAAAATAGTATCATTTTATATCAGTTATTTGAGCGTAGAATGCGAGTACCATTCCGTAGAACTTAACTAGAAGTAGCACGAATTATTTACTTCTGGCTTCCAGAAATTAAGTTATAAGTATGTTGTTAGACCCTGTAAAGAAATGTTTTGAGCCCCGCTGAACTATTTTTTATGTATTCTTCGTTTATCGAATTGATATTTTATGTGATGAAATGAATGGGTTCACCTTAGTTACGGCAATCGCTGTTAGTTTTCTTGCTCCATGAAATTTCATTCTCAAATTTGATGGGCGGTATGTTTTGTATTCCTACCTTACTTTAGTACCTTATATTGGCCACAGAGAGAATGCATGATATAGTGTTGCCCTCTGTTGTGCGATAGGCAATTTTTTCTTTTTTGTGAGTGCGAGGGTAGAACGTCTTGTGCGACAGACTAGCAGTTACCTCGATGGAAGGACAGCGCAAGGTGCCGTGCCGATATTGAGAAGCAAGTCGGCGTATTTCATCCTGGGTGAGTTCAGGCGTTACCTTGGTGGCGAAACTTGGCATATTTTATCATTTCGTTCATACAGACTACTCTTTCTCACGAACATCTCTTTCTCCGAGAAATTAATGTCATGGAGTGTGAGATTCGTATCACTATAGTAAAACGTTCAAGTTATTCTTCAAAAATAAATCGTTTGTTGTTTCGTCTCTCTTTTGCGGACTTTTGTGGAGTGGTCTGCGTCAGATGCCGAATGCTCCATTCTACCCTCGGAGTCCTCCTAGTGGGCCTGTTTTTTCCTAGATCCGATAGACACCGATCTCGCCTTGCGCTCGAAGGCCAGAAGAAAACGTCGAGCTCAGACTGCCGTCCGTCGCATTAGACGCTAAGCCGTTTGACCCTGCTCCGTGTTCGACGATAAGATTAAGCTAATGCGGGCGCCCCTGTTTCTCGCACAGCCCTCCCGTCCCTTCGTTCTCTCCCTCTTCCCACACCCCCCACGTCCTTTCACTAATGCGTCTGCCAAAATCTCCCACCATTCCCCCCGCCTTCGACCCGTAGGCGTTAATTACCTCAGCTGTTGACGCTTCTCTAAACAATGAGACACCGATAGCATCTAATCTATCGCCCGAATTCGACCTATCTCGCTCTCTCTCTCTCTCTCTCACACACCCAAGGACACCCTAGGGTCGATCGCTGGGAGGACACTAGCTCGCTTTCCGTCCGTCCGGTGGTCATTTTTCAGCCATGGAAGTTTGCCGTGACCATTTCCCAACACCCTTCTCCCATGCTCCGAACGAATTTATTCCTTTGCTATCCTACGGAAGAATAAGACTGCAGGAAAGAGATAGTCAGGAATAGGTTAAAAGGTGCATCGACGGTTATAGGACATGCTTCACCTCATGCATCCAATCGTTTTCTGCAGAAAAGGACCTTGTAACATCACACGCGGTCTTTGGCGAATATTGTGAGAAAACGTATTTTATGTTACTTTTAAGTTCTACTATTTAATTTTTATCTGATTCAAAGCTGATTACAAATATTATCTAGCCCGTATTATTCTCAAATCAGATGACCCTTTTTTATGACATTCCAAAACATGTATTCACTTCACAAAATACCACATATAGACAAAAATACCATATATAAACAAAACATGCAATCATAGCTAATATTCCCTCGTGTATCACTCTCATTTCGGCCCTCTGGCTTTCGGCCCAAAATCACTTCCACTCAGGGAACTTTCTTTTGAATACCTTCACGGCCACAAAGTTTACTTCACTGCTTGAAGTATGGCGACACATGATAAATGTGGCAATGGATAATGGTGACACACTGATACATGTGTCAATAGATCACCCTTTACACTTGAATAAATAATATGCATGCAACATCGGCTTCTCCTAATTTTGGGTTCTCCGATTTCTGCTCGCCCTGGATAATGGCGCTCGCAAATATGGCTTCTCATGGTCGTAGATCGGTGAAGGAAGTCCCTTAATAAATTTCCAACGTGCGTTCACTAATTTTAGAATACTTTTCTACGGAACATCACTCGTAAAAAAGATTTCCTCTTATTTCCTCGAATGATTTTACGTAAAAGAATGGCACGGAGAGTTCTTCCCAGTGTATACATATATTGTTGAAAATCTCCTTTAGCATGGAGAGCATGTCGCTGTATATGGTATTGTATGCCCTATTTTTACTTCCCCTCCTCTGGAAGTGTCCCGAATGCTCTCGAACTAATTTCCCCTCCATGGGAGGTGGGGTGGTGAGCTTGTTCCATAAAGTTTGGCAACACTTTCAACATTCAATCCATACAGTCTGCGTCAATCGAGCGTGTACCCTTCAGAGTTCATTAAGTGCAGGTGTGCTGGTAACAATCGGGTTTTAGAGTTAATATGTCGAGCTTGCTTTTAAAGATGCTTGCTTTTAAAGATATTTCCGTGGAATGTGACAACCTAAATGTTTGCTTTTAGATGAAAATCATTACTCAGGCGTGAAATTTGTTGTTGAATGTCGTATTATTTCCCTGAACATCATTTTAAGATGATCAGACCGTCAAAAAATATTGTCGGCTTAGGCGATCGGAGTCATAACAAGGTGGAGAAAATTGGAAGGTATGATGTGGTGCGGTAGAAGAATGGTTAAGATCGTGAGGAGTGTTGCAAAGGAAAGCTCGGCCTCCTTTAAGTAGATTCTGGATATTCGATGTTCATTATCGCTCGCAAAATTGCAAACAGCCTTGAAGTGTTTAGAAGTGTATCACGCTCGATCGGACCTCTCGATACTCTCAAAATCACCAACTATCGCATGCGCACAAGATGTGGCGACTCGAGAATGGTGAATCCATGAGACCATGTTATGAAACTTGTAATATCTTATGAGGTAACCAACTCAGCCTTTCGAGGTTGGGCCCAAAGAAGAAGCAACGTGAAGAATTGCCTATGAATACCAAGGTTGAGAGGTGCAATGATACCTAAACGATTAAGTTTGTTATTAGAATTAGTTATTTAGAAAAAAATTAGTGTGTAAAAATCAAAGCATAGGTTGCATGTAAAACTGAAAAGGAAAACTGTTTTAGGTTGAGTCCGGAAGGGGCATTTGAATAAAATCAGGTCGCTGCCTGTTTGAATGAGTGAAAAATAGATTTCATTTATCTTTAAGACAGACGAAACGCAACCTCTCGTTGTGCCCCGATGCGATGGATGAACCGTATCTATCTCCAGAAATTTCTCGCAACACCAGCTGGATTACACTTCTTTCTCCCATATTTTTCGGTAGAGGCGAGGTAATGTAAACATCTGCAAATACAAAGGTCGCGGTCTCCATTCTTGCCTCGTTGAAATTTTCTCCATTTAGAGCAGGGAAGATATTTACTTTCGTATTTATTTTAATTACCCTTAATTTGTACTTCTGCTCAATAAAAGTATTATACTTATTCTGAACCGTTATAACTCAACATCTGACGAATGCTGTTTTTATGATCCAAGCGTCTTCTATCAACGCCACTCTCGTACATTTACACCCTTCCTAATTGCTCCCTACTCTTTCTATCTTTTTCAGTAATCGAGATATTTAACCATTTTCTTGTGCCTTCTCCCCCCTCAAAAGGAACATAAATGCTCCTTGAAGGACTCGTACAAACTGAACCACTTCTTTTCTTGTGTGGCAAAACTTACTTACTTACTTACTCCTCGGCGCTACAGCCCTTATAGGGCCTTGGCCTCTCCGACGATGTTAGCCCAGACATCACGATTCCCGGCATGCGTTCTCCATCTTTTAATTCCCTTCTCTCTCAGATCAACCTCTACATCATCCAACCATCTTTTCCGGGGTCTCCCTCTCAATCTTCTACCACCAGGATGACCACGAAATATATTTTTCACCATCCTATCCTCAGGCATTCTCTCGACATGTCCTAACCACCTTAATCTATTGCTCTTAATTTTTTTTCACTATGTTAGGATGTTTGTGGAGTTCCTCAAGTTCTCTGTTTCTCCGTATTTTCCACTGTCCACCTTCCTTTGTAGCACCATAAATCTTTCTTAGTACTTTCCTTTCCCATCTTTTAAGTAGCTCTTCTTCTGCCGTGGTCATGGTCCACGTTTCTGAACCATATATGACCACAGGTCTAATCACTGTTCGGTAAATCTTTGTTTTCAAGTTCCGACTGAGGTTGCGTGACTTGAGCACTTTCAATAAAGCTCGATAAGCCCTATTGCCTGCTGCAATCCTGGCTTTTATTTCTTCATGTATTTCATTATCTTTTATCACCAGCACTCCCAAATACTTGAAGTTGTTACATCTCTCATACTTATTCACATTTAATATTATATATTTATCTCGAACAGTAGTACTTTTCCTGGAAGAGAACAAGTACTGTGTTTTGGCAGAGTTCTCTTTTAGCCCAACTTTTCCTGCCTCCATCTCCAATCTCTCCAGTCCTTCCTCGAGATCTTTTAGTATTCTTGATATCATATTGACATCATCAGCATAGACTAGATTTTGCGATATACGGTTGAACAATGTACCACTTGAATTGCTGACTTCTGTTTTCCTCATCACCCGTTCCAGTACATACATTGAAAAGAATGGTGGATAGCACGTCGCCTTGTCGCAAGCCCTGATTAATTTCAAATTCCCTGGTGAGGTTCCCTTCTATTTTGACCTTACATGTTGTATTCTTTAAGGTCATTTGTACCAGTCTGATTAGTTTAGTTGTAAATTCCATATTCACCATAGTCTGGAACAGCTTATTTCTCTTTACACTGTCGTACGCTTGCCGAAAATTTTGTGGCAAAACTGGGAATCCGTATTAAGTTTCCTGATGCGATAGAAACACCATAGTCATACCCAAGTGTCCGGGAATATTAACGCAATATCCGAACATTTGCACCTTTTCTCTTTGTCTGTAAATATTATTCCTTGAAGATGTGGAAAAAACGTGATTCCATCTGTTTTCAGCACAGATGAGACTGGGAGTCAGTGTGAGTTACCTGATAATATTTAGACGAAAGTCCATGGCCACACACGGCCATTTTACCCTATCTGGAAGCTCCCGGAACTGTTAACGCGATTCCCGCGCATTCACGCCTCTCCTCTTTGCTCAGTGTTACATCTCTCCCTTTCTCGGTAATCTTATTCCTTTTCTCCGTCTTCTTCCTCCGTCTTGTTTCATCTCTCCCTCGCACGGTTTCTCTTCGCGAGACCTCCCTCTCTCAGATATCTCCCGGCCCACCCTTCACCCCAAACACTCCTCTCCCTCCTTCCCTCCCCATTTCTCTCCCTCTCTCTCACTCACTCAGAAGTCTTCAAAGGCTCCGCCGACAAAGGTGACGGCGGAGAGGAGAGTGGGGGAAGCAGAGCTCGGATAGGCGAATGAAAAAATAAAGAGGAGAAGAGGGGGTGGAGTGTGGATAGAAAAGCTCCAGAAGCAAGGGGGAGAGACGAAAGAGTCGGGAGAACACACGCGCACACACACATGTAAACTCATACAAACACACTGTCGAGGGGAGAAGGGTATGAGAGCAGGAGAGGAAAGAGGTGGGGGGGCGTTTGGTGGTCGGTCTAGCTTCGTGGAGTGGCCGCCAGAGCGCGCGCCTCGAGCGGCGTGTGTCCTTTGTCTCTTGTCGTTTTTGCGAGAGGCGGGGAATATCAACGTCAGAGGGCGCGGCGCATTAAGTAAAAAAAAATCTCACCCTACTTGTCCGACCACTACCCTCCTCCCGTCACTACATGTGTGCCCCTCTCTTCCTCCCCCTTGCCCTATTCGCCCCTATTTCCCTTCCTCTTTCCCTAACTATCCTCACTCCTCAGGGACAGTCCACGGGCTGTGGGATTTTTTAATTTAAAAATCGCGCTCTTAATCATGATTTCTGTATAGTTATCAACTGCCGCCAAATAAGACGTAGTCATTTAGGTTAACTCTTACAAACATTTCTTACGTGTTGAAAACATTTTTTCATTGCTTGTTCAATCCTAAGACTGGTTGACTTCAGCCCTCCACCCTTCCCTATCTAATGCTAGTTCCCTTACCCCCTGGTATCTCTTCCTATGTACTTTCCTCTTAATTTGGTCCATGAATTTATTCCTTGGTCTTCCTCTGGAGACTCTTCCCTCAATTATTTTCTTTGCAAACCCATTATATCTCAGGGTATGTCTAATCCGTCTTGTTCTCCTTATCTCAATAGTGTCCCATATGGTTCTTTCCTCTTCTACTCTTCTATGCACTTCATCATTTCTTATTTTGTTCGTCCATTTCACCTTCAGCATCCTCCTCCAGCTCCAGGTTTCGAAGGCTTCTTGTCTTTTCTGGTCAGCTTTTCCAATGGTCCCTGCTTCCGATTCATAGAGTGCTACGCTCCACACGAATGCTTTTACACACTGTTTCCTGGTTTGAAGTCCTATCTTTTTTGAGCACAGTAGTTGTCTTTTCCCAAATTGAATACATATTTAGACGGTATACGAGCCAGTGAAATGGGCGCTGATACACAAAGACTTTACACCGAGGCCGGCAAACCAAATTTTTAATGCTTTTCCCGGATGATTTAGGTGCCTCATATGTCGCTGTGATCGCAATAAGCCGTTCTTAAATTGCCATCATATTTTGTAGGGACCGAAACAACAGAACTCCCCAGAAACATTCATTCCGGCATGTGGAATGGGAAAATCTCACACAAGCAGAAGTCAAACCAGTGACCTTCGGACTAGTGGCTAAAAATTACCCCGCCGCCACCGGGGCCGATTTTTATTCAAGATATGAGTGAAATAAAGTTGCGATGTTGATTTCGGAGATTTTTGATGACAATGGATTGCACATCTCGAAGCTCGCTCTCCAGTATCGCCGTGATTTTGTCCGTCGCAGTCAATGTAAGTACGTTGTCGCATCGATTACGATGGCAATATGGCGATATTAAGCCAGCGGGGCATGATATTTGGAAACGTAAATACTATCGGTCTGCTCGATACCATAAGTTATGACCTTTTGAGCCTTTCTGTGATCTGCTGACTTATAATGGCAAGAATAGGAGAAAAATATCTCAACCTTTCCTTCACCCCAGTATATCAGCACCTTTCCGCACTACTCTCCAATATATTTGCCGAAAATACCAGCCATTTTACATAGAAAATGGCACCAGTATGCACCCCAGAGGGACATTATTTAGAATATGATGCAAATCTAACATCAAGATTTTGCCAAAAAATATTTGGTTGAAGTGTATATGTATTCTCAGCTATTTATCAAAATGTGTCATGTAGCCAACGCAGTTATTTTTTCAAAATCACAAAAAACCTTCAATTTGAAGGATAATCAAACGTAACGCGTGAAATAAAGTCAAACTAAAGACAGGTATAGAATATAGATATTTTTATTTGCTTAGTTTACGGAAAATATATTTAAATGATAATTTCAATCGCATAAAAGTATATCACCGGTCCATTAAAATTACCATTTTTACTTCACCCTTCCTACAGCTGCTGAAATTAAAAGGTAAACTTCGAGTCTGATGTCCTCAATGAATATCGGTCAAACTAACTTAAGGTGAAAGCAAAAGCGGTTCAACTAAATTTTAACCCGCTAATTAATACAATCTTTGTAGTTTATATCCCTTGATTCCCAATTTAGTGAATTTTTAAACTAATTCTTTCATAAGTTAATTTGCAAGACAGGATCCAATGAGGTATGAAACACACTAACCAAATACCCAGACCCCAAACTTTAGTGTGAAAATAAATTCAGCGTGCAGAGAGTTAACTTAAGTCTGATTGACTTAAGGACCTGAACGCGACTGGACTGAACAAGACATGAATATTGGGAGAATGACAGCGAGGAAAAAACAAAATACAGATGAAATGCAAAGGATGCAAAATATCGCAATATAACTGGTGTGCTTGAACATATTAGGGTATGTAAATATAATCGCAATAGTTAGAACCCATGATTTAAAAATCACCGAGGGTTGTGTGATTCCCTTCAATATTCCGTAGACTTGGTGGAAAAATGAATATTCGATTCGGAAAAGTTAAGAGTAATTATCCAAATACTATTAATGTTGGCATGTGCTTATAAAAATATGTTCCTTTTTTATTTTGTGTTATGCTCACGTGTGTATGGTTGTGTAACAATTATGAATGTTTATGTGAAAATTGTAGTTGCTTTGGGTATCAATACGGTACGTGTGATCTGTGTTATTGAGTGAATGTTGTAATGGGTCTTGGGATGCAAAATCCATTGCAAAAAACGAATTTGATTCGAGAGTCGCTCGGTTTTTTACCCATTAACCATTTCAACTCTTTACAGCCCTCTGTGAATCTCATCTCTGAAATTCCCTCATTTCCCATGACTTTCTAAGGTACGGCATGTTGTAATAAAACATAATCCTCTTCGTCGCCGTGCACTTTTTTATTCCCTGTTGTGGACAAAATTTTTTTTCTTTCATGTCTCCTTTTCGGTCTAATTTTTTTCCCTTAATTCCGTTTTTTTATCCTCCATGGTCGGCGGTTTTAATGGTTAACCTCGGGAAGTTATGTGAATTATCATTATGATAAATAATTTGCGAGGAAAATCGTGAAAGGTCGCGGCAGAGTTTTGGTTCCATTCCTCTCATTTTGCCGGCGTCAGCGAATCACAAAGTTTTTCTTTTAAAAGGATTAAAAAATATTTTCAAATTCGTACTAAGTGAGCAAATTGCGGCTTGACAATTAGTCGTCATAACAATTGCATAAAATATGAGGGAATTCCGGTCGTTTATATGTATAGATAAATATATATCTCACTCCGCGTTAGTTAATTGGTGTGGAAATCTCTTATAGTTACCCGAGGTCTCTTGGGTAATCATAGAAATATCGAGACCAGTGGCTGTATATCTAAACTAGGATATCGATGATGATTTTTTTCTGGGATATTCCCGGTGAGAGTATTAGGCGCTGATTTAAATCTGTCGTGCTAGAGGGATACACGGCCATATTCTCGGCTTCACCGTGGCAAATTGTGTGATCAAGAAAACAATTTCTCGTCCATACACTTCAGAGAGGTTCTCTTGTTTTGCTCAAGTGAGTATGCGGCTATGGGTGATTGCTATCCGTTGAGTGCGCTTCGGAGATATGATACGGCTGATCGCTATCTTCATCAATGTATGGTGGCACTTACGTAAGAGCCCTTAGCTCAAAGCGGTGGTCGTAAAGTGTTATATATGCTACTACCTGCAGACTGGTTGTTGTCAAACCCGGAGAAATACCGACTCCCATGTCATGACTTTCATAAATATCCTGTATGCATTTAGTAACAGTTAGTGTTCCAGAAATCAGAGGCCCATAAACCACCCGATCGCATAAAAATTTTATAACGTAGCCCCGCATTAACTTAATTGCTTTGCATTGACGTATATTTGCACTCAACGGAATAACTTCATTCAATTTGTTTTCCTTTCAGCTTGTTAAATCTTATTTTTTAATGTTCTCTGTAATATTGTGACAGCGTAAATATGCTGCTCTCAAGTGATCTCCGTAAAATAAATGTACTTTCTATCCAAATCGACTACTCAAACTCACAGTCAAAAGCCTAGGTGTTTATTTAAATAGCACCTTAACCTGGTGCGCGCATGTGAATGCTCAAATGAAGCGCACAAAACATTTATTATGATAAAGTATGTCAGGGCATCAGATCTAGATATCACTACGCCAGAGGTTGGCTCAAAATTTGGTGTATTCATATTCTTGATTATTTTTCTGTAAATTATTCTGATTTGAATACAGAGCAAACCACTAAATTGCAAAGACTCCAAAAATCCTGTTTGCAATTATCTTTAAAATCCGTTATGACAAATATATTGCTCTCTACTACTTGTAGTTGAATTGGCTGAAACTGGAGGAACAAAGAATGATCCAAAAAGTCTCATTGTTATTTCAAGTACTGAACGATATAAATTCATCGCATCTGTATGAAAAAATTATATTTAATACCCTAATGACCAAGAGATTAACTTGAAAAACAAATGAATTTCACATTTCCAAATACCGCTCAACTAAATGTCAAAAATCATTACTCATTTCATCATGTAAATTATGTAACTTTTTGCCTAATAAATTAAGTTGTCCAGAAACGTCTTACAGTTCAAAAGAAGCATGACTGACTATTTGGTCAATACCACTATTGGACCATGGCAAGTTTTATGATTCGTGGAATTGGATGATGTTATTATAATCCGAAATTTTTCTTGGCCACTAAGAATATTTTATTATACTATTAAGTATATTAGGTTACTAGGATAAACTATCTGCTATTTATGTATGCATTGCATTGATAACCCTGGCGGAATGTGCTTGTAATATGTTCGAGAGGGCTATGTCCTCGAACAACAAAAAAAGTTTTCATTCTATTGTAAATTTCGACTAGAAATAATTTTGTAAAGCAGTTCTTTATTATCATTATTACGAATTATGATTAGCATTTTATTGGTTCAGCATCGTAATTGTACTGGTTTCATTTAGAAAAAAAGGGATAAGCTTCATGCGACGCAAGCAATTTTGCGTCTTAGTTTTTCTAATGCTCTGTGATACTGATTTCATTTGTAGCTGCAGATCAAAGCACGAGTAAACACTGAATCAATTTTGGTTGAGGTAATTATACAGAACAGCGTAGCGGCCAAGAAATCCACCCTTTGTACGTATAAACTAATTAAATTGAACTGGAAACCTGCATTATATGCTTTGACTCAAGCGCCGAGAAAGAACGAAAACGCGAGCATATTACGGAGGAGGAACTGAAAAGTTAACGTATTTAAAACCGTTATTTCATTGCTTGGTGTGTACTCTATCAATCCAAAATGAGTTATTTTTTTTAGTTTAAATGGGCAGTCGGGAGATCTTCGTAATTTAGTGACTTGGCAGTTCTCTCTCGTATTTTTCTTTGTCCAATACGTTATGTAGTTTGTTTAAGTTTATTTCTTTCGACGTAAAACCTCTCATATGATAGCTGCAGTTTTGATTTAATTTGAAGATATGGGGCACTCCTCCTTGGGAAGGAAAAAAAAGTGAAGGCAAGATCTCGTGTTCTCTCTCACCAGTCTCACGTATCTCCTCAAAATGAAATAATATCATCGCAGCGTTGGCGCGATCTTCATCAGCGTCGGGAGTAAATCACTTTAATGCAAGTCCAAACACAGCGGCGAAAAAGAAGAGAAAAGGAGCTTCGGCAAATAAAAGTTATCCATCCTTTAAAATCTACACTCGGGAATCATCCAGCGTTCTCCTGCGCTCTCGCTCATTAAGGTCCACGCCAGTGGAATGCTCGCTTCATTAAAAGAAATGAAGGAGTGGAGCTCATTTCATTTTTGCCGATTTTTCAATCGTTTAAATTCCACCATGGAGTTTTCGTCGAAGCGCAGTGCTGTACGTATAACATTTCGTGCTCACACGGACGAAGCCAAGGTATCCTGGTCGCTACTGATTAATTTATTGTCTATGTACACTTACGACGCCTGCTTCTCGCCTGTCTTGTTTCTTTCTCTTAGAATGAGGGTAAACAAGAGGCGCCGGTCGCATTGGAGTTGAGGAAGAAAAGGAAAGGGTGAGGAGGAAGGGATGCTCGTGGCTATGAATCCAGGTCACCATGCTCGGGCTACAGTTTTCAGAAAGCATGAAAGGACCGAGTGCAAGGAGCCAATCAGATTAAAGGAGTCTGGAAACTTCAGCGAAGAAAAATTGAGAAGCAGGCGGGTTCTTCCGTCAGTATTCTAAAATATCCCGAATCTCGAAATCATGCTTGGAGACACGGGTACTAATTAATTCATTTATTCTACCGATGAAATGCACCAATTAACCCATATAATCATTGAGCTGACAATTCAGTGAATGAAGTATATTAATGGATACGCAGTTGCAGCTGATTCAATGGTATACGATCACTCACCGATTCGCAAAATTTTGTTTTTCCTTGGATCAGGTGAAATATATCGCAATATTTATCGAAAAATGCAGAACTTCCTGTTTGAAGGTGAGTTATACGCGAATTCACAAAACATGCTGAATGTAAGCATCAAAAAGTGAAAATAAAAATACACGCATATAAAAAATGGTATCCAGCTAAACGTTATGGAATTTTTTGATTGAAAAACCAATACAGCACAGCATAATTTCCATATTTTTAAAATATCCAACCAGGTTTTGTCCATTAGTCAACATCATCAAATTTATGACAATCCAAGAAATATCCTTTCCACTTGGCCTGTATTCGAACCCGGATCTCTCGGTTAGCTGTCCGGTGTGTTGTGAAACCTCTAATTTATTATTTGAAATATGCGATATGGACGAAACATCTTCTCGTAACAACTAATAAAAGATGCATGAAAATTTATATTATTCTCAAAAATTGGTTTTTACCATTAGGTACTCATAATATCACGCAGAAACGTACAAATCTTTGACATGCCCACTTAGTTCCAAACATTGAATATCCAGCGTCGGCGATAAACTTTCATAGTGCATAAACTTCTCGACCAAAGAGTGAAATTTGGAAGGTGAAGCGTTAGTAGACACGTGAGGGGTAATGTCTCTTTTTATTTTGAGTGATATGACGCGAACAAGGCAAATTTATTTTGGGCAGAGGGAGAGCGGAGTTTTTTGGAAGTCGGGTTACAGAGAGACGAGGGAGACTAATGAGTTGCCACGGCTGGAATTATGCTCAAAAGGCCGTCGGTGAAATCATGGGGGTTGGTGACTCGTTAGCAAAAATTATTATTTATTTTTTTCCTGTTTTTGGCAGACGAAATTTTTGAACTAATTAAAACCGACATTGCAATCTGTGACTTCGAGATCTCACATCTGTAATGTAGCGGAATGAGTTTTTCTGTGATACTGTGCAGTTTCGAGTCAAGTGACTTGGAAAAGTACTGCTCAGGGTTCCTAGTTGTTTTTCGTTAGGGCATGCTTGCTTTAGTAAATTTTTGACGTGATTTTTTTTCAATGCGGCCTAGTGAATTTACTCACTTTAATTCGGAATGCTTAGGAGTTAATGTTGTTTGCGCTCGGCAAATAGTTTCATTTTAATTATCAGTTTTTAGGTATGTTTCTCCCGGGCTGTTTTCCGTTTATTATATTTACTATCCAGCGAGAGGGAATAAATCCTATTTAACTGAAGTAAAAAGTTCCTCCAGCCTTTGCCATAAGGATGTTATAAAATAGATATAACTTTTGCTTCGTAACGGTACAAGCACATTTTGGATATGAAATGAAGCTATTATATTAAATGCAATTAAGAATTTCCCTCACTTGTATATATGTTTGTATATTAACTTGAAAAGTTAAATTGGGCTTAAAAATTAATCAGGTAGTGCCGTTTAATCCTTAAAAAACACGTTATTTACGCAAATAAGCATGGTACGTTCTAGGGTCATTTAGAATCTGGAAACCTTTTGGAGCAGCTGTATCTTTTCTGAGAGGGAATAGTGTTTTGTCAACCAGAAAATTTTGTTTATGACTCTTCACTAATATTTTTTTATTATTTTCGTTCAATGAGGGAAGTATAAATTCCCAAATATTCTATATTTGTTGGAAAGTATTCTTAGGTGGATGTGAATATTTTATCGTCTTTGTCAATACGTATTTTGATTTCTATGATGAAGCATTTCCTCTATTTCAGTAAAAAATGTACAGTGAAGTTTAGGAAAACAGCGAAAAAGATTGATACATTTATGAAATCGGTGTTTGCATGAATCGGAGTGTGTAGCCCATACCGTTCTCTGTAGACCAGGGGTGGCCAACCCGCGGGCCGCATGCGGCCCGCCTTGAACATTGCTTCTGCCCGCGAGATTCATCAAATTTTTATACAATAACTTTAACACAATAATAATAACTCATTATGTTTCAATATTCACTCCAAAAATATGTCTATAGTGGGTCTAAATCTAATATGGGGAATATTGTCGGCCCCGGTGTCGGCGGGGTAAAGTCCTCGCCTTCTAACTCGAGGGTCGCGGGTTCAAGTCCCGCCTGGGTAAGATTATTCAATGCCCAGGAAATGGGTGTTTGTGTTCGTCTAATGATATATTAAAACACTTGTAATTGGGGAAACCTGTAAGTGTTAAAGAAATTATTATTATTATTATATGCGGCCCGCGAAGTTATGATGCATTTCCAAAGTGGCCCGCAAGATCACTTAGGTTGGCCACCCCTGCTGTAGACCATGTCTCAGTTCTTGACGTCTCTTAGTGAGCATCGGTTGTCTTCATATAATAGTCGTCTCGTCTGGTATGAAAACAGTGTTTCTCAGCTGTATGAATAAAAATGCGACATTGAATCCATCGTATGATTTCAATTCACACGTATGCCATTCAGTACATGCCGTACATTCTCATCGAATATGCTGTATTGATATCCAGATTGCGCGAAAAATAATACAGACTGTGTATTTTATCTGGTACTATGCTCGACTATGATATCCTTGTTTACTCGTGCAAAAAATACGATATTTTGCATGTGAATATTTTATCGTTTTTGTCAATACGTATTTTATTTTCTATGATGAAGGATTTCATCTATTTCAGTAAAAAATGTACAGTGAAGTGTAGGAAAACAGCAAAAAAGAAATCAGTATAGAAAAACATTGATACATTTTATTTGATAGATTTCCCCGTGGCTTGAAGGTACCAAGAGCTATAGGAATGACTCGAGGGCAGTATCAAGGTATATCCCTAGAAGCAGCTTGCTCCTTGAGCAGTGAATTGAATGGACTTGCCTCCGAGCTGGGCAGTTGAGTGAATGGGAAATGGATGAGGAAGGGGTGAGCGGGATAGAATGGAAAGGATTCCCGGCTAAAGGAAAATACAGCAAGCATCGCGGAGGGGAGAGATATAGGGATTTTGGGAATCAGTGGCGAACGGTCAGAGGATCCGCTTTGTAGTAGGCTTGTATGGAAAGATGCATCTTGAGTAATATTTTGCGATCGCTATAAGATTCCAATGCCCGTGCAGTCTATAAGGGCCCTGAGCTGCTCTAAGTGCCATCCTTGCGGACTGCCAGTGGATTTTCCTCATACAGTATCTCATGCTTGTGCGGGCCATTAGAAATTCAGGTTACGTTTTCTTATCTATACTCTATTTCGACTCCGGTGTATAAATAACGTGTCCTTGGAATTGATCTACGTAAGCCTTACAATATTATTTCCAAAATAAGAGAAATGATGTCTTCAGAGCTTGTTCCTCTTCATTCATATTTTCTACTTACATGTACGGGAAATAATTTCAATGTGCTGCGAAAAAATATATTTTTGGCGGAAGTGGAATATTTCAGTAATCGCTTTGTTATTTTAAGTATGAAACTGTTATTTAAAATGTATTTGTTCAGCAAAAACTATCAGTGCCATCAGATTCGGATCGGTACTCATGTGTAAGAAATATTTGTCAATGTATCCCAAACACACTAAGCACTCAATTCCTTATTCGCTGTCGATCCGTGGCCACCGGATTTGCAACTCCAAAGAAAAACTTCACGAATACCTTGATAAGCTTCACAATTCTTTATCCAATAGAAATTATCCCGAGCCACTTCTAAAAAAACGTATTTTACCCTCCTCTGCTAATTTCACCCCACGTAAAAAAGACACCCCCCTGGACGCCCTAAATCTTCACATCACATATTTTCCTGGCGTCCAAAAACTCAAGACCATCCTCAAAGACTTATTCCCAATTTTAGATACTAACAGATCGACAGCCAATCTCCTACCCAAATGCCCCACAGTATGTTTCAGACGTCCACCTAACTTAGCCAATCTTCTTCGCTCCAATTCTTCGCGAGAGGGTACATCGAATGACACTCCCCGTCCCACCACACAGAGATGCAACAAACCACGGTGCAAAACGTGCAACATGTTTCGCCCCCTATCCTCATTTCAGAGTCCTAACACAGAGACGCCGTTCGACATCAAAGCCTCCGGCTCTTGCGACTCCCACAACTTAGTTTATGTGTTACAATGTAAACTATGTCCCGGTTTTTATGTGGGCGAATGTATTACACCCCTTAATATTAGAATGAATAACCATCGGTGCACCTGTAAAGACCCATCTTCCACTTTCCCCGTCCCTACTCATGTGCGGAAGCATGGCTTGTCCTTTGACAAGTGCTTTGAGGTGGCAATATTGATCTCCCTTCCCCCGGACGCCCCGTTAATTGAAGTGCGCCAGAAGGAGCTGGCCATAATCTGGTTGCTAAAATCGTACGCCGCGCCCGGATTAAATAAAATACATTAATCGCACGCTCCCCGTTGTTTTCCATTTACCCCCTTCCCTTCCTTCTTCCCCCCCCCACCCTCACTGCGACCCCTTCCGCTCTCTCCGGCCAAGACACGAGCTGGTAAAAATTTCCCCTTTTCAAGAACCGTTCGTCAACCGCTGGGAAAAACCCCTTCCCCTTCCCCCATCCCCACTCCCCTAACCTACCGCCCCTCCTTCCCCTATCCTCACCAGCGCACACGACATTTGTTCCGTGATACGCCTTGAAGACGGACTAGTTCCGAAAGCTAGCTATGTATATATATATATATATATATATATATATATATATATATATATATATATATATATATATATATATATATATATATACACGATGTGGATAGGATGGAGGAGATAGACACACAAAAAAAGAGACGATCACACTTACATCGCTAGCTTTCGGAACTAGTCCGTCTTCAAGGCGTATCACGGAACAAATGTCATTTGTCAAATGGCAAATTTGTCATGGCAAATGTCACATTTGTTCCGTGATACGCCTTGAAGACGGACTAGTTCCGAAAGCTAGCGATGTAAGTGTGATCGTCTCTTTTTTTGTGTCTATCTCCTCCATCCTATCCACATCGTGTGTTCATCGCCGCATGGCTGACTCCAATCCATCAACGTATATATATATATATATATATATATATATATATATATATATATATATATATATATATATATATATATATATATATATATATTCGTTCACTCATTCACTCAGACCGCACAGCGGCAAATACTCACATACATATTTATACAGAAAGGTAGAAAGAAAGTGGATAGGAACACATAAAATGGACGAACACAGTGGTGGTGTGAAGATGTAAAGATGGCCGATTCCAAGCAGAAAAAATTCGACTGGACCGGGAATCGAACTACGGACCTTTGGATTTTGCGTCCAATGCTCAGACCACCAAGCTACCCAGTCTACTAAGAAACCACTGGAATCGGCGGGGGTTTATAGGAACAAACACTCCCCAAGGCATGACCCACGAGAGCGGCCAGTAGATGGCGCGCGGGCAGCTTTTCACCCACCGGCAGAGAGAGAATGACATTCACAGAAGGCGAAATGAAAGAATAACTCAAGCACACAGACAGTGGTGAAAGACATAGAACAGGCGTTTCGGGGTACGCTAACCCAAGTAGGAAATGACCCGTTCAGGGCATACAATCGTTCACTCATTCACTCAGACCGCACAGCGGCAAATACTCACATAAATATTTATACAGAAAGGTAGAAAGAAAGTGGATAGGAACACATAAAATGGACGAACACAGTGGTGGTGTGAAGATGTAAAGATGGCCGATTCCAAGCAGAAAAAATTCGACTGGACCGGGAATCGAATCACGGACCTTTGGATGTCGCGTCTACTGCTCAGACCACCGAGCTACCCAGTCTACAAAGAATCCACTGGATCGGCGGGGGTTTATATGAACAAACACTCCCCAAGGCATGACCCATGAGAGCGGCCAATAGATGGCGCGCGGGCAGCTTTTCACCCACCGGCAGCGAGAGAATGACATACACAGAAGGCGAAATGAAAGAATAACTCAAGCACACAGACAGTGGTGAAAGATATAGAACAGGCGTTTCGGGGTACGCTAACCCAAGTAGGAAATGACCCGTTCAGGGCATACAATCGTTCACTCATTCACTCAGACCGCACAGCGGCAAATAAACCTTAGAAAACACAATAATACCCTTTCAATGGTATTACACTAAAGAAATCGCAATAATGAAATTTAAACACCCTTGAATAATACACAAGTGGCAAAATAATTGGCATTGAAATTTAAACACCCTTGAGCAATACACAAATGGCAAAATAATTGGCATTGAAATTTAAATTGGTAGTTCACAGTGAGAGATTAATAAACGGTTCTTCTTCTTCACGTTACTTTCGAGAGAACACGAGGCACGCACCAAAGCACTTCTTTCAAGCTTCTCAAAGCTTCACACGGGGAAATAAGGGACAAGGTCACTTTGCGTGGTTTGCTTACGCGGTCCTTCAGGCAAGAATCAGCAGAGGAAGGTTCGCTGTCCAGCAGACGGTAGATAGCGTCTACAGGGTTACGGCAGGTACTTCTTTCCGTTATTCGATTCTCAGGCACCCAGGAACGGGCGTCGCGTCGTCCTCAGCAAAGGTCCTCCCCACTCTTCCTTCTCTCGGAAGACTTTGGCGTGTTCACTGCTCTCTGTGTCCTTCAACCGTTCACCATGATTTCTCTCCTTTCTTGAGCGAATGCACTCCCTTTTATGCCTTACTGCCTACCCATCATTCCCTGCGCTAAAGTCGTCTGCTCAGGGCATTGACAGCAGTGACAGGGTGTGAGCAAGGCGAACTACTTATTCACCGTTCACTTATCCACTCATTCTTTCAAACAGACATTCACTTCAATACAAAAAAATAGGCCTTTTGGCTGCCAGTTAAGGGGTACCGTCACAATATATATATATATATATATATATATATATATATATATATATATATATATATATATATATATATATATATATATATATATATATATATATATATAACCACACTACTTGAGTGACGAATATATAAACGGTTTGCCACAGGAAGGCAATTGTGTTGTGTTCGTAAATTTTATGTGTTCCTATCCACTTTCTTTCTACCTTTCTGTATTAACATTTATGTGTGTATTTGCCGCTGAGCGGTCGCTTTGTGGAGAGGTTGGTAGTGAGCCTTTTAAGCACAGATTTGTGCTCCTCTTACTCTCATAGTGTTTCAGGAGCCGATAGCTATTAGTTTTATATTCTGACGATGGCGCGACAAACATGGCTGGGGATCGAGGAAATAGTCGATAATGCGATCTCCCTCGTCATTTAATTAATATTGCTTGTCTTAAATGGTTTTAAAATGCACTATATCATAAGATACAAATAAAAATGTGCGAAAAATGCTTCAAGTCAGAGCAAAGTGCTTATTCACTAGAAAAAAGTACATTTTTTTAGGTGGAGTCAAAATGACACCTCGCGGGCGTTCAAGGTGATCATTACGAAATTACTAGTGTTTAATCCTGGCTTAAAGAGATCAAAGTAGAACATCCATTTGTCATTCATGCTAAGATTTATTAACTTCAGCCCTCCACCCTTTCCTATCTAATGCTAGTTCCTTTACCTCCTGATATCTCTTCCTATGTACTTTCCTCTTTATTTGGTCTATGAACTCATTCCTGGGTCTTCCTCTGAGGATATTTCCCTCTATTTTCCCTTCAGTTATATTCTTCACAAACCCATAGTGTCTCAGGGTGTGTCCAATCCATCTTATTATTCTTTTCTCTATGGCGTTCCGTATGGTCCTCTCCTCTTCTACTCTTCTGTACAAAGTGGAATGTGACTCCTCAAATGTTCGCTAACCCTTTGTCATTTGCTCAGCTTCTTCATAAACCCTGTAAGTAGTTTCAGTATTCTCGCTAAAATACCCATTAGTATTTAGATACCAGTGTTTATAGATAAAATGTAACGCAGAGTAATCGGCACTATTGATACGAAGGATTTATTTGGGTAAATCTGCAGAAAAGAAAGACGAATCAGCAGTAAAGGAATCCCGAAGGAGACTTATTATTTACTAGGAGGCAAAATATGTTTTAGGATCTGCTTTTGAAAGAATGGCATATTATAGCAAACAATGACAACAGCAAAGAGTGTTTTCGTTGAGAAAGTTCCACCGCTAATGGTTGGCAAGTATAAGAGGTGGTGAGGGGGTATAGGTTGGGTCATGTTTTCTCAAATCAATAATACCTCTTTCCACCTAGAATTGATCCACCTTGATTTAATGCGCGTAAAATGAGCCTTGATATTAGGAATCCACCGGTGGACTAGCTAAGTGTTACGACCTCGGATGTAGGTCTCCTGAGACCAATTATACTTTCATTCCAAACACTGTTCAAAAATCTAACAGATGTTAATATTTCCTAAGAGGGAAATCGCCTCTTCTTGTTTTAGCTATTGAAACGAAATTATACACCCATTATATTGTATCTTGATATTCCTACTTATATGTTTTTGTGGTATTGACTCTGAGGTCAGAACAGCTGATGAAAAACAAATACATCAAGAAATTTCCGTCAAATTTATTACTTTGTTTTACGGGAAAAAACGCATTTTTATGAATGTTTTGCTTTTGGAAATTTGATTATTATGCCAGTTTTAAAGACCATTTCTTTAATATTTAATTTTATCCATTCTTACTTATTATCTATCATTTTTTATCCGTGGGTGCATTAGAGAGGATTATCGATTTCAGTAATTGCATTAGAAAGATGATTTCCGAACTTCTCGATGAATCTAGGGAAATTCAATTCTGCAACCTCGACTAACTCGGGTTTTACCTTGTCGAAACAAAACTTCTTCCTGCTTTTAGAACGGCAAAAATCACAGAATAGAAGTGAAACCGTTATATGGAACCGAATTTTCTCCTTTTTTCGTTGCCCTAATGTGACACGGCCATGTGTACTCCCTTTTCTCATTCTTCAGGTTACTCACGGCCCGAAGCACGCATGAGAACAGTAATTTATTACAAATTAACCGTCACCCAGTTATTTGTACGCTACAGTATTGATTATGATACAGTAATCTACCGTGAAATAAGCAAAGACGCGGACTTTGAAGTTCTGTCATCTGACCTTAACAATCTTCATTCGTGGTGCCAGGAGTGGGTTTAGAGCTAAATATTAGTAAATGCATCACATTTCACTTCCTGCGAAAGTCGTCACACAAACGCCTTACCTAGCATTTGAGACCCTGGTCATAAAGATTTAACAAAAATATTTAGCAAAATACAAATAAAAGCAGCACTCTTCGTTAAAAACTGCTACAAACGAACATATAGTGTAACACAACTGTTAGAGGGATTAAGGTGGGAGCCCCTAGTTACTCGGAGGCTGCACGCTAGCCTTAGGCTGCTTGATAAATTCAAAACTGATATTTTTCAGAGCGACACAGAGAATATTATCATTACGCCGCACCTCATTTCTAGGTCTGACAAATGCGATAAAATAAGGGAGATACTCTGCCAAACAGATAGGTACAAAAACTCGTTCTTTCCGCGCACAATAAGCGACCACAATAGAATCTGAGCTCCTCCAAATACACTTTCATAGGACATGTCACCATTTAACCACCAAAACTTTTACATCTTTACACGGCTGGTGACATACCACCCCCTGCCACACGCCCAAGCGGTGGCTCGCGGGGTAGTATGTAGATGTAGATGCACGGTTCTGTGGACTTAGACTATCTCAGGTAAAGTAAAAAGCTTATGAACGATAGTAATTTATGTGAAAAATAATATTTCTACCTTGCGACGCTTATAATTTTTTATTCGATTACGCGATAGTATTTCTGTGAATCACGTTTTATTAGGAGATTAAACTGCTTGCTGCATTATGACGGTCATTAGCGTAAATTAAACTAGCATTTACCAACCTCAGTGTATAATTGTACCCCGTATTGCACGGAACCTTGATAAATCGAGACTCTGGTACACTGCAGGTGGTGAACATCTAAAAATTATAAATGGACCCACAGACCGCAAAAGGTGGAACAGTCAGATTCCTCATGAGTTAAAGAAGTATGAGAATGGCACGTACTTTCATGCGAGATCATTGATGCATCAGGAAGGTTATTGGAAAAAATAGTATGAACCTTTAAAAGACGCGTATGATTTTTTGACGAAAAAAATGGCGAGGGTAATAAAACCTTACTTCTGTCTCCCTTCGGTTGGCAGGTTTATTCGTTGGAGACACCTTCTGGATTGAATCGGTCGGAAAAAAACGTACCGCTGTTTTCGGTCATGTTCGCGATTGAATTAATCGGGGAGATTGGAAGCTGTCGAACACTTTGCCCAGGTGTGTGTGTGTGTCTGTTGGGGGAATGAATGCTACTCATTTTTTACTTTGGGACGAGTGTGATGGTGAGGAAGAGGGAGACCGATTTTACATGCAGCCGTGAAAGTTAGCAGTGGCCGTCGCAGACATAGCACTCCTCATGCCATTCGGGGGGTGAAAGTGAAAGTGGCCATTACAAAATCTCAAAAAAGGAAAATAACTTGGTGTCATAATTTTTTCGTACACGCATTTATTTATTCATTTTTGAAAAAAATATTTTCGCATTCTCGTTTAAAGTCAAACCGATAGATATCTCTTTTTTTCTGTTCCATATCTCTCTCCCTCTCGGACTCTCACTCTCCCACTTCGATGCCATCAGAAATCCATTAGAACTTTTTTGAAACGGGGTGGAATTGCTATTGGAAACTCCCAGTGATGATATTGGATTGGATGGATGGCCTGAGGTTTGGTGGAGTTAAAAAAGAGACAGGGCTGGGGGGAGAAAGGGAGGAGGAGGACTCGGGGGGAATTGGGCGCGGGGAAATTGGGTGTGGGGAATTGGGCGTTTGGGAGTGGCGTGGGCCGTGCAGAGAAAAGGGCTGCGGAGACCCCGAGTTCGTCGGGAGATGCTCTCGAAGGTTGACGGGACGAGAGGAGGGAGGGATTATGAGCGGAGTTTTGGAGGAGACAATGGAGCGATGAAAAGTAGGACGGGATTAAACGATGGTGTTTTTTTTGTATTTAAGAGTTCTCCTCCACCGCGAAAGAAAAGATCTAAAATGCGCATTGGTTTTCTCCTCCTAACTCATTCACGGCACGCTCATATTTTCAACCCTGGATGAAAAAGAAGCGAAATGAATCAGCCAATTGCAATGTTTTACCCATTAAGGTAGCTAAGCGAGATTTTTTCTATTCAAAGTAGATCATATTTGAATTTTATTTTTAAATATAAAATGGTGCGTGAGGCATGAGTAAATATTTAAATTAATTAGAAAAATCTAGTGAAACAATGCAATTATAAATAAAATGCTTGAAAAAAAATGTATTTTAATTAATACATCATTTTTACTCAACAACTACACTATTTTAATCAATAAGGAAAAGTTAAACAAGACAATTACAAATGAAATGCTGGAGTAAAAAAGGGATATTATATTGCAAGGGAATAGAATACGAAAGTAAGTGTCTGAAAATGGAAGCGATGGGATAAAGAGGGACGGAATGTTGTGCGCGCCGCGCGGAGACGACGGCCGTAGGGAGGCGACGACGCACGCGGACACGCGGTACATTTGAAATGTGTACCTCGTGTCGTGTAAAAGTATACCTTCGGTTCCAGGCACGGATGGATGGCGCTACGACTGCTGATGCACGGGCCTCGACTCCTCGGTATTAACTACATGAATAGCCGAAGGATGACCGAGTACCGAAATGACTCGACTGACACGACAGGGCCCTACTGACCATGTGCGCATCTATCTCTGAAATTATATAGGAGAGATGAGACAAGAATGTTTTCGGTCAGGTGAGAGTTGATGAAGTGGGGATATGGGAAGGTACTGACGTCAAGTAAAGTGAAAGAACACGCTTCCGAGACAGTTTCACTTGGCTATTCTGAGGTCTGCCAGATAACAATACTAGCATATACAAAGAGAAATCAAGCGAATGCATGCTTAAGAATATTGGGAAAGCAACTTTCTACCAGGAAGGGATGGGATCTGTACCACTAATATTCAGGTCACCACAGGAATTGCCGAGCGTGCATGGGATTGATGCTACGGGTGAAACGTGGAGGAACGCGAATTGAGAAGAATATGAGGTCATTATTACGAAAAGATTCAACAAAACATAGGTATAATTTCAAGACAGCCATCGAGTGGCGGTGATGCTGATCACGAATTGCTACGGTGGAAAAAAAATTTCGCGGGAAAAATTCCCGAGGGGAAGGGTACGATGACGGACGAGAGTTTAAAGTAAATTGATGGGACGGTTGAGGAGTTTCAATGTAGAGGGTTTGGCGATGGATCAGAGGGGAGAGCAATATTCTAGGATGGAGAGGATACTGCGCGAAAGCACAAGTTCTAGGACAAGAGGGTAATACCCTACTTTAAAGTTGAGAAATGAAATACTTTACCCTACATATCTCATCGATTCTCGTATTCTTAATGATTTGGTCCAGAAACCCATCCTGGGCTAAAAGTTCTCCCCTGGCGAATATCCCGACGATTTAGGTAGCCCAATAAGTTCCATAAGCCTACAACTCTCGAGATATGATGCGTTATCTTAATCCTTGCATCATTTTTTCTAGATAAAGATTGCATTGTTTCATATCCGAAATTACTACTCCTAAATAAGTATGGCATAAATCACCAATAATGGTGACTGTAACAGAAAATACATCAAAGTCATTAGGGACTGTAACAGAAAATACACCAAAATCACAAGGGAAGCATCAATCTGGGGACAAGGCTCGGACGTGCACTTGCTGGAGGGAGCTCTTTAAAGTTAAAGTTTTTAAGTTAAAAGGAGTTATATGTGTAATAACGAGCGGAGGGATACCTATTCGATCATTTACCGAAGTGTTCGTCCGCCTCGGACGTCTAATTGTGAAGGACTATTTGATGCCTATTTATGCATATATACCTCTACTTGTGATAATTCCACAAGAGACGTGGACCCGCACTGACACGAGGAACGTGTCATCCGGCGCTTTTGCTAAATTATGTTAAATAAACCAGTTTCCGTATATGTTCTATCTTCATTATACTCGATGCTTCGACATTTTATCTTATTTTTTTACTCACAAAGGTATGGTATGTACTCTTATGTTGAATGTTGACTATGAAAGCATGACGAGTCAATACATCCTAAATTGAAGTTTTACTGGAAATATATGACTAGTTCTTTTCTCGTCCAGGAAGTTGAACAGGCTCCAATAAATAGTATCACTTTTACTTGGCTTCTCTTAGAGCTGCTTAAGTTTCTGGAGCAGACCTGTGGATAGAGAAGAGGGGAGAAAGACGAGGATGGAGTGAAGGGAGAGGCGGCGAGGAAGAGAGGGAGGTAACGATAGGGATTGAGACGTGGACCCATATTATTCCTGGTAAAGGACCAGAGGTGCACACACAAGACATCCCCTATCCCTATTAATTTACTGGGGACCCAATATTGTGGTCTTATTGTGAAGGGAATCGAAACGGGGTTGTAGGTGATTCAGTTCAGTCCTCAAAAGGCTCATTTTTAAAGCAATTATAAAAGTTTTCTAACTAATCCTCGACGAAACAACCTTTCTCCTCGTTTCTTAGAATTTTATAAGTTCCGTAGCCCGAATCCCTAAGTCCTCCACTACTGAGCGCCAGGAAATCTGGTGAGGACTATAAATTTGAGCTTTCTTCGTCATGGAAAGTTCTGTTATAATTATCTTCAAGGAGCAATATTCCTAATTTCCCGGCCAAACTTTCTCGGTACTTGAGTGAAAGAAATCAAAACATTCCCTGAATCAGAAACTCCGCTGGGAAACATTACCTGGTATTCTAATCATCTCTCTCCCATCCCTAAAACACTGCCTTGTTCACCTGTGGGGCACAGAATGATCCCAATAGACAGTCTGCTCTTCATTTTTTTATCAAAATCAAGTAGGTTATGGCAATCATTTAGTGGAAGGAATGCTTAGGCAGCCAGAAGGTCGATGAGTAAAAATTCGATGGGAATGGAGGGAAAAGTGCTGGACCACTCGGCCTGTGGGTGGAGTGGTGAGGATAATGGAGCGGGTGGGTGGAGTGTTTAGGGGGAAGATAGAGAAAGGCCGTCGAGAGATAAGGTTAATTAAATGAGAAATAGTCGTCCCGCGGGAGGAGAGAGAAAGGAGAAATATTTGTGATGGAGTGCGCGGAAGACGGGCGGGATGGGCGGGCAGTTTTAGAGGTAAAGCGTGGGTAGATGGAAATTGCGACCTAGGGGAAAGAACATCCTGAGGGGTCAAATCCCGTTGATAAAAAAGGAGGGAATAATGAGATGAAGCGTGGGCAACACGAGCTCTTCTTCTCAGGAGCTCTCTCCATTTCGAGAATATCTAATATGTACGCAAAGATACTTCCTAATGTGATAGCTTTCTGGCCTCGTGTGATACAGAACGAGTACGTAACTTGACGCACAGTATGCTAACTCTGCATCGGTAGCATCCTTAACTCAGTACAAATTAGGGGAAGAAAGTGATCATTATTTGATGTAATAAGGATTTAATATCCTATGGGACATTCAAGTGTTATGTGGAACGTTTGAGGGAATGGTAAGACGTTCTAAAGGGGGTTCTTCTTGGATTATCTCACTAGGGATGTATTGAGGTGGTAGGTGAGCTTACATCAGGTTTTTTATCCGTGAGATGGTAATTTTATCGCCCTTAACTATGCTTTTCTACAAAATATGGTAGTAGTAGTAGTTGCTATAATACATATAATAAATATGTAATAGATACAATAAATATAGATATATAAAAAGATTTACAACCAGTAGTTGCTTCTAAGGGATGACTTGTAAAATCGTAAGTATATGTTTAGGTAATGTAATAATTAGTTAAACAAATAACGGTGACCATTAAATCATCCCCGTGGGACTACTAGATTCCATTATTGATGCAGTTCTGGTTTGATAGATTATCCTGAAAAAGACTATTTCTGGACACAGTAAGAATATGAAAATTTGATTGCGATTGGAAAGCGGTGTGTTGTATTTTTGCTGTAAGTAAAGTAAGCGGCGCACGGGAAGGAGTTCTTGCGTCCATCTATTCTCTTCAGTCGTTATTGGATGACACAATCGTTTCAATTTGCTTTTCAAGAGACAGTGGACCTATGTGATATTATCTACCTCGTTGGGATAAGTACATGTATATAATAAAAATAAACCATGAGGTAACCTCAAACCACTGAGTTTCCGTTTTGGAGCACTTGACTGTTTTGAACTTCAATTCAATCTTGAAATGAAACTTTTGATTTCTGCTATTTACGTATCAATATATTGTTGCGGAGCTGTTGAGGAACTTCTTTTTGCAATTTGCTTAAGGTTTTATTATAATTGAAGCAATCTACTGATTGAGGCGTGTTGACATGGGTTTCTGAATATACGCGGATCAATGTAATTAGAATATTTCTTTCTTAATCGCAGCATATGTTTAACAATTCTTCATCCTGTACATCAAGTCTCTTCTCTATTTTGCCATCCCCCGCTTACCATACATTCTGCTCTCTCGATCACAATCTTTAGCAATCCTTGGCACTTCATAATATACTCAAGGCACCTTCTTTACTCTTCTTAATCTCTTTCGGGGGTTTCCCTTCCTCACAAACCATACCTAAGTATCGTTTACTCGTTTGTCTTCCTTTCTGTCCGCCGAATCTTCTTCATCCTTCCTGTATATAAGCGAGTTTTATACAGTTGTTGGCCGTCTCACGCTCCCTGTTCTCCAAGTCTATCCATTTTTTCCATTTTTAGGCCCCCAATTGTCTCTTTTCCATGTCTTGAGTGACCTGCTTCATCCAACCTTCTGGTGGTCGTCTCCTTTTCCTCTTACTTTGCGGTTTCCGGTTCAGTATTTTTTGGCCATCGTTCATCCTCCTTTCTGTTCACGTGGCCATACCATTTCAACCGTCTACTCTCTATTTCCTCGGTGACTTTTATTCATATCAATCCTATTCCGTATGCTTTATTGGAAATCCTTTCTAACCTTGATATTCCGCAACTTTTCCTAAAATAATCCATTTCTACGCCCCCCACTCTCTGTCTTAGTCTCTGCATCCTTTTACACGTTTCTGATTCGTAGAGATTTATGATTTGAATACTTGTTTTTGTCTTTATTTGAATATCTTTTGACCATAATATACTGTTCAGTATATTTATGGCCGATTTTGTTTTATTTGATCTATTTTTTTTCTGTCTTACTCCCTCGTTTCCAATTGTTTCTCATAAGTAATTATACTCACTGCTGACTTCAATGGCCTTCATCCTTCCTAATGCGAGAGATAATTTTTATCCGTATTACTACATTCGTCTCTACGATGCGGACGAGTAGATTTTCGTTAAGAGGGGTAGAGAGGAGGTTGAAAACGTCTTGGCGGGAACAGTCGCGCGGAGATGCTAAAGGAAATGCTGGCGAAAGATGAGGGGGTAGAGATGACTGGGGCTTTCTTGTTGGGTGGAATGATTCGAGAGGAGTAAGTAAGGTGGAGTAAGGGGGGATAGGAAGCGGAGAAAGAGGCGGAACACACAAGAGAGAGAGAGAGAGAGGGGGGGTGTAAGAGGAACGAGGGAGAGTTAGTTAATTAAATGGAAAGCGGAATTCCCTCGGGATATAGATAGGAGTGAGTGTAGTCGAGGGTCGGCTTGCTCGCGCTCGGCATGGCGGGTCGATGATGTTTTTGGTCTCTAGCGGTGGGCGGGAGGATAGGATAGGTCGAGTAACGGTGCGCGCAGCAGAGAAAGAGGCTGTGCGCACGGGGTAGAGAGAGAAATAATGGGGGAGACAGAGGAAATATACAAGAATGAGTAATTGTTGCAGCTGGAGAGACATGGAGAGGGGGAGAGGCAGCATAAACTGCGCCGTTTTCCCTGGGAAAGTCCCATTCCTTCAGCCGCCAAGGCCACTCATAAACGCGGGTGAAAGGCATTCAGGGAAGGCGAGAAGGGGAGAGGGGAAATGGATGGTCTAAATGGTATTTTGGAAGTGTCTGTTTCGGGGGAAGGGGTAAAGAGGGTTCATGAAGTACTCAGGAGCATCTGGAGCAAATCTTTATGGACGCTAATGATAAGGCTGACGATTTTTATTCTGCCTGCCATTGAAAAAAATCCGATTGGTAGAATTGCGTTCTCAATTTTCTCCCGAAGATGCTGCGGATGGAAAAATATAAATGAAGTTGGGTACTTGAGTTTTCCACTATCGAATTATATCCGGTGAACATAGCATATAGTAAAGGCGGTTGAGTTATTGTGGATATTCTTCTTTTAGTTTATTATAGATTATATTTGATTTTAGCTCATTAAAAACCAAATTATACTTTTTTACTGCTGTGCTTTGCTCTTTAAATTTAAAAAATAGGTTAAATATTGCTTTTCACATTATTTTTCTTACCTTATTATTAAATATCACGTGGAAAATATTCAAGATGTGTACCAGTGTTGCCAATATTGCTTAAAAATTCCTCGCCATGGTCAATCTCTTACTTATTTCTTTCATAAATATTTGTTTCGCAAAATAGTGGAATGGCTATATTTTATTGAACATCTCTCATTGTTATCACTTTTGTAATTATATTGAAAATTATTAATACCTTTCCATTGCAATTATATCTTAGAATATAACCCATCGAATCACTTCTAAGTTAGCTCCTCATATTTTTTTGTGAATCTTTTTTAGACTTACTGTTGTAATTTACAATATAGGAACTTACTACATTATGTAGAATGCTTCATCAAGGCATGTTATGAAAGTTTTTACACCTAGGGTGGTGTTTTAAATGTTACATGGTACATTTTAAGGACTATTAAAAGTCATTCTTAACTATGTAATTAAAGAATAAATTATTATTGATATGTAAGGACAGTAGAGAAGAAAAACCAAATTTGATATGTGCACCAGTTGGAGTAATGATACATCTTTCATTTTTAAGTTTCCAATAACGAATAATGAATTTTTTAATTATTATCCAGGATTAAATTATTATATATTATTCTCAACGACATTTTGATGAAGAATCATATGATATTTAATATAATTTTGAATCTTCGCTTTTTTATCCGTCCATATGAACTGTAGTAGTCTTTTAATTTCACAACTGTGTACTTATTTCGCTTGATTATTTACTTTTTAACCAATGCAGAATCCTTTATTATCTGCTTTAATTCCTATCCAGGCTTATTAAAATGCGTATTTCGTATACTGCAGTAGTTAAAAATCATTAATGCTTGAACAATCCTGAATACAAATTGTAAGGGCATATCTTTTTGAAGTTTTATTTCTGCTTCTCTGAAAAGAAAAAATAATTTTTTCAAGTAGGAGTTTCCTTATTAATGAGCGGGGCTTTGTGTTATGTTGAAATATATGCTGCATATTTTAAGCCAATAAATTTCCTCTAAAAACCTTTTTCATATACCATACTTTTCATTTTATTTAATGTCATTGCTTGTATTTCAGAGGATTATTGACAAAATTCTAGTGAATTAACGTACATTACAATACTTAGAATATCATATCTAATCTGCATTATCAAAACAGTATGTTGCATGAGTACCTGTGGATGGACCTGTGGGGATTTCTTTGCTCGTCCATGACCTTTTTAGACCACTCTCCGGGGAAATTCAAAACTTTGTGAGTTCTTCCTTATATGGCTCACAATTGCACGAGTATTAAAGTGGCGAGAGAAGTTAAGAAGGATCGATAGACAAATATTTCTAAAACAATGTACGCCACAGTTTTTTTATAGTTTGGTAATCCCAAAGAAAGAGGCTCTCTCGAGCATGCATAAGGATTAACTGAGGGCGTTTTACTGAAAATTATCCGATGGCAATGCAAATTTTCTTAAAATTGTGGTCCTACAATAACCTTTCCTCATAAGTGCAGAAATCAAATGAGCAATTTTCCACTAAGATGCAATTTACTTGGACTCGGGTTTCAATTTTTATGCATCATCATCATCATATGGTGTATAAGTATTGATAATTTCTGCATTGTGCTAAAGTTCCACTCAATTTTGCCGGATTCTTCGGATTTTAAACTTTCCTGATTTTTTTAAATACTAAGTAGAGATAAGTGAATAAAATGTGAGATTGATCAGTTATTATTTGGTGACCTCCTTACACTTCCTTAGGAGGTAATGATTCTTTGATTCTGAGTGTTAATTTTCATTTTGCTCGTGCTTTTCCTGATGAACTTAACTTACTTCGATGCTTTCACCATTCCCATCAATTTTGGAACCTTATTAGTTACCGATGTGTTAGATACTTCTTCGAAGAGAAGATCCTTTACCTCTCACTACCCTGCCCTTTATTGGTCAATGCGGCATAAATGGAGTAATAATGTTCGTTCCTAGCTTTAATTAAGCCTTTTTACTAGTTGATGCGGAATGAGCCTCCGGTGTTGTCTTTTGCTCGTGCAAAATTTCAGTCTCTTTCGCTTGAGAAATTCAAAACCTTTCGAGGTCTTCCTTTGGAGTTAGAAGCTCGTACAAAGCTGAGTCCGGGAGGGTGGGAATCGTATGGAAGGAGAGGATGAGAGAGAGAGAGAAAGAGGATAAGAGAAAGAGTTTGAGAATAGAATAATTTCATGGTAAGAGTGTGGAAATGAAATGTCTTTGTGCGTCAATGTGTTCTTAAAGGCGCCATTCCCGTCGGACGATGATTTGTAATTTCTTCACTTATTCTTAAAAAGGGCACTCGCGTCACTTATTAAATCTCTGCTTTTGTGAAACGGGTGGGAGGAATCCCAAACGATTGCTGTGACGTGGGGAAAAAATTAAATACACGTCTATGTATGCGTGTGTGTGTCTAAGATGGCGAGTAAACACGCACACCCTCACACACACACACACACTGGCACACACAAAAACTAACTCACCGACACAACAGACGCGCTCGACAAGAAGAGTTACCCAAGGAGGCTGCCGCTTTCATTTAATGAGTTCTTAATGAGGGTCAGCAAGACAAAGGGTTTCTAAGAATCCAATTACGCGAGGCACTGGGCAGAGAGGAAGGAGGGCTGGATGGTTGCTGGGAGGGGGGGATGGACGAAGGGGTGAAGGAGAGAGATGATGCACAGTTGGGCAAAGGCCTAAAGAGGAGGACTGCGTTGGTGTTGCGAAGGGGAACGGAAGGGAATAAAGGTAGGGGATGCTACCTTTTAAAGCGACTTTAGTAGTAGTAGTGGTGGTGGCCTGTAGCGTCCGCTCTCCTCGGTGGAGAGGAAAAGAGAGACTCTCTCTCGAGGAAGGATCTGTAAGGAAATGTATACGGGAGGCAGATGGCCAAACGAGATCCCTCATGATCAATCACCTACACTTCCAATCGCTTGAGGTATCTAGGACGATGTTTTTCACTCATTCGAACTCATCAAAATGTTTTAATTTCTTCATTCTTCGAAGGAATATTTTTTGCCAAAGGCAGGTGACTGCCGTGCTTCAACTTATTCATGATCCCTATTTTAAAATTATATGACATGTTTCACGAAACAGTTAGTAGAAGAGCTTAAGAGTTTAAGAGTTAGTTAATTTTGTGATGAGACTTTCTTTTTGTTGAAATAAGTCAAAATATAATTTTATTAAGGTTTCCTTGGATGACTGTGTATTATATCACCTTTCAAAGTTTTTGTAAGATGCCTATTTGAATTTTTCGATGACAATTTGATCGTCAATATATCATCAGAGTTAACGCGTTTTTCAGTGTCAACACTATTTTATTAAAAAAATTCTTAACGGCTTGTAAGACATACAAATGGAAAAGTGACATAGGTAGTATTTTTGATGAAAATTGGAGGATTTTTGAGATGTTTGTCGAGAGAGAAGGTCTAAGAAGAAGTAGTCAGGCTTAATACGTGTTTAATTGCACGAGATCATATAGGGTGGTTTTTATAAGGAAGGGTAACGGACTAAATGCCAGCTAAAATAGGTGAATTCTTAGGGAAGCTTAGTAGACTTGGATGGAATTGAAAATGGCTTGTTCTGTACATTTTAGCCTGCAAGAATGTCAGTTACCAAAATAAATAAAAAATGTAAATTGCCCTCATTTTTGACGTTCCATACCGTTACCGGTTTCAACGCCTTCGCGTCATCAATTGGAGTGCTTCGGGGTGTGGGTAGTTCTTATTTCCTCAGTTTAAGTTACGAGTAGAAGTGCAGATAGTTTGGTGTGGCAGTGAAGGCAAGGCAAGTGTGATAGTGAAGGCAAGTTATACGTCTAAGTTTAGTACACTCGTAAAATAATTCCATGTTTTTAACTTTCTCTGTAATTAGCCCTTACCGCCTTTTCTTCACGTCATATATTCGAAGTTTCGTCATGTATTCGAAGTACGAAGAAGAAGCCGGCCTCGGTGGCGGCGGGGTTAAGTCCTCACCTGCCAAACCGAAGGACGCGGGTTCGAGTGCCGCCCGGGTAGGACATATATAACTCCCTGGGCATGGTTGTGTGTGTTCGTACATATATTACATACTTAGTAATTGGCTTCGGCTGTTAAGTATAAAGAAATTATTATTATTATTATTTATGAATGGAAACTATCGTTTATTTTTATAAAAGTTGAGCTACGGGTTAGTGTGAGTTTTGATTAAGGGGTCCCAAACTCTTTATTGTAGGCTTCAACTATAATTTCTCGACATTTACAATCACAAAGTTGTTATTAGTCAAAGGTAATAAATCGCAAATATATGTTACAGGCTGGTTATTTTTCAGTATTTTATATATGCCATAAACTGTCATAAGCGTCTTTATGATTACAATAAAACGAAAAAAGTGTTTAAATGAAACAAAAAGTGAAATGAACGAAAGAAGTGTATTAGTGAAATTACCTTAATTTAAAATATAAATGAAAATATATTTATTAGCCAGAACTGCGCGTAACAACCCTTGGGAATCTATATCGACCGTTTTTAGAACTCGGTTTGGATGGCATTTGGAATACACTAATCTTTAATAGACCCTGGCCCTTGTATCTTTACAAGATTCCATTTATTACCTCGTCATAATTCCCACATATTTTCATCCTATCCATTGGAACTCGCCATTATTGTTGCGCTCCAACTGATAATGATATCGTGTTTAAATTGACCAAAGTAATCTGTTATCTACAAAACTAATTATCTCATTGCATGATTTTAAATATTACTTGCATATATGATGTACAGTTAACTTTAATTTATTTTTTCAAATGACTTACAGTCAGTTTATTGAGAGAAATAAAGACGTACTTAAAAATAACATTAATGATTCTCTAAAGTTTTGGCATGGGCCGACTATAAAAAGCTTTAAGTTCTTGCGTTCGACATTTTCGCATTAGTAATTTTTTTAAATTTAAGTTTTATGCTGCAATATCGTAAATTTTTGTAATATTTCAATGGTAGAGTTATGAAATTAGGTACAGCAGAATATGCTTGAAATAGTAACGTACACCCAAGGTACTTGAACCTCGCGTAAAGTATCCGAAGCAGCAGAATTACAGAGAGATTTCCGCCAAGAGATTTTTCACACCCAACTTCCCATGCGTGGTTAATGATTGATGTTTAGTGTATGAATTGTACATGTCACACTGGGAGGGTTTATTTAAAGAGAGAAGCATTTACAGTCTATGATTGTTCAAAATTGTTTACTGAAGCAAAGGAATGTGGACACCTATGCATACATTTCGATCGTCCAGATAACCGACGACAGGGTGAGTAAAAACCTGGAGAACAGGCACTTGTTTACGAGAAATTATATCAACCTAACGATGGATAGCCTAAATGTTTTTAGACGAGTCAATTTTTTTGCTTTAATCGACAATTTTGATCCATCAATAAAATAAATCTGCTTTTCAATTGACCTTTTCTTGAATCACCTATGAAACAATTTTACCTTTTTTCTTCTTCTCACTTTCAGTAATCGGGCACCATTTGTTAATAAACTTGGAAGAATAGTCTGCAATTTGAAGAATAAATTAATTTAAAATTATCTAAATTTATCGGAGTAAACTGTGCGAATTAACGCGTAGAAAGCGCTCATATTTGTGAAGTTGAAAGGTCTGCTATGGCACTTTTTTATGAAAATATCCGGTTATGAGTGCACGTGTGAGATTCTGCGGGAAAAAAATTCGCGTTACGCATTACGTCGAGAAATATGGTGCCGCCGGACGCCGCCGGTCTACAAGTCCTGAATTTCGGACCACACAATGGCTCTGAAACGAAGGTGCCTCCGTGGTAACCACGGATGAGGGGTTTCAGCGCCTGCATTGAAAGAAAGAAAAAGCGAGACAAACGACTCGCGTTACGCGTGAGCATTGTTGTATGAACCTCGTTTATTTGTTTATCTTTTTTTTAGTATCGTGTCATCATCATGGCATGAGCCATCCACAGAGCATGGCAGGCGAGGGTTTTTATGCTGGGTGATGGGTCCGAGTGACCTGGCGCGCGTGTGTGGATACGAAAAAGGAGGGAAAAGTCCATGGTGCACAGAAAGAATGGAAACGAGAAACAGATGAAAGGCACGAGAGTGTATCTTGATTGTTTGTGCGTGGCACGCGTGTGTGTATGACTGTGTCCGTCGCGCAACGTGGGAATGGACGCGAATTAGATTCCGTGGAAAACAAAAGAATCCATCCAGCTCCTTCAAGCTCTCTCCCTCTTTCCGTGCGCTTTCGCCGCACAACCGCTTTTCTCTTCATCCCCTCTCAATTACATTTCCTCTCTCTCCTTCAACCCCCTTGGAAGGCCTCACCCTCCCGGCCCTATTTCGCTCGCACCACCACGCATGCCCCCTCCCTCCACCCCAGTCCAGAATTATTATCACTATTATCATTCTTTCATTTTTTCATCATACCTTCATACAGTCTCTTTTTCTCCCTCTTTCTCTTTTCTTTTTGCCATACCCTTGCTTTCGAGAGAGCTAATAAAAGGCACGGTTGTCGGCGATGGACGGGGATTGAAATGAAAGAAACCACCGCCCCTCTGAGGTTTTTCTCCAGATGAAATTTTATTCATCGCATCAGTCAGTTAATAGTCTTTTTGTCTTTTTCTCTTTTCATTCTCTTTTTGTCGTCGTCCTCCTATCAACCCCACCCTCCTCTCCCCTTTGCTCTAATCCCATCCCGTCCGCCACCCACCCCTCGCCGTGAAACGCCCCGCCCCTTCCTCGGCCCTTTTCACTTCCCGTGCTTCAGAAATTAGCTCGTGTAGAGAGAGCGAGAGAGAGAGAGGGAGAGAGAGAGAGAGGGAACCGTTTCTGTGACGAGAATGGTAAATTTCCTGCACATGTAAGGCTATATAGAAGGAGGGTGTGGGAGTGTATGTGTTGTGGGTCCTTATTACTACCATTATTATTATTTTTTTGTTTTTTAGAACAGAGAAAGAGCGGCGCGTAGAAGAAAAGGAGTGTGGGTGTTGTTTATGGGTTTTACAGTGCTTTCTCGCCGTGCTCATGCGAAACGGAGAAGGGCGTACAGTTTTTTTTTAAATTTAATAATCGCTCTGCATTTGTTTTTTACGCAGCTCAGTTTTTGGATGAAATTTGAATACGTAGAACTGCTACGCACAATGTTGTTTTTTTTCTCTGCGAATTTCCCACTCCAACGTGTCGGTGCAGATGCTGCTGCGAGATTTTTACGGTTAATATACTCGATAGTTGGACATGAGTCGGAGTATTTTCGAGTTATTTTCGGAAACATGTGACAATGGTGTGATGAGGCTCTCCCTAAGTTTCCTGGTGCTCTGCAGTTGAAGATTTTGGGATATGGACTACGGAACTTTCAAAATCCTACGAAACTAGGAGGAGGGTTGTTTAGTGTGGAGAGTTAGAAAACTCTCTAATCGCAGCCTATACTGAAGCCTCCAGAATTAGGATATCTCAGCACTCCCTGCATTACTGATTCGACTAATCTCACAATTAGACCCATAGATATATTCCTTTGTTGAGTCAAGGCGATGGTGGGTTTTAACCTCTGGCCTTGACTGCGTCTGCCTCGTGCCTTTTTCCCTAAGCAGTTTGATTAACCTACCTCTGTCTCTATCTAGTTGCTCTTCTCTTTCCCTCTATACTATCCCTTAACCACCTTAACATGCAATCCTCCTCCCTCCTTACCTCCGCATGTCTGTGCCAGTATTTTTGGCAGAATTGGCTTTGGCCTAAAGAGAATGTACACCGAAACGATTTGGTGTGTAAACAGTGTTGATGTGTGGATATTCTATAGGGGCCTCTGTCAAATCACACAAATCACACGCGAAATCCAAAGGTCCGTGGTTCCATTCCCGGTGGAGTCGAATTTTTCTGCTTGGAATCCGCCATCATAACACCTTCACACCACCATTGTGTTCGTCAATTTTATGTGTTCCTATCAACTTTCTTTCTACCTCTCTGTTTGAACCTTTATTAGTATGTATTTGCCGCTGAGCGGTCTGAGTGAATGAACAATTAATTGTATAGCCTGAACGGCTCATTTCCTACTTGGGTTAGCGTACCCCAGCCCTTGGCGTCTGCAGCTAGAAGCAGGTTCCCTTGCTGTCCGATTAATTTTCACGTCGGCCAGATTAATTAAGCAGACATTTGGGAACAGCAATATTAAATTTATATTAATCTATGTAAACATCGAGCATCTGTCTGTATTAGCTTTATCCTAAGTAACCTGCCAGTATGAGAAACCATAAACAATGTGATTTAGGTATTTTAATATCTTAGACGTATGAAAAACAGAATAGGTAGTGGCGTTGTGCCCTATGAAGGAAATCCATCATATGGGACTCTTAAACTCATAAGCGAAGCAAGGGGTGAAGGCATCTTGTTCCAAACCTAGGTGCCTTTCATCCCCCTGGAGCTTATGTGAAGGTTTTTCATGAAATATGCGTGTACTTAGAAGGGATTTATTTGCCTTTTCACGAATATACTCGCTCCCGGCATTTTCTTCTCGCAGCAATCGCGTCACAGAGAAAAAAATATACAGAGCAAAGCTTAACGTAAGAGAGAATTTCATCCAGTGAGTTTTCATGTCTCATGGTATATTGCTCCAGGGATGTGCACTCGTAATTTTACTCATGGGTTTGAGCGTGCGACAGAGTTGAAAGGTGTTACGAGTCGGGCGTCCATCGTGTGCAGGATATGAGTGAATGCCGAAATTCATCATTAAAATCCGTTGCAACAAGGATGAAACAAAAGATGAGAGGAATTAAGACCGTTACGTAGAATGGTAATACAGGAAGTTAGAGGGAAAGAATTGGCATATATGCCCTCTAAGGCGTGAAAGAGTACTTCATACAAATGAAGACGTTAATTCATACAAATGTGGACTCGGGTAATCAATATAACTCGGATCATAAATCGGCTCGTGTGCGGGAATGAATGGTGGCAAAAGTGAAATATTTTCATCATTTTCCGTTTTTATTTTTCAATGTGGGTGGGGTAAAATATTACTGTGAATGGTCTTTAATTAAGTAATCAAATCAGATCCAGACATGAGACGTTTGTTTTCTTAAGCTGAATTGGCTTAATAACCCGCAGCATAAAAAAGTGGACCTCGGAGAACTGGGATTCAAGTAAATGCTGAGCTTAAGAGTGCTATAGTTTGATAAAAGACACGTTTGAAGACAAAAAAATGGAGGGTAGAATAGGAGCATATGAAATCATAGTCGCAGTAAAACTGACTGCTGAAAGACGTAATTACTATGGCACCTTGCTGTGATTTCAGTCATCTTGCTCAAAAACTGACACAATTGTAGTATCATTGATCGAGAAAAGTAATGAGATTCATATTTTATTCCCGCCATTGTTTGTGCGGAGAATATAATTATTTTTTTTTCGTTATATTTCAATCATGTTTGGTTGCTCTTGCCTCTTTCGATGTGAATTGAGTATTTTAGAGGGGAATATTCTCCCTTGTTCTCCATAAATGAATCTCTCGACGACAATAATATACGCAGTATGATGTAGAGAAGAACGCGGCTTCAATTTTCATTTCCTGATTGCTGAGCCTCACCCTACATCAAAATGTAGTTGTCCGTAGGAATTCACGATTGAAGCTTGAGATTCGGTTAACCATTTATACGTTAATTTTAGAATGATTTGGGCTGAATTTAACTCTACTATTAATTACTAATGATCATAATAATTTAATTTGTTTGGACATACATTATACTTTTCCTCTCTTCCTGCCTCATTAAAGTTTAGTCGTTTTCAGCTCACCCTGGCTTCTAGTATTATTATTTGGTCCCAACATCTCATCTACCGTTATTGCTTCTTTAATCTATTTCTGTTACGATCTTACCGTCAAGCCCATAATATCACGATATTTTCGTATGTATTAGGGTTAGGTTTTCGAAATAATTTCGAATGTAGGAAAGGATAAAACCGCTATGATGTGATTGGAAATAACGGGTTAAACCTAGCAAGTCTTTGGTAAATAAAGTGAAAGAAGCTCCTGAGAGCAGGAGCATCATAATTTTTAAAAACAGGTGGGCGTGTATGGAGCAATTATGATGCATTATTTGAGGGATGCTGGAGCTAAAGTGTCATTAATGAAGAACGCACTATGGAGGAAACCATTAAGGTAGAGTCAGCTTTTCAGGCCTTTAACCGAGAACTGCACTTTTTTGTATGTGCCTACTCCGAAAGAGAACGTTGAGAAGGAAATGTATGACCATTTTATAAAATTAATTTGATCAAAATACATTAATCTTGAAGCTATGCTAATGTAGTACTCAATGAAAATTGGTCATAAAGTATAATTTTTACCCTATACGGAAAGTTATCGAAGTAATGGCCATTGATCGAATTGGCTGAAATATTATCGATTATCTGTTGAAAATTAGTAATCGTTTGAGAATCGATTATCAGTTCCTCAAAGATTTGTTACATTATTGTTTATACACGATGTATAGCTACCATACTTGTTGCTACATAGACTTCTGTGTGGCTTCGTTTAACAGGGTGTTCCTACTACAAAACTTTTTCCTTAAGTAACAGATTCGACTCTTTGGTAAAATATAGAAACAAATATCATTGGCAAAGAAATATCCACCATGAGACACTGTCTTAAGTTCAAACATTGTGTCATTTTATTAGGCTTGTCTTAGGGTACAACGATCCATCGAAATCGGTGCAATCAATCGAATTGGGTACAATGTCGTCGAAGATCCGCCGGAAATAAATCATCCCACGAGGATCGGTTGGTTTCAACCACCCGGAGAAGTAGCCTTATCGCCGGGTCACGATGGGATGGGAGGAATCTCATGCCTTTGGGTTGGTAGACCAGGGATGGGTGAGCCGCCAATGGCTCTCGGGTTACGAACGCCGAGGGCCGAGGAGACACCGTGTCGGATTTCCGACATCGTGCGCCCGAGCGCTCTCTCACCCTTGTATGCACCCCCACCCCCCTCGTCCTTGTCTCCTCCACCCTCACGACGGACGCATGCCCTCCGCAACAACCCCTGGGTCTCACCCTCACCGCCCGTGATGCCCATCACCACCTTCCAAATCCCTTCGTTCTTTTTCTCTTGCTTCTTCTTCCCATCCGTTCCCTCCTTACCTCGAGTCTCCCGCTTCCGCCTCGGCGTCTCGCCTCACACAATCGGACTCGAGATCGCCACGCCTGGCGGTGTGGCCCTTTCATGTCTTTGATGTTTCTTCCGTATCCCGCAAGATGCTACATCTACATACTACCCTGCGAGCCGCCACATGGGCGTGTAGCAGGGGATGTTAGGATACCAGCCGTGTGTACTTGTAAGGGATATGGTTTTGGGAGGTGAAATGGTGACGCGTATTAATTATTCCTCGAACGGTGTCGAACGAACGAACGAACTGGTGGTTGTCAAAATAACCTGAACTCTGTTTCCCTGGAAGGTATAATCTCAGAAAAAAATCAAGAATTTGGTGAATGATTTCTACATCTACGTCTACATAATACCCTGCGATACGCCGCATGGGCGTGTGGCAGGGGGTGTTAGGTCACCAACCGTGTAAAGATGTAAGTTTATTTTTGAAGATGAAATGGTGACATGAACTATAGGAGTGTATTTAGTGAAGCTCAGTTTTTATTGTGGTCGCTTAATGTGTGCGGAGAGAACAAGTTGATGTACCCATCTATTCGGCAGTGTATCTATCTTATTTGATCGCTTCTGTCAGACCTTGAGATATAGTGAGGCGTCATGATCGTATTCTCTGTGTCGCTCTGAAACACCGGTTCTGAATTTCTCAAGCAAGCTAAGCCCTGCAAGTAGCCTCCGAGTCTCTACTTTGCCTTCACCAGAGCAAAGTAGCATACTTTGATCTGGTTCGGCCACATGTAGAATATTCCGTGAGCATTCGGGACCATGGTCTTAAAGATTTAACCAAAAAATATGATTATACACAAAGAAAAGTTGCGTTCTTCACAAGAAACTGCTACGAACAAACGTATGGTGTTTCGCAGCATTTAAAGTATTAAGGTGGGAGCCCCTAGACACTCGGAGGCTAAGCTTTGTTTGCTTGAGAAATTCAGATTGGGTGAGTTTCTGAGTGACACAGAGAATATTATCATGACGTCTCACTACATCTCGAGGTCTGACAGAAGCAATGAAACAAGAGAGATTCATAGCCGAACAGTTGGGTACAAAAAGTCGTTCTTTCCGCTCTCCAGAAGCGACCACAGTGAAGATTGAGCTCCACATAATACACTCCCACATTACATGTCACCATTACACTTCCCACAATGTTATCCCTTACATCTTTACACGGCTGGTGTTTTAACATTGCCTGCCGTACGCCCATGCGGCGGCTCGCAGGATAATAGGTAGATATGGATGTAGAAGATATCGAAGACGCGAAAACTTATTTTTGCGATTATTTACGTCAGTGGCCTATCCAATGGTCTGAAAGGATCTTGTTCCCGATGGGCTTGGGGAGGGGATCCGTGTTAAGTAAATGCATTGAGAGGCTGGGATAAAAATTCTTGTGAAAATATTTAAATTATATTTTGTGCTTACATTCCATTGCGCATATGCCACTGCGGTTCAAAAACAGTTTCTTCGAGATTTTTCTTAGCAAATTCCTAGAAATAATGAAGTACCAACGGGTTTTATCGCTTGGAAATTGCAAAAAGATCTATTAAAAACTTATTTTAGAAAAAATGTTAAATTAAATCAACGTTTCATTGAAAATAATACAGTTATCTTGGGTGCTCTTTTGCTAAATTAATAAAAAGTCGCGGGGGTGGCTCAGACGCCTTGAGCACACTTCGTGGCTACATCGCTGGTTTCTCTATTACATCGATGATTTAAAATGAAGTAATCTGAAAACTAAAATAGTATGTTTTTTTAACTGAGGTACAGGTGAAATTTGCACTTAGGATAATTGGTTTGTGAAACATTATCCCGATTTCCTTCATACTGAACCCAATTTACAGATTGATGTGCAGAATTTTATTGATTCAGCATGTACTAAGTGGCTAGGAATAATGAAGACAGTTTTGGTGTAATAAATATGAGAATTTTTCCTTTCTTCGTACCATTTGAGAGCATAATGAACGTTGAGGGAGAGATAAATCACACCCAATGAACTTCACCTTTTACTTATACCATTCGTATAACATTTTTCTATTCCCTTACCGTCTTTGTGAGCGGTGTCCCAAAGCCCTCTGCCACGAACTCTTGCAATATTATTTGTGGTATTTTATAAATGTAGACCTATCGATACCGAATCCTTCCTGTGACCTATAGATATCCTTTTTTCAAAGATCCTTACTAACCCGTTCCGTGGCCTCCTTTCTATCCCTTCTTATGGCGCAAGTTTTTCTTCCTGCCCTACTCCTCAACCGGAACATCTGAGCCATCTTTATTACCTACAGCGGTAGTGGCATCAAAAAGTAGAAATAATAATGATAAAATAAGGACGGAGGACGAAAGGGTTTAAGGTCGGAGGAAAAAATATTGAAGGTGGAAGCAGGGTGCTGTGTGTGCCTTACTTTTGTTTTTAATGGGCAGCTATGAATCACCGCGTGGAGCAGGTTAGGCGGCCGCGGAAGGAAAAGGGGGTGTTTGGAGGGGGGGGGGCGAAGTTGAACTTGGCGTAGGAGGGAGGGGTGTGGGAGATGTAGAGGAGTGGGAGGGCGACAGGTGGGCCGCGGAAAATGGGTGGGGACGATGCTATATGAGATTGGAAGAAACACAGAGAAGACGCTTTCCGCTTGGTTAGGATGAGTAGTTTTGAGGATGGTGAACGAGAGAGGTTGTCGTGTCACTTCAATACTGATCGGATTTAGGCTAAATTCATTTTTGACGCCTTAGTCTAACGGATTGTTAAAACTGTGCCATTTTTTCACTTATTATCCATAATTTTCCTTTGTTTTCTCTTGAAGTTGCCAGGCAGTTGCCAGACGTGGTGAGTTAGTTGTGCGCCAATAGATGGCGGCCGAGCTCCCATCGACGTAAATGTATAGTTTTACACTGAGGAATGGCGTAGTAGTATGCATTTTTCATTTTTTTCACGAATAGGTTAAGTAAAATATTGTAGTAAGGTAAAGTAAATACATTTCATGTTTCTACGATATTTTATTTTTGCTAAGAGTTTAGATGTTTTGCCGATACTTTAGCGTGTTTGCAGGCTTTTCCACTTGTTAGACGTAATTAGACGATCAAATAAATAGTTATAAAGCCTTAAATGATATTCAAAAGGAGGTATATGACGTTTAAAATATCCACCATGCCCACGAATCAGTCGTTATTAATTCCTAACGGTGACGAACCAGGTTATTTCAGGAGAATCATAGTCACGAAAAAGGATGTGAGGACGGGAGATGGTAAATAATTTCTGAGGAGGCTCGTGGAAAATGATACCGTCCTCGGAAGTGGATGCCGTGGATGGGAAGGTAGGATGGCAGACGCTCAGAAATACTTGGGAGGATGATTCTTATCTTAGGCTTCTTTGGCGGGGAGTATGTACATCAGGGGTCTCTTGCATTGGAGCGGAAATACTAGCGCTTCACGATGCGATGTGCATTTATTTCGTTGCTCTCTTTTCATTTTTATGTTTTGTTTACGTTTTTTACTTTTACTGTACTCCTCCGCGGCGGATGTTGGGTAACCTCAGACTGCCAGCGTATCAATTTATGTGCCTGTCTTTGCTGTACTTGCTGCACAAGCCTTTTATCGTCGCGCACGCCTTTGCCTAGCGGCATCCGGATACGGAAATCCAACGGGAGTGTGACGCAATGACCTCATTTGCTCTCCGCTTTCGTTGAGGACTTCTTGCCTTGTTCCTCTATCAAAGTCGTTGCGATCTCGTGTATATATTTTTATCTGTTTTTTGGGATTCTTGTGCCCTGAAATCCGCATTAGGACCGCACGTCATTTTGTTCCAATCTTGTTATAAGTTTTGAATGGTTACAAAGTTTTTGGGACTGAAAATGAATTATCATTCTACTGTGGGAGAGATTGGTGTGGGATTGGAGTGTTAGCAGTGCACGGACAACTAGCTACTAGTTTTACAGGAAATAACGGGTGGAAATTAAGGCAAGTTTAAGGCAAAATTAAGGAAGAAAATGGAGATCTCTTGGCATTTTCTCCTTGAATGACCGCTGTGGACTTCTCGATAGGAGGTTTTTCTAAAATACTGTCGATGAAAACTATGAGCCACCTTAAATTCTTTCTCTATTTCCTCTGAGAGTTCCTCCACTAACGAGACGACTAAATGAACTGATTATTTACACGACCTCGAGTGTGTCTGTCAACATATGGTCTTTTATCTTCTGGCTGCCATCTAAATCTATAGTACGTTGAAATGTTTCTCTTAAATTCATCTATTCCATTTTTCCCATTTGCATCCGTCGCACTTGTACTCCATACTTCTGCTCGTTATGCGATTTGTTCTATTTTGCACATGCATTTAATGCTACTTTGGTTATGCATCATTTATTATTTATATTTTAAATATGTTATTTGGCATATGATTTGATGATTATTTGGTTTTCACTACCACTGATTTTGGATTTCAAGAATTTACCTTGAGCTGGTTTTGGACATAGTTGGACAGAATATTAATTTAACCAAGGTAATTAAAGGCGATATAAAGGAAGGAAAAAATGTAAAAGAATTTTCAATTTCAATGATAGAAAATAGATGAATTTGTTAGAAGATAGCCACATTATAAGAAATTAATACAGTGCTACCGAAGTACATGCCATTAATTTAGATTTCTCAATGTTAATATTCGAAGGTAATGTTAATATTCGAATTCGAATTGTTAATATCCTTTAGTCTTAAACCCATCGGTTGGTTTGCTGAAGCTCGCAACCTTTATCGTTGTGCTTTTTTTCTTTTATGTCTTTATACGTTTAACAGCCAGTGTCATTCACAATCTGCTTCCGGTATGTTAGCTCTGGCCGTCCTCTTTCATCCTCCCGTGGATGTATCCTTTCATAATAGTATTCATTAAATGCCCCGAATAACTTTAATATAGTAAAGAGTCGCTGCGAAAACCTTCAAACAATGAGTATTCATTAAGTTTCACTGCCTCAATATGTGGCCAATTAACACATCTCTTATTTAAGCCTTTCCATACCTTCCTACCTATCTATAACTTTCTCAGGACTTCCAAATTAGTCATTCTATCGCACCATGATAATCTTCTTTTCTCTTCCAGCCTAACTGCCCAATGACTAACTTCCACACAAGAGCACACTCCACACAAAACTCTGTAGCAGCTTTATACGTGTTTTCCGTTTTTGCTGGTAATAAATTCTTCTTTGAGCAGAATGCCTTATTTTCTTGGGTATCCGACTAACTATTTCTCTCGTACTTTCGTAATCTTTTGTAATCTTACTCCCTAAATAATCAGACTTCCTAACTTATTCTATCGGCTTCCCATTTCAAAGGATATCCTTGCTCTCTTTCTTCCTGCTGAATATCATGACGTTAGTTTCAACTGCATTAATTCTCATACAACTATCTTCTTACATGATATCTTACAACTTCTATAGCAGATTTATAAGGTCGTCTTCATTTTCTGCTAGTATATCGTCGGCAGACCGTGATATTGCTATCCTATCTCCTCGGATAAGCTACATTCTTATCGCACACCTTCTTTTACTTCTTCGCACTTTCATTCTTTATCACAGCTTTTTCATTTTTATCTAATTCCCATATGATTCTGCGATCTCTGTAGTAACATTACGATAGTTTAAAATGAAGCAACTGAGGTTTTCAAATTAGTTGAGTTACTTTGATTATAACTCTTCTATTATTTTTATTGCACTTCAATGCCAGTTAAAACCAGTAATGGAAAATTTAAAGTGAAATTTTCCTTAACTTGCCAAATACAACGGTTTACCCTGTTTAAGAACCTGCCACTAAGTCTGTCAAAATCATCACAATGGTAGAGGGAGTCAAATACTTGAATTTGATAGTATCATTATGAGTACTAAACATTAATTACTTTACATCAATTAATTGGTTTGCTGTCATTTAATTCAGGTCAGGTAATTCAAAATAAGCCCAGTACAAAATAACTTTATGAAAACATTCGTGACAATCGTCATATTGACGAATGACCTCAAATACTCGATGATGTAGCTAGGTCGCTCATCTTTGAGAAAAAAAACCGTGTCAAATTTTAACGTCGTTTTTATCCTATTTTTCAAGTTTAAGAAGTACGAATATTCTCCAAAAAGCTTAGAACCACACGAGAACCAACTTATCAGTGACCGCCGCATAATTTTGAATAATGCCTCTTCCTCATTCTCATTATCTTGCTCTAATGACTCATAATGTACGGAACATGCACGCTCCTACGTGGCGAATGAGGCACATCGTCTAGCAATATTCCTAGCTTGCTCTGGTAATCTTCCATGTGGGTTTCAAGTTTACGAAGTTTTATATTTCCCCATGAATGTCACGTGCGAGATTGAAAAATATTTTTCGTGATATAAATGCACTGGCGGTGGAAACTACTCGCTGGCCTCAAGACCCATGATTGCATCAGAGTTTACTGGTAATAAATTTTGGAACGTCTTTCGCCATGATGTTCCTCCATAAATTTTACGTTTACAGACTTCATCAAGTGAAAAAGTTTTTTCCCGAAGTACTTGGGGACCAGGAGATTACCTTGATCTTCAAAAGGATGAAAGTACATGCCAAATAAATTTCAGTGATGCTATAATATGTCCACGCTATATTCTGGTGAAGCTTAGTAGAGCTCTTTGCGCTGGCAATTTTTGTGCATGCGCAAACATTTTTAGTGTATGCACAAATTTCACTTTGCACCGGTATAAAACTTCAAAGAGATTGCCCTAATTACTCACAATTTTCAAAGGTAAAAAAAATCGTACCGTACCAATGGCGCGAGATGGCGGATGATAATTTTGAACTGCAAAGTCAGTGCAGTCATAAAATAATTGTTTACTGCTTTGTTATGGCTGTGATTATTAATGAGATGATTACTTATTTTTCCAAAGGAATATGGAAGTTACTGCGTTATTACGCCCAGTCATTAGCCTTTGAAATGAGAACTCACCTCAAAAGATGTAATGCAAAGAAAATGTTCAATTCTGTCCTCAAAAATATGCCCTGTGCCCATAAAACTACGCTTATTATGTCCCAATTATGTCGTTAAGTGATTAGACTTGAATTTTTCCCTCATAACTTGATTTCTTTCCGTTTTCGTGGAAGGAATTTACTAAGCAGTGTTGATTATTTTAACATATAAAAATTCATGGCTTCCAGTTTAAAAATAAGGATGTTCATGATTAGGATTCTTAATATTGTTTTTCGGTGGTGAACCTGACATACTTTTAAGTTTTTTGCTTAATTAGTGAGTATTTAATCCAAAGGGAATGATATGTTTTGGCGCTTACTAGTCTAGAAATACCAAAAAGCATTTGACGTTAGAACTATAGAGACCCTCGCATATTTGAAAGTGATTTAGACCAGAATTGGGTGGCATAGTGACTTGATGGCTTGTCTTGATTGCGATTGTCTTGCGATAGATTGACTTGAAACCCAGATTGCCCCTTGCTGACACCGATCGGTTTCATAGGAATATAATAATCCCAAGATAATGTAATAGACGAGCTTTTTTGAGATTAATCAAGCATTTGTATTTGCTTGTAAGAAAAATGATGTTCCTCTAGAGTTAATTAACATGCAGCCGTATTCTAATTAATTATTTGCCTTACAGTGATTCAATATAGATATTTTTTCCCTGGTATTTGTATGTTATTCATTAGCATTTTGTGTTTTGATACTATTGCTCAGAAATTCGTTTCCGTATGATACTCGGTTTTCTTTAAGTGATGGATACACAACATGGGTACAATAAAAGGTTTAGCCTTTTGAATGTTCCAATCTTATTGAGTATTGTTCTATATTTTTTATTGTGAAATGTGGTGTAAAAACTTTTTATCGGCTGATTTTCTAATAATATGATTGGATAAGAAATGGATAGTAATAAAATCGAGTACAAAACAATGGAGGTAGAGCTTTAGAATTAATGAAGCTGTGTATTTAACGCTCCTATCTTTAATGTACATTTTATCATTAATTACTCCCATGTCAAAGTTTCATCCTAGTTGCGTAACAGAGCCACAGAAATTAATGTGTGCATCTATGTGAATAACCTGTCAGCATTGTATTTTATAGTCTCGAGTCTCAGAGCTCATGTGAACTGGGGCCACATCGGATAATCGATAACTCGGAAGATGCGAAAGGGTTTTCTGGAGAAAGTAATTTATGAACTAAATAAGCTTTTTTCCACGCCTAGCCGTAGTTTGGCGTGTATTATTTACTTCGAAAATCACTTTGATTAAATAACTTCTTTTTTTTTAATTCTTTTATTCCATAAAATACTACCTCGTCAAAATATCTGAAAAAGTTTAAACTCCATTTGACGACTATCTAAAGGACTCTCAGAGGATAAATATCTATGAATATGGTATATAATTGCTGCTTGATTAAATAATATAAGCATGATAAATTCCGAGAAAGCAACCGAAATGAAATTTCAGTGTCTTAATGGCTCGTGCAATAATGCAGTGACCTAAGTATATGTCTACGCGCCTCGGGTAATACGGTACCTCGGTAAATTATGGCTCTTTTACGTCTGCGAAATCTGTGTACCCATTAAAATAAATTTTCATCACAATTAGAAAAGTAATAATTCACGATGTTTTTTTTAGAATTCCGCCAGCTGAGTATGCAGTTTATAAATTCTGGCATATCATTCCCATTTCCCTTCTTTTGGTGAATCTCCATTAGATGCCTATTTTAGTCCCCGTTTCGTCTTCCTCTGCTTATGTCGTCTAGAATTCCTTTCCTCTTCCTTCTTCTTCCTTGCTTCCCAATTGTTCTCCCCACTATTGCTCTCTTCAACCTTCCCTTTCTTTTCAATATGCCCTCCATCCATCACTTCCTTCTCCTCCGAACATCTGCCACTAACCTTCTCTCCTCTCCAACCATATGAAATGCCTATTCGTTTGTCCTTCTGGCCACATAGCTAACTCTCACCATATTCCTCCAAACCCACATCTCATATGCCTCAAGTCTACATGCATCATCCCTTCGCAGTGACGAAGCTTCCGGCCTAATCATTGCCACGCTCCATAATGAAGTTTTCACTAGCCTTTTCTTTACGTATCTTCCCAGATCCCCCCTCGCAATACCCTCCTCTTTGAAAATGCACTTTGTCCATAGCATTTCCAAACCTCATGTCCCTATCACTAAACCCATTCTCTTCCGAGATACTAGCCAGACACTTAAGCTGCTTGACTTGAATAAAATTGGAGTACAGTGAAACCCCTCTAAACGATCACTCCTACCAATCGACAAACCCTCTCAACGACCATTTTTCAGCGGAACCGTTGGCGGTCTATGAATTCCGATTTCATTGTGTTTGTACATCAAATTTTTGTGCATTGAAATTTCCCAGGAGTAACTTAATTATGAGGAAATAAACGCCATCGGTACACGGTTAAAAAAACCCGTTGCACTAAGAGATTTTCCATTTTTTTAAATAGCCGCCCGTTCATTTGCATAATAAATATACTACAAGAAACTGAATCCCTGTCTAACGACCACCCTTCTTTATAACCATTCTTCAGCGGTACCGTCAGTGGTCGCTTAATACAGATTTGACTGCTGTTAAATATGAGATCGCAGTTTCAATCCTCGTTGCAGTAACAAAGATTTTGAAACCTGTTAAGTTTTCATTTCGCGAGTCTATGACTTGTCCTGGGAATTGATAGTCGGTAGTGGATGTGTATACGTAATGGCACAGAAAATACGATACGAAATCATATAATACGACTCCAGTGTAGAATCTGTCGTGGGTAGCGCGAATGTTTATTTTCCCCACAGAGGATAAAGGAAGCGGTAAAAATCATGGCGGAAGGTTTGGGAATCGAATGAAAACGGCTTCCGTGCAAATGAATTGACCCGTGAAAGGAAAGAGCTCTTGCTGTCAGAACAGTGGCAGCGGTGGAAATGCGAAATGAAGAAGAAATGTAATCGATAAGGAGGTGGAGGAGGTGAGAAGAAACGAGGAAAGAAAAAGTGGGCGGATAATGGGAAAGGGAAGTTGGGATAGAGAGAGAAAGGGGCGTGTAGGGAAATAAAATGTCCAGAGGAGAGAAGAGTCCGGGAAATGGCGTTGAGATGAAAGGCTCTTTCTTGGAGGATCAGGAAATATGGGCAAATCCCGGGTGGTGTAGCGGGTCGGTAAAGTTGGGAAGTAGAAAGAAGGTAGGGAAAATAAAAGATTTGAGATTTGAGTGGAGGATATGAAGCAGTGGTAGGGGGTTTGGAAAATATTTAGAGGTGAGAGGAACAGTGGGGAGTGACTATAGAAACTGGCGGTAATGTTTAGGAGTGGGAACGGAAAATGCTGGTCTCGCGTGGGTACAGCTTTTGCAAATGTTCGTGGTAAAATCAATGAGGGGAGCTAGAGGTAATTCGATATAAAAGACAGGATTGATGGGAAGAGAGTGAGGTATTGAGAGCTAATGTCAGACAGGGCACCACACATAAGGCAAGTAGTTGTAATCACTCATTGCTATAGCTATACAAAGTAAAAATAATAATTATAATAAAAACAATGCGGGCCAATTGTGGACGTCTGTGTGTGGGGCTAACCACCCCACATGCAGAAATACTGGTTTCCAAAAAGAGCACCAGAAACGCCACCCACAACCGACCCCTCTCGGATGGGGGCCCCGGTGGATTTGGGTGTGGCAATCAAACGAACATCTAGAAGGGAGCTCGTATGGAGTAGACGAAAGCCCTAAGGGGCGTTCTCCTAAGATTTTACGCTGTCAGCGAGCCCAATCGCTGGGGGTATATGGCAAGGATGCACTCTTTGTGTTGTGAGATGCATCCTGAACATAACCACCTGTCGCAGCAGAATCTACTGCTCTGCGCGAATATGCCAACCATCTGCAAAAAAGGAAACTCCCCAAAAACTGCGTGTTCAGAGAAATACACCACACGCCAGAACACCCTCCCCGACACAAGCAGTCTCTCCACCGGCTGTTTTGACAGCCACTGCAACGTTGGTACCAATGAAAAGCAGTTAGGAAGTAGGTCAGGCCGCCTCTGAACACCAAACGTGGTTGATGACTGAAATCGCCTATGATATAGGACAGGCCAGGTAGAGAGTTATACATCGTAAGATCTCTCTGCGGAGCAACCTCCTGACCAGGTTGAATAGCTTTACCAACGAAATCCTTACGGTGACGTCGGATCTATGGACGGTCAACTGCGTGGTCTACGCTGCTGCCAAAATAATGGCTCGCTCCCAAAAGCCCACCCCTTGAGAGGGCGAAGCGGCAAAACGGCTTGACCAGTTGGAGGCCAAGATCACGCTGGCGTGATTGCAGGCTTCGAGGATTCAGTGTGTGATGGAATACATCACATCTGGGTGGTCTTTCACACCCGAAGTCCGGCGCATAGCACGCAGCCTCAGATTTCACCATCACACAATGAATAAAAACGTTCTGCTTACCATTAAGTAGCACGCGGCTGATAGAGTTCGGGCACTCACCACGGCCCGGAAAAAGCTCCTCAACAGGAGTAAGGCTGTGAGGGAGAACCTTCCTCCTTCACCCGTCCCGTCTCTTTCGACCACTTCAGTCTGTCGTCGAGTCTACGCCACCCGCCCAAGAGGTCTAACGTTTCAACGCCATTCAACGAAGACTATAGAACTCGCCATATAGAACCGGCCATAGAACTCTTTAAAAAGTTAAGTGACCGTCTCCTACGTGATGTGGATGGACCTCTTTCAGTCACAGTGAGTAACATAAAGAAGGCCTTCTATGGGAAGAAGAATTTATCGGCTCCAGGAATGGATGCCGTGATTAACTTCTGGTGGAAGAATTTCACTTCCACCCTCCAACACCTCGCCAGAATCTTCAGTTCTTTTCTCTGGGGTAGAGAAGAAATCCCACCGTGGCTGACTGAGGGACGCACGGTTCTAATACCTAAGAAGGGAGACTTGTCCAATACTGAGAGCTACGGCTCTATATCCTGCCTCAATACTGTATATAAGACGTTCCCCTCCATCTTGAGCGACCTCCTCCACGCCACCTCCATATCCTCCATCACATCCAGCCGGTTTGGGAGGAGGTGCACGGGCAGAGAGGCTCAAAGCGTGGAATCGCGGGATGTAAGGACAACCTGCTCATTGATATGTACATATGCTAGGATGCCATCCAGCGTAAGCGTAACCTATTAATCTATTAAACCTATTAACCTATTAAGTAACCTATTAAATCTATTGATGGCCTGGGTGGACTACAAGAAGGCATTTGACACCACTTCACTTGAGCTCATAATAGGCTTGTTGAAGTTGATGAATGTCCACCCAGAGGTTGTGTCCTGCATCCAACGCCTGTTACCACTCTGGAGAACGCGCTTCGTCCTGACCGCAGGCAGGTTTCGACAGAGTTGGTAACATACCACCAAGGCGATAGCTTGAGCCCCTTGCTGTTATGTATTTTCCTCTTGTCTCTCTCGCTAAGGCTTCGACAAGGAAAAGATACATGTGCGGTGTGCCAGGTGACAGGAAGCATTAGGTCACCCATTTATTTTATATGGATGACCTGAAGCTCTACGCTTCCAACGCAAAAGACCTTCCCGTGGCCCTGGACACCGTACTGGAGTACAGTGAGGCTATAGGGATGGAGTTCGCATTGGACTAGGGTGCATCCATCCACCTGGCGAGAAGAGGATTCTCGGAGAACAAGGAAGACTTGCACCTCGTTGACGGGAGTGTCATTCGCCACCACGAGGGCGATGACAGCTATGAATATCTCGGCGTCCCCCAAAGCCGAATGCAGGAGGCTGCAGCAGTGAAGAAGAGAGTCACCGCCAAGCACAGACAGACTCTATGGAATATTTGGAGTTCTGAGCTGTCTGAATAAGGTTTTATAAACCAATTTATATAATCGTTACTTTATTTTACTGAAGTAACGATTATATAAATTAATTTATCCATTAAATCAAGCTTATATGCGCACACATTTCAAATAAAAAATGTTATATTATGAACCCTTTTTGGGCATTGCCTGTACTTGGGATAACTAAAAAACAATTTACATTTCGAATAATTGAGATATGAATTAACTGTGACCAGATGCGTAACAGAAATACATAAGAAAGACAACTATATTTTGTTTAATCTCAACCTGTCGTGCATACAGTTTATATTGAGTGTTGACCATTCTGTTGATAGAAACACATTAGATTTTCTACATCAAATAACCATCATTTAACTCTGTTCAAAAATAATATTATACTAATTCTACCTGTTATATCACCTCACAGTCTAAGAAATAACTTTGGCCCTATATAAACAAATGACCGTTTAAACTGAAACAAATTGGGCTTGGGAAAAATACACATTTTTGTATATCATATGTTGTGTACATTTGGCTTTTGGTACCTTAGGCTTATTACCACGTCTGAGGTAGAACAATTTCAAAACTTTATAAACGATGGCGTACAGGGTGTAACTGTAAATTCAAAAATGTGTGGAAGTATGTATCAAATTGACATTTTCTAGCTATCTGTGTCACTATTGATGTTTGGAAAATCAGCCGCAGTTAGAGCAAATTTTTATAGGCAGCTTCTCAGCTGATTATCCCGTAGTTTAATTCGGCTTGTACTAACGCATAATTAATTGTTTTAAAAAGAAAAGTAAAACTTCGCATGAATATTTTATTAGCACATACTTAATTTTGAGTTCTAATGTTGAGACGAGTCTAAAATGGAACGACAGGTATTGATTTGTCTGTCTAATTCTCAATACATTTTTATCGCAGCAATGAGAGAGGTTTTCGTTCGACCCATCTCATAAAACAACCGTCCTTATCCGTCCCGCAGAGTTTTGAAAGTTCCGTAGCTTATGTCCCATAATCAACCAATATACGTTGCAAGGAAATTCTGCTGCGCACAGCTCTAGAGGTTGAGTTGAGAAAGGGGATTGGTTGGTTTTAGCGCGGCGTTAAAGAGGTCGCATAAAAGGTGAAATCTCTCGGGGCCAATTTGAAGTATATGTGTTTGTTAGCCAGGTCCAGATGAATATGATTTTATCATAGTTTTCGCACATTAGTCTGTGTGCTATGTCAGATTACATAATTTTTCGAAATTATTGGCAGTTGGGCGGCTGCACTAACATTTATTTATGAAATCTATAGTTATGGGATTCATTAAGTTATGAAAGTCGCCACTAAATTCGAGGGGCATGGAGTACATATTTCGTTACTATTACGTCCACTCTCCCATCACTGCTTAAAATATATGTTGATGTACAAAATTACTTATATGCGGTGTAGCTAGCCAACGTATATGAATCAACTTTATAACATAAAAAACTCATTTATCAAGCAGATAAATCTGCTCGTGAATCATCGCGTGTGCTAAAAAATTTTATCTTTTTTCCATCCCAATAACTTTATAGATCACCTTAGAGCAAATAAAGTGATAAAATGTGCCTGCGACGCACCCGGAAAAAAATTTTGAATTTTAGATTTTATAACTCTTTTGGATCGACGTGCGTAGCTTTACCCTACCATGATAGGATGGGAATGAATGTTACATTGATCTGACGCTGGTGTTTTATTTATTTTTTCCAGTAATTAGATAATTTTACCGTAGCAAACCTTCAATAAACGCCTAACGCCGAACATAGCGGCTGAGCGATTTACGTACGGTGGAGTGTTTTATCTTTGGTTTGCTACATTAGAGGCATTAAAGCTCGTTTTATCCATAGCCCTGTATATCTCTTGAGATCTCTCCAAGTTTAGTGAATCAGGCGATATTTTAAGGAAATGGAGTACAGATGCCATGATCTCACAATAAAATATGTTTTTCACTTTCCAAAGAGTTTTATTCACACCGACCAAGGTTTCGACATCAGCTATGTCATTTTCAAGGCGCAATTCTACAAGTATTGCAAGCTTATATATGTATAAAAACTTGACTTCGTGGAGTAGTATGAAATTTCTTTAGCCTGTAAAAACCAAGATATACCCATTGTGAACGACTATTTGTATACTGACCATTCACCTCTGATTTTTTCAATGTTACTTGACGCATCCATCGCGTGCCAGCCTTCTCCAAACAAACCTGTACTTTTAGATTACGTCATTTATCTATACCTTACGTCACTCCATCCCTACCCTCCACCATACCCCCTACCCTTTCCCCCTCCAGCCCGTTCCAAAGCATATTTAATCTTTCAATACTTGAAAAATTGTTCCTTGGATACGTCCTAGCTTATGTTGAAACCTTGATCGGTGTGAATGAAACTCCGTGAATAGTGAACCACATCTTTTATTGTAGGATCTTGACATCTTGAGCTCTCTTTTCGTGTGCATTATTACATGAGCCCTGAAGTATTGATAACGCGTCAAATTTTTCTCGATGCACATTGAATCACTTCGAACTCGTAAGTTTGGCACCATAATGTTTGAAAAGATTGATTCACCTGCTGAGCTAATGTCTCAGTTGTGAAAGACCATGGAAACTGCGGGGAGTTTCGGGGGGATAAGGAGGAAAAGAGCAGGCTGGTTGCACGTGGGTAGTTCTGGATAAAGGTGGAGTGTTGAGTGGGGAGAGAGGATGCTTTTGCGGGGGAGGGGCTTAAGGGGCGAAGGTCTGGCAAAAAGGGGAGGAGTGGCGGTGTTTAGTCCCTTTGGGAACATCCCTCAAGGGGGGAAGGAGGAGAGAGAGAGTGAGAGAGTATATGCACAAAGGTCGGAGGGAGGAGTATGGCAGGGGAGGATAAGATGGAGAGATTGTGAGGGAAGACCGAGGTTTTTTTTGAGAGAGGCCTTGGCGGACCTTGGCCCTAGTAAAGACAAGAGAGAGGGTAGGAAAATGGATGGGATGGGGTCTTCGCTCTGTGCGAGTTAGGATCACGAGGGATATAGAAAACAAGGAGAGAGACGCCGAGGTATGATATAGTGGGAAGGGTATGAAGAGAAATCTGTGGGAGTGGTAGTAGGTTGGTCTGGAGGATGGTGGGAAACAGATTCAGGGATGTCAAATTTGAAGGATACAGGTACTAGCCACAGTAATTGGTAACGTAAAGCCCCAGTAAAATTAAGAAACGGAGACATTATCAAGGGCACAGAGGTGCGAACATTCCTTTGATGAAAATTATTCACCTTCACCAGGATTTGGCTGACGAAGGCGCTGTGATAAGGGACTCGGTTCCGATTCCCTGTCATGGCGAACGATTGTCTTGACTATTCGCATGAAAATAGGCACTTATATTGCAAATTTTGTCCTCAGCGTTTGTGGTTCGGCAAAAAAAATAATGCCGTGATTGTACTGTCCATAACTCCATGAAAACATTATAATCGTCGCAGAGTCACTCGCTGAAGTTATAGCGCTATGAAAAGATAAATTCATCAATGATAAAAGATAATGGAATGGCTTGAAATATGTGGGAGTATTAGTAGGTTGGTCTGGAGGAAGGAGGGAAACAGATTCATAGGTGACAAATTTAAAGGATATCGGTACTAGATACAGTAAGAATTTAATGGACACACCCTCAAGTGCACACGGGTGCGAATATTCCTCTGAGGAAAATCATTTGCCTTCGCCAGGATTCGGTTACTTAACAGACGAATGTACGTGGAGCCCTAACGAGGAACCCTGTTCCGATTCCATGTAATGCCGAACGATTTTTTCTCTGTGGGATATTTGCACTTCTGGGAAGTGACTATTCGCGTAAAAATTGGACACTTTCAGCGCAAATTCTATCCACAGCGTATGTGGTTCGGCGAAAGTGAACAATGCCGAGGTTGTAATGTTCGTGATTCCATTGATAAATTTGTAATCGTAGCGGAATCATTCGCTAAAGTTATAGTTCTATGAAATGATAAATTCATCAATGATAGGAATGATTGAATGGCTAAATTCATAATTAGTTTGCATTTCGAATGTCTCAATCGGGATATCAGTCGCAGACAGTAATTTTCTCATTATGTTGCCGCAATTTGTCATAAACCTGACGTCGAGTTACGTTTATTGCCGTGTGCTGATGTGTGGTTATTGATTCTATTCTGGTATGAATTTAATTTTTATAAGTAATTAGTGGTCGCGCTTTGAATTATACCATAAATATGAAGGTATTGATAAATCCTCCTCCACTAAATTTGTTTTAGACTCTCATTCCTAAATCGCTAAAATAATATCCCTTAGCGCGACGTTAAGTGAAGTATTATGTAATATTAATGATAGATTGACTTTTTCCGATGGTCCCTATAATAATTGTGGTGATGAAAGTACACTTAAGGTCGTTAGGAGAACTTTCAGACTAATAAATTCCGACGAAATTGGAGCATTAGTCAGCGCATTGGGAACCTAGCTGACGATTAATGGAGGAATGTATTTACAAAAAATGTGTTATTAATATTTGTTACTTTCTTGTCGCTTTTGATGACAAGTCACTGGCAATTTACTTCTTCAGAAGGTAATTAAACTACTGTGGATGAAGCCAATTACTCCCGTTTAAAAATAATATATAGATAAAATTTTCCTCTATCAATTACTTTTTAAGATGTGATATTCATCAGTAGCATTTAGCTGTTAAGATGTGATACTCATCAGTAGCATCAGTTAGCATTTGTGTTTCTCTGTTAACAAATATTTTGTCGTAAAACTATCAGCTAACTACGAAAACTAATTGGTAGATAGCACCGAAACTGTTGAGCCTGCAAATTTTAGGGTCTCGAATACTTTTTCGATGCTAAGTGCCATAGCCGACGTAATTTTGTGCACTGAATTCGAATGTACTCGCAAAAATTGGCTATCACGTCAGGATTTGAGATATTCTACCCTTATAGGGCCAAAATGGCAATTTTTAGGTCTTTTTCAGTCTGAATATCTTAGAAACCAAAGGCGATAGAGTAATTCTGGAAGTGGATTCGAATTCTGCGTTCTGCGTTAAATGTATAGAATATATCAATGAAACCTATAAAAACTATTGTTACCTTAATCTGTTTTAACTTGGAAGCTATCAACGACTTTATTTAGATTCAACAATAATATGATTTGAGTGAACAAATTTAAATATAAGATCCAGGGTATGAGAACAACAGTTTTTCCAAGTTTCATTGCATAAATTTTTAACGCAGAATTTGAATCAATTTTCAGAGTTACTCTATTGGCTTTGGTTTATGAGATATTCAAGTTCAAAGAGACCAAAAATTTGCCATTTTGACCTACTAAGGGTAGAATATCTCAAAATCCTGACGTGATAGCCAATTTTCGTGAGGAGAATCGGATTCAGCGCACGAAAAGGGCCCTTAGCATCAAAAAAGCATACCCTTGTTGGTCTGTGTATTTATGAAATCAAAATAAAATTATGTATATACTCATTCTAACCGTAAATAAAACCATTCTATTCTTTATAGTGTATTCATAATACTTTATAACAATCTTATTCCATGCTTACGTCATTCCATGCTTATTGCATGCTTTGCTGCTTACGGGATCTCATAGTTCTGTAAGCTTATATTTTTTAACTAGTTAAACGTGTATTTTTGATGAGTTTCAATTTTGTCACACATTAATACATTCGTTCATACTTCGTCTGTTCCTATGTATAAGTAAAATGCATTTCCCGTTGTGCGTCTATTGATCTAGATGCATAACTTTTGTTGGTTACTCGGACTCCTATTGAAATTATTCCTGTGCAATAATTTGTGACTAGAAATGCTTATTAAAAATTAAGTTAAATACAATCTGTGTAATTTAGAGATATCATATTTTTAATGATAAGAAACATTTTTGTGACAAATCATGCTACGTATTGGCATTAAAAAGACCCCAAGCTGAGGAGAGCTCCTTCTCAATGAAGTGGTGACAGAGATCTCCAATACATTTTAAATCTCTCGTCCTCTGTCTTCAATACTTGTTTGCGGATATAATCCTTGGCCCCGTTGGACGACGCTGTGTAAATCACGCATTGTTAATGATGAGGACTGAAATGTGAATCCCGTTCAAGGCAAATGGTTTTTCCTCTGCGGGATTTCGCTTTTGTGTGCTCTTTCGGGTAACTCCGTAAATGTAATACCGTGGCTAGTCCCGCTAACCTCAAAACTCGACAAAGGATTTGACTAAAGGTAAAGTCACCGAAACCCTCCCCGCGGGAATTTGTCCCGCGAAGTTTTTTCCACCCTTCACATTCGTTACCTACGTCCACGTCGCTTGGTATATTAATGAAATTATTATATAATGTGTTTCTTGGTTCTTTCCGTAATAATGACCTTCAGTCTTCTCAATCTGCGTTTCTCCTCATTTCATCCATATCCTACGTCGTATGCTTTCTGAAATTCTGTCTATCTATATCCCAATATTCCTTTTTCTATAGACTCCTTATTCAATTTCTTGCAACGAAAAATCCCTCGCTTAACTTCTGCTCCTCATCTCCCTGCTTCTACTCTGTTGTTGTGTAGGTACACTCTTGTTCCTAAAGCTCATCTGTTAATGTGCTTTACTTGTTTTTGTTACTTCTTGTAATATTTGGTATACAGCCAATGTAAAATGCCTTGGTGTGGTTTTTGGAGTTATAATAAATAAAGACATTAATAAAAACACATTTAATCATTTGACCGGCTCTCATCATCTTTCGGGAAAAAAATATAGTACTAAACCAATTTATATACATTAATTTAGACATTCGTGGTACCAATAGTGATGTTTTGGCTGCATAAGGTCAGTTCATCTCATGTGAATAAACATCAAGTGCGGAAGCAAATATCATTTGCATGTGCGTAAAAGTTCAGCGGCACAGTTTATCTTCACTGGAGGAGCTTTCCATTCGAGATGATGAAGTTAGTGCAATTCGGAACATATCAGCGCACTTAAGTGAACACTTATGACGTTTAATGAGATGATGTGCAATTGTGAAGGCTTTGATGACCTGCTGGAAGGTTACACATTGTGTGGGTGCGCTTTGGTCACGACCGAATATTTTGTATAAATTTATTTTATTGTTTACTGGTTTCTGAAAAGCGTGCTTTTTCGAACAAAGTAATTCAAAGACCTAGCATAATCCATGTGTGACACCTCTTTAGTAAATCGACACTTAAACAACTATCGCAGATGGGATTATTGATATTCTTTTCTTGTGTGGCGTATTCGCTCATCAACCGTACTTCAAGTCTGGTTTTAAGTGCGCCATCTTGTGCAAATGGTATGGAATAAACGGTAGGTAAGCAGCGTACTAGGGCAAATGGAAAGCTCAAGATGTCACAAATTTACATGCGGCGAAAAGATCTCTCTTTTCTATATATCTTTCTCATCCATGCTTATATTCTTTCCGTATAGTTCGACTTATTGATTATTTTAGGTGGAGTTGTCAGTTACCTCATTATCTCGCATTATCTTCACTTCAAGGCATTACCGAAATGTGGGAATGTTTAATCAGACGCGATTCGGTACTTACTGACTAAGGACGAAAAGAGTAGGAGCAAAATGGGTAAGGTTTAAGGGACAAGGACTGAAGGGCATTGATGTCTGCTAGAAGGGTTGTTTAACGGGTTTGAGAGAAAAGAGAAAGAGGCGATGGGGAGAGGTCGAATGGGAGTTAAATATATAGAGAGAATAGCTCTGAGAGAGAGAGAAGAGGGAAAGGATGTCTCTTTCTTCCTAACCCCTTTCCCAGTCCCCCTCTCTCTCCCCTGATCCCTTGTTCTAATCTAACCACCCCCTCCCCCTGTGGATCTCTTCAACCGTCCACCGCCCCTAAGCGGGTCGCGTCTTGGGGTCAAAGACAAAGGAGATAGTGGAGAGCTAAATAGATTAGAGCGCGAAGGCCTGGAGGTATGGAGGAAGGGAAAAGAATGGATAGGGAGCCAGGGTATAGGGACAGAGAGACGGTACAAGGAGAGGAGGGGAGACACAGGAAGAGGAAGTATAAGGGGGAAGGAGCTAAGGCGGGACTAGGGTTTGTTTCACGGGTAATAGGGGAGGGGGGTTGTTGCTGTATCCTGTGAGGGAGAGAGGGAGAAAGGGGGGTTGAAACAAAGATCGGAGGGCTGCTTCCATTGAGTGGATTTTTGGTTTGAGTTTTGAAAGGGTGGAGACCATTTGGGGAAGGGGGATTTCGTGGTGAGTGAGCCTTAAAGGGGAGGAGATTATATAGTGGGGATGACTCAATGGAAGGGATTCATAGTAAAAAAAATTGGGCAATACATATATGTGTATACTCTCGTGTGTTTGTGCACTTCAATCTTCTTCTCCTGCCTAGTACCGTATTGACTTATATATTGGGCGCACCTTTTTTCCCGAAAATTATAGTTGATAAGGGGAGTGCGCATATTGAATTTGAATTTATTGATATTATAGTTCACCCAACATGTAAATATTATTAATGGCTGAAGAATAAGAAATATAAGTGTTTTAAATTGCTATAAATACTAGGAGTCAAGCTGGCCAAAAAATACACTATACTTATACTTTATCATGATTTAGAATTTGAAAGTTTGATTGCTGACAATTTATTACACGCTTTTCTGTAAAAAGTTTTCCTGTCCTCAAATAAATTCAACTCACTACTCTCAGTATTAAATCGAGCACACATTATATTCATGGGAGAATTCTTTCTAGAGTTACTATTTACATTCATTGTGTAAAATGTGATGTGCTCAAAGATAGGACTACAAACCAGGAAACAGTATTTGAAAACATTCGTGTGGAACGTAACACTCTATGGATCGGAAGCATGAACCATTGGAAGTGTTGACCAGAACACACTTGAAGCCTTCGAGATCTGGTGCTAGAGGAGGATGCTGAAGATAAAATGGACAGACAAAATAAGAAATCATGAAGTGTACAGAAGAGTAGAAGAGGAAAGGACCATGAGGAACACCGTACATAAAAGAAGAATCAGAAGAATTGGACACACCCTGAGACACAATGGGTTTCTGAAGAACATAATTGAAAGCAAAATTGAGGGAAAAGTCCGTAGAGGTAGACCTAGGAATAAGTTTACTGACATGGACCAAATATAGAGGAATGTACATAGGGAAAGATACCAGGAGGTAAGGGAACTAGCATCATGATAGGGAAGGGTGGAGGGCTGCAGTCAACCAATCTTAGGGTTGAACGAACAATGATGATGTAAAATATCCTCTTGTGTCTACCTTTGTTTTTGGAACAAGCATATTTTGTTTTGTTTGTTTGGAACAAGTATAGTTTGCATAAAATGTTCTCACAGGAGTTCCCTATCTCTCTGCCATTCCTGGAATCCCTTCTGGTAGCTTGTAGGAACTCAAAATTTGAGCTTGGTGCCTCAACCCGTCCTCTCTTGAAACTAATTATCGTAGAGCGATTACTTTTTATCAATTGATCGTGGAAAAACAAACGTAAGACCGGTAACGGAAACCATTGGTAATAGTCGAAAGTACAACGGCTCCCAAGAACTCGCACTAGGAGAATGAAGAAATCGTTTCCGGCTTTATTTTTAGTGGAAGTGAGTTATATCCATATTAAAACAACTTTGTTTCAATCCACACAATTTATTATAAATACAACCCGGGTTTCAGCCACCTCGTGCCATCATCAGGTCCTGATGGCATGAAGTTGCTAAAACCCGGGTCGTATTTATAATCAACTGTGTGGATTGAAACAAAGTTGTTTTAATATGGAGAATGAAGAAAACCGCTGGTTTTTTCCGACGCTTATAAAAGCGGGTTGTGCGTCTTACACGAGTGCGCGTGGAACACGGGTCTATACGGTATTTTACCCCTAGTTAAGATCTCTCTTCTCGTCAGTCTTCCTACGCCTTTCATCGTAGGTACGTGATCTCTGGGGCCGTTTTACATGCGGTAGTCAACTGCGCACTTTGATGCATAGAAATTGCGAGGACGCAGGCAGGGAATTAGAGCAGGGGCTTTTTTCTCATCCGCATCTTCTCGCGTATATCTCTGTCTGCCGTTTTGCGTGTGTTAACCAACGTTGCAAACGCTTTCTATTCTCTTTAGTATTCTCCTCTAAAAGTTGCAATTTTCAGCCTTCCTCCCGTATTTACATTACTCATCTTGTCACTTCTAAAAACATTACACCTTCATGTCGACATTTTCATTCGATTACCAATGTCATTGCTATCGATTTGAATTGCATACATCATTATGTCGTATTTTAATTGGTGGTCCAACGCTCGGATCCGAGTAATAGGACCGGGCTTATATAAATCCATGAATATTTTATACATTTAAAATGAATTCCCCTTCTTTTTATGACTCCTGTAACTTTTCACTTTGTATATACATTACAATACCTTTCTTTTTATTTTATTGTGCGAATATTTGGATGCGTCTTATTTGTGTTGAGTATGTACTAGGAATGCAAAAAATTTTCAACTTTGTGATGCCGAACAAGTGCTGTAACCAGTCTTACACGGTTCTGTTATTGTATGAATATTTTCACCATCTCTAAATGAAAAACGTCCCGTTGGAAACAATATTTTTATTGATCCGGAATCGGATCTAGAGTTCTGTGTTGCCTCTCAGCTGCGATGGCTAGTCACTCTTCTAATTCTTGGTCTTGCCTCCAGGAAGAAAAATTTGCTTGGATGCGTGGTGAGGAAATAATGAATCATTTCTTACATCCACTTGCTGAAAGAAATGTTACATCATTATATTGAGCTTACACTGTCATATGAGCACAATATAGTTGCTCTAGAGGTTATCATTATCCGTTAGATCTCCTTTAAGCTGTAATGAGATCTTGGGATTGATTACGACTGAACTTCCTCTAACTCCAACTACTATGTCCAGTATTAGAAGCTGTGCTTTAACATGTGAATTTCTTTTACTTTAATCCGTCTGCGTAAATAGTGAAGCACCATTATTCCACTAAAAAGCCGTTATTTCTTTGCTTTTTCCTCATCCGTCCCTGGATTTATATCATCAGCGAATAGCCTTTACATAACTTTTATTTACAAACAAATATGAACATTTTTCATGTTTTCATAACAATAACCATTTTGTAATTCAAGCTAGATGGTAAAGAAGGGAATATATTTTCGCTAAGGTTGCTAAATAATAGATTTATTCAAAGCCTCCACTGCTGATAGTTACATTAAAGTAATGAGTCTTGGCATTATGTCAGCTGACCTTTGAATGATGAATTATAAGTTCATTGCTAATCAAAATAGAATTTCATTGCATGAAATTTTATTTTAATCATCTTATTACAATATTTTTCACTCCGATTGTAATGACTGTGTTTCAATAGTATGATGTGGTTAGATACATCACGTAATTTTAATGCTCCGTATTACAGATCAAGGTGCATATTGTCATCTACGCCATGGAATCAAATTTTTGCCGGGTCAAATTTCTGGTCTGTGCAAAAAAATTGGCTCTCATTGAAGGAGTGACTGCGATTCATGTCATGCTCGTTAACGTGCGTCTTTTGTTCGTCGACGGCGAGATGCCGTTCCACGAAAATGAACCTTTGATTTTAATTAACCACATGCGTCGAAAGTTTGATGGGAATGGCTGTTGAGCCCACGTTGGAAGCTGACATTCGGTAACAATGAGACCAGTATGAGTTTCACCCCGTTGTAGAGGCACATTAATATCTTGAATTTTGTTTGTTCTTGTCTAATAGCAGTCAAACGTATCTCTTTGATTTCTATGATATAATTTTCAATGGTATACACCTGTGTGAATCACTACTATTTTTTAAATTTAGAATCTGTCTGGAACTATTATCATAAAGTCATCCATGGCCGTAAAAATGCACTCGGTACATCTAAAAAAAACTTAGAATTATAGCCGAATGCTGCCACTGGTATAGACGCTTATTTAAACTACATTATTTGTCATCCATCAGTGTTTTATTTTCTACTGCGTGGATAGACCTAAACTTGCGCTATTTGACCATGAATTTTGCATTTATGAGGAGTGTTATGTACAGGTTTTTTTACCATATAACTGAAAATTTCCACCTGTTAAAATAAGTCTGTGATGTTTTTTTCGTGTCTGTGGTAAACTCACATGCATTGCCAACTGTAAAAGGGATTTTATCTATGGTAAAGCTCGGCACGCTGTGTAAAATTGAAACGCTTGTCATCACGGCATGTATATATGCAATCAAAAGTCGTGTGTTAATTTTATTAGCGCTGACGTATTGCAACGGTGATGAATGTGAAAATGAAGGGTCAATAATTTCTATTATCTAAAAAAAGTAATGAGAAGAAAGCACGGGCGATAGAGGTGATATTGATTAGCTGCTACTACTATCGATACGGATGCTCAGTTGTCTTCCCGTCGTTAAAGTTCTATCGTTTTGCCATGCCTTTTTGAATGAGCAAAATATAGCTTCCAAACTTGATGCTGGAGGAGGATTCTGAAAATGACAAGGACGGAAAAAGTAAGAAAAGAAAGAAAAATTGCTCCAAAATTACAAGGTTCTCAGCCAGTTCCTGGGACTCCGGAATTAAAGGATGAATTTCAAGCTTGTAAAGATAGCCTTTCTTCTGTCACGTTACTAGTTCATCCACGCAACGATAAACCTCTAGGACTCTTCACTGATGCCTCCAGTCAGTCAGTTGCGCATGGGTACAGCAATATGTAGACCATTCTTGGCCACCGTTAGGATTCTTTCCGAAAAAGATGTCAGAGAAGGAGAGAAAATGGCCAGCTTTCTACAGAGAGCTTCTTGCACTGCAAAAAGGAGAACCAGATGAATTGGGCACATTCTGAAACAAAATGGGTTGATGAAGAACATAAATGAAGGTGAAATTGAGGGAAATGTCCCCAGAGGAGGACCGAAGAATACGTTCATGGACCTAAGAAAAAGGAAAGTACAAATGAAAAACTTCCAGGAAGTAAGGGAGATAGCATGAGATAGGGAAGGGTGGAGGGCTTCAGTCAACCAATCTTGGGATTTAACGACCATTGAAGATGATGTCGATGTGTCTCTTAAACGCATTTATGCGTGTGTTACCATATGATCGCAGTGAGTGTTGAATTTATTCGATTTAGATTTTAGTTCTTTGAGTACAGACCGTTGCTGGTAAAGGCTACATGCTAGTTTTACGTCTCATCCGATGAGGGAAGTTCCAGTTCTTCCGGGATTCTAACCCAGGCCATACCAACTCCCGATTCCCGATGAGGAAGCAGGCGGAATCGTGGAGTGAGATAAGATTCTGGAGCTGTGAGGAGGACCAGAAAATTCGGGGTGGGTTAAAAAATAAATACAGGGAAGAAACAGGAGTGGGTGGGTGGGTGGATGGGGGCGGGGGTGTTTGAAGGGTAGGGCCGGATGCGTGGGAGTGGCAGGGGGTGCGGGAGTACGGAGGGATGGGGTTCTGGAAGGAAGAGGTTATATAGTGTTTGATGAAGTGGATTGGATTCGTGTAATGGAGCGCCCCTTTGCCCCATTCGTTCGGGGAGGGCGGCGTAGGAGGAAAAGTAAGCCCGCTTGAGGACAAAGGGAAGGAGGAGAGAGGGTTGAAGGGCAAGGGGCAGGGAGGCGTTGGGATGGGAGGGTGTGATCCTTGGAGAAGGGATATAAGGGTGTTCATCCTTGTGAAGGAAGCACAATGCGGGAGGGTCTAGGATTCCTTGGATTGGAGGGTGCGGGGGGGGGGGGGTTAGATACGGCTATCCTCCCCCCCAATCTGCGTCCCCCTTCTCTCTCTCATTCTCTCACTAACTCTTACAGCCTCATTCCTTTTCCCATCGCATTCTTTTCCGCCCGGGGATCGATAAACTATGAAGACACAGCGCGATCTACTAAATCTTTCGCCAACCCCTCACTGTCGTCTTTCTCCTCCTTCCTGCTTGACCTTAAACGCGCCGCGTTTGAATTTTCCTTTTTTTCTGTCCTCTATATTTTCTCATTTTGTAGTTTGGACCACTGTGCACCGCAGGAAATTATTGGTTTGCTTCGTTGTCCTTGTCATTCTTTTCCCAAAAAATCGTTTTATCTTTTACTCCAGTTCCTCTTCCTTCTTTTAACTAGGTTTATCATGCCTTCTTAATTTTTTTACTGGAATCTTATCTTTTTTAATGAAATCCATAATATTTTCTTCAAAAAAAATCTTTTTACTTTTGAAAATCTGATAAATGGATGATAACTTCCTCCTTCTTTGTTTCCGAGTTTGGTCTACTGTGGATTTCAGGAAGCATGGTTGGCTTAAGTTTAGCGTATCAGGCGAAATTTTGTGGAAATGGAGTACAGATGCCATCATATCTCAATAAAAGATGTTCATTTTCCACAGAGTTTAATTCACGCCGACCAAGGTTCAGACATAAGCTATGTCACGGAAAATGGCATAGCTTATGTCGAAACCTTGGTCGCTCGGTTGATACATTTTCAATGACATAATCGATAGTATTGACTTATGTCGAAGCCTTGGTCGGTGTGCATAAAACTCTGTGGAAATTGAACGACAACTTTTATTGTGGGATCATCGCGTGGTTGGCTTGGTCGCCTTTCTGTATTTCTTCCGAAATTCGTTCGTTCTTCCACCATAGTTCCTCCTCTTTCCTCTGACCAGGCGTTGTTGGCCTTCTTTCCTTTTTTTATGTTGTAAAATCTCTTAAATCCGTCACTTTTCATTAACAATCTTGCAAGTTTTTATATTATTTAGATAAATGGCTGATTCCTCCATACCTCTTGTATGCTCAGTCCATTTCAATGTTGTGATATCTGGAAGTTTTCCTAGTCAGTCTTTAATCTCTCTTTTATAGGACTCGCTCTTTAAACTTCAGTCTTCTCTTTGCGAATTTCTATTACCTTGGTTGCACATATGATGTAATACGCAGTCATCCGCACAGGTGCAATGACATACACTAAAGAGAGGGATACCCGCCGTAAATATTTGATGTCTGTTATTCGAACCCGAATCTCTGTATGGTAAAATGTGGAATGAGACCGGGAAACCTTGTCCGTATGAACCCCCACTGAAATTAGATATGTATTGAGATTGTATGGCGGTATAGCCGGCTAGCACAGATGACTGTCAATTGTGAGATTAATTTCTAATCCCGGTATGGACAAATGGTAAATATCCATGGCCGAATTCCACCCTCGTTGGTGTTTCTCTTTGCTCATTGCAACTTCGTTATTCTAAGCTTCATTGCAATGATATTCATTTTTTCTCTTCCTCCTAGTAGGTACTATCTTTTCTTTTTTCAGGGTGGAGGATCCTTCTTGAGAATTTACATCCTTTTATCCTATACATTCGTTCTTTTCTTAATGGGTCTTGCCCGATGTCCGCACAATTGCGTCGTATATCTCTTGCCTTCATTTTTCCCCTCCTCCCCTACCCTACAGCCTCGTCTCCGTTCCACTCTTTTCTATATCTCGGGTCGAGTTGCTTCATTCCGGGAGGCGCAATATCTCTCTTTATTGGTTTCACTCCGCCTTTTTTGGGGCATTAGTGTGCGTACTGGGTCCGCTTCTCTCCCCTGGACCGTTTCACCTTTAAAAGAATGGGCCCGCTCACCCTCTCCCTGACTTGACTGTCGCCTGAAATTTCGTGTGCTCTTCATTCTTCCCCGACCGTCCTTCTTTTAACCCTCCACCCCCTTTCCCCCTCGGCTCTCTCGCCGCGGAGAAACTGCTGCATGAATTTTTCCGGGGTATGAAATTCCAGAAATAAAGGCCCCCGGGTCTCTGAGGGTTGTTGGAAGAGAGGGAGTGAAAGGGAATATTGAAGTGCGAGGTTTAAGGGGTTGGTTGCCCGGATTGGTAGTCTTCCTCTTTGAGTTTTGGTGACGTACATTCTTTCGTTCTCTGTACATAAGCCGCTCCATGGGAGTCACGAGTGGAATCGCAATCGCTCGGTAATATTAGCTAAGCCGTCTACTTTCCAGCTGATATTAGGACACCTCTAAGGGACTAATTGGAGAGAATAATCGCGGTTGTAATACCTTCATGATTCACAGGGCTTATGAAAATTTATAACTACGGTGTAATCGAAGCGATAATTTGTTTTTTCATGATCTCTTTTAAGCTTAAATAACTTGATTTGATCTCATTTAACCTGAACAGCCTGATATTTTAGGTGCCAATGGACCTTACATATCGATACTCTAAAATGTTTATTTGACCTATCTACCTATGCAGTTAGCCTTTTAAATAAAATTTAGTACCTCGCAGCAAGAGGCAAAGTGTGTATTATGGTTTCAAGGCAGAACCTCAAAATAGCTATTAAAACTCAAAATGTAGCGACTGACGTCGGATACTCATTATCTAACAATGAATTATAAGAGTAAGAGTGATTGATGTGACAGCAAGTTGAAGAGTTCAGTAGCTCTAAGGATGAAGTACAAGTCGTACTTTGACACGTTGTCCCTAATGAAGCCAATTACCTGGGTGAATACCCGAGAGACATTCCTTAATACAATAATTTACCAGGGAAGTTTTTGATCTTTTATTGAAGAGTAGCGCTATACAATCTGAGGGTTTTATCTCTACGTCTGTTCCATGCTGTGCCGAAGAAACCTCAATGAACGCTAGGACGATGGGTGTGTCTCCAGTCGACCTTCCGCACGCACAACTGTTGTAAAAATACTTGCAAAAGTGTGAGGACTAGGGCAGCCGATTAAGGTGACCAGGCATTCCGACAAGAGGCTTTTAGCCTAGCCTCAATACCGTGTCATTTTCATGAGATCACCGACGGATGACTGGAACCAGGGCCTCATTCATCGTCTGGCTACCGAGAGAACTTTGTAAATTTTTCGCATTAGCATTGACTAGTAGTTTCATCATTTTTTGATAATTTTCATGCCAAGCAAAGCCATTATCAGCATATGCATGTGATGGCATGATCTTGCGTGCGGCCTTGTTTTGAAAGTAATATAGTCCCATTGTGCTATGCGTGATGATTTTTGTCAGAAAACTTTTGAAGATACGTGTTATTAATTTCTTTTCATAATTTTGCGTAGAAGGCGGTACTATATAAGATCGTGTTTCTCATTACTAATTTCAATACAAGAGATGCCATCGAATAGGGCGAAGTTTTCTTTCGTGATTTTCGCATAATTCCTGGTTGATACATGCCATCGCGAGGTTTTGCATCCTAGTGAATTAATTTCTTATGCAACTAAGTTCCAGCAAAACTGGTAATTATGGTACTTTTTGCCTCTCATTTTAGGTACCTCAAGTTTATAAATAAATTATCCGTCGCTATATTAACAGTAACCATGCTTCAGTCTCTACAAGCCAATGGTCAGTATTAGCCTACCAACAGTTAAAACCCAGTTTTTTTCCCAGCCCTCTGGTTAGGTAATATAGGATAGTGGGATTTTTTTGAGTGTTTAGATTAGGTAGTTGGGTTAGGTTTAAGTCTTGAAACAAATTAAAGATGCCAATAACACCCTAGCAAAAATAATAGTTTAAGCCAGTAGTATAGCTAAATGCAAAATAAATTGAGAATGAATATTTATCCACATCTACATTATACCCCGCGAGACGCCGCATGGGCGTGTGGCGGGGGTGTTAGGTCACCAGTCGTGTAAAGGTGCAAGTTTTTTGGAGAAGAAATGGTGACATGTATTACAGGAGTGTATTTAGAGGAGCTCAAGTTTTATTGTGGTCGCTTATTGTTCGCCGAGAGAACAAGTTTTTTTACCTATCTGTTCGGCAGTGTATCTCACTTATTTATCGCATCTGTCAGACCTAGAGATGTAGTGAGGAGTCCTCTATGTCGCTCTGAACAATATCAGTTCTGAATTTCTCAAGCAACCTAAGCCTAGCGTGTAGCCTCCGAGTTCATTTTTTATCGAGTATCAAGTTTATATTTATCAAATAAGAGTCATTGCAAATGTTTCATGTAGGACTTTTTATAAATTTAACTATTTAATTAATTTCAGAATGGGTAATGGTGTCTTAAGTACTAAGCAATTCTCATGTATTCCTCTCTGAATTTTAGGAATACGTATTACCTTCATTTACTGTGCTTGATATCAAATGGGTTGTTGACTTACATGGCGAGCTACAAATTTAGATGTTTTTAAAAAATTAAATCAGATCAAAGATAACTTTTATTTGTTGGCCCTATTATAATGTTATTTATATATAATTATTTCATTCATATTAGCAAAAGTAAAAGACGGTACTATTAGAAAGTTCAAATCAATATGAAGTAGCATAAAAAAGTACATTAATGATTGTAGGTTGTTAAGTGTTTTTACCACAAAACTATTCAATAACATGAGAGATGGTTTTAAAATAGATAGATAGATAGATAGATATTTTTATTGGTCCCGTTGATATGTTGTTACATATATAGGCCCCGTCAAATAAATAATAAAAGATATAATACAATAAAATGGTAGTACATTAAAAACGTTCAACAATATGTAGCAATATTATGAATCATTCGACAATAATTCTCTTACATTGTAAAAACAATTCTCAATGAAATATTTTTTCAATTTGATTTTAAAACATGTCAGTCTTCGCTCATTTTTTATTACAACAGGCAAATTATTAAATAATTTGTAACCCATATATGTCGGCCCTTGGCTAAACATAGTCAGATTGTGAGTACTAGTCACATAGTTACATTTATTTCGTGTATCATGGTTATGAACATTACTATTAGCCTTCACATTAAGTTTACATTCATAAGTTTTTACAAGTAATATAGATTCGTACATGTTTATACAAGGTAACGGCATAATCTTCAGTCTTTGGAATAGGCATCTACAACTCTCTTTTTGTCTTGCCTTACAAATGATTCTAATAGCCCACTTCTGTAGTTTGAAAATTCTTTCAGCTTTAGGTGAATTTCCCCACGCCACAATGCCATATTTTAACCTGCTATATATGTGAGCATAATAAAGACTAATGGCTGTGTCAGTATTTGTTATTGTTATCATCCTTCTAATCAAGTAACACCCTGAGGAAATTGAAGAGGAAAGATGATCAATGTGACTATCCCAACTGAGGCATTCATTTAAGTATAAGCCAAGGAATTTAGTGCCTGTGGTACGTCTTAAACTACTGTCTGTAAACTTTATGTACGGACTACAGTCAATTTTCTTTTGTGGAGGATGAAACAGCATGTAGGATGATTTACTCTTATTTATTAGAACCTTATTTTGGGAACACCAACTCTCCATATTTGTAACCGCACCCTGAGCTGGTAAAACCACATTTCCTGCCTGTTTTACCAGATGATTTGTATCATCTGCATACATGAACACCTCACCATTCAAGGAGTTGGGTAGATAATTGATGTAAATCAGAAAAAGCAGTGGCCCCAGGATGGAGCCTTGGGGAACCCCTCTGATCACCTCCTGGTAGGAGGATGACCATTTCTTCATGTTCCCACTGGAAATAGTTACACACTGCAGTCTCTTTGTCAGAAAAGACCTTATTAGTTCTGATGCAATACCTCTTAGTCCATAGCATTGGATTTTATGCAAAAGAATCACATGGTCAACAGAATCAAAGGCTTTCTTAAGGTCATAAATGATGCAGAGTGTATTGACGTGATTATCTATGCCATCAAGAACAGAGTCAATAAATTTGTAAAAGGCAAGCTCGGCAGAATGTCCTTTTATAAAGCCAAATTGGGACTTTGATAACATGCTGTTTTTTATTAGAAATTCCACTATTCTGTTTGCAATAATAGTTTCAAATATTTTTGAGAACACAGAGACTTTCGTTATTGGGCGATAGTTATCCATTGCCTCATTATCCCCACTTTTGTATAGCGGAATGACAACTGAGATTTTTAATTTGTCAGGAAATACTCCTGATGACAGAGAAGCATTAACAATGTGGGTAATGGGAGCTAACAGATAGTTGCTACAATTCCCCTTAAGGAGTGAGCATGGAACCTCATCCCAACGAGCTGAGTATTTTTTGCTAATTTTGTTAATGATTAGTTTCACTTCTTTTTCACAAGTTGGGTGGAGGTAAATGTTATTAGAAACTGAGATGGCTAGATTCTGTCCTATAGGTGGTGGTTGATGAGCGAGATGTGAAGGCAATGACTTTTGAAGGAAGCTAAGAAAATAGTGATTAAAATGGTTGGCGATATCATTGGGTTCAGATACCAGTTCCTTTTCAAAGAGGACTGAGTCAATAGAAATTTTTCTCTGTGATTTACCAGAGTAGTTGTTGATAATTTCCCATGCTGATTTAGATTTATTTCCCGAAGAAGAGATGAAGTTTACATTGAAATTTCTTTTAGTATCAGTTATTAATTTGTAGTAGAACTTTTTACAATTGGAATACTGTTGTTTTATGCTGGTATCTTTAGTCTCTCTATATATTGACCAAAGGGACTTTAATTCCTTTGAGATACGAGAGATATCAGGGGTTACCCAAGATTTATTATGTGGCTTTCTTGATTTGGATGGTTAAAGAGGAAAGCACCCATTGAAAATGGTGAGGAAAATGTTAAGGAAAGTGTTAAATTTGTCATTGACAGAATTAGCATCGTAAACCAATTCCCAATCAGTTTTTTGTAAAATATTACAGAATTCTTCAATTGCCTCTTCAGTAAAGAACCTTTTTTTAGGGCGAGTTATGCTATTGTTTGGGGCTTTTGAAGCAACTGGTACAGTCACAGATGTTATTAATGCTTTGTGATCAGAAAGATGGGATTCTAACACAGTACCACTAGTGAAGGACAGGTTGGTAAATATGTTATCAATTATGGTAGCAGAGTTCAGCGTTTCTCTGGAAGGTAGGAAAATTGTTTGTTTTAGATCAAATGAAGAGAATAAATCCACTAGATCGTCCCTCACCTTATCATTTTGACTTAGATTGATATTAAAATCCCCACATACTATCAGGCCATTGGCTGCACAAAAAGATTTCTCTAACACCTTAGCTAAGTTATTTAAAAAGAACTGTTGGTTACCTGTTGGTGATCTATATGGACTCATTATGTAAATGTGCTGCTTTTCAATAAGGAGGTCCACTACACAGCATTCAAAGTCCTTATCTAAACACAAATCATCAGTTATCTTGCATTCATTAGAACATAAACCATTTCTAACAAAAATAAGTACACCACCACATTTGAAGTTCAGCCGACAGAATGATGCGGCAATATAAAAACCATCAATGTTCACACTAACAAGTTCAGCTGGCCTGAGCCAATGTTCAGTGATACATACCACATCAGCATTATTCTGATTAATCAATAGATCTAGACAATCTATTTTATTCCTAATACACTGAATATTTAGATTTAACACTCTTAGGGGCTGTTTTAGTCATAATGAGTCACTTTGATTGGATAATGCACCATCTGCAAAACTATTTACTTTACTTATCGTACTGTTTTTATTGAATTTAAACTTTTCAATTGCAGCGTTCTCTGGCCACAGACTTAAGTCAAGGACTTGATTTAACTTGGCAAAATCAACAGTAATTTTGAACGATGCATAGGGACCCCTGGCATTTAAAGTCTCAACAATCACGGGAGAATTCAATTTTTGTTCAAGTTAATCTTTAACCTCCTTATCTTTGATTTGTGGTTCGAGCCGCCAAACGTGGATATATGCCTTCCTCTCTAAAGCCTTGAAAGGACAGCCCGAACTAGCGTTCCCAGTTCCAAACTTTCTTGACCACCGCCGGTTCCTCTTGCTCTCGTACACGGTGAACCCCGAGTCGTTGTTTTCCTCCTGGTTCCTGTCTTTCCGCACTGGTGATTGAGATGATTCCCCCGATTTTTCCAAGGTGGCCTTGTTTGGGGCATCAGCAGACTGCATCGGAATCAATCGCGTAGATATCGGAGGCACAGGTGCAACTTCCTTCGATATACTTGGTTCAGCCGTCATCTTATGGGTGTCTTTCGCATGATAATCAACTCTCAGCATAGTAGAGTACGTTGTCTTGGTGTCACTATTTTCAGATGTCACATTTGAGGAGCTACAATCGTCAGATGATACAAATTTCACAGACCTTTGGTTAGCGCCCGACTTGTTACCACTCTTGTTTTTTAGCACACGAATCTCATTATTAAGTTGCCGTATTTGAGTATCCTGAGCTGAAATAGTCTCACAGCACTGAGAAATCTTAGACATTAGGCCATCAATGAGTAATCTTAAGTCTTGCTGACCCGTTAAAATAATGAATACTGGAAGGAATGTCCGAAAGAATGGTCGACGGTTTTTTTTTCAAGTTCATAATTGGTAAGTTTATAGAGGCTTGAATGTTGAGGTATTATATACATGCAGATTATTTGTCCTTATAATACGCCCTTTATATCATTCCTTTAATTAATAGGTGAATTTATTTGTGAAACGATTCGTAAGCAAAAATAAACAAAAATTTTTAACTCTTGAATTTCTCAAAATGAAGGGGAAAAATGGTACCTTTCAATGATAATTGTTGATGTGCCAATACGTTCTACTTCTTTAATTTACGGAGCAAACACGTCCATACATAACGAAAACACGTCCATTAAATAACGAAAATATACTGTAAATTATCATTTCGAGTTGGACATTACTCTGTGATTATTCACTAGTTTTTAAAACATTTTTGTGATTCGAAGTGTCTCGTTTTCCGTCATCATTAATTTCGCCTTAAAATTGAATATTGTTTTAACTAGTCGGTTTTATAAATGCAATACTCAGTGCATCTTAACCATACTTATTAACTTAAAAATAGGCTAGCTAGTTTTGATACAAAATAAATTACATGCTTCAAAGTGAATAAATCACGAGGCCTTTGCGTGTTAAAAAGTTGTCATTAATTCAGTGCTTAGGCCAAATAAATTTGTGCTGTGAGAGATAGGTGCCCATTTAACGCTCTTTATTTAATTTAACTTAATGTTTTGTAAATTTAGCCACAGAATTTAATTGATTGTAGCTGTCCAACGAGATTAAGTTTCATTCAAAATACCCCCAAAACTTCAATGTGTTGATCACAATAATATTTGTCCGCTCGTCGCCCGAGTTTAGGGCCCTTGATTGGAATTTTCAGTCTACAAAGTGACCTCACGCTAACGACGCACACGCTGCACGTAAATGATTAATTTTCCTCTGCAAAAGTATTTGCATTGCGGGCAAAAGCGAGCACGTTGCACAATGTTCAGGGATTAATGCTTCGGTTTAGTGGCTGGAAAGACTTGAACTGACGAGAGAAAAAAAAGATAATTACGCGGCACTCTTCAATAATTGTTGTTTCGAAATTTCGACCAGTTCTTTCCCCTTTGTCGAAGTTAATTGGTTAATTGAAGTGTTGTTTTTGCTTTCACCTCGATTTGGTGGTAACCCGCTTCGGTCATCGTAGCGAATATTCCGACCTGTGAATTAGCCCTCGGTGGAACGAGTGGGTCGTGTAATACCGTCCGGTATTCCCGTCGTTTATGATTCAGAACTGTGGAGAATTTCCTCTCTCACGTATACTCGCGCACGATGTGGCCGGAGGGCCTGCTGAAAACAATGAGGAAGCAACCATTTAGAAAAAGCAACTAGGAAAGTGACGTTAAAATTCAGGGCATACGTGATTAAAACCTTTTAAAAGTTATATTTTCTTTCGTATCTTGTGGTATTGTGACGGTGATGCGAGGGCTCGTTGAGGTGAGTATAACATGTGGAGAGAGGAATGTGTGAGCTGAGTGGCAGAAGGAGAGCCATTAAATGTGGCAAGCAAGAAATGGGATGTGTGGTAGACTCTAGACTTGAAGTGCGGAATGTAAGCTGTAGAGAGACGCAAGACTGACAGAGGTACAGAACAGGAAAGCCTCAAGCGTGACTGTTTGGTGTTAAATGTCAGGTGGGGTACTCGGAGTTATTACCAGGGCGGCGAGAAAAGTTGAAGAGCTGAAGAGTAGGTTTACATACCTGTCCTCCAGAAAAATTTATTTAGCCATTTTAGCCGCTTTGTTTTTTATTGACACATGCGCTTTAGCAACTTACAGAGCATGTTAAGAAGGGATTCCGAACTGGAAATAGTCCTGCTTGATGAAAATTTGTAATGGCAATTACTCTGTTAAAGTACCTTGTAATTTTCACGATCGCATTTATGTCAGAAATTTCACCAGTGAAACCGATCGGCCACAAATATACCGAATGACAACTTACGGAGTCATTTCAGTGTCATCAGGTGTGATGAGCTTAATTTCATCGTAATACATATTAAAATTGCAAAAATTAGCTACAGCGAAAGTAGGAACTAATAAGAAATGGTGGAAGAGTATAAAAACAAGCATAGTTAGTTCGGTCGAGGAAGTAACAGAATCTTTGAAAATTTAATGTTGCAATTGAAAATCCAAAGGAAGAGGTGCGATATGGTGCTCTGTATGGTAAAGTGAAAATTTTATCGGGTTGTAAGATGGAGGAAATTATACATAAGATAAAGATAAAACAGGTAAGATATTATTCGGGAAGAAATTTAAAATCAGAGGAGGGAATGCATTGAAGAACTGTATGACACCAACTTTATAAGAGTGCGAGAAATTAATAGAGAAGCCTCGGCTTAGAGTTTCTGCGCCTCGAAATAGAAGAGATATTACGAGAGCTGAAGGTTTGAGAAACTTTGGGAGTAGATAACATCTGTGCGCAGTGACAGGAAAATTTACGCAGTTTATGAAGGAGGCATTTAATTGAACTTATTCGTAGAATCTACTGGGCTGAGAGTTTCTTTAAGAGGTGAATGATAGTTAATTTAGAGAAAAAAGCGCCAGAATATGAGGATTAGACGACTATAGTCTATATATTTTCACGCGCGGGAAACTTATTGGTCAGAATAATTAATTTAAGTTTAGAGAGAAGGGTAAATAACTTCTAAATGGGCGATGGTCAACTCGGGTTAAGGAAGGGAAAGGCTACTCGGGATACAATCTACACGATTTGGCTTTCTTTGTGGATTTTGAAAAGGTGATTTGCATATTAAGCTGAAAAAATAATGCCGATCTCGGAAAAAGGAATTGATTGCCTAGAATGAAGACTCACGTGAATCTTGTATTTGCCTCAGATGGCGATGGTGAGGGTGGCCGACGTAGAATCACGTTATGCAGTAATCGGTCGCGGGTTGAGGCAGGGTTGCCCGTTTTCGACTCTACTTATAAACAGTTTTGCGGAGAAGATGGCAGAAGAGTCATGGGAAGGGATAGGTGTTGGAATCAAGATTAGTGACCTCCTTATGAAGTCTACTGTATTCGGAGGCGACCGGTCATTGGTGGGTCGATATTCGAAGGGATTGTAAGCTTGGACAGATGCAATAGAATGTCAGTGCGGGAAATACGAAATATGTAAACTCCCAAACAAGCACAAAAGTAATGTGATTTTCTTGGGCTGAGAAAAATTAAGCTGTTTATAAAATTAACGCAGCATGCATTGGAGAAAAAGCTGCAAATTATTTTTAGGTGGTGCATTACATGGAAATCTGAAGAGTTGGAAAGAAATTTAGATGAAAATAGCTCTAGCAAAAGAAGCTTTCAGTGACAGGAGGGACCTCATGGCAGTAACCATAGGTAAGGACATAAAGACATGGTCGGTGAATAGTTTTGTAGTGTGTAGCGTTGTATATGACTGTAATGTCTACTAGAAGAGAATTATACGAGAACAGGCTGAATGTGTATGAGATGTGGGTGAAATTTGAGAAGGTACGATGGACGGAAAGTAAGACGAACGAGAAAGTGCTTGACGTGGTTGATGAGGTATCAAATTTTTGGGATGGGATTAGTGGGAGGCTATGTAGGCGACTTGCAGAGTTAATGAAGCGCGAAGAGTTGCTTATTACTGGGATAGAGAGAAGAATGGTGACAAGCGAGGAAGAGGGAGGAGTAGGATAAGTTTTATGGACGGTTAAGAAAGGGTATGTTGTATGATTAGATGGGTAAAGGAATACTGTCGTTTCATTCGTTCCTACACATTAATAAACCTAGATGCTTGTTCCTTACTTCCATGTAAATCTTTCTTATGGGCTGGACTAACACAATAAATGGAGGCACCTATATTGTGCGTAGCGAATTGAGTAATAACATTTTTAATCCTCCTTTAGCACATAAGTGGCATCAAATGAATGTGTAGCAAAGTCTTTGAGGGGAAATGCCAAATGAGGAATGAGATAATTTTACTTTTGAGATTTTTCTGTGTAGCAGATAGGAGCAGCCATACTATGAAAGAAGAAATGGGAAAAATTGGCGTAGGGAAGTCAGTAAAGAAATTCCGATTTTTAAAAGTGGGACTGAAGAAGATAACAAAACAGGAAGGGTCAGTGAGTGGCTGAAAAAATTGGTGTATCGAGGAATTTTTAATGAGGACATTTTTCCACGAAAGAAAGAATATGGAATGCTGATTAAAGAGGTTTTTTTGAGTATACCACTACCTGATTGGTTGACATTGGAAAAGGCTCTTTTACGCGAAAATTTAGAGTTAATAGTAAAGTTTTCGGGGCCAAGGTAAATCTTAAATTGGAAACGTATCTTCAGTAAGATAGTTATTTTCTGCGTTGCACGAAAGATATTGTGAGCCAGTAAATTGTCGTGTAGCTGAAAATGACCATGTATCATTTTTCCCGCCTTTATTTGATATTCATATTCCATATTCTATAATACCACAAGATTGTTTATTGCTCTTTAATTTATTCTTGTGGGTTTGCTTTTATTTGTATCGTTGTATGACTTTTTGCATCCCATTTAAGTTTCTTGACATTGGTTTTTGAAAAGATTTGTTCTTTACCAAGAAAATCATTTTCTGGTTGCTCTCGCAATAAATAAAACCTGATAAAACGTTGAGAAATAAGCTAAAAACACCACAAATAGGTAAGCAGGAGTAATTACCATAAATGATATATATTTGTGAGATAAAAAAATATTTCTCTCTGTTGGCCATACACGATTCAGAATTACTTTCGTTTCAAATGATTCCTTAATACTGATTGTATTAATTTCCGAGCACAGGTTGCTGCTCTTCATGTTAATTGCATCAGTGTGTATGAGCGAGTGAAAAACGCTACTTAATTTTGGCGGAGAAAAATATCAAGGTAAAATTGTTTTGGAAGTACCATTTTACCATTAGCGATAATATCTTACGTGAAGAAACTTGTGGGGTAGAATTTCCTGTTCCCTCAAGGTATTTGCATTTCATGCGAGGGAACGGAATCCTCTCCTCTAAGGCGTAATATCTTAAACAAGTTTCAACAACCGATATATCCCTAGCGCATGACATTCGAGAACGTGAAGATAGTGAGCGGATAGTATGAAGATAGTTATTGGCTTTAAAATGATGTGGGAAAGTTAATACAAAGCATCTTTGAGTTTGAAACGATCTTTTGAGATATATCAACGCCTCAGGGGGTCGGAAGGGTGATGGGAAGGCGGAGAACGAGGTGGGGAGAGCGTTGGTCAAAACACGTGAAGGAGGAGAGAGGAGAAGTGTCGGCGAGGTATTCGAGCGGAACGCTGCCGGTAGCCTGGAGTCGGATGGGATGCTGGGCGAGGGAAGATCTCTGTTGAAGATGTGAGAGCCTTGAGCCGGGAAGGAAGGGATTTCTTCTCTCTCGCACGTGGGAGGTTGGAGGGGGGTGGTGGAGAGAGCCTGAGGGGGTCTTACTCGCCTTTGTCCGTCGATCGCACTGTTGGGTTGCGAGCTGCTGCTCTTCTCTGTTCCACGAGTTCAAAAAGTAGGGATGAGACTCCCCCCCCCCCCCCCCGCCGGGCGTTGCTTCCTTCTCTTTCGCAATCCGCCACCTTCGCCACCCCCCGGTGGTCCACAGACGCGGCCTTTCCCATCGGATCTCCCCGGCGTCTTCTCGCGTCATCTCCCGGTATTCTCTCCGGCGGCTTCCGTTTCCCCCCACCGATTCTTTTTTCCTCGGGACTCGTCGTGCTACGCGCAGGTCGGAATCTCTATACCGGCTCGCCGTGGACTTTTTTCCCCCTCTATTGGACTTTTAATCAGACGGTCGCTGAAGCAGCGAAAAAAAATAGAGACTTGGTTTTTGGAGTCGTCGTGGAGTCGGAGCAGCCAAATGGTATCGTTTTACGCTCGCGTACATCCGGGCTTCTTTTTTTATCCTTGAATAGTATTCCTTCCCCTTGACCTTGAATTTTTTCCTGCATGCATTTGAAATATCGACTCCCATCGCAGTGTGCAGCCGTTTCCATTTTAATCTCGCTCGATTCTAATGGAATGTATTAATGATAAGCTTTAAGATAAGGATCAGAGGATTTAAAGTCAGTTTGGGGCTTACATTCTCAATGGGACGTAATTCTTAGTGCATTTATTGAATAGTCCAAAGGATATTTTTCCTGATTGACTGCGGTTTTTGAAATACAACAGGCCCTCGTAAAATATAAACTAGACTGCTGATTGTATCTCTATGCAGGTTCTTTTGCCACTACAGGTTTTTTGGCAGTCGTTCTCTGTTCAATGCCTTCCTCAGAATGTTAAGCTATCGCCTTCTTATCTTTTGACTCGATATCTGATATACTCATCATTAAACCCTTTCTAAGACGATCGTACCCTCTTCCTCAAGTCTCAATTAAAAACGTCTCTCACCTACGCAATCCCATTTAAAATTAAATTCTCCCTTCCATCATTAAACTTATCTAATTGTACATTACCTACCTCTCCTTCCTCTTTGGATTTTTGAAAAGTTGTTATCCTCAACCATGTATGGCTTTGCATTTTTATGTTTGTGTCGTTAACATTTCTGTGACAGGTAGCTCTTTTCCTAAATAGGAATAATAAAGACATTTTCGATATGGCCTCCCTAAAATCTTAGTTATGTAGATTGGGTTCAATATTTTTCAATTTACTCTAGTATGCCTTGAGTGCCACAAAAATGAACCTTAAAACTGGGATAATCTGAAATATTTAATGGCCATATTTCCTAGCATGACTAATTATGCATGGATAGTATTTCATTTGAGTTTTTACTATGGTATATTTCTTTGAGGGGGTCTTCATCTAGGCAAAAGTATTTTGATCGTTCATTGGTTGCTCTAATGACTTTGACGTTTTTGACGAACAAGTAACCTGATATGGGTCATATTTTTTGCACTAGTAAATGATTATGATTACTCCACTAATGATAAGAGGAACCAGATTTGACAGATCTTAACTATATATCTCTGAGTTTTAATCGGTGGGATTGGATAAAGTTATTTTATCATCATTGAAAACGAATTTCCTCAATATTGAGTCAGTAACCATTGAGCAATGCTGTGCCTTTAGTCATGAGCACTGAGCATAATATTGTCGATTTTTATTTTCATCGGCTCTTTGTTTGTCATACGGTGTAGATTTAACCAGCAAATAATAACCAATGCTGCAAAACGCATGTACTACAGCCATAGTCTAGTACTACTAGTCCGTACCAGACTAATTCGAAATACCAAATCCTGACTCTGTATTACGTGCTTTAAAAAAATGAATCGAAAAATTGGTTATTTTGAGTGGTAGAAGACTCCAGGATAGACATTCAGGCTGAGCTACCTTATCCCTCCTTTGGCCTCGGGTATTGTGTTGTCCCGTAAGAAATTTTGTTTCGGTGCCGCCATATGACTGGAGCCGTCTCGGCACTTGAAAATCCAATTACTTCGTAGCGCAGCAAAACGTTCGAGTGTGTCCTCCCAGTGGCTGAAATCGTCGGGAGGTAAACGTGTGCGCCTCCTATACCATTTTCTGGATACAGCCATTCGCTCCTATCCCTCATACTCGTCTCGACTTCGCTTTGACATTCCTTCACGCTCACGAAGCGAATCCTTATACTCCAGCTGGGTGTCCTCCTTCGACTCGACTCCTCTATGTGTCCCTGTGATACTCTCTTCCTTCCCTGTTCGATTGCGGGCTCGGTTGGCTTGGTCTTAGTCTCGAAAAACGCGACAACTGAAAGCAGTCGTAAATCGTGTGGATGAAACGTCTTATGCAAAAAGCCTAACCTGTTTGCAGTACCGGCCTGAGGCATGGGCAACGAGTGCAACAGCCACAGGCGTTTCAGTTGAGGCCAGTCTTCGACTCTTTGTCGAATGTGTGAAAGGGGTATGGAATACAAAAATCAGATATTTTTTCTGACTAAATGCGAATCGGTAGACGAGGAGTATTGAGTTGAAGGATGTGCCCACACTTTGACCAGAATTGGTCCGAATTGATCCTCCATCTCCGGTGGCTCCTGATACGATGACGTACTCCGGCAGACCGCACGGCGTCCACCCGGAAAGGGAGCCAGGAGGACACCCCATCCCAATAATTTGGGCAACGGGCTCCTCCGGTTCTCATAGATGTGCGGAAAATTTTCGCATTAGCGAGTCTAACGGCTACTCGTCTTACGTTGTTTGGGTAACCTAACTAATACTAGTACTTCGGGGAGGCGGAGGCCCAATTGAGGTCCTTTTGACCTCAGTCCGCCTCATTGGTGTCGGCCTCGAAGGGGTTGTGGCTCGCTAACTTTCCCTTCCCTTTCCTTTTCCCTTTTTCCTAATGCCACCCTGACTTGGTAATTAGCGAGAGCTTCCGGCCGAGCGGGAGGCAGTTACCCTGCGGGGAGACCCGAATCCTCCTAAGGTAAGGAATACAAAAATCGGTTAATGTTTCTGACTAAATTCTAGTATTTCAATGACACATCACGAAGCCTGTAGGTGTGAAAAAGTTGTCTTTAATTCAGTGCTTTAGCCGAATGAAGTTGTGTCTTGAAAGATGGGTATCCATTTATCCCTGAATTATTTCAATCAAACATCGCATTATAGAATATATAGTAAAAGTGACTGACACTCAGAAATAACATTAATTTAATGCAAAAAATGCCTACAGACTAAAACTTACATTAGCATTCTACTCACCGTCCATTTCAAAGGATCTGCGGCTAAAATGACACGACTTTATACGATTATCATTACTGCGGCCTTCAGGATGTATGATGATAATAATCCCATTCAAGCACTTTTACTCTTTAAATTCGAAGCTTAGAGACCAATTTTACATATAAAATTAATTTCCTGGTGGGAAAGAGAACTCTATAAAATTACAGGCAATCTTGCAAATTAATTTATGAAATAACAATCAGCCAGTCAAGTCCTTATTTGTGGTGGTAAAATAAATTTTTCCCACACTTGTAAAATGGCTCAGACTACCACTGCCTGAATCCTGTCTCAAAGACGTTGGGTTAGGTAGGTTACCTGCTCTAAGACTGGAAAATGGAAAGGAATTTGGTAATGCAGGGGATGTGGCATGTGTAATATTGGATTGGTTACTCGCTGTGTTTGTCGCTTGTTTTCTTTAATGGTGTACGGGAAAATTAAAATGGAATTCTCATGTCCGCCTTTTCCGAGGCCAGGTCTCTAATTTAACCACATTTTTACGTTGAGCACACGTCGCGCGAGGGTAGAATAGTATCCTCCGTGTCTGCATAATCAGAGAGAGTATTCTGCAGGTAGCTTCAAGGATAGCTGGGTTGGGAATTCTCCCATTTGCCGTACACTCTAACCTACCGAAGTTAATGAAATTATAGCTAATGATGCTATAGCAGAAGCCTACAAATGCCTGCCAGGAGTTGAAGTTTCTCTTACTTGGGCTGCGTTGTTGATTGCAAAACTTGAAATCCGTGAAGACGGATTAGTTTCTCACTGTTGTTCTCTGCTAATCTCTAATCTTCTTCCTTTTGAATTTACAGATGTCGTGTGGGGACCAAATATTATCTTCCGTGCCTGCAAGCAGCCTCCTGGGTGTGTGAAAATCGGTGAGTATTCACCAATATGCATTTCTCTTAATATTTCAAAGTTAATATAACTACGACTCGAAAATTTTAAGATTACTACGTTGACTCCTCTTCAATATTTTATGAATAAAACCCGGGTTTTGACACTTTGTGTCGTATTCCGAGGACGACCCCTGAAGAACTGTCAGACATATGATGTGACGGTCCAAAGCGTGCGCTTAGCTTCGCTATCCGCAAGGTTATAGCCAAATATGAAACAGAGAGGTGTTTGCTCGTTCTACGAGGTAGGCGCGATATTGGGAGATCCAGGCTCTTGACCGGTCAAGCTGAATGATTTGTCTCCGTGAAATTTTGCGTGTAGTGTATTATACTTGTAGTAACACCACCACTAGGCCCACATTGACAGATTGTTTTGGTTACTTAATGTAAAACTGGAGAAAAACCATTGGAATATAAATAGTAGAACGAATCCACACCCAATTATCTACCTTTCGAAGATTAAATTACTTTCAAGGTTGAAGTAAAAATTACGTTTAATATGCCTTAGGCATCGAAATGAAACAGATAATAAATGTGGAATAGATTGGTAAAGAGTTTTTTTGTTGCTATTATGCTAAACCATTCTCAACACAGTTTACCAGGGAAACAAGAATTTGTTTGCGAGAATGATGGGGCAGCTTCGTTTGCTGAGCAACGAAACATTGACGACGCTCCCCAAATAAAGTCGGCTTCACACGAAGCGTTTTTTTGTCCGAATTTCTACGCGTGGAGCCCTTTGTGCTGCTATCAGACATCCTGAACGATGAATTGCGCGAAAATATTACTTTTTATTCATATAAGATAGGAATGGTGTTATTATTTCTTAGATACTATGAACCGTGATCCAATGAGGAATGTCACGTGGTTTTGATCTCGCATATTGTTTATCATGCGATATGTTGCCAGTATCTTTAAATAACACTAGCGTTTACTTACTTGTGTTTTCACAAAAAAATTATATCAACATGTTAAAAAATGGTAACTTTGTTAATTGTGACTCATTTCTTATGATAAAACTTAACATTTTAAAATTCTAATCCAGTATTAAGGATAATGTAAATTGTGTGACACTATAAAGACATCCGCAATATTATTTTGTATCGGTCGATAAACGATAGAAAGCCTCCAAGTAGTAGCTCTCCAGGTAGATACATTTCCATTCGATGTTTAATTATTGTACCTACTTCTAATTGTGTGTAATATGTTGGGTTAAAATTCTTAATATTTAATGTATAATCCCGTCAGATTCCGGTCGGCTTTTATTGTACACCATCGAGGAACGCATGTTGTTGTTTACTTGAGACAACGCCCGGTTCCGTGTGGGAAAATAAAGCATCGTCGGATTGAGTGTAGCGCCGGACAAACAAGATTTTTGCAACGAAGGGTAGAGCACAAGGAAAAATGAAGAGATAAGCGCCTATTTTCAGTCCGGCTTAAGGGATCTGTGTTATATGTTGTGAGGGAAATGTGTTTTCTGCCATGTACACGCGGAGGGTTGCATGCAGTCATTCAGGGTTGGGAACGGGCATAGGTTTTTTTTTAATTGTTTTATTCGGCGTTGTCCAGCGTGTGTGCGTGCCATTCCGTGCCGCTTGCAGGCGTACGTGAGAGTGACCCGTGTGAGTTGGTGTCACGCCGTGAGGTCCGGATGAGAAGAGGAATGAGAGAGGGAAAGAGGGCTAGGAAGAGGGTGACCTACATTTCGGCGACGGCTTTAGTGGTATGGCCTCCTTTAAAGGGGGCAGAGCGAGAGAAGGAAAAAAAAGAAAAGAGTTGGCGCGCCCCCATGCGATGTTTGGTCGAAGCGGTTCACGTGACACTTCGCTCCCACGTCCTCGCGCCGTCTTTTCTTCTCCAACTCTCTTCATCTCCCTCTCTCCCCCTCTTCCTCATCACTTCTCTTCATCTTGCACGTACTGACACGCACACACACGCGCGCGTTCTCAAAACTGCATTCATCCTTTCAGTGTTGTATAAATTACCCACAAAGAGTAATCGGGGCAGATGACAATGACTGAAAGCAATCAGTACTATTATACATTAGTTATAACTGAATAAATCACTTATTGTTCCGGCTCTATTGCAAATATTGTATTTTTAATCACAAACTCTGTCATTGCCCTAAGGCTGAATAAAGTTTGGAAGTGTTAGACCTTAAAAAATCGCAGCGTCGTGTCATAATGTTGGGCGGAACATGTTCCTGGTGGAGACCCGGTATGATTACCCACAGAAGGCGCTGAATTGGGTGATCCACATGTACAGTGGCGGAAGAAATAAACGCAAAATTTTTCGCTCGCCAGAATGCGGCATTCTTGGGAACTTCGAGGAGCGGCACACACTTTAAAAGACTGGCAACACTGAGGAAGGCATCGTCTACCGCAAATATTTGAAATCCGCAATGGAACTCACATTTGCCGGAGCCTGGAACTTACTCATCAATCGTCTCTTTTTCGAGCTTTCTTCTTATATTATTCGTGCATTAAGCCGCAGTGTATCGCTGTGTATATTTAAGCATGTTCCTCACACCAAATAATATCGTTGTTACTGAAAGACTGCTTATAATAAAATATATTCACTATCCCACCCAACTCAGAATAAATGCTGAAATCTTCATCTGCTATCTCCAAGGGGTATTCATTATGGTTAAATTTTCGAGGATCTTTTTAAATGACGCGTCCTGTGTCTCTTTCACTAAAATAATAAATTCGAAATTTATTCGCACCAAGTGTTGATACGAAAAAGATTTAATTAATATAGATACAGTCTACGGGATGTAATTTTTCATGATTTTCAATTTGTAGATTGATGAAGTTTCGATCTCAAGCCGGAAATTTATTAATGATTCATTAACGTTCCAATAGAAATCCATCCTTAGTTAGTCAGAATGGGATAAATCTATGAAAATCTACGTAAATATATGATTCCATGATTTAAAAATTAATTTGCTCGCATTGATACCGAATAATCTAGATATATTTTTCCGACGTTTCTTTCATCTTATCACAGAAAGTTTGCTGACGAGTCGTTCACTGTGAAGCTTTATCTAGTAAATGCGGGACATACTAATAAACGTTCAGAAAAATTTAACCCAAATTAGGTGTAGTTATAAATAAACAACTCTTTTACTTTTACTGCATAATATGTTCTTATATGTATTAGCTATAAATTCGCCGCTCATATAAAAGTAACCTAAGAGCTTTTTATAAGACTTCAGTTGGAAGTAAAATGTCATGAATTAAATAAATTAATAGGTAACGGTCAATTTTGCAGCTGTCAGACGTATTTGGCCAGCATAAGAGTGGTCCGCGTTCGATTTTCTATGAACGAAGATGACTTTTTATTTGATTTGTCGCATATTTATGATATGAATTAATGTAATACGTAGCTGCAATGACTGGCTTATGATATGAAATTTTATAAATACAAAAGAGAAAATTCGCCTTGTAAAAATAATTTTAATTGACCATAAATTGAATTCAAAACTCAAAAATGTCTCGACCAGGGGTGGGATTACGGTTCTTTCCTTCTCGTGGTCGTTATCATCATCCATAAGGCAAGCCATATTGGTAGGGCAATGTTTAAAGTCGTGGGAGCGCATTATACTGCTGTGAAGCACCTGATTTTTCTTGATGACGATCACGTTTTCACAATCATGAGCGCAATTGAACAATAGTGTTATGAAGAGCCATGATCGCGATTCAGGTTTGCTACTCAGTACCCACTCCCGAGCTTTCTTATGGTAAGGAGGATTTCAGATGGAATTTCGTATCCTTTCGGTGAATTTATATGCGTCCGCACGCGTTACTGTGAACTAAGTTACTTTTACAATGCGTGGAGATAGTGTGTGCGAACGTTTAATAGAACTTTAAAGATAGGAAAAAGCATACTACTCTCTTTGGCAAACAAACAGAAAGCAGTAGTTTTCGGATTTCCCCTCATCAGTCCAGACCATTCCAACCAAACGCCATTGGTTCCCATCGTGCAAGGGATTTGAGATCAGTTGACAGTCTTTGTTAAATCAACGAGTAATCTTGTGAGAATCTTGAGAATCCCAAAAGGTTTCCCCGTGTCGAAACAAAAATTCGCCAATACTAATCTAGTCAAACTGGGAATGTAAGAAGGGCGTATGATATTGATTTGGAACGTAGTAAGCCTTTAATAAGAGATTATTTTCCCCTTATGTTGCGGGCGCTACCTTTTCTCCCAAAGACGTTAAGGACGCCAGTCGTTTAACCCGCAGGAAAGATATGGCATTTGACTTCTTTCAGTCCCTGAAAAGTATTCGGTGGGTGCCTCCGAACTTTTCGAAGCGCGATGAGCCATTTCTCTCTGGCGCAACAAAAACCTCTGGGTAATTCACAACAACAATCACTAACACCCGGAACTTTGCAAAGGATTACTGATGACTATTTCATTGAGACGAGCGTCGATAGACGGATAAGCAGAGCGGACAACGCAAGCAGAGATATTTGTCAAAGTTTTAGCGGCCTCTCCCTAAATTCTTGAAGGAAAAAAGATCTTATTAGCCTTTAAGTATGCCTCATATATTTTTTCCAGGTGGAGGAATCGGGTGGTAGATTTGTTAAAGACAAATATGTCTGTCGAAAAATTACCCGGATAGAGGTTGCACTTTCGACTATCACCAACTGAACTTTTATTTGGTGTTTAAATGTAAAAAATCCCATTTCTCATAATCATTAAACGAAAGATATCCAACTGTCCTCTATAGTGAGAATTATGTTCATTCAAATTTTAATTAATATTCATTTTTCGTCCGCAATTAGGAATATTTGCTAGTTGACAAACGTCTAAATTCTAGATGGTTCAAAACAAATCATTTAACACAGATGGAGCGGGCTGCACGGAGCCCAGATCTCAAATCCACAGGAAGTATTTGGGCATTCATTATCAGGAAAATGCAAGAAACAAACGTTTTTTACTCCCCCAAACGAAATGACCCCAAATTTAGACGCAATATGGAAAATGGTGGAGGAAGAATGTAAAATGGACCCAGGAGGATGATGAGAAAATGTGGGCATCTCTATATCTCAGAGACTTGGTCAGGAAATCGAGAATGGAGGGGGATGGATTGATTATTAAGCTAATAAACATGGTCATGTGCAATAAACGTGGTCATGTGCACACATGAATCAGGTTGTGGGACTTACGAATACATCTTAACCGTTTCCACTCTTTCTATATGACATTGTATAGTGCCCTTTCCAAAATTCAGTAGCACTAAGAGATGAAATTTATGACCCTGTGAAAAGTCTTTTAATATCTTCATGTAGAGCACGCATAACTTTAACCTCCGTAGCAACAATAATATTACGAGATATTTGAAGAGGAGCAGATTCATTACGGAAAGGCAATTGTATAATCATTGATGGTGCACATTCCTAATTTTTACTCCATTGACAACTCAGCGGATTTATGAGGAGTATACAAATGAACATACAGAAGATATCTAATTGATGCTTAGTCGCTGCATGGAAAAGGTGATTTTTATTATTTTATCACTTTCTCAGGGGAGATACGCGATGCATTGTTATCGGAGTATTACTTACAGGTGAGTGTAAGAATGCTCCTCATAAAACTTTACGACGTTATTTTAGCGAAAATTTTTTCACTACGAATATGTCAAAAGGTATTTAAATGATTCAGTAATTTACCTTATCTTGTAAGTATTATCCTCCATCCTCTTAAGTTGAACTCTTAAACCTCATGGCGTATATATTGCCCATTGAAAACCTAGAAAATAATGCTGGGAAAACTTCAAAAACAGTTTTGATGATGATTTCAAGATAATTCCACACTTATTTGATCTCTCACTTAGATAAGTAATTCACAAATTCGGCAGATGGAACCAAACTCTAATTCATGATCAAAATATTTGTCATATTTACTAAATCATTTTAAAGTAATTTAAAAGTGAAAGTAGCCTCAGTTAAGTTCACTAAATCGAGTAATTGACACAATCAGAGATCCGGTCTATTCTCTCGATATAATCCTGAGAAATAATCCAATCCAGGAAGAAATCCGGGAATATGAGAAATAGTCCAATATAATCCTGAGAAAAGTATCCCTACGTAATTGACTATGACTTTGTAACCTCGACTGGCTGCGGGATGAAGCAAACTCATCACGTTTATAACTCCACGACGGTCTCGCGAACGTGAACCTTATTTGTATTCCTATTTATATGACGCGTAAAACTGTAATCTATTCATAGAGAGCTTGAATATTCCCGGCTTCCATTGGCTGTATCAGTGTTGTCAAGTTGTTGAAGGAAAAGCGATTTCAATTAGTTCCCGCGTACACCGCGTTCAGACGCCAACGAGTTTTGCGTTAATTTTTTCCGCCACTGTACATACTACCCTGCGAGCCACCACCTGGGCGTGTTGTAGGGGCGTTAGGACATCAGCCGGGTAAAGGTATAAAGGATGAGGTTTTGGGATGTGCAATGGTGAAGTGTATTACGAGTGTGTTTTCAGTTGAGCTCCGGTCGTGTTATGGTCGCTTAATGTGCGTGGGAAGGAAAAAATTTTTGAACCTATCTGCACAGAATTGTATTTCTCTTATATTTTCGCTTCTGTCGGACCTAGATGTATAGTGTGGCGTCAATTTTTATTCTCTATATCGCTCTGAACTGATCATCTGTTCTGTATTTCTCAAACAAAATCTGTCTAGCAGGCAGCCTTCAAGTCTCTAGCTGCTCCCAACCTAATTCCTGATGATGAAATATCCCTAAAATAAACCCTTAAGTTATGATCAAATCGAGTGGTCTATATAAATGATTTATAATAAATGGTCCTGCATTTGATAACTATCGTAAACTCAAGGAAATCACATTATCATTGGCCGATTGCGATCTCTCCCGGAAGGAACAAATTCACTAATGTAAGGAATGTTTTCGTAGTAAAATACAATCATTATTGAAAATATAAATAAAATAACAATTATTAGTAAACGTAACTCAAATTTAATCGCTCCCGGCACTGGGATAACTTGTAATTAATAATGTGGCATCACTTAATCTTTTTCTCCACCTCTTTCTCACGATTCTTCACGGAAGCAGTTTGAAGTTTTATCCGAAGATGGAATTTTTAAAGAAGTGTCGTCTCCTGGCTTTCTCACTGTCAGTGTCTATAGGACACTTCGCGAAAATATTATTGGTGGCGCACCACGTTTTGTGGTCATCAATCTTTCAATCCGGATCGGTTTGACCGCCATTTTCTCCCCATTCTTCTCTCGTCCGATGAGTAAATCTCTTTTCTTGCGCGCGACCCAGTAAGTACGTTCTATTCCATCGAGGAAGCGTCTTTCTTTGGCTGAGTTATTTGCCCAGTCGGTCTCCTCACTCCGGTCGGACTTCCTAAATTTTATTTTTCCACCACTTCGTGCTGCCTGAGAATCCATCGTGACTCGAGATGTATCCCATCCGTCTGGTTTCCACCACTATGATCTCCTCTAATATTTAGTGAACTTACTCAATTTCAAGTCTTCGCGTCCGCACAGTGAGTTTTCCACTGCCTCAAGAAGAAATCTCTTAGTCCACCATTTTAATTGGTTCATCTTACTTCAGAAATCTTAAGTGTGTTTCCCCAAATACCAAAGAAATTGCTTGTCTAACACTGGTACTTCTCAGTGTAAAATAAAGCCTTTGGATCCTTATACATGCTACTTAATAAAATTAAGCTTTTCAGAGGAAAGCCTCTCTTTCAGCTAAAAATAATTAATTTATGATTGAAATTGTATTTTATATTGAATGCGCTTATTGGAACTAAATAATAATTAGGATTTGTTTAATGAGAACAAGGTTGACTCTAGTTGGAAAAGTGTTATTTTTTTGCTAAATTTAAATTTAAATCCACAGCTAGGAAAGTGATGCTATTCACCTCGAACATTATTGTAAAGTATTTGTAATTTTTGTGCCTGCTTACTCTTTATGGCGAGAACTATAAGTCAATTTGCCTCGTGGGGTAAATAGTGAAATCCGTGCAAACATCGCAGTTCTTTGAGGATTTATGTCAGATGAAGAACTTGAAATTTTTTATGCAAAAATGATCTTCTCTTACCGCGTATGTTAATTGACCACTATATGCTCGTCTATTTACGATTGTTATATGCAATCATCTTCCAACCTGTCCATCAAAAATCTTGAATTCTACTTGTGAATGTATTTCTCATAAATATCGAATTCCTTATTTAGGTTTTACTATGCTCAGAAATACATAGGCTTAATGCTTAACTTAAATACCTCGTGCAGGCATGATATAGAATTAAAAATTTACTTTAGGTAATCTGGAGATAAAGCATGTGTGACCTGCCTCCAACTTAATTCACACCTAGGCGTGTGATTCTAAGTTAGGTGGAGGAAACTGTACAAAGCAAGAATCCTTCGCCTTGATAGGTACTTGAACCAGGAGCCGGGTTTGAGTCTCAGTTGCGGCGAATGATTATCCCTTGGTGGAATTCCCCACCCACCCTACAGTGCTCTTGTAGGTGACTCCGTGAAGGTAATGCGGCGGGTATCCTTAAGGTTTGTTTGCTAGACGACTTTATTTGCTATTGGTTTCTTCCTTGTGACTCAACTATTGTCGCCAAATTTTTTCTTCTTCATGCCATGACAATTTTTAGTAAATCTCGGCTGAATTTGTCACTAGGGACTTCTATGTCTTGCCACATCTATTCACTAACTGTAAAATTGTATGAAAAATGGCGATTTTTCTATTTTTTAAAAAAGTATTTCTATTTGTACTTCACGTTTGCGTAAAACCGTTGCGGTGAGCAGTACTTTCTTCGTCTAGCATTTCATTATTTTCCCGTAATACTTTTTAATAATTATTCATTGCTCTTTTCATTACGTATTTTTTCACCTTATTGGTAGGTTTTTCGACAGTACTTGGCGTATTCCGTTTTCACTACCATGGAGCCTGCCATTAGATCCCTCTTGAAATCCTTATATCGTCTTCCGCTTTTCATTTCGTCCATAATTCCTATCCTCTTCCTCTACTGTTCTTCTCCAGTATTCTCCCCTCTTCAGCATTCCCTCTACTTTTAATAAGTTCTCCATCCATCTCTTCTGTATCATCAAAACCTCTGCTACTAGCATGTCTCCTCTACAACCATTTTCGACACTTTCTTGTTCGTCCTTTTCGCCACCCAGCTCGCCCTCTCTATCCTTCTCCACTCCCACATCTTAAACACCTAAAGTCTAGGTACATCCTCCCATTGCAATGACCAATCCATACAGCTTCAAGCTTCTAATAAAAGATTTAATCAGCCTCTTCTTTACGTCTTCACTGAGACTTGTAGCCGCCTCACTGAGTAACTGACGCTGTGCGGACTACCATTTGTCTGTCACGTAACCTTCAACCTATCTGGCATGGGTGGCCCTACCAAAAGTATTACTACCGCCAGTTCAACAGTAGGGGTCATCGGAGCACACAAGCCCTTCCACCACGACGAGGTTTTAATCCTTGTTAGTTGTATATCAGATGATTTAATGGTAACTTTTACAAAAAACCACAATTTATTTTAAATTGTGGTTTTTTGTAAAAGTTACCATTAAATCATCTGATATATTAAAATGGAATACCACAAAGTTAAAAAAGAACTTGTATTATTTACTTGTTAGTTGTTCTTATTACAAGATTGAGAATTACTTTTTTCGGCTATTATAAGATTTTTCTCCTGATTTATCAATATCGGGAAGTGTACATAGCAATCGATTCTCAGTGTGTTGATTTGATTCACCAGCACTTTTTTTAGGTCTCTACTCAGACTCTCCCTCTTTTTTCAACCCTCTTTTTTCCATGGTTCAACTAACGATTTGCTGTGACTTTGATTATATTCAAGTTATTCTGAGAGTTAGGACAGTTTATCTCAATTGCAGTTTAAATAAATTGCAGTGATGCAGAAATTGCAGATCTTTCATATACTTTCATTTAAAAGTAAGCCATTTTATCACAATAGGATGAAGAAAACGCAAAAGATGCACTATAACTGTTTCAGACTTCATATTTGGTCTATTAGCCAACAAGCTATTTCAAGCCTGAAACTTCTCTTTTTATAAGCTATTTTATATATCTCCACGAGCTTACGATGCACTGTTTTTGCCCTTGATTACGAGGTTATAGTAGCCTCATTGGTATAGATTGGTCATTTTCAAGGGAGTAAAACGACGTGCAAATGTTTCAAATAATTCAATCGTAGATTTGGCGGTAAACATTATTGGTTTCACTGATAGCTTGCGCAACGTCTCTCAAAAGGATACTCATTCGCCCTCAGAAATACATTGCTGTTCAGCTAAGTTTTCAACTTTTCTTGTTTTCCCAATTTGAGACAATCACGACCTAGAGACCTGTTTACTGTCAAACTGACCGCATTTCTTCGTGTCCAAATACTGACTTTTATCCCCCAGAACGGCCATGGCAACGTTGACACGGCTTAAAAGCTAAACCACGCCTTTGACGAAAGTTTGTAGAGTTTATGGAAGTCAAACCGAGAATTTAATTTTTACAAGTGGACGCCATTCTGCCTCGCTGAACCATCATATGTGTTTTTAAGTTAAGCCAAAATGCGGAAGCATTTGTTTTCGCTTTCCGTTTTGTTTGCATTGAAGTTTGAAATTTAGGTCACTAACCTACTCGTTGAAAGCTCGTGGAAACATTTGTGCGTTTTTTTTTTATTCCCCCCTTTGACCGAATGGAATGAAGCGTAGTAATACGAACAATACGGTCGAACGTCGCTAAGCGTTAATGTCCGCAGTATGTGCGTATGTGTGTATGTGAGCGCCCTTTAATGAGCTGCGTGGCGTATACCCTGGAGAAGCGTGGCCGTTTTTTATTGTATATTTACTAATGACGCGGCGGTGATAAAAAATCTGGGCTATTCAGTCCTCCTCTCTGTCTCTCTACAAACGACGCCGAATGGGTCCACACCAGAAAGACGTACTAACACTGCCCCGGAGAGTAGAGTATGGAGCGGGTGTTCCTGGCTTAGTCAAAGGAGTCGCTATGCGATATATCTATGTATTAACTTCGATTTGCGATTCTGCACCATCGGACTATGCTACGATATTCGCGAATTATCTCGGTTCGATATCGAGTGGGATGACTGAGAGGCTTTCGACGCTGAGAGATCGTGTGATATGCTATATTTATGAGATATCTCGTAACAGTGTTAAGCTTCCAGTTTGTATGATACATCACGTTGCGATTGCTGGTGACGTGTGTTGTGGGATGTGATCTAGGTGTGATTAGTAATGGATTATGCGACTTGATCAATACGTTCAATGCATATACCATTGGATCAGTTGTTGTTTTTATGAAATTAGACGCTAAATTTGATGTGCCAAATTTTAAACTCACAATGGAACGCTAGACTTTCCTTTCTCATTGGTCGAATCACATACTCTTAATATCAGTTCACTCTGTCGGTTGTAAAAAAAAATAAAGAAGAACAAAGGAGCCAAAAAGCGTTTCCAACAAATTTATATCTTCAATGGGGAAAACTTATTTGATGCTTCCTTGAAATGTCAAAAGTAATGTGTGATATAATTGGCATTGTTATGAGCTGTAAGTCCTAATATTGGTCTGCAGCAGTTTTCTTCATTGCTATCTTTCGTACATCAATTTAAAATCCATAGAAATCTACTACCACTTCAGTTAAAAAAGAAACTTGTTACCTCACTCATTCTTCCCCACCTAGACTACTGTAGTCTCGTGTACAATGACTTAACTGAGGAGCTGAATATTAAGCTACAGCGTTTGTTGAACTCCTGTGTGAGATTCATCTTTAATCTACGGCGACATGAACACATAACCCCTTATTTTAAAAGGCTCTCCTGGCTTGATCTTCAATCAAGAAGAAAGTACAACATAGCCTGCTTCATGTTCAACCTCCTCAAATATGGGAGCCCTCAGTACATAATGGATCTTTTTCTCCCAAGTAGTAAATACACTAATGTTGTTACAAGACAAGACCCCTGTTTTTTGTACGCCCCCCAGTTCCGGTCAGCGACATTCCAAAAATCCTTTACAGTTGTTGCTTCAAATTTGTGGAATAACCTCCCAAAATATGTAAAAGACAGTGCTACACTCACAATATTTAAGAGAAAACTTATTAAACATTTACTTGTTTGTGATCCAGGTACTTAGATCATGTCTTTTTGTTATGGATTTTGTTCATTGCTATGTCTGTGGTAAACTTATGTGTTTGAAGAACTAACCTCTGTTCAAGTTCAAGTGTAAATCCCAGAGTTCAAGTGTAGTTTTTTTTTTTTTTTTTTTTTTTTTTTTTTTTTTTTTTTTTTTTACTCTGGTTGTTGTACGATTCTATTCTTAATTTTTCTATGTACAGATCACTCTTTATTGGGTCCCTCATGGTTTTTTGTTTGATGGCTTTACTAATTTTTATATGAACGAATTATTCTTTATTTGTTTTCTGATGGAGTATATGATTTATTTTCTTGTTATTTGTCCTGCACATCACATTATGTACTACCATGTTCTAAAGGAGTTCACTCCTAGAATAATACAATAAATTTATTATTATTATTATTATTATTATTATCTTTTAATATAACCACTTTTTCCTTTTGTAATTCCTAATTCTGAAATGATTTACAATTTATTCATGAATTCATGCCTTGGTCTTTCTCGGCAGTTCTTTCCGCTCTCCCCATAATGTTTTCAAAAGTTTAGACGTTTGAGATGTGGATGTGGTAGAAGATCGAGAGCAAAGTGAGTTGAACGGTTTAGTAGAAAACGAGGGGGTTGTTGATATGGTTAGTGAGGAACGGAAAATTCTGGAGGACATGAAGCGGAGTCACAGTTGGTGGTTAGAAGGGGCAATGAGAGACGATGGGTAGCTTAAGGTAGTTTGAGTGAAAAATCATTTCACCAAGGAATCAGTGAATTTGGTCTTATTTTAAAGAACAATATCTTACGGATCCAAATATACCAAAATATCAGTCACTTACCGAACTACTTTCCAAGATTTTTGTCGTAAAGTACCAGCTCTTTCACATGGGAAATGTTACTAGTATGAACTCCAGGGAGACTTTAGTTCAACAATGAAGAATTTATAACGCTGGATCTCATCATAAAATTAATAGCGATTAATTTGTATGTTTTCTCCCCGACTTTTTTTTTAAATAAATTATATTGTCATAGAAGTATTCTCAGAGTCGCAGAAAAACTTTCCGTTTTGAAGGAGTTTTAAACGCACCGCGTGAAAAATATGAGTCAAATTTAAAAATTATGTAATTATTTTTATTTTATTCCTGAGATCTTCAGTCATTTAAAAGGATATTATTGCGCTGATAATAATGTAATGTTAAATTCATGCTTCATACAGCTGCTGAAACTAAAACGCATAATTTGAAGATGGTCTCAATCATGACTAGGGAACTATCTCGCTTGAACTACCTTAAAGCTGTGATATTGGGATGGATGTTGGATGAGTGGGGAAAGGGGAGAAAGGGAAAAGGCGCTATTGTCGGGATGAAGAGATGAAGGACGCATGCTGAGATGAAGGAGGAGATATTTTTGGAGATTTGCGCCAGTAAAAATGTTACAGATGATTTCAACATTTTTTACGTTTAATCCTATACTATCTGCGAGATTACCCTTAAAATATATGACAATTATACCTCAGAATGTGTCAAATAAATTTGCCTCTTCTATCTTGTATAGTTAAGGCATCATTTTACTTATCGATAATTGATTCTTTAAGGAATTCCAAAAGCGAAGAGTGATATGATGTACGCTTTCATTGCTAATTGCAATATCATTCTGTTTACGATGTTTGGGGGTAAAAAACGATACCTTGTAAAATGCGACATTTATATCGCAATCTATCGCAGAAAGTTATTCAATCTATTGTGCGAGACAAAGACTCACCTGCCTATGCACCTGTCGCCATGCTACAAATTGGACATGGATAATCAGTTTGAACGGAATAAATTGTTTCTACGTAAGGGTGGACGCATAGGAGGGTGAGAAAGAGTGCAGTAGAGCTGTAGGGAGGGCTTTGAGGGAGATTTTAGGGAGGGGAGGATAGCTGGAAGAGAGGGAAGTTGGAGAGGAACACAAATAAAAAAAAGAAAAGGGGCTCGTGCCTCGTGTCGTGTGCCTCGTAAAAAGGTCTTCCCTTCGCTTTAATAGCTTATAAAGAGATCATTTATTTTTTTCTCACCTTCCATCATCCCAGCCTCCCTTCTCCCTCGCCTCCCAACCCCAAGCTTACTTTGCTTCCTCCTCCTCCTCCCCCTCGCATCCCTCCTCTTGCCTTCCCATCCCCTCTGCACACTCCAGCCTCGCGACTCTGCATCGCTGCTTTTCCCCGCCACTGCTGCTCCACTCTGCTGTAATTCTCGCGAGAGAAGCAGTGTGAGCAGAAGCGCAGGAGAGGGGAGTGTGGGGAATCATTATATTTTTTCTTTTTATCCTCGCATTTTCTTCTTTCTCTTTTTCTCTCTCCTTGTGTAATTTTTAAGGCCTGGGCTCTTTCAATCATTCATGAGGCTGCCCCAGTTCCAAGTCGTCATATTGTTGTGCGTCCCCCTGGCAAACGTGTGAGGGCAAGTCCTTTTGTAGGCGGGGGATCGTGTATGGTTGGGACTCCCCGTGTCTAGCTCACTCCGGCGCTCATGTTGTTGTCGCTGCTGCTGTTGTTGTTGTTGCGGTCGTTGTTTTATTTTTCGATTTATTTTTTCAAGGAAATGTTCTCCGGGTGTAAGGAGAATGGCTAAAAAAGAAAAGTTGTGGGAGGAGTAATATTTTTCGCGATTGCGCTCCCTTTTCGCTGGCATTGATTTTATGGAGTCCATCACTTCTCGGAGAGTCTTAACCGATGTCTCGCGACTGCATCTCGTTTATTTTTTTAACCGTTTAACGGATTCTTGTGAACGGTTTCTTGACGACAAAGGTAGCTCAGAAAGGCTATTATCTTCCTTTTTTGGCTTTGCCCTTCGAAGTCCGCGCATACTTTGGAGGCTGAAAACAATTAATATTGCTTAACGGGAGATAAGCAGTTGATTCGTCTTATATCGGATTAAACAGCCGAAGTTGGAAGTTATTTCCCTTTAATCTTGATCTATTAAAGTTTTTTTTACATCTCAGCATAATCTCAGTGGAGTGCTTATTAAAAGTAGATCTAAAATCGTATTCTTCTGTTAATCATTCCATAAACCGTATTTGGTTTTTATTGACGATCATTCTTCTCTTCTCTTGTTTTTTTTTTGGTTGACCTATATTTCTTCTTCTCATTCTGTAGCGATTCAAAAATCCACAGTTCTCTGTTTTGGTCTTTTTACCATTCCTAGCTATTCTTTTTGTCTTTTAGGTGACTTGATGATCTCTCCACCCCTTTTATCCTCCTAATCTATCTGTGATTTAAGTTTGTTGTTTTTATATTAGTTTGTTGATTTGTAATGATGTATCTCTGTAGAATTAAGATTCTCTCTTTTTCGTGCATAGGTTGTAATATTTTGTAGTTCGGCAGATTCGTTGCTCCGTTGATATTTTTTGTGCCTAGCAAAAATTCTTCACTTATTTAATCGCAATTTATCGGACTGATTATTTACTTGTATTGTATATTAGTGTATTTATCAGATAACTTCATATACAAGTGTAATTTATTTACTGATTTTAAAATAACAGTGAGTGCAAGCATTTCGCTTCTTTTGACATTTTCTTGTAATTATAATTTAGCGCCAATTAGAATGGGCACATGGAATGTTAGGGCTATGTTAAGGTTGGACAAGTTGGGGAATGTAAAGAAAGGGACGGAGAAGATGGGTGTAGACATTATGGTTCTGATAAACTAGATTGTTTCAGGCTTTACTTGGTGAAAATCCATTCTAAAGAATTCAAAAGAGATATGGTACTTTTTCAGTTTTTTTTGTGAAAAAAAACTGTGAAAAAGTACCATATCTCTTTTGAGTTCTTTAATTGTGGTTGTGAGCGAATTAAGATGGCGATGACTATTGGGGCGATTGCTTTTGAATGGTGTATGACGGAAGGGATGAAAGTCAACTTGGGGTTGCATTCGTAATGAAGAGGGGATTTGGTAGAAAAATTGTGTATGCAGAACAGATGAGTGATAGGATAGTATTCGTGGAGCTAAAGATAGGTCCAACAAATTTAGGTACAATACAGGTTTATTTGCCTACCTCGAATCATAGGGGGTAGGAGGTTTCATAGGACTACGGAATTAGCTGCGCAGTAACTTTCATGGAGTCACCCGCTATTTTTCACACATCTGTGTGAAATTCACAATGGAAAATCATTCTCTTGGACTTCAGTCGAACCCAGATACCTCGATTTCGCGCCGAGTGCTCAGACCAGCTACCCTTGCGTTCTCTTCCACTGTGAGATTTACCCATTAGATTCACAGCGGAAGAGCACTCCTGGGTAGCTTAATTGATTAGAGCACTCGGTGCGAAATCGAGGGGTATTGGTTCGATTCCTAGTCCATGCACATGATTTTTCCACCGTGAGTTTCACACTATTGTGCGAAGGGCATGAGATAGATGGATCATATGATCAGGTGGAAGAAATAATTGATTGAATACCTGGTAGCAAGCAAGATAGTATTGGGGAATGGGAATACAGTGGTGGGTAAAGGAAGAGATGGGTGGGAAATAGGCGAATGTGGGCTGGGAAGGAGAAATGACCACAGCGAAAAAGCCGTAGAAACAGTTTCGGGACTTTTTCCGCAGATATGATCTACCGATTACGAATGCATGGTTCAGGCATGACCCTCGACGCAAGTACACATGGAAGAAGCCAGGAGACACGGATATATCTCTCATACTCTCATACTTATTCAGGCGCTGATACAGACACAGACCACAACTTATAATTAATGAAATGTCGCGTTACACTGAAAAACATGAGAAGGGTTAGGTGAGTGCGAAAGTGGACTACGGAGGCATTGCCTGAGGCCATGAAGAAGTATCGAGACCAGGTTGATAAAGTTTAGGGCTCAGATAGCGGTGTAAGATCACTGAAAAGTGACTAGGGAAGTTTGAAACAAGGAAATGCGGTGTTGGTGACTGTAACGGTAGGCTTAGTTAGTGCAACTAAAAGTAGAAAGCCGTGGATTACGGAGGGAATGGTAATGCAGATGCAGTGGAAAAGGAAATGGAAGAGCGTTAATACAGAGCTTTGTAAAAGGAAATACGGGGAATTAAGCATGAGACCCCAAAGACAACCAATGAAAGCGAGAGAAGAATGGTGTAGAGAAAATATATATTTCTTAGAAAATAATAAGATAGAGGGAAGATCAGATGCTCCTGAGTGAAGCAATGCAATTGACGGGCGGTAATAAAGCAAGAGAATTTGCAGCGATCACAGAAAAGTCTGGAAAGATGGTCTCTGAGCCGAAAGAGATTCAGGAGAGATGGAAGGAATATGTCGATAAGTGCTATGGCAAGGAAATGTGGCCCTGTAGGTTTCATATAAAAAGGGAGGATGAGGTAAACAAAATGGCATCGGGCCAGTTATCTCCGATAGCGAAGTCGACAGCACTAGGAAACATAAAAAGGAAAAATGTGGTGGGAATGTATAACATATCTTCAGAGTTTCTAAAGTGTGGGACAGAATTGAAGAGGGAAACTTTTTGCGCTAATTCGTACGTTATATAAGGAGGGAGTATGGCTAGAAGACTTCACGAAGACTGCTCTAATTATGATACCAAAGAAGAGCAAAGCAAAAACTTGCTATAACTATAGGACAATAGGCATTTTATCCCACGCGGCCAAAGTGATTCTTTCAATTATAATTGGGAGGATGGAGAGCAGGGTTGAAGAATATCTGGGGTACGATCAGATTAGGTTTAGGAGATGGACGGGAACGCAAAATGCCATAAGAGTGATGAGAACATTTATGGAAAGAAACCTAGAATATAGGCAGGATATTTTTGGCTACTTCGTGGAGATAAAGAAGGCGTTTCATGTGATGGACTGGGAACAATTTATGGAAGTTCTGAAAAAATTAAGAGTTGATTGGAGAGACAAATATCTTATCCGGAATCTTTAAATGAACCAGTGGGCGCAGGTTAGGATAGCCGGTGGAGACTCGAGATAGGCCGTGAAGGGACGGGAAGTGCGGCAAAGATGCCTACTATCACCATTGATTTTTATCGTGTATGTAGAAGATATTTTATCGGAGGTACTCAAAAGATATTTTTTCCCTGTATTCAGACGATATTTTACGGGACGTATGGGGAAACATGGAGGTAGAAAATAAGGCAGGAGGAACTGAATAAGTGATTGAGATTAGCCGATAACACAGGTCTACAAAAAAAATTTTATTTTTTTTGTTTGAAATTTGATAACTGACTTTTATGTACTTTTCAGCGCTGATTTCAAAAATGCTATCCATTTTTTTCTATCACGTCACGTTTTCTCACAAAAAAGGGAGTATTTGTGGGTATAATAACAAAATGTAAGCAATTTTTCACATTTTTTCCAAAGCTATAAAATATTATTTTATTTGTAAATCATGTTCTAAACTATATTTCTAGTACACTTCCATTTCTCTTTAAGCTCATAATTCCTTATAATAACGCTTTCGCTTTGTGTCGAAGTTTCTTTTATTGCTTTTCCGGCTGTGGACTCGTTGGGTATCATCTCTTTTTAACATCCAGCAGTAGTCCGCTATCATGTTGAAGTTCCATCTTCCTTGATATCTTCTTTCCATTTCTTTGATGTCTTGGTGGAATCTTTCGCCCTGCTCTTCACTTAGATCACCAAGGTTTGTAGGGAAGTAGTCAAGATGTGAATGGAGAAAATGAACTTTAATGCTCATGTTACAGCCCAGCTTCTTAAAGTTGTCGAGCATGTCTGCGACGATTGTCTTGTAGTTTGGATCTTATTTGTTTCCTAGGAAACCGGTAACAACTAATTTAAAAGATGTCCATGCTGCCTTTTCTTTTGTTTCCATTTTGTCCACAAAGTTGGAATCTGTCATTAGTTTTCTAATGTCTGGTCCGACAAAGACTCCTTCCTTTAGCTTTGCCTCGGATAAACCAGGAAACTGTCCACAAAGATATCGAAAACACTCCCCTTCTTTTGGCAATCCCTTAACAAATTGTTTCATCAGCCCCAACTTAATGTGAAGTGGTGGAAGTAATACCTTTTTGGGATCCACAAGGCTTTTCCTCTCAACATTTTTAACCCCTACCTGTAAGGTTTTTCTCAAGGGCCAAGCTTTTTTTATGTAGTGTTGCTTTCTGTCTCTACTGTCCCATTCACAGAGAAAGCAAGGGAACTTTGTATAGCCACTTTGTTGACCAAGCAGCATTGAAATCACTTTTAAATCACCACAGAGTGCCCATTTGTGGTCTGAATAGCAGAGTTTGTTTAAAACCAGTTCAAGGTTTTCGTAACATTCTTTTAAGTGAACCGAGTGTCCAACTGGCATAGAAGCATACTTATTGCCATTGTGTAGAAGTACTGCTTCAAGGCTTCTTTTTGAAGAATCAATAAAAAGTCTCCACTCATCAGGAGCGTATTCTATTTTAAAACGTGCCATAAGTCCAGGAACATCACTGTAAAACACCAGGTCACCTTCTTGAGAGAAGAAAGATACAAACTCCTTTTCCCTCGATCGATACCAAGAAAAGGATGTACCCGGAGCCAACATATGTTTATCTTTCAATCTAGATCATAAAACCTCTGCCGAGTCTTTAGAAAGGCCCAGGTCTCTAACTAAATCGTTCAGTTCAGATTGTGAGAATGGAATGGGATCGGTTGTGCCAGGATCGTAGCAATCACTGTCTTCTTCACTATCACCTTGCTGAGCCAATGGCTCGTGATCATCTAAAATATCATCCAAAGAATCTGGAGGAGAGGGTATTGGTACTTCAGGTCCATGAGGAACAGGGCGAATGGCTGATTGAATGTTAGGGTAAGAAATATCATTTTTGTTTTTCAAATTGAAACCTTGTACGTTGCAAGAACAAAAATAGCAGTCATCACTATGATTTTTGGGCTCCCTCCAAACCATTGGTATTCCAAAACGTAAGGACTGCTTTTTACGTTGAAACCATTGCCTCTGTTCTTCAACACACACTGAACAAACTTTGTGTGGGGCCCAAGGCTTATCTTGATCGCCTAACTTTATACCAAAATAGGCAAAATATACCTTTTTAACAAAATCGGAAATGTTTCTTTGTTGCTTTTTAACGGTATAGTTACCACAAATGTAGCAGAAGCAATCTGGTGAGTTTATACATCCTCTGGTAGCCATTGTCCATAAAATAACTTCACAACACAAGAAAACAGTCACTACTTTAAAGCACTAGTAACAACAACACGTGAACAGCACAGAGTGAAGAGGTACTGTGAACTGAAGGACAATAGCAGAAGCTCACTGCTTGGTGATGGAGGGGGAAGGGGCAGCGCGACAGACAGGCACTGACATGAAAGATGCTCAGTGAGTCAGTAAGTGGATGGAGGAGGGAGGAGGGCAAGGACAAGCACTGACATGAAAATACTGCTGGTTTCTCCTAATTACTCTTTATTTTACGTATAACTCATCTAGTATAAAAACGGCTATGTAACTGAAAATGCCTCATAGTTTTTTGTAATACTTTTTAAAAGTTCTTTAGGCTAAATAACAGTTTATGTAGATCCTCAAAACCAAAATTCAAACTCACTAGAGTACTGAAATATGTATAAAAATATCGAAAAAAACTAAAACTAGACAAGCAGTTTGTGAAATAACTGTACGTGATGGAATTTTTTCACTATTTTTCCCGAAATCAGCGTTGAAAACACTATAAAAATCACTTATTAAATTTGAAACAATTTTTATGTTGCAGACCTGTGTAATCCATCATTGGTTTGCCAGCCAGCCAATGGGTCGCAGTCAATGTTTTAGTATTATCGCGTATTTGCGATGCGTTGAAGTGTGCGTTGAATGCGTTAGAGTTGCAATGCGAGGGTTATAGGGTGAAGATTGACTATAAAAAGATGAAAGTGATGAGATTATCTTGAAGCAATAGGTAAGGTGGGGCTAAATACAAGGGAGTGATGGCACGAATTGGAGCTAGTCGAGCAGTTCACGTACCTGGAATATATTTGGGAGGAAGATAGGTGGTAGTGACCCAACATACAGTGGTAGGGACATAACAGTTCGAATTGCCTTGCCTGAAAAATCTATTTCACAGAGGAGGAAATTGATAAAGCGGGGTCTGAGTAGATACATGCAGAAAAGGCAGGTGAAAACTCTAATGTGACTCTATGGATCGGAGACTTGGCCACTGTGAAGGGAGGATGTACGTAGACTTTAGGAGTTGGAGATGTAAGTGTGGAGAAGGATGGATAAGGTGAGATGGGTGGCGAGAAGTGCAAACAAGGAGGTATTCGTTGTGGTTGGAGACACGAGAGAAAACTAGCATCGGGGGTTCGGAGGAAGCAGGAGAGATGGATGGACGACGTTTTGAAATTAGTGAATGTTGAAGAGAGTAATAGAGTGGAGAACACTGGGAAGAGAGAAAGAGGATAGGAATTATTTAAAAAATGAAAAGAGGGAGACGATATGACAAATTCAAGTGGGATCTGATGATGAATCCGTAGGAGTGGAAACGTATGGATATGCCATAAATTATAACGATACGATAAGTTTTGTCCAAAAACCTACCATTCTGTTGGTAGAATATCCGATATCTTCGTCTTAAAAGTTTTCTATTTTTCTACTGGTTTTTCAATATCGTACCTGTTGCATTAGATGCAATTTCATGAACAGTTTGATTACTTCCCGATAAAATACCTGTGAAATCACATATGCATCCGTCAATTAGATGATGCTGGCGTTATATATAATTGTAGTCGTTGTTTTCATTGGGTTTATGGCATATTTAATTTGTGACAGGAGGTTGTATGTTTGCTGATTAAGTGTCCTCGGGAGATTTTCATTATTTGTTTTAATTCAATAAAATCAGGATATTTACACCATTCATGTGTAAATTACTTTTAAAACTCTAAATTTTAGCTTGTATTCGGAGCAATAAATTTACTTAAGCAGTGCGACTGACAGTCTTTTCAAGTAAACTGTTATAAATCCAAGTATTTGGCCACCAATTAACATGCTGAATTATCGTATTAATTTTGGGAAAGAACTTCAGACGAATAAATGTTCATACGTGAGGAACATACAGAAATTATATTGTTTGTTATGGTGTTTTTGGTGTATCTGAATTATTTTTTGCAGTTTTGGATAAATCTTAAAGCGTTCTACCCTTAATAATTATTAAATTTTGTAGACACATTCTCTCTTTGCGATTTGTATAGTTGCGTCTATAAATATGAAAGAAGTGATGAGATAGGAAAGTTTTTGTGGTCATGGAAGGAGGGAAATTAAATCTGTTTTTAAGATGACCATACATCTGAGTAATTTTTGGCAGCATGGTAATATTCAATAATTTTGATAATGCAATTATCCCACAGCCGAATTATTTTCACATAAAATCTTGTTTAGCTGATGTTCGAAATTGGTGGTAGGTTGATCGTGTTAAAAGATGTCTTCATTATCGTAGACGAGTCACAACTTGCGAATTCCTACACTATTTTTTTCCCAATTCATAAATTTGAAAATATGCATTTTTATTGGTTATATTTCAAATGTATTTTAATTTTTTCCGCATGTCAAAATGGCCTCTCACGGAAAAACTTCATGAAACATGGAGTATCAAAATAATCCGAAGTCAATTCATTTAGAGGAACCTTGTTTTTGAAGTAATAAAAAATTTATTTAGAAGAAATCCAGCATTATGCGTAGATAAATATTTACAATGTACGAAAAATAATGGCGGACCGTAGTCTAAATATTTAAGTATCCATAGGTATTATTTTTTTACACAAATTCATGTGAAGTATGGAGCTCCACAATCGCTTAATTTAAGAACACAATATCTATAGATGAACTTAGCTGATCGCTCAGTGTTTATTTCTCCTGCTTGAAATATAAATTGTCCGATGTTTATTGATTTTGCATTTCCAGTTTCTCCGTAGCTATTACGCGTTAAGATCATCACTTTGCAAATCCTTGAGGCAAATCTAAGAATGCTTTTTTCAATACATTGTTAACACCTACGAGGACATTCAAAAGTTTCAACTTGCCCGGCCTTCTTCATTGCTTCTTCAACTTTGCTTCAGTTGCCAACAATTATTCTCCGCTGTATAGTTATATATTTTGGCGCCATTTTTAATGCAAAACGAATTTTCCAGCAAAATTAGCCTTTTTTTCATGTTGTAAAATATATTATTAGCAAAATATTTATTAGCGAAATAAGCGTTTGAAGCTGAATTGTTTTACTTCACGTAGCTTGTTTTCTCCAATGGTTCGAACAAATAGGTACTCATATCAATTCCCATATACTGCCGAAGTTTCGATATAATTGTAAATCGTCAAGTACATTGGAAATATCGGTAATAGCCGAATGTTACAATATAGTATTCATATTACCTGTTCAAATGTGTGTTTGACCTACCCCTCGGTGAAAACAAACCTGGCTAATTAAAACTGTGGTCAAAAAGCATCGGGTATTACACGTTTTACGTCGTATGGAAAGTAATTATTGTGCAGGTAGAAGTTTACAGTTTGTTATTTGCCAAATTCTTTACTCTTCTTTCTCATGTAAATATTTAACCTCTTAGGGCATTTTTATTTATTTAATGTTGAACAGCAACCCAAAATATTTCCCGGCGACTTTATGTCGTGCACTTTAAAGTTAGCCGTATAAACGATTCACTAACATCCATGTCTTGGGAGTTAAGAAATCCACCTGCGGGACTCGAACCAGCTGTACTAGCGTTTTCAGGTGAGGACTGAGAGCAACAAGTATGGCCGCAAAACATGTCATCGCATTTTTGGTCCCTTGCTTTCGCTTGGCTTGCATGATATTTAACCTCAGGATACATTAAATTTAGACTATTTTTGCAATATGTTTTATCAATTGCTTTTAAAATATTAATGGACAAGGAAGCTTTGGAATAGAATACGGCTACATTTTATTTACACGTTCACCCCTGTATGTGTCACTAGTGGGTCACAACGGCTCTTGCCATGGGGCGGAGTGACCAACCCGTGTTACACGCTGTCCTTAGATCCGTATAAGATACGGTGAAACCTGCCCCGGCAGCCACCTCTCTAGAGCGTATACTTGTGTAACCGACCGATTTTTCAGGAATGAACTTCTCATTTAACGACTGCAAATTTTATTTACATCCAGCGATTTCCTCAAGCGGCGATAATTTCATGATTACGGTGGAGGCCACTAGATATAGGTTTCACTGTATTTCCGAACAATCGTTGAATGGTTAAATAAATTGAATAGCCCCCTACCAGATAGTTGGTGAAAAGTTTCGTTTTCATGGCGTACTGTAAGATTTATCGCATTAATGAACTACAAACAGTGAAACAAAATAATGTGAAATTCACATAGTATCGGGTTAGTTATTTGTCTCTCATGTGGACATTTCGTTATTCAATTATGTTTCCACAAAGGTCATTGTACAGTTATTAAATCAAATACCTCATAATTTATGAAGTAATGGCGCCTTCTAGGTACAGGTATATCCAGAATGTGCTGCAATTTACTTGGGCTAGTGAGAGAGTCTGCTTCATCCAATCTTGAGACAAATTTTCGGCACGCGGGCGTAATGAATCAGGAATATTTCGGTAACGGCCTGGGGGTTATGAAAGCCCTCTCCGAGAGCCAAACTGGAAGCTTATCTAATAATAATTTAGAATATCATTAATGGAACTTGGGCGAAGGGTCGGCGGCCCTCCCAGCGTCACTTATGAGATGTAAACCCTAGAGACATTCTCTAATTCAAGAAAGCGAAAATATTTACCCACGGTTGAGTGTGTATGTGTCCCCCACACTACACCACCTCCTAATGCACGCGAAGCTCCAAGGAAAAGCTCCACCTGGTGGCGGACCGATCGTTATTAATTCAGTGCAAAACCCCAACAAACTATGAAACCTCGATGTGCATGCATTATTCAGCCGCCGTGAATGCATTCTGCTACTTTTGAGCGCGCGCGCGCGCAAGTCTTGGCCGGCAACTGACCCCATAAAGTAGCCGCGGGGGCAGTCCCTTGCCGCCGGCATCTGTAATGCGGGTGGGGCGCCGGGCGTGGTGGCCGCATCAAGGCGGCGAGGAAGGTAGAATGTAGATGGGTAAAATTTTGGTTGGTGCAAAAATTGGTATGAGATATTTTTTTTAACCTAACGGTCATAAAAAGAAAATGCATCCCCGTCGCACTTGGAAAAAAAGGTTAGGTTTAAGTTCGTTAATTGTTTTATGTGTGGGTAGCATCTGAACAGAGAGTATATACCGAAAGACCAATTTGGTGTCTCCGAAATGGAATTTAAAATGGTAATTGTAGCCCGCATTCACCGTATTTGGCCACTTTCTCTGGCGGGAAGCATATATAATTATTGCAGTGCGCCCAGTACTTCTTGACGGATTGTAATTACATGATTGAAATTGATGCAAAAGAAAAAATATGCAAATGTTTTGTTCATTCCTTATGAAAAGTGATGATCCAAATGACAATAATTGGAGGCAATGTCCGTTTTGGAGCGAATACGCAGTCAGTCAGCCAGCAAACCCAACAATATTTACAGGTGGCGGATGATTTTACTTACTTATCTTTCTCACGTTAGGGAAATATGAAGGTTAATTTAAAAAAATGTCGCATCAGTTCGTATAAAAGCGGTTTTTCAAGCGATTTCCTTTAAAAAATTGTTGGAGTCCGTAAATTTTTTATTCAAAATATCAAATAATGTGTTGGACATTAATTCTTAACATTCTCTTTATAAAGGCATTTTTTACTTATGGTTCTCACGGGTGCAAGGGCATAGTTCTCCTATCATTTGTAATACAGCTATTACGGTGGATTACAATTTAAATGAGTATCTTAGAGTAGAAACTTAAATAACATTTGTTAAAATAAAATTCTTTACGATTGACTTAATAATAATAACCTTCTCGAACAATATGATATAGATAATAATAAGATTCTTGAATATTTTGAAATTCATCTATTTAACTCACGGTTATCGTTTCCCTAAACCCTAATCCTCATTCAAAACCTTATTCAAACCCTTATTCAAAATCATAAAGCAAATACAATAAATGCTAATATTTACTTTGATTTTCTATTTGTTTAGTGTAGAAATTTGTGAATTATTAATTTTTTCTCTAATAATTTATATATTTGTTGCTAATTTGGTAAATGATTTATGTTAATTTAATTGTTAGTTGTTTACAAATTTATTTACTGCTTGGCGGCTCGCAGAGTATTATGCAAATGTAGATGTTAGAAATCCAATCTTGAGAATCATTATTGCAATGCACTGTTATTAAAAATTACTCTCAATTACTATGGGCCTATGATTCAATTGTTACAACTTTCCGTCATGCGGGGGTTTTTACTGACTTTAAATGATAAAAAATATATCATTAATGCACCTGATCTTCTCACATCATTCGCTCGACAATCATAAGTCAGGTAAGTTACGAAATGAATTTCAACACAATTGTATTCCGGAGCATTGGTGTTTATTCGTGAAGTTGAGTCCTTGTAATCAGTTTGGACATTTGCATAAGTGGGAGGGCAATGAAAAATGTCAGCGCGGAAATGATGAGCGATAATAAAGTGATTGATGGAGCGAGAACTGAGTACAAACATTTACGAAAAGATAGCTGAAATCTCTGATATTAGGCTCAGCATTACATTTTCTGTCACAAAAAGGAAACGTCCTCTTATGGAGACTTTTCAGATGTTGGTGCCGAAAAGAATGGCAAGGAGGGATGAGAAACTAAGGATAAAAATGATGGATGATTAAGATGAAACCTGATGGTGTGGAATTGCAGCTGAGCAGGAAAAATGGAGGCTGAAAGGAAAAATAAGGAGGAGGATATAAAATTTACTAAAGGATGTTTTTGGGCTGAAATTTAGTTAGGATGACCTGGGAAGAATGTTGGGCATGCTTGTGGAATTGAGGAGAAAATAGGGTGAAATTATTAATTATGCGGAGGGAGGCTGAAGAGATGGAGACTGAAAAAGGAATTTAGTATTGAAAAAAGAATTGTGCAAGGAACGAGATTCTTAATAAGCGGAAAAATTCTGGGCTTGAATATTCTTCGCCGTACATTTATTACACCGAGCGCTTCGATAGGTTGATGATTTTCTCCAAATTGTGAAGTCATTAACTATACCCATAAAACTCTCTAGTTCTCTCCGTACATTACTTTCCTCCTATATCTCAGTACAATGTTGTTCTATCGATTCCAATGTCCGGCAAATATTGAAGGTTATCGAAATAAAGAACTACTCAGGATTGAAGCAGCTTGTCGGTTGTGGAGGGGAGGGGATTGTAGTGGTAGTCTTTGCATTGATGATTTATGATTATGTTATGTAATAATGCTTGGTTTTTGTTGTAGCTGAAACTAATTAGAGTGCATTTCCTTGTTATGTTTCAATTATTGAAATTTCAATGGAAATTCATGTCCAGGGTGCTTACAACAGTCGCCAAATAAAACAATGTAGAGAATCAAGCCTAGGATGTTACAGTGAGGCAATTAGAAAAACATTAGGGGGTCGCATAGCGCAGTGGTCGGCAAACTCATTAGTCAACAGAGCCAAATATCAGCACTACAACGATTGAAATTTATTTTAGGAGACAAACTTTTTAAAGTTAAACCATATAGGTAGGTACATTGCTATTAACTTAATTAGGGTACTATTTAGCTAGTCTTTGTTAAAAACGTCCATAATCTGATTAAGGTACGTTCAATGATGTCGACCTCTTCCAACTTTCCCATCCACCAAACTCGTCTTGTATACTTGTTTCGTTTATCTCCTTTTGTTCATCCCCTCTATATGTCCAAACCATCTCAACATACCTATTTTCAATCCTCGACACTACATTTTCTTTCACTCCACAACGCTCCCTACAATTAACTTAATACGTGCGTTCCCGTACTTATTTTGTGGAAGAGCACTCAAGGGACCAAAGAGCCGCATGTGGCTTGCGAGCCGCGGTTTGCCGACCACTGGTATAGCCTGCCAATCACCTACCTCACGAGGAAATACTGTGCCATTGATAAACATAATTTTCCTCCTGGGGAATCCTTAGAACTCTTGATTTTTGGAAATGGGAATCCAATCGCCGTCATGTACATTGTACTGCCGTATCGTGGATTACGGCTTCCGGGAGTTAATTTTCGAATTCCACCTCAGTAGAGGTGAGGCTTCGTTGAGTTCGAGATAAAAACGTCTCGCGCCGCTGTACGTACCTAATACATTCGCCGCCGCGGAATTATGCGTGTCCCGCTTCCGGTGCCCCGGTTAGTCTAGGTGGAGTGGATAGGGATTGAGACTCCATCCGTTAGTCCTCATTCGTTTCTTCCCGGACTCGGGAATCGTTCTCTTCCTCTCGACCTTGATTCCTTTTCAGACCGCCGCGGAGTCTTCCTGTTCTCATCCCGTATCTCTCCGTCTGGAAAACCCGTAGTTACGCTCTTCTCGTTCGAAAGGGGAGGAAATGGTGAAGGTAAACTCTGTGAGGCTCAATATAGGTTCCTTCCTGTAGAGTAAGCTTCTCTCTGTCTCCCTCTGAGTCTCGCGTATACACCATCTCCACCGATCCCTGCTCTCGTGCCTTTAGCGTCCCATTCCCAATGCCGTAAGTGCAACGTACTCACTACGGGGAAAGCTTCTTACGGGCGGTGGGGAGGGAGATGGGGGGGGGGTGGAGGAATCCGCGTTGGGATCCCGGAGGCTGCGAATGGAGCTTTGTTCAGTGCACTTAATCCGGGATTGAGAAGGCGGAGTCTCTACACCCCACCTGATGCCCTCGTTGCCGCCGGCGTAGTCGTTCGTCGCATACAACCTTCAACCCCTCCCCCCCCCCGTAGATTTCTCAGCATCTCGCAAACGCATCTTGCCAATCCTACCGGACGCAGTGACTTTGGCTATCCGATTTTGTATGCTTTTTTATTTGCGAATTGGAAATATATACATGAGGATTCTCTAAAGCTTCAGCAGAAGACATTTTGCCAGCACATGTCAGGTCTATTCAGTTAGACGCCCCATATCCACTACACTGTACGTGTTAGGAAGAGAGTATGTCATGTATAACTGTTATCAAAATTCTCTAATTATAACTGTAATTCGTCTATTCTCTTCAATGAGAACTTCACATCGACTACGCGGAAAGACTTTATTGAAAATTGTGGAATTATTAGTAGGGTAGAATTTCTTTCGCAAACGCAGAAATATACAGAGGGAAACCAGGAGCGTCGTTCAAGGGTGCTTCTAGTGGGCAGAGAACTTTAAATGAATTATTAAGATACATCTTTGTTTATGACCTGAAAGAGACGGCCAAGCTAAACAGATAAATTAGGATTAGGCGGATTTCAGGTTTATACGGTGGGCAATAATATTTAAACACACTATAATCCTGTTTAGCTCCAAAAAATACATGTTTTGCTAACCCCTCATGATGCAATAACTTTTCCTACCCGTTATGTGTGCGTATTTTAATTCGGCGAACGGAGCAAATGTATATTAGGATTCCTCCAAGCTGGAGTCAGAGTCAAGATGCCAGTGGGTACATACGAGTTCCCATCAGTTAAACCCTCATATCGAGTACGCTGCAAGATTTGAGAATGCAGAAGAGGAAGATTCAACTCGCGGAATAAGAAATGTGTGCAGAAAACCTGGGCTTCATTTTTTGATTCTGCTAGCGTGCAGTAAATGTGACATCAATAGTGAATGGACCTAAGTGGTGAAGATCGTATGCCGATTGCTAAGGTCATTATATAAATGCTATACAGATGAATTTGAGGTTCATACGGAGGTTACGGATGTTCAATGGAGAGGAAAATCATTCACCTTACCGGGTCTCGAACCCGGATCCAGTTCAAGGCAAATGATTTTTCCCCTGTGCTATTTGCGCACCATTGTAAATTTAACGACGACTCTGATAAAGAAGAATCTTTATTTTAGTTATGACAATAACCCACCAAGATTTTAAAAATGCGTTGTATAGCAATATTTATACTATCAAATTGTGTACAAATATTGCTAGGTCATCGGTCATTGCTAGGTTCACTAAGATATATTGGTTTAAAATGATGAATTTTTTAATGCTGAAAAGCACTGTTTAAACGGCAGTGCAATGGCATCTCTCCATATTAGTTTTTTATTTCAATTTCCACCCGAATTATGCTGTCCAAAAACCTCTGTAACAAGCACTAGATATTGAAGCTCCTAATATATTTTTCAGCTTATATCATCGATAAAATTACACGATTTATTAATTTTCAATCACAGACTTCCGGTTTTCCTCATTTCACATGTCCGACGTACTCTGATCAATGTTGCCACGTTTCCATGGGAAACTTTCGCTGTTTATCTTGCAGCTAAATTTTTCAGTAAAATACTTCAAAATTAGGCATTTAACCCTCTTAGTTAGTGCTGATTCCTGCCAGCGGTACTATCGAGACGTGTGGAGGGTAATTGAATAAAATGTATAATTTTAGGAAAAAAATATAATGAGGTTATTGTTTTAAAAATTCATGTACGGTTTTGTTGATTTATAAAAAGAAATAGGTAATGATCATAAAAGACTTTTTCATCGCATAAACAAAATTGTTATTATATCAGTGTACTGTAGTTAAACAATTTTGGCGCATGAGCCGATATATCGGCCCATTTTTTCCCGAGATGCAGAAGCCGATATATCGGACTAAGAGTGTTAATATACATTGATAATTGTTTTTAGTCTGTAGATAGTTATACTCCTCCCTCAGTTCGTAAATCCCCGGCCAAAAATCAATGGAAGGTGGAGTCAGTATAATTACTGGATTTAGTCACGAGGTAATAGCTTCTGTTTAACATCGACAATTAGTCATATAAGATTTTTCTCGGAGAAATATTGACATAAAATGTTTAAAGTATACAGGGCAGCGCTAAGCTTCACTTTACTCACACAGCAATATTATTCATCTTAGCAAAGCACTACGTCGAAGCGCAAGTACCTCCTTAAGTACCACTAATAGCTAATACCGATATCATAATAATTTGTCGAGAAGGATAATATTTAAACCGCACTATAGGTAGCCCAGTCAAGTGGTGAAATTGAAAAATATTTCCTCTCAACAAACATTTTACACTTTCAGAAATTCAACTGAGACATAAGAAATTCACACATCCAATCGCGGATGCATCTTTGCTAGAGAGAAATACTACGATTCCATTTAGCTGCAGTTTGGCGTTAATTCAGTGTTTCATGATTGTTTAAGCCCGATCGCGAGCTCTATGCAAGCATCTTGGAGCCAGCGCAGAAATATCTAATACACGGATGTAAGCACACACAAATGAGAGTCGCGTGCGTGTTAAAACGCACTCCCACGGGCATGAAGGGAATACTAGAATCATTAAATGGACCGAGCTGACAGCCACTCTAATTATACGCTAGGCTAACGCCACTACAGGTATATTTGTTGTTGTTAATACGCATGTAATCCTGTACATGAACTCGAATTTATCAGCTCACTTGTGTCTTACCATTCATTCACCCGATGTGTTGTTTATGTTATCGTAAATAACTTGCTTGGTTGTATTGTTCAAAAATAAAATGAAGAAGAAACATATTAAACGTACTTAAAAAATCAGATTATCATTTTAAAGCCCCCCGTCAAACCAATTTTCTGCGACAGGTTATGGGCCCAGATCCCAGCGAAGAGGTTTGAATAATTATCGCTAGAAGATTCTACTAGAATACTTACGTGAAATCTGAAGATGGCAGATAGTCGCGGTTTCAGAAGCACGGTAGATGAGTTAGAAGGAAGCAATAATTACGCAGATTGGAAGTTTGCCATGAAAAATTTACTAATGCATTTCCGATTATGGGGCTACGTGGATGGCAGTAAATATGCAAAGGGAGACGTAGAGGCGCTAAGTCTGACTTGTCTGCATGTTTCCCGGCAAGTATACCCTTACGTAAAAAATGCAATATATGCTAAGGATGCCTGGGAAGAGCTAAGGAAAACTTACGGAGACAAAGGCCTCAGTCGCCGGATCAATCTTCTAAGTATTCTACTAGATGAGAGACGGAATAAGCATTCGTCCATGCACGAGTATCTTACGTCAATTATGTCAACCGCTCAGAAATTGGTAGATTTAGAGAAGAAGAAAGAAGATGAGTTAATAGCCGTCGTGATGCTGCGTGGACTACCTGAGCAATACCAACCGCTGAGGATGGCATTAGAAAATTCAGGTGCTTAACTTACCTCTGAAATGGCCCGAGTGCGATTGCTTCAGGAAGACAGCAAGAAGATAGACGAACCTGATGAGAGCGCTTTGATTGCGTCTGGAAAGAAGTATAATAGCAAGAATACCAGGAAAACTTCGGAGCAGTGGTCGAAGAAGGGTCTGACCTGCTTCAAGTGTTGTGAGAGGGAACATGTTCGTCCGGAGTGCCCTCAGCTGAAGAAGAACCTGACTGACAAGAAGAATTCAGATGGTAATCAGCACATGAAGGATGGTCACGCCAGGAAGAAAACGTCCATGAAAGAAGACTTCAGTTTGCTGACTCATGAGTGTATGAATTCCTGTAATTCTTTGGTTTCTGATCATATATATCTTGATTCTTGTGCTTTAAGGCACATGACACCCAGAAATGACCTCTTGCACGATTTTTCTGACTGGTTACAGTCAAAAATATCAATTAAATGTGCAAATGGGCAAAGAATAGAGAGTGCTGGTTGTGGTAAATTATTGCTGAGTAGCGAAAGGGTAACTGAAAATGTACCAGTAAGCAATATGCTTTATGTACCTAACCCCTGTGCTAACTTGTTGTCTATTTCACAGATTGCAAAGAAGGGTATGGTTCTTGTGTTTTGATCTACAGGTTGTATGATCTACAAAGAATCAAATGTTGAGATAGATGGAGAGCCATCCATGACTGCGTCTGAGGTTAATGGCGTGTATAAAATGGACAATGTGCAGGTAATACCTGCTGAAACTGATTTTAGTGCAACTAAAGATGATGCCACTTTTAATTTATGGCATAGACATGTTGGGCATTTACATGACAATGGCTTGATCAAAATGAAGGGAATGGTAAATGGAATGGATTTCAATAAGAATCCTGTTAGGAGTCCCTGTGTTCCATCTATCACTGGTAAACAACATCGTTTGCCGCACCCAGATAGTGAGAGTAGGGAAACTGAAAGATTGGCCTTAGTTCATGCTGATGTTTGTGGTCCAATGAAAGAGGAATCACATGGGGGATCAAAGTACTTGCTAATTTTTATAGATGATTTCTCTAGAAAAATTTTTCCTTATTTTTTGAGGTCAAAAGATGAAGTATTTCCTGAGTTTTGTTGTTTTAAAGCTAGAATGGAAAACTTAACAGATTGTAAGATCAAAGTTCTACGTACTGATAATGGGGGCGAATTTTTGAATGGACAGATAAAAGTTTTTCTTGACAAGGCAAGTTACCAACATCAGGTGACTGTGCCATATACTTCACAGCAAAATGGTTGAGCAGAACGAGCTATTGAGACCATTTGTGAGAAGGCAAGAAGCATACTGATGGATGCGGAGCTACCTAGGTCCTATTGGGCAGAAGCTTGTCAAACTGCTTGTTACTTGAAAAACGGAAGTCCTTATCATACAATTGATGCTATACCTGAAGAATTATGGACAAATAAAAGAAGTGATGTAAGGCACCTGAAGGTATTCGGTTGCATTGCCTATGTCCATGTACCCAAGGAATTACGTAAAAGTAAGTGGGAGCCAAGGTGAAAACCCCATATATTTTTTGGATATTGTGAAAACACAAAAGGGTATCGTCTGATTGACCTAAAGGATCCCAAGAAAATAGTAAGAGCTTATGATGTAACATTCCTGGAAAATAGTCGTCTAAATGGTAGTATTGGTGAAGAAGATATCAAGGAAACCGTTTTTGATTTTTTCCAAAGTAATAAAGAACATCATGAAGAAAATCATGAATTCATATAAGGTCAAGATCAAGGGGATGGAAATGATAGACCAGGTAGACAGCGCCAGCCACCAAAGAGATTTGATGACTATTTATTATATCAGGCAGAAGTTGGGGGAGTTGATCCTTGTTCAATAAAAGATGCAAAATCAAGACCTGATTGGGATGAATGGAAGAAAGCTATGCAAGAAGAGCTAGATTCTTTGGAGGAAAATCAAGTGTGCAAACTAGTAGAAAAACCTCCTGATGTGAAACTGGTCGGATATAAATAGGTATTCTAGCTTAAGAAATTCAGTGATGGAACTACACGCCACAAAGCAAGGTTGGTGGCACAAGGTTTTATACAGAAGTATGGCATTGATTATAATGAGACTTTTTCTCCAGTAGTTAGAGCCTCAACCTTAAGAATATTATTTGCCTTGTCTGTTGAATAGGGGTGGGACATTCACCATTGGGATGTAACAACAGCCTTTTTGAATGGGGATTTAAATGAGGATATTTATATGTCTCAGCCAGCACATTTTATAAGAAAGGGAAATGACAGAAGGCTCTGTAAATTGTTAAAATCATTGTATGGGTTGAAGCAATCATCTAGAATGTGGAATGAAAAGATAGATAATGTTCTGTGTGATCAGAACTATGTCAGATCTAGTCTAGAACCTTGTGTATATCGTAAAATGCATGCGGGGAACATAGCATTTGTTGCTCTATTTGTAGATGATATTTTTGTTTTTGGTAAGGATGTAGTTGAGAGAGAAAAACTTAAATCATTTTTCAAGGATAATTTTAAGATAAAATATTTAGGTTTAGCGTCCAATGTATTAGGTATGCGTCTGAGAAGAGAAGGTAATGTGATTTATCTTGATCAAAGTATGTATGTATATGAAATTCTCAAGAAATTTGGTATGACAGATGTCAAACCAGCCTGTACTCCAATGAATGTGGGTCTAAAGCTGGAAAAATCAGATGGGTGTTATGATAAGCCTTATCAGAATTTAATTGGATGTTTAATGTATCTTTCTGTTAACACAAGACCAGATATTGCTTATGCTACAAGTGTGTTGTCACAGTTTAATAATTGTCACAAAGAAGACCACTGGCAAAATGCAAAGCGTGTTTTACGCTATTTAGCTGGAACAAAGAATTTTTGTTTGATGTTCCGAAAATCTGATAGTGTGAATATTTTTGGTCATGTAGATGCTGACTGGGGAGGTGATTGCACTGATCGCAAATCCTACACTGCGTATGTATTCAAGCTTGGAAATAGTGTCATATCCTGGCAGAGTAAGAAACAATGTAGTGTAGCAAATTCAAGCACTGCAGCTGAGTATGTTGGCTTAGCAGATGCTGCTAGGGATGCTGCTGAGTGTATCTAAGGAATTTGTTATTAGATATGATTGGTGTTGATGTATCTCCAGTGAATTGTTTAATGATAGTCAATCAGCTCAGAAAATAGCCAGCAATAGGATGTTTCATAGCGGTGTTAAAGATTTGGATATCAAACATTTCATTAGGGAGAAGTTGATTGAGGAGAAATTAACTCTCATTAAGTATTGTCCTAGTGAGGAGATGTATGCTGATATACTTACTAAAGCACTTCACGGTACAAAGGTAAAGAAATTTGTGAAGGAGTTGATGCTTATACCAAAAGACTAATGTTTTGTTCTTATGTATTCTGTGTTTTCACTGTTACCTTGGAAGCTTTGTTTTATGTATGTTAATTAACAAGAATTTGATGTCTAAAGTGCTGATGATGTACAGTCGTTATGTCCAGGATTAAGGGAGTGTGTTGTTGTTAATACTCATGTAATCCTGTACATGAACTCGAATTTATCAGCTCACTTGTTTCTTACCAGTCGTTCTCCCAATGTGTTGTGTATGTTATCGCAAATAACTTGCTTGGTTGCATTGTTCAAAAATGAAATGAAGAAGAAACATATTAAACGTACTTAAAAAATCAGATTACCATTTCAAAGCCCCCCGTCAAACCAATTTTCTGCGACAATATTAGGATAGCGATTATTTCAATTTTACTAGTAGAATTATATTTCAACGCAAACTTTTTATGTGTTCACCTGAAAATCTGGTGAAAGCATTTACCACTGAGCCATAAAGTCCTATACAGATACCTTGCAGATTTTATTTAAAACAGTTTTTTTACCCCAAAAAAATTATTAACCATTGCTTTAGTAATTGTAAATTAATTACTGATCATCATTAATCTATCAAGCGTTGTAAAGATGCAGGCCTTTTCTTAATATCCAAATAGTAAATCCTTAATATAATCGGTGGTTATAGGCGTAAATTTATGGAATTTTTGACATAATGGTGATAATTTATAAATGCTTTTCACTTGCTTTTATAAGAAATGTCCCGGGCTTCGATGTTCACCTGAAGATGACGTTGAACATCAAAACCCGGGTCATTTCAAATAGAAAACATGTGGAAAAACAAAGTCATAAGTTATCATTATTATAGTAAATCCTGATTTATGTGCCAGCAAAATAAATCGATGCGTGACTATTTATCCTAGAAATGAGTCTGTCCGACTGCTGATGTCCCTTATTCGATATTAGTACCTTCAAAAATCGCATTATAAGTAAACTGTCGCAGGGTGAAAATTAAACATATCACTCACACATACACACATGTATAAATTTGTATGCCTGGAGGAAAAATAGCTTGGAAAAAATATTTGTTCATCCGTTCCAACAAATCATTGTATGATAAAGAGTGGGCTCGAATCCGATGTCACCCTTTCATCCCTAGCCGAACGCCCATGAAAGGATTAATTCATGGGGAAAAATATTCGATACTTATATAACCTCGCTTCGGGACGTCTTCCCTCTCCACAAGGAAGCCAACTCCACCTCTCTTTTATACCCACCCTTATACCCCACTACCGCTTTCCACTTCAAATCCTGCCGATCGACATCCTCCCATGTCACCCCATCGCGCCTTCCAACTTCCGTTCCCTTCCTCCCCCTCCATTTCCCCCTCCCCGGTTTTCCAACCCACGACACTTGACACAAAAGAACTGGCAACGCAGCTCCGGCAAAACATGTTGAGGGAAACCTTTTATTCCTCTTGGTCGGTATGTTTGAAGGCGAGCCAGCCCCGATCGAAAATCCCTTTGGCGTAAAGGAACAAGGTTCGTCCGCGTATCCTTTGCTTATACCATTGACACGGGGCGGCTCACTCACAAAACACGCCCACACACGAATAAATACTACGCAAGCACACAGGCAGGCCAAGAAGAGCGGCAGTGGAAGGGCACATTGCCTGGAGTCTTCAGTCATTCTTTTCGCGATGATAAAAAAAATGTCACTTACGTAACCGCGCGGATAAAAAGTAGGTTTTGGAGGGAAAAGGTGTCTAATGAAAACTCATTAATATTCGTGCAAAGTTTAAACTGGAGAGTGAGCAAAATTCAAGTAGAGAAATATTTTTTAACTCTTGAAGGCTCCTTTTTCTGGATTCATGGGATATTTCTTGTATAGACAGGACCATTCCCAGTGATATAATGCGCCTGCTAAGAATATCTCAATTATTTAAAAAAAATTAAACTTGTGAAGGAATAAAATGGTTAGTGGTGTATTTGAGAGTGGAGTGGAGAGCTGCAATTATCGGAATGATGACAAATGATTACCATTATACGTATTTTTATGATTGTTGACGGCTGATTATCATAGTTTTTACTTAAAGGTCATTTTACACTGCAAATAACTCAAGAACAATACTTGAAATACGAGTAATAAATAGTAAAAAAATATTGATAATATGATTATACGAGCGACCTTAATGGCTCGGCAAAAACTGAATAACTGTATTTTTCCGTGAAGGCTTCCGCGGAGTCTTGTTGATGAAGCGAATGGTTTTTCGGGCGTTCTTCCGCGTTTATCCATTTTTAAGAATAATATTTCCATAAAGTCATACGTTTAGCTATAGAAATAGCGAAAACGCCAAAAAATGTCAACCAAGAGGACGGATACACTCTCGCCACCGCGTGGAAACGGTTCTTCAGCAGAATGGACCAATTACGACACAGCTCTACTCGAAGGCGCGAAAACGGAGTAGCTTAGAACGGACCAAACCCTGCATCGGCACTTCAGCGCCCCTGAAGAAGCCAGCTGGAACCCTGTCGAAATATTATCCTTAAAAATGGATTAACGCGGAAGAACACCCGAAAAACCATTCTCTTCATTGAAAATCTGGATCACAAGGTTTTTGACCAAAGAAAGATAGGTCCTGAAATGTGGTTTACACTCATGGATCCGATTCTCAGGCTTAAATTTAATTCGTGAGATGAGCATGAATTTTCATCCGTTTATTTTCGATGGTATGGTGAAATGAAAATGGTGTGCTGTAAACAAACGCTGGATTTCGTTCGTAGTTCACGGCGAATAAAAACATTAATTGGAATGACTTTTGTTGTAAACGAATACTTCCAGACATCCGCTCTTTTAAGCTAAACATCTTCACGAAATACCATGCGAGCCAACTCCAAGGTGTTTGGCTTAAGGCGATTTCACACCATGCATGCAAAACTCGTTCCAACTCAAGGTCGAGTCTGGAATGTTCCCGCGGCCGCTAGGTAAAACCAAAAGGCCACCGGGAGAACACTTTTGGGAAATTATGCGGTTTAGCCTACTGCTACTGCTTATTACTAGTTAGGTGCAATTTCATATTGCTAGACCAATTTAAGCCGCTGGATGATATATATTGAAATTAACCTGAGGTTAATTGGAAGCTTTGGTATTGCAATATACATCAGGATATCGGTCATTTGACGTTAGATTTGTCCCTGCGGGAATGTATTAGCAACTAATTTAAGTATTTATAAATTATTTAACCAGAGTTCATAAAGCCCGCCTTACAACTACTTATGAATGGATTCCACGTCTGGCAGAAAACAAATCATGCGGGGGTATTTGAAGAGAGTAACATTTATGTAATAATTATAGGTTATTATACTCAAGCGCGAAGTATAGCCTACCCAGTACCATTTCAAAAATACAGTTCACTGGTGTGAACAATGTGTTCCGAACAAAGGCTGTCGTCACAGTATTACAAAGAATCGAAGACCGGGAACGGAGATTCCGCAATGGAGGAGAAGTGACCGTTGGGTGGGAAAATATCGACAGCCCCACTCGGGCTCCCTTCGACACCACTGGGGGCGTAGTGGGAGAGGAGAGGACACCAAGAAGCCAATCGAGTGGGTGTGCCTCCCACCCTCTAGGGTTTTTCCTCTTTTGCATATTTAATGCGTCTGCTCCCCATACCTGATCTCACCAGTGCCACACACACGAAGAAGAACCACCCACTCGAGAGGACGCAATCTTTTCTGCCCACTTTCTCTCCTTCCTCCTTTCCCCCCCCTCCCTCCCATCTGCAAAAGGCGTCTTTGAAGGAAAGACCCATTTTTATTCCCTTTCTCACATCCATCATTCTGGGAAATTTATCCCACGCAATGACTTGTCACGGTCATTCGATGGGAAAGTTGGGCTCGATTTTGCCGTCCGACGTCGATCGGACGGTCTGCCGCTGCTGCGTAGAACCCTGGTGCACGGAGTGTCGGGAAAGTCATGTTAATTTTTTCTTAAAAGTAGGTGGACGAATTTGAATATTCAGCAATTCTCAAAACACATTTAGCCAGGTGCTGCCTAATTCTCCTTTTATTTCATAAGGTAAAAACTTTTTGGATTTATGAAAAAAAAGGTACTTTTTAAAACAGAGTTGTAAACTATTATAAGCAGAAATTCTTGCAAACAAATTTTTTATGCTGTTCTCGCCAAGTGTCTTCTCTCAATGTCGTCCGTGGTCATCTTTAATGTGTTATTTTCGGCCTCAACTTCATGTATGAACACATCAAATGGAGTGCCCCGTTAGATAAGCAATGAATAAATTTATTTCGCAAATTTTTCTCGCACATTACCTCGCTAAAATAAACCCAAGAAATGAAAATGTTGCAATTTGTGATTTTGCAAAAAACGCACATGATCTTCCTCCAATCCGACAAAGCTTAAGAAATATGTATAGATTTGATCCACGTCATCAAGTGACGGTCAAGCGAAGTCAGGCGCATCTATTTCATGACGTAAGCGATGACTGCCGTGAAAAACGTATAACGTTGTCAATGTACGTGTCGCTAAGTGGTACACGAAAAAGGAAATCATCAGAACTGTCTTAGAAGAACGTCAAAGTGAAGAATGTTGCAGTTAAGAAGAAGTTGGATGGCAAGAGTAGAGAGCTGCAGCGAAAATATCAGCAGATATATGGTTGCTAAGATATCTGCTGATATTTTACATTTGAGTAGATTTGGGTCATGTACCGATTATGGTCGGTCCAAATGGATGTGATGATTCCCCATAGATTTTCACATACAGAGGGCTCTATCTCCTAACAAAATTTCCTCCTTCATTCAACAGTGCGTCCTACCTTTCTCTATCCCGTCCGTAGGACTCATATTCTTCCTCCCTCTTCCCAGCTGACTCAAAATCCATAAATCCTTCAGAAGGTTCATTTCTTCACTCACCTCGCCTAGTACTTCCTCAATTGTCTTCCTTTCTTTCCGAAGCACTTTCACTATCGCTTTCTTTTCCCTTTCTCGTAGGACTGTGAGTCCTTTTGTGCATTGGCTAAATAAATATCTATCTATCTAAAAAATATCTATCCTCCTCCTCTCCAAAATCTCGAATACCTGCAACTTGTACCCGTCCTCTTTTCCCAAGAGTCCACTTCCGTGCACCATGCATCGTTAAAACTGTCAGATGATTTTACTTCCAACTTTCATTAACATCTTCTCTCAAATCGTGATACATTTCTTTCATTTGAACGCTATACCATCTAATTTTTGCATTTTTAAGCTCTACTTATTCTATCGTCCTACTTTATGGCATATTCTTTCGTTTTCATTCTTATAGACTATCCACCATAAGATCTCTCTTGAATTCTTTATATCATCTCCCTCTTCCTGTATCGTCCAGAAATCCTATTTTTTACCTTCCCCTCTTCCCATGTGTTCTCCTTCTATTACTCTCTTGAACATTTCCTCGCATTTTAAAATATCCTCTATCCATCTTACCTGTCTCCTCTGAACCTCCGCCACTAGCTTCCTCTCCTCTTCAATATGTCCAATGCCTCCTCGATCGTCCTTTTCAACACCCACCTCAGTCTCTCCTTCCTTTCCACACCCACATCTCAAATGTCTCAAGTCTACGTACATCCTCCCCTCGTATTGCATTGACCAAGTCTCCAACCCATATGACGCCACGCTCAAAATTAAAGTTTTCTTCAGCCTACCTATTCTTTAGTCTTTACTCGGACCCCCCCCCCCGCCCTCATTAATTCCCTTCTCTTTGAAAATTGTTCTTTAGCCATGGTTATTCCACATCCCATGTCCCAACCACGAAACCCATTCTTTTCCAAAATACTTCCCAGATATGTAAACTGCTCGACTTCCTATATGTTATGCCCTCCCACCAATATCTTTCCGTCTTGCTTTTGGAGAATCTCATCAATTTCGTTTTCTTAAGGTTTATCTTTATCTCAAACCACTTGCACTGCACTTCTAATGCATTCATCATCGACTGCATCTTCTTGGCTGGCTGACAAGCCATTACATGATATTCCGCAATAATCTTGATAAACCCCTTAAAATTTCTCTGACTAAACTCAAGACGCTTCAGGGTAGTTAGAACAAGATTTTTCTCTAGATATCTCTCATCATCATTGGTTGTTCAATCCTAATATTGGTTGACTGCAGCCTTTCACACTTTCCTATCTAATGCTAGTTTCCTTACTCCCTTATATTTCTTCCTATGCACTTTCCTCTTTAATTGGTCCATGAACTTATTCCTGGTTCTTCCTCTGGGGACCATTTCCTCTATTTTCTTCAATTATGTTTTTCACAAACCCATTGTGCCTCAGGGTATGTCCAATCCATCGTGTTCTTTTTTCTCTGTGGTGTTCATACGTGTCTTTTCCTCTTCTACTATTCTTTTCACTTCATCATTTCTTATTTTTTCCATCCATTTGATCTTCAGCATCCTCCTCCAGCACCAGGTCTCCAAGGCTTATAGTGTGTCTCTCGAGAACCATATTTAAACTTTATTTTTTTTCCCTCTGCTGAACAATTTCTATCCATAAATATACACTGGTTGGTTCATATATTAGGTCTCCGTCATTGATAAATCGTAAGCTATTGCTACCATTTCTTAGCGAGTAAGATGGTGGCTTCACTGATGTGTATGATGTGTAATATTGGACAGGGTCCAGGAGAAATGAACGTTGCGGAGGGGACGTTAACCAGATCAGTTGGGCGATGAAAGGACTGAGTGTTGCGGGAATGGTCGATGGAGATCCGACCGCAGTGGGACGCGGCGTGGGCGTCGCAGACGGGTGGGAAGTCACAAAGAGAGGTACGCCCACTCGAACATGTATCGGCAGAACGGGTAGAAAGAAAGCGAGCCTCGTAAATGAGGGAGCCATCCAACATGAGGGAACTGAAGTGTGAAGGACCGTGGCGATCGTGGAGTGTCGGCTCAGTGGCTCGTATTGCAAGATTTGACGGTACAACTGGGAGATTTTACTGTTATTCCCATTGTAGGAGATATGAAAAATGTTGTTTGATTGGTATAAAGTAACAAGAAATGTACCATTTTCACATTCGAAGAACTACTCTTAGGTTTGAAGTGCTTCCCAACTGTGTGGTACATAGCTGTATTAAACGATCAGAGGTGATCTGATTTGGCTTAAACGCCAGTTTCATTTCCAAATGAACCCCTCGAAGTTTAGGTCGCTTAAATGATACTGAACTATATATCACAATTGGAAAATAATTTAGTTGTAGAAGTTGGTATTTCGCGGGATTTGTACTGTACACAAACTCCAGTTCCAAAACAACAGTCCCATTGTAACCCGTGATATTTACTTTAAGTTTCACTATTTTAAATGTCTTTTATTATATTTTAAATACGTCAAATAAATAAATCTTCCTTAAAATACTCATTCCTTTTGTTTCGAAATGCTATGTCTCCTTAATTTCCGTGAAGCTCATACGTTGCTTAATGAAACATAAAATCCCCAAGATAAGACGTCTGGTAATATTGTGGTGACCATTTTAGGTAAATTTTCATAGATATATACGATATTAATTGCTTTAAAAATGGAATATAATATAGAAAATTATTCGCTTTGAGAATACACGCATTATTCGTTCAGTTGATTACAATAGAATCTGACAAAATATGAATAGAGATCATGGGTAATTTTATTTCCTCTCACGTGACTTCAAGGGTAACGGGGTTGGCCAGTGAGAGATTATTGCTTCAGAAAATAAGTGGAGGGGTAGAAACGATACCGAAGAAGAATTATGGGACCGTGGAGAGCTGAAAATTACTCTGGGGGAGGAGTTTCAGAGGGGAGGAGAGGCATGGGAATTGTCTGGGGGCCCCGTATGGGCTGGGAGGGATGTGCAGACAATTGCCGCGTAAATATTTTAACTGGGATCCCCGGATGAGTGCGTCCGCAAACGGTCAATGTCTACCATACAGAATGCACTTTGGGCTGGTTGCTGTGCGTAGGGACCTCGGGATCAATCGGAGGCTGTGACTGTGAGATCTAGAGCAAGCCTGGAGTGAAATTGGTTAAAAAAGAAAACCTTTCGACGCAATATCTTCGATTTTGACTGTCACTATTCGTCTACGACCGGGGCTCTACGAAATGTCCCGTAATCACGAACAGGTTCAATTTTAGCGTGAATGTTTCCTAAGATTTAGCTTTCCTACCGATATTGGCGTATTGTGTGGACTGCTGTAATTCGTGGTTTGGAGCATTTGTTTATAAAACTCAAATTTTGCATTATTCTCTGTAAACATTTGCTTCATTACTATTATATCTTATCTTAGCTGCGCACAGTGTAATTCGTATAAAACAACTCATTCACTATACGTTTCTATGTTTTATTTCAAAGTTCCTAGGGAGGGGGAACAGCCCTCTCCATTCACGGCTGGATACGCTCATGGTCCAGGGTTGAACGGAGTACAAGTTGGTTACTATCCATTGTATTGGATGGCTAAAGTCATATTTTTTCAGAGTGAACCTGATACAATGCTTGATTGTTTTTCTGTGTATAGCAGCACTCGGTATAGTTGATACTTGGGAGAAACATACGGAATATGCGGAACTTTAAACGTGTTTTATCTCAAAACTCACCTCGATCGACTTAATCTGCTTTGGCGCTGAGGTCTCGAGACGGGAACTACCCCATCGATTTCATCGGCCTCAGTATTTCCAACGCAATTTTGTTTCATTAGGTGAAAATTGGTCTATTCTGTAAACCATATAGCCTGTCGTAGTCATTTTTACAAGTCAATTCACATACCTGAATAACATTATCACTTATCAAGTTAAAATCAAATTATCGTTTATATACGCAAATGCGCGTATGGTACGTGCAAATAGATGGAAATGGATTCGCAGTTTACTTGGTACTTGAATTTTCTCTTATTTTAGCTTTTACATTTTTAATATAAGAGAGTGGTTATGGACAGACAAATTTTTGACAAGTTACCGCATGCTGGAGATGGTAAATTTAGTTGGAATGTTTGGTTGAGTCTAAAGAGGTCGGACGAGAGATGGAATTTGTGACGAGACACAAAGGATGCGTTGAATTTAATAGATATTCAATGTTGAAAAAGCAGATAGTTTTTTACAGAGGATACTCCGAAGTGATTGGCAGAACTATTCATGGACCAACTATGAAATTAGTATAACATATACGATGATAATGAAGTCCAATTGGTGCCACTAGGGAAATGTTGTACATTAATATCCAGAAAGGTAAAAAGTTATAGGAATGGACAAGAATTGGGAAGATTCGTAAAATGTATTCCTCGTAGATTCCTTATTCCTTTGTTGGGGGTTTTTCATGGAAAAAAATTATCACCATCCCAAATATATCATTCATGTGTATGTACATAACCATGGGGCTTAATTCCTTCTTTGAAAAGAGCGTTAAAATTCGTACATTAAGACACGGTATAAAAATTTAGATTTCAATAATTGAACGTTTCCACACAAGATTACTTCCTTACTTTACATATGTTCCCTCGGCAAGGATCAAATAAAGCTCGATTCCTGTCCTTCATAAGTGGGATTAAAACATCTATTTTCGTAAAATTAGAAGTAGCCTCTTGATTTAACAAAAAAAGTTAGTTATATTCCTGGAAGGTATGCCGTGCCGTGGCGTCTCCCTCCAGATTCTCAGTGGCGTGGTGTTTTAACGCCGTAGAACATGTAGTAGTTTTCTTAATAAAAATATCTTAATATAACTAAATCATTTGTCGATCAAACTTTGTGTCCTGTGAATTTACGAATATTGGATTTACATGCTGTTTTTTTACGGATGTTCCCGAATTTTTTTCAGCTTCACAAAGACTTCCTATACAAGGATTTTTTATTGAATATTAAAGCATCTAAACGATGGATAGCGTCTGCGACTCATGAATTTTCAAAATGAACCGCCTTGGGATAGGAAAAACATAGCTTCTGCACTCAAGTTATGTATTCTAATACGGTGGCTGAGATACACACCTCCACGATGTGAAACGAAATCGTATAACGTGCAACTTTTTATGGACTACGGTGACTTGTTGAACGTTCACACAAGTTTCGCAGCAGCTGCAGGGGAGTGTGAGACGAAGGGAACTTTTTTTTTGTAGCCGCCGAAGTAGTTACTTTGAGAATGAAGTGGCGCCGTGACCCAGTTGGCATCACGGGGGGAATCACACGGCATCTCGCCGAAGGATCCTAGGAATCGCGGCCTGGTGGTGCCTTCCAAGTTACACAAGCCCAGCATGTGATGCAGCGTGATTTACTTGAGTGTAAAATTTAACCTTCAGCGGCAGCGGAGGGGAAATAGTACAATCTCGCAACTTGAACGGTGCGATATTCGTGTTTTTCCGTGACGGAGGAACGTGGGCGTGCAATCCTAGAGTCTTATATATTTCCAATTATGCTTTTGTCAATTCCCCGGCTACCCGATGATCCATCAATTTGACGAAATTCCAGGCTCTGTAGTTGACGCGTAGACTAGTGCGTCGCCGAGCTCGTTCACCCATGCTGATTGAAAATGGCACTTCAATTTACTAGCGCTTACGTACCTATTTCGACGTTCCCTCTCGGGGTAGGCGTGGCCGAAAAAAGGTTAACTCTCAGAAGCAGACCTGGAAATCCGACTCCACTTTAATAATTTCATCCATTTTGCAGAATCATCGCACCTGTTTCGCTTTTGCCACAGTGGTATAATAATTCATGCTCGCTCTCTATTTTAATTTAATAATGCTTACATTTCTTGCCTATTGAGTCACTACCACCATACCCACTCATGAGTATCTCGGTCTGCCCCTTGCTGTCACAATATTCATTCCTCTATGTTAAATCCGCTTGGCTATTCGATTTTCATCCATTTTCTTAACATGACCAAACCCACAAAGCTCGCCCCTTTCATACGTATCTGTGATGAAAATGCATCCCACGTTCTTTCTTTACCCTTTCATACGTATCTCTTCTACTGCACTTCTTATGTACGAGACCTTCTCATTTTCTCTTGCATAATGTGCTCACTTCATTTTCTCATGCTTATGCTGACGTACCCATGTTTCACCAGCATTCAGTAAAGTAGATAGGAATAATAAAACATAGCCAGGAGAATAACACTTTTGTTGATTGCAATTTTCTTCCTCATAAGACAAACGTTTATTACTAGACGTACGTACTCCTCGAGATGCCTACCATTTTCCTTCCTCCATTTGCACATCTTCAATTCTCTTCATCATCGCACTCTTCATCATCTATGAAGAGAATGAAAGGAGTAGTAAAGCCCTGCCTCTCTCATTAGATTTGGTACTTCTAGATAATCCTGCCTAACTAAAGAGTGTTTTTGAAAAGAAAAGCATATTCCATTGGCCATTTTGTCACGGCGTATTTTACCACAAGATTTCTCGCGCTTTAAAGTAATCCTAGAGTGCACGCATGGGGCAAATATGCCACCCCTAAAATATAGGGTTTTGTAACAAAGCTAAGCTAAAGCAAGGAAAACAAGAAATGATCTTGCAAATCTAGTTTATTTCTTTTTGAAAACATGATAGGAACTCTTCAATTGTTTTATTTTTTCAAAATATGGACACAATGTATACCTCTTGAAAAATTGATGCATTTTCGACTTCGTGAGAGTAAGCGTCTCTAATTATTAATAACCAAGTAGTTTTATTCTATAATCATTTTATTACAGAGTGTATGGTTACATTGTCACTATTTACTCTCAATATCATCGCAATTGGGGTCTTCAATGACTTGGTGGTCTAGACGAACACTTTATAGCATTTGCCACATTGTTTCCGTGTGCTCCGGTCTCGGGCTCTACTGCAAAAGTAACATCGTCCAACCCCGTATCGGCCCACTAAATTTTTTTGGATATTGTGATAACTCAAATAGAAGCCTAACTTTTCATTTTATCGGCCTGGGCATATTTCCTTGTAAAATACGTCTCGTAAGAGGTTTCACAAGTTATAGCCCAACCTCCTGCAAATATTTGCGGCAAATAGATTTACTTCCAGGATTGTTAATATATGTACTCCTTAGTCATTAATACCAGCCATATTTCGAAAATTTTTAAACAATATAAGAGGCAATTGACGACTGTGGTATGTCACATCGTATATTCGGCACATTTTGTCGAAAATATCGACACTGTAGGTACTTGATGTCATTGTAAAATTACTTAGGGCTTCTTAGATTCTCCACTTACACTGTCAATTATATAATAATTGTGTAGGATAGATAGCAGTAAAACGACCTTGTTTCTCATAGAGACAGCTAACTAGATTACAGTAAGAGTCTCTGCCCTACTGGTATTATCTATGCGGTATATGTGGTTTGTTGCTTCTCAACGTCCCATCTACTGTGATTGAATTTTACAGTAGTTATTTGCCCATAAGCATACCGGTAAACTAATTATGCATCGTATTATTATGCTTAAATCTGTGCAAAGGCTCCTGAACTTTATGAATTTAAGAAAAAAAAGTATTTTACCGATAAAGGTAGGTTTTGTCGAATGTCAGAGAACCACCTCCCGGTTTTCTACGTACTCAGGGGGCTATCTCCCTCTATTATATCTTTCTTCGCCTCTACATACAATCTACCATACTTCATCCCGTCCATGAAACCTATTCTCTTTCTTCTTCTTCCCCGCTTGCCCAACATCCTTCCCTCTATCACACTCTTCAGCAACCCATCACACTTTATTACATCCTTCAGCTATCAACCCGGCCTAACCCGAATTTCATTCAGAAGCTTCCTTTCCTCGCCCACCAACTCAAGCCCTTCCTCTTTAGTCTTCCTCTCCGTCCACCTCACCTTCTCCATCCCTCTCCACACCGCGTTCTCAAATGACTGCAGCCTATCCTCGTTCTCATTTCTCAGGGTCTACGTTTCTCCTCCATACAACGCATTTTACTTAAAGACGATTCTTTCGGTAAACATTATGTCCGTTATGGAATGTACTAAGTATTTAATTATTTTTCTCATCAATACCGAATCTATTGAACAAAATCTGTTTTCTGTGTATCTGCTTTGAATTTCCGTGTGCATCGTGAATTAAAGGAACATAGGAGCCAGAGGCACTTTAAGAAAACGCCATAAAATTACGAAAATCAATAATTGTATATTTTCCTACCGTGGGTCGTTTGAATTACTCTGAACGAAAGAATCTAAATAGAAACATTAAATATATTTCAATCCACATCAAGGTAATGAGAAATATAGTTTTTCTGATGATATTTAATTTTTTCACTCGTTCGTTACTGCATTTTAAACTGTATTTATAGCCCTGACGATGTCTGAAAAAACTAGAGAATCGTTGGTTTGGTTTAATACTTTTTACTGCCAGAATCCTGATAACTCGAATGGAATTCTACTTTAAATTAGTTGAAAACATTCATAATTTAAAACAAAATCTTTTTTAAGTTTTATTTCATGTATACCCGTATGTTCCTTTCTGGCTAATAGCTCAATGACTTTGAATTTTTCCTTTTAACTACCAGTAATTTAATTAATGACGTGGAAAAATGGTAATACTTAGTTAGCTGAAGAGGTGCTACTTGAAAGTAAGCGATAGAATATGAAAGTCATCATTACCAGTTTTACTTCCCTAAATCTTCAATTATTCTATCTCTAATCTTTATGTTAATCCATCTCAGAATACCGTGCCGTTTGATTAGAACATTTTTACCTTCGTGCATCCTTTGAGATGTTCTCTGGCAACTGAATACGAGAGTCTTCCTCATCAGTAGTTCAATCTAAATTTTATAACGATTGCCTATTCAACCCTTAATTTTAATGCCTTTCTTAGTACCTTGTCATATATTCAATGTAATATTCTGTTGTGACTTCTTCTGGTATAATACCTCATACTTGCCTTTTATCAATCGCGAAAAAAATAGGTTCGGTCTATGTCTGTAGAAGATTTATATTGCACGGTATAATTGGTTACAACGCAGTTCTTGATTAATGTTTGTCCATTGGTTGTTGTAGGAATTCAGGTGCATATAGGCTACCGTCGTTTTTGACCTATTGAAGGTGCTGAAAATTCATTCAGTGCCTTGGCATAATCGAAGTATTATGCTTCGGTTAACTAGGCGAGCTTGCATGTCGAGCAAGGGAGGCATAAAGAATAAGCCCATCCGCTTTCATGCATTAGCTACCCACACTGAAACAGTCAACTTTTTATTCGTTCGCTAATTGAAATGAAGGCTTTGAGTAAGATTGTTGTATTTATTACCGACCTTCCGATGGCTTGAATAAAAGAATAGCTGATTCATTATGTTTGCTTTTTTGGCTATTAAATAATTACTGTTAAATTAGTGATTGAAATGGATAATAATGAAAATATCTCATCGGGTGAACAGGCGCCATTTTGAAATTAGTGATAAAATATGAGAATCGTCATCCCCATTGGTCACTTAATGGTTAATAGTAATACTCTTTAGTCTAAAGATAAGTAAATACTAATTCCAACCTTCACACCTTATGTTTTGATTCTTATGCAATTTATGCATCCATTTGGGTTTATAGCGATACCTTCCTTCCAAGTTCTATCAATCTTATAGTTTTCTAAAAAAAATCTATTTCCGTTCGTTTCTTTCGGTAGCAGTTTCGTATAGCTTGGTATTAGTTCTCTTCATAAAGTGTTTCATGGGTATACGCTCCTGTATTGTTGTGGGCATTCAGGCTGCTAGAGTTGGACTCCTTTCGTTTATGACCGTTGGAAGGCCCTGCAAATTCATTCAGTGCATTAGTGAAATCAAAATCATTTGCCTCGGCCTCCTTGGCGATGACTCGTGGAGCCTCCCCGTGCATGCACGTCGGGGCGGGGAAGCATAAATAAATTGCGCGTCCGCGTGCATGCATTAGCCGCCCACGGTGGATATTAATGTGCGCCCTAGCTGCAACCTCCTTCCCTATGCGGCCACGGGGCATTAAGCCAGGGTGCATCAATGCAATAACGGAAATGGTTTTCAGAGCTCCGCGGCGTTAAAGGAGACGTCTCCGTCACCACGACCGGTCGACCCACGTAACCTCGAGTCGTAAACTTTTGCTGCTTCTCGTGTACGCGTGCATGTGTGTAGCAGGAGCGGCGAGGGAAGCTGGGGCGCTTCCTTCCTCGAGACTGGTTGCTTATCTTTGGTCTAATGCCATGCAGATTCGGACGATTTCAAGGACCAACTCTCCGGTTCCCCTAAAGTACTGATGAATATTAAAGGGCCCCTTTTCTCACGGCTCCATCTCCGTGGCACGCTCTCTTCATCACAGCCTGGCCCCTATCCTTCTATCCTTTCTTCCTTCCGCTCTCACCTTCGCTACGACGTTGGCGGCCACTTGAGGATACGGGGGCACTGGGTTTCTACGCAGGGGTTTCTTTTGGCGGAAGGGATGTGAGGCAGGGGAAAGACCCAAGGTAGTGGCGGGTTCAAGGCGAAAGAGGTGATAGTCCAGACTTGAGATGGTCTGCTTTAAGAAAACAATGATGCTTTTCAAAATGTGATATTCGTACCTGCAATGAAAGGTAATCCATAAAAAATCAAAATTTATGAAATGTTCACGGCAAAAGCTGGCCAACCTGGTCATTCAGGTAAGAGAGCACAAACTGGAGCAAGTTGAGCAATGCATTTACTTGTGTGGAACGTAAGTAAAAAATTGCCGCCGTGGCAAAGCAGACTAGATGTACAGTGGACACAATTCGGACTGATAGGTCAGTTCGAATTCAGATTCACTTTTTACAACCCATCATTTGATACACCCGTGATTTACTTTATATCCTCATTGTACGTCCCCTCTCGTTGCTCATTTTGCCTGGCTAAACCCTTCGTGGACAATGGGCGCAGTAGCAGGTATATTTAAAGAAGAATTACGCCAGCGAAATATGCGTTCAGCCATACGATGGAGCTAATGACGGGAACCTTGGGTGAGGATATAAAGAAGAGAGTGTCAAAAGGGTCTAATTCATAGCTTACCGTTGTATTGGGCAGAAAATGTGGCTAAGCGATTGGAAGACGAGAATGCGCTGTGTGTATCGGTGATGTGGGCGTGAAGGAGAGAGAAGAGGATGGACGAAAAGGAAGACAACGCGGAATTGTTTTGTACGGTGGAGAAGGACAATAACTTCTTAAGGGGATGAAAAGGAGACAATGTATGGATTTAGGAGATGCAATCAGAAACAAAGGAATGTTGATGGTGGTGATTAAGGTGAGCATATTTGGTAAGCACTGCATGGGAGGGAAGAAAATAGGCTTCGTGTGATGAAGAGAAGACTGGGGACATTGGGAAAAAGACAACTGCTCTGCTAAAAAAAGATAGGACAACACACCAGGATACAGTATGTGATAACATTCGTGTGGAGCGTGGCCCTCTATGGCTCGGAAGCATGGACAATTTGAATAGATGACCAGAAAAGACTAGAAACCTGGTGCTGGAGGAGAATAGTGATCATTAAAAGGACGGAAAAAAAAGAAATGATGAAGTTTACTGGAGAGTACCATAGAGAGAGATAAGGACCATATGAAACACCATACAGAATAGAATAGCAAGTTGGACTCACTCTGAGATAAAATATTATTGTGAAGAACATAATTAAAGGAAAAATAGAGGGAAAATTTCCCAGAGGAAGACACAGGAATAAGTTCATGGATAAAATAAATATGAAAGTACATAGGAAGAAATACCAGGACGTAAAGGAGCAAGCATTGTATGGGGAAGCGTAGAGGATTGCAGTGAACCAATATTAAGATTAAACAACCAATGACGATGTGATAAAAGCAGGTGGGATGCATTTCAATATATTGCTTTATTGGAAAGAGTGTTTGCGCATGTAATAGCCTAGACAATACTCGTTATCTTCAGCTCAAGCCTACCTACACCGTTAAGTTGCTATATTAGTTATAGAGTGGTACCTTGCAATACGTTACAGAAGGTTTTCACGAACAAAAAATTAATCTAGAGAAGATATAATAATGAGGGAGGTTGTGATGAATTAGATGCAATCATGAGCCTTTTCAGATGTGTAAATAATTTGATCTAGTTACATCAAATTGCACAGGTTACGTTGGGATAGGTATGTTTTAATGTATGATTCCGACATCCCTGAGTGATTATTGCGGTACAGTCAGACAGAAAAAGAGGTATTAGAGTTTATATTTCGTTGGTTTGATGGAGTGAAGAACGACACCAGGATTTTCGATATCCCTGGTGCCCATTTATGGTGCAGTTGCTAAGAAAACAAAATATTAATGGGTGAGAGGACCATCTACAGTCGGGTTCTTACAATCCAAAACCACAGAGGCAGAAAGGGAAAGCAACTCAAATCTCTATTTTCCAAGATTAATTCCAAGCTTATTCAAGGAAGGAAGCAAGCCTATTCCGGATCGCTTTGGCGTCAGCTACTCTTCAGAGTTCTATGTACCTGATGACAAATGGGTGGAATGTTGTGTGAATTCTAATTATTTGGTGTGATTATTTTGTATAATCATCAGCGCTAGAAAACGTTTGTTTCATTCAACAAGAGAAGAAAATCATTTGGTTTAAGACTTACCATTCGAAAAGTTGTTATTGCCACGGCTATCTTAAGCAATTATCCTCAAAAATAATTTAAAATTTTCATCGTTTTCTAGTAATAAACTGGGTAACACATTTCACTGCTCATCTTGGTAGTAAATTCTACCACTATTTTACGATATTCAGATAAATTCATTGCTGAAGTTTGAGAGAGTTCATCAGTTCATATGTTAGAACGTCTCTCAGCTCTTCAGCTTCGTCAAGTCAATCATCGAAACAAAACGTATAACTTTAAATAAGAATCTGAAGTTATGTTTTTGGAAATGTGAACTTCAGCCTAAAATAACTAGTTTAGTGGTGATATAATTTGAAAACAGATGCAAGAGAAAAAAAATCAGAAAGAAAATTCAGCATAAAAAATCACCAATACTCTAGAATTTCTTCATGAAGAATTTCTTTTAACCAAGTTGTATACCAGTACTCATGAAGACACTAATATTGCCTATAGCATCCTGTTCTATGGCGTCTTTTACTCAGCTTTTCTTTCTTGTATCTCAATATTGAGAATACGATGGTTAATATAAAAGATTTGCAGGCTATCACAAGGTGGTCAGACGAATAGCATACGCAGGCAAAATCGTACTCGCGAGGGAGGAGCTAGTCCCAAATACCATAATGTGTGCGTTACTAGATTTTTTCGGTTTACTTTAGTGAATTAGGTCTAATTTGACATAAATAATGGGTTGAAAATGTCTTCTTAAGGAAATAATAAGGAAAAAATCTTGCGGTTTTTATAAAATTTAAAATAAAAAAGCAAGAATATTTGCTCGTCTGGGCGAAAATTTTATCCCTACATTGCCTGCTTAAAAAAGAATTTTGCTTTTGTTAAATGAGCTGTATTACTTAAAAAAAATAAAATGGAGATATTTTGTCCATTTTTTGGATCTCTCTTGATTCTTACATGACATGAAAAACCGTTTTTATTCATATGGAAATGTTGATGGCAGTACTTTAGTTGTTTCTTACATCGTTGGTCCTTCAACCACGGTTGGCCGAAAAACCCTGAAGGAGGTGATAAATGACTGTCATATTTTATGTCATTGATAAATAAACATATCCTAATGAGTAAATGTAATTATTGTCGATTTCAAAAATAGGAAAAATGACGTTCTTACTGTGATCATGTCAACTCTAAACGCTGAAACATAGCTAAAAGTATAAGGGCGCATGTTGTTGAAATAAGGTTTGATGTGGAAAATGTGTGGCTTTGGCGAAAAATTTCAGTTGCAAATGAATAAAATTTTTACTTTGTAATCCAGTTTAATATTAGCCTGAAAACTTACTCTTCTTTCCTGTCGAACTGCTATGTAAATGCTGCTGGCTGTTGCTGGAGAATAGCGCTTTTTATAATACTGTACTAGTGAAGGAACGTTATCAGTTACTCTGTCAATACTTACTTAGGCCATGTATATTTTTCCATTTAATATGTGTCGATGTTTTCATCTTCTGTTGTGTGATTTTTTTTATTCAGCCGTTTTTGTCTTCTTACTCGCTCCTTGTCGAACCTGGTTTAGGAGGGTAATGTTTCATTCTTAGTTTCCAAAAACTTTCTCTCTTTGATGATATATTTTAGAAATTATCCGTTTTCAAAATTCCCGCTTCTTTGCATTGTTTTTTCTTAGTAGTGAAAGTAGAAGTACTAGGAAGGCGTGTTGCTTCTTTGATCTATGGTATTTTTTGCGGTTAATTTCCGATGGCTCTGTCATCGTTTACCCAAAATATCAAACGTACGAGTGTGCCATTTTATTCCATCACATTTCATTTGTTAGCCGAGATTAAGAGAATTACTTTAACGTTTCAATTGAAATGACATGTGGAAAATAATACATCAACTGCTCCACAATTTTAATGCCGCACCTCTGTCGGTAAAATTCATAAATTAAATACGTTGAAAGTGTACGTCGCGCTTAACGATTATTTGATGCCGGCATGGTTTATGGCCCTGCATTAATAAAGCGCCCGCCCCGAAATTCAAGGAAAGTTGAAAAAAAACAAACATGAGTAATCTCAATTAACGAATCCGCCATTTTGCGATCCCACGTAGGGAACCAGAAATTCCACTCCCGAGCCCTATGGCACAAGGCTGCGCGGAATAAACTGAATTAATGCCAGTTAACCCAATGCCTCCCAATTCCGCGATTGCACACGAGTCTCGTGGAAATTAAAATAAATGCAACAAACCCGGGCGAACATACGTGAGCTTCGAGTTTTATTTTACTCTTCTCTCACTCGGAATGGCGCATAACGTGATTAACAAAAGGAGGCGAAAACGGAGGTGGGGATGCGGAGAGTTTTAATGGCTGCGGACGGCATCGTGCCCGTAGCCAAGCCATTGGGGAAATTGTTAGCGTTGCGGTCATTTTTTTGTTTTCTTTTTCGGAATTTATTAATATTTTTAAGGGTCGGAAGCACGTGACATACATTCATACGCTAGAAGGAAGTGAAGTTGCCCGAATTTTAAAACGCGGGAGACAATGAAGGGGGAAGAAATGGGCGTAAAGTACCTACATGCAATTTGGAGATGATTTTTGAGCGCAAACCCCGGGTAAGAGAAAACGTGTGTGTTTTATTATTATCCTCGAAACTTGAAGCAGGCTACTGTTACGTCGGAGATATGCCTAATATTACTTGTTATTTGGTAATATACCAGTTAAAGTAGGATGAAATGAAAGTAATTAAAAATCTTCTAGTTTTTACGTGTGCAGGGCCTCATCCAGTTATTCTATTTCTTTTCATCCCCGCACACGCCCTGCCCTTCTTCATTCTGTCCATAAAACCTTTTCTCTTTGTTTCCACTCCTCGCTTAACCAACACCCTCCCCTCTATCATTTCCATTAGTAAACCTTTCTTCCTTATTTCCTCATCTGACCACCTATTTTGGCCTTTCATAATCTCATCCAAAACTTTCCTTGGCTACTTTTATTCTTTTGCTGGCGCAATTTTCCTTTTAATGCCTTCCTTGCTTTGCTCACTGATATGCCGGATGTCATTATGTGCCAATGAGAGGATTGAGCCTTCATTAAATGTTTTTTTCTAAAATTCACTTAATCAGTATCCCAGTCAAGCTATTGGAGGATTGTAGCAAACTTCATTGCACGTGGATATAAATTTACTCAAATAATATGACCGTATCTGACAAAAAGCGCATACCAGCTGCACCTTCTCCCCCACCGTATCTAAGAGTCAGTCGGTATTGTTATTTTCAATTTGACGTTACCAGCTGAAACACTGACTAGAAACGGTTGCTATTTTCAGCGGAAGAATCCTCGAAAATGCAGCCCAGATATTTTTAAATGGAAAAATTCCGATTATTTTGTAGTGATGTTAAAATTTGGCAGAAAAATCAAAATGTGAATACTTTTCCTTGCAAAATTGTTGAAAATAGGCCTTTCAAAAGCGATCGGATGATTTTTTTCTCTCTCTTAACCGATTATAACCAGTATAATGCCCAGTACTGTAGAGAAAATCTGTGTTTGGCATCTTGTGTCATTGTATATTTTAGAATAAATACGAAACATCCTGAGGTATTCTAGGAAGATCTATCTTTGTCATTGGTTTCCCTTATCAATGCGGTCATAGTCGAGGAAAGAGTGAACTATAAGGGAGCTATTTAAGTTCCACATCGCCAGAGATGCTGGGTCATGTCATTTGCTTTATTATACAGTACGAAACTTATTGAAATAGTTGTGGATTAGCTTTAATTTTCGAAGCCTAGTAACATAATAAATGCTTTTAGCAGTGTTGTTACTAACTCTGAGGATTTTTGCCAATGCATGCATTACTTTTTCCAATTATTGCATTTATAAATGATATGGTACGAAGTCACTTGCAAGGGTGCATATGCATCAAAGATTAAAATTCGCCATGAAAAAATAATTTACTTGACCGAATTGAAGGAAGGAAGGAAGGACCGCCTTGAAGGAAGATGGCTCGGTGGTGTAACTGGCTTACACACGCGACCGGCAATTGGGAGATCTGGATTCGTATCCCGGTCAAGTCAAATGATTTTTTCATGCCGAGTTTCAACCTTTGGTACATCGATCATGTTGATTATTTTTCCTCTACCTCATGAACGGTTATGTTGTCGATACGTTCTTACATAATTTTATTGAGACAAAAATAAACAATTATTTCCACATTCAGTAATCGCTCCTTTGGTCAGTTACGTGGCGAGACAATTTGGAGAGTAGGCAGATATTCCACATTAATTTTTTATCGACCTTCAAACTGGGTTTGGGGAAGGGGCGATAGCGTACATGCGTCGGCCATTAGACGTTTTCGCACTCTTGATAATGTGGCCGAGCTCTTTGAGGGGAAGGGATCGTAGAGAAAAGAGGCAAGGGGGATGGTTTTCAGGAAAAGGGTTGGATCGGAACCAGCTTTTAAGCGAGTGTAAAAAGGGCTGGGGAGAGGTTGAGGGGGGAAACGCCGGGAGTGGAAAATAAGGTAAGTGGCGGATTTGAAAGCGAGCGGAGATGGGGCAAGGAGGAGTCCTAAATAAATACTAGAGTGGAACCCGAACTAAGTATGTGTCCCTTTCTCTTTACTGCCGCACACACACGCGTTGTGCCATTAAAGGCAACCCCACATCCTTTCCGCCTTCCCCCTTTCATTACCCCTCCCCTCTTATAATTTCGCGGCATTCCGACTCTTCCTCTCTTCTTTCACTTCCAACATTTTGTTTCCAAATTAGTATTCATGAGGTCTTGATCGCGATAGATTTGTAAAGATTATAATTGGAGGAAATAGTGGAGGGAAAATTCCAACGAGGAAAGCGAAGGGATATAATGACCAATTAATGAGCAAAGTACAAAATAATGACTATATTATATAATAATAATAATTTATTTACTTTCCAGGACACAATTTTCAAAGAAAAATTTCTTGGTACCTTAAGTAGGGATGCTTGAAGTCGCATATAAGAAAAAGCTGAGTTGAGACTACCTTCATAATAATGAGACCAGGGAATAAGAGAACGAGCATTAGCTGTGGAAGGATGAAGGGCTGCAGTTAACAAATCTCAAAATTGAGCGGCCAATGATGATGTATGACGGATGGTGTAGTGACCAATGATGGAACTTGATCATTATTTGTCTAGGGTGTCCCTATCCCCACGAGATTGTAGGAAGGAAATTCATTGAAGATATAGGAAGATCGCAAATTAGATGATTGGAATAGGTTATGATGGGCCTAACGTTGCTTAAAGCTGTAATAGAGGGGAGGATGTTGGGGAAGTGGAAATGGGAAAGATAAAGACTTGGCTATATAGAAGAGAATATGAAAAGTAGGACGTATTCAGGGATTAAGAATAAATTTAAGTAAAGGTCTGCGCCTGTCAAAATATGAATCTCATTTACTCTCTCCTATTTAAGTATTTCTTAACCAGTAGATTACCCTAATAACGATAAAATAATAGAATTCAATATTGATATTAAGTGTTACAGAGGCTTACAGTTTTACAGCAGTTTACAGCAGTTTTCTTGTAGATTAGAAATTTTCGGGTACTTTCCGCGTTGCAAACGTGTAATGGACGACCGTTTCGCCGGCATCCCAGTCTGCATCATCAGAAACAGTCGTCCATTAAAATTCTACAATGCGGGAAGAGCCCAAAAATTCTAATTTATTGATTGAATTTATCAATTGACAAATAAACCAAATTTTTAGGTTTTTACGTAGTTTTTTGATGCGTTGCCGACTCTATCCTCTCATTGTTGTTTGGATTTCACAACTTCCTCATGTGTTCTTTCGTCTGTTGGAATGTTTCCTACCTCCACCAGCATAATATATTATGCCACTCATTCTCATCACAATTATATTTGTAATTAGTAGCCTGTTATTGGAATCATTGATTGCTCTAGTCATAATGACAAAGAGAACCCATTTTTCCATTAGTTCCAGATTATGAATAAAATAGCATTCTGGCCATCTTACTGAAGTACCGCCTAAATGGCGCGAATGACCACAGCTGTCGGTCGCATCCCGTAGTGCAGCCGACAAGCTGGGCCCCGCGCTCATCCACCCTCCTAGCTTTTCACTCCCCCTCGGCGGAAAGCCTTTCAACTCATCTCTGAAGTTTGCGGTATCCGCGGCTCACGACGTAAAATGAGTGTTTTTCTCTCTCTCTCTCTCGTCTCTTCTCTCCGCCCGACTCCACGGACGCGGTTGTGTGTAAGGGTGAGTTGGGGAGGGGGTGGAGGAAGGTGGTTTCAGACGCTACCTACTCTCGTCCTCCCTCCCGGCCCCCCGCAAATTTAAATATTCACGCGCAGCGCGATGCTTCTCTCTCTCTTTTCTCCTCCCTCTTTCTCTAGGCGGCGGGTGCTCACCCTCGACACCACACACGCTCACCATCCTCATTCGCCACCATCTCATATTTCCCACCTTCCATCCCGCCTTCTCTCTCCTTTTCCACACCCGCCCCCCCCCACCCAATCCTCCACTCTCCCGTACCTCCACTCAACTCGTCCCGGCCTGGAAAAGCACGGGCGGAAGTCCGGTTGCGTGCCATTCCTCTTGGGACGCGTAAGCTCGGCCGTGTGTGAAAACTGTACGTTTATTAATGAGTGGAAAAAGTAAGTCTGAATGTCCGAAAATATCCCTTACTCGTGCGGCACTGCGTCTTTTCTCCCATGTCATTTGATTGTTGGCTGTCATGTAAAGTTTATATCTCTAATACCGTAGTAAACAAAACTTTGTGCTTCCACAGTTTACTTATTATTAGTACAACCGGTTTCGGCAGTCGCGCTACTACTGCCGAAACCGGTTGTGCTTGTGGTAATAAAACTGTGGAAGACACAAAGTTTTGTTTACTACGATGTCCACCAAGTGGAAACTTCACAATTTGGATCTCTAATACCGATTAGTAGTGGAAATAATTACAGAACTTAAGGCCGTAAACTTGACATTGCAGTTGCCACGGGAAAGATCTCAGAAAAGTTGACGGCCTTTGGTTCTCTCATTATTTTACATTGTTTCACGGCCGTAGGTACGTTAATTTTAGACTCTGACGAGTGGTACCGTCAAGTATCAGATGATGTGAATGACATGAAGTAAGTTTAACTCCTTAGCGACATACATTTTCAGTCAAAAAGTAGATTTTACCGTGATCTTGAGAAAATCCTCAAAAGTTTTACTCTTGCATATTTACTTATAGCATTTCTTCCGTCGTCCCAGCTTGCATTTCTCTCTTCTTCATTCAGTTTCTAAATTTTTTATGCAGTAGAATATAGTAAGAGATTAATTGGCGTGAACATCTCGCAGGATAACTGTAAAACTCTGAGGGTGTCGGGACAGTTACGGTAATACCTTTTCGGAGTTAACCACATCCGCCTGTTATGCTGATTCTGCTTTCTAATCTCATTTCTAGACTCCTTAGACTTTGCCTACCACGAAAGGTAACGGTAAAGGTATGATGGTTATACTCACAAATTAAATTCCTTTACCGGAGTATAGGTACTATCGTTCTTGAGGGTGTAACACGCAGTCGTGTAGCGCGAAAATTTGTGGTAGTAAGAAAGGCATCGAAATTTGTAATCATAATGAGGTACAGACCTGTAGGTATTTTTCTTCGTTTAGTACTATTAATTATGTCGTTAGCTCATTGTACTGCCATGCAACCGACATAAACACAAGTTGTATGTAATTTTATGCAGGGAAACTAGATAAGTTGTCAGGGATTAGGTATTGTCGAGAGTGACATGAATAGAAAATGCGTCTTTTTCTCTCTGCATATTATTAAAATTATTTGTGTTGTGCTTGTTTCCCCTTTTTTTGCCAATCCACCATCTGGATGGCCACAAATCTATGTGGTCAGCCCCCACCTCGAGGGAATTTTATTGCCTCATTCAGCTGTCGTTCCCCGAGAGTCATCCTTACTCGGCAAGGATTGACAAAGTGTGACCGCTCGGCTGGATAGGCGATGGCTCTTTAGGCTCGGAGCGTAAAAGAGCTGGAAATCAAGCATTGTAGGAAAAATGAGTTCAATCGAGGTAGTTGTAATGCCTCATGTCTGAATGGTAGCAAAACCTGCAGCTTTACACATTGAAGTATACCCTTAAACATTGTTTTTATGGTAGTTGTTTACATGCAATAGATAGACCACTTAGGATAGAGGTGCCAAGTGACGTTCGTGTCTGAGAGTTAACATGTGAAATCTCGGGGTGAACCCTAGTTCTTCAAGCGTTTAACGGTAATGATCGTGATGACTACGGCATTCGGTTAGGGCATTTAGGTGCTCGTAATGGACAATGAATACTAGCTTAGAAGGCCCGTCAAGTGACAGACACACATGACAAACTTTCTCGGCTGTCAGCAAGTAAACCCCAAACCCAGAATGCTGTTATCCATCATCATTGCGAGAAAGTTAATATCGGTCCCATAGATGGGTTTTTGCATAATATATTGTACATAATTTTTCTGTATAATTTTCGGGAAAAAATCTCGCACGCGTGGATTACGGTATGTTTGAAGTGGAGATGATGCGGCACACCCTTCAAGTCATGGTGCACGTAGGATGATAGGATACGGTGAGAATAGGATGTTTACTGCAACAATGGGAAGGAAAGAGTTGGAAAGGAAATATCATGAATTGTGGTCTTTATGCTCCAGTACTGGGCGCTTTTGAAAGGAATGTGCTTCGTTTGCTTGGCCGTACGAGAATGTGGCTGTTTGAATGAAGGAAAAGATTTAAGATAGGGGAGAGAATGGTGAGAGAGGAATGGATAGATAGAGAAATTAATGTTTGAATGCAATCGAAGAGATTCTTATGACGAGAAATATTATAAGTCTTACGGCTTGGAGAGTATGTGAAAGAGTTCATGAATGAAATTGAAGTGATAAAGTATGGAATGATAGGGAATTATGGAGAACGTAATAGGAGAGCCATGTAGGTACCTAGCCCTAACAGGAATATCTTATCTCTTCCCCGCATGTATGTGCCTATTTTGAAAGAGATTGGCGCTGTGAGATTGCATTTTAATGACGTGAAATTAGCTCTTTTTGGGCCTTTTGACGATTGGCAGGGCTATCAACATCAAAACGAATGCCGAAACCGCAAAAGTCATGCATTTCCTTTCTTTGCAGAAGAAACTTCATTCGAAAAAGCATCGCGAGCTTCGATGGGAACAGTTTTCCACGTCATAAGCAGTCACCGCCCTCCAAAATTCACTTCTTGTCGGTTGGGTACCGATTCAATGCTGCTCCACTTCGCTTTGTGGGCTTTGTGCCGAACGTTGAGAGCAGCGGCATGCGGGGTTTTCGCTCGATGTAGTGGGATTCTCAGGGCCTTTTCTCCCGCAGTCATCTCCGAAGTGTATGCTCGGGGGATGGGAGGGAAAGTTGAGCATCGACTGACTTCGAGTTATCTCTCAACGGAAGAAAGCCGCGTACTATGTAGGTCAATGCCGACTAAATGCGCGCGGACTGCGTGGAAGAAGCATCCGAATTCGCTAATTGGATGTCGAATCTCTCAGAATTGACGGAAGGAAGTAATACTGGGATTGTGTCTGAATTCTGTAAGTCATCATTTTGGCCGCCGCGTTCGGTCTACGTCTGTAGACCTCTGCAACGTTTGAATTCTTAAGAAATACCATTTTGAAATTAGAGTCCCTTATAATTTGGGCATTGAAATCATTATCTTGGCCATATTATTGCAGTGCGGGATATTCGGAATGAAGATAAGGCATAAGAAAACAATGAATGAATGAATGAATGAAAAGTAATGAGATACTCTTGGACAATTGGAAGCGAGGCTGGCTATTGCACTTGAGGGACACAAACTCGAGCAGGTAGAGCATTTTAATTACTTAGGTCAGGGTTGGCCAACCAAAATGATCTTGTGGGCCACTTTGAAAATTCATCATAACTCCGAGGGTCGCGTATAAAATTATATATCCCTATATTAGATTTAAACCCACTATAGACATTATTTTGGAGTGAAAAATGGAAACATAATGAGTTTTTATTATTGTATTAAAGTTATTTTATTAAAGTGTGATGAATCTCGCGGGCCGGAAAAATGTTCATGGACATATGAGCAAAGTTATACGGAAGAGAGTAGCGCTAGCTAGGGAGACGTTTAGTAGTAGAAGGTAGTTGATGACGGTAACATTGGGTTAGGATGTGAAGAAGAGGCTGTTGAAGAGCTTGATACGGAGCGTAACACTGTATGAGACAGAAACGTGGACCCTGGTAAAAAGAAGACGAGAATAGGCTGCCGGCATTTGAGATGTGGGTGTGGAGAAGGATGGAGAAGGTGAGGTGGATGGAGAGGAGGAGCCCACCATCTCAAACAATTCCGATTGCCTTTAATGCATCGTTGCATATTTTTTGTTATACTTTCTCGCGATCCAAAGGAAGTTTCGGTGTTTTTGTTTTGAAAGTTTTCACATTTCTCTGCCCGATATGATTAGTATCAACTTCGCAAGAAAAGTTACTTCATTGTTTTATTTTCCTATCACCAAATGGTGAAAAGAGGATTTTTTTACGTCTGAATCGTCTGCTAAAAAGGATATACTATAGGGAGATTAGCCTCTGAAAGTGTAGAAAATCGGGAAGAGATTTGGGATCGGGAGGTTTGAAATTTAGCAAAACCTACCTTTACCGATAGAATACTTAAAATGAAAATACTGTCAATGATAGAAAACCGCAGGTATGGGTCTACTTCATATTTTATTTTATTCGAAAATTAAATGTTCGATGTGATTCTCATATCTTAGTAATTTCCGGTCGGACAACAATTGTCGATCCCTTTCATGTATCCGCTTCCCCTCGGTCTCTCTGATGTCATCCACTTTAAACCCCTTAATCCCCTTCCCTACCTTTTCGCTTCCGTCCCATCCTGCTCCATGACGTGGACCCCATCCTCCTCACCCGAAAACCACCACCCCCTGAGGCGTTGCCAGGGTTTTATAAGGGGTCAAGGGTATGGGATGCCAGGGTTCTCCATGGCTTCGAGAAGGATGAGAGCGTGTTGGGGGGGGAGGGGTCTCCTCGCGCCGGCGGTTTTCCTTGAATCAAGCAGTTTGCGGAGGTTTTCGGAGAGAAAGTTGAAGGGTTGGTGGCGCATGGGTGGAATGAGGGGGGTAGGGGTAAGAGTGTGTGGCAGGGGGTGATGGGGGGGGCTTTGGAGATCCAGGGAAGTATAAGGGGTTGTTGTTTGGTGGGTGAGAGGGGTGGGCGTGGATGTGGAAGAGGTGCGTGAGTACGTGTGGGGAGGAGCTCGTGGCAGCGGATGTCCTGGGGCGCCCTCTTGCGTACGAGGCAGTGTTTCCGGTTAGGAATTCTATCCTGGACGCTGTCGGTAATTTTCCGATTTTTCGCCCCTGAGTCCCAGAGTATTGTTGGTCTGGTTATCGGGATACTGCTTCCATAACCCGGAAAATAATCACAGAAAATAGATGAACAAAATTCATGTATCATTAAAAATGACCATGATCATTATGAGGAATTGAGTACACAGGATACTATCCGGTGTCAGCGGGGTAAAGTCCTTGCCTGCTAGCCCAGGGTCGCGGGTTTGAGTCCCGCCTGGATTGCCCGACTTGCCCGCCTGGGTTGCCAGTTCGTTTCCCACCCGCGTCTCTCCACGCATGACATGGCTGTTTGTGTGACGTTAAATGAGTTATATGTGAGAGGCTTGGAAGTTCCAATGTCGCTCAATAAAGACGACAGTATTCTTATTATCTTTATCACTAAACAAAGAAAAATGCAAGAAACAAAACTGACCAATCACTCCATATCCAGTAAGAATAATGCAGGTATAGAAAGCTATAATAAATGAAATGCAACATATCCTAGCCATACATTATTACGAAGAAATATATCAGTCGGGAACCAATTTGCAGGTAGCAGAATTCGGGCTCGCTCTCCGATAATTGCTGCAAGAAGCAGTCAAGAGGTAAGTATTGGAGGGGTAAGGGTTTATAAATTAAGCGTAATTCCTAACGAGACGCCATAGACTATTTTTAAAATTTCGGAATGGACCTGTCACCACCGTTTCTCGACGATTGTTTCTCTCCGTCTCATTTGTTTGTTTAACCCTTTTACTGCGTTATAGAACAGCTTGATTAATTCATAATAAATTGCTAGTATCCTCCTAAAATTTCACCGTATTTTATGCTAAATATGACAATTTACGTTGTTTTATACTGAAATTTCAATGCCTTTTTTAAAACCGTTGTTGCATGGCATAAAATTGATCACCACGGGTTGGATTGGATTTTGGAGAGGCCAACGACAGCTACTACTTCACATAAAATACGTTTGGGGATATAGTTAATCTCATTAATTGAGAAAGGAAAGTTTTTAACGTTGAAAACAAATTTTCTCGTCCTTCGGCGGATAAAAATGTTCATTCAAATTCAGACAAACTTCGCTGTAAAATGATAGAGAAAACCTGATATATGACGGAATAAACTGATTGAGATATTTTCCGTAGAACCCCGGAATCAGGGGCGAAGGTAACTAACTCTGGACTGGACTGGTCGTAGTATATTTTCCGAATTTTTTAAACAAGTCGATAGTGTTTTGGATTATATATCGGATCATTAGTTTGTGACCATTTCTTTGGCTAGGAACAATGAAGAAATATTCATTGTACTATGACCTACCGATTGTGAGGAGTTTACTATTCCATCTCTCCAGGCGCAAGTTTTAAGAAGGAACGTGTTTGCTGTTACTAATTTATTTGGGCGTGCCTTTTCTTTGAAATACATTCAATAATACCCATCTTATCCTCTTTGGGATCGACTTACTCACGAAAAGGCTATCGAAGAAAGTTTTGTGCTCAATTTGCTTTCATTTGCTTTGTGTCAACCTAAGTTACGACTGCCAAATACTTCATTCATCTCGGCTAGGTTTCTCCAGAAACAATAATTTCTTTAAAACGGCCTTGTTGTTCAAAAAACATGGCTAGATTAGTTTTGATCAAATTGCACTGAAATGGTGCTTATGACTATAAAAAGAAACCCGTAATATGTGTTATAAACTTTGCTTTCTGTTAATAATTGTTAGCGCACTCAACTGGTGAAGATTGGTTTAATTTGAAATCAGTAATAATCCTCTACACACTAAGAAGTGTAGGGCACAATCAATCAATTATATTTTTTCATGCCTGTATGCGCTCTATACTTTTTCATCCCTTCTATGAAATCTGTCTTCCCCGCTTCCCGCTTGTGATATATCATCCATTTTACCATGTTTATAAGCATCTTTTAACACCTCATAACCTCTTTTTACTACCTACTTTTGATCTTCTCTAAATTTTTCCTCTCCTCACTCATCATGCCAACATCTTCCTCGTTCATCTTCCTTTACGTTCACCTCGCCTTCTTTATTCTCCACCGCACCCACTTCTCAAACGCCTCCAGCCTATTTACAGTCCACGTTTCTGCGCCACATAACGCTACACACCATGTAAACTTCCATTTTAACTTAATTTCCTGGAATTTCTCCTACTCTTGAAATGGATAACTCGTGTAATCAACTTCTCTGTAGTTGACGGAACCAATGAGGTTGGTAAACTCGTGGATGGCGTCGGATGCCTCGGGGTCTCATCGCGTGCACAAGGGATGCCTGCTTCTTTTGCTTGAGAGGAGGGTGTTTCTATAGGGGTAAAAATGCGGAAAATGGACGGAAGAAGGTGGTGCAAGTGGGGAGAATGAAAGGGGAAGTAGAGAACCGAGTTGGCTGGAGAAGGATGAAGCATGCGGGGAGATAAGTTGAGTGGTATGGAGAGATGGAATATTTTAGTTTCGCTGGGAGATAAGAGGGAATGCTTAAGAGCGAGAATGAAGAAATGGGGGTTGTATATTTCTCCTTCCTATCCCCCTGCAAAGGATTCAGCTGGAGAGCTTAGTTTAATTAATACCATCCGGGGACAGCAATGCGAAACGAAGTGCATTTTGAGGATAGTACTCTCCTACCGACGCTTTATAAACCGAGATACTCGCCTTAGGATGGACTGCGCAACATCTGATGGGAATTGCCTTCGAACCTTTGTTGTCTTGCTCTTTATAATTATTCATCAATACTTGGATACCCTTCGTTTTAGTTTTTTGAGCCATCAACTACCAAATGCGTAAATTCTTTTTGCGTCACACTTATAGCGTGGTCATGTGTTCCATATGTGCCGACGTTTCGTGAGTAGGTGTTACATGAAAGCACAGAGAGGTAGGGAGGACCTGACCCGATATGTTACCCGAGAATAATTTACTGGATCACATCAATATGTGCCTGGAAAGAATGAGGTACAAAATAGTGACCAGTATATTTTAGTCTTCTGATGCCCCCAATTTTATGGAAAATATAATGCTGAAGTCGTGAAGCACAATAAAAATGAACCAACTTCCGAAGGGCCATGAGAAGCACGAGAACGTGACCACTCGTTTAATTTGCTTTAAAAATCAATACCACAAATAAATGAATAAACATAATGATACTGATAATGCCCGAATGTTCCAATCCAGTTCCATGGAAGTTATGGGAAGGAATTAAGAAGGAATGGGGAAGTGACCGGCCTGCGAGGGGACACAGTGGATAGGGATCATGTTCGAAACTTACATTCATTTGAGGCACACATATCACTGAGAATGTAGCTCTTCGCAAGTTCGCGTATCAACCGACTGAATATTCGTAGACGACTCGTAGTTCCGATGTGCATTCACATTTTTCCAGGAAAATGATTATGAGACTCCCTCTTGTGCAAACCTGCACGCGGCGCGATATTTAACTTTTTTACGAAACAGAAATGCTCGTAAATTTTGTACTATTTGTTAGGATACGACTAAAATGATGGGGACCTTTATTAATCGGAAAAATTTATTTGTTGAGTGTGCTAGTACGCATTTTTTCAATTTTATTGTCCTCACTTTCACAAATTTTCCTTTTCTCTCTTATGCAAACCTGCGCGCGGCGCGATATTTAATTTTTTTTACGAAACAGAGATGCTCGTAAATTTTGTACTATTTGTTAGGGTAGGACAAAAATGATGGTGACCTTTATTAATGGGAAAAATTGATTAGTGGAGTGTGCTAGTGCGTATTTTTTCAATTTTATTGTCCTCACTTTCCCAAATGTTCCTTTTTTAAGGGCGGCTTGACCTTAATTGGTACTCATTGCGTCATCAGGTTAGTCATCGTTGGTCATTGTCGAACACCATGACTCCCATTGATGTTGTGGTACTAAGGCTTAGTTTGATAAATGCCGACGGGGGAGGGCAATGATGAACGAATTGAGTTGTTAGATAAGGTGAGGTCAGGGAGTGCATACTCACCCATGGACACTTGATTGCGTAGAATACTCGCCGCGGAATCGATTTGCCTATCACTCAACCTGCTGGTGGATATGGTGTGAGGAAAATCAGGATTGGAATAGCGAGAAAGTGTAAGAGGGCGATGTTGTATGGGTAAGGAGAGAGAGGGGCAGAGGAGTGGAAGGTTAAGGATGTAGACATGTAAGGAGGGAAAGTGAGTGGTGGAGGCTTTAAGGAGGAGTACAAGTTTTGCGCACGCATGGGACAGTGCGGTAGGAGGCTTACAAGAAGAGGAGGGAGAGGGACGAAGGTTAGCGAGGCGGGTGGTTCAGATGTGGAAACATCCCGAACACGCCAGTCCTCCCGAGGCCTTTGGCGGCTCCTGAGGGGTGAGGAAGGAGCGGGAATATACAGTATAGCTCCCCTAAAAAAGTTCCTGGTGCAGACCTGCTCGGTGTGAAGAGTACGTAAAAGTGGAGGGGATGAAGGAAAAGTATTGAGGGGCATAGAAGGACGCGGACGAAGAAGATAGGGTATAAGCCAGGGGTCTCAACTTACTTTTCGAAAAAGACACGAGACATTTACGCGCCAAGCAATTCGTATAATCTCTAGGACGATACATATTTTGCATAATTAAAAAGTAATGTCTTCCACCTGTAAAAATGTTCCTTGTGGAGTGTTAATTCACGTTTTTAAGTTTAGTCTCTTTTAGTTCTCGGGAACACGTTTTCGAGGCGAAATAAATTATCCGAAACTAAACATGTCGGTCGGATATGAAATCACATGACGTGTTGAATCCGTAAGTAAAAGTACTTAATGGCCAAAGTTTGGTCAGTTTGCATGTATCTTTCTGCGTTTTGAATTCATAGTCCTGCGCAGTTTTAGCTAACCCCAAAGGATGCCACCCAGCACCGTCCCACTACTGTGGAATCGCTCGGATCATTATCTTCCCCTTCTAGACACTACCCCTCCGTCCCCATCCTCTACCGGTGCCTGGAGAGTCACCCTTCCCAGTCCGTTCAAAGGGGTGAGTCTACGCATTGCCTTTTGAACTCCGGTATGTATTGTCAAAATCTGAGACATTTTGAGGTCTTTCTGTGAGAAAAATCGGTAACTCACGGCAGGTAGTGGTGAGTCTTCTCTTTTCTCCATGAACTTCTGCTGGATGCAATTAAGAAGGGTTTTCTGACTGGACCTTCGCACTAAACTGTGTTCCTCCCCAGTTTCGCAGGATTGTGACAGTTCCGTAACTCGTACCAAAATAGTCCTCTGTGCGGCACCAGAAACTTTGGTAAGTGGTATAAATGGAGTGGGGAAAAGTCATATGGAGGTCTCCTCATGGAAGTTCATGTGTTGTCATAATCTGAGATATTTTGAGGTCTAACTGTGAGAAAAATCAATAACTGACGACAGGTAGTGGTGATTCATCCCTTTTCTCCAAGAGCTTCTGCTGGAAGCAATTAGAAGGGTTTTCTGACTGGACCTTAGTACTAAACTATCTTCCTCCCCAGTCTCGCAGGTCTGTGAAAGTTCCGTAACTCATGTACAAAAATCGTCCACTGTGCGACAACGGGAACTTCAGTAAGTGTTATAAATGGAGTGGGGAAGAGGCATATGGAGGTTTCCTTTCCCTCAAGTGACGAGAGGAGAAAGGGAGTTGAGACGGCGGGCCGTTCAGCTGCTTGGGGACGGTTATGAAGGATGTGTGGATGTTGGGGTTTTTAGGAGAGCTGGGGGTCGACGAAGAAGGTTACACTGGGGAAGAAGGCTAAGGAAAAGTATGTTCGACGTCGTTTTGGGTGAGCGGGGAAGGGCACGGAGGTGTGATAGTGGTTTCGGAGATTAAGGCGCACGAAGGGGTGAAAGGCAAAAGAGGAATTTATGCAGAGAACACTTGGGTGGGCGGGAGCTTGATGAGGAAGTCGGAGGAGGTGGTCCTGGGGTTTTGAGGGCGTGGGACGGGGAGGATGAGGAGGAGAGGTCTTGGTCGGGAAGGCGCTCAGATGGGGTGGTAGAGATTACGGGGAGAAGGAGGAGAGAGCCCTGAGGGCAGCCGCCGCCCCACCTTCAAAGTGTCCATAAGGGAAGCCTTTCACTTCTGAATGTCGCAATTAATTAAAAAAGTTATCACTTTTCCAGCCAGCTCTGCCTTTCCTGTATGCTATTTTGTCCAGCTTTAGCTATTTCTGAGCCGAGGCTGCTTGACAAAGAAAATATCTTACCTACGTTCATACCCATTACGCCTTTCTATTTCGGGATTGACACATTTGAGAAAATGTTATTTCGGCAACAGTTTGGTACTGTACTAATTGCTTCAGAACTAAGTTGACTCTACTTCAATAATTTCCCCATTAATGTTCTCATTCTTAATTTTTCACCTCAGTTGTTCAATATACACATCAATTCAAGTTAGAAAAAAATATTGCCGGTAAGAAGTGGTTCGCCGTCACGCTCAATAGGACCAGCCGGAGAAAATGCATGACGACCTGAGTTGTGAATTCACCTGAGGTTTGGCCATCATTTTTTAAATAAAATTCTGATGTTATGCCTGATAACATCGACTACGTCAAACGATATTTTTCTATGGAATTTCCTTCACTTTTTTGCGTCGTAATAAAGTTAACTTTAGTCCTTTTCCTAACAATACTGCTTAATGTTTTTTTTAAATATTTCCACTTCCCTTCCAAATATTTCGATTGAGAGTGCAATTGAAATCTGTAAAAATTTGAGCATTGATCAACGCTATCATTTGACATAAAGTCCTCTATTGTATTTAATGGTTCCAACGGAAAACCCGTGCTTCTTCCTTATGAAGTATTAGGGCCAAACATGAGTTTTAGCTGAAGTGTGGGGTCAAAAGAACTGGGATATATCAAAGGCAATCGCTAAATGAAGCCCGAAGGCCAAGTGTTATGTTTTATTCATTATTAAATTATCAAATATCTATTAAATATTTCTCAGTATTTTAACAAAAGAAATGTTCCCCCTTTCTATATTTAAATATGTTCCCCCTTTGATAACACTTAAACTCAACGGCAGTCTGATGTAATACTCAGAATCCGAAATCTTTGTTGACTTCAAGTTAACAAAAACGCTACCTCATCTTGCACTTGACATTAACCAGACTTTAAACAACCGGCCTAACTATCGTATTTTCTTTAGTTACTTAATTAAAATAGCATAAGTAGGTGAGCTCAATTGCATTAACCCTAATAATTATCATCCATACTTAAATGTTACACTAAAGAACCAATTGTATACAATGTTTTAACATTCAGAAAAATCATGAAAAGTTATTTAAGTAGGTGTTTTTAGTCTCATTCAATGCAGGCATTAAGTGATTAAATTTTACCATATCTTACTGATCATATCATTCTTATGATTGACGTAATCTACCATTGAAGGCATGGAGATACTTTAAATCCTAAAAGGAATATGATTTTATAATGAGTGTTCCTTCACTTGAATATTTCTAGATTTTATATAGTTGTATGTAAATTTTTTAACTTAAACGATTTTTTGACCTATTTTCTTTTATTTCCAGGATCATCTTAAAGGCCCCGAATGGGCATGGAAATAAGTTGGGTAAGTGCCTCATTTTCTCTTTCTATTAGTTTAAATAGGAGAACATGCTGAATCCTTTGGTATCTTTTTTCCTTCGGCCTCCCGACAATTATTCCCCCAGTTTGCCAACTAGTTTCCGTATTTCCATTTCCATCGTTTTTAGGGTTTATCCAGAGTACTGGTTTTCTTGATGTGCTCTCATAACTCTTTTCATCTCCACCATGTCGTTCCCACAAAGGGAATATTAATCCGATCCGTGACAATTTCGCGTGGCCCATTCTCTGCACGATGACCCATATACGTTTCGCTTGCATCATATACGCATACATATGTATATATTTGAATACATTGTTCATACTCCTCTGGCTCTCTCTCCTCCTCCTACATTGGCCCAGGCTAACTGGCTTAATAGAGTGGAAGTAATAGCAACGCGAACTCGAATACGGGGCACAAATTCTATCCACTTTAGCGCAGCTTGCATTGGAAACTTCCTTTTCTAACGCACGAGAGATCAGTTGTTTCGCGTTTCAGTGACAGGTATGCGCATGCAGCTTGAGCAGAAGGTTGGGGGAGTTGGATGGGGGCGGAAGGAAGGGGAGGGGGTTCTGAGGGAGATTGAGAAGGGGGAATGCGGGTAGCAAGGAACTAGTCAGTGGTGGTGGAGCAGAGGAGAGATTTTGACAACAGATGGCGTGGATATTCCGCTTCCCCTTCCCTTTGTAGCCGACGAACATAAGATAAGAAACTCGCTCTATTTCAGTGTTATTTCCATTTCAGATTGTAATAATGGAATTAACAGTTTTCTCGCCCAATTAAAAATTAAAACGTCATGGAAACTGAGAATTAGCTTTCTGGGATCACCCTAAATAGCATGGCAAGTCAGCTATTCTAAATTTCTTGGAAAAATTGAAAGGAATGTAAAATGACGTAAGCGTTTCTAAAAAGTAGTGGAAAGGCATAATCTTAATGCATGATTTTAAGTGGCCAATTTAAAAGAATTCATCTCACATTGTCAATTTCAAAAAGTTGCAATTTCTTGTCTTTAGTGATAGGATCTAGAAATATGATGTGGATTTGCGCTTAATAATTAAGTAATTCTTAATATTTAAGCCTTCATCGCTACCCATTACAGTTAATATAATATTAGGTGAGGTCGTATTTTCTGTAATTTTTACTTTCAGCTGGTTAGATACAAATGCTGAACGTAATTAAAGTACCCGGGAATACCTTTCCGTAGTAGCAATGAAGTTACCGACGCATTAATGATCATTCTGGTCATTAATTCGCGCGAAATTTTAGGGAAAAAATAATTTAGATCTGCCCCTCTCCAATTAAACTAAATGTTATGTGAAATGAAAAGTAACTTTTGTAGTGTCTAATTTAGTTCTTCTATTTGTTGTATGTACTACTTACTGACGCCAAGTGTAATGTGTAAGTACCATGTGTACTCCATCGACTGAGATTATTAATTACAAAAATATACTTGCTTTTGAGTTTGCATATGATTTGATACACAGTGGTTGAAGGAGCCTTAATTATATATCGGCGTTCATTTTTCTTATTTAATGGTGTTTTTCCGTGGTCTCATGCCTAAAATTTGATGGGTGATTTGGCGTTTAGCATAATCTATTAGTCGAATACGTCTTATACGTTTTTAATTGATTTTAATACGTAGAATATCTTACTTAGCCTTGTAATTAGGCCATTTGTGGCTGTCTTAATTGAGTTATCTATAGTTTTTATAAATATTCCCTCAACCTGATTTTCAGTCATTTGGAGACCATCTTTATCAGTTCGCTACCCGATTTCGCGAACTTAGTGACAGATCAGCGGCTTTTTTTCCTAATTGTGATAAGAAAAAAATGTCAGTTTTCGTATGGCAGCTGTTGTTTCTGTAACCCATTGAAAAATTATAATGATGTTCACTATTTAGGAGAGAGTTAGAAGAATCGTATCCCGTTTCTGCATCAATAAATGAGACATACTTATCCTTCATATTAGGTTGATGAATGCTCAACTGTTTCACGGTTTGTGCATTTTGAAGTTTTCGGAAATCCAGGTGTTGTTATCGTTATTTGACAAAAAATGCCATTGAAGAGAAAGGATCAGTCTTGAAATAAGGACTGAGGAAAATGCAAGGCAATTTTAAAATTGATAATCACTGGTAATCTTATAGGAGGATCCTAAAAGAATGAATATAAATGGCCAATTTTGGTCAGAAAAAGAGAGTCAAATGGCATTATTAATACCATGAATTTTTTTTAAAGTTTGAACCGTTTAAAGGCTATCATTGTTAAGAAAGCCTGGGGCCTTATTTCAAAAATATTTTTATTGATAATTTTCCTCTTTATATAAACCTACCCTATGCGTTACATTACCTTTTGTAGTGCTTTAAATGCAGCGTTATATCATATTCTCTTACTTCTTACACAGCCGAACTAATGAGTAAAAAAAAATTCCTGCTATTCCTGCACCATTTGTAATAATATAAAAAACATCTTGTCAATATTTGTGCATAAAGCTTTAAAACTTCATCTTAGAAAATTTTTTGTACTATTAGATTTTTCGTAATAATGACATCCTACGAGGCAACAACCTAGGGTAATTAGCCTGGAATTCTCTCTGAAAGGACTGATTTTCTATGCATATAACTTAAAAATTGATTTTTAATTTCGGATTAGAAAAGTTAAACTTAACACATGATAAACACGTCTTTTTCGTTACTCTAATGCTTTCAATAAAGAACGATATTTTGTCATTTTGTAAATGAACAACTCATGCAATTATTGTAGCAAGGCTTGTTTAAGTGTAGCATCAATTAATTTACTTATCAAAATATCAACCTCTTCTACGTTTATTTATGAGTGTAATATTCCACCCATGTCACTCACTACATAATAGCATAATCGAAAGAAAGAGACATTCGTGTACCGAAGCGCGCGTATAAACTAAAATTCTCTTTATTTTCTTCGGAACCGAGAATAATTTCAATTCATGGTAGTTTTTTTGAAGTATTTTCTTCACATCGATTTAAATGACGATTATTTTGATATAAGCCTGAAATGGTTATTTGGTACCTACTGCGTTACGTATGGAGCAATGTTCCTGAGAGCAGAAATAAATAAGCAGTTTCTTACATCAAGGCACTCGCTCGACCGAATAAAGAAATCATTTCCTGTTCTTCCCTTTTCTTGTCGTTTTCGGTCCCGTGCGAATGTCATCAGTTTCCTTTTTGTTCATGTGACTTATGTGAAGATTAAAGCAAATTACCATACAAAACAAAAACATTTTTAACGCTGATTCCGAAAGGTTGTACATTGAGCCATTGTCATTGCAGGTGAGCAGATATATTCTGGGTATTCGTTCTCCTATTTTATTCCACCCGAGTTTTCTGTCGATGCATCTATGTGCGCGAGATTTACGCTACACGTTGCCACTGTCAGTTCACCCTGGTGATCAAGGGTAATTAGTGATGATAGCATAAAAAAGGTGTAAGTAGCACAAGACTTATCATTAATATAACATTCACCTCTTTCCTCTCCGCTATTATTTTCACTAATTCCTCCCTTGTAATGGCTGGTTGCTAACTCCCCCCGCCACACGCCCCTGCGGAAGTTCTAAGGGCTGTAGGTATGTAGATGTGGTAAAGTAAGTTCGTATTTGCCCATACCAGTCCATTTATTCTCGATATTTTCTTTTCTCTTATTATTCCACTCGAATTTACCCTTTACCAACTTGGATGCAAGTGTATGCACGGGCGATGGCCGGCTAAACGTCGCCACCTCGGGTTAATCCACGGAATCTAGGGGGACGACAGACGTCCGAGAAGGAAGGGGTGATCTGAGGGGGCGGGGGGTCGTCCTCTGCGAGGCGGAGAGCCTCATCTCTCCTCCCGTCACGTCCCATGTCCTGAGAGTTCGCGGCCTTTAGGTTTTCGAAGGAGGGAGGGGAATGCAGAGAATGCAAGATAAGCGACGGGAGTGGCCATTACGCGGGCTAATGGAATGGGGAAGCAGAGGGAGAAAGGGATGGAAGGAGAGGGATGGAGGGGGTGAAGAAAGGAACTTAAAGGGCGGAAAGAGGGAGGGGATGGGGGTTTGGCGGACTGTCTTGCATCGGCCGAGGGGAAGGGAAGGAAGATGAGAGGACGCTCGAAGGAATGGTCCGTAAAAAGGTTTTTATCCTCGGAGATTTTTTTCCACTCCCAAATCTTCTCCTCTCTCGTACGCAATTCCCATTTGTCCACCCATCTGACTTCTTCACCTCCCCCCCACACTTTCTCCCTCCCCTCGTCTTTAGTTCTTTCCCTCCCCTCTCTTTCACTGCCTCTTCAAAAATCCTCTTCCAAGTTCCATATTTTCACCGCCGATGCTGACGTCTTAAGCCGTTCTTTTTTTTCCTCAACTCAGAGGTGGAGGGAATACAAAAGGAAAGGGCGGATCTTCCCTCGTCCCTTCCATGCTCTCATTCTCTCCTTTTTTCTCGCTTGCTCCCCCTATATCCTAATGTATGCTGTTGAGTCGGGTGGAATATTTTCGTGCCAAGTCCGTCGATTACTTTTTGCCGGAGGGAATATATTTTAAAGAGGAACAGTTTTTTTATTTAGACATGCGAGCATTTTATCCTCCGTGGTGAGTATTGTTTCTTTGCATCTTTGCCGATAAGGAAGGCGTCGGGAAGGGAATTGAAGCTAGGGCTGCTAGGAAAGACGTTGGTCGATATTTTTTAGCCGAAGCGACCATTATATGGGAGAAAAAATTCAGATAGGCAAGCACTTTCTTCGGTCTTATTCGTTTGTTTGTGTCCTTGCTGATAAGGAAGCCTTTAGAAAGGGAAGATAGGGGAAAAATGCTGGTAAATATGTGCGTCGATTATTTTTGCCAGAGCGAGTGTTACAAGGGAGACGTTTTCTGAAATATCAGCATCTTCTACAGCCTTGCGCGTTTTTACGCCTTTCTTCCGCTTCTAGGGAAAAGAGTAGAAAAAGTGTTGCGTGCAATAGGATAGTTATCAGATATTCTGCCGAAGTTTTAATGTGAATATTTCAAAGTAGAGAATATGGATACATAACTTTTCTCCGACTCAATTTCTTTGTTTAAACTTTTACAAACTATAAATACGTTGAAAAATCAGGGTGGAGTAAATAAATCATAAGAGTTAATGAAAGTTTTCATTCATTAGAGTTTGATATCTCCATGATGTTAGTAAATTTAGAATTTCATTACATGTAATTTTTGCCATCCGATTATGAACTATTTTAGAATTGCGGTTTTTTGTGTCATGAATATTTGTGAAACCTCGCGTCGATGTTAAATATTTTATATTGCTTTGATTAAATTCAACGCTTCATAGTGTTAGTTATTTTTCGTTAAATTTAAAATTTCAAAAATTTAAGTGCTTTTGCAGTCAGTAAAAATCTTATTCATCAACGTCTTAATGTATTAATTAACCGGGTTTCGATGGCTGAGTATCATCATAGGGCACCTGATGACGATGCTTAACCATCACAACATGGATCGTGGAGAAATGTGAAATATACTGCGGTTTGTAAAAACTACAAAGTTACTAAATTTGTGATGGAGTACCTCAAAGGTAACTAAGAACAATTTTTAGTCTCAGTGAATGCCATACACTCTTAATTTTGGTAGTTCTATACACCATTGCTAGTCAAAAGGAGATTTGGGGGCGATTCGTAAATTATAAAATTAGGTTTGTGGTGAGTTAATTCTTTGCACTAATCAACAATTGTTTTATTTCCCATTCAAAAATATATTGAATTTTTATTTTAAAATAATAATGACAGATACCAGTTTACCAAGCAGTTTGATTACTCTCATATTTGGGAGTTCAAGGCAGGACGGGGAATCTAAAAAAGTCAATGCCACGGCATAATAAATAAAAAAGAATTATGATTCGCGTCCGAAACTTTCGATGCAAGATGGACTTTGTGTTAAAGTATTGATGGAGAACAAGTCTATACACCTACTCATTTTGGTTTATCCTCTCAGCAGATTTGTCATAAATAACCAAAAATTACAGCATGAAACTTCTATAATTAAAGTACTAGCGGACCTCTTTATTATAAAAAAGTTTATACCTGAGACAATCCTAAATAGAAAACTTTTTTTTGCTTATTGACTTTATTTGTTCAGCATCGATTTTAGTCCGTCCGGACTAAATAAAATTCTGAATCTTTCAAGCTGTGCTAGTGACACACATTTTAGGGCTGAGTTATTTTAAGGATAAATTGTCTCTTACCTCAAGTGGATCTTTTAATATTGAAAGGTTTTTTATATTAGAATGAGATTTGTGATACCACCCCGCTGTTTGATTATTTTATCGCCGTTTTATATAGATGAAGGAGATAAAGGTCCTCGGAATGTTTTGATGGCCCAATCATAAAAAGTTAAAACTCATTCGCGGTCGACATTTTTAGTCGAAGGTCAGTTACGCATTGGAAAGAGTGATTCATGGGAAAACTCTTTTCCCGTCTCCGGTGGAAACCCTCAACAAATGTAGTCTTAAGTGAGAGCGGCAATAAAATAGAATACGACGCCGTCTGCTTTCGTTCAACGTCACCGGGCGTTCCCTGGGGCGCAACCAAGGAGGGTCGCCCGGAGGGATATGTCGGAGCGACCGCCGAATTCGGTTCCTTTCCCGAAGAATTTCCAACTTCCACACCCCTTCCCCTTTCGCTGTCGTAAGTCCTCCCCTTTCCTCCCTCTTTCACCCTCTGCCGTAAACTCTTTCCCCCTCTCACTGCTCTCCTACCCCTGGAGAACCCAGCCGAAGTCTCTCCCTGGACCGTACCCCTCTTTCCCCGGCCCGCAGAATGCTCACCAAACCCCCGTACTAAGAGAGTATTTCCCGGACTCGCCCTACTGTGTTCCCCTCTGCATCCTTCCTCTCCAGCGCACTCACGCATCCCTCCTACCTTGGCCGCGCCACGTCACCCAGCCGCGTAAAAGGGGCAATTTTATTGCCAGTCCCCACGTTTCCCAGGAGACGAATTCCTGACGTGACTCAAGCCTTGAAAGTGGGGGGTGTGTGTGTTGTAGAGAGGGGAGTAAGGATGGACCCGCCTTCAATTTTCGCATCTTACCGCTTCTTTCTTTTCTCCCCCTTATAGCGCGCGAGCAGACAAAAACCCTGACCGCCTTACTGCCCTCGTCCCCCTCTCAGTTCTTCTATCGTTCCCATCCTTAACAACTCTCTGATCCCAGTGGTACCCTTCCCCCTCCTCTCCTAGGTTTGTCCTTCTGTCCCCTTTACACCCCTCAGCCCTCTTGAAAGCCCCCTCCTCATCCTCCCTCCGTCTCTGCTCTCTTGACGTGAGGCCAACATCCCCCATCTCTCAGGGACAATCTTTTATTCCTCCCCTTTCTCCCTCCGTACTTATTTCCCCGAACCTCCTCCCCTCAATATATACGGTGACAATTGAGCTCCAGACGTTGATCTAATCTCGGGGCCATCTCCCAATCCATACCGAATTTTCCGCCCTCGGGAGATATCCTTCGAGTGGTCTGGTGGGGGCGAAGGAAAGGCGGGGGGAACTTTTTCTATTCTTTCCTAAAATCACCATCTCTCCCCACCGTTTTATTTTTTCGGCTAGGTCGCCCTAGTCTGTGTCTATCTACTCGACCTCTATTCCATTTCGAATCCGTGTATTGCCGTTGGCGGCTCTGTCTTTCTCCCCCCGCACTGCTTCCCCCTCCGCAGGGCCCTCTATCCTCCGGCTGTAAGGTTTAAACCATCCAGCGCGCATCATCCCGTAAGTTTGACGAATCAGCGGAATCATCTTTGGATTTTTTTGACGACTAATCCCGAGGGCTGTTTACATAATTCAGCGCGAGGACGAACGCAGAGACGTTCTCGCGAGATGGCCCGGGAGGACCTCAGCGTCTCCTGATGATCGTCGCAACTGCTGACGCGGAATAAAGCTTGCGAGTCGAAGGGAGATAGTAAAAATTTTAATGCGGCGCGGCGTAGCGCCGCTCGCGGGATGTTTATTTTGTATAGTCTTGTCTTTTTTTCCTCGAGGAAGTCCTGTCGTCTTGGTTGAAATTTTAAGATGAGTCGTGGAGAATCATTGGAAAATGGTTTCGTTGATATCCTGATTAGATGTGAAACTTTTTCTAAGTCTATAGTAGCGTACCCGTATGAAATTTCCGAATGCTTGTGAAAGATAAAGTGTTAGGATTAGGCGTGTTGCCAGTGTTTGTTCTCTAATTTTATTATAGGCTCGCTATTCAAGCCAGAAAAAAGATTCTCCAAGCTACATGACGTGGTATTCAAATGTACTTCTCCAACAAGTTTGCTTTAATTTTTCGATATTTGCATTAAACGCTTTTTATTTATCGAAACTTCTTTGGTATTTCACAGTATTATATGTTAAATTATTTCAATATATTCCATATTTCCATATTGCCGTTGATGTTTTTTCCAAGGCACCAATTTACCAGGTTTATTCGTGAATTTAATGAAACTTGTAATGAAATAAGATGCCAATTATATTTTTTTATTCGGCCTCCGATTTAAAGAATAAGAAAAACCTCTTCCTGTAACCAGCTTCGTTTATATCTAAATAAGGGGCTTTCATTGGCTATGTGTCGCGTAAATGATGATTATGTTTGTTTGGCTTGAAGGAAAATCTTTCCATCATAATGCCTAGTAAGTACACAGATTTGATGTAAGATGGAATACATTTTGGGTTGTAAGTATTCTGTCCTATTCATCGTTTCTATCCTCCAGGAATGCACTACGTAGCTTTTGAGACCCAGTATAGCATGAATTAAATGAAATTTAAAGACCATCATCGTTTCCTCAGCATATCAGAAGGTTTAGGTCCCCAAAAGACAAATTCAAAGGGCCTGTATTTATCTAAGAATAGAACTCGATCTTTGTTTACTTTGTAGTACTCCATCACATTTGTGGTAATTTATTAACTCTTTTAACTTTGTACAGATTACGAAAAAAGTTCAACTTTACCAATTTATGATGGCTGAGTATCATCAGGTGAGGAATTTTTATGTGGCCTGTAAAAGTTACATGAGCTAATAAGTTACTGCATTTATTTGCATTATAATAAAGCATATCATTTTCTTCATACATTTTACGGTTCTCGTCTAGTTTGCGCTGCCTTTCCAGCTTTCCATTCTAAGTTCAATTAATTCCAGCCGAAGATGCATTTGTTCCAACTGAATGAATGCCTGTCGCATTTCATCTACACTCCTTCCTGGTGTTATTTATGGCTCTTTCTCTCAAGTACTTAAAGTAAGAAAATTAATCAGAAAAATTTCTCCAGGCGTTAGTGGTGGTTGAATTATTGAGGAAAATGTGTGTGATTTCACCTGGTTGGTTTAATTCCATGTTCTTCAAAATGCTTTACCTTAGTCTTTACCGCGTAATCGATTACCAATGCTGTGAGAATCTGTATTGAATGCTGGAACGATGACTCGTTAAGTAGATTGTAAGTTCCATGGATAGGATCTTAATTAATAGAAATTTAAAAAATTCATGTTTTTTTATCAAGCTTCCATTAAGTACTCAGAAATGTAGGACAAGTAGGTACTGTCAGGAGCCTGTGATATTTACGATAATTATTGATAAATTATTTCAATTCCTCAAAAATGCTCCAAGCGGAATCATAAAAAAGGAATTTTTAAATTCAATGTATGGCTAAAATACTGTTATTCTGTATGTGATTACCGAATGCTGGGTAATAATTGGGGGTCAGAGAGTACACTACAGTTATTTCAAGTATGAAGGAGCCCATAAGATGGGAATAGTAAAAAAAATGTAATATTTGTGACCCGGTGTGTCAGTACACTGCATATACCTCCTAGTGGTGGGTCGCGGGCAGCAGTATGCTGGCTCTCAAGGTAGTCCTTTCAGAAGGGATCCTAGCTTGAGCAGAATAGGAAAAGCGGGCCTATGGTATTACTTTGCTTTGGCTTCTCTTGTGGCATACTGGCGTAAATGTGCCAAAACTGACGGGTAGTGCGTCGTAACCGTTAGCAGGGAAAGCTGCACGTGATGCGGGACCTGCGAAGGCTGGTAACCTTGCATACTCTATTACAACTTACTTCTAAACGTTCAAAATGTTGCCACGGACAGCCGAAGTCACGATGGGCGGAGGAAGCTGAATAAGGTTGGCCCCTCAAGATACGGACTGGAAACGAACTGGACTCTCGGTACTTGGTATGTGAGAGGAGTGTATGGAAACGAAGCGTAAGGGGCGGGATGCTGTTACATTAGATGGCGGTAGCATGGCATTGTGGTCAGGAGTTGAAGATAATGTACACGGCAGTCAAGGTGTAGGGCTCATTCTAAATGAGAGAGCTAAGTTGCTAGTAAGGAAGTACGAGTTAGTATCCCCTAGATTGCTCTGGGTTCGCATGAAAGTAGGTATTAGGAGAGTCATGACTGTGGCGTGCTATGCACCAGTGGATGGAGAGAGTGAGAGTGTGAAAGATGAGTTTTGGGAAAAACTGAGAGAGGTTTTGAATGAATGTGATCCTGGTGAGAGAATAATTGTACTAGGTAACATGAATGGCTGGGTTGGTGTGAGGCGGGATGCATCTGAGAGAGTGGTTGGGCCATTTTGAGATCCTCGAGTGAATGATAATGGTGAAAACTTGGCGAGTGTGTGCTTGGAAAAAGGATTGTTTGTGTCGAATACTTGGTTTAAACATAAGAGAATACATATGTATTCTTGGAAAAGGGGTGATTGTAAAAGCATGATTGATTTTATTGCGTATGATGAGAGATTTAGAGAGTTAGTGTGGGACACGTGAGTGATGAGGGGTGCTGAATGTGGAACATACCACTATTTGGTACTCTCTAAAGTGAATCTGGGCAGAAAGTGGGTACCAAGGAAGAATGTTGCGCGTAAGCAGTTGAGAGTAAAAGTGGAAAGGTTGCTATACAGCAAGGTAAGAATGCGGTATGGTTGCATGCTTGAGGAGGCTCTATCGTTGAAGCAGAGAGAATGGGACGAGCATATCAGAAACGATAACGTAAATGATGCGTGGGAGTGTTAAAAGGAGTGATTGTGGAATGCGCTGAAAGTGTATATGGAAAAGGATTGGTAGTAACAACGAAAGGTGATTCTTGGTGGAATGATGAGGTGAAAATTGCAGTCAGAGAAAAGAAAGAGGCGTACAAGGATATGATTGCTGCCAAATCTGAGGAAGAGCGTACTAAGGCATGTGAGATTTACAGAAAGGAAAAGAATGAATGCAAAATCGTTGTGAAAGAGAGCAAAGAAGATCATGTGGGATCAGAGCAATATCAGGGACTGCTGGAGGGAGTATTTTGAAGAATTGAACAATAATATTGTAGGCGTTGAGGATGAGCCTTGTGAAGTGGTATGTGAGAATGTGATAATGGAAAAGAATATCAGTGAGGAAGAGATCACAACGGCTGTGAGAATATTGAAAAAAGGGAAGGCTGCAGGCATAGATGGGATATTCAGTGAAATGTTGAAGTGAGGGTGTAAATTACTTATTTGTAGGCTGTGTGAACTATGCAATTTATGCTTACAGATTTCTGTTGTTCTAGCGGATTGGAAGAATGCTATCATCGTTCCGTTGTACAAAGGGAAGGGAGGAAAGACCAATTGTAATAATTATCGGGCCATTAGTTTATTGAGTATCCCGGGAAAAGTGTTCAGTAAAATATTGATCGAAAGAGTGAGGAATATTACTTTCGACAAAATATGGGGTGTGCAGTGTGGGTTTATTCCTGGGAGAGGATGTAGTGACCAGCTTTTTGGACTTCAGCAAGTGATAGAAAAATGTATGAGTGTCCGAAAGAAAGTGTACTGTACGTTTGTCGATTTAGAGAAGGCATATGACAGAGTAAATAGAAAGAAGTTGTGGAAGGTTTTGAGAGACTGTGGAGTGAATGGGCAGTTATTGAATGTTATGATGGCGATAGAAAGGCAAGTGTAAGAGTTTCCGGGGTTCTGAGTGATTGGTTTGTAATAAATCGGGGTATAAAGGAAGGATGCTTAATGTCTCCATGGCTGTTTAATGTATTTATGGATAAATGTGTTAGAGACGCATGTAGTGAAAACGACGGTGTTTTGATTGGAAATGTAAACGTGCGAGTTCTTCTGTATGCGGATGATGCTGTTTTGATCTCAGACATTCAACAGGGATTGCAGAAGCTACTAGATAAGTTTTGTGAATCAACGGAGAGAATGGAATTGAAGGTAAATGCGTGCAAGACTAAAGTAGTAGTTTTTGATAAGGAGAATGGGGAGAATAACTGTATGATGAGGGCTAATGGTGAAGTCACTGAACAGATGGATGAATTTGTGTACCTAGGTAAGATGTATGCGAAAGATGGAAGAATAGATGAGGAGATAAAGAGACGTGCGAATTCTGGAAGGAAAGTGGTAGGTAGCATGTGGAGCATACGCAGGAATGAGTGCTTGTCTAAGGAAGCGAAAATTGCCGTGTACAAAAGTGTACTTATTCCCACTTAGCTATATGGTAGTGAAACATTGGGATGTCAGGATAGACATAAGAGTAGACTAAACGCCGTGGGTATGAGTTATTTGAGGAGTGTTTGCGGCAAAAGTAGGATGGATAGGGTCAGGAATGAGTGGATCATGAATGAATGTGGGTTAAATTCTCCAGCAATGGACGTGTATGAAAGGAGTGTGCTTCGTTGGTTTGGCCATGTTGAGAGAATGAATTAGACTCGAATAACGAAACAGATATATGAGAGTAGAATGAATGGTGTGAGAGGTAGAGGTAGGCCGAGAAAGTTGTGGTTGAATGTGGTTGAGGAAATTCTTAGGAGGAGGAATATTAGGAGTCTTAAAAACAGGAGGGCGTGTATGAAACAGTGTATGGGGGTAAATGAGGCAAAAGAGGTTTGCAAGGATAGGTCACTATGGAGGAAATTATTGAAGCGGAGTTAGGTGTGCAATTATGTATTAATGAGTGAAGCATTTTGACTGTGCCTACCCCGGAAGGGAACGGCGTGATGGGTATGTATGTATGGATAATGTAATATTTAAAATTGTGTGACTCATTAGTGGGTACTATTAGAGGAAACGCGTAATGGTGGGGTAAGTAATAAGGAGGAATCTCTACGGGCTTACCATTTGTTTGGTTGAGTATCTGTGATGATGATCTGCCAAAATAATATTTCCCTCTTTAAACATATCATCGTGGAATTTGAATGGTGATGAAAGGTTTAACGATGAGTAAATATGCTCAAGTCTAGACCTGTTATGCAGCAAACACACTCCTTGTTTTGGAAGCCTTACCAATTTTCCCGACAATGTCCACTGGTTCCAGCCGATGCGGATGCCAGCCTGCGTCACTCTTACCCCTCCCCCATACTGTCCCACCCCTCTTTCCCATTCATGCGTACACGACGCCAATCTCGTCTCCCATGGCGACCACCATCCCCCATTCCCCTCCTCCCCCGCCGGCCCCGTGGTTCCCCCGACGACGACCCTCTTCAAGCTGCTCCTAATCGCGCGGGATCAAATGCACACCCCCCCCCCCCGCCCTCCGCGCCCCTTCGGCGCGTGCCGAGTTAATCTCTGTACCTCTCCCTCTTTAGTCGTATTGCGGCTTGTCTCCCTTCCCTACCCGAATCCTTCCCGGAGCAGCGGTGGAAAAGCGGCACAGAACTTTTGAGCTCTTTTCCAGTACTCATTAGTAGCACGTAGGTGCCATCGACGTCGAAAATCCTCTCATTCTACGAATCTATTACACAATAACATGATTCTATGCCACGATTTATCGTACTTGATGACGTTGAGTACGTAACTGCGTCAAGGACGAACTCTAGTTTCAGAGGCATCGTTTTGGAAAAAAGTAATATTATTGACTCTTACTCGACCACATTCTCAAAAAATATGAATAAATACTCTCAGATTAAAGGAAATATTCAAGACTTTACGCTACTAAATTTTGTTGTTAATTCTGCTCTATCATTATTGAAGATCTATGAATAACGTAACCTTTGGTCACGAAGCCGCACTTCACATTGCCTTATTTCAGGTCAAAAAACCTTGTCCTAGGATGCCGATATATAAGGAGACTAAAGCCAATCCTTGATGCAGCGGGACCATGGTTTTTTATTGTCGGATCAATGTTTTATAGAGCTAATAGTAAGGAAGCAATAATCAGACATGTCAGCCGAGCGAAGTGATAGTAGCTCCCAATTTAGATTTCATAACATTCTTTCTCCTTTCTCTCCAACAATGTCTTTTCCCAAATTTTCGCAGTTCTAAACTGGTTCCATTACACCCCACTTCCTGCATCATTTGGGCCTGTTCGTATGCTTGTGTGTAGGTATGAAGTATTGTGAACCGTTGCGTTTTTACTGGAAGTCAGTCTCTCAGTCACTCTTCTCAGCTCCCCGCGGTAACCTTCCCGGCCTTATTCGGTTGGTATAATCCCATCGCTTTCACGCCGCAGAGTTAGACAACCGCTTTCTGATGGCAATTTTACTGATGAAAATTGTTAAATGTGAAGCACAAAATAGGGATAGGGATTGTAGCTAAAAAGCCTTGATAACATACATTCCCGTCACCCCTTTCTCTGTCGGGGTAGACGCGATCAAATAGTTTTTGTCTCAGTAATAAAGCTGTGAAGCTGACTTTGCTCTCATGATTTCCTCCATTGTGCTATTTTCTTGGATAGCTCTTTCTCCTAAGTCACTCTAATATTTCTGTCACACACCGTGTTCTATTCCTAAGACTTCTAATAATATTCCACTTCATCGTCTTCCACTACTTTCATCCATGACTTTTGTTGTCCACTACTTCCTCCCACGCAATTCACTCTGCTAGCAATTTTCTGTTCTGTTTGTTGTCTTCTCTATTATGTCGGCATGTCCAAACCAACGAAACACGATACTTTTATAACTACCTATTACAAGAGCATGGAACCTACAGTTTTTCGTTCTGAACCCTATACACTATATTTTTACCGCAAACACTTCTCAGGTACCTCATTATCACTGTATTTAGCCTAATCTATTGCTTGTCCTTAACAAAGATTCGCTGCCATATTATCAATGGCACCTGTTGGAAACCACTTTGGTAAAAATTGATTTCCACTTCCATGAAAATGCACATGTTTTTATCACCCGTGGGCAATTAGACAGTAAGCAAAAAATCCTTCACAAGTTCTGTTACTTCACCATTTACCATTATTTAAAAACCATTTTTACCTATCTTCCATCAAAAACTACCGCTTTGGTTTTTATGCACATGCCTGCAAATCCATTCTCCCTGTTACTTCATGGAATTCGTAGCTTAATATAATAAACAAATATGTAACCTGATTATATCACGAGATGTAGAATATCGTCTCCACATAACTCCCTTTGCTTACGAAGTCCTGCGTTTCTTTATCTTTCATTGCAATTAGATGACAAATTCTCTCTGCCGTAGTGGATGCTTTCACTGCCATTATGACCGTCAGTTGAAAGTATCGGGTTTCGTTTCTTTGCCACTCAAAAGCGAGGTATTTGGATAACATGGAAATGTAACTATTATAAGTGAACACGAGTTTAATCATTAAAAGTTAATAATTTATTAATAGTATTCCTACTTTAGTATCAAACGTTTCATTTCCTCGTATTTTATTTGTACCATTTTGGTTTTTGATGCATTTACCTTCAAAGCCATTTTTCATGTTGCTTCACGGAATTCGTTGCTTGAATTAAAGAAATAGATGTAACCTGATTGTATCACAAGTTGTAGAATATCGAAGCTACATAACTCCCTTTGCTGACGAAGTCCTGCGTTTCTTTTTCTTTCATTACAATTTGATGACAAAATCTCTCTACCACAGCGGACGTTTTCGTTGCTATTGTATTCGCCTGTTGGAAGTATCGGCTTTCGTTTCTCTGCCACTCAAAAGCGAGGTATTTGGGTAAGATTGAAAAATATACCTATTATACGTGAACGCGAGTTTAATTGCAAGTCTTTGCACGACAGAAACATTGCTTTGCTTTTCATTACGCGTGACTATGATTTCGTCAGATTGGTGGAGAATCGTTATCTCAATGCAAGGTGGCTCATAGAGTGCTTCATGGCTAAGCGAGAAAATTTTGTCGTGGCTAAGGTTTCCTATCTGTATTAGGGCGTATAGACAGATATGTGGTGCCGGAAAAAAATATTCGTAGCGTACGCCGATTTTCTTTAGGGACGGCTCCCACGAGTAGAAGACTCCCGTTTTGCAAGTGAGTGACTGACACTACAGAGCAGCGGGCCAATTGAAAAGTTTTCCCCCATTGCTCTGATGGTGTTTCACACTCGACCAACTCGTATTTTTAAAGCTCCCATTGTGACCGCTCCGCATTGAGCGGCAGTCGTGATCGCCGTCGCGGAAAGCCGGGTGGGTGGGACTTATTGCGATCTCTCCGGCTACCTTATGCATTTGGCAAATAATGGTTTTGACGAGGTCTGCAAATACGGTGCCAGCGTCGCTGTCAAAAGAGCTTTATGCGTCCGTTTTTCACGAGTGGCTATCGAGCGAAATTCCGGAGAACGCTTATTTATTGATCGAAAAAGTGACTTATTTGCGTTGAATTCTGGCTTCCCACGTGCCCTGAAAAGTCTTCTCAAAGCAACAGTCATGGCCTATCACTTTATTCATCGACTAGAAATATTAGCATGGCCTCTCCATTGTCCGTTGGAATCGAATAATCAGCACGTTTTTGATCCGACTGATATTGAGCCATGTTTATCCTATACAGTCCAACTGCATATCGCAAACAAGCAACATTACCTGCATCACTCATTATTGACAAAATATTACCATTTAAAATTCTTGGATATTTTTACATTATAATACTACTAAGCATACGCAATGCTGGGATATTTGAGCTCTTTTTCATTGAGAAACTCTAAGAGCCAAGAGCCTTCTCTACATTAATATCCTAATTTCATTGATAATTAATGGTGGATAATAATAATGGTGGTAATTAATAGTATTCCTACTTTTTTACCAAATTTTTTCCTCGTACTTTATCGGAACCCTCCGAATAAATTAATCCGTATTGAAATCTTTATGCTTATTTTTCATAACGATGAATCTATGGATTACATGCACTTCACCTATGTCTTTCATATCCTTTGCATCCAGGAATTTCCTAATTATTTTCTCGGGTGAATACTCCATTTTGGCATTTTTTTCTGTGCAGTTTTAGGCCCTGTCTCTCTATTCGTGGCTCAGTGACAAGGAACATTATTTTTTGGATCTCCGAGAAAGTATACTCTGAAGAGATCTATGGAAAGATAAGCATGTGAGACACGCAGGAATAAGTAGTTTTATGCGTTTTGGATTAGCTATTCAAGTGGTGCTAATAATCTAAACTTCCACCCGTTATAGCTACGAACAGTGTTCCCTTTACCACTGCAAGAGCTTTCCGTGTAAGAGATGAAAGCTTGTCGCCAGCAGCAGGCACAAAAATGACGCCACGATGCGGCCTCATATTGATTCTGCTGTCGATATTGTTGACATTGGTGTTTTGTTACCTTTTCGCATCAAATCGACTTCGCGTTGTGTTTCTTGCTCATAACTGGAAAATAAAAGACATTGTGTTTTCGCCAGCAGTTGATTGCTGAAAGGCAGGCTAAGCATTGCAAATTTCCCGCGAGTTTCACCAGTCTTATTATAGATAAAAATGTGCTTTATCAAGTGGTTTAAAGAAAATCACTCAACTTGTGAATAATCCATGAAATCAAAGAAATTAACATAATATGACTCAGTGTTGGAATTAGGAATGGTGTGGCTGCGAGACTGGAGATGTATCGTTTCGATTTTGAGACGAGACTTGAGGTGACCCGCCGAAATTAATACGTAGCAGGAATTTTGATGTTTTCAATCTAAAACTTTCCTATCATAATCGGTTAAATTGGTAAGCTGCACTGATAAATGAAATAAGGGATGGCAGCACGGTGCTCCGAGAATATTAATGTCACCGGCCATTTCGAGTCTCGTTTCGTAGGGGTAGTATTTTAGGCTAACGTCCCCCGCGGATATTTTCATTTCGCAGTTGCTGCTTACCTCTGGCTGACTGAGATAACAATACGAATGGAAGGACCTTCCGTATCTCAAATGTGGGCCGAGTTAAACAATTATTAAATTCTTCGGGTACTGATCGGCAACAGATGTTTCCATCAGTGCAGACCTTTGCCTACTCATATTGTTTTCGATACGAGAATCAAGATGGCCGGCCAGAAGCAGTAAATAGCTGAAACACCGGTCTATTCATTTGAAACCTTGCTATCATTATCAACGATGCTATTTTAAAGCCACTGTGATGTATTGGTGATGGTTAAAAATACTGCGGTCGAAGAAACCAGATGTTGTTAGTTTGAACACCGCGTCAGGTCCGCCCGCGTGTACGATAGACAGCGCGGTATAACCATAGAAGTTGTAGCTTCTTAACTACCAAAATTTACTTCTACGTACAATATCTGCGATATATTATCCAAATGACCTAATTTCATGGTATAAAATCCGAAGATTCTTGCGAAATCGATTGGAATTTGTTCGTAATGAGGAAATAAAGCCTGTGTTAACCCGCGAAGGGATTTGGGGTCCGTCAGAGGGAGTACAGGGAACAGAACAAGAGCGAGGTAGAGACCAGACCTTTATTGTGTTGACTCCGTTACATCTCGCGGCCAACTGACCACGCAGCAACGCCGTCTCCTTCCACTTGTACACCTTAGCGTCACCTCGTGACTTTACCTGGCCACCTTATTGGCTCGTAAACGCCGCATGTTCGATCATGCGACGGTACATAGTCCGTGCTGACTCTAGGTGTTGGATGAGGCGAGAGAGCTCTCGATGTTCGATCATGCGACGGTACATAGTCCGTGCTGACTCTAGGTGTTGGCTGAGGCGAGAGAGCTCTCCGGAAGCAGGTGGAATGTAAGGGGGGTGGCAAAACTGCAACACACGATGGAATAGGTGTGGAAGGAAAATTACCGAGTCTCTCTCTCTTACACCACTCCCCCTCACAATTTAAAATTGGCTTACAGACAATTTTAAACAATTACATTCAAAACAATTACGTCCACTTCAAATTCTTCAGTAACACAATTACAATTATTGTACATTCCAGAACCCAATACATACAATGTCATTTTCCCGAGAACATGGTGTTCAATAAAGTTTCAATAAGTCATACGTACAGAACAGCCCCTTCCCATTAATGCAATAATTTATTTGATTAAGCAATAAAATTCATCATGAGGTTAAATAAGTAAAACCCTTCACCACAATGTAATCATCAATTCACTTCACGGACATAGACTCAATTTGTCGCAACAGAAATACCCCAAACAAAACAAAATAAAACAAAATAGAACACCCTCCAGTCCATTTTCTGCGACCCTCAGCAGACCCAATGAAACCCTAGCCCACCCCATGATCATTGTATTTCCTCTACAACCTCACATATGGCGCCCGGGCTGTCATACCAATAATACCAAGCAATCGCAAACACCCAAAACACGACCACTACACACAGCGCTACCCCACACATGCTGTTTTTTCTTCTTTTTTTTTTAACACTATCTGGGTCTCAGGTTATACGGGCGTTCAGTTGGCTGAGCCGCGTCTTCCTCCTCTTTCCCACGAGGAAGCTCCTTGTCCGTGGTCTCTGCCGATGACGTCTGCTGGGCGGCCTGCCTCGAACGCAGGGGGTAAGGCGATCTGGGAGGGAAGTTCGGGGAGGGGGCACTCGAAGAGGGAGACGGGCTGCTGATATGGTTTGTTGTGATGCTCTCCGATGGCCTGCGTCCTTCCTCGGAATGTGCCTCCGTCGTCAAGGTGAGGGTCTCGTCGAGGGGAAAACTAGACGGAGGTACGTCGGGCGTCGAGGACTCAATGAGGGGAGGGCTGGAGGGGTTTGAAGCACTCTGTATGGGCGGGAAGAAAGTGGGAGGCGTCACAACACTAGGAACGGGTGCACAGCTGGTCGCTTCATCCACTACCGTCGAGGTCTTCCTTGGGCGGCCTCGGCGTCTCTCTCTGTATCTGCCGGTTGAGGGTGGGGGGATAGGACCAAAGTATGGTTTTAACCTATTTTTATGTACCAACAATTCACGGAAGGGGAGCTCCAACCGCACATTCACGTCCGACACTACCTCAATCACTCGAAAAGGTCCAGCCCACGGGGAGTGAAATTTCTTTACTCGGCCAGATTTTATTTGGGGGTCACTCAAGTACGCGTACTCCCCGCAGCGGTAATGAACGGCTTTGCTCCTCTTATCGTATTGTCTTTTACTCTCCCGTTGAGCCTTCCTACCGCTTGCGCGGCATTTTCCCCAAATCTCCTTTAACCTCTCGCGTAGCCCGACCACGTAATCTCCCTTGATTTCCTTATCCCTTGGATCGAAGCACTCGAAAGGGGACCGCATAGGGAAGCCAAAGATTACTTCATGGGGGGAGGCTTTGGTACTAGTGTGCACACTTGTATTATAGGCCGACACGGCAAAGGCCAGCCACGCATCCCAATCAGAATTTTTTGAGTTTATGTAGTGGCTTATCATCACCGCCACCGTCCTATGTACCCTCTCCACTCTCCCGTTGCCTTCCGGATGAAAAGGTGACGTGCGAAGCTTCTTAATATTAAGCAATTTGCACACGTTCGTAAACAACTCTGATGTAAAGTTTGTCCCCTGATCACTCAGTAGTGTGTTAGGAACCCCAAATCTTAAAACCCACCGCTTTACGAACGCCTCTGCCACTGTCATTGCTGTTTGGTCACTCAACGGAACCATCACCAAATACCGCGAAAAGTGATCTAGGATGGAAAGTATATATTTATGACCACTGTCTGTCAAGGGCATAGGTCCTACAATGTCAAGGGCCACTAATTCAAACGGCGCCCTTGCCTCAGGCAACTCCTGCAGTGGTGCCCGCGTCCTCCCGTATGGGCTGCGACGACTGCATGACACGCAATCCCTCACGAATCGTTTCACATCGGAATGCAAGGTAGGCCACCAGTATAAAGGCTCAATACGGTTCAAGGTAGATGGCACCCCTGTATGAGCAGATAAGGGATGTTCGTGATACTGCCGTAGAATTTGCGTCTTCATACCCTCAGGGACCACAATTCTTAATCCCCTCCCCGTCTCTCGATACAAGATTTCCCCTTTCATCACAAAACCTCGTTGTGTACGCCACACCTCGCACTGGGAATCCCCCTTTTGCGCCTTTCCGACATCATTTTCCCAAACAGTCTCCGTGGTCTCCACCCGCCTTACCTTCCTGCTTAACCCATCAGCATTTAAATGCTGTTTCCCCGGTTTATGCTCTACCGTATAGTTATATTCACCCAACTTTAAGGTCCATCTCATCAGTCTACTACTCGGGTCCTTCATGCTGAAGAGCCATTTCAGTGCGGCATGATCTGTTATGATTTTAAATTTTTGCCCATATAAATAGCATCGAAAGTGACCCACTCCCCAAACCACTGCTAACAATTCCCGTTCAGTGGTCCCATAATTCATCTCCGCGGAATTCAGCTGCCGGGAAGCGAAAGCAATCGGATGCTCCTCTCCATCAACCTCTTGTGATAGAACGGCCCCAACGGCGATATTGCTAGCATCAGTAGACAAGATGAAGGGTTTTTGAAAATCGGGGTAAACAAGCACGGGGCTTGCCGTCAGAGAATTCTTTAGGGAATTCATTGCCCCCTCGCAATCCGGCGTCCAGGTAAACGATGTTCCCTTTTTCAATAATCTAGTCAAGGGCCTGGCTATTTCCGCATACTGATCGACGAATCGCCGATAATAGTTTGCGAGCCCAAGAAACGATTGCAATTCCTTCACACTTGTCGGCACAGGAAACTTTTGCACGGCTTCAAGCTTTTCGGGGTCTGGGTGGAGACCCGTTCGCGAGATGATGTGGCCCAAATACTTTACTTCAGCGAGTGCGAGCTGACACTTCTCAAACTTTAGGGACAATTTTGCACCGTTCAACTTCTCCAAAACCCGCCTTAGTCTCTCAGCGTGCTCTTCGATCCCTTTACTAAAAACGATTACATCATCGAGGTAAACCATACATTGAGTTGGCTTTAACCCGCGGAGCACGCCGTCCATCATTCTCTGGAATGTGGCGGGGGCGTTTCGTAAGCCGAATGGCATACGCTTATACTCGTAATGCCCACTTTCTACTAGGAAGCCAGTCTTTTGCTGCGATTTAGGATGCATCGGGATTTGATGGTACGAACTCGTTAGATCGATCGTGGTGAAATAATCGCAACCGCCCAAATGATCGAGAGTGTCCACTATATTTGGAATAGGGTACACATCAGGGGTCGTCACGGCATTTAATTGGCGGAAGTCAACGCAAAAACGGAAATTAGGCCTCCCATCCAACGACTTTTTTGGGACTATAACCACCGGAGATGCCCACGGACTTTCACTCGGCGTGATGATCCCCGCTTCTAATTGCTCTCGTACAAATTCCTCCACGAGAGGTTTTTGGTGATGTGGGGTCCTATACGGGCGTCGGTAAATTGGCTTGGCGTCCCCCGTGGGGATGTGATGGTAAGCAATGTCAGTGGCTGGTAAACTACCCTTCGAGCAGAACAAGTTCTTATACTCCTCGAGCACCGGTATCAAGGCATTCCTCTCCTTGTCGCCGAGGTGGCGCAATTTTTCTTCGAAATCGACGTCGCTCGCGACATCCTCCACCGCCCTAATGTGGCACTCCCTTCCTTCAACCGCGGCCTCGTCCCGATACACGTCACCCAATGTGGCCAATACAGTGCCCTTGCGGAGGACTACCTCTTCCCTCCCAAAATTCGCCACCTGTACGACAATTCGATTACTACAGTCTATCTTACACAATCCTCGCGCCACAGCACACCCCTCGACACTTTCCAGTGCTGGCTCTGTAATGATCTCGAGCCCCCCAAAAAGCTTATCACTCGAAATCGCTACACACACGCGTTTCTCGCTGCGCGGAGGGACTACTTCTGCGCGATCAAGTCTTACTTCTACACCTTCAGCGCAAATATGAGTTTCCTTCCCCTTCACACGTTCAGTCGTTCCAACGTCACGACCCAACGACCACCTCTGGTTTCCCACGTTGAGTTCTTTGGCGCACACATTGATAACCGCCCCGTATTTCCTCAAAAAATCTAAGCCTAATATACCCTCGATACCCGAAAGATGATCTACTACTTGCATCGGCAAGTCGTACCTAGTGTTTCCCACACGAAAGTTTACTAATTTCTCCCCATGATTCCACATCCTATCGCCCGTTATCCCTAACACTCTAACGGAAGACGATTTAATCCCATTTGTCCCACACACGCTGCGTAGAACAAGGGAAATTTGGGCACCCGTGTCTACGAGCATTCTACACTCCCTCCCAAAAATGTTCACTACTGCCACCAAATCTTGATCCTCTCCTCCTCGTCCAATGCGAGGAAGCACCACACTTACCAGGGGTCGGATACGGCGGCTTCTCCGACCCCGTTTCCGTTTAAACCCCCAGTCGCAGGAGTTCGCTGGCGGTTCCGGCAATCGCGAGCGAAATGGCCCTCCCTGCCACAGGCAAAGCATTTCCTTCCCCCGCTGCAATCCCTCGCCATGTGTCCGGGCTGTCCGCAGGAAAAGCAGGTGCGCTGCCCAGTGGTCTGGAATACCCGACGGGTTGGCGGGTTCTCCCTCGGTCTGCTCTCCGCTTCCTGGATGCGGATGGCAGTGCTGATGGCGGCATCGAAGGTCTCCGGGGCGGTCAATCGGCACTGGTGCCCTATCTCTCCGGATAGCCCGCGCAAGAACGTGTCGAGCGCCCTTTGATCCGCCTCTGCTCGTCTTTCCGCGACCTGCTCCGCGGTTCCTTCCATTGAGTACGTTCGCGCGTTTATGGCTCTCACTCGATCCGCGAACGGCTCGATCCCTTCACCCGGATTTATTCTGAGAGTCGAAAGCACTTCCCGGAAAAACCTGGCTGTTTTCTTAGATCGATAACGCGAGGTGAGTTCATTTTTGAATTCTAAGTACGATTCGGTCTCGCGACACAGGTCTTTCGTGCGAATAAAAACGGCCGCATCCCCGCACATTCGTAGCTTCGCGACTCTCAGCTTTTCTCCCTCGGACCACCCACTCAGCTCCGCTATCCCCTCTAATTTTGAGAAGAAGGAGTCAATATCCTCCTCCGCCCTACCCCCGAACTCACTTACGGCGGTAAAGAATGAGAACTGCGGTCTTGACCTATCCACGGCCGCCGCGCCCGACTCTTTCATCCTCCGATTCTCCTCCTCGACTTCCTGGAGGCGCGTACTCAGCTCATTAACGGCTTGTTGGAGCTCCACTTCCCGGCCTCCAAAACTAACACGAGATGCCATGGTCTTACCTGTTCTGATATATATTCGCCTCTGAGGGGACAGATGTTGACCAAATCCCACTTCTGACACCAATTGTTAACCCGCGAAGGGATTTGGGGTCCGTCAGAGGGAGTACAGGGAACAGAACAAGAGCGAGGTAGAGACCAGACCTTTATTGTGTTGACTCCGTTACATCTCGCGGCCAACTGACCACGCAGCAACGCCGTCTCCTTCCACTTGTACACCTTAGCGTCACCTCGTGACTTTACCTGGCCACCTTATTGGCTCGTAAACGCCGCATGTTCGATCATGCGACGGTACATAGTCCGTGCTGACTCTAGGTGTTGGATGAGGCGAGAGAGCTCTCGATGTTCGATCATGCGACGGTACATAGTCCGTGCTGACTCTAGGTGTTGGCTGAGGCGAGAGAGCTCTCCGGAAGCAGGTGGAATGTAAGGGGGGTGGCAAAACTGCAACACACGATGGAATAGGTGTGGAAGGAAAATTACCGAGTCTCTCTCTCTTACACCTGCAATTTTTACAAAAAAAATTACTTCTGACCCGGCTTTCGTCATTATAACATCATATTCAGATTTATAGTCTTAATATAATTATAAAATAAAATATAATATAATTATGAAGTTGTACATTAAAGATTCCGAGAAGATACTCTGAGATTGCGTAAGAACGTCAAAGCTAGGGTTGGAAGATTATTTTTTTGCGGAGAATTGGTCGTTATATTTCTTCATCACTGTTTCATGAAAAATTGTTAGAAACCCCATTGAAGATCTCTCTTGTTGTCGAACAATTTAGCAGTAAGTTCATAGAGCAGAAGTATCATTCCTGATACAATTATAAAATAACTTTTCCAGAGTTGCTGTTTTTACGGATGACATGCACTATTCTAAATTGACAAAGATATTTGCTTTCCGTATTTGTACTCATAAGAGGTGCCGATTTGTACCCAAGGTAAATCCAGTGTAGATTTTTAAGGTCATTATTATGAACAGTGATTTTTTTATTTTTCATCATGCAATCCAATTCTTCATTGTAATTTCACTGAAATACAGGACTATTTCGCTAAAAGTACTTTTTATTTTATTCACACATGTCCAATGACCTCTGAGGAATGTTCTGAATCATATTAGATTAAATTAAAATATGCCATTATTCATAGATATTTAAGTCTATTAAGTATTGGACTTCGATTTCTTTTTCTTATTTAATGAATTGGTCTCAAAACGAGAAATTAATGAGCTACTATCAATAATTTTTTTTTTAGTATGAGACGAGACTTGAGTTTTGCTCAAGACCCCCGACTGATATTCCATACTCTCTCCCCTCGTGACAGAGCCTGAGCTCCAGAAGCAATATGGATAAGTCTGACTCTAGCCTCGTCTTGTTTCGCGACTACACTAATGAGGAATGCCTCAAACCACTTAGCGTCACACAGTTTTATTCAACAGTACGAGAGTAAAGGCAAGGCTAAGATCTTTTAGGAATTGATCCTAAGTAACTCAGTTTTAGCTAACGACCCTCATCATCGATCGTTCAATCGATATTGGATGACTGCTGCTCTCTATTCTCCCCTGTTTTATGCTAATCTCTTTACTCCCTACAGCATATTATTTCGTAATTTGCTCATTATTTGGTCAATGTACATATTTCTTGGCATTTCTATCCCTTTACCCTCTGTTTTTCCTTCAAGTGAATTGTGATTTATAGTATTCAAGTATATAGTATATAAATTACCCATCAAGTGTAGTGAAAGTAGTAACATATAGTGTAGCTGATTAGTTTATTTGCTCCCAAATGCTTGTATTTTAATCTGCCTTGTAATACTGAGATCACGTTTCGTTATATCCCGGCATGATTCTTGCTTCTCGTTTACGTCGTTATAATATGCATAAATGCAAATACTGTATGACAGGTAGCATACCAATAGTGTAGCGCATGTTGGTGAAAGTTACTTGTACATTACGGTGCATGATTATGATAACTCATCCCCAGCCAAGTACCCTTGAGTTGACTTGCAGGGTAACATGTAGATGTAAAGTCCTCAAAAGCACATCGTTTCTTATCTTTGTGTCATTATTTTCCGTTTAGTGTTTCTCATGATCTTTTTCGCTTCTACTCTTTTGCACGCTTTATCATTTTTTTTTCATCCGTCCTTTTAATCTTCACCCTCCGCGTCCAACTACCGATTTCAGAAGCTTCTAATATCTTTGTGCTTGCTTATCCAGTGTTCCATGTATTCGATTCAAAGAGTGCCACCCTCCGTACAAATGTTTTCGCATACGTTTCCTGTCTTCTTTGAACTCAGTAAGTTGCATTTTACTTCTATTACTCTTAATTTGCTGGACTCTCGTGTCAGTTCATCAGTTCTATGAATGGCTTCATTCTCCCCCATGCACGTGCGATGAGTGGACTTCGTCCATCGTGCTCCCTGTACTTCCGAGGGAAAGCGCTCCCCCGATAGACCCTTCGTCCTCCTCTGGGAGCCCTAAAAGTCTTCCCTTCCTTCGCCATCAGCCTTTAGCTCTCACGAAATATTCCCTACACCCTCTACTGCCATTGCTCCCTGTGCCTCTCTCGTATCGCTCCTTGCAGTTGTCGCGTTATTTATCAAATCCCCTCCCTCTAGTTCTTGTTACAAATCCCCGAGCTCATTCTCTTATTCTCCCCTCCCGCATACACTCCTTGCGCCTTCTATATCTTATCCAGTGTGGCCAGAGATCTCTGAATGCTTGATGCCAGGGGAAAACTCTGCAAATAGAGATATTCATACCAGAAGTAAGATGAGTCATCGTAACTTGGATTTGCTTGCTGATCAAGTTCTGCTCCTCGTAAAAATTTCCTTTCACTCTGCTGTATTTTGGTAGGTAGAGACCTCAGTTATTGACTGTCGGGTAATGATTCCTAGAGAGTCTCATGCTAGCATGCACAGGTACTGCAACTTATTGAGAAATGACAATCGGTGAGGTATAAGGAGCTGGCCCTCCCCTCTGAGTGGGAGAGTTTCTCTTGCTATTCACTGTGTGCCCTCCGCCCTCACCTTAGAAATCAGAAACTTAGTTTTGAAGAGCTGACCGTAAAGAGACCTTTTACATTTATAGACATTACGCATTTAAATGGCGATGAAATTTCCTGGCAGAATTTCATTGTATATTTGTTTCAGAGGTACACACTTACGCATTATTTGCCAGAAAATGAGTTGTTGAAAAGTAAATTTTAGTCTTAAAATACTTTTGCTCCTCTCCAATTGTTACTTACAGTAGGAATTGTTTTTCTCCGGGATGCAATGTCTGAACTTCGAAACAACCTTTTAAATTTGAAATTGGCCTCTTTGTGGAGGTTTGTTACGGACTAAATAATGGAAGCAGTCATCGCGAAGTATTGAGTGATTTCTTTGGATTTAGAAATGACAACGTGACCCATTGAGAGTCACTCATTTTAGGACATTTTTGGGTGTGGTGAAAGTAATTCTGACTAATTATGCTTCTTATATGATATGTTACGAGAGAGATAAAAGCACATACACCCAATTTGATTCCATAATCGTACAAAAATAGTACTCTCTCTCTCTCTGAAATAACTGTTAACCATGAAACTATTTTTTTCACAATTACTCATATATTATGTTACCTTGGATATATTTTTTTCATTTCTAATGAGCTTTTGCTCCAGAAAGCCCTGTGAAAAGTCCTCTCTGCGTACCTTCCTCAAACAATTTTTCTTTCATTTCGGTTCATCGCTGTACATTTCCTGGCGGCCTCTTTGTCTTTTTCCGAGTCGCGTCGCGTCGGTGGTCTTAAGAGAAGTGGCGGCGGAGGGATTGGGGTCGGCAAATCGATGAAATATTAATTTCGCCGATGACAAATCTCCCACGCCGCCGCTTTCTTCCCGTGTGGCCGTGCGGCTCGGCGTTGGTTTTTCCTCGATGAGGTCGGGGGGAAGGAGGACGGCGACGGCGGTTGGCTGGAGGAAGAGGAGAAGGGCGGTGTGGTGTGTGTATTGGATTGGCATCCTCCTGTGCTTGAGAAAGGTTGGGGTGGGCGGTTCGAATGGAATGGTGCAGGGTGGGGATGTGGAGGTGGAGCACCGGGGGTGAAGGAAGTGTGCGGGAAAAAGGTGAGGTGGCAGGAGGGTGACCGAGATGAAAAGGAAATGAGATTACCGGGGGAAAGGGGAAATTGCCAAAAATATGGGGAAGTAATTATTTCAAAGCTTCTCGAACGGGACCCATGCGAAATATTCATGCTCTTTTTAATAGGGCTTGATTGGATTCCATTCTGAGCCCTCGAGAAAAATTGGCAGTGGCATCCCTTATTGAAGAAGCGGACGAAACGATGTTTTTTTTTCTTCGCGTGGAAAATAATCATTGAAATTTTATTGACGCTCGTTTATTAGCGAGCTGAATTGTCACTACTATCTTCGTGTCCCAGTACAGCGCGATGACTCTAGCTCTTGGCAAAGTTCCTGACGCAGAACTACGTGTTACGGAGAGAAGTTATAGTGCATAGAATGACGTAGAATGACAGATGGGACGAGAGGAAGGTAGAAGGAGAGAATGTGGTAAGGAAACCAAATTACTCGTCGAAAAAGATACTAAGCCAATGGTTCTCAACCTTCCTTATGCCGTAACTCTTAGATACGATTTCTCATGTTTCGATATCCCCAAGCCGTAAAATTATTTAATATGCTACTTCATAAGTCCATGGGACTTATGTGTTTTTCGATGGTCTTAGGCAACTCCTGTGAAAGGGTCGATCGAGCCACAAAGGGGTCGTGACCCAAAGGTTGAGAATCGCTGCACAAAGCAAACACACGGAAGGCTTTATATGCCAATTCTTAAATTCACACATCGCAATGACCCTACAAAGGACCATTTTTTTAAGGTTTTATGGAGAGGCGATTCGAAACGGGGCAATCTTTAATCGCTAATTATCTCACTTCCTGAAGCACTTACGTTGACAGCTATTATAAAGGTTCTCTGGCTGACCTTTCAAGCTATGCAACCTTCACTCATTGTTTTGTAAATTATTCCAAGTCCCGTGGACTGTGTTCCGAAACTTTTCACTGCGCAGCATATTTCCGTGGCACATGCTAAATTAGAAATACAGGTTTGGTGTAGTGAAAATCGTTTTGTGTCGTCCACTTTCTAATGAGTTTTCTGGAAATCAGAACATCCTGGTGTAAAAAGCAACCACTCTATAGCGCCGAGAAGTTAAAATAGGCCAATGAAACTCAATCAGCATCTCTTTATTTATCTTTATGTTTAACTTTACGAGGAGTACCGTGAGGACATTCTTTTTCCAAAAATCTCTCTGCAGCCATTAGCCATTCTCCTCCTTTTTGTCTAACCTCTCACAACCAATAAAAGTAAGTGATGTGCAGAGTGTATTTCTCTATGTAGGTACGAGTGTTGTTTAAATAGAAAAAGAATGTACAACCAAAGGTTTATGCATGCGAAAAAGACGATTTAGAGGGATCACACATTGTAAATGCCGTTTTTCCTTAAAACGAATGATTTCTTGCTCACTATACGCGTTCGTTTTTCGTTTTATTTTCCAGTGACACGTTTTTCACATAGTGTAAGTTTGAATGGGTGACATGTAAGGAGCATCAGTGCTTACAAAACAAGTAGAGGATAATTTCATTCCGCGGAATTTTTCACTTAATGTGGCGCCATATTTAGACACCCACGTTGATAAAATTGTATTGAACGGAAGAGCTATAGGAAGTAATATTCTATGTTATTTTCACCAAAAAGGAACTCGGTAGGATTTGGTGGGTAGCTGGACGCATTACAGTGATTAGCTCGGAATATGCTCAAAAGGAAAACTCATGCATCAAGAAGGAGAAAGTCAGCATCATACGACTGAGGGTAGGGCACTGCCATCTTACCTGCTCGTACCGCTTCGCGGATGAGAGGATACCATCTCTGAGTGATGAATACGTTCTACATCTCAGAAGGGAGTCCTAGGTACCGATGCCCCGCGGTGAATTGGTATTGTTTTGCTAGCCAGTGTGTCGGAGAAGGACTTAGACCTGAGCATCTCCCTATGTCATAGCCAACTAGTTTATAGAGGCGCTGTACATTTAGCTGTGGAGGCTTTTCGGGCTCTCTTCCGCGTATTTTCATTGTCGTAGACGACAGTTTCGACAGCATTGCAGCTGTCTTCTTCAGGTCAGAAGTGAATGGAAAAACGCGGAAGAGAGCCCGAAAACCCTTCACTGCCATCCAAACGACTCCGCGGAAGCCATCGAGTGCAGTATATTTTTTCAACAAATTGACTTGGCAAATAATGATAGAGAATTCAGTTCATAAATTATAATGAAGAGCGAAATAAGCTGAGATTATTGTTGAAAATGTGGAAAACGAGTGTATGTGGTCGATCAAGAGTCTAATCCAACCGGTGAAATGCTATCCTCAACATTATGTCCTAATTTGTTAGTAGTTATTCAGAAGACGAAAATCTAAAACGCACGATCATTTTGTACATACTGTATCATGTATTTGGTCAGGGATCAATAAAGCTCGTCATTTTAAGAACCGGGAAAATGAAAACTCAAGCTGTCATTCCGCCGATTACTCCGTCATTCTTGCCATTCCCTTTGGCATCATTTCCACTCACGAGTTTCAATCGTCTAAAAACCGCTTGATTGAAAACAAGGTACGGCCGCGAGCTCTGATTGGTTTAGTGATTCAGTCACTTAGGTGTTCAGGGAGAGAATAAGTATTCCTATCGTTGCCAATCTCCCAAAGTGTAATCGTGTCATACGTTCATTTTAAATTAAGCTGTCATTTAGATTAAATTATTATTGACGCTATCCCTGGCAAGGGACGGAGAAAATGAACGTGTGCTTCAGACTTATTTTGAATTTAGACTTATTTATTTATGCGTTAATTAGACTGGTTGGTAAAAGACGTAATTATGCGTGTATTAAACTGGTTAGCGATGCAACTTTACATTAGTTTTCTGCACTCCCTAAGCCTAAAATCCTAAATAATGGGAAAATCTCGGGGAAATGGTACCCCAGGAAGATCTTCTGCTTGCGTATGAATAGATCTAAAAGGTCTGTATGATTTGAGAGTTATTCTAGGTGCGTATTACGGTAATGATTGTAATGGATAAAACATCTTGTGTACGCTCTCTATCACCATTACGAGGTGATTTGGAATGCATATCATGGTGACGAATATGAGTTTTTCAACCTTATATTTGCTCCCTCACGCTCTATCGTGGTTAGTAAGGGCATTGCTGTAACAATGCCGAGTGGTCCCAAATTGCTTCACCCGTTCAAATGTCTTCCAAGGAAAGACCTTTTCCCTTTTAGATTTCTAATTTAGCTGACGGGACAGCCTTACGGCTGAATTTGGGTGAATTCGGAAGTTAATTTTACGAGGAACGTATACTCAGGACAAATCAGAGATCGAATATGACATCAGGAATCGTCCCTTCGTAAGAGTAGTAGCTATGTTTTGGTATGAATCTTACGGACTAAATTTTTGCTCTGATTTGAACTACTTAATCTGCAATCATGACGATACTGTAATCCCTTTCGTGATTGTTTTCATTGATTTTTTTGTGATTTGATTACGTGGTATGTAAGGAACTATTCCGGTAAATTTGAACTGTGGAGAAAAATGTCCATTGTTGACGGCTATCTCAATACATCTTACCAAGAACCAAAGAGGAGATGAAAGGGGATATCTTCCGAACTAGGTGAGGTAAATCTCGGTTAAAAAAATGAGATGAATCTTGCTTTTGGAATCATCCCTGTGGCAAAACACAGCAATGGGTTTATATGTCTGTGTCTATAAACGTAAGAACTGGTTTTTCTTAGCATATTAACTTTTCAATTTTATTATAATCAGGGCTACAATTTCTTAACTTGAACTTTATAATATTTCACTAAAATCACTGATATGGTGACAATTTAACTTTATAGCCATTCTGTCATGCTCGGGCTTGGTATATAAGGCCATTTATTTTATTTTCACTTGTGGTGATAAGTGGCCTCCGTTATAGCCAGTACTAGTGAACTTTGCAGCCAAATTAGAGATAGATAGAATGTGAGGCCCCACGAAGAATATGGGGCAAAATATTCAAGGCAAAAAGAGATAACTTTAATGTGAAGAACCATCCCTGCGTAAGAGCTGTAGCATTGGTTTGATGAAAGTCTGAGGACCTCCGTTCCATTTTCTTTGATTTGAATCGCCAGAACCGCCATGATGATGACAATTTATACCACGTCGTAGACATCCTCTCTCGCTTTTACGCGGCAAGCAAGGACGTCCTACTTGTCATAAAATAGGCCGCAGTTTACGCAACGAGTGCTTTGAGGGACTCGGGAACCTCGTGTAGCTCGCGTGTAATACCGCGGAACGGGACTGCGGACGGAGCAATATCTCTCTCCCTCTCTCTCTCTGTCTCCGTGTGCCGCCCGAGAGCACGGAGTCCGGTTGAAGGAGGCCTCCGACAACAAGGGAGAACAGGCGAGATGAGTGAGCCGAGATGTCGGTGGGAGCGGCGGCGGATGGGTCGGCGAGTCCGCGCTCGTCGGCCGACGGGGAGGGAAGGAGGATATAGCAGCCTCGCCGCCGCTCCTACTACACCCCCCAAAGGGCCCATAACGACCAGCACTGCTGCGGAGAAGGGAAAGGAGCGTGGTGTGCGTGTATGTTAGCTCTGGTGTTCTCGCGGGGGTGGGAAAGGGGATGATGTCGTGTCGGATGTGTGGTGTGCGGGGATGGTTATTGGTGGCCTTCGGGATAGCCTCCTGAACCGTGAGGAGCTTCTGCCGTCCCCTCTCTTCCTCTCGATGGGATGGTGGGGGTTGGTGGAGGTCCCTCCGCTGTCAGGAATGCGAGAGAAGGCTTCGGAGGCGGGGAGAAGGAGAGATGCTACTCAATGTATTGCGCGGGACAGATGAGCAGCATTCCTGTCGAGTCGAATTTTGAGAAGGGGTTCTCTCGTGGTGATGTGATGGCGGGGAAATCGATGTTCGGGGTTGATGGCTCCGAGGGGTTGGGACGATTGTGAAAGGGGACTGGAAGGGAGCTAAATGATTTATTTAAATCCGCCTTTGGAGCGATAATGTGAATGCTTAACTTTATCAGTCACTAGAGATGGTGCTCTCAGAACTCGAACGGGAAGGAAAAAATAATAACTTGCCGCATAGGATCAAAAGAATCCTTCCAATGTAGCAAAATATAAATATAAGGTATCAATCTTAAACCACAAATGGTGAAGCTGGGATGAAAAATACCCCAACTGATATATCGCTATAATTCTGTTATATTTATAATTAATCTAAGCCATAAGTACCTTGGCGAAGAGTTTCTGGGGATAGAGGGGATGATTAATAGCGTTAATTACCACCATTAATAGTGTATGCTCCTTTTGTCAATGACATTAAAATTTCTTTTGCTGAAACAATGCAACAATTGGAACTAAAACTAACATTTCAATTAAAAATAAAACTTGTCTAATCAGATGAAAGACTTAAAAACTTGATCCTTTCCACCATCCAATACTAACAAAACCACGTCTCTATCATGATCAAAAGTAATTTAGAAAAGAGAAAGTACCTTTGCTTTACCGGAAGCTTTTTTCATTGAAGTAATCTACAACCTCAAAGGACCTTTTGGGGTCCTTAGGACCCGGGAGTTTTTCACAGTCCATCAATGCTTTAAAGAACTAAGATAAGATAAGAACTAAGATAGATTTTTAACTAAGGTAAGAAGACATCACGACTCGGACGGGAACCCGAGAACCATCTCTATATGTGTAACTGATTCCACTCGAATCCAACAAGGGATATGGAAGTCTATAGCATTCTAACACACGCCATTTCAGTTGTTGCCAATAGATATGTCAATCTTGAAACGTCCTAAGTTAGCGATGTAAGTGTGATCGTCTCTTTTTTTGTGTGTCTATCTCCTCCATCCTATCCACATCGTGTGTTCATCGCCGCATGGCTGACTCCAATCCATCAACGTGTGTGTATATATATATATATATATATATATATATATATATATATATATATATATATATATATATATATATATATATATATATATATATATATATATATATATGCATTCAATGATCCTCACAAATTCTTTCGCTCAAATATATACATTTAACCTCGAAAGATTATGAATTCTATACCAACTTGGCCAAAATCTAGACGGCTTAATTAGAATGCTATCTTTGTAGACTAAAGAAACCAATGAAGATCATTGATTCGAACAGTGTGATTTTCTCCTCTATATTAACTCTAGCTCTTTGCTTAGAACATGTAAACGCACGCGCTCGCGTAAATTCACCTGCGAGGGATGAAAGAGGGACGCGATATCCAAGGGAGTGACTCACCCCTCTGTAGTGTACAATAGGGCCAAGGAGCGCGCACTCTCGCGAGGAACCCGCCGCGGAACAATCGGGGTGCGGAACGCGAAGCGAAAAGCTGTGGGCCTTTTCATCTTTTCGTTCCTTTTTTGTTTTCTCATCAGCGTGGAGGCTATGTAGGTGGCGACGATGCATCGTGGGAGCCGGAACGCCTTTTTTTTCATTTGTATCTTGCGGGTGTGGTGGTGTTGTGAGGGCGCGTGAGGAAAGTTTGGGTGTGACGCGTGCACGGAAAGTGTAATGGGATGGAGGAGGGTTTGGGGAAAGAGTGGCAGTTAGTTTTTTTTCTCGGTGGCCGGAGAGAGGGATGGTTGGCAGTGTGAGACGATGGAGGTGCCGCGGCGTACGGGATGGAAATGAAAGCGCAGGGGGAGGAATGGCCGTGGTGGGATGAGGCAACACCCTGACGGCGCCAGAGGAGAAACGCACGGAGATAATGCCGTATGAATGAAAGCAAAAGCGGGAGAAAATGTTTTTGCCAGCGTCGACGGCATTAAGGGCTAGGGGGAGGGGGCGCATAGGTCTCCAACATCTCAGTAGTGTTGCTTAGCTGGCGAAGTTGTCGTGGTTATCAACAATTAATACGACTATGAAGTGTACGTTCCTCCAGATTGTCGTTAAATGCCGTAAATTTGAATTTATCCTCGGGAAAGGAAGACAAGAATAAACTGCATGCACTTTGGTTGTTATGCGGAGGAGATTTTACAAGGTGGACGAAACAATACAAACGAGGAAGTGCTTGGTATGATGGGAGAGGAAAGGAAACATCTAGTAGAGATAAGATGTAAGTGGAGTTAGGTGGCTCGAAGGGAAAGTCAGGGGCTGAGGGATGCTGTATGCCACGGCAGAGGGGAGAAAGCTGGATATGCGGGATTGGGGACGGAAGAAAGAATTTTTTTGGATGGAATGGAAAGTGGTAGTTAGGACGCTGAGATAGAGAAATCAAAGGGTATAGGATTTGCGATAATTTAAATCTAAAACATATTTACTCAATTGAAAATTTTGTCATACTTAGAATTTGTTGTGTACTGTTTTATGTCCTCTGTAATTTGACCTGCGTTATTTTACTCTTAAAAAAATGTATCCCCAATTCCGCGATATCCCGTAATAATAGATTTTTATAAGGACTATAACAGCATAAAATATCATAAGTACCTCTTTCTTTACTGCCCTCTTCAACATCCTCTGTTTCTTAACCCTATCATTACTTCATTCATTTTCATCCTCCTCCACTTTTTTCTTTACATCTCCCATATAGTCATCCCTGCAAAAACATTCCTCACCCTAGCAGTCATTTCTATACTTTTCTTATCTGTTTTTACTATAATTTGATTTAATAATGGACTTCCAATCGCTTCTCCATTCATTAATCCCGGCATTCGAAAACTCTGCGACCGTAAATATTACCAATTAGGCATCTTAATATATATTCTGTGGCGGAATCCCTAATTACCTCATGTAAATAATATAGCTCAGGTCAGAAATCTCCTAGAAGCTATTTGTATAAGAAAATTTATTAAAAGGTGCGCAAAGTACAAAAATACTTCCTTAAAAAAGCCTCAGTTCTTAGTCCCAGTATTCCAAAAAAATTAACACTTTTATGTTATACCCGACACATCTAACTAATATTTATTATCAAGCTGTCCTATTCATTGCTTCCTAATTTTGGCATTCTCTACCCTAAAATTCATAACACACAAGTTTCATCAAAAGATCAGATCTGAATTTGTCAGTATACTTTCTTGCTACTTTACACCCTGTGAACTTGTATATATGTGTTTCTCCATATTCTGATTCTTGCGTTCATATAATTTTATCTACAGATTTTTATCTTTAATATCTGTTGGATATCATACTGTGTATAGACATTCGTCCATATCCCCTTTGTACCTTTCACTTGATACCTCTTCGTTCATCTCCGTTCTCCTTCTCATGTTTAATGCTCCAATTCAGTCCTCCCTATGGGATGAGTCAGGCAGAGTAATGGAGATTTGGAGAACGCCTGGTGTTAAAAAGTATTTGCCGGAATTGAGGTTGTTTGTTTCAGTAGGCAGGTGAGCATGGGGCAGCTTTTGCGGAGGACGCCTCGTAATGGTATGAAGCATGGCCTCGGATGACACGGTGGAAAGTAAAGGGCAGAGGAATGACCCCTGAGAGAAAAAGGTTCTAGCTACTAAAGCGTATTTCTCTAGGTGAAAGTGGGCATTATGCTCTACAGCCTGATCGAAAGCCTTGCATGAGAAAAAGATTCGAAATTCAAGTGCCTCTCTTAATAATTTATTTGTGATATTTTTCCTTATTTTTGAGCAGATATCGGGATTTATCCGCATCAAAAATTCTAGCGGCGTATTTCGGCCATTTTTAGCCAATTTTCAAAACGAATGGGATAGTTTCATGCCAAAAATATACGTATCTCATACTTTTTTGTTCATGATAAATGATCAACATCTTAATATTTACGCAATTGTTACTCGAGTTATTGAGTAATACTCCTTTGTGTTCTTCAAACGTATCGCCTCTAAATATTAATAACTTTCTACTCACTAGCGCGAACGCCTTTTATAAAAATATATATTTTTGGCAAATATGTCAACTATCTGTTTAGGTATCCCAAGCGGTCTTTTTACTGTCTCCACTATGTACAGTGTTATCTCGTAAATCGAAGACCTGCAAACTGATATTGAATAAGCGTAGCATGAGGATTATGGAAATAGGAAGATCAATTTTTGTGGACGCAATTTCCGCAAATGAAGACAAATGAGGAAGCTTGTGTTGTGGGTGTGTTAAGGAAACTTCTGAATGAGTGTAGATGGAAGTAGAGAAGGTGGTTAGAACGGACTGTGTGGGTCAAGGGATGATTAGCCATAATTGAGTGTGGTGATTTTTAGTGAAGCGGGGAAGAAGAAAAAAAGGGATGGCTTCGACGGTTGAAGAGTCGGAGGAGGTTCGCTCAAATCCAACCATAACCGTTCCTGTTCTACCAAGCGCGGGTTTTAGTATTAGCCAGACACTCCATTTTTTGTCATTCTAGAAGTTTTTAATTTCATGTTTCATCATGAGTAAAATGAAGAAAGAAATCGTGGTAGGAGATGGAGCCCTGTGTATGTCAAAGTCTTGAATTTTATTTTTCTCATCCATTGAAATCTACCTTGAACGATGAATTTTTCAGAGGAAATTAATCTGAATGGCGAACTGGAGTTAAGTTTACTTCTTTTTTTGGATGAATAGAATGAAAATCGTAATATCTGAGAGCATCATCGGTATAGGTAGTACATCTCAAGCCTGCAGCCGTTCCTCCCTTTTTGATGCTAGTACCCATTTTATAAAATCCCGCTTTGACTTTCCAAACTGATTTATCAATTTCGACCATAGCGTCGACATATGGTATATTGTCGAGGCTACCTATGACCCAAAATGAGGAAAAATAAGGAAGATTTTGGTATAATGGGTGAGTAATGGAATCTTCTGAATAAGGGACAAGCAGAGTAGGTGGTAAGAACAGATACTGAGGGGCAGAGGGATGTTAAATAATATTTGAGGATTTGAAATTAGTGTATTAAGTGATAGGGTGAAAACTGATGTCAGTATCAAGGATAACTTGATAATGACATTAATTGTCGAAACCATGATCGGAAGTAGTGAATCATTGTGGAAAGTATAAAGCAATATTATATATTATGTAGGTATCATTTTTCCTGAAATTTAAGCCTGAAACTTTAACTTTTAGTGGTTCTCATTACTGCCGAAAAATTATTCTTGTGTACTTCCTTCATGATTTACTCACTGTAAGTATCGCTTTTCGTTTCCCCTTTGGAGTTTTTCCTCTTCAGACTCCAATGATATTCCTCTCAAACCCATTGTTCATCAGATTGAGTCTAACCTATTTTTTCTGTTTAAAGTTCCACATGATCAGTTCCCCTTTTGCTTATCTTTTTTGATTCATTTGTCCACTTGATTTTCATCATCTGCCTCCAGTACAAACTTTTGGTGGCTTCTCATCTATTCTGATCTCTTTTTCCTGAGGTTTTTGAGTCCTAACAACGAATTGCCACGCTCCACATGAGCTTCCAATTTGTATAATGGTTAATCATTTATAAAATATAGATACCTGTATTTTGAACGCATATGACCGGCGGATTGGAGCTTTAGCACGCCAATCGGTGTTTTAGACCATTTTGTGCTCGACTCATAACTTAAATTTACCTGAGAGGTGTACTCCTTGTGATATGCTTGGTCTGCAATACGCAAATTCATTAAGAAATATAATCACATGGTGTACTGGCCCTTGGGCTGGACTAAGACATTAACTTAGAAATGCCTTCATTATTCGTTACGCATCTTAGTGACGAATGGTAAAGCTAGAGTGCTGTGCTTTTAATTTTGATTCGCCATTTCAAAGGAGCGATTCTCTATCTTTGCGGCAGATTGCGTTTTGGTATCAACCTAATCTCTATCATTGATTTGTTTTTGGGGTGAAACGACAAATAACCTTAGATTTATGACGGCTACACTTTATGATTTAAACAATCTGATTTTCTTGCTGTAAACTGTAGAAATTTACGGAATTTGACTTTAGTTATTTTTTTCTTCTAAACTTTAGCCCGAAAAATAGAGCGTCCTATTGACCAGAAAATAGTGATGATTCTGGTAATGAAAAAGAAATCTTTGTTTTAATATACCAATTTATTTTTAATAAAGTGGTGTCTTCTTCAGGTACGTATTAGCTTTAATTAACCTATCAACTAGTAGTATCATAAAAATTAATTGGTGAATTAAAACAATTTTTTTTTTCATTATTCATAACCAACTTCCACAAATTTGAACCTGAAACCATTGAGAAAATGATTTCGGTTCTCTTAAATGATGTGTGTCAACTTAATTAGGAGGCAGGAGTAAACGATTTGAATTACAGGATGACGAATTTTAAATGATCTTGTTTCTCGATCTCGATAAATCTACGTGATTTAGCGCAATTGGTCCTTTCCATAAATTCACAGAGGAAGTTGCGCACAGTTTTGACGTAAAAACTAGGCGGAAAAAAATATCGGAAAAGGAGTTTCAGGAGGGAACGTGGAACTGTGAAAGTTGACTTGTGAAATATAGAGCAATGTTGAAGTGGATCCTGCCGAATGAATCGTGAATATGCCGCTTTCAGCTGGAAACTCGTATCCCTTATCGAGCGCGAGATAACCGAAAAGGGATGTTCTGTAACTGGTACAGAATGCGATGAGCTCACGGATGGCTTGCGTAGCAGGTTTCCTTCCGCTAGGATGCTCTGGGATCCCGCCACCGCGCCGGTGCAGCGAAGCTAAACACATACTCATGTCCACTCGCAGAGGTAAAAGGGTGGGCGGGAGCGGAGATCCGATCCTTAGGATGAAATATGTGGATATCGAAGGGTAAGCTCGCAGGAATTCAAGATCCAATTAATTTTCTCGGGTCACGAACTGGGGCTCATTTATTTATTGCCTCCGATTCGCTTGGGAGAGTAACTTATTGGCGGCCAGGCGAAGTTATACGCTAGAGTTACCTCCGTCCATCTTGCCCACTTCCCTTCCCCGGCCTTTCCTTCATTTATCCTCCTTTCCTTCACCCATGATCCTTCCCATAGGTATGGCCCGTCCGCTTTCTTCTCTCTTAGCCTATCTACTTTAAGCATGTACTTGTGCATTAGAGGCGCGCTCTGGGAGGGAAGCTTGTCTCAGATGAGTGACGTAAGACATGATGAAATGAAATTAGTGGTCCACTTGCAATAATTAATTACGACCAGACGTTAGGGCTTAGCGTCACAGTCAGGTCTAGTTAAACGTTGCACTGTCCCCAGCACACGCTAAACAGTGAACTCTGGTCGTAATCAAATCTGAGATGTGGAATTCCTACGTGTTTTGCTAAATCATGAATCGCTTCCATCAAGTATTGCTGGGAACTACTCTGTACGTCTGGCATGGTAAGGCTTCCGGTAATATCATGATTTCCTCTAGGATTGTATTTTTATAATTGAAACAACTCTGCACATTGGTACCACCGATACGATATCTAAATTTTAAACAAATTTCATAATCTGTAATAGAGAATATCTGACGGAGGTATCATAAGAGATGTATTTTGATAATTTTCCTCTCTTGAAGGGAAATTAGAACCGTAACAGCTAGACAGCTTTGCGAAAAACAACATCATCATCATCTACAGTCATTGTGTCGATGATATGTTTGCTGAAGCTCTTAACTCTGCCATTAGGCTAGACGCTATATTCATGCACAATCATATACTTTGACATCCTTCATAATTTGCTGCTTTTATTCCATTCTTAGTCTGTCTGCATAATATTTTCCATTAATTTTTCCTTCCTTTATTGTTTTCATCACTGTGTCACAAAATGTGCCCAGTTTATTTAAAATTAGCCTTACTTAAATCGTATGAGCGATTTTCTTTCAGTTTTCATCGTGTATGAACACCTTAATCAGTCACAATGTCAGAACTAAAATGCACTGTATTATTCTGGTCCTTTGAATGTACTTTGAAAGATTATCGTACGCGCCCTCCATCATGAACGTATTCAAAGCCTCTCAGGATTCTCGCTCATCACACATAGAATCCTCAATGCACATCCTCTTTGCCCTATCGGTTTCGCTGACTTTCGTCTCTCCTCGTCATCCTACTCGTTCCTATGCGTCATGCCTGCCATTCATCCTTGGCCCTTATTGACTATCCTCTTTGGAAAAAAATCTCTAATTGGTGTTTGGCGCCAAGAATTATTTAGCTTTCAGGAAATGGTCGAGTCTCAATTAAAAGTTCTCTCTTTTGCAGGGATCGATTTCATTTCTACCTCAGTGAAGACCTCGCGCGATGCGTTACGATGAATTTATCGCAGAAGTGTAGATAAATCATGTGTAATGACTGAATAATTACCCGGCAACGTTCTTTGATATCAATTAACACCCAAGGATTTTGAAAATTGCAAATTCTAAACGTTTTGTTCCAGCTTCTGATAAAAACTGTTGCTTTCACGCAGTGAGAATTATTGCCCAGAGAGAACCTTATTAGTGTTTTGAAAATATCTTTTGAGTGAAAGTTTCACATTTTTACGCAGCATAATATTTTTCAATACCGTGAGGTTGTTGGCAAAAAACCCGTATTCTTTCGGAGATGTTGGGTAGTTTTTTGTATCTCGTTATATAAAGTAATAATGTTTAAAGAAACAATAATTTTTTGCCATTTTAATTTCATTCTTTGAAAACTTGTATCAGCTATCAGCGTAAATATCGGCAGGAAAAAATACAAATTTTATGGTTGATAATATTAGACGTTTGATTTCATCGCTGTAAGTGCATACCGCTGCTTAAACTTTTTTAATGGTAACTGGAAAATGACAATATGTTCGCCTCGTCATAGCTCAGTAACTATGGAGTTGATATCATATGTATTGTCAAAGGATAAAGTATGCTTTAAGTCATCTTCCTTGCCACCTCCTGAAGTACATCTATTAGACCATTTATTGTTGCGTTAGTGAGTTGTATGTTAGGATGAACGCCCCTCATCCGGCAAGGAATTAGCAATTAATCAATGTCCAACGTGTTATTTGAATTGCAACATTCTATGGAAATGCAATTGAAAAGATTAAATCCGTTCTCAGTAAACTAATCGTGCTCGTCAGCCTATGAATGCGTATAAAATTTCAGAAATTAATCGCAGAACGGGCAGGTTTATAATGTAATTTTTTACCGTGAACGATAAGAGACCATAGCAGCTGCCAATTAGACTTCTAACTTAAAATTTTCGGTTGGTACTTTTGCTTATTAGTTGTTTCCTTGCTAATGCTTGTATCATAATCTTCTTCCTAGTGCTTACTTTTACATAATTTTAGTAGTATTTGGCCCATGTGGGTGATAACTGACCCGCTGTTGCACATACTTGAGGTGGCTTGTAGGGTATTATGTGCCGGCGAGACTCGTGCAATTGAGGATAAAGGTAAGTGGCACTTATACAACGAATTTTCTCACTCAAAGGGCAGGATGATGTGAGCATTCCCTTCGACTCTTGCGCCATCTCTTGACCTACCTCTTCCGCTATTAGGCCATTGGTCAAAGTAACATTCATTAATGTCCACTGCATGACAGGGATATTGAGTGATTGGCATATAGGCTTGGGAAATTATAGAGGCTGTTATTTACACATTTTTCATGAATCTTGGTGCATCCAAATAGCGATAATACAAGTACGGAATGTGTTCGGATGCCTTTTATATGAGGGTTTGAAGAATGGAGAGAAAGCTAGATAAGCCTAAAGATGTTTTCGTGAAAGAAAGGATTATTATCGCGTAAATCTAGCGTAAGTAGTGTAAACAAAAACTCAAGAGATAAGATGTTTTAAAATTCATATGTGAGGAGTAAAATATAATATATAGTGTCCAAACAGCCTTTAAAAGCTAAAGAAATATGTTTATGTGAATGATGTGATGTTTAAAGAGAAATTACAAAGCATGAGGTCCCAAGCCCATTTAAAAGTCGATGAAGAGTTATATGGTTCATAAAAACCCGCCATCTTCAACCTCGAGATTGGTTTCATCAGAATATGTAGAACTCAAATAAGTCCCAAACCGTTTTGAGTGGGGAAATAAATACAGCCGAATTTGCGTAAGGAGATTATACTATTTCCTGCACTCTCTGGTTTGATAAAAATAATTGGTACGCAGATAATGGGATACATTGAGTTAAGATGGAAGTCCTTGAATACCACTCTTTGCACAGATGTGAACAAAAACTCTGCCCGATGGACCATCTCTCTGTCCAGTTATCAATCTAAACCTTCATTAGCAGGCAGAATGAGTATGGAAGTAATATTTGTTTTTGGAAGTGAGCAGCTTTGCCGGTATTTTGCGTCTCAGGAGATAAGTCGTAAAGGGAAGGAATAATCGTGGGATGGATGAATATGGGAGAAATACCAACTCCATCAATTAATCCCCATCCGACGATGGGAAACGGAGCTTAGCATACTGTGTACGTAGGAGCCATGTAGGAATCAGTATGGAAATGCCTCCTAGACTGTCGAGCTCCCGCCATTGGGTTAGGAAGTCTCCAAAACCCCATGAAGAAAGAGTGCGTGTGGAATTCTTTGGCGGGGTCGAGTAGGGACCGTTGTCTTATTCTTCAATCCAAAGGTCTAATTTATCGGTGAGAGTTGGGTTCACCGATTCAGCGTTACGGCGTGGGAAATTTATTACATGTGAAGGGGCAAAGTTCCTCCCATCTAACCAGTGTGATCTCCCAACTCGCGCGTCTGGGTTCAAATCCCGGCGGCGATGGATATTTTACCGTGGGAGCTATATCCCTTCTTGGGCTTCGTGCGGAGAGAATGACAAGGACAGTACTCAGTGCTTCAGACACTCAGTAGTGTCAGCGAGATATCATTTCACAGGAATTTCCATGAACTTTACTTCATTTTGATGAAAAGCAATCATCTTTCCCGTGATGTATATTGCTGACATATCGCGCTATTTTACGATGTGTTTAAAAAATAATGTAAACACTCCCCATGGGGTGTGCATATGCGCTAGAGAGAGACTTATTTTTTAATGAGATGGTTATGACATATAGAACACGTCTGATAATGAAGGGTGTGTACTTCGTCTGCTCTGTAAATTCTAACAAAGAAAATAGCTTACCATAATAGTTTTTACAAAATCATGAAAATCCTCCAGTTTTGAAGTAGTTGTAAGCCGACGACATGAAAACAAGTCATGCCGAAGCCTAATGTGCATATGTAGATAATTACTGGGAAATAAAATAAAGCAAACAGAAGTTTTCCGCCTTGGTAAAAAATATTAGCACAGATTATTGATTCTGGCATATTTTTGTTGAATTTGACGAATTTCTAGGAGAAGAAGAATGGAAATGTTTTTATATTTGCTGCATTTTTTATCCTTCTGCTCCGACCTAAGGATTGCAGGACAACTGGCATTGCCAAGGAGGTAAAAATGACGGTTAAGGCTTCGACCGGAGTAATACACATAAATGTGTACAGATACTAATTCTTTTCTTTTTCTAATAAATATATTTAATTTATCATATCTATATTCATTTTTTTATTTATATTCATACTTTTTGAAACTGCTTAAATTGTAGCCATACGATAGTCCTTGTCATGATTAGGGGTATATTCTGCTTGTGATACTTTAAACTGTGGTCCCCATGGCGCATTCCATTTAGAGCAGGCTAAGGTGGACGCCAGGTTTCTCTCCATTCTTATATCGTTCCCCATATAATCTTTCCCTCACCAAACTACTTACCCCTTACTTGATGGCGCAAGCGACCTCGGTTTTCGGTCTCCTCTTCAAATATCCAATCAGCCAGCCAAGGTGTCACACTTTACCTGTGTGATACAATGCTGTTCTGTGGTCCACAGAAACTTATTTAATGCGGTAGAATAGCTTTATCTTATGAAGATATGAGGATGGGGAATGTACGAAGGTTCGGTGCGGGAATCGAGCGGAGACCGTAAACGCTCGCAGGTCTCCGCGACATCAATTTGAAAAGGCGGCGGCGGCCAACTTCCCTCCATTGGGAGAGTGTGGGGAGTCTGTATCCTCCTCTCATTCCAGTTCATCCTTCCTTCCCCACCGCCCGTCTCTGATAAACCTCCCCAGTTCGCCTTCATCTTACCAACTCTCCCGTTTAGGGTCACCACGCCCCCTTCCCCCACTCTCATGTGGGGGTTACCCCCTTCATAAAGCCTCATACCCCGTGTCTCCACCACGGACATCGTCAGAAGCCCTCCTCCCACCCCAGTACCCACCCCTCTCCCACCCTCCGTTGCCCAACTAGGCCTATTGACCCTCTTCCCCACTCCAGCATTAGCGAAGTCTCACCTATTTCCCGATTCCGGTCACGGGGCCCTTCCTCTGCCTCCACCTCCTTCCCCTCCCTAACGTTTTCGTCTCTCTTCTTCCTCCAGCCTCCGTTAACAACCCCCTGGACCATTCCATGGATCAATCCCCTCTCCACCCCTCCCCAACCATCTTCGTCTTTCCCTGCAAGGAGTTTCCCCCTCCCATCCACCATTGTCAGATGCACACACACATACATCTAGGGTTTCCAAATCCCCGAAGCCTTTGAATCTTTGGAAACCGAGACGAAGAAGCCGTGCTTCATGAGAACTCTCGAAGACATGCGTTATCGTCCGATTTGCTTTATTTTCCCATTATCATCTATATTGACGATAAGTATGCTACTTAGGTATATAATTATTAATATTGCCAAAAATATAGTTTATATGTATAATAATAATACATACATTTATTGTTCAAGGACTTCGCTTTCTTAGGAACATGATACATTACATAAAAAGAGACTGGAAAAAACAAATCTTTTTCAGGACACAAAAGTTTACAAATATGCACATTCAACAAGCATGTGAAATGGGTGTTCTCACAGATATAAACAATCTTACCTACATTAATGCAATAATATTTAAAATTATTAAAATTCATATTAATTAGATTGAGAGGGATATTTATAGAAATTTACAAAAAATAAGCTATACAATGAAATTCAGACTACGCTACAACAATATTCTTTATATAAGAATGATAACATTTCAAATTTAAATTTGTATACTTATTTAGATTTAATAATGTTTATCAGGAATACCATTTCATATTCTTGAGCCGGAATTTTATGTGGATAACTGATACACATTAGTTCTACACCTTGAAATTTTAAATTGTCTTCTTCCTTTCACTCGTCTGCCTGGATTAAAGGAGTAATGATTGGAGGGCTTAGAGTAAAGGGGCACTAAGTCCGTTTTTTTCTCGTTATTACTCCAGCCTTTGTTTAGGATGGCTTTGGTCGTATTTTTTAGTCCAAGAGAGAGAACCAAGTCTATAGTTGGAATATACTATATATTTATGCGAACACTTTTTAAGATCAATAAGTAAAGCTGATTTATCACAGAAATATAAGAAGGCTTAACCATGAAGTTCTCAATATTCCACCTCTTTCATGTCATAAATGGTTGAAATAATTTTCTGACAGCATGGATTGTAAGTTTTTGATGCGAGGGAAACGTTGGGATTGCAGTCTGGTCTTCGGGGAAAATTCCTTAAGTGACCGAATTAAAGTCTTTCTCTGGATTAGGAATTGGTAAATTCCTGGGAAAAAAGTAGGAAGGAATTTCCGCCCGGAAACACTACATATATGCGTCACGTTTTTCGACACCCAAGTCGTAAAATCTAGATAAATGTCTTTCGAACCCTTGAAGATGGAGAGCAAGTCCTTCTCCAACTTCATCAGGACTAATGGATCTGCTTACCCGGTGGAACACCCGAGAAACATTTATCCATCAGATACGCCGGAAAACCTATGATCTTTCAGCATCAAATCTACTCATCCTCAGTGATTCAAACCACTTCAAACTTTTCCTTTACTTTTCTTTTTAAGTATTGCACACCACATTTCTCATCTGTTTTCTTCTTCATTTTTTCCTATTTTGCCTCTCTTCATCTATTATTCCATCGGAGTTTTTCTAGTTTCACTTTTCTTTTTCCCTCCATTAAGTTAGCCACTAACGTTGATTTTGTCGTCTTCCGTATTACTCTTCATTAATACGTCCCGACGTCTCTTGGTATTTTTTCTCAGGGTTCTAATTCGTGTTATTTACTGTCAATGACTCTATCAGCACAATCTGCTTCATCTACTATTTCTGACTTCAACTTATTGCTGAAATTTCGTATTTTGTCAAAGGATCCCTGCAGTTTTTGCATTCATACTCTAAGGACCGGCACTGCAAGTATGTGAGTGAAACTTGAATGACATTCAAGAGAGCTGGGTTTTGACTCTCGTCCTGCATTTGAAATGCTTGGATGTGATACATAGAAGTACAAATGTGAATTCTTTATAGAATGTTGCCATAGATGAATGTTACTTGAGCCATATTACACGGATGCATTAATCATTATACCGCAAATGAAAATTTTTCCATTGCCAAAATATTTGAATTCAATTCGCACATTCAACAATAAATTGCAAAATAATTCTAATAGAAAAAATATTGTCTGCCTGCCGAAGTAAAGAAGACATTGTCACCTCGGACTCCGTTTTCTTGTGTATACTTAATTAATAACTCAACGAAAAAACATGCACGCCCAGATATATTTCAAAGAAGATTAAAACTACGTCCGCTATGTACAAAGTACGGAGACCGCGTCAAATAAATGTGGTAGAAAATGTGTGTGCTGCGGAAATGAGAAATCTGTGTGAATTTAATGTATATTAAAAGCAACACAATGAATGTGTGTTGATATTGCTTCATTCCCTGGCTTCGTAAATGCGTCACTACTATTGCTAATTTAAATATCTTGTGCTAAAGTGAACGCTAATGCTATTATCATACGCAAGTGTATGATGTTCTTCAACATCTATTGTCGTCAGTTGATATTCATACGTTTATGGCCTATCGCTTTATGCCATTGGCTCTATGTTAGATCAAAAGGCAAAAGTGTCTTAGTGTTAAGGAGTTATTGAGTTTTTTTTTAGTATTTTTTACAATAACTTTTTAACACAGCTTAATCTACATCTACATAATACCCTGCGAGCCGCCGGATGGGCGTGTTACAGGGGGTTTTAGGTCACCAGCCGTGTAATGATATAAGTTTTTGGGAGGTGAAATGGTGACAAGTATCAAGGGAGTGTATTTAGTGAATCTCAGTTTTTATTGCGGTTGCTTATCGTGCACGGAAAGAACGAGTTTTTGTACCTATCTGTTCGGCAGTGTATCTCGAAGCCGTCGAAGTTCGTCCCAGCGCGTACTTCCTCGGAAGTTCCTATCAATGTCATCGGCTCTTTAAAATCTCTCATGCACATTATCCTTACCCTAAGCTCACACAAACACACGCACGTACACTCACGGAGAGGTAATGTAGGTGAATTCACTGAGAAGAGATTGATTCCTGGACATTGATTAATTTCTCCGCCAACTTGAGTATTTTGTGACCTTTCAATACGTATTATCTACATTTAAAACAACGCAATACCTTAAATGATACTTCAATTGCAAGGGATGAGTAATCAGTAACTTCTGCTCTGCATTAATTTCATAAATAAAGCTACAGCTATTGACACTTGTGCAAAGACCTGCAAATACATGTCGTTGGATGAAATTTTGCCAACGTACTCGACAAATAAAATCAATGGTTGGCGAATTCACTTCGTGGAAATTAATACGATTCATGTTAAGAATGAAACCATTTAGTTTTTTCCACCAATATATTTGTGGTTTAAATATATTGGTGGAATAAACTAGTGGTTTCATTCTTAACATGAAACGTACTCTACCCTACATGTATACCACCAATGCTAGTAAAGCTATTAGCAATAAGGTATTTTGTGGCTACAAAATTCCAAAAGATTCAAGAGTCATTGGAAGCAATGAATGTGTTGCTATCGCAAATTTATGATGGTTAAATTGACGAAGAGTATCACCGACGAAAGTGTGTCATAAGAAGTTGGAGAGAAAATTGGAATAATGAAATTTGGGGTGGAAATAAGACAATAAGAAGAAGAGAGGAAGGCTGGTTCTCCCGTTTTCCGAAGTTACCGCCGAGTTGTTTCATATCGAGGACGATATTTCGCCGGCTATCCTGCAGGCTTTCTCAGGTCCTAGTGACAAGTCATTACAGGCGGCGCCACTATACATATAGCGCCAGTATATAGCGTGGGAGTTCATCCCAGCGTTTAACGGAAAACGAAAGAATCAATCTCTATCCAAACCCTGTGGAAGCCTGAATCACAAGAGGAAGAGACGACACATTGGACACATTTCGAGGCATAATAGTCTATTGAAAAAACTATAACGGACGATGAATACGTAGGAAAAATAGCAGAGGAAGACTAAAAATGGATCACACAAGACAGTTTATGAAGGATGCCAAAGTGAAAAATAATGTTGCCCTGGAGCGGTTGGTGGATCGGAAATCGAATGGAGAGCTGCAATAAACCAATCTTTGGATTAATGAATACTGGTGATAATGACGGTTATTGGAATACTGTACTTCACGTGTACTTACCCTTTACACTCACTACACATCCTCTGTCTTCAACGTCTTCCATCGTTCTTCCATCTCGCTGTTCTTGGGACGGCGTTCTTTTAACATCTCGCGCACGTATCAGATCTGCGAAACCTTCCTTCCCCTATAACACTTCGGCATTTTTATTTCAAACCTTTCCACCCCCTTATTCCTTTTCCCCCTCTCTCTCCCCTTTCCTCTCTCATTTAAAACCCTCCATTTCTTAATACCCTCTCCGACCTTTTTAAGTCTTCCTGACCCTCCCCTTTCTCACCATCTCCATTTCCTTATCTCCCGCGACCCTAGTTTATCTTTCCTCTCATTTTGTTCCCCACGGCCACTCCCATTTCTCCTCACAACTTGACTTTTCCATCTCTACCTATACCACTTCCATAATTTTTACGCGCCGCCGTTTCCTGAAGTGATTTCTATTTGACGACTCATGAAGTTGTGACCATGAGTGTCAATGAAAGTGATTGGTTGCCAATATCAAATACCATGTAGAGATCACGAAAAATAAATGACCTCATCGGCGAGGTAAGAAAGAAGCTCCGTGGTGATCATGTTGTTCGATTTCCATTTAAAAGTTCACTTACATATACGTATGTGTTACTTTAATTTCTCTAGATCAAAGGTCAATTTCGCCACGAAGAATAGTTGGGTAGGCCTTGTATATAATTAGTGATACTTCATAAATTCTTTTGAGTTTTAGGGCCAGGCCTGCATTCGTTCGAATTCCGTGAGAAAAATTGTGCTTAACCCATTTCCGCCCAGACAAATTTTTGTTTGCGATTTTGCCGAACTTTTGGTATTTTACTTATATGGTCACCTAAAGCACTCATGCATAATATTTTGGTGATCTTGACGTTGAACGACGCAGTGTTGACACGTTCATTGCGATAAAGTTCGCGGTTTCTTCTACAGAGTGTCATGCACTCCACGTGTTAGGGTGAAGCCATACGGCTACGGTAGGCGGAAATGCGTTAACATTGGAACTGCCGCGCCAATTCCCGAATTGTCACAATGAATGTGTTGATATTGCTACATTCCTTTGCGACTAAGAATTATAAATACCTCTGTGAAATTGCTTATTTATGTATCTCTTGCTAAAATGAACGCTAATATCATATCATACCTGAGTGTTCGGCATTATTCAACCTCTATTATATATTATGCTCTTTAGTTTGAGTAGATCACTATGGATCCGAGTGTTACCCAATTTCGTGTTTGACCTTTTTTAATGAATTTTGATCTGAAACCTTCGGTAGAAATTATTATAGAGGTTATATAGAGTCATCCCGAGACTTCAAGTTATACATATCTGTGAAAGTGGTGGAGCAACTTGAGGATGTAGAAGAGCAATTGTTTCGAAAAGGATGTAAAAATAAACGATTAATTATAACTATTCAACGTTTTGAAAACGAAGTTAATATAATTGTTTTAATTAATTGTTGACTTCCATATGGTTTTAATATGAAAATTTTGCAATCAGTTGACTTTCAAGCAAATTTAGAGTAGATTTTAGTGAACTCGGAGAGATGTGAGGTGGCAGCACGGCTCATCTCGTATTTTGTGGTGCAGCATCACTATTTGAGATTCCGGAACAAAACCGAGTTTTCTGCTTTTCCGCTTGGACTTTCCGAGGCATTTCCGTGTTGTCGCGGTCAATACGGTATCTAGATTACAGAAAATAACAATTCGTTGGCACACACGACGTCTCAATTAGGGCAACTGGCTTTAGAGTCCCCTCACTCTCGGATGAGATCTAAAACTCTCTAGAAAGGTTTGGTCGACAGTAATGCCACACCGCTAGACTAGACGGGCTCCGTTTCATTAGGGTCGGTGCAGTACTTACAATCCAGCCACGTCGGTCTGCAGAGGATATATATCCCAGCCTTACCTCTTCGCCCTGGTTTAATTGCTCAAGGGAGCGCCGGGGAAGGAGGAAGACAGAAAAAAATAAGAAGGCGAGTGCTCCCGCAGGAATTTGGAGGTCGTGGCGTGGGACGCCCCCAACTCTCCATCAAGCGCCTAACCTCTGGAATTTGGAGGCCCTGGTGGCGACGGGGGGAATCTTTCCACCCCCCTCTACCACCAACAACTCCTGTTATCCGTTCGCGAGCCAGACACTCCACAACTCAACTCAAAGTGAAAATATTTTTGGACAGCACGTTCCATTTTTTGTGGCCTGACGGCGACAGGTTGGGAAGCATGCATTGACGGGACATTTTTGACCGGTTTTGCTGAATTGGCGGACCAGTAATCCATTCCTGTTAACGCGTACATTCCATTGTGTGTTAAAATGTCCTTATTTAATTTAGTAATCTTTGATTAACCGTGTGTTGTAGATCCGGATACACCTTCAATACGCCATTTTCTGGGATCCCATTGCATATCTCGTGACACACATTGTGTTAATTTTGAATACCGACTTCATGTAATAGCGATCGAGACTCGGTTTGCGAAATAATTTTCTGTTACTGATGTATTATATGAACTTTATTTTTTAAGTATTTCAATCTTCAGCGCTGTATAGTTCATATTACCCCATTCCAGCGATGAGGGTGCTATTTAATTCCTCTTATAGCAAGCATTGTTTTTGGATCTGACGGGAACATAATGGGGAACATATTTTAGGATATTAGTAATTATTCCAAGTAATAGCCAGTTTTGGGAAACTTGCGAGCTAATCATTTGTTAATGGCCTTTATCATAGGCTTACTTCTTTAACTATTCCTCAATTTCTCATAGTTCGGAGTGCCCTATGACCGCTATCCAGACGCACTTGAACTCCGTTCAAAGCGAAAACCTTTTCAGACATAATACCCGGGTGTTCAATTCTTTTTACTGTGGTTAGACATGGCAGAATGGCGAATATACATTGCCCATAGTTCATTTCTACGATAATCAACCTGTTTGGGTAAATTAGCGAATTCATTTTCACAATATCGCTCCACTGATAGTGAGATTATTTTTGGATAGAAAAACCACTTGCTCCATATTTCTGGGGTCTGACAGCAGCAGATTGGAGGAAACTCATTGAGGAATGTTAGCGTTAAAGTAGATTATCCTGTCTCCTTTTTTGTTCTTTCTTTCAGCTTGATTTTGTTTTCTGCGTATTTAGTGTTTCGTGGTATTTTTGCATTAATAGTGTAAATAAGTCGAGTCGTTAGTCGTATATTAGCTCGTGTGCTGCATGATAATTAGCATAGCACTGTTCTAGTTTCTCGTGTACCCTGCGTAGTTCTCCGGGCTATGTGAGTTTTACTCACCATTAAGGTAATATGTTTGAGATGTGTTAATCTTCTCCTGTTACACTGACTTTCATGGGGGATCGTGGTTTGTGTTTATGAATGAACTGTCATTTCTTCTGCCAAACTCCCAAGGAAATGGGTTGTTTTCAGCCGGGAACCGACTTTTCTAAGGCTAAAACATTTTATCTGACATTACAATAGGCACTTAGAAATTCATAAGCCCGAAAGGTTTCGTAAGCCTTTAAAATTAGTTGAGCGAAATATTTATTCTTCTTTGACCGCTTTCATTTTTTTTGTTTACTTGACTTGCGTAGTTGTTAATTGGACATGAATGCTTTGCTCTTGGGCTCTATCCTCAGTAAATATTTCTATTCTCTAGGAGAATTGATTGTTGACCTTCATGATAAGCATATTTAATATTGTCAGCATAAAAATTATCAACATTTTGTATTTATAAGCGATTACGTCGATTATTACCAATCATTTTGGACTTTCTTGGCCATATATGAATGTATAAAAACAAAGATTCTCGATTTGTGGCCAAATAATTTATATTTCAATGTCGACGTTTCCCCAAATGTTTTGGCATCTTCAAGGATTTCACAATAATGAATAAGGATTTATCGCAGCTGTATTCTTGTGTCCACTCGCAAGGACCAAAGCAGTTTTGAAATTTTAATATAAAAAAATGTGAGGAGGATTTAATCTCACTCCTTGTCTGATTCAATGGTGTAGCGACCAGCAGTTCCTCCATTCAGGAATTTTCGCCCATTTGTGGTCGTAAGGCAGCGCTAACACGACCAGCTAAGGCCGACAATTTTTTTGGCATTTTCTCCTTCCTGGAGAAAGAGAGAGGAAATTCGTCTCCTTGACTCCGGTACCTTTGCGGTGGTCCATCAGAAAATCCACCACCGTCCTTATATGAGCCTCGGGGTAACAGCCAACGTACTTGAGACCCCCCCGTGGAACGAGTTTCATTTTTTGCCTCAAATGACCCATGATTTTTTACGGCTTAGGGGATCCATTGTGTAATTAGTGCCTTAAACATGCTCCCGCTTGGAGTGGCTCCTGGGTTCCAGGTTTAAAAAATTCAGGATTTATTTTCCTGCGCGGGTCGTAAAGGCAAAATTGCTGCGCCGGATATGACTCGCGTGCTGTGGTTACCCTGCGCCCTGGCTCGCTCAAGTAGCTTATGACTAAAATCCCTACATACGTTGGCCGCGCTCTCACCATATCGTGCCTGTCTTATGTTTTGCCTTTCAGTGGAAAATTTCATTCTCAAAATTTACAGTAAGATTGATTTCGATAATTCGTGAAAATTAACGCTTTATAATAGGGAGCCGATATTTCGGCCTACAGGGATTAAACGAAACCTACCCAGATGCTATCTATATAGGTTATTTTATTCATTGACTTAGTACTTATCTGAAATTCAGTCTGAAAGAGGATGAGATTGATAAAATTTATCAGTGTAAATGATGTATCATATGATCGTTTTCCCATTGGTCTTCTCTTATTACTTCTCACACCTAAGAACCGCTTAACTCTCTCTCTTAGGTCTTCATATTGAATTTCGGATGATTATCCAGTAGTAATCTTCAAATCTGTAGTAGAATCGTATCCATATCCAAGACAATTAGATAATAAGTGTATGAAATATCTACGTAATTAAACTATCAAAGATTAAGAAATGAATATATTTTTCTTATTTGTTGCTATACAACTCGTTGTACGAAGTTAATTCGTATGCACTGGAATTGATGGAATCGGTTTCAACTTTACGAAAATTTATCTTAAGTGATAATAATCTGTCATGAGCGTCTTTCTTGGAGGAACATTAGTTCACACAGGTCCAGGGATATTTGACCCTCGGCCTCTTAACCAACCCACCGAAAACATGTCCCCATTCTACCCTTGAGTATCGACATTCTATACTTCTGGATGTGTACAAAATATTTTGTGCCTCAGAATGACGCATGTGCCATGACATTGATAGTGATTAACCAAGTTTTATAATATACCCTAATGGTCTCTTAAGTCTTCATATTGACTTAGGGATGATCAGCCGGTATTAATCTTCAAATCTGTTTAAGAATCCTATCGATATCCAAATGAGCCAAATCCTAAGTTAAAAAGGGCATGAGATATCTACGTAATTAGATTTTCAAAGATTAGGAAATTAATATGTTTTTCTTACTTGTTGCTATACAACTCATTAGAATGTAATATTCATACTCGCTACAATTGATAAAATCGGTTTCAATTTTGCAGAAATTTATCTTGAATGATAATTACATCTCATAAGCGACTTGCTTGGGGGAACAATAGTGTACACAGGTCCAGGGATATATAACCTTTGACCTCGTAACTAACCCACTGAAATCATGTCCCCATACTTCCCTTAAGTAGTGTATTTCCATACTTCTGGGCGAGTACAAAATATTTTGCTCCTAAGAATGACGCTTGTGCCTTAAAATCGATTATAATGAATCAAATTCTAATGAGCAAGATAAAATTTGTGACTTCTACAATTTATATAAAACTTACGTCTGGTTTCGGCTGTCAAGTCATCTTCAGGTCACATGAAGCCTTCAAGCCACCTAAAGATAGTTAGACAGCCGAAAACGGTCGTAAGTTTTAAATAAATAGTGGAAGTCACAAACTTTACCTTGTTCATTACGACGACCTTCCACCAAGTGAAAGATTCTTGTTTGGATATTAAATCAAATTCTTGTTAAAATTGTATAATAATTCCTGTTTGGTAAATAAAAATTCTATTTGTGGGAAAGGAGTCCCAAGAGTGTAAAGAAGGCGCACGAAAGTGAACCGGAAACGAAATTACTGGGGCGCAGTGGTGTACTCTATATTCTAGGCGTCCTATTTAAGGGAGTAGTTCAAATGAAACGAACTTGAGAGGGGTGCCTCGTTATAATTCATTTCGCGGAGGAACGCGGTGGAAAGAAAAAGGAAAACCGCTGCGACTGCAGTGACTACTTGCAAGGAGGAATTTAAAAGAGGACGCCGCTGAAATTAAGTGGAAACATTAGCATGTGGATTATACTCGTGGCCTCTTCGTAGTCTTGGAATCCCAAAAGGAGATTCACCAACTGATGCATCGCCCGGGTAATAATTGTTTAGCGTGATGCAAACACGGAACGAGCTTTGGGCGTAATCTTGATCATTGATCATGGCCTAATGTCTTCCGACACTGCACTCCTAGCGGCGGCGGTGGGAAACTTTCCAAAACCCTAAGACTTTCATTTAACCCCCTTTAACCGGCTCCCATCCCGTTACCCTTAACCCTTCCCCAACCCCGTCATGAAACGCTTCCACCGCCCCTTAACCTCATTCCCTCCTCCTGTTTGCTGGCTCTGCCCCAACCCTCCTCTCACCCTTCAACTCATCCATTTCCTAAAGTTTCGCACGTTTTTCGGCCCGTGGGAGTCCCGCGGGGGCAATTGGGCTCTTCTCACGGGAAGCTTGCAGGCTGTAGCGATGTAGCCAGCGTCCTCTCTCTCTGCTACGCTATGGGCTCGGATCATACGTGTGAGGGAGAAGGGCTGTGGAGGGGCATTTGAGGTGGGTAGTAGCGAACTACAGCATTCCCACACCCAACCCTCTTGCATTATCTCTTTTATTATCATCTGCCTTCCTTTTTTAATGTTTCTCCGTCCCTCTCTCTTATTCTAAGGCATTTGATCTGAGTTGATGGGAAAAATTATAGAGGTTATTGATGAACACTGGAATTGACTGGCAGGGTAGAGAATTACATCTACAGCTATATACTACCCTGCGAGCCGCTGCATGGGCGTGTGACAGGGGGTGTTAGGTCACCAGCCGTGTAAAGATGTAAGGTTTTGGCTGGTGAAATGGTGACATGTATTTACTGGAGCTTAGTTTTTATTGTGGTCGCTTATTGTGCGCGGAGAGAACGAGTTTTTGTTTCTATCTGTTTGGCGGTTTCCCTCTTATTTATTTATTCATTCATTTTGCATCTGTCAGACCTAGAGATGTAGTGAGGCGTCTTGATAATATCCTCTGTAAAAGCTGTGAAACACACCAGTTCTCAATTTCTCAAGCAAGCTAAGCCTAGCGTGTAGCCTCCGAATCTCTAGGGGCTCCCACCTTAATCTCTCTCAAAGTTGTGAGACACTATAATGTTTGCTTGTAACAGTTTTTAACAAAGTGTGCTGCGTTTTTTTGTATTTTATTAACTTTTTTTGTTAAATCTTTATAATCAGGGTCCCAAATACTCGCGGCGTATTCGAGAATTATGGTGGCGGATGGAGAATAACGGTGGGTAGTTATTGGTCGCAAGGTAAGGAAAATCTGACCGTCGTCGCCTTTGCTTTTTGCTGGGGAAATGCTATGAGAGGCATTGAAGGAGCTATAAGTTGGAATAAAAGTAGTAGGCCTGGTCGGTAAGGTGAGGGAGTTGGTTAGATTCGCAAATGACCAGCTGTAGGTTTTTTGACCATGGAATCGATTCAATAGGCGCATTGGATAATTACTTTCGCGTCTCTGGAATGAAGATCATTCAGAAAAAAGTAATGAGGTTATCTGGGACAAATAAAGAGATGAAACTATTCTGGAAAGTAGAAGGTTGTGAAATGAAGCAAGTATAGAATTTTTTCTCGTGCTTTGTACGTACGAAAATGGGCATAGTGGGTTGGACATCGGAAGGAGAGTTGCACCAGCGAAAAACGGTTAGAAATAGAAGAGATTTGAGATTGGAACCTTACTTACCTATCGATGTAAAAAGAAGGTCAACGAAGGGTTTTATATGGATTATAGAGTTGTTGCTGAAATGTGGACTCCGAGAAAAGAAAGACGATAATAGGCTGTAAGTGTTTGAGATTCAGGTGAAGGGAAGAACGAAGAAAGTGCTTTGCACTAATAAGAAAACAAACGTGAAAGTTTTTGGTATTGTAGAGGAGAAGAGTTATTTTTTGGAGATGTCTAGGAAGAGGTAGAGTTGGTGGATGGAGAATGTAATGAGAGACAAAGCGTGGTTGGTGGCCGAATATAGGGAGAGGTAGAGGGTGTTCGAGGAAAAGGTAGAAACGGAATAGGCGTTATTGACGAGATGAAAGGGGTAGAACGCAGATTGAAATGAATAAAAACTGTGCGAGAGTACTTAGCTAGTGACATTTTAAATAGTTTTCACTCGCTGCAATCAAACCTACTTAAACCGGAAAAATACTTTAATAGTGATATGGGATCTTGTATAAAAATAATACAGTGTAAAAATAATTCGTTACCATGTGAGTCTCGATAAGGAATGTTGTTCGATACTACCAATAGCTGCTAGAAAATCATAATCGTTTCATTCATTGTAGTAACTACTCATCAGGAAGTCTTTCCATTCCCAAATAATAATGCCTAAAATATCTTATAATGAGTGCGTAGATACAAATGGTTTCCCATGTTGTCTGGAGGTGACTATGCGGAGTGTAAGTTTGAAAACACTGTTCCCCATAAAGCCAATACGGTTGAGTGAATGTGGAACGCTTTATAGTAGCGAACTGCAACGTTACCGCATCCGTTTTTATTTAAATTTTTATCATTCCTTTTTTAACGTCTCTGTATTTTTTCCGAATCTCCATCCTCCTCGCCGCCGCCCCGATCGCAGTAGACTTGCTTCGTGTGTGTACGTATGTTGTCGCCGGTCTGGTCAAAGCAAAGAGTGTGCAGCCTCAGCCTCCCGGTTTCGCCTTAAAAGCCTTGAGTGTCCTCATTTTTTGACCCGTTCCAACGCTCATTCCTCCCTTCCCATTAATACCCAGCCGACTTAACCATGCCATGTTTTACTCAGCATGGCTGCTGGGTATCATGGCGGCTTAGACGTCACGGAAAGTCCATGAAATCTTCAACATTATGCGGGGTTTTTGTCATTTAAAAAAAGTCTTTTGAAGTTTGCTCCCGTGCTAGGAGAGTGAAAGTGGTGTCAAAGTTGTCGGGAGCGGGTGGGGACTTGGGAGTTTGTCGCATGCTCGCGAGGGCGCTGTAAACGGTGAAATTGCTGCCGATTAATATTTTTAGCCGCAATTAAGTATTTCCGGCTAGATTTTCCCGCTGATTAATTTGTTACGAAGAGGAAAAATTGAATGGCTAGCTTAGTTAATGGCAAAGGAAATGGTTTCAGGCTTGACTTTGTGGAAGTAATTCATAGAAACTTAAATAAAACTTTGTATACTCCACTATAGGTTTAATAACACGACCCGGGTTTCGAAACTTCGTGTCATCTTTGTTAGTTTAATTTTTATTATATTTTGTACCGTAGTAATGGAATTATTAATTCTTAGTGGAAGTTGCGTAGTTTTTATTAATTAAATATAAGTTGATCCATAAATGAAGGCAAATATAAGTGTTTTATATCATATTACGCAGAATCTGTGTGAAAAACAGTTCGAGAGTCAAAAGTTTTCAAAACAAGATGAGTATATACAGAAATTGATCTGGGTTTCACTAATAATTATAATAATTACAATTGAAGGCATACCAACTCTAGAACTCAAGTCTGGCATTTTTATTTTGATTGACTAAATTTAATTAAATAATTAACTCAAAAAAACGTAATTTTTACCTGATGTTATCTCTTACTTTTACCTCAAGCTTCCCTAATTAATTATTTGAGTCTAACTACTTTCAAAGAATAGGGAAATAATAATATTTATTGTTCAAGGACTACATACCCTTGGGAACGAAGTACAGTTTAACTGAAAAACTGGCAAAAATAGTATTTTTTCAGGACACTACAGTTTACAAATATGAACATTCAATAAGCATAGGACATTCATTAATACAATAATATTTACAATTACTATAGTGCAAGCTAATAATATATATAAACAATCAGTAAGGATGAGAGAGAGTTTTTTATAGAAATTAACAAAAATGAAGTGTACAATGAAATTCACACTGCGCCACAATGATATTTTTTATACAAGAAAGGTAACATTTCCGATTTAAATTTATATACATTGTTTGATTTTATAATAATGTCAGGAATACCATTCCATATTCTTTGGCTACAATTTATTGTGGATAACTGATACATATTAGTTCTACACCGTGGAATTTTAAATCGTCTTCTTCCTCTTACTTGTGCCCCTGGAACACTTTGGTTTCTAATAATATAATTATACAGATAATCAGGGGTTTTAGTTGATAATATTTTGTAGATGAACAGAGATAATTTAAATATTTTTCTATGTTCCAATTTCATTCACTTCAATTTAACATAATAAGGAGTTACATGTTCGTAAATATTCGTATTACATAGGTATCTTAATCCGGCACTAAACAAGATTTGTTATTTATTTTATAATTCCTTAGTTAAATCAACAAATACAAGGAAACAATAGCAACATGCTCCTTCCAAGTTAATGTATTATTAATATTAACTCCTAAGTTTACAACTTTTTTATTTTTATAATCCATTTCAGTACCGTTTACTATGATTTTAAGTAAAATATCACAATTAAGTTTATTTATAAATTTGGTAGTACCAATTATTATAGATTTTGTTTTAACGGGTTTGATTTTCAACATATTATGTTCAACCCACTTGTATATGCGGGAAACATCTTCATTTATCTTTTCGATGGCGCTATGGATTTCAGATGGATGACAATCTAGATAAACTTGCAAATCGTCAGCATACAATTGATATTTTGAGTGAGTGATCGAGCTGGGTAAATCAAGAATAAATATTGAGAAAAGTAGAGGCCCAAGGATAGAGCCCTGAGGCACACCACATGTCACTGCGGAACAACTGGAATATTCATCCTCACATCCTTTTACTGCTTGAATTCTCTGGAGTAAATAAGATCTGAGCCATTGAATAACTGGGAAAGAAAATCCAAGTTTCCCCATTTTACATAGTGGGAGGTCGTGATATAAACAGTCGAAAGCCTTTGTAAAATCAAATAGTACAAGAATGGTCACTTTCTGGTTATCTATAGAGTAGCGAATATCTTCCGTTACTCTAATGAGGGCAGTTTCGGTACTATGTCCTTTCCGGAATCCCGACTGGTATTTGTCAAGAAGGTTATTAGTTGCTAGAAAGTCTACTACCGAGTTGTACACAAATCTCTCAAGCGGTTTAGACAAGGTACATAGCAATGAAATGGGACGATAATGTGATGGCTCGGTCGGATTCCAAATTTTCTGAATAGGTTTAATTATTGCGGTCTTCCAAGAGACAGGAAAGACTGAATAATTCAATGAGATATGGTTGGAATAATTATGTTTAATGTCTTTCTATTTATTCCATCAATTCCGCCAGCATTAGACTTTATACTACGGAGATACTTCAACATCAGTTCAGGGGTAAGATAGGGAAAATATAATACGTTGTTACTAAATTATTTTCTGTTTAACAATTTAACTTCCTTTCCAGCTTCATTACCTGATTGTGACTCATCCATCAAACTGGAAGTTACATTGACGAATGAGCTGGTAAAATATTTATTTAGGTGATCGACAGAGACATTAGAATTAAAGTGATAATTTCGAGATTTAATAAGTCCTATTCGTCGAACCTCGTTCCATATAATTTTAGAGTCCCATTTGTCGGAAAAACAATCATTATAATAATTTTCTTTGGCTTTTTTCATTAACTTTTGTGTTTTATTCCTTAATCTTTTATATTCATGGAAAAGGTATTGTGATCCGATCCTTTGGTATTTTCGACGTGTTACATCTCTTTTTTTAATCAGTTGTTTTATTTCAGGTGTAACCCATGGGATCGGATTTCGTTTAGGCACAATCTTTCTGAAAGGAGCATGAATATGTAGTGGCTGATCCAAGTTAGACATAAAAATAATCACTTTGGTGTCAACGGAATTAGTGGAAATGAAATCCATCCATTGCAGGTTATCAAAATCTTCCTGGAAGCTCGGAAGATCGAATTTACTAAAGTCTCTGTAGCAAATCCTTTTTGGTATAAACTTTGGGGTTTTAAGGTTAAAATTTATATATATTAGATTATGATCAGATAGAAATGGAACTGGATATTGACCATGTTCCTTATTTTCAATATGTCGTCAACAATAAATAGATCTAGCAGAGTACTGGATTCGGCTTGATGATGCGTTGGAAGTGATGGGACCAATGACAGATCATACCGATAACACGTCTCTAATGTAGCGACTATCGTACGTTACCTTCAACAAATTTGAGTTAAAGTCACCACATATCGCAATATTACTATAGGAGGGAAGCAGATCTGCAAGCGCGGTTTTAAAAGAAGTCACTCATGTAGCCAACCTTTGGAGGCCTATAGAAAATTGCTAATAGAATTTTGCTAGAATTACTGGAAATTTCAACAAATACAAACTCTGGCTTCAGATTTTCATAAAACAAAAAATTATCTTATATTTGAAACATTTCTTAACATATAAACATACTCCTCCTCCAGTTCTGACCAGTCTATCATTCCGAATTAACATGTAGTTGTCTAAAGAGACATACTCAGATGGAATGGAGGGTTTTAACGATGTTTCTGATACGGCAAACACATGATAATGATAATGTACAAAATAATTGCGAAACTCGTCAATATGTTCGGGTATGGACTGGGATTGACATGGCAAATGTTGAAGGTGGAACATTCGGTCATTGTTTGGGAATTTTCAGGTCTCTGCTCACAGTTAATGTCAGTCAGGTGTTGGGATGCTGAGTCACTTGACACATTAGCCTCTTGTCATTGCAAGACCACGATATCCTCTTCTGTTCGCAGGAAGAGTCTCTATCCTCCGTCTTCTTTCCTAGCATATATATTTCCACCTCGAACCCACAAATACTTAAGTTTTCCACTTTTCTTTAATTCTTTTGCCTTAGCATAAATTTTACGGTTAGCGGCACTTAGGGATTCATTTACGTAAATGGGTATGCTATTAGTCTCACTCGAATCAATGTCCTTCGTAGAAAAATTCTTTTTGATTCTACGAGCCCTGAGTAATTCGCGCACAAGGTTAAACTTAGTGAAGCGAACTTTTATGGCAGGAGGTCTGCCTGTAGTTGAATTGGGACGGGCAAAGAGCCTATACGTATAGTCAATATCAGATTTTTCAAGTTCGACCCCCAGGCTAAGCCCCACTTTGCAGACTAAAGCCTCCAACTCTTCGCCCGACTTGAGCGGAATTCCACGAATTTCCACTACATTCCTGTGTGACTCCTGCTCAACAAAGTTCAGCTGTGATTCTAGAGTACAAATTCTCTTCACGAGATTTTTATTTTCTACAACGATACTATCAAATTTAGTACAGATATTCGTGAAAGAATCATTTATGTACTCGATTTTCTTAGCGTGCTCATTTATTTGTGTGGCCCATGACTACACAACATTACGCAGTTCCTTTAGCTCGTTTTTAATAGTATTTTTGAACTCACGTTGTTTGTCCTGAATCCCTTTAACTCGATCCAATAACTCATGCAATAGTGATCTGGTGCTATCAGGTTGACTATCGCCCAGAAAACATTCAGCGCCCATGGGTTTGATTGGAGTTTCATCACCACGCTCGGTGCGGATCCCCATTATGCAGGTTGCACAGGTCCAGGTTTGATTCGTATCATCTAGTAATTGCAGGTCAACCTCGTTGAGAGAGGAGCAGGCAAGATGAAAGGCTTTTTCGCACGTTTTGCACTTCACCATTATCTGAGTACGTTTTATGACCGCATTGCACTGGGAACACGTAGGCATTATGACAACGCCTCACACCAACAGCTTGAAGCACTTTGGATCTGACAAGGTCACTCAGGGACAGAAGAAAAAAATCACGTCTGTTCACCACAAGAGCTCAAAGCAGACTGAAGGAAATGGCCGTACCGTAACTTAAACGGAATCATCCGGTCACAAATTTGTATGAAATTTACAGCGAAAAAAATCAGTATGGGATGGAATACCCTCCCAGGACCCATCGATATCGCGCCGAGTGTCTCTGACCAGTTAGGCTACCTAGGGGACATCCTTCCTTTGCGGATCCCATTAAGACGCTAGAGAGAAAGCTATTCTTACTGGTACCGTGTATATAATGGCATGCATTACCTAAGTGTATGGGCCCAAGTGCCTTTGTACACGAGGTAGTATGAATCAAGGTTTACTTATACAAATTCAATGAACTGTAGAACCGCCCGCGCGGTAACTTCAACGAAGTCACTCCGTCATCGTAATACTAACAATGAGTAAAGAAATCATTCGACTGGACTAAAATTCAAGCCTCAAAGTGCTCAGTACCATATGGAGAGGTCTTTGATTGAATCCCAGTCCAGGAAAATAATTTATTTGACTGTAAACTTCACACGACTGTCATACACGGTGGAACTGATTTTTGTGCATCGATGCATCAGACTCCAAACTATAGTATAAACAAGGTTTTGGTAGCATGGTATCCACGTATGCGACATGGATTACGAGTGGGTCAACTCTTGATTCTGTGACTTTCCCTTGAGCTCGGAGTGATATAAGCTCAGAGATGTAAGGGAATAATTTTCCTGTCGGAATAAAAATGAAATGTTTCGCAATTATATTATGGTTTACAGCATGTGGGAATGTAAGATAATTAATGTTACTTTGCACCTTTAAGCTCTTAGGTGTGTTTTTGGTAGCCTAGCCCGTAAAGAAGTATGTAAACAAGTGATAATTCTTATGTCTCTCAAATGTTTCCATATTAATATGAGAGAGAATTAATAAAAAATTTAGGCAGTTTTTAATGTTCTTTCTTTGGTTCTGCCTGTCGTCAGTCTAGTTGGGTAAACCCATTCTGATTAATTTTCATGCGTTTGTACGGATGAGAAATATTTATTTTAAAATAAAATGAGTGTAATTCTTACAGTTAAAATTTCTTCAAACAAGCGTTGATAGCTTTTAATTTATGCATGCCCACCTCCTCATAATTTGCAGTCACGGTTAACGTTTTTCATAGTCATCCTTCATATATGCTGGGAGTTCGATGGACAGGATTGGTCTTGGACGCAACATGGCTTAAAAAAGTTGAATACCAGTCAAGGCAAATAATTATTCGACTGCCAACTTCACACAACTGCCTTACCTGGTGCACCTGATCTGATCGGATCAGATGGGCATTGTCTTGGACGTTACTTGGCTTTAAAAGGTTTGCTTGAGGAAACCAATACTCCGATAACTTGTTTGTATAGAATCGTTGAAACACTATCGAAAACAATGGTTTTATTTAGAATAGGGCTTGGAAACTTGTGTTAGCCGGATCTTGTTCAATTTAAATTGATCGCGATGAACTGTTTTGTGTCCTTTTCTGTCATGTTTATTTGCCATGCTGAATTGGGTCCATAGGTCTGGAAATTTTCTCCTGTAAGCCCTCAAAATCTGCAGAGACATCAGATATTCCAATGAATTTCTTTGCTGTGTGAATTAGCCTGGAAAGGGGTATTGTATGATTCTTGTTGCGAGTAACATCATCTCTAGGGCAATTCCAGTTGGTTACCTGAGTCCTGTCTTCCATTTTGGTACGTAGTCAATTCTTTCGGAAGGTATTTTCATCGTAAAATTTGTTGATAGCCAGTTGTGGTATGAAAAAATATGGCCGAGTACTTATGATTCACCGACTTTCGGTAATTTTAAGCATCTCCACTAAAACTCCTGACTGAAATCGCTGAATTAATAATTGAGTAAGTATAAATTAATGCTATTTGACCAGATTTTAAATGCGCGGTAACATATGAACAGAATCGCAATAAATTCCTTTTTTTTACTACAAGTATTGGGAAAATATATTGAAATATGATTAAGTATTTGGTATAGCTTGAATACATAATAGTTTCCAATCATTCCATTGAAAAATTATGTGGTACAAAGTCACTTGCACGGGTGCACATACGCTAAAGGTTGAAATTCGGTATGAACAAAATCATTTAACTTGACCGAGATTCGAACCCGGATCTCTCAATTGCCGGCCAAGTGTGTTATCCAGTTACATCACCAAGCCATCTTCCTTCTAGACGAATATCAAGTTTACATAAACCACATCTAAATTCGCCTAGGCTAACTTTTTTGCTGTGTAACTGACTAACACATTTGAGCGGCGATTTGGAGATCCAAGTTCGAATCCCGGCCATGTCAAATACTTTTTTCATGGTGAATATCAACCCTTAGTGTACATAATAGTGTTAAAAAATTCCTTTTCAGAATGATAAAACTGCAGTAGGAATTGAGTTTCGCAATGTTTTTGCCGACTGATCAAGAAACGGGCTTCATACCTGGTATTTGGGAAGTGATGTTATTTTGTTTCACGTTCTGAATTTGTGTTAAAAATTAATTTGATTAGAGATTTGTAGGAACGACTTTTCGTGGAATTGTAAGTTTAGCTAGTATCCTGAGTACATGTTACAAAATATTTGATTCTTCTAGATATATTAATGTTTGTAGGTTAAATGTAACCTGGCAAGCATTTTTAATACACCAGTAGTAGATAATTAGTTAATTTTATGTGAATACTGAATAGTACATGTTTGATTTCTATCCCCTGGCAAAATTCATTGAGATGTCGTACTCGGTATTATGCAGGTATATGTTGTAGTCGTATCTAGTGTTCGCAAAAGGAATGTTTGAATCCAATTTGGAAAATCAGTCAGTGTGTTTTGCAGAGGAATGCTTTAAAATACCATGCGTTTGTCTAAAGAAGATTCATTTTGCATACCTGTATCAACAATGGCTTATATACTTTATATGTATATGTAGCCTGACTTGCCATTTTTACTGGTGAGGCCTGATTAACCTTCTCTCGGTAGGCCACCCTTTGCTTGAAATGCTGTTTAGTCTTAAATCTGGTACACGTGTTCATCTTGCAGGATCTAGAGAGACTGAGTAACTAGACTGACACAAAGCGTACGACTATGCTACTCATACTTTCATTTAGTGTTTCTCTACTCATTCGTTCCGAAAGATATATAAATGAACAAAAAATTTGTGAGACCAGTACCGCATTGCATTTTCGCCACTACACGGGCTAAAAATAGTAGTTGCAGCTTTCTGCTTTGCCGATAACAGACTGGCGTGAGGGCGAAGTTTGACCGATCGAATTGTCACGCGTCTACACGCAGAGTCTTGTCTGCCGTCTTGCATGCACTCAAAACTCCAGCCCATTAGTCTTTTGCAAGTTTTTCAAACATTTTTCAGTTCATGCAAAACGTCAAACTTGCCGTCCTAACGTAAAATTTTGCTTAACAAGTTCGGCATGATTATGCAAGACTGACGAAAAAACGTTACGTGTAGACCAGGCTCTAAGGTTGTACCCTTCCGGAGTTGTAATGATTGGTCTTGCTTCCACGCTACGTGGATGCCTTCCACCTCAACTTTTCCAATACCTCATAAATACTAACAGCAATTTAGCAACATTTCAATTTTTTTTTCATTAAATAATTTTATGAATATTTCTTAGAAATTTTTAGAGCCTTGACTGACCCAACAATTCCTTTTAAACTTCTTTCTTCAGTATTTTTCTATGACGCGACAGAGTTAATTTTTTGCGTTATCACTAAGTGTTAAAATGACGCTTTTCACTAAATTTACACATACAGAACATGCGTGGCGCAGCATTAAAGAAACTAGGTTTTGTTAAACGTTTAATAGAAAGGTCCTCGGATGAAAAGTCAAAAAAAGATGCTACTTCGCTCTGCTCAGGCCACACCTCAAATACGCCGCGAGCATTTGGGACCCTGGTCAAATAGATGTAAAAAAAATTAATAAAATACAAAGGAAAGCAGTGCGCTTCGTTAAAAACTGCTACGAGCGTACATATAGTATCTCACAACTTTTAGAGGGATTAAGATGGGAGCCCCTAGAGACACGGAGGCTACTCGGTAGGCTTAGTTTGCTTGATAAATTCAGAACTGATATTTTTCAGAGCGACATAGAGAATATTATCATCTCCTCCTCCTACTCCTCTACTCCTCCTCGACTCCTCACTACATCTCTAGGTCTGACAGGTGCGATAAAATAAGAGAGATACTCTTTCCAACAGATAGCAAAAACTCGCTCTTTCCGCGAACAATTAGTGACCACAATAATAATTGAGCTCCACTAAATACACTCCTATTATACATGTCACCATTTCATCTCCAAAAAACGTACACCCTTACACAGCTGGTGACCTAACTCCCCCTGCCACTCGCCCATGCGGCGGCTCACCGGGCATTATGTAGATGTAGATGAAAGGTTAGGGTGGGGAGCTGTTTGCGACTCTGAGGCAAAATGCTTGGCATATATAACTGATATTCAGATCTTCTGATATAACTGATATTTAGATAATTTATATTTAAATAACGCAAAATTAAAAGAGAAAAATTTATGTATGATTAGTTTTTCTGTAGTTATTCTCGTTATTTTGTTATTTATACCTAAACCGAGTGCACATAATTTCTGCGGTCGACAGTAGAGCTATCAAAACAGCTAATCTAATAGCTATCAAAAATACTTCTTACCTCGTGCCATTAATTACAACTATTGCTGGAAGAGCGCGCAATTGTGAGGAATATTGCTAACATATGATTTACATCCGTCCTCTCCACACTCCTGTTCACCACCCTCTCGATTCCTTCCCCTTGCATGACTTGTGTCCATGCACCTCATGCCGCAAGCTTCTGCAGCAGCTTGTAGGATAGGGTCCCGCAGGGAAGTGTGTATTGGAAGCAACGAAGAACTTCGAAAATGAGCTGTAAAATTAGGGTGAGGTAACTTCCTCGCGGTGGCTTCCGCCCTCTTTCTCCTTCCTCACCATAACCCCCTTCCTTTTCGCTAATATTCCACCCCTTTGTTTTATAGTCGGTCGACCCCGGTAACTCTTTATACATCCCTTTACCCGTCCCGAACGGGGAATATCTCTAGTTTGAGCCGCCGCCGCCACGACGCGCCAAGAGCCGTGAAAAGTGAATAAAAAGAGAGAGAGAGCGGAGTGGGTCTTGTCTTTTTCATTTGCAATTCCCTTCCCGTCCGTCTCTCCGTCCTCCTCTATCCTATCTCTCCCTGGGCTAGCCTTTTCCGTTTCGATGGATGAAAGGGAAAAGGGTTGAATGGCGAGTAAGGGAACGGGGGAAGAGCCCTTTTAATGAATTCCAACGCCCTGAGCGGCAGAGAGGCAGCAGCGAGAGTCGTCCCAAAGAAGGAGGGAATAAAATAATGCGGAAGATAGAGAGAATTATGCTCTCGGGGTGCATGTTATGAGTATATCTTTTCTTTTTTTTATTTTTGCACCCCCTCCCCCACATCCTTCCTCATTTCCTCTCTCTCCGCTTTGTTGTTACGGCTCGCGAAAACCATCGGGTCGAGTTGTTTGTTCACAGTGATGAATGCGAGGGCCAGAGAGAGAGAGAGGGACGGGCCCCTTCGGAATGTATGTATGTACACTCGATTCTCCCTCTGCTGCTGCCCCCTTCTTGTCCTCCCAGCTATACTACTGTCTCTTCTCCTTTCCCATCGTGCTCTCTTATTTTCTCAACACCTCTCCGCGTCTGTATGCATCTCTTTTTTTGCCACCCGAGCTTTTTATTTCTCATATCCATGTCTTGTTTGCTAATTCCTCATCCCTTCCTGATTAAAGCCGAAATTTTTCCGCTGATATTAGAGTTGGGTATAGGAAGTTATTGGGTAAAGTACTGGAAAAATTTATTCGAGAAGGCTCACCATTACCTGAGCAAAATAGTAAGGAACCACGAGTAAAATTACTTCAAGTAAAAGTATTCAGTTAATATTAAAAGTAGACTGCCATTATTTCATATCCTATTTCAACTCTGCGATTACCACAACATTGAATCCGGAGAGCCGTAGGCTCAAAAAATAAAACAAGTCTGCGATGTATTTTTGCGCGGGAAATGTATTTTTCTGGAGGAAACCCGGCTAAAAATGCAGGTGCAGAATGGAGTTATGACCGAAACAAATTATCGCAGTAAACGGATGAGAACAAATGCTTTTCCAGTCGATAGCAATCAAAAAGGGGTATTCAATATTATCATTGACCGAATCAATACTGATTACAAATATTCTTCGAGTAACGATTGCACAAATGTAACGGTTACTTCGTTAGTAGATTAAAACTGAAGCTACAATTTGAAAACTATTCAGATATCAGGAAACCAGCCGTTTACAGATGTAAGGGATAAGGTTTTGGAGATGAAATGGTGACGTGTATTATGGGAGTGTATTTATCATAGCTCATTGTCAGTTTGTATTGTCGTCGCATATTGTGAGTGTAAAGAACGAGTGGTGTACCCATCAGTTCTTCAATGCACCTCTTATTTTATCGCTTCTGTCAGGCCTAGAGATCTAGTGAGGCGTCATGATAATATTTATAGAAAACAACGTTGAAGATTAAGGGATAAGATAATAGGGGCGCTAAAAATGGAGAAAATGTTTCGAGAAATAAGCTATTTAAAAGTCTTTGGTATGCATTTTAAAATCTGAAACAATTTGAAACATTTTTAAACACTCTAGACCTCTGTCGTTTTTACTTATCTTCTTCCTCGAGTTATTTCTCCGTTATAGCAAGGCCGCTTGTCTGACTACACTTTGCTCGATCCACGGTATCCTCTGCTGTGGCGTTGACTTCTACTTTATATATTTACCAAAGTAGGTATGCCAAAGAAGTCAAGCCTGGCCGTGAATATTCTTTTAAATGTAACAGTTTTTGAGCTACTTATATAGCCACTAATTTTACACTGGCTACCTTGAGACATTTCTCGGAGTTCAACGTGTTCAACGTATAGTTTTAATTTTTCCTACAATTTCATGTTAAGTCAATGTTATTTTATGACAAAATTGCTCGTAATTATCATCCTGGGAATATTGTAATTTTCACATTACGGTAAGTTTAAGCATAATGCGTGTGTCGTAACATCATCGCAAAGGGCTAGATTTGTAGCCGTTTTCTCATTGATTTAAATTTCATGCTTTCTCTTGCTACATTTTAACTTTTCCCTGTTTCCCCGTGTTTGTTTTTCACTCTCGTCTTCTTTTGCCCATTTCTTACTCTCACTATTACTCGCTTTTGCTTCTTCTTCTCCTCCAATCTGCTCGTGCCCATAACTCTTTTCATAATGGAAAGGAATTGAAGGGGAGAGGTTTCCATTTTCGGGACTAGGTATCTTGGTTGCTCTTTAGGCTTTTGTTTCAATGCGAAATATATTTATTTTATCTCCCATCTGTTTTCTTAAGAAGCTTCTTCTGGCATACGGTATTTTTGTCGCTGTTTTACTTTCGTATATGAGAATTCCCATATGAAAATGAGCTGGGTAAACTTGGAGGCAGGCCTAAAATATTGAAGGAGAGATAACAAGGAATACAATATTCTCTGTAGAAGATGTAATGCTAGTTGATGAGTGGAAGTTTGTCATCTCAATCCAGGAAAGAGTGATTTTCACATGAAAAGATGGATGGATCTCTTTAAACAATTATTTTTAAATTTTACTGCTTTAATGTTGGTTGTTAATAATTTTTTTTAATGAGTGGAATTTTGTATCTCAAATTAAGTTTTGCCGCGTATTTTCAATTATATTGCTAATTTTTTGGATATTTCTAATGACTTTGAAGTTTTATAGAGAATTTGACTTGAAAACCTGGGGTGTGCAATGCAGGTTTATGCCTGACAGGGTATGTATGTGTTTGCTGCTGTGGTACGAATGCAAGGAGAAAGTCTAGAATGATAAATTTTGTGCACAAAAGAAATTGTTGTTAAGTTTATATACTTATCGAAGACTTAGTAAGGTTATTCATTTATTTCTTATGTCAAATTCTCTAAAAAATCTCAACGTCAGTAGGAATCCCTACATAATTAGCAATGTAATTGATAGTATGCTGCCAACCATCATTTGAGAGCAAAAATAGCTCTCATCAAAAAATTAATTAGCAACCAACATTTTAGAAGCAGTAAAGACTTTAAAAACTATGGTTCAGAGATTCGTTTCCATTTTTTCCTGTTTTAGTGGGTTTTTTTAGGTGAAATCGGTTAATGAGTAGTTATTATTGCTATGAAGGCAATGCACAACGTCACCGTGAATTTGAAATATTTTTATGGATAAATCTTGCAGAGTTGCAAGAGATTGCTGCGTCATATTTAGAGATGCTAAATTTACAATTTCTGCTGCTCGTGGATAATGCGATATTGCTGCTAGAAAGCTTAATGAAACTTCTGAAAGTCATTGATAACCTCTTTGAAGTAACAGAGACTTAATTTGAGGTTGAAGCGTGAAAAAATGCAGTAGTGTATCTTTCCAGACATATGAATAATGATAGTAAGTTGAGACTGAACGATGAAAGAATTGAACAAGTGAATGATTTCAAATTCTTATTTGGAATGTTTGCGAAAGTTGTAAAGAAATATAGGAAAAGAATGCTGAAAGGAAAGTCGTACGTAAGATAGGATGTGATGGGCATAATTGCATGCCTATGAAGTTACTACCGTTGATTTTATTTTCGTCAATTTTTAATGCTCTGTGATCTTTGTAAAGATCTTGATGAAATTATGGAACTAACAGTGTATGAAATTTCTAATTCTTATATTCAACCATTTATTGCTTTTGCTTCACGTATGCACGTCCGTACATCGTTATCATTAATAGCTCGGTATTTTTTTAACCTCTGGTTAAAAATTAATTTGGTGATGGCGTCTTCGATTTTATTATGTATCAAACCCGAGTGTGATTTAATTCTCAGTATGCTGCATTTTTTTGTGGAAGTGCACATAAGATCTTGAACATTCCCCTATACCTTCTTGACGTGCTCTTTTCCTGGTGTCCTCTTCGGGAATAATTCTTGTTGTGTTCTTCCGTGATTGTACTCAGAAGGTTGTTATGTCTCAAATTATAGGAATTAAGATTCTCTTTTATGTTACCAAGTTTTCATTTTGCCCCAGTTCCTTCCATCTCTTTGCTGGACTAGTTCATCGATAATTCTCTCCGTCCACCTGATCTTAATCTTGTCATTACCTTCATATCACCCTCTCTCTTGTCAATTTTTCGCTTTTCCTCGTCCTATTTTTGTGCTTGTAGTTGACGCTTTAGTTGATTCGGAATAATGTAATTCAAACCTTTTCTGCGGCATTGACCTTGAGTCGTGGTGCCAGATGACCTTGGTGCATGGTTTTCGCGTAGAGAGGTGAAAGTAAGCGTCGATATATGCATGCTCTGCCCAGGCAGTGTTGGAACAGGCGCCGGCGGAACGTTAATGCTTAATAACTGTCTACTCTAGAATTAGGATTAAGTTGACCTCTTCTATTTGGCTTTGATGATTGATTCATTCTCCCGCACTTCTTTCTCAAGATCTATTTACACCTGAGAAAAGTATGTCGAAGGAAGGGTAGGTCTTTGTTAGTTAAAATTTCCATTCACCTATCACAGCGTAGCAGTCTGCGTTTGGGAGGAAAACTTCTTCATGCTGTCGTTTCCGAAAACCCCAGTTGTGAATGCATGTATTTTATTTATATTGTTACACAATATTCTTAGACAGAGGCCGCGGTGAATTTAATTTTATCCATGCATCACGCTATGAAATGAAATTACGAAATTAAGGGTGAAAAAACAAATTCTCTCTGGTTACTTATCAAATGCCTAAAAAGTGAGGTGTCAACTCATTTAAAGATTTAAAACCCTTGCAGATAAATATTTTCATGAACTAATCTCCTAACAGTGTGAATTACTCAATGTTTCTCATAAATAATTACTCGCAGTATCGGCAATTTAAGGACTCTCGCCACTACGCCAAACATGAAATTAATTGGTCTCTGGATAATATCAAATATCATGTGTGTGTTTCATTGGTTACATTTGCGAACTTACAGAACTCAAGTTTTACTCTCGGAATAAATTAACTTCCCCGCAAGCATCATGACTGTAGGAGACAGCGGAGAGTATAGTCACTGGTCGAGCACTGTGTTCGCTGATTGTGACCTAACTTTCAATTTTATTGCTCTGTAGCGTATGAAGTTGGTCTGATACATTCATACGATAAAAATCGTTACTTATGAGAAAAAAGTGAATACAAGATGCAAAAATATAAAGAGAATTGTTAATTTAGGCTGTTATCTGGAAATTATTATGGATTATTTTATGAATATGCCGTAAAAATATACTTGATCATGCTAATACTATCCCTCTGGGTAATCTCTTGTAATTTCCTTAAGTCTGTATGGAGTGGTATTTTGATATTTTGCTGATCTTTTTCTCTCGTCATCTCAGTTTCAACTCCTAATGTATTGCTCGCTCACCATTGAATTACCAATCTAGTGTGATCTCGACGGGTTTTGATTTTAGAATATGGCTTAGCATTGGGAGGACCATAATCACAAGTAGGTGTCTTTGCATTTATTCCCGTTCTCAAATTCTGTGCCATAGAATTAATATTATTTTACGAGTAAAAGTCTGTATTTGATGATCTATTTGAGTTTTTATTAGATATTTTATTTTTCTTAAAATGTTTGTCATTCTTAATTCTCCAGGATTTTATCTCAGAATCATTTATTGCCTTGAACTTGAAAACACCTTTCATTTTCCTTGGCTTCTTCTCACGAGATCATTCTTCATTTCTTCTTTTTCCACTCAAATTTGTGTTCTCTGGATTACAGCATTTTATTTTTAATGTAAGGCTAAATTTCCTGTCTAAATACATAGTGTTATTATTATTAATTAGCCTGTGTAGCAGTAAGTCCAAAATCCTAAGCTGGCACTTGCTACAAGGACATGTCACCCATTTGATAACGTCCCCAGATCTGTTCTGTGTGCTTACTGCTAATGTCTCTCTCAGTAATCAGTGGTTGCTATCTCGTCGTGTTTAGACTGGATGCGATGGAGACATCGCTAGGATAGGGTGCTGGACTAGTGCTACTTAGGAGGAGCTGTTATGCCTCAAGTCAAGTTTGCATGGTAATACGAGGGAGCAAGCTCCGTCACATTAATGCCCAGAAATGATCATTGGCTATAAACACAGATTTTGAATGATTCTCGTTGCGCGAGACTGTTGCTCTGAGACAAGTCTGAATTGGCTGTGATAGAATGTTAAACTATACATATCTCTAATCAATTTCCATTGCAGTTATCGGAAACAAATTTTTATTGCACTTACAATCTTAATTTCAATTAAACGCTACAGGGTAAATGCTGGTCAAGAATCCGACAGTTGAAAGTGAATAAACCCCAGGGTCATAGCGATCACTCCGCGAGTTTACACACATTTGATAGTTAGACGATGTATTATTATTTGGCAATAAAACCCCAGCTACGTTTTTTAGTGATCTTAAGTATTATTCCGAATTAAATTTTAATTTACCTGAATGCCATTTTTTTATTTATGGCTGAGGTGCATAGTAGTAACCTTCATTCATGCTCGGATAAGATCATTAATTTCATTTTATACATGATTTTACCTGCCAGGGGTTCATCATAACTGCTTCCACCTTTGTCTAGTGGAATTTATCCATAGACGATATAATTCAATCCTTATATTTCTCACAACTTTAAATTTCTACGAACGGAAGGTTTCAACATACGTCTTATTTTCAAGGGAAAGGTAGTCAGAAACTCCTCTGGAAAATAAATTCATGTAGAAACAGGTTGAGAGTAATTAAAAGTTTCTGGAATATGACCAAGCAGTACTTTTTAGGCTTTTTCCTGTCTGATTATTTTTAACTCTCATCTCGCTCTCGAGCCTCACGACTGGTGTGTCTAACAAATAGAGTCACTTAATAAATTTCTCACGTAAATGCGTAAAGGCATGCGCCTTCTCCTTGCGGGGAAGGCTAAAGAAAATTCTCGGTGATAGTTCTCAACGGACAAGGAAATACAATTGCTAAGTTTGGAATCATTAAATACCCCGTGTCACTGAAGCCATTTTAATATTTCTCCTCGCAATAACATTCTTTTTCATGTAACGAACCTTGCAAATCTCCCTTTGGCTGATTTCGTACCGTACGAGTGATCTTATAAGTGGCAAAATTGTGATAAAATTTTACAATAGGACCCGTTCTCAAATTTAGATTTGCCTCTAAAAATAGGATAAAAACAGCATAATTATACAATTTTACTCTTATTGTATGTATGCTCTTTAATCCTTTCCCAATGGGGTAGGATCAAAAGGTTAAATTTCCTATGATGGACCAGCAAGGCTGGGACTTCTGTAGTAAATCATTCTCTGCTTTTGCTTCCGGTACACTCAAAGATTCATATACATCCTTCCGTTCTGGCTTTGCCGCCACATTTACTCATTACTTTCCTTGGTATCCCTTCTCACAACACATGATCCTATTTCATTCATATCTTAAGTTCTTCCACACTCATCTATCATCCCGACATTATCTCACAAACGAAGCACACTTTTTCCATTCCATGAGTTCATTACTGGGGCAACCATTTCACATTCTCACTCTCTCACTCGTTCCAAACTCTATTTCTTGTTTTTACCGTAAAACTTATCAGACACTCCATTTTCATAGTATTTACTTGCGCACTTATTCAGGTCTAACCAAATACCGAGTTGTTGAATTATTGTATGGAAGGAAGCCCCAAGTTATCAACTTTTAGTGTCATATACGAGGTAACTGCGGAGTGGACTATCGTCTTAGTATTAAATTTCAGAAAATATAGTGGAGTTCGGAAAACTGAGGTGTTCAAAAATGCAATTCACGTCTGGTAACGAGGGTAAAGTTGTTTCAAAAAACAAAGGAAGGGACCTAGCTGACAAAAATTAGTTTCTCTCTTGAGTGGTATGTACAAGCGATGCTTTGATTTTCGTGGGTACTCGAATTCCCGGGTGATGATGAATTAAATAGAGTATTATTTACGAGGATTGATATAAGTAATTTACGCAAAGCAATGCAACGTACTCATTTTTTAACTTAAAATCCCGCAGTAATAAAAGTGAAATATATTGTTAGTGCATATCATTTTTGACATAAATCAGTGACATGTATACCTTCGGATGATTCACCGTTCAGGCAGTGACATTTTTAGCCGTAATAACTATCAGTATGAAGCTTTCAAATCAACAAAGCGAATCAACCTTTAATTATCCAATGTAGTTTCCTATTTGTTCACTCACGATTATGTTAACTAATTATGTGGAACAGAGGAAATCTAATGGCGTGCATCTCAAAATAAAAAATTGTATAAGGTTTAAGTTTTATTGAATTATGATTTCGTCATTGATAGGGTTGTGATTAATTATTCTGTATGGTCAAAGTTTTCATGCGATTCAACTTAGTTGCTGATTTCTTGAAAGCTAATGTCTGTGTACATTATTTATGAGCATGTTATGAAATTCAACGCTCTTTTTACGTTCTTCACTTAAACGCATGGTAAAATCAGGCATGTGGTGTCACACTAAAACTTCCTTCTTTTATACTATAAGATGAATTAGGAAGTAGCCTCCCTGGTCCAGGAATAGGCATTTAAAATGTATCAAAACTCAGCGTGCACGATATCATACGTATTGCTAAAAATAGTAATGCCAATTTTATTCTAGCTCTACCGTCGGTGTTTCCTTGAGGCATCCCTCTCATATGTGGGTGGTAGTTGGATACAAGACTCTAAGTAAAGGTAAGCACCGCATTTATTTCTATATTTTCTGTGTTGAAAATGGAATTTGTTTTATTTCTCCAAATATGTTAAGCCTTTAATACGATACAATTTATGTATGCTGAAAACTCGGTGGTAAAGTAAGTCTCTTGTTAATCGGTTAGTTTAGAGAAGCTTTTTGTCTTGGATATTGCAGTGAACAGTGACGTCGTATTAAGAGGGTGTTGTAAAAAATATAGCTAGAATTCCTTGGGAGAGAGATCGGCATGAGACTATAATTTTGGGTGGTAGAATTCTACGTCACGCGCAGTAGCTGGTTAGGGAGCAATTCAATTGGTGGAAAATTGCGTCGCAGTTAGGTGACTTGGAAATGAGCCAGCCAAGATTAGTGAGTGATATATGCTTTAATCTGATGAGCTAAAATTGGAAAATTATTACCGGGACGAATAAGGAAACGAGAATTTGGAATGTGTTCGAATGGCTTTTTCGCAGAAGCCACGGCGGTTTGGGAGATGAATCGATGACCGAGTCTTGTATTGGCTGATGGGTGTAGGAAGTCCATGTTCTGCCAAGTAAATTTCAAACTTTGTCATGTAGTTGGACTTTGGTCTTTTTCTACGCATGGCCGTTGTTGTTGCATGCTTTCAATGTTTTAAATAAAAACTAATATGGCACAATTTTTCCTCGGACTTGCTCTTTATGGCAACTCTATTATTGGATCTTCTAATGGAAATGAAATGCTTGGGGTTGAAATGCTGATGAATGAAGCCGTTTACAACAAAATGATTACCTGTTGTATAATCGTTTTATCATGGTTGTCTTATTAGTCTCTAACTAAACATGTAATGACATAAATATACTGAAGTATAACCACTTTCAATCTCAGCCTAGGGAGCTTACATTGACTGAATTCACTATATTATCACAGGTTTCTACATTGCGCGTACATTTCAGGCAAAAGAACTAGACTTAGAAGCAGATGAGCGGCCTTTTTTCCTACATTCGATGATCGTACCATTTTGGATATATCACTGGTGAAAGACTTCAGTTAAACGCAAATGGTTAGAATGGATGTGAAGATGAGGCTGTTGAAGAGCTTGATATGGAGCGTTGCGTTGTGTGGGCAGAAATGTGGATCCTCAGAAAGGAGAACGAGAATAGGCTGCAGACATTTGAGATGTTGGTGTGGAGAAGGATGGAAAAGGTGAGGTGGACGGAGAGGAAGACCAAGGAGAAAGTACTTAAGATGGTGGATGAAGGAAGGAAAATTCTTAATGAAATCTGGGATAGGGGATGTTGGGCAAGCGGGGAAGAGGAAGAAAGAGGATAGGTTTCATGGATAGGATGAAGAAAGATAGATCGTATGCTGATGCGAAAAAGGATATACTAGAGCGAGATAGGTCCCTGAAAGTTCAGAGAATCGGGAGGTAATTCTCTGACATTCAGCAAAACCTACCTTAAACGGTAGAATACTTTTAAAAAATATGAGAGCCAAGCAAAAGTCAAAGACCCTGGCTAAGTATCAAATGAATTAGAGTAACTCTGCTTAGTTGACCATACATTCAAAACTCAATACGAAAGCACACTGGTGTTTCAAAAATAGCAATATGCAAATGAGAAAGGGAAAAAGAGTATGTGATATGATTTCATATCCTTGTTGGAGGCTAGTATAGCAAAATCATATCCATTAATTTATTAAGAAGAAAGTAACGCCCGATATATCCCCAAGTTTTCAATCCCGTTTGAATTTTCCCCTACTCAGTCGGGGGAAAGGGAAAGGCTACATTAACTAGAAGGGAAATTTCTGCAGAGAAAAATTTGGAACGGACATATGGAAAAAACATTTTCAGTAGTTACATGAACATGGCAATTATGGCATAGAGAGGGAAACAATTTAAACTAGAAGGTATACAGCATGTAAATATGGCGTAATAAAGTTCAAATATTTTAGTAATATAGAAATTGCTGGATTACTCATAATTGTACGTAACTTCAGTGTTGGATTTACGGGAATCAGTTATTCTTAATTGCGTTGTAATTTAAATTCGTGGCAGCATTAGATGAAATAAGCACCTATATTAAATAAAGTATTCTTAAATTACCAGTTAAGTCAAAATGGAATAATAATGTTTGATTGCATTTTGAGATACATAGCTTGATGATGCGTTTCTATATATATATATATATATATATATATATAAAATTCTTCTGTACGTGTGTATGTCACTGAACTCCTCCTAAACGACTGGACCAATTTTGATGAAGTCTTTTGTGTGTATTTGAGTGGGTCCCTGGATGGTTTTGATTCACAAATGGACCCGGTAGGTGGCGCTGCGATCGGGTTCTAGGAAATGTTTTGACGACATTTTTCTGGCGACCGTAAATGGTGCCATCGTCTTCTATATTATGCTTATATATATATATATATATATATATATATATATATATATATATATATATATATATATATATATATATATATATATATATATATATATATGTCAAGGAGGCCTTGCTGGTTTGTTGATGTTTATGTAACTAAGTCAGAGGACTGAGATTGTAGTGGACATAGATAAAGGCTCTAATAAATTGATTTGATAAACGTGGATATCTCCTCACTTACCCATATCCACATTGGTGACCCGACAAAGAGAATAAATAGTCAACATTTGGTGAAAATGGTTTTGCCGCGCGACGACGAGCTTCAACGCTTACGTGAAGAAAACGCCCAGCTCCTTCAGCAACTAAATGATACTAATTCAAGACGCAGCCACAAAGACACCGAACAGAACCCGCCTGCGGTCGTCGTGTCGCCGTGAAACTACCACCATTTTGGCCCGAGAAACCGAGTCTTTGGGTTTCACAGGTGGAATCTCAGTTCGTGCTGTCGGAGATCACAAGCGAGGTAACGAAGTTCCATTACGTTGCCTCACATTTAGATTCTCGCGTGGCCTGTGAGGTTGAGGACATAGTCACGAATCCTCCGTCTCAGAATCCTTATTCGACTCTACGATCGAAGCTTATAGAACGTCTGTCAGCCTCTGAATAGCAGCGCGTTCGCCAGTTACTGCCAGACGAGGACCTCGGCGATCGCAAGCCTTCTCAATTCTTGCGGCATCTTCGCTCCCTCGTCGAAACGACCGCTCTTCCGGATAACCTCTTCCTGCAACTGTGGCTGAGGTGATTGCCCCCGCACGTCCAAGGAATCCTGACTGCCCAGGCGGAGTTACCCCTAGACAAGCTGTTGAGGTGTCAACTCCTCATATGGCCGTCCATGCCGTTTCTCCCAACTGCATATCGACGAATGGCAAGCTGTACCTAGCCATCGAGGGTTTGTCAAGACAAGTCGCGGAGCTGTCGGTTTCACAAGGTCATCGTTCCCGGTCACGCGATCGTCGGTGGTCAAAATCGAGAAGCCCGTCGCCCTCTTGAGGTGGTAGATGGTGTTGGTACCATAACCCCAAAATTTAACACCCCACTCTCTCCCACAATATTTTTAGAAAGAAATATTCATAAGTTTATGAATAATTGACCGTTAAAACCTTCTGAGAAGTTCATGAATAACTGACCATCTGAGAATAATTTATAGTTATGTGTACCATAGGTGGCGCTGATGTCGATTTATATATTATTTGACGTATGCATCAGTACATGCGCAAGTCGTTGCACATGCTTCGTAGCTTGGCGTTGTTTTCACGAAACGAAAAGATTGAAATGTCAAACTCAATGTCAACTGTCACTTAGTGTATAGTTTATCAAAAATTCGAATATCGAAAAAACGTTTGCTGAACCCGCTAATAGCTGGCAAGCCAACGTTTGGGCAGGACAACGTCTGTCGGGTCCGCTAGTAAAATATAAAACAGCACATTGTGCGTGGGCTTGTTCGAGCCGGAACATTGAAAAAAATTGTGCCTTGGGAATGAGGGAGGGAAGTGTTGAAGGTGGACAAAAGGAGAGGAAGGACGAAGGACGGGAGAACGTGAGAGGGAGTGAAGGGAAAGTTTGAGGAGGCGGAGAGAGGGAGTGACGACAGAGGACGAAGCGGGAAGAGAGGTGGAGGAGAGAAAGAGTAGAGCGGGGCGAAAAAAATGAGTGCCCTGTATGTGTGTGAAGGGCGGAGGAGAGAGAAAGAGACGGTACGCGTTGGTCGCCGTTGTATGGCACATGGGTGGCAACTCGTTGAGAGAGGAAGGGCGAGAATGGGGCGAAAGGCATACCGGTGGTGGGGAGGAGAGTTTGACGGGGGGCCGGCGATGTTTGCTCCCGCGAATGGAAGAGGTGTCCCCCCGGGAATCCCCACAGGATGTGAGCGGCGGGAGGGAATCGGCCGGAGCTGGGCCCTGCGTATGGCACACGGACTGCGACGGGAAAGAGCAAAAGACTACGGCGGCGCGAGATGGCTGTGGGGGTTGCTGGGAAGGGTATGGCGGTGTGGGTGGAGCGGGGAACGAGGAGGTCGTGAACGTGGTAGTACGAGGGCGGGGAAAGGACACCAAATATTGGGAGGTATGAGGTGGTCTGAAGTGTGACGGGGACAGTTGAGGAATGGCATGGGAGAGGGGGGGAGCGGTAGGGAATCATTATTTTATGAGCTCCGCGAAAAGGGACGGATGGGGAAAAAGCAAAAAAAATGAGAGGAACGCGGGGAGAAAAGTGAGCGAAACAAACCGTTCTTCTTTTGTTTTCCCCATTCTTTTTCTCTCCTTCCTCCCTCTCAATTTTCCTCTTTTCACTCCCCCTCTAGTCCCTTTATCCTCTCTCGCTTACTCTGGTCCTTACGCTCACACTCGTTTTTTTACTGTTTCTTCTCTCCTCCTCTTTCTCCAAACTCTCTCTCTCTCTGTCATTCTCTCGCTCTTGTTTTCTTTTCTGCGGAGCGCCCTCTCTCTTTCCTCTGTCCTTTTTGTGTAAGTTCCTTTTCTTTCTCTTTTCTTATTCTCACTTTGTAAAAACTCTCTCTAACCTCAGCAAAAATGGGTTCAGCCAAGGGTTATTCACGGTTTTTATGGTCTGAAATCGTCCTCTTTTCAATTTTGTGTGCGTTAAATTCAGAATTTTCAGCATTTAAATGCAGAGCTTCAGTACGGCTGACATATGTGAAGGCGTTTTTCGATATCTTTAGGCAAGCTTGGTCACGACAAGTGAACTAAAAGTTAATGCTCTCACCGAGAGCACTGTTTAAGGACGCGACTATTTAAGCGCTTTTGACCGTCTTTTGCTAACATTAAGGGTCGCTGGTTTATAGGATTCCAAAATTTCTAATAGAAGGCACTAATGATTAAGATGGGACCTTGAGAATTATTTAAGTTGTGTCGAAACCAAGGTCTGTATCATGTAATAACATTCTAAGAAAATGTAAAACTCTGTTATTTCCAGATCGTGTTAACTGTACGCGATTTCCACAAGATATCACCGGACACATTAAACTTCGCTCGAGTTCTTAGACTGAGAACTCAGTATTTTTTATTAGTTTGAACAGTAGGGTATTTCGTTTTGAGTCACCTGCATTTTGCGTAATCGGTTATAAAAAGACGTGACCATTCTTGGTAATTTGAAAAACATCAACCCGCATCGTACATGAATTCTCAATATTTCATTCCTCTTTTCGCGACAGAAACTTTTTCCCTTGTTCACATTGTATTAACTTCTTTGATTTACATCAACATCCCTGTTCTTATTTACGTTTGTGACGAAACGGATGAGTTGCCGTTTCCCAACAGCGTAATTACTCTATATTTCTCGAGGGTTACCGCTAATGCTGTCTTTAATGAAATGTTAGACGTTTGCCGATGTCAACTAAAGTTGCTTACTTACGATTGTCCACCACTTCCGCCAGATTTTGTATTCCGTTTTTTTTGTATTCCGATATTTTGTATTTCGTGGTTTTGTTCATTTTTTCTTTCATTGATAACTTTCCCATATGTACCTCCTAGTTTATCTTCCTTTCGTTTCAACTCATTGCTCGTAGGGAAAGCGTTAAAAGCTTACGCACGAAAGCCGCAGTTTTCATGGATTTAACGATCGAGTAACTATCCTGAAAATTATTTCTTTATGCCTGTGTGATTTCCATTCTCTGCTTTTCTTGCTGGAACTTTTTTGATTTTATTTCACTTTCCGATTCTCTTTCTCATAATGCATCTTTTTCTATCACTTTATCGCTCATGCTGATTGCCGGAGGGTGTATTGGCTCATTTGCGAAAGCGCAGCTCCTCAAGTTATCCGGAGAACGGCGCTGTCAACGGATGATGATATTTGAAACGCATAGTCATTCACGGCTCTCCGAGCACTTTTCATAAGACAAAATTTTCTTCGTTCTTCCTCTCATCTCTGTTAACGTAATAGGCTTCTTAATAAACTTTCGACATGAGTGGGATGTTGGGAATTTCCAGTTATTTGAAGGCATCGTCTAGATGTGAGGAAGATGAGACATTTCATCTCAGAGACTTCTCCTCTTTCACGGAAAACAGATGTATATATGTCAACTCACTAGTAGCGCTTCCTTTTGACATGAAGTTTCTCCTCGTTAGAAACCGAATTCAACTCAATAATGGTCCATGAACATATCTCACTTAAAAGGGGTTTTATTAAGCAACATGCCAATCAAAACCTTTTCCTGTGTTTATTTATGAACCTTATTGACTCAAAATTAATTACCCAATTATCTTTAACTTTTAGAAGTAAATGTGGAATCCTCTGCACTGACACAAGCCCTATGTTTTAAAGTGTAGCTTTGATTCATATCAGCAGGCTAACGATATATTCTCTCGCATTATTAACGCAGGAAATCCCTTTTAGAAGATGGGAGAACTATTTATGTAAATGCAACCATCACTGTTGAAACTATTTTGCAGCACTATCCAAATTCCGCACGGTTTTTATTATTGCACATTTGTTATTCTCTTTGTCCATTCAGTTCTTTGGAACAAAATACGTCGAACGTGGCTGACAGAAAACTTCCTGGCTCCTGGTTGTCTAGTGATGATCTAAATGTTATGTTTTCTTCCGATGATCAGTGCTTATTAATTGGAAATGAACGGTATTCTGTCGAGCCTTGAGTTGAGAATGTTATGGGTTTTCATACTGAAGATCGTGGTTCAATTTACGTCGGCGGAAACGTTTTTTCTCAGAAATCTTGATTGTTTCTTGGGATCATTGCTGTAAATGTCTAGAATGTAAGAAGCTGCATCCATCGGGTGCGGGGTTTCACTGTGCTTATTTTTTGCGACATTAGTCAACAGAGTCTCTTCCCAAGATATCAAACCTTGTTGTAATGGAAGAATTTGTGTTATTTGATGACCTATAGAGCTTAACTGGCGGGAAAAATGCTTCTGGTGGGGGCAGCAATGCGAGATACGTTGAAGGTTAGGAGTCAGACGGATGCTGGACCACACAGCGTCTGACCCCAGTTGGGCGGCCTCTCAAGTATTAGGTTCACGTAAAAAATTCTATCGGGAAGGCAACGGAAAACCAACTCGATTAACAAACCTTGAAACAGTGGACAATACATTAATGGAATTGAATTCTGGCAACTACGGGACTCGTCTCAGTGAGCCGGGTTCCGTAGTTGCCCGGCCGCTGAGGGAGCAAATCCCCTGCAGTCGTCATTACATATAATCCTTACCCGTAAATAGAGAAAAATGCTGAATCGGTGGGGAAAGAAAATGCAGAAGAGGAACTTAGCCATCAGATTAGGCACGTGAAAGCTAGGAATTTACTAAAGGCGGGAAAGTTGACGAATATAATGAAAGTAATTGAGAAGGTAGGTATCGACATAATGGTCTAAGCGATGCAAAATGAATAGATAGTGGGGACTAATGGAGCGATGATTATTAAGAGGTATGTAGCGGTGTTAAAGAAAGCCAGCGTGGGGTTTGCATTCGAAATGAACAAGAAAATTGGTGATAAGGTTGTGTATGTTGAGCAGGTGAGTGATTGTTTTATAGTCATTGGGCCAGAGGCACCTCCAACGAACTCATTTATAATCTAGGTGTATATGTACATATCAAATCGGAGAGATGAAGAGGTGGATGGGGTATACAATCAGGATCAGAAATACTTGATAGAATTCCTGGTTAAGTAGTTGGTAGAATAGGGGATTGGAATGCGCTTGTGGGTGAAGGAAAAAATGGGCTAGATGTGGATGATTGTAGTCTAGGAAGAAGAAATGACCACAGAGAGAAAGCTGTTGAGTTTTGTAGGAGAAATAACCTATTAATCATGAATACCTGGTCCTGGCATCACCCTTGATGCAGGTACACTGAAAAGAAGCCGTGATATACGGATAGATTTCAGATAGATTATATTGCGGTGAGAGACAGATTTAGGAATATCGCTAAAAAATGGCATCCATATCCAGGGGCTAAATCAGAAACGGGCAACACTAGTTATTGAATTCAACAAAATACAATTTGGATATGGTACGGTTGAACTTCGTCAACCGCATTTATTAATATTCAAGTATTATTTAAGCAAATGTAGAAAAGAAAGGTATTTTTCTTGTTTCTAACGCTTATTTTCTCACAGTTTCTTCTGGTGACTGTATTTTGGTCAAGAAAGAATTAAGGTCGTAATGCATATCTTTGGTGCGGCAGTCTCTTATTCTTACCTTCTACTGCAATGTTTTACTTATTAACATCATCAATTTTATATATCAGCTCTTTAAAAAAATTAGATTGAAATCAATTTAATGAATGCCTTTTGTGTGTTTGTTCTTCATTTTGCTTTTAATGCTTTCCAACGGTATCAATAATTTGTTTCGCTCAATGCAAATTTGGTTTGACAATGTATATCCATACAATGTTTTCTGAAATTTCAGCATTTAATTCATAAAATAACAATTGCTATATTATTGGGAGCAACTAAATTGAGTATAAAGTTCATGGCCTGGATAGAAAAATCTCTTAACATATTTAATTTATGTATATTTCAATATGCAGACTGTCTTTCCGTTAATTCCGTCAAAAGTTAACTTTTAGTCGAATATTGTTACATTTATTCTTTTTGATTTATTGTGAAAATGTTTCAATTTTTTTCAGTCAATTTACTAGGAAATTCATCATCTTTTAAATAACCGGGCCTGTCTAAGACACCAATTTTACTAGCCCGTAAATTTTTTATGCAAGCCCAAAGCTTTATATAGAGCTCTTTCTGTATTAGTTTGATAATATGGGTCCCCAAGGAGATTTTTCCCATTCGACCGAAGTGCTAAGTTACCAACGGTAGCAGGATAATTAGCCTAGAGCTATCCAGTAAACTAATTGCTCATTTAAAAATCTTTTAGAGAAAAAAAATATCATTCCTCAAAAGTAACTTGCTATCATTAAGTACTGATATACAAATGTTTCCATCGTATCTTGTGGGGGGTTAAGAATAGTGAAAGCAAGTTTGGCAGCTGAGATCGCCATTAAGGAGGAATCGTTATTCTAGGCCTACCCGATGACCAACCTTGATTAAAAAATGTTTGTAAAATAAGATATCACTTTTGAACGGTGTAAATATATTATTGCTTATTGATCATTTAGCGATGATGAATTGGTTTAGAAATGATGAATTTTTACGCTGACAAACTCTTATTGGTCGTGTATTGGTTTTTTCTTAAAACTTTTTAATCTCAATTGTCGCCCAAATAACATTGTTCAACGAATTGTGTATCATGTATTCATGCATTTTTTCAGCTTAGGTCATCGATATATCAATAGTATTTAAGTATTAATAACAGACTTCCCGTTTTCGTTCGGAGCACATAGCTGACAAACTGTGAATGAATGTTGCAACGTCGCTAAGGGAATCTTCTGCTGTTAATCTTCCTTTTCAAATTTCATAGTAAACCACTTCAACATTATGCATTTTACGTACTTTGGTAAATGTTTTAACCATGAACATAAAAATACCCTATCCCTCAGTTCGTTAAAAAGCATGGTATCAAGCCCTGCCAAAAAACAACGGAGGTTGGAAAGAGTAGAACTACTGGCTTTCGACTGGATACCAGGTTTGAGTTTCCGTATACCGCTTTTTCCTTTAAGATTTTACTCAAAGGAGTATTCATGCAAAATATTAAAATTATACAAGGCAGCTTAAATCCAATATTTACTCATTACAGCAAATTTTATGTATCTTGAGAAAATAGTTCTTTGACGCGCTGGTCCCTCCTTGAAGCCAAAACACGGTCAGCTCTACGTAGGACACTCTAAAGAACCCTTCTTCTCATCTTTCAGATAATATCTCTTCAAAAGTAATCTGATCCACTGCGATTAATTTGCATAAATGCAGGCGTACATACATGAAGAGATCAGGGATCATATTATGTGACAATTGTTTCAAATTAAATGCTTGCCTGACTTTGTACCAGGGAGCATGCTTGTACGTTTTACTGGGCCAAGGGCGTTGAAAAGCGAGTCGATGAAGGTTGGCTCGCAGTGGGGGAGTGAGCACCGTGGGACTTGTGCTCCGGGATAATTGGGGGAGAAACAAGGTGATAATAAGTATAGATTAAAGCCTTGAGGTGGTCATTACGAATTCCATTTTCATTCGCGCTGGAAATTGGGGGAGAGGGCTGAGGGAGCGGTGGGCGAAAGAGCCCAGGGCTGAAAAAAAGGAGGTTGAGCGTTGGTTGTGGAGCGAGCCTTGGTTGGGGCTGGAGAGGACTGACGCTAGAAACTCGAAATTCCAGTATCCTCATTTGCTGGAGTACGAACAAGGAAAGAGGAAAACGCTTTCAACACTTGTATTCATAGAATGAGGAAAAGGCAGTAAAAATGCCACCATAATTAAATGTTGATTGTCCTCTAGTGCATGAATATGATTAGGATGTAGGCAAACGTCTAGCCATGAATCGTTCTAGGATAACTCGGCAGTCAGTAGCTGAGGCTGTAATAGGTATTTTCTGCACTCACATCTGTTTTAAATAGTAATAAATTTATTTATCCATTGAATTACACTGAAATGCGCACTTTAATATTTCAAATCGATAGAGATACATTAGGAATCTCTTTTAGGCTTTGGCTTACGTCTTCACATAGGATTGTGTAATAAGGTTATACTTCTCAGAAAGTAATTTTTGAGGTTATTCAATAGTTTTGCAATAGCATTAGAAAAGTCTCCATGAAAAAGTCTTGTTTTCAGCGACTTTTGGGAAAATTGTATGATAAAGATGACTTATTTCGTCTTTTTTACTCGAATAGAAAGTGTTTAAATTAATTTATTTTCGCTCTCTGTGTTAAGGATTAATATATGTTTAATTAATTTGCTTAGAGCATTTCCTGTGCTTTAAATAACCTTTGGGACAATGGTGCTCGTTGAACTATATTATAGCTGACAGCTACTTTTTGTCGTTTCCAATTTCTCGCTATAAAATACATAATGAATCACCTTCCTTACAAATTATAGTCGTGGAAAATCAGACAGAAAACAGCGCCGAGAATGGAACCTAGAACCGAGAACAAGGTTTGATGGACCTTTCGTAGAAGTCTTTTTTACACAGGTTCTCGGTTTTTTTTAGCATTTTAGCATGGTTCAATGGAAATAGATGTTTTGTCTGTATGCTCCTAAGGTTTTTCCCTCAGCTGTCTCTTCACTTTCGAGAGCTCTTTGGATAAGTTGAATGCGGAATCACCTTGCATGAGCTGATAAAGTTTTCGAAATATTAAGATAGCTCTTAAAAAATACCGTCGTAAAATCTGGTGCTGATATCTTAACTCTGAATGTCAACAGCTCTTTCTAGACAAAAATAATTTAGGTAAGAAAAACAAATGGGAATGTGTGCCCAATGAAAGGATGTAATTCGTAGGTAACTGAGTAAAAATTTACTCTGTTGGCTTTCACTTGTCTAACTTTGGACCATGCCTTGGACTAAGGTTATTCCTGGCTGAATTCCGTAAATCTCTAGAAAAGTTATTTTCATATTTGAAAGTTAAGAGACATAAGACTCAGAATTTGTCCAATAAACATCGTCTTTGAATGTGAAACGTTGTGCCATCACTTAACCTCTGAATAGAATGATATGCGGCTATTACGTAAATGCAGTGTGTTTTTTATGTTGCTATGTACTTAGTTGTTGAAACTGTTGTTCTTTATGTTGTCTATAGTAGAGTATGTGATGTTGATTTCGAGAAATTAAAGCTAAGGACGTGCGAGGTTGTTGCTGCTTAGTAGAAAATATTATATTTTATAAATAATGGCGATGTTTCAGGTGTCATGAAAATTTCTATCACTCGAATGAAGTGAGCACTTGAAGTTATAAATGATTTTCCTCAATTTATTTTCTACTTTACCAATTATTCTGCCCTTAGTGTATCTTATATGCCTATTTTGAAATGTGTGTAACGAGTTTGATTACAGTTTTTAAAGCATTTCTTATACGCTCCTCAAAGGCCTCTTTTGATTGCCGAGAAATTTAAATAGCATCGGAAACCATAAATGCTCGACAAATATGAAATATACCCAAAGAATGGAGGAAATGAGATTTCCGTTTTTAGGGAAAATTTTCTAGTTGATTGCTTGGCAAAAAATTAATAGGACGTTGTAGGTTATTTTCCCCGATTCAATCTGCCATTTCTTAGAAAAATCTAAAGGTCGTGTGGGGTTCTTGTAATTTAGAATGGAAGATGTGCAATAAATCAAGGGAATCTGAATGATAGGTAGTCGATTATACGCAATTTCTCTAGAGGCTGACATATCCCCTTTCATTGCTTTAAAGTTTTATGAATAGGAAGTCATTATATTTTTGCGTTTCGCATTTTCATTTTTTGAATGTGAAGGGCGATGGAAGTGAAATATTTTATCTTATTTTAGCCAAATGCTGAAATATATTTGAAGGCTCGAATTATTGTTTTTTATTTTTACACAACGTAAACAATAAAGTTGATGAGCTAGTATTGTATGCATCGCTCTGAATGATCCTTGTAAATATTTTGCAGCCATTGCTTGTCTTCATTATTTTTAAGCATATTTGAGGAAATAAGTAGACATTCCTATTACATCAAGCTGTATGAAAGTGATTGGTAGGGCGGTCCAGGAAAGGAAATTTCTGAATGGAATCCGTTGTAGACGAGTTAGGCGGCTGGAGGAAGTAATTATGGGATGGAAGTCCGTGATAGAGAGAAGGATCTTAGACAAGTGAGGAAGGTGAAGGAGGACAATGGGTTTTATGGACGGAATGAAGGTGGGTAGAACGTATGACTTGGCAAAAATGGAAATACTAAAGATATATAGATCCCAGAGAGAGTGTAAAATCTCTCTGGCAAGCAAAGAAATTCTCTGGCTTTCATAAAAACCTATCTTTACTGGTGGAATACTATAAAAGAAAAAACTGACTGTCGTAAGAGCCTGCAAATATAAACCGTCGCGTCGGGTAACACCAAATTAACGTAAAAGCTTCGTCATCTTGTGCTTAACGATAACTAGACATTAATAAAGTGGCCTTAGTTTATTTGGTCGAAGGGATTTTTTAAAACTTGGCCTTATCCTCTGTTGGGTATTAAATCATTGATAAGGAATCAGAAAAATATGAAATAAATTTATCTTTGCTATCTTCAGTTTGTATTAGAGCGTGCGAGAATGCTCACCTCTATGATCCTCCGGGGATCTGACGGGGAAGGAGATCGCCTCTTGTGAGGAACGTGATTTTTAAATTCGCGTACCTGAGTGAAGGAGTTTGCCACCTGTGGTATCTCAAAAGGCACTGGTTCTCGAGAAATCATTCAGCTTGAATTTCACTTCTTTAATCAATCTTTTCTGATTGAGTTCGCGATTGATTAGCTACTACTGTGAATCATTCTGTTTCAAACATTTTTCACTTCTAAGCCAAAAGAAAAAAGACCATAATGTTAAATAATCTATAGATCACGATAAAAAGGAATTTAATTTGTGCGAAGAAATAGCGAGAGACACTCGAATGAAGAAGTTGTGAAAAAATGCTTGCTTTATTGATCTCATTATGGCTCCTAAATAATTTAAGTTCTCTAGAAGAAATTCCTTACTTTGGTATTGAATATATTCAAAGTGTCTCTATCACAGTAACTATTGTCTCGAAAGAAGAAGAAACGTCATTATGGACATTACGTTGAAACCAGCCCGGTAGTGAAGGTTTCGGACTCTTAAGTTAGCTACAAGCTCGTTTATATGTGCCCAGTGAATAGATAACACTTAAAATAGGACCAAAAATGGAATATAATATGGATTAAAGTTGATTTGTAGCATTACATCTTTTTTTTACAGCATTTTTCGAGTGCAGTTCGTACTAATATATTATTGGGATGCAAAATCTGAGATTAAATATTCAAGGTGAACATATTTTTATGTGAATTGTATGGATCACAAGCCTCATATATAATCACTGTGGCTACATTTTTACGGCACAAGAATATCTGCGGCAATCAGTGACGATGCATTAATGTATTTAAGGAACATTTACGGTACTAATTGAGTCTCTCATACAATAATAAGCTTATATTCCAATTTTTTCCCTTGGGTTAACAGTAGAAACTTCAGGTTTGAAAGAGAGAGAGATAGGTAAGAGAGGAATTTAGGGATCAAATTTTCCACCACTGCATCCATCGTTTACCAAGGCATCTAAACATTACGCGCAGCTTATTGTAGGGGACAATATCGAATATTGTATCAATATGTCGCGCCATATCGCATTACATCATTATTGCGTAATCTTTCATTTTATATCGCTTATCGAATTTATCGAATACCATTTAACAGTGATAACTCAAGATGCCAATTACTTCATTCCTTTATTCCATGAAAATCATTACTTTATTGAATTATCAGTGAAAAGTCTTCATGGAATATCCGCCAGGTTAGGTTATTGTCATTTGAGGTTATTGGGCTGCCGAAGTTTTGATGGGTGATTCTACCTTCCCCATTAGGAAAATCCCTGATGACGATGGCAGAGTATGATGACTATGTACACTTATCATAAATTTATCTACCGCTAAAGGAGGTTTAACTGGTTGTGAGTAAAAATCATTTGGATTTTTATATCTTGTTTGGGCGTAATCTGCCAAAAATGCTTCTTTATTCATCTAAGTTTATGTCCTATTGCCATCCTTCATTCCGTCTATAAATACTTTTTTCTCTCCTTCCTTTCCCCGCTTGTTCTAAATTGGAAGGAACACTTACTTGCAAGGAACACTTAGTTCAAGGAGCACTTAGTCCATTATTACCTCTTCCTAATTTCTTCCAGAAGTTTCCTTTCTTTTTTAAGTATAACAATACCTAATTCTTTGTCTTCCTTCTAATACCTAATTCTTTGTCTTTGTCTTCCTTTCCGCCCACCGCAACTTGTACATCCCTCTTCACACCCGCATCTTGAACGCTGGTACCTATTCTGTTCTCGTTACCTTCACGTGTCAACGTTTCTGCGCTATACAACGATACACTCCGTTTCGAACGCAAAGACCATACTTATACTATTGGTGGAGTAAAAATAAAATCTTCAGATACAGAAAAATATCTTGGAATTATCAAAACTTCTGATAAATCGTGGAGAACACACATACAAAACATCTGCGGCACATTATGAAAGAGACTAGATTTTGTAAAGCGTATAAGAGGAAGGTTTGGATTGGATATTTGGGGAGGTGACCGACGGCTAAGGTCATTTGCGCCATAGGGAATAGGTAAGGGAGGAAGAGTGGATAGAAACCCGGCGTCGGCATTAGCATACTCTTAACTAAAGGCGCCAAGGGGACCACGGCTTAACGTCCCATCCGACAGACGGAGTACTCTACTTGAGTGTCTAGTGGAGGGAACCTCAAGTGAAAGTTCCACGGGTGAAAAAGTAAAAGAGGGATGCTACTTCACTCTGGTTAGGTCACATTTCAAACATGCTACGAGCATTTGGGACCCTGGTCATAAAGATTTAACAAAATAATTATAAAATGCAAATAAAAGCAGCACGTTTCGTTAAAAACTATTTCGAGCTAACGTATAGAAACTCACCACTTTTAGAGGGATTAAGATTGGAGCCCCTTAAAACTCGGAGGCTACTCGCTACGCTTAGGTTGCTTGAGAAATTCAGAACAGGTGTGTTTCAGAGCGACACAGAGAATATTATCATTACGTTTCACTACATCTCTAGGTCTGACAGCAGCAATAAAGCAAGAGAGACCCGTTTCCGAACAGAAATGTACAAAAACTTGCTCTTTCCTCGCATAATGAGCGACTATAATAAGACTGAGCTCCACTTAATGTGTACACTCCCATAATACACGTCACCATTACACCTCCCCAAACCTTACATCTTTACACGGCTGGTGTCCTAACACCCCCTGCCTCACGCCCATACGGCGGCTGGCAGGGCCGGATGTAAATGTAGATATAGAAGCTAAGTACCTGCGAGTGGAGGTGAAAACGGAACGAAAATGGAAGGGGCAGCTGGTGATAAAGAAGGATGGGCCGAACCAAGTTGGGTAGAGAGGGGAGCGTTTTGATGGCATCGAAGAAAAAAAAACGAGAGGGAAGGGGGGAGAGGAATTGAGTGGGCAGCGGGAGGTGGGAGGGAATCCTCCCTCCCCCCGTAACTTCCTCCTCGACGACCCGTCTCCACCCACTCCCTCCTTCAAGAAGCCGAGGAATATTTTGTCATCGAAAGAGCTTTATTGAATTGAATTGCAGATGAGGCGGAAGGAGCTGAAACAAAAAAATATGTGAGCGTGGAAAATAAGGGGAGATGGAGGGACGGCGAGAGATTGAGCGAGAGAGAGATGAATGGAAGAAGGGACTTTGGTGGCGATGCGGGAACGTTAAACGGGTGGGGGCTGACGCGTGCTATTTTTCAACTTCTTTGCAGTGTTGCGATATAAATTTCGCACCACAATAGACGCACTTTATTGTACTTTCAAGAAATAGCATTGCGTACTGTGTTGGTTTTCCTTCTCATTAAATTATGTGTTGAATGAAACGTATAATTGATATGTTCACATAGTAATAGAATTACATCAGGTATCTCGTATACTATATCGCAAATGCGTGTGTCAATGTATGTTGAACCACAAAGGGTACCATGTAGCGCGTACAACACCGAATGACATCGCGCAATCAATAGATTATTATCCTATCAAATTATGCATAGAATTATATAATACATCGTGATGCGATTGAATAATATTCTGCATTTCATTAGATATCGCATACACCGCTTCGCAAAATCGCATGGTATGCATCTTGTGCCAAAAATGGTGTGATGTATCTCATATTACACGGGATATTACCGCGTATTGATTATTGTCACACTATTTCCTACATGAGCTATCGACGCGATTATAGAATATCGCACGATATCGCATTGATTTATGTATCGCATGTTGCCACATCACATGCCGATTTGATAGAACTACATATATCATTCTTATTAGGGAAATGTTTATTGACGATGACCGTGTAATTTATCGCAACGTTTGCAGTGAGTCAACTGACCTGCTAAAGAATCCGTCATGTATTCACTGTTGTCTGACGCCGATGAAAAATTTGTTTGAAATAAATGAAGTAAATCTCCTATCGTGATAAATACATTGCACAAATAGAAAATGTATTCCTCAACATTCTATAAAATTTCATGAGTGCAATGATCAAGAATACATTTTTTTAAGTCGCCTTGTCTGAGAACCTCCAATGGAGGCTATCTATTGGCTTTCCTATTAATGCAAAGATAATGCCGTGAATTAGTATTTACGCTGTCACTAAATTTACCTTAGTGATATCTTATGTCCGATTCAAAAGTTGAAGGTTTCACTTGGTGGAAGGTCGACGTTGTAGTAATCTAAGTTTCTTCCACAGGTACACCTGATGATGATGTAACTGCCGATGGTGGTACTTATAATAATTAGGCTGTGAAGACACAGTTTGGTTTACTACAATTATCATAAGTCCTTGGATAGTTTTTTACTTCCGTTAAATTTTACAATAGCCATACATTTTTTTACATATTCAGTTATATATTTGAAAAAAAAAAACAGAAAAAGAACTCTGGTATCGCTCAGAGATGTCATTCATGAATTAACTATTGTGTGGGTCATTAAGAGAGAAAAACTAAACTTCCGAAGCAAGTCAGGATGGCTGGCTGAAAGGTAGGACGTTTCCGGTATGTAGTGAGGAAGGAATGTAAAAAGTCATGGAGGAGAGGGAAGTGAAGGATGACTTAAGTTTTGATCGAAGGGGAAGAAATGGAACCAGGGAATAGAATGAATGGATGGAAGTGTTCTAAAGGGAAAAGGAAGCTGCAATGGAAAGTGGGAGAGGTTTGCATATGGAGCTGTGCAAGGGATGTATAAGAAAGAGAGACTGACGAACGGAAAGAGGAGGATGGTCTCGAGCGAGTGGGCACTTGTAAATGTAGGGGAGGAGTTTTGGGGACTTGGTTGGGGTCTCTTAAAATGCACGCATTGCGTAACAATAGATACTCTCCTCTCCGTGTTACCTCAATGTTTCGTAACTTTAAAAACTTTCGCACTGGGCGTGGGTGCTGAGTGGTATTTGGAAACTTGATATTTCTGGAATCAGGCGAGGGCGTAATTTGATGGTTTTTTGGAACGTGTTTGTGCGCAAGATTATGGCGAACTTCGGTGCGCGGTTCAGAAAAAGAAGTGCTTGGTTTGGTGGACGAAAATAAAATGCTTTATCTATTTGATTGTTCTTCCAGCTAATTGTTAAGTTTTGGGACAGTACTTATTCTGGCATCTTAATTTCTGGTATACCTTTTCGTTTACCTACCTACAGTTGATCCGCCATTAGAACTCTCTTAAAATCTTCATATCGTCTCCTTCATCTTATTCAGTCCCAAATTCATATCCTCTTTCTTCCTTTTTCACGCTCTCTCGATGGTCCCCTAGTGAAGTTGTTAGTAGGGTCATAAAAAGAGTTCACACGATGCATTGTATGGACATGGTATAGTATAGAGCAGAGGATTCTTGAAGTGGTTGGTACAGACTCCCAGGCATTCATAGGTAAATGTCATTGTTAGTGGTTGGTGCGGGCTCTGAGGGCGATAATAGCCGACGAAAATAATGGTGCCGTGAGTGATTTACATAATACGTAGCTATAAATTACTTGATAATATCACACATTTCTATTTTTCATGCATCAAGTAACTAGATCGTTTGCGTAATATTGCTATCACATAAGGTCCTGGCGTTGTGCGGAGGATGACATTGGGACATGGGCCATAGAACGTCTAAAACCTTTAAGTAGAGGTAGATTTTTAATATGCAGGGTCTTAACACTTTTCTAATTGCTGCTATCGCTGGAGCTTGAGAAGTGGAATCAACCACCACTAACCGGTCCGGTCCGGTTTCGACTCATCTTACGATGAGATTCCAGAATAGGGTTCTTGGTTAAGCCATTAAGACCAGCCTCCTTGAGTGCGTGTGCCTCTTGTATCTCTGAAGTTATTCGACTCCTCTGACTTGCTCTCCATTTTGCCTCCCTCTATTACCCTCTGTCTTTTCCCCCCCGTCACTACTCCCTGATCTGCGCCGGACACTGTAGTTAGAGCTATGCCTATATTTTTATAATTTTTTCCAGCCAAGGTCAGATCATCAAACGCTTCTTAACGTACCATTTTAAATTATGGCCTGGAATTCCACTTCGGTATAAATTAAAAGCAGTTTAATAAAGCTAAGTATCGTTTAGGCGTCTTCCTTTTTATGTTTATATTTTAGTGACGTTATGTTAAAGATGAGAGATGTAGATGAAATGTTGATAATTTCAGGTAGCGCTCGGCTCCTGGTTTAGAGGTCGACTGGCTAGAGAGCACGGGCAAGGTGGGTGGAAAAGAAGGAGATAGAATGTGTGAAGTCTTGTGAAGGTAATACGTTTCGGATAAGGGAGGCAGTGTGTCATGTGTGTGTCAAAAGTGTTAGTCATGGGAAACAGTATACATTTCTATATCTACGAAGTACCAAACAAGCCGCCACTAGGGTGTGAGACACGGGGTGATTTCTCGCAACGTACGGTTATGATGGCTGAAGGATTGGGAGAATAGAAAATTAATTGGCTGTCTGCGGATCTATCTTGAGCTCGTGAATTGTTGAAGGACATGGGAGGAAGATAGGCTCGGCTGTTTTTCTCAGTTGGCGTGTGCTTTTCAAGAATGTTGCATAAGAAGGGTGGAGAATGCTGGGGAGGAAAAAAATTTGTTGTGGATAAAATATTTCGTGAATATGGCATGGATATGGCCTATTGGTTGATGCCATCCCACCTATAGTTAGTTTTCAAAGATTTTTTTATGGTGCCTTAGGATAGATGAAATCTACATCTACATACTACCGTACCAGCCGCAGTATGGGCGTGTGGTAGAGGGTGTTTGGACATAAGCAGTGTAAAGGTGTGAAGAATCAGACTTTAGGAGGTGATGGTGAAGTGTATTATAGGTGTGTTTTAAGTGGGGCTTCGGTTTTAAAATAGTCGCTTATTGTGCGTGGAAAAAACGAATCTTAGTTACTATCTGTTCGGCAATGTACCTCTCTCATTCTATCGGATCTGCCGGACGCAGAGATGATATGCATTACTATGTACGATAAAAATGATATTAAAATCCAAAATCAGTATACGCTTGGATTATCATTTAGTGTCCAGGAATATGGCGTTTCGCTATATACCTTTGAAAATGCTAAAAACAAGTCCCATTAGCATTTTAAGAGGGGCTCTAATTATTCCTGAAATATGTTGAGTATTTTAAAAAATAGCTCATACTAATTTCTTAGAATAACAGAATTGATTGCTATCCGTAGTGAAAAATATACTAAATCGGCCCTGTGATAATTTTGAGATTTTGCCTTCCTCGAGTTTGATGCAATATATTGAGGTTACGCATAGGATAAAGGTGTTTTGGCTCGGGTGGAAAGCGTGAAGGCGAGGCGTAGGTGGTGGTGGGTAATTTAAGGGAAGGAAGGATGGAAAGCGGTCTCTGCATTAGTCGTTACCCCGCTTGCTTTTCAAAGACAAACACGAACTTGGACTCTGAGGTAAATGCGAGGGCTGACTTTCGGGAAGTTTTGGGGAGCGCCGAAGAACACTAAAAAGTGACGCTTAATTTAATCAAAATGGTTAGCTGATTAATTGTTGAATTTACTATGATAAATCTTACAAAAAATTGAGGATATTTACTAAAGGCAGTTTTTAGTAATACGTACAATTGAATGCGGCCGTTCTTTTTTCTGAAAATCTATATTGTGATTCCGGATTTTCTCTTAAACTTCTTCATATTCTGTTGGATATTACGTAAATTGAAGCTTCAAAAAAGTGTAAAGACCTCACTGAAATATATTTAGAACTAATTCCGTGGTGGTTTCCCAATTTTCTTCTCACGCTTGGACTGACAGTTAGTACAGAAACTTGCTATTTTCGCTCACAATAAGCGACTATAATGAAAGCTAAGCCCCACTCAATACACTGCATAATACACGATACCATTTCAATTCCCAAAACCTTATCCTTCACATATTTACACGGCTGTTGTCCTCAAACTCCCTGCCAAACGCTCGGCGGCTCGTAGGGTAGTATGTAGATGTTAATGTTGTCAGAATAAAAATACAGCTCAGCATCATAACGCTTCCATGAATTATTTTTTTTTAATAATTGTTCTTTCGAAATGAAAACGAAAAGGGCCTTTCCAATTGACAAAATTCTAATAAATAGTTGAGAGTTAAAGTTTGTGAATAGAATGAGTGTGATAAGAATTGAAACCGAATACTTTCTGACATCATCAAGAAAATAACTGCTGGAAACATGGTGAATCATTCAATGTTGTGGTGGAAAATGGCTCGTTGTAGGTTGCGATGTTTTGAAAGTTTTGGTCAGTATGTTTATCAAGTGTCAGGTAAATTTTCTTTGGACTGAGAAAACTATGACTCTCACTTGAATGCAAAAAAATTCAACATTGGAGATATTTGCTATTTTTTAAGTTGGCAACATTTAATTGAAAATATTAAAAGCTTAGATTTTTAGGTTAAAAGTTTGCATTCATAACGGATATTAGAGCATGAAATTTTATGGCAATTGTAGGTGGCATTATTCACTATGTACAATTTCTAACTTTTTTAGGGCAAATTTTGAAAAGCTTTTATTCAGGAAAAGTTTTGATATGTGAAAAGTATATAGGATTTAGAACATTAGAGGATAATTAGCGATTATGAGAAGCTCCGGGAGACTGAGAATATACTGCAGCTTAGGACGATATCAAATATGGGTTACATTTGGTTACGTATCAGGTAGTTTTGTAGAAATTAGTTGCAGAGGACAATGATGACACACATGACGCAAACGGAACAGGTGAAAGTAGCTGAGGGAGAATCAGGAGTGGGCAGTAGTTGGCCGCGGTATGAGGCAAGAGTACTCACTGTCGCCTTTATTGTTTAGTATCTGTTCGAAGGCAGTGGTAAGAGAGGTATGGCGAGTATTAGATGTGGGAATCATGTCGGAGACTAATTGATACAGTCAGAGTCGCGGGCGATAAGGCATCATTCAGTGGATCACTCAAGAGATTTCCTGTGGAATAATCAAATAACTCTACAGTTTTTCGAAGCACGATGGTTTCTATCAAATACAGGTTTATTAAAAAGTGTGTTGCTTGTGACTCTTCTGATCCCGAGAAGCCTTTCTTCATTCTATTCACCGATAAAACTGGAAATATTTAATCACTCCTGATCTAAACAAACCCTCAAACATTTACGCAATATATATTTAAACATATGTGCTTGAGTTTTAGTGAAATATTTTATTTCCACATACTCAATTTTCGTTGAAGTCTTCCCAAATGTCACCCTTAACCTTGAAGAGTTTACCGAAAACGTCCATTATTTTTTACGTGATGTTTCGCATTCCCAGCGGAAAGTTTAATGGGTAATGCATAAGCGAGAAAATTGGACACCGCGGCGTTGGAGAGGGCACACCTATTGGAAAGCGGATGCCAAGTGATTGAAATAAAAAAATAAGGTCGAACGCCAGGACGAGATGGGAAAATTTTGGTGAGAGAAGAAGAGGGAAAGGTTTTTGCGACAGCAGCGGGGAGATGTAATGAATTCAGAAGGTGGGAGGGGGGTCCTTTCCTTCTTTCAAAATATATTGTTTTCCATCCCCAGTCATACTTGTTACCCACTCCCTCCGGCCACCACAAACGACAGGTTTCTCAATAACGCCTCGAGGGCCCGCCAACCCACTCTCCTCCCTGGAAAGACATATTCACCAAGGTTATCACTCCCGAGGTGCCCAAGATATGGCTCAGGGAGGGGGTGGAGAGACCTGCCTCCAGCTCCAGATCTACAGCAGGAGGGGAAGAGACAGGCAAACCTGGAGTGGAATTGGTTGGGATTGGGAGATGGGAAGGAAAAAGGGAGAAATGGGACGAAGTTTTCCCTGCGCGAGGGTTTTTGGAAATTAACGAAACGCGATCTGAATTCTCAAGATGATTCTGGCGGAATAAATAAAAGGAGAGGTGAATTAATGTGCGTTGAGAGCGGGGCCGGGATGGGAATAATAAGCGGCCGAGGGTGTGGGTGTTTCCCTGGGAGTGCTGTGGGGAAACGGGAGGGTAAGTAGAGCAGCAATCGGAATGGGATGGACGATATGTATGCGATACGCACTTCTCTTGACATTCCTCATTGGAAAATCATTTGATAAGGCGGCTAAGCACATGGAAGTCACTTCTTTAAAAGTATTTTAGAAGTCTTTCAGATGATTTAATGGTAACTTTTACAAAAACCACTACTTAAAAAACACACACACGACCCGGGTTTCGACGCTTGAGCGTCATCTTCAGGTCTTCAGGTCAAGTGACTTCCATGTGCTTAGCCGCCTTATCAAATGATTTTCCAATGAGGAATGTCAAGAGAAGTGCGTATCGCATACATATCGTCCATCCCATTCCGATTGCTGCTCTACTTACCCTCCCGTTTCCCCACAGTACTCCCAGGGAACCACCCTCAGTTCACCTGAAGATGACGCTCAAGCGTCGAAACTCGGGTCGTGTGTGTGTGTTTTTTAAGTTGTGGTTTTTGTAAAAGTTACCATTAAATCATCTGAAAGATAAAATGGAATACCACAAAGTAAAAAAAGAACTTGTATTATTTATTTTAGAAGTCGCTTGCCATTGGTACTTCTTTGTGTAAGCATTGATACTTCTACGGCATAACGGGCCAACATAAATTGAAATGGACCGCAGTTTGCAAGACGCCCGAAAAACAGGTTTTTACAACTAGAAGAAATTAGACTTATCGGAAATATCTCATCACATCCTGAGAAATTCTGATTACACGAACACTAGTCGTGATTTGAAAAAGTATACTGATATTTATTTCCTGCAAAGGACGGAGTAGATGTAATATTTATTTTTACTTGGAAATGTTCCTGATGTTGGAGATCACTTAAAGGTAAGATTTTTATGGTTTTGAATCATAAGAAATATCACAATTCTCAATCGTGATAGGCTTTATCGATGTATAATGATGATAAATTATAACTTTGTTTTTCCACGTTTTTATTTGGAACGACCCAGATTTTGACGTTC